>CM056744.1:71356183-72731300 GCA_029851415.1 Eretmocerus hayati | reverse complement strand
ACGATATTTCTGACAAAACATACATGCACAAGCACAGAGCATGGGGGGATGATCTTCGAATTTTGCAAGAAATATCATGGCCACATGGTACATGTGTAATGTAATATATGTTCTATATATACATATCATACGATATGCTATATTTATTCATTCCGAACCGTTAGTATTCTCTAGAAGATATCTCTCTCTTTACACGCACGCATGTAATGTTTCCCTCCACGCCTAGGGTGGTATTCATAGTCGTAATTCGGGCGAATCATGATTGGCCGAAAGCGATAGGCGAGTATCCCATCTAGGTCTGTTGGGAAATTCATACTTCATGCATTGCTCCGCGTTGGCGCAGAAGCCGCAGATTCAAGTTCTGCTAGCTTGTAATCATTGACTTCACGTCAGCGATAGTCCCCACTCGAATTTTTTATTTTGTAACGATATTTGTGAATTGGAAAACATTTTGATTTTCTGTTGGAGGTTTCCAAGTGTTTTGTTAAGTGAGAAGCAAACCTTGGAAGATTGGCGGAAATGGATGATGAGGATGAGGTGAGACATCACTTGTCATTATTAATTGCAAAATTTGGCAGTCATTGCATCTTAGAAATGATGTCTGTAGTTTTACTTTATTGATTGAGATGTTTGAGTAACTTTGTGAATTTACGCTCAAGAAGTTTGTGCTTACACGACAAACTTGAGAGGGTATGTCACCAAACTTTTGACAAATAAAATGGTATGGATGATGCACCAAAAATTCCAAAGACTATTCTTCTGCCAATAAGATTTGATTTTTATTACCTTGTTATAGAACTTCCTAATGGACAACGGAGTTGATATCTTTGATCTAGGTGATGACGATCTTTTGAGATATAGAAATAGACTTCCAAAAAGATATGTAAGGGATGCACAGAACCCATTTGAATGGTACCGTGGCTCTGAATTCACTGGCAGATATGGATTCTCCAAAGATGCTGTTATGAATGTTATACTCCCTCTGATCAGAGTTCGGCTTGATCGCTGGAACAACAGAGGGTTACCTGTTCCTCCTCAGCTACAAGTCTTGATGGGCTTGAGGTTTTATCGTACAGGTAATATTCAGGTGAGATGAATCTATCAAGCTTGATACGACTGTTATATGATATCAGGTTGTATTAGATCCGTCAATAATTCGTAAATTTTTTAGCAAGTTACTGGAGATCTGAGAGTCTTTTCGCAACCAACTGTCAGCAGGTGCATACGCAGAGTGTCTATTGCACTTGCTTTACTCTTGAATGAGTTGGTAGGATTCCCTGAAACACAGCAAGAGCAGCATCACAATATACAACTTTTTTACAATATAAGGGGAAGGCCAGGAGTTGGTGCTCTGATTGATGGAGTTCTGATTCCAATAGGGAGCCCTGGAGGTGAGATAGCTGAAATTTTTAGATGCCGTAAAGGCTACTTTGCCAAAAATGTATTGGTGAGTGGTTCATTATCTCAACTTGTTCACCAACAAACACTTATGTCAGCTCTGTAAACCTAAATGTTTTTACAGGCTGCTGTGGGCCCTCGAGGGGAATCTTTGCATGTAGATGTGCGTAACCCTGGTTCTGTGCATGACCAAACGTGCTTGGACCGCAGTGCACTAAGAAGAATTTTTGAAGATGGTATTGTAGAAGGTATGAACTAGGGGAATATTCCCAATAATTAGGAATAGTTTCTTTTCATTTGTTGACTTGGGGCTCATGAGATTGATTCATCATATTTTCAGGTAATCTACTGGGTGACAATGGCTATGCTAGTCATCCGTACTTGTTGGTCCCATTTGAGAGGCCACTCAACGCATTTGAAAAAGCTTATAATGCTGCACACATTCCAACTCGATGTGTGATTGAGAAAACTTTTGGTCGTTGGAAGAAAAAGTTCCACTGCTGAAGTCAACAATGCTGACAAGACTTGACAACACTATTGCAACTATTTGTGCTACAGTGGTACTCTGGAACATTCACATAGAGTTGAATTATCCACGAGTGACACCTGAAGGTTTTAGAATTCAAAATAAAGCTCTACTTGAACGAGCTCCTCCCCGTATGAGTGGTTTGGAATATAGGCTTCAAGTCATGATGAGGCGTTTTATGTAAACAGGGAAATTGATTAATGTTGAAGAATAATTATATTGAAATAGAACTCAAATTCATTTTTATAATGATTTACAATAAAGAAACATATTTTCTTATACATAATGTGAGTGTTCATAGCTCTAGATTGGAATGGGGACAATATTTTCATATTGAATTGTCTAAATAAAATTGGGACTGATTCTTTTCAATAAAATTGAAAAATGTCTCCCAGTGCTCATCAAAACTCAATCGAGGGAAGAATTTTTCCAATTTTCATCAGTAGGAACACATATACCACCTAAGTAAACAAATAGTATTCAGGAAATTCTAACCGTGACTCGACGGCTTTGGCACAATCTCGTGAAACTTTTACATTTATCTCACTTCACAGAAAAAAAAACAAAGAGAACAAGATTCTCAATTGAACTCCAAATGCTGGAATGGCAGCCACTACAATGCACACATAAAAGCACTTTTAATTTAGGTCTAGCGGATACTACTTACATATCAGAATTTTTGGTAATTGCATTCATGAACCAGCGAGAATGCCTACGCTACACTCTGAAATCACAGTTGAAGGCCATTGAAGCCATTGCTCATTTAGAAAAAATGTATGCACGCTGACCAAACATTCAACCGATACATGGAGTTCATTGGAATCTTGCAGTCTAATTGACATTTGACACTAATACTCAATCACGTTTTTCACGTGAACACATTTCTGTGAGCTGGCACTCTACAGAAGTATACAACTGATAATCTTTTCAGAAAGTTGATGTCAGAAATGAACAAAATCATGATTTGATGTATGAGATTCAAGCGTTGATTAAATAATGATGAATTTAGGTTGATCGTCTCATCAATAAAAGAATTACAGTTGATAGAAAATCAAATATTACAAGCGAATCTTGGACTACTGTAGGATGAAGGATCAAAAAACATCCGAATTTGAAGGGTTCACCCTTCTTTTGAAATTGAAATAAATGAAATACTTGAAAAATACAAAGATTGAAATTATCAATATCTGATCCATGTGAGCAACTCATCACAGACTGTTGTCATCATCATCCTGGTTTGAACCTACTTCTCTGTTGTATTTAGCTTCGTAGTAAGCCAATTCCATCTCAGCAGCTTTCAGTTTCAATCGCATTACAGCTTTTTCGATGACAGCTGATTCTTTCTTGATACCCCAGTGACCTTTCTCTGAATCTAAAGCTGCAACTTTTCCTTCATACGAAGCCTCTTGATACTTCCTCATATACTCAAATTTCGGGTCTTCTTGATTTTGTGTTACTGGGCTAGAGGGCTGTGATTTTGATTTTTTAGTGATTGAGCCAGGTTTCACATTTTCTTGAAACAGAATCAATAGGGAAAAATTACCATTCCAAACTTGAGAATCACTCGATAAATGAATGAGCATTCATTTCAACAAAATATTATCATTTACCTTGTGATGAGATTTGCCTCTTGATGCCAATACTGGATAAGGATGTGCTGGGCCTCGGTGCATCATCTAAGAATCGCATTGCTACCTTGTCACGAATCTGTGCACCTGAAACATGTTCAACACACAAGCCACACATCAAGTATATCCATGATCGATGGACTGCTAACACAGCAATTGCTCCAAAATTGTCCTATACTCACCCTTGATTGCACATTTCTCTGGACTATTTTCTTCATGGGTAAGATTTTTCAAAACAGGTCGAGAACTTGTAGGTGAATTAAGAAC
Organism: Eretmocerus hayati; assembly: GCA_029851415.1. NCBI lineage: Eukaryota > Metazoa > Arthropoda > Insecta > Hymenoptera > Aphelinidae > Eretmocerus > Eretmocerus hayati. The sequence goes on along the minus strand of CM056744.1, from coordinate 72,727,481 downwards.
AATCTCATAGCTTGTTTCGTTAGAAGGGAGATGGGGCTCAAAGTCACCTCTGTTGGAATCATTGCTATGAACTCTTCCTGTGAATTCAAGAAATTAGTTCACAAGCGCATGACAAATGAATTTAATATTGGTAGAAGAAGTGTACTTACTCTCATAAGCTGATGTACTATCAAATTGGTTTTTCAGAGTGAAGTCAAGTTCGGGCTTTATTTTAGTGACAGCTGTATATATGGCAGCTTGCCTAGGAGACAATACTAACTTGCCTTTGTTACCTGTCTCTGACAGATTCAGATTTTGTCTAGCTGAATCTATTTTCCTAGCTCTGAAACAGAAAGCTTAAAGTTACGAACCGTATCAATTAATTCAAATGCCCAGGTCAATTAGATAAAAAGTGGCTTCTTACACTGATTTCATGTTATTCCATAGATCCCTGAGCTGCTTCTCACTCCTCAGAAAAGGATTTTTCATAACTACTTTCATATAATCATTGAAACGAGGAGTGATTGATCTCCATGCATCAGATTTAGTATCACGACTGTAACCACTCGTTTCAGTACATTCAACAATATCTCTGAACTCAAAAATGAGATCGCTCAACACATCAATTTCTGTTTCCGAGAAGGGTTTTCCCTTGGAATTTTGAGAGCCCTGTTTCGAAGAAAAAATTGAAACTATAATGAAACTGAAGATAACCTCAAAGAGGTTAGAAATGATACACACTCACCTCGTCATTATTATCAATAGCTTCATCTAGCTCTGCATTGAACCTATTCACGTTTGCTGGCACCATACTGAATAATCGAAAATGATTATTCGTGATAAAAACTTTTCAAGAATACAACAAAAAAAAAAGGCCCGCGAAACCTTCGTTCCGAATTGCGGACCGGCTCTCGTCTTCACCCCCTTCCGCCAGCAAGCGCCAGCATGCGCCCATCGTGCGATGGCGATGTGCGAGCGGAACATGAAGTATGAATTTCCCAACAGACCTAGATGGGATACTCGCCTATCGCTTTCGGCCAATCATGATTCGACCGGATTGAGACTATGAATACCACCCCTAGAGGAAGTTACACGGGATCTACCTTACCGACGGCAGCTCTCTAATCACGAGTTTTCTTATTCTTGGTTTCATAGGGACTTGAATGGAACCGCCTTTACCGACCTTCGGTTATCGAATCCTCATATGGTAACTGTCGATACATATGATGAGCTCCATATGATCCGGTAAGAGTGCTTCGTCGGGTGGTGTAGTGGTCAGAGTACTGGACCTTGGATCCGAAGAGCGATGGTTCGATCCCCGCTATGGGAACTTTTTAATTGAGTTTTTTTAGATTTTTTCATTATTTCCAATGATATGAATTATGATAATTTTAACATAAAATATTTTCGGAATGAAAAAATTCGTCCCAGTCAATGTTCATGGTATATTGTAGTATACTTGCAATGTACATCCATAGGAACAGAATAATATGTGGGAGGGGGATACACGTCATCGTGTGAGGGGAGGGGGTCAGAGTATCACACAGGTGCGCTTGAGTCGAATTTACACCAGTAAAGTGCGTGAGAGAAAGAATCTTAACTAACACACACACACACACACATTTACACACAGAGTTTGAGCCACGGGGGCCTAACGTCTGCGCCACTGGTATATCCGGCGCCGGCGGCACATCTCGTGAGCTCTCTTCCCGGTATAGGCTAGGCCGGTTCTGGCTCACTGACATTAGCTCACCCTTGTACGGGCTGGTGGCACTGCGTGTGCGTGGCATGAGCCATATACCAAACCTTCAGGCCACTGGGCGCTGGCAGCCGGGGGTACGGCTCGTGAGGTATCTCCTCGAATAGGCTAGGCCGGTCCTGGCTCAGACAGTGTAGCTCAGCAGTGAGCTATCTCTCCATCATAGTAGCTTACTAGTGAGCTAAATTGTCTGAGCCAGGACCGGCCTAGCCTATCTACACATTTCAACGCGAGAAAACCATCATTCTCCGAAAGGAAACTTTCTTCGTCTTCGTGCCGTTTACTTATTCAGTGTTATCATAATAGCAAACGGGTATACACAGAAGGTCCAATGAAGAGACAGTATTGCTTGATTCGATCCATGTGCAGCACTCATTCATGTTGATAGCCTCACAATATCCATACACAATTTCCTCAAGGACACCCTATACTTCCCACAAACCATACAAGTATCAATACAATCTTCGATTTTGACAAGTTATACATTTTTCACAGTTAACACTGCTCTTCAGTCCTGGTCATATTTTCAAGACATTCGTGAACAAGAATAAAATATTCGTTCATACCACAACAAATATTACTTATGAATTCGAGCCTGATGACAAGGAACTTCAAATTCATTTCATTTTGTGGGAATTTGCAGTCAAAACACTGAACTAAATGCACTCTCGAATGAACGGTACTAAGACAAAGAAAGTTCTCCAATCAAAGGATGATAGTTTTCTCGCGTTGAAATGACATCGGAAGGAGGATGGTGGAAAATAAAATAAAATAAAAGAATTGGATCCGTCGGGATGCGAAACCGAACCCTCCAGCCAATACACTAGGACCGGATCCACTAGACCACGGAGACGTTACGCGTGAGTGAGACAAAGCTTATATATTAATCGCGGTCTTGGAGCGGGGCCTTTTGACATCATGGAGAATCGTCAGTCTCGGAAACGCCCCGTCAGCGACAGGGGCTGACGGTCGATTGCGATCATTTTGGATCATGATCTATCATCCCTGAAAGTTTCAGATTTTGATAAATATAGCACATCAACTCGTCAACATTGAATATTGAACAAAGGGCTGACGCAAAATGCTCAGTCTGCGGAAGGGCTGACGGTTGATTTCGATCATTTTGGATCATGATCTATCATCCCTGAACGATCCAGATTTTAAGTCATATAGCACATGAGTTTTTCGGAACAATTATTTAAAAATTAAATTTAAAAAAATCGCCCAAGCGCTGAGAGGGCTGTTATGACCGGACCTGATGGGTCCGGGTAACAAATATATTTATTTTAGAGTAGGTTTTTGGACATTGAAGGGCGGACTGCCCTGATGCACTCACCTTATTCAAAAATGTAGACAAGTAGACAATGTAGAAAAGTATATATATATATATATATATATATATATCGTTCAAATTTTGAAAAATGAAATATGCATATTAGTCATCAGGGAGAAGGTCAATTTAATTAATAAATATTAATTTGAGAATAATTCGATTTATATGCTAATTTCGAATTGGACAATACAAAGGTAACAATGATAGATTTAATATACTAAACATGAATGGTAGGTTTTCTTAGACTTACAATTATGTTGATACTAAATTCTACTCGAGGATTCCCAGCTCTGCGGGTCAAGATATCCTGGAGGCTGATAGACAGGTTGATTAGCTCGTTCTCGGGATGACGCCGGAGATACGCGGCGGGATTCAGTCGACTCAGTCTCTCACTTAGAAATTTACTTTGTCGTGCTCAACACTTGGGTAAAATCTGCGCGTGAGTTTAAGAGTAACGTTTCAAGACTGATCAACTAACTGCTGTTGACACTCAATTTTTATAGCTTTGTGGTTATGAAATTTGACCTGTTTTTTTTTGTCCGTGCACGTAACTCGGAGTTACTGTGGGTTACGCGCACGGCGACAACAATGCGCTGAATCAACCTGTCTTCATAATTCTGATTGCTTAATGAAATAGAGGTTACTCAAAAGACAAGCAATCCTCAATCGCAACTCAGCAATTCACAACTTCTTTGGGTAATCGGGTCACCACAAGTGCCAATGCGCTGAATCAACCTGTCTTCATAATTCTGATTGCTTAATTAAATAGAGGCTACTCAAAAGACAAGCAATCCTCAATCGCAACTCAGCAATTCACAACTTCTTTGGGTAATCGGGTCACCCGGGGATGGCGGGACGCCACATCTCCCCCCCTAGACCATTCCCGTCCCGGGAATGCATCCAGCAGGGGCGCAGTGGTCCAACCTCCCAAATGACCCGATTACTCAAAGCTGAAAGGGTGTATTTTGTGTCATGCGTTTAATGTGATTCTTACAACTTTTGCATTGGAAAGTTCTTACATTGTTCTTCCTCAGGCATGAAATATCCGCCCTGGCTTTGCTGCAGGTTCTGCATTTTGCCCATCTTGTCGGCGATCTTGCGTGAGCATACTTGCACAAATAGCACCAACTTTTACTTGTTTCACCTGCCTTTTTCCGTTCCCTATATATTCTGTCTTGTATCCTATTTTGTTGTCTTTTGCGAATTTTTTTTTTTTTTTTTTTTTTTTTTTGCTGGGTTAGCAGTTACGCGTGATGCACTTGTTGGCCACAGTAAGGTTGGGTTGGGAACATTCTCCATCGCAACTCGGCTGTATTCCTCTACTGTAGCTGCTTGTTGATTATCACGTGGCGAGGTTCCACGTTCAATTTCCATGCGGTCAGTCGGTAATTGCTCGGTTGCGGTATGGGAGAGTAAAAAGGCCATGGTGGCGCCATCTCTTGGTTGCCCGGGCAAGTAGCGGTGTGGCGCGGAGATTTGAATCACAGGACATCGTGTGTGGAGTGTATGGACGTTTATATGTTCGATATCTAAATTGTGTTCTATGTAAATTTTGCGTGTTGCGATTGAGTACTGTATACCTCCGAGTAGCCTTCATTCTACATGAATAACTCTCGTTATAAATACTACATCATCTCTTATAGTAAAATTAAAGGCGGCCTTATACAATATAATATATACATATAGTAAATTTATAAATCCACTTACACACGTATATATATTAACGCGTGCAGTTACATTGTAAGCTTGAGGTATAAATTGAAATTTGGACGAAAAACAACGTGAGAATTTGAAAAGAAGATAAATGACTGTGCGGCACGCGTTGATCTTGAATGGAGTAAACGGGGATGCGGCTCGTAGACGGCCTCTTGGGATACGGATGGTCGAGGCGTCTCAAAGGATTAGATATATCTGATTCAGGTACAAAACGAACATTTATTCGCTCCGCCCGCAGCCTCGAACATAAGGTTTACTAATTTGCGACGCACACACACACATACGCTCTGCGACGTCTAGAATTGAGTTTTCAGTCTGTTGTCCGCACTGGCACGTAAATCGAGAGTTGCTCGTTACTGTCACTGTTTCACGGAGCCGCGATGACGTCACCACCGAGGCGAGATCGATGCTCCGCGGCTTGCACTTGCCGCGACTCGCCTGGGAGCGGCCCCGTGGCCACGAACTCCCGGTGCACACTTAAACGCGGCACCGTGTTTCACACACCGTCCGTGTTCCAGACGGGAACACGCATGTTGGCCGACGATCGATGTGGCCAACGCAAATCACTTTTCGTACCACACGAATGAATGAATTACATTTTCGGGGCCGCCTTATATACTAAGTGCTGCGCAGAGCGGCTTAAGCGAAAAAACCGTTACATATTGCTTTCGTAACCGGCCGACGCGTTTCGTAACGCGGAGCGGCGTTACGTCACACGCAGTAGCGTTACGTAACGGTTACGTACGTTACGTAATTGGAAGCGGCATTACATAATTGAAAAAGACGTTACATAACTGAGACGGGGGTTACATCCCCTGGAAAAGCGTTACTCGAGTATGTTCGCAAAATGATTTGAGATTTGAAATTTTTTCAATAATGAAATGAGATATTATTTCTAGATAAGCGAATTTCAATCGGCCCCGAAAAAAGTCAAATCGAAAGAATTTTTTTGTTAAAAATCGGATCAATCACACTCATTCAAAAAGAGGCTACGTCGGAACGCAAAAAATTATTGGGCTTACATATTCAGTATACATATATATCCCCAGCGGGATGCGTTACCGCTCTGGGGCGTCGTCGATCTCGTTCTCGGCGTGGTCGGTGTCCCTTCCGCTGTCGTCGTTGAACTGTTCCCCGTCGTCTCGCATGGCGCTGTCGTTGAGGTGGTGATTCCGATGAGCATCGGCGTTCGGCTCGTCCACCCGCCTGATGATCATCCTCAGGGCGGGCCTGGGCCCAGCCATCGCCTGGAGTAGTTCGGCTTGGAACTGACCCGGCACTTCTGGTACTCCGAGCGCTGCGATGATGGCGTCGCCGTCGTCGTCGAGCTGATGATCCCCTGGTGCGTCGTCTACGAGGTCTGCGATGCCTCCGGCGGCATAATTCTCCAGATCCGGCGGCTCTGCCACGAGCTCGCGCAAATCAACGTCGTAGGCTCGGGGCGCTACTTCTGGCCACGGTGCAATTGCAGGTTCCTGTCTCTCCGGACGTCTCGGTGATGCAAAACGTAGAAATTCGGCGAACGGATCGGCGTCGTCGTCGGGAAGGGCGGCGGCGTTCTCCTCCCGCTGTACTGCTTGCGCGATGGCGTTCTCGGCATCCTGCTGCCCGGAGTGGTTAGGCTCGTCGTGCGAGCCGACTGGCCCGTGAGCAGCGTCCTCGGCGTCCATTGCTCCGGCTTGCGCTGCATCTCTCGGCTCGTCCTCGGCTTGACGTGGCGAAACCTGTCGCCCCGGTGCGGGGGCACGTGGTGCTCGTCGATGCGGTGAGCGTCCCCTGGCTGGTGCTCGTCTCCTTGGTAGTCCAGCGTCCTGCGGTGGTGCGGGATTCACTGCTTGAGCGAGGAGGTTGTTGAATTCTTCTTCGCGTTCCTGGGCCTGCCGAGCCTCCAAGCGCGCTGCTGCGTCGCGTCTTCGTCGGTGACGCGCAACTCTCTCACGCGTGCGACGCCTCCTCCGATTCGCACGCACGAAATTCATTAAATCGTCTTCAGTGTCGGTATTCTCTTGCTCATAATACCGGTCTGCCAATTCGAGAAGTGGTTCGCGATGAAAAAACACCATCGTGACACTTTGCGTTGGATCGAAAAAGATCGGAGTACTGAAAATCGGAGCACTGGAAAACGGAGCACAAGGTATATCGTTTCGACACTCGGTGGTAAGACTCGTTACACTCGAGCGCGGCTCCAAAACTGATCGGGCCCACGCCGCGCTCCTTGCAGCCCTCTCAGCCCTTGAGCGGCGGCGGCGGTTGAGTCGCTGCGTGGGAGGAGGCCCAATGAGCGCCGGCGGTGCCTCCGCTCCTTCGCCCTCATTCGCTTTAGGCTTCGCCGCGTCTTCGTGTGCGTGGTTGATTGGCGCAGTCCCACTCCTTGACTCCTTGGGCATCTCTTGCGCTTGATGCACGGTGATGCCCTCGTCATCCGACGAGGGCGCTGGATCCCCTCCGTAGATTTCCCGGTCTTGTGCCGGATTAGCCGTTGATGCGCTTCTGGCGGCGAATCCGGGCCCGCTCACATCATCCGATGTCAGCGTGCTTAAACTCAATTTGAATAGAGTTAAAGCGTATACCTCGGCTTTGTCCAAAGGCACGAGGTGTCGATGAGATGCGTTCATGGTCGGGTCATGGGGCAGCTTGGCTCCATGCAGACGAGGTAGGGACTCGTGTGGCTGCTGGGGCTGCGACTCCGGAACGCTACTTTTCTTACATTGACCCCCCTCGGACGTGTCCTGTAACCATCGGCCGACCTTCTGGATGCGTTCAGCCTCGCTTTGTTTTCTTCGGGTTGATCTTCCTGCATACGCTCGTTCTTCGTTGCCTGGATTAGCGGTGACATCGTCCCGGCGGGGTTGAGGGTCGTCGCGTTGGCTGGGTGCGGTCATCGTGCAGCTGTTCGGGTTTTCAAGCATACTCACCGGAACACTGTCTGAACTCGACGAGCGGGTTTTTGATTCGCCGGCTCGAGGATCCATGACAAGACTGCTCGACTGATGCCGCTCTTCCTGCTGCGTGGGTGTAGACACTACGTATTCGTTCGGGTTTTCGCGCTTACTCGCCGGAACATTGCGTGGGTTTGTCGAGCGGGTTTTTTGTTCGCCGGCTCGAGAATCCATCTTACTGCTCGGGTTTTCTTGCTTACTCGCCGGAACGATGCGTAAGTTCTTCGAGCGGGCTTTCGTTTGACGGCTCGAGAAGTCAATGCCCCCACTTTCTTCTTTGTCTTGAATCGTCTTCAAGCGTGATGATGTCGTCGACGTAGATCTGCTTCATCAGGGGGATGTCGTACATCGCGGCCCCGTGCGGGATCCTCCGGTCTTCGGCCTGGGCGCCACTGAGGTATGCAGCTTCTAACACTACTCCCTTAGAATTTTGATTTCTTGGCATTCTGCTCAGTCGGTTCTCGCGGGTCTTGTTCGAGCCTCTAGTTGGGCGCCATTTAACGCGTGCAGTTACATTGTAAGCTTGAGGTATAAATTGAAATTTGGACGAAAAACAACGTGAGAATTTGAAAAGAAGATAAATGACTGTGCGGCACGCGTTGATCTTGAATGGAGTAAACGGGGATGCGGCTCGTAGACGGCCTCTTGGGATACGGATGGTCGAGGCGTCTCAAAGGATTAGATATATCTGATTCAGGTACAAAACGAACATTTATTCGCTCCGCCCGCAGCCTCGAACATAAGGTTTACTAATTTGCGACGCACACACACACATACGCTCTGCGACGTCTAGAATTGAGTTTTCAGTCTGTTGTCCGCACTGGCACGTAAATCGAGAGTTGCTCGTTACTGTCACTGTTTCACGGAGCCGCGATGACGTCACCACCGAGGCGAGATCGATGCTCCGCGGCTTGCACTTGCCGCGACTCGCCTGGGAGCGGCCCCGTGGCCACGAACTCCCGGTGCACACTTAAACGCGGCACCGTGTTTCACACACCGTCCGTGTTCCAGACGGGAACACGCATGTTGGCCGACGATCGATGTGGCCAACGCAAATCACTTTTCGTACCACACGAATGAATGAATTACATTTTCGGGGCCGCCTTATATACTAAGTGCTGCGCAGAGCGGCTTAAGCGAAAAAACCGTTACATATTGCTTTCGTAACCGGCCGACGCGTTTCGTAACGCGGAGCGGCGTTACGTCACACGCAGTAGCGTTACGTAACGGTTACGTACGTTACGTAATTGGAAGCGGCATTACATAATTGAAAAAGACGTTACATAACTGAGACGGGGGTTACATCCCCTGGAAAAGCGTTACTCGAGTATGTTCGCAACATGATTTGAGATTTGAAATTTTTTCAATAATGAAATGAGATATTATTTCTAGATAAGCGAATTTCAATATACATATATATATATTCTCCAAGGAGAGTTTTTTTTTCAAATTTAAAATTTTTTTTTTTTTTTTTTTTTTGAAATTCAAAATGCATGAAGTATTTGTATCATGGCAACCCTATACAACATACATATGTATTATTTATTATCTATTTATATATTTATTTATTTATTTACTAATCATTATATATATATATTCATTTTTTTTATTTTTTTATTTATGAATTTCCAAATTGTTTGAATTTCAAAATCCATTCGAAACAATTCTGTGAAATTACAGGTAAACTCGCCCTTTTTTTTTTTTCTTTCTTTGTTAGGTCATCGTGAAAAGAAAAACCCCTGATATTAATTCTAGATCGTACATCTAAATAATATTACTACTAATATTATAAACTACAGTCATAACAAATATGATCTGGAGGGAGTGCAGAACATCATTTCTTGTATGCATATATCATCTTCAAAATTCTACGAAAGAGGAAAATTGAATATATATATGTTCTGGAACATTGCACGTTGTCATTTCTGTCGTCAGCGTTTATACGCGTCACTTGGGTGTTGAGTTATTTCCAATATGCGGCCGAAGGGTCAGCATGAGTTATGCGTGATCGACATCGGTCAAGATCTTAAGGATAGTCTACGTCTTGTGTCGGTAATAAAGATAATGGTGGGTGCAGTTGTGGTGAAACATGCATAAATGACGTTTCTTGTTGAGTATTCTCAGGAAGGGCTGGGAGTAATGAGGTTATTAGTGGTACAAGGGCTTTGGTCCCAGGAGTAGACTCTGGAATGGCGGGGGGTGGTGATAGTGGTCCGTTACTGTCCTGTGTACTGTGCTCTTCTGTGATGAATGTTGCGGGTTGTCTGTTTGCATGATAAAGGGTGGGTTTGGTCTCTTGTTTTTTCTCAATTTTAGGCATTTCTCTATTTTTCTAATACATATGCAGAAAACAATTGCTATTCCAACAGTCGAACATAATGATGCTCCTAGATAGCTATGGAAGGTATTCATTACTCTCTTTTGTTTAGCTACTTCTCTATATTGTTTTTCTATCTCGCCTAATGCCACTGAATCGCCGTTTGATAACCAGGCGTCAAGTCTCTCATAAATTTCGTGATTCGCGTCTTTTAGTGCTGACTGAGTATCTTCGGACAAAAGGCTTGTGATATCCAGCTGGAATTCTGGTTCATAGGAAAATGAATAATCCATATCAATTTTATTAATTCCAAAAAGCGAGAAATTACTAGCGTGCGCCGTGCATAGTCCGTTAATTGATAGAATGCCAGTTCTGTTGAGTACAATTTCGGTTTTGGATTCGTCAGCACAAATTAGTCTCATACGTATAGCTATGGTTGTAGAAAACAGCCACTCATTTGTAGATTGTAATCTCTTGAAATAGGGAGTGTTTGCCGACGTTATTACGTAATTACATGATTTTAGGTTGCCGGGTGACGTTTTTGCTAAAAGTTCAAATTCACATGGATCTTCAGCGTGACTAACTCGTATCGGTTCTACAGCGTCACATAGTGTAGTATGGTTCCGGTCTATGCAGTCTTGTAATTGGTTCTCTCGAAAAAGAATGTATGTACGAAAGTTTTTTGATACAAATATGTCTGAGAATTCTGGTATGATGGAAATGAATGAGTTCTGAGTTCTTACTACTTCTGTCGGGGTTGGCAAACTGTGAATTTTATAGTGCATAAATTGGGTAGCATCTGCTATTGGGAAGGTTAAAGTTACGACAAGCTTTTGATGTGTTATGTGCACGTAGGTTTTTGATATCGAAAAAAGGTATTCTGGGGTGATTTTCTCTTTGTCCCATGGTAGGGCATGATTAGATCTGTAATTGTTAACGTCATGTAAAATGTCTTGTAATTGCTCGTGGTTCAACATCAGTGGATGTAAGTGCCCCCTTGCTGTTACCTCAATAGCATTGACAAGAGTTTTGTATGAAGAAATAGAATGCTGTAGGGCCATTTCAAATTCCGTCACCCATAACTCTAAATTCTCTCTGAGAGTTAGTTCGTTTATGGTGTTTGATGAAGAAGCAAGATCCTTTGATAATTTGCTGTGTAATATTTCTACTCCATTCTTCTGTAAATTCATGAACTTGTGAATGTTATCTAATTCAGATCTTAATATATGCGTGCTTTCTGATGCGAGTAATGATATGTTCTGGTTTCTGTCATACAAGTCATTCACTTGTTTGGTTATCAAGTCACGATCGTCAGCGTCCATAGTCCCAAATAATTTGCGGTTCACCCATCCCACTATTTCCAAAGGAGCGCCCCTCTTTCTTATATTGTGCCCTTTAATTGAATCGGGTTGTGGCACTGACGGGATGGCAAAATATTCTGTAAGGTCTGATTGTAAGTCGTCGAGGGTGTGTAACATAGTTTCTAACTTTGCAAAAGGGATGAGTCGGTCACAGTCCGCTAATTTCCGAATACACCGTTCTCTAACAGCCTTCAATTGCTTCTCCCTCCAATCATTTTTCTCTAATAATTTATCACAATTTATAACTACCGAGAGTCTCCATTCTGATTTGATTATTCTTCCCTCGCCAAAATACTGGAAGTAAATGCCTGGATTTTTCGAGATATGCGTGAGTCTATGAGTTATGTTCATATTACCCGATATAACTCTGAAATACAGGGCGCCAATCCACAAGAAATTCAGAAGTATCATTCTGCTTCGCGTTTCGCGTATGCCTGTAACAACAAAACAACAATAGCTATCAATTATATGCGCGCTTCACTTTGTCAATATGCTTTAAGAAAGTTTCCCCGGTCGAAGTTTCTAGTAGAACATTATTATTTCGATACACTTCTTTGATTTTGAATTTCCCATTGAAAAACTTATCTAATTTGCCTTTCCTTGGTTCCTTAAGAACGTATACCTCCATCCCCACCTTGAGGTCTTTAGGCTTCTTATTCTTATCATATCGAAATTTTGTCTGATTCTTAGAATCAATCAAATTTTCTCTAGCTTTTCTTTGGAAATCGGCGAGGACTTTAATCAGATTGCACAGATATGAGCTGTATGTTTCAAGTTCAAATTCGTCAGGGTATTTGTCTACTGTCCGGGCTTTGCGTCCGTAAATTATCTCGAAAGGGGTGAATCCTGTCGAAGCGTGGACCGAGGTATTGTACTCAAAGCTCGCGAAGGGCACGATCATATCCCAATCTTGTCTTTTTTCAGCCTTAGTTCTGATGTAACTCCCTAACATGGCGTGACTGCGTTCGAGAGACGCGTTCCCTCGGGGGTGATAACTTGTGGTCGTAATTAGCTTGATACCAAAAATTGTTGCTAGTTCTTTGAGAAGTCGGGTCTTGAAACTGGTGCCTCTGTCACTCAAAATTATTCTGGGCACACCAAAATTTGCTATGAGATGTCTAGCTATTGCATCTGCAATGGTAACGGCACGGATATCAGGAATAGGGATGGTAAGACAGAATTTTGAAAGTTGACACTGCATAGTTAAAATGTGACGGTTACCCGAGGGTGTAGTTGGCAAAGGGCCTACGGTATCTATAGCGATTTTCGTAAATACCTCCGTAGGTGTGTCTGAAATGATCATTGGGACTTTTGTTCGGATTCCTATTAGTTTTTGTTCTTGACAGACGGAGCATTTATTTACAAAACTTTCTACGTCTCTTTTCATGCCCACCCATGAGAATTTTTCTCGAATGCGTCTATATGTCTTCCCTATTCCTCGGTGTCCTCCAAATAAACTCGAATGAAATTCCTCAATGATGTTTGTCGTTTGGCTAGCTTCTGGGATGACACAAGTACCATAACAAAAGGTTATAGTCAAAGGAAAATTTCGAAATTCGGTTTGAATTGTGTCCTTTATGAAAGACTTTGGAAGTTTATCTGTTAACTCTCCTACTCGTGCTATGCGAAAAGAATCTATCTCCGATTTCCGTACCAGTTTGGAAAGATTTGGAATGGCCAATTCCACGTTTGCGGGTGTAATAGAACTATCCTTTATGTCACAAATTACGAGACTATAAATGAATCTTTTTCGGTTCTTAGTCACTAAAACTTCGCCTATTTCGGGATCTTGTGATTTTAATTTAGCATAATCAATCGCTCCAATGTCAGTCAATAATTTGTTATTAGGAGAGCTCAAGTCTAAGTCCGCGGGTATGAAATGAACTATATTATCTTTCAGAAAAGTGAGGCATTCACGTGTGGTGCATACATTCAGTGTTGTTGGTAGTTTGTCCTCAAGGTCAGATTGAATGGTCGAACCAAAGTCTCGTTTTTCATTTGGGGGTTGAGTCGCTTCAATCCGATGAGGTGGCGGTTGGTGTTTGGGAGAGTGATCAGCACGAGGAGAGATGGAACTTGATTCTGATCTATTTCTTTCGGGGGCGCCCGAGGTTTGTTTTTTCATAGTTTGAGATTCTAAGGGAGCCTTTGAGATTCTATGAGACGATACGTCATCTTCAACATCACTGCCTTCCTGCGCGATGGTACTGAGTGTTTTCCAAAAGCTTGGAAGACCACTCCTCCTGCTTCCAGTCAGAGGAAGGGGTGTTGATCTGGCAACTGTTTTTCTAGATGGAGACATTTTTGTTCTCATGGCTTCTGGTGTTGGGGTAGTCTCAGGAGGTATGAAAGAATGTGCTATCCACTCTTCCACGATCTCATTCGATACCGGTTCTGCCCCCAAGTAGGCTGGTAAGGATGTCGTAGATTTGTTCAAGGAAGAATTTGAGGAATGCAAGTTCGGGTCTGAAAATGTTGAATGAGCATTGTCTTTATTCATAGGTTCATCGTCCCACCAATAGGTTTGGCTTTTATCGGGTTTCGAAATTTCTGGAAGATTCTTCGACCATCTCTTGGTAGATTGAGCAACTGGTATAAAACTCTCGTCAGACGAAGAAGAAGAATCGGGGTCATGAGTGATATTGTATGGTATGTTTTTCTTTTGATTGCAAGTTGGGTTTTGGGTTGGTGTAATGATGTTGGGCAGCCCCTGTTCGTCTGGTGTCTCAATATTGCTCCCTTCTTCGGTGTCAGATCGTTTAGATGACTGGTCTGTTAGATTGGATTCTTCATCCTTGTCCAAGGGATCTGGCAGAAATGATTTGTCTCGCTGGGGAATAGGGGGTTCGTCAAACTCTTGAGCTTCAGATTCGTCACTTGAGGTGAGAGATTCAGACGAGCTCTGCGTTTTTCGCGAAGACTTAAGTATGGGAATTTGAGTCCTTGGGCCTCCTTTCCTAATTCTGAGTCTTTTGGCGATGGTGCTCCCATCCAAATCCCCTTGTCCTCCGGACATATTTGTTGGTCTTTCCGGAGGTTCAATCTTGGAACCTTTCTTCCTTCCCCGCTTAGGCGGAGCCTTAGATGTACTCGATGATGAATCTGAAATTGATTGTTTGCGGGCATTTTCAGCTCGTTGCTGTGAAGTCTTTGTCGGTCTAGGACGTAACGGTAGCATTTTTACTGATGCTACGGACGAATCAGAATGAGTACTTTCTTCAGACTCAGATGATGAGCAAGAGCACTCTCCATTACTTCTGAACGTAGGTGCAGGGTAATCAGAGGGCTGGGTTTCAACTGGGTTGCGAGAAAGGGCATCTGCGTTGGTATTCTGTACTCCAGGCTTATATTTGAAAGTATAATTGTACCCTCTGAGTTTAGCCCTCCAACGGTTAAGTCTACTCATGGGATCCTTGATGGATTCGATCCAGGTTAAGGGCTCGTGATCTCCGTAGATGGTAAAATGGCGTCCGTATAAAAAGTGACGGAAGTGTTGAACGGAATTGACGACAGCCAGACACTCTCTCTCTGTTGCGGAATAATTTCTTTCTGCTTTAGATAAGGATTTCGACATGTAAGCAATGGGTTGGTCCTTGCCAGGTTCGCCTTGAGAAAGTACCGCCCCTATGGCTCCGTTCGAAGCATCACAGGTCAAAATGAAGGGTTTGTCGAAATCAGCAGGAATTAGAACGGGGGCCTCACACAAAGCTTGTTTGAGGGTCTCAAAACTCTTCTGTTGTTCTTCTTTCCACTCAAATTTCACGCCCTTGGAAAGGAGGTCATTCATGGGTTTCGCTTTCTTAGAAAAATCCTTGATGAAGCGTCGATAGTATTTCGCGAGGCCTAAAAATGATTTTATGTTGCGTGTTGTTTTAGGCGTAGGAAAATTCCGAACGGCGTCCAGTTTTGAAGGGTCGGGTCTAACTCCGCGTCTATCAATGATGTGACCAAGATATTTTACTTCGGGCGTTAAGAATTCACACTCATCTGGCTGGAGTTTCATACCAGCATCTGACAGCCGTTGGAAGACCTTGTAAATCTTCTTAATATGAGAATTTAGCGAATCTGAAAAAACCAGTATATCATCCATATAAATGAAAATTTCAATGCCTTGTAATCCAATCATTACGTTATCAATAGCTCGCTGGAAAGAAGCTGGACCATTGCATAAACCAAAGGGCATAACCAACCATTCAAATAAACCATACGGAGTTCGAAACGCTGTCTTTGGCCGATCAGAAGGGTTAACTTGAATTTGATGAAATCCGCTGACAAGGTCGAATACCGAGAAATATTTTGATTTTCCCATCAATTCTAGGATCTCTTGAATGTTGGGTAACGGATATGCATCTGGAATGGTTTTCTCGTTCAACTTACGATAATCAATGACTAACCTGTAACGCCTCTTCTCATCCGGACCTGGTTTTTTCGGTACAATCCATAAGGGACTTACCCATGGACTGTTAGAGTGTTGAATTGAATGATCTTGTAGTAATTTGATAATTTGTTCGCGGATCTCTTTGTGTAGGGTGGGTGGGTACCTATACTGCTTGGAGGTGGTGGGTTTGTCATCTCGAGTGACAATATGATGTATATATTTCGTTCTTGGTGGCAAATCTCCCGGCAACATGAATATGTGATGGAATTTTCGAACTATCCGTCTCAATTTCTTCCGACCATGACGACAATGATGGGTTCGCAATAGAAACTTTACTATGATCTTGACTCTCTCTGATTTAGATAATGGTTTCGTCGGTTCTATTGGTTCGGGTTCAGAATCAAGACAGTCCTCTGAAAGTTCTAGGTCATATTGATCTAAGTTTTGGGGAGGTATTTCCACTGTGATATCTCTGTCTAACGTGTTCCTGGCTATGGCATAGCATATGCCATTCATCACTTTAACAGTACATTCCCCTAAAAGAACCCCTTTCTTTGTTTTGACAAAAGGTAGGTAGGCGTCTCCGTCAGGGAGATCAGTCCAAATTTTGACGGGGGCTTTTGACATGGCGGGTATTGTAACAGAGTATATATTCGCTGCATTGGCTGTTCCAGCGCTAGCATCACTGTCCTGATAAGGGAGCTCCTGCCATATAGACCGAGTTACGGAGTCCATGGTGGGGGTGTCGTGGGTGATTGTTGCGTTAGCGTGTGACTCATTTGAGTTCTGAGGCTCATGAGTTACCTCGAGTGATTCATGAGTTACGTTGATGTTACTATTTTTTCGTAACTCAAGAGGTGTTGTGTCTGTCTCTGTAACATTAAGTCGGCGTTTTTCTGGGACAATGATTACATCCGTCATTGGATAAAAGAAAATTTCTTCTTCGTCAAGTTCGACGTCTTCCTCGTCATCTGAGGAATCTAGGTTAGGTTTGGGTGGAAGGAAGGATATGGGGTGTTCTCTCTCTCCTTCGAATGACACTAAGTTCTTATCAAACAATATCCATGCTCCATATTTCCGAAAATAATTTCATCCTAAAATAATGTCATATTTTACTATGCAATCTGGAGGAAGGACATGGAGTCTGATTTCTTTACCAAAAATACAAGTTTTAATCACTCCGAGAGTGTAAATAGGCTCTTCAGATACTCCTGTGACACGTATAATACGTGAGACATCCATTTTAATATCAGGTCTACATGAAGTGAGGCGAACGGTGCAAATATCTGCCCCGGTATCCAAATACACTAAACCCTGATTTGCTAGAAGCATATCATGCTCAATTTTTATCATCGGCCCTATTCCTGGGCTTTTGGCAGTTCGTAATTTCCTACGCTCATTATTTTGATTGAAGGCTTCGCCGGCTTGCCCGCGGTCTGATCTTGACTGCGGGCAGGCTGGGAGTTTAAATGCTGGGCGACAGTAGGATTGGGTAACTGTTGTTGGGTATTAGAGGATACAAAGGGTTTTTCCCGTTGATACGTGTCAGGGGGATATTGAGGAGGGGGGAAATATCCTGGGTACATGGGTGGCCATGGATATGGATAGTAGGGGTGGAATGATTGAAATGGAAACTGCGGATAAGGGATAGTCGGAAAATTTTGATAAGGAGAGCGAGGTCGCACAGGAGAGTTGGAGCGGTTATATGGTGATGTGGGGCGTTGATATGGTGAACTTGGACGAGCTGGTGAGTTTGATCGGTCAGATTTTTGTGCTCTTGATTCAATAGGGCTAGATGAATAGCTCAAATTGGGATGAGCTAGAATTCGGCCTTGAGAGTCAAAACGCATCGGCGCTGGCGCGATAATGTCATTTTTGTCGTAATGGTGTGGTATATGGTTCCTATCATATATTCTGGGGTCGTTACGGTCCATGAAAGTGACGTGTTTTTGTTTATTTCTGTCTATCTCGGGAGTTGAAGGGCGTTGAGTGGTCGTGTAATGTAACTCAGCGTGCTTAAGGTTCAAGCTTACAGCAAAGCTTTCAGCTTTCTCTGCTGCTTCAAGAGCCTCAGCCATTGATTTTGGTGAAATGAAAATGATACCGTTCCGCACACTATCTGGCAATCCTCTAATGAATGACTTCAAACCGAGAATTTCCAAAGATGGTCTATAATCAGTATTTCTAGCTTCTCCTTCAACGTCGTTTTTAATCGCGGCGATACCACCTCTCATCAAGCCTCTGATTCTATTATAAAATTGACGTGTAGATTCATTTTTCTTCATCTTAACTGATAGGATCTCATTAACGTAAAAAACGTAAGGTTTCCTGGGTGAAAAGTTCAATTTCAAAATTTCCTCAAGCTGATCAATGGTCTGTATATTTTCGTCTCCGAGACATTTCCTAGCATCACCTCTAATCTTGGTTAATATTCCACGTAAAAAGTCAGGATGTTTGTTATCTGGAATAGTTCCGAGATAATTTTTTATGTCTTGGATGAAGTCTTTGAGAGGGGTGGTACCATCGTATTCTTTTATGTTAGCTAGAGCTTCGCGCACACAACTACTCAATGAAGTGTTGATAAAGGTATCGAAGGTGAGTTTCAACTGTTCCTGATTTTCTAACTCTTTTCGTCTGAGAAAAGTAGTGAGAGCTTGTTCTCGTGCAGTTGCGTATGCGATGGCGTTGATATCCATCAAGGATTTATTTAATCCAGAAGAAAAGGCCATCGTTGGTTTGGGAATTTTGCGTTTTCGGGTCGTAATGAGTTATATGTTACACCACTTGGGGTTATGATCTACGAGATATGCGTTACGTGTTACTAGAAGTGATATGTGGAGTCGGGAATTTGATATGACAGAGATTTGTCAGTTTCACAGTACAAGTTCGTCGAGTCAGTAAGAAGGACAATGTTGCAATATTGCAGAACGATTTTGCAGGATGTAAATTCAGGAGTTGAACAAAGTTAGTGCAACAATATGTTCCCCACAAGGGATGCCAAAATGTTATGACCGGACCTGATGGGTCCGGGTAACAAATATATTTATTTTAGAGTGGGTTTTTGGACATTGAAGGGCGGACTGCCCTGTTGCACTCACCTTATTCAAAAATGTAGACAAGTAGACAATGTAGAAAAGTATATATATATATATATATATATATCTATCTATCGTTCAAATTTTGAAAAATGAAATATGCATATTAGTCATCAGGGAGAAGGTCAATTTAATTAATAAATATTAATTTGAGAATAATTCGATTTATATGCTAATTTCGAATTGGACAATACAAAGGTAACAATGATAGATTTAATATACTAAACATGAATGGTAGGTTTTCTTAGACTTACAATTATGTTGATACTAAATTCTACTCGAGGATTCCCAGCTCTGCGGGTCAAGATATCCTGGAGGCTGATAGACAGGTTGATTAGCTCGTTCTCGGGATGACGCCGGAGATACGCGGCGGGATTCAGTCGACTCAGTCTCTCACTTAGAAATTTACTTTGTCGTGCTCAACACTTGGGTAAAATCTGCGCGTGAGTTTAAGAGTAACGTTTCAAGACCGATCAATTAATTGCTGTTGACACTCAATTTTTATAGCTTTGTGGTTATGAAATTTGACCTGTTTTTTTTTTGGCCGTGCACGTAACTCGGAGTTACTGTGGGTTACGCGCACGGCGACAACAATGCGCTGAATCAACCTGTCTTCATAATTCTGATTGCTTAATGAAATAGAGGTTACTCAAAAGACAAGCAATCCTCAATCGCAACTCAGCAATTCACAACTTCTTTGGGTAATCGGGTCACCACAAGTGCCAATGCGCTGAATCAACCTGTCTTCATAATTCTGATTGCTTAATTAAATAGAGGCTACTCAAAAGACAAGCAATCCTCAATCGCAACTCAGCAATTCACAACTTCTTTGGGTAATCGGGTCACCCGGGGATGGCGGGACGCCACAGGGCTGACGGTGGGTTTAGGTTAGGTACATCAAAAACAACATTCCGAGTACCTTCCCAGCCCTGATGAAATATGGCACAAAAAAGTTCACGAGCTCACGGTCTAACAAGTTGTGAATTCGAGCAGATACTCTACTCCACAACTCATTCCACTTCGCATGATGTTCCTTACATGATGATTGTGCATTGGTCACTCAAATAGTACCCAACAGGATAACGCTTGATGTATACTAGAACGAAGTGCAATACAGAACCGATCAGCACTCGATCGAGGGACTCATAACAGCGATATGAACTCACTATTGCTCGAGAACTCATTAACCAGCTTGCATTAACAATGGTACCGGTATAAAATATGACTGAGGTACCAACAAACATGAACGAAGGCTCCTCAGCAGGGTTGTTGGAATCCACCCCGGCTGAAAATGATCGCGAGCCAGCCACGCGTATATCGGGCGACTACCACGGGACTACCAACCGGCTGTAGCGTGGTCGAATCGTCGCGCGACCATCGCACGGTAGTCGCGCGGTAGTACTTGAATTTCAAGGGAAAGAAACCAGCCCATAATTATTGTGTACTGAAGTCAACGCTGGGTGAAGGGTCGAAGGGCAACACTAAGATGCTGGATAGACGCTCCAGTAACGTAAAAGCTCTAGACGTCGCTCGTTCGCTCCGCGTGCTCCTTGTATGTACATACCGCACCGCAATATTGCTCAAAAAATCTTCCGGGAGCCCAGGGGTCATGTGCGTGCTGTATCATGACAACAGCAAACCATCAGCAACCCCGAAATTGAGGCGGGAAATGAGGGAATGAGGTCGCACATTGTTATGCGTGTCTCGCGCTTGACGCGCGACAGCTTCTCGATGGTCGCGCCGCAACCACCTGACAGCCGCATGTCAGCCCTTCGATAGCCGAGCGACGCAATGGCAAATCAAATGGCACTTCTTCCACTTCATTTGCGGTAATGAACCAAAAAACAGCAGTGGGTGGCCGGGAAATTATGGCGAATCACCGAAGAAGAATATGGTTTTAAATAATTGACTTTGCAATTTTGGGTAGCCCTGGGATTCGAACCCGCGGTCTCCTGATCTGTAGGTCAATACTCGATGCTGATGGCTAGCGGGACGTGTTACGTGTGCTGGTATGAGAGACCTACTTGGAGTTTGGGTTGCTATATTGGAGATGCAAGGGTTTCCGTACCCGAACACTTTCCGTAAGAATACACCACGAGCAGTATATCAAGTAAAATAGATGAAGAAGGTGAATTACACTATATCCTAAATGCAGTGATCTGCACTTCGAGTAGGCCTCTTACATCACCACGCGTAACACGTCTCACTGGCTATGATCGTTGAGTCTTGATCTACAGATCAGAAGACCGTGAGTTCAAATCCCAGGGGTTCCAGGAATAGCTGAGTCACTTGTTTGATATCATCATTTCTTCTCCTGGTGATTCGCCATGAATTTCCGGTCATCCACTGCTTTTTCTTGGTTCATCACCGAAAATAAAGTCAAGGGAGCGCCATTTGATTTGCCATTACGTCGCTTGGCTGTCGAGTGGCTGTTGGGTGGTTACCATGCGGCTGTCGGGCGGTTGCCACGTAACCATCGGGTGGCTGTCGTGCGTCAAGCGCGAGACATGCATGACAATGTGCGACCTTATTCTCTGCTGAAATCCAAGTACTGCTGAGCGACTGCTGCGCGGCGATATACGCGCCGTGCCACGATATACGCGTGGCAGTCGCGCGGCAGCAACGTGATCATTTCCAGCTGGGACTGCACGTGCATCACATGCGTGTATGATACACGTGTATTCGTGCATTCCTGCATCGACCTTTCTGTTCCGGAGGGTCAGTTCGTCTGCATATTCACTTTTTGGTGATCGAGATTCAAGAGCAGAGAACGAATCATCTCAAGATTATAACTCCCGGAAAAATTGGGTAACTGTCGCTAGCAACCCAAAACGATCAAAATCTCTTATTGGACGTTACTCACGATCGATTTCTTCCCATCATGGAAGCTCTCGATTTGTAAATAACGAGCACGTAGACACTCCTTCGCTTCGGATTGCATGATCCGACGATTTACTCCTTGGAAATTGGCCTTTCAAGAATGAAAATTAACCATCTCAGCCTTCTGGTGGACGTAGGGAGACTAATTCTCCGATTTCTGCTCACCAAGACTGCGTCAATCGAGCCGGGGAGGAAAGCTTGATGACGTTTTGGGTGTCTCAAAATAAATTTTTCCATTTTTAATCGCTCAATTATCACTCTGACCTCCAACTTCGATCATCTTGGGTTGCCAGTGACGATTGTCCAACTTTCGCGTGTACCATCAACTTAGCATGATTCCTTTTTCTACTCGGGAAGAGTGGGTTTCCAATAATTTAACATGCGAACGACTCAACCTCCTGGAGCAGGAAGCTCGATGCACCAATGCACGGGTAGTGGATTCCAACAACTCTGCTCATCAGCCCATAGGAAAGATCGTGAGCTCAGTTAACCCTTACATTCACACATTTTTTTTGACGGGTTCTGACTCAATTCCAATCCCAACTGAAAATGGTCGTATGAATCAGTAGTTCCCACACCAGTAGTAAGGAGGCCACTACTGCGAGCCGAAATAAACTTCCACTCCTCCCCCGCCCGTGCACCTGTTGTCCGCCCACGCGTCTGGATGTATCTCATAACCCATCATTTGCTCCCCTCTGATGGGTTCCGGAAGGGCACTCCCCTTACTGCAGGTGCTTCTGTCACCCGTCTAGGAAGGCTGCACCCCTCTAGCATATCCGCCCACGCACCTCCAGTGTGTGACCCCTGTGCGCAACCTTGAAAGGGGTCGCATCCGTTTGCTGCCTCCATAGCAGGTGCATCAGTAGTTATGGGGCCACTATGAGCCGTTACAACATTTCCCCACCACACACCCCCGTGGTCACGATTGGATAAATCATCACTTTACGGGCACGTGTGGAGGCCATGAAGACGACTCATAGTGACCTTCGTTCTTTTTCATAATTGTGCGAAATATAAAAATCAGCCTTTTCAATCTCTATGCGTTCTTTCCACTGTTGTTAAACTATTTCCCAATCGAATTCATGCATTCCCGACCGTAAAACCTTGGAATACGCTATACGAAAGAGCCGATTCTCCCCCCAGGTTTCCTGCATTGTGGGTACAACTATCGAGCAATCTCCACGGAAACTCTAGGGAATCTAACAAATACCATTGTCTTGCCGACCGAATACTTTTGATTGTGAAGTATTGGTCATAGTAATGATTATTCGATGATCCCGATAGGAATATGCAACTTTGAAATTTCCAATATACAGGAAGAATGTGATCGATCGTTCATAAAATTTGAAAGCAGAGACCGATCAATCTGAGCTTCCTCAGACAAGCACTCACGTGCTTTGAGCAGTTGTCAAACTTGACACCAACGGGGCACTGAGTTTTTCCATCCTCGTACACTCGATGAAGAGATCGAAAGCACACGGAAACTGCTCCTCCACAATCGCTCTAGCACATCGTCCCCCCAGCGAGCCCCAAGGGCCGAATTGAGAACAAGTGAGCAAGCGCCACGAGCCACCGAGCGCACGACACAAGCCCAAGCGCGAGGGACGAGCGACCGGACGACGGAGTGAACGGATTACGAGTATTCCCACTCCATCCTCCCAATGTAAAAGGTATAGGGGCCGGTATAGTTAGGGTACTCGTGGTTCGTCCGCTCCGTCGTTTGGTCACTCCTTTTTTGCGCTTGGGCTCATGTCGCGCGCTCGCGTCACTCGAGTCGCTCGCTTGCTTGTTTGTGATCCTGCCCCAGGTCCGAACCACATTACGAGATACCGATATTCATGACACCGTGTCCGACGAACGACTGCCACAGTAAGGCGCAAGTTCCTGGATCACAAGTGTCGGGATGACTAATCGACTCATGAGTATCAATTATTGGAGAGAGGGTAATGATGGATTTACGACTAATTCGCCGCTCTTAAGAATTACTGAGCATTGGTTATTACTCATCATCTTCTACTACCGACCTTGGAATGGGCTGTTTCTCATTATCCTTGGTTTAACCGTCTTATTTTCCGAGGGAGAAACATTCGCAGACAATCTATCATATCTCAATGCCAGAACCACTTCGAGAGACGTTAAGAACGGATTTTCAAGGTTTTTCCATGGGCTGAGAGATGTCATCGGTCTCATAGCGATCTAACAATCTTTCCAGAATCGTCAGGCGATCGTACCTTGACTGGAACATTGCGAAAGAAGTTATTTTTGTGACCCATATGTCTCCGGTATGATACGCAGGACGGGAAATACTGAAAATAGACTTGGAAGTGCTCGATATGAGCTCCAAGATGCGATCACGCAGAGCTCTCTACGACCAATAGGTTCTGAGATATCCGACTCTGGAAATCATCAGCTTGATTCTGGGGTGTCCCCAGACTTTTGACCGGTAGTGTAGTTTGTAAGAGGGTCCGCTCAATATCTTGGGAGACGTGTCCAGGAGACGGCTTTTTGATGTGCTTGGACTCCCATCCTCTATCGAATGTGAATTTTCATCGGACGAGAGTGACGAAGATGGAGTTTTGATGGAAACAAGGAGCCATTCACGCAACAATTCCAATCGAATCATGAAATTCGATTAGTGAATCAGAGTTCATCGAGGTGAAGGAAATTTTCGCGCATGAGCAACTCGTTTCTCGGCCCAAATGTTTGCACCCTGACATGAGAATACATTTTCCATCGAGTGTAAGTGACAGAGTATGTTCTTCACGACGATACGTAGTAATCTATACAATAATCTCCTATTGGAGCATGAATCTTGAGTCGTGGATCCAAGTGTGGGGAGACAAAAAGAGATCTTCCCCAGTACTCGACTCACAAACCGGACTAATATTTTCATCCTACCACTACTTAATATGAATTTTCCCATCAATTGGAAGTGATGAAGGTGTGATCTCTATGTACATTGAAAGACATTTATGTAATAATCTTGATCAGGATCTCGATCTGTGGATCAAAATGGGAGGGGACAGACTGATTTGTACACGCATGATCAACTCGTCCCAAGGCACAACTCATGCATGCTGATTTGAGTAGACATTTTCTCCATCACGTGAAAGTGATAAACATATGTTTCTCATGATTATGGTCGGATAACCATAAGATAATTCCCTGACGGAGAACGAATTTCGATTCGCTGCTCAAAGTGCAGGGAAACGAAATGAAATATTTCCGACAGAAGATTTCTATCCTGACACTAGTATGGATTCCTTCATAACTCATAACGGCGTGATGTTTATGTACAGAAATTGTCATCCGAACAACAATTTCGATTCTGATCTTGGATGTTGATCTGTGAATCAAAGTGGGAGGAGACAAAATAGAAGTTTCCAGCACGATCGTTCTGTTTCTTGGTGCCCAAGTTTCTTATCCTAACTTGAGTATAAGTAGTTCCACGCGAAACAGACCTACGAAGAAGGGGTCATGTCTTGAATTCTTGACTTTTCTTTCGATTCAATGGTAGAAGATATGGGTTTCTCACTACCCATGGGGCCCCAAAACATTTTTCCAGCTACCTTTAACGTCCATTACTTTGTTCCTTTGAATCATTTCCAACAAAAAAGTTATGGTATCTTGCTTTCTCTGAAGAGAAAGCTTTGTTCTTGGTTCAGCAAATATTCGATCAATTTTTCGATTCAATCCAATGTTTTCTTCAACAAAATCCCTCTTATCGGAAAAATGCCTCAACCAATTTGTTCCTCTCGTCCAAATCTATCGATTGTAGGTCACACTTCTCTTCCTAGAGGAATTCAAGATTTTCGAGGGATTCACCTTTCCGTACCTTTCCGTGTGTGTGTGTGTGTGTGTATGTGTTTTTTTCCCTCGAAACGCTTTCTCTTGTACGGTTCACCGAATCAAAATTCCGTCTTCTACAAGTTGTAGAGAATCATTCGGAGATGAGGCCAGTGATCTGTTAGCTCCCTCGTCCCGGGCGAATTTGATTCAGAGGCGTTTTGAGATAAAATCGCTAAAATCGTGTACTTTAATAGTAAAATATTTTTCTCCTCCTTTGTTTTACTGCAATTATGGTAACCTAAGCTATGGGTTTATCGGCTTAATCTATCAAGTGGTTAATACCAAAATTCCATTTATTCTTCATATACTCGAATTTTCAGGAAATAATCAAAATTTTCACCAAAAACTGCATTTTAAATATATTCAAACTAATTCTATGAAAATTCTGTTTCCACCAAACTCCAGATATCCCTGAAATAACCCTCCTTCAGGAAGCTTGATCACCCTAACAAGCTTTCTCAAAAAGATAACTCAGTATAAGCACAAAAATTTCGTTCAATATCCATATTTTCGTCATATCTCTTCCTCAGACTGATTTTCTGAGATCCCTATGAACTAAGTTGATACTTTTTCCACATTTTTAATCTCTTGGTTGATACCGAAATTCCTTAAATTCCTTTTAATACGATTAAGATTCAATTTATCCTGAAAAAATCAACAATTTTACAAAAAACTCCATTTTGATCATTGTTACAGCAACTGTATCAAAATTCCGCTTCAACCAAACGATATATCTTGACCAAAAAACCCTACTTCCATCTGAGTCAATCTCGTAGAAGTAACTCAACGAAATCTCATCTTAATTTCCTTTCATCCTCATATCTCCTCTCACAATTAATCTAGCCGCCTTTTAATGAACTAGAGAGATACTTACTCATCACTCCACATCAATTGGTTGAAACCGAATTTCATCCACTCGAATTCAAAGTTGCTTCAAGAAGATGTATAGAAGAGTGAATGAAGAATTATCACTTGAAAAAGTACGTTCTTGCTAAATTATCGCACATCTCGCTAAGAGGAAGCTTTCTGCTAATCTCTTTTAGCAGCGTATTTTTCAATAAAATGAATTTTTCTCGAATTCGTTCACAGATACAAAGATGCAGTTCGCGGCATTCGAAAGGTCTTCAGAAAACCCATCGAAATTGGTTTTGTGAATTTCAGAGGAGAATAGTCCCGAATTCCTTTTCCGCGTTCTAATACCTGTTCTTGCCAATTATCACAAATCCATTTTCCAGGTTTTTGGAAATCGTGTTTTCTGCACATGTGCAGAGATTTGGATCCTTAGAACCAATCCCATTGGGGAGCCAAGAAAATTTCCTCCAAAATGACCACCTGCCGAAATCAGTTCCATGCATTTGAACCGAATCTACAACGTATGAAAGATGAGCCACCAGCTCGAGTGCGACACGTCGATGGACGCCATCAAACGGGGGTAGGCGTGGATTCTTCTCACTGCTGTCTCGAGTACCTCCGACCCACCTCTGAGGAACTATCAAGATTCAGTGGTCTCTCGAACGTTGCAACTCAAATGCATGGAATTGACTTTGGCAAGGGGTCATTTTGAAGGAAATTTTCTCGGCTTTCCAATGGAATTGATTTCAAGGATCCATTTATCCGCGCATGCGCAGGGAACAGATGATTCCCAAAAGCCTGGGAAATGGATTTGTGATAATTGGCAAAAGTAGGTGTTAGAATCCAAAAAAGGAATTCGGGACTATTTTCTTTTGGAAGAACACAAAATTTTACATGAAATATCGAATTTTCAGAATTTTAAAAACATTTCGTTTTCGAGAAATTTAATCGTCTATGTTTTTCACTCTTTTGCTCGATAAAATTACCCGAGACATCAGAATCAATTTTACAAGACCGATTTCGATAGGTTTCTTGGAGACCTCTTGAATGCCGCAAACCGCATCTCTGTATTTGTGAACGAATTTGAGAAAAATTCATTTCATTGAAAAAAGTACCCTAACTTTTTTGTTGGAGATAATTCGAAAGAACAAAGTCATGTACACCAAAGGTCCCTAGAGAATTCTGTTGGGGCCCCATGGGTAGTGAAAAGTTCATATTTTGTACCATAGAATCGAATGAAAAAGTCAAGGAAATGATTTCATACATGACCCTTTTTCGCAGGTCTGTTTCGCGCGGAACTACTCGTATACATTTTCTATCAACTGTCAACGAGAATGATGGAGATTTGACGGAGATAAGGAGCCATCCACAAAACAATTTCTAATCGAATCATGAATTTTGATGAGTGGATCAGAGTACAGCGAGACGAAATGAAATTGGATATACTCGACTCGCAATCCGACCGAAGATTTTCATCCTAACACTAGTACAGATTCTTTCATCTCCCGAAAGTGATAGAGATGTGATCTTTATATATGGAAGGAGTCATTTAAATGATGCTACTGATACGGATCTCGAATTTCGATCCGTGAATCAGAGTGGAAGGAGGAAGAATAAAGTTTTTGCGCATAAGCAACTCGTTTCCCGGCCCAAATTCCTGCCTCTTGACATGAGTATACATTTTCCATCAAGTGTAAGTGATAAAATATGTTCTTCACGACGATAAGTAGTTAATATCAACATCTGGCGCCCTCTCGCTTAAGCATGACGGTTTTCTGTAAAACTGATGTATATTCACCGTACTCCCGTGATCAGCGTTGCCGCGTATCGCTCTCGGAATAAGGCCCCTGAAACTAGTCCAAGGAGGAGCCGTTCTCGCAAGTCAGTCATCTGGCTTGATCTGGGACGACACTGAACACGCCCTGTTTCAGTGCAACTATAGAGTCTTCCAAAGTTAGCTCACGAGCACTGCGATGCTGAGGCGTAGAATTCCATAGCTTCACCGCACCTCGACGGATGGAGTTTTTCGACGAGATCTGGGAGTCGAGCACCAAGTGAAACACGGGATAAAAATTGTATCTCACCCCCTTCAATTATGAGCCGTGAATCAAAATCCAATATTCAAGATGCGAACATTGTATGGATAGTTCCTCATCATCACCGAGAACACAGCTGCATCATTTTCGGTTGCTGGTGAATGTATACTCAAGTCAGGATGCAAAAACCTGGGCTGAGGAACAAGTCAAGCATGCGAGAGAAATTTCATTTTGTCTCCTTCCTCTTTGATCTGAAGGAAGAAATTCATGGTCCGAATCAAAATTATTACATGGATGGTTTCTTATTTTTATAAAAATCTCATCTTCATCGCTCCTAGTAGAGGGTGGATCCTATACTAGTGTCAGTATAAGAATCGGTGGTCAGATTGTAAGTCAAATACGCGGATAGATTTCATTCGGTCACCTAGCACTTTGATCCGCAAATGAGTATCCATCACTCGCAAGAAAATTTATCATATCGATAGCTATTCATCTCCATGAAGAACACCTTTTATCCTTCTCGATTGATGAAAGGACGTATACTGAAGTCAGTATGAAAAACGTGGGATGGTGAATAAGATCAGCATGAGAGGAGAATTTCATCGTGTCTCCTTCCACATTCATCCGGGACCGAGATGCAAGATCCGAATCAAGAACATTGCATGATGAACTCCTCATGTACACAGAGATTACATTTCATCTCTTCCAGTGGATGAAAATTCATTCAGATGTCAGGATAAGAATCTTCGGAGGGATCGTGGAACAAGCACACAAGGAGATTCCATTCAATCTCCTCGCACTTGGATCCACGAATCAAACTTCATGATTCAATAGGAAAGTATCGTCTGGACAGCTACTAATTCGCTCGGGAAACTTATTTTTGTCCCTTTCAGTTGGCGGGGAAATGTATTCTCGAGGCAGGATTGGAAACTTGGGAAAAGAAACGAGTTGATCTAGCAGAAATTCATTTTGTCTCCTTTCACATCGATCCACTGATCGAGATCCGAATGAGAATTATTGCATGAATGACTTCTTACGCATATAGAGGATGTATCTTCATCACTCTCTGTACATAGGAAAATTTATACTAGTGTCAGGATGGAAATCTTCGAACGTATCTCGAGTCGAGCACGTGAAAGAAGGTCATCTTGTCTCCTTGCACTTTGGTCGACGAATCGATGTTCATGATCCGATTGCGGATTATTGTATGGATAGCTACTCATCTCCGTGAGTGAGAATGTTTATCGCTTTGAATTGATGAGAGATGTATTCTCAGAACCAGACGAAAAAACTTGGGACAGTGGAACTAGTTGGTCATGCAGAAAAAAATCATTTTGTCTTCTTCCACTTCAATCAACGGGTCCAGTTCAGAATCAAGATCATCGCATGAATGTATTCCAATATACATAGAGATCACATCCTCATCGCTCCCGATTGATGGGAGAATTCATATTAAGTGAAGTCAGGATGGAAATATTAGGCCGTATTGTGATTAAGCACGCTAAGAGAGTTCATATTGTCTCCTTGCACTTGGATCCACGACTCGAAAATCATGCTCCAGTCGGAGATTATTGTATAGATGACTCCTCATCGACGTGAAAAATATATTCCCATCTCTTACAATTGATGAAAGATGTATACTCATGTCAAGATGCAGCAGCTTGGGCCGAGGAACGAGATGTTCATGCGCGGGAATTTAAATCCCCGATCGGACTGCGAGTCGAGCATTCCAAAGAATCCCATTTCGTCTCGCTGTACTCCTACTCATCAATCAAAAATCATGATTAGATTGGGAATGATTGCGCTGATGGCTCCTTGTATCTATCGTAAACTTTGTCTTTTTCACTTACAGTTGATGGAAATGTTCACTCACGTCAGGATGAGAAACTTGGACCAAGAAACGAGTCCATCATCGTGGTAACATTTATCATGTCTCCTTCCTCTTTGATTCACAGATCGAGATTCAAGATCCGGATCGGAATTGTTGTCCAAATGACTTTCCCTGTACATGAAGATCACGTCATTGTCAGTTATAGATGAAAAAAATTATACTAGTGCCAGGATGAAAATCTTCGGTCAGATTGCGATTCGGGCACACGAAAATATTTCATTTCGTCCCCTCGCACTTTGATCAGCGAGTCGAAATTCGTTATCCGTTTGGGAAACATTGTATGGGTAGTGTCTCATTATCACAAAAAACATATGATTATCACTTGCAGATGATGAAGGTAATGTCTGCTCAAGTCAGGATGCATAAGTTGAACCTCGGGACGAGTTGATCATGCGTGTACGAATCAGTTTGTCCCCTCCCATTTTGATTTACAGATCGAGATCTGGGATCCTGATCAAGATTATTACATAAATCTCTTTCAATGCACATAGAGATCACACCTTCATCACTCCCAATTGATGGGAAAATTCATATCAAGTAGTGGGAGGATGAAAATATTAGGCCGGTTTGTGAGTCGAGTACTGGGGGAGATCTCTTTTTGTCTACTCACACTTGGATCCACGACTCGAAAATCATGCTTCAATAGGAGATTATCGTATAGATACCTACTCATCGTCGTGAAGAACATATTTTGTCACTTACACTCGATGATAAATGTATATTCATGTCAAGATGCAAACACTTGGGCCGAGAAACGAGTTGCTCGAGCGCGAAAATTTCCTTTGCCTCGCTGTACTTTGATTCACTGATTGAAATTCATGATTCAATTGGAAATTTCGCGTGGATGGCTTCTCATTGCCATCACAACTCCATCTTCGTCACTTTCGCCGATGGATATTTACATTCGAAACAGGGTAAAAGTTCAAGCACATCAGAAAGCCGTCCCCTGGATACGTCTCCCAAGATATCGAGCGGACACTCTCACAAACTACATCAATTGAGCACAATATTCTCGATGATGAGTGAGACGATTGATTGGATTCTTCACATACGAGGGTTTCCATGAAACATTTGACTTTTGACCCTCTAAAATAAAGAAAAAAATTTTCTCATGGCACACGTTTAAGATGGGTTTCATGTGATTCTTATACCTCGAAAACATGTGAAAAAAGTGGTGCCACTCTCTTCCAAGCCGAGGTATCTGCTTCAGAACGAATTGTACGGAATTTCACACTTGAAACATTCGTGAATCAACTTCAATCGAACAGATTCGATTCAAAACATTGTCTAGACGATCGATACGGATTATATTTTGCCTGACTTGAGTTTAAGATGAATTTCATCATTGATTTCTCCGAAATTCGATGTAAATTTCCAAAATCGAGTCAAGAGCTATGAGTCTCATTTCAATTTCTAGAATACACTGTGGTGTTATTTTGTTCATTTTTCAGCCGTATACTATGTAAAAATCAAGAAAATCGCGATACCATCACATTTAGCGGCTTATTTAGCTTACCATCCGGATTCAAATATTTCTCCTCAGCTTCTCACAGAAATACCGATCGACAATTGCAACTCAGAACAGTGCGGTTATATCCCTTTTGCGATGAAGAAAAAAGAGCACAACATTCCAATCCTGTGCGTAACGTTTCCTGAGTATGCCATCAAAAAATGACCGTTTTGAGAGCCAGTGGCGCGATAACTTTATGAGCTTTGAAGCTTTATGAAATTTGTCCGGATCAACGCACACTCACAAACCAAACGGGATTCGATTCGTCTTCTTCTTAACTTCGAAAACTCATTGCTAAATTTTCCGTTTTGCACAAGGTATTTCATCAATTTCGTAAACAATAGCCAGAAAAAATTTTCCCACAAAACTCAGTTACATCGATGAATGAGAGTTAATATCATAGCCAAATCAGCGCACACCTCTGAATCAAAGATTTTCTCAAAATATGAGATTAGTAGATGGATATATCATTCCACCGAAGTAGTTGAGGCATAGGTATTTTAGCTACAGCCTTATCAATTCAAAAAATCGCGTTGGTACGTTTGTAAACTACCCAAAAATCATCCTTTGCGGTCTGCTATTGACAAATCAGGATGCGTTTCAACAAAAAAGAATGTAGTCCATATTGAATGATGCCAAATACTATAAAATGCCACTCCTGCGCACTCCGAATAGTTCAAAATACTCTTGGAACACTGCAGTAACACAAAAGTTAAAAGTTCCGTGGAAACTCTCATACACGTCGAATGACTTCGATCAATCGTATGACTAATTACAGCATGAGTAATAGACATTATCGGATAGAGGCGGAGGAATGACTATCTATGGGGCATTCGCTGTTTTCTGTGAGTTGTCGAGCTCCGTGTATGACTATCTGCTACATCTCTCCATCTTCTCCTGTGTGCAAAAACGGAAAATTCCAGTGGTACGAATCAAACGTATCATCTAGTCTATAGGAGCAAGGGATTCACAGAAGTTCTCGTCATCGTGGAAGGACTATGCTAAATTCCACAACTTTATGTTCATGTCAATATGTTTCTTCCATACTTGTCGAGTCAGCAACACACGTATGGAGATCATCGATAGTCACGGATCAATCCATGCACATGGACGTGCGTATGAACACGCGCCTCTCATTTTTGCGCAGTATAGGAGATAGCGATGTAGCGATGAGCATTACGTTATGCTCAGCAATTATCCAAGAGCGACGAATCGGGTGTACATTCATCATTGCATACCATGTATCATCCATAAGAAACTCACAAATTCTATCCTCGTGACAAGGGGATGCAGCAATTCTTGGGAACTTATAATTCACGTAAACATACATTTCTCATACGCGTAATTCGTCGAGTCAGCATAGCACACAAAAATCTCGTTAGTCACGTGTCAATGCATGCACATGAAGAATATGCCTTTTGTTCTTTTGTTGTGGGCAGTAGAGGGGGAAGCGATGAGCACCATGCGATGCTCATCAACTCTCAAAAGCGACAAATGAGGAGTGCATTCATTACTGCACAGCATGAATCATCTATATGAAATTCGCAGAAATACAAGTCATGACAAAAGAATGTGCCAATTCTCGGGGACTCAATATTCTCGTGAACATATTTTTCTCATACACCTAATTCGCCGAGTCAGCATTGTACATAAACATTGTCACCAGTCACGTATCAATGCATGCACATGAAGAAATACGTCTTTCGTTGTGCGCAGTAGAGAGGGGAAGTGATGAGCAATATGCAATACTCTGCAATTCTCAAAAGCAACGAATTTGGCGTGAATTCATCATTGCACAACATGAATCATCCATATGAAATTCACAGCAATATTAGTCATCGCAAGGGAATGCGCTAATCCTTAGAACTTGGCATAAGCGTGAACTTGTTTTTTTTATGATTGTCGAGTCAGCATTGCGCATAAAGTCGTCACCAGTTACGTGTCACCCTATTGGAGATAATTATGTCATGTACATGACAGAAACATGATGTCACGTTTTTTCGAAAAACCATAATCACGATCTTAGGCATTCATGACAGGACTCTATGATCAACTTCATGTCATGGAAACTTGTCATGACGATATGTCATAGTTTTATGAATTCTCGTCATGATTCCCTGGATTTCCTGCGCGTGTCACTGGACTTCTCCATGATTATTTGTCACGACTTTCTGATTCTCACGTAAAACGAGGCGTGTCATGTGACTCTGTCGAGGATTTTGTCACGTATTGCCGCATTCTTTACTAAAACGCAACTGAAAGATCCAGTATATGGACAAAGAATTCATGAATAACGGTCAACCGAAGAAGAATAAATCAATCGCGTAAATTTCCAACAGTAATTAGCTTCCGACACTGGGACTCGAACCCAGCCCTTTTCGGATACGTCAGATTCAGAGTCAATCACCTTATCCCCGTGGCCAGTGAGGGAGGTTGGGAAACCTGTCGTAAAAGACCTTCTTGAAGTGCGAGTCCCCATAGTCATTAGTATATAAGCCACATATAGGCGGTTCGATGCTCATTCGTTCATCTAATGGTGGCAAACAGAAGATTCTACGAGCGAGCGGACGCTGTTAACAAACCTTTGAAGCAAAACTGGAAAGGAATCCAAAGTTTGTAAACACCATCCCCTCACTCGTAAAATCTTCTGCTCGCCATCATTAGATGAACGAATGAGCGTCAAAACGCCATATGTTGCTTATGTACTAATAGTAATGGCGATCCGCACTTCAAGAAGGCCTTTCATAACACGTTTTCCAACCTTCCTCGCTGGCCACGGTGACCAGGTGATTGACTCCGAATCAGACGCATCCAAAAGGGGCTGGGTTCGACTCCCGGTGTCGGAAGTTCATCACTGCTGGAAATGATCCGCGATTGTTTCTTTCCTTTGGTCGCCCGTTATTCATGAACTTTTCGTCCATACACTGGGTCTTCCAGTTGCGTTCTAGTAAAAAGTGCGACAAAACCCGACAGAATTTTTCACAAAGTCACATGACTTGCCTCGCTTCACGTGAAAATCCTGAGAGTTGTGACAAATAATCATGACAAAGTCCCGTGACAAGTGTGGGAAATCCGAGAACTCGTGACGAAAATCCGTGACAAAAAACCATGAAATATTGTCATGACAAGTTTCCAGGACATGAGCTTGATCATGGAGTTATGTCATGAATGTCCAAGATCGTGATATGGTTTTTCGAAAGAACGTGACATATTTTTATGTCATGTACATTACAACATTTCTTACAATAGGGGAATGTATGCTCATGAAGATACATCTCTTTTACACAGTAGGAAACGATGAGTGATATGCAATGCTCAGCAATTCTCAATAGCGGCAAATGTGTCGTATATTCATTATTGCACAACATGAATACAAATGACAAAAAATATGGACAGAAATGACAAGGGAGAGTGCCAATCCTTAAAACTCGACAAAAGCGTAAACATGTTTTTCTCATGATTGTCAAGTAAGCATTACGCATAGAATTGTCACCAGTCACGTGTCAATGCGCGCGCATGAAAATACATCTCTTTTGTGCAGTAGGAGATGATGAGTAATATGCAATGCTCAGTGATTCTCAAGAGTGGCGACTTTGTCGCATATCCATCATTACCCTCTCTCCAAGAATCGATACTCACGAGGTAATTAGTCATCCCGACACTTGTGATCCAGGAACTTGCGTGTTACTGTGGCAATTGTTCGTTGGATACGGTGTCGTGAACATCGGTCTCTCGTAGTATGATTCGGACCTGGGGCTCGCTGGGAGGACGATGTGCTAGAGCTATTGTGGAGGAGCAGTTTCCGTGTACTTTCGATCTCTTCATCGAGTGTACGAGGATAGAAAAACTCAGTGCCCCGTTGGTATCAAGTTTGATAACTGCTCAAGGCACGTGAGTACTTGTCTGAAAGAGCTCAGATTGATCGGTCTTTGCTTTAAAATTTATGAACGATTGATCACATTCTTTCAGTATATTGGGAATTTCAAAGTTGCATATTCCAATCGAGATCATCGAATAATCACTACTATGACCGATACTTGACAATCATAAGTATTAGGTCAGCAGGACAATGGTATTCGTTAGATTTTCTCGAATTTGTGTGGAGATTGCTCGATAATCGTACCCACAGTGCAGGAATCCTGAGTGAAAAGTCGGCTCCTCCATATAACGTATTCCAAGGTTCAACGGTCGGAAATTAATGAATTCGATCGGAAAACAGTTTGACAACAGTGGAAAGAACGCATGAAGATTGGAAATGCTGATTTCGATATTCTGCACAATCATGGAGAAGAGTGGGGGTCACGATGAGTAGTCCTCTTGGCCTCCACGCGTGCCCGTGCAGTGATGATTCATCCAATCGTCGCCACCACACGGGTACGTGGTGGGGGAATGTTGTGACGGCTCATAGTGACTCATTTAAGTACTTGCATCTGTTATTGCGACTCCCAAGTAAGAAGATGTTGCATTCCCCCAAACCTCCGGAGCGGATGGACCCCCCTCGTGACCCCCCCCCCTTACCTCGGAGAGGGTTTTCCCATTACCTAATTTGACGGAGGGGTGGCGTCGCTGATGAAGGGTGGCCCCTACTCCTCTCCCACAACAGAGGGTGGCTTCCAGTCGTCTCCAGGTGTTCATTGTGTTTGCAACTGCGTGCTCGAATGGATGGAATTCGTGGACGAGTTAGATACCGTTCGACGGTCATTATTCCCAACTGGTTCCTGTTGCGACGAGAGAACATTATTTGTACCTTTCCCTGACGACCTGGCGGTAGGTACACAGGACCGTTTTCCTCTTGCTCTTCACACCTCGAGGGGCAATTTGGCGGTCGAGGAGAGAAGAGCGACGGCGGTTTCCCCAGGAGGCCTAGATGGCCATGTGGGATAGGGATATCAGGAAGGAATTGGATTCATGTATTCATTGGATTCATCGATTATCCTCCACTACACGATCACGAATTATTATTCCTCTGAAGTCATCGGAGGAGATTAGAGTATGAAACCCCGCGTTGTCATACGGTACCGTATAGATCCTTATATGTTTGGAATATGATTCCACATTCGTTATCAATGCCACCTCAAGCCATTGCATTATGATACCGTAACATGCTGGAAGAAGGAATAATCAGATTGTACAATGTTATCGATTTTAGCTGGAAGTATCACTCATACTCACTATCCTACGAGGATTGCCTCCAATCGTACTAATATTCCTCGAACCACTCCGATGTTTCATCTCTATCGAGACCCCCCCCCCCCCCCAAGTGCTCGGGAATGGGATCAGTTGCATGTTCGAGAAAAAATCCGCTATAGACAGCTTCAGCAAATCAGACTCGAGCAGTCTTTGGGTCGCGTTCATAATATCTTGCGACTTGGACAGAAAAACTGCTCGTTCTGCAAGTATATCATCCAACTCTCTACTACCTTTTGACAAAATAGCAGAGGTAGACAAAGGTATGATATCACCATAAGCTATCGAATCAGTGAGTCGCAAGCCAATTGTTGCAGATACAGTATTCTTGTAGAAGTACAATCTTGGTCAAAAGTTTCAGGACACCCAAAATTTTCTGTTTCCATTTCGGAAGTGGATCTACGAGGCTCTACTTGACCGGAGAAGCTTACACCATAGCTGATTTCAAAGGTTTTTCCACGTACTCTGAAGAAGCATCACTCATTCTCATCAGCACGAATCTGGATCTTCCTGATTTGATCTTGTGAAAGTGCCGATTCCGATGATTTTTGGAAGAATCTCCTGGCTCTGGTAGCTCAAAAGTACAGGAATATTCTGCGATAAATCTCAAGAGACCTGAAAGTACAAGTTTCAAGCTCTGGAATCCGTTTTCCAACATCCTTCTACGTTACTTCTTCTCCGAGCTATGACATTTCCTGTGGAAAAAGATTTTTGGTCAAGATTAACACCAAAATCTGAAAAAGACAGTGTTCAGGAATGATTTAGTAGAGCGGAAAGCGCTCGTTTAGTGTAAAGTTTGGAAATGGTCACATGACCTCACTCACACCGCTGTGCGCCCATATGTGTGTATCTCTCCTCACCGGCGACAGCTCGCGCTGCTCCGGAAATCAGTTATGCCAATGCACTGGCCCACGGCGCACTTCTCGCTATAGTGTCCCGTGTAAAATAGACAATAACCTCATGATTTGATGATCAAAGTGAATGAGCCCGTGGACCGTGATCCTCTGTGCAAGTGGCCTACACAATCAATATCGCGAGTGAACAGTGTATTTTAGGTGTAAGTTTAGTGAATAAATTGTGTCAGATCAACACGCCGCATTTCGCACTCACTACACCTGAGTGTTCTTGCTCCAGACTCCTCATCCTTGTATGCAGGAGCCCCCAAAGGGAAAGCTCTCCGCTCCCGGACATTTGGTCCTTCGAGCCGGATGAGGAGCGACCTGTAGTATTTTCAACGTCGAATAGTTCACTCGCAGTGAGTCTAAAATTCACCCGTGTCTCGCGTCGCTCAAGCGCTATTTTCCTTTGGCGCATTCCCCTCGCTCTCTTCTCAATATCTCTGAGCTGAGCTATACATCTTCAGACCACACTCAGAGTAGGTCAACCCACAGTTTTGCACGATTCCGGTTGGCCTGCAGCGTGCGTCAACGTGCACGTGGGGATCGTCGCCGGGAGAGAATTCCTGTCTCTCTCGGGCCGCCATCTTGAGCCGAGCCTCACTCGGACATCAAGCTCGCCGTTCCGTCTTCCGTGCGAGAGTTTTGGCAGCACATAACGATATAGTGCGTGCGAGCCTGTATTAGTGTGCCCCGGTCACCCTCGACCTATATATAGTTGATATACTCGCGTGACTCTCTCTTAGCACGCTTCATAACTGTGATTGCTCGCGAGTCTCTCTCGTCGAGTATAAGCCCCATATACGAAGTTGACTATATATTGTCATTCCAAAATTCTACTTGCGCCGCATAAGTGCTCGCGGTCGCTACCTTCCTCACTCTCACTTGAGTTATAATAGACATATCTCTAAAATCTCCAAGCTAGCCACGTGTGCTACGTTTATGTGTGTGAGTGTTACATCATCGTTCACTGTAACGTCCATTCTTATGTCCAAGCTATCGCTCGTGATTGGGACTCAACTTTTGCGCGCTTTGCGTAAAATTTTCTGCCTCGCGTACAGCTGCTCATTCAGCGTGCGCTACTCATTACCTCTAGTTTGGAATCGCATGTGGAGTGCATCAAAATTTTTCTCGTGCATTTTTTGCACACGTGCTAAGCCTCTGTGGTGCATATTTCGCACACTAGCTCACCCCCTTGTGGTG
Organism: Eretmocerus hayati; assembly: GCA_029851415.1. Lineage (NCBI taxonomy): Eukaryota > Metazoa > Arthropoda > Insecta > Hymenoptera > Aphelinidae > Eretmocerus > Eretmocerus hayati. The sequence continues at coordinate 72,688,300 of CM056744.1, read as the reverse complement.
CATTCTTTGCACATTTGCTAACCTCTATTGGTGCATATTTTTGCACAAACTCAACATGTCAAGCAAGGAGTATTTTTAGCTTCTCGCCACTCGAGATATCATCACAGGATCGATCATAAGCTCCCTTGCACAGGTCCGTAAACATGACCACCCATCTCAGCAGCTGCTGATGAATAAATTGTCCAACCTGGACGAAGATTGGCACAAGTGCAGAGAGTTGCACGGTGCACTGTATGCTGGAGCTGGTCCTGATGACCTTTAACATGAATACTTCGTCACCAAAAATATCACCGTGGTCGAGGTGGCCTATGATCAGGCCAGAGACTACATCTCGGAACGTCTTCAGGGAGCTGGAACATCTGCTATCGCTGCTGAAACAGCCCGTCACCCTGGCGCGCCGGCTTATTGCGAGCATGGCGGCGGGGCCAATCTTCCAGAGTTGCCGCTACCTACATTCAACGGAGATCCAGCAGAGTGGCCGTCTCTTAAGGACTTGTTTACGTCTGCAGTAGTGAATCACCCCTATATCAATAATTCTACACGTCTCAGATATTTGAAACTTGCTCTCGTAGATGGCGCCAGTAGTATACTTCGAAGCGTTCCTCTCACAAATGATAATTTTGCTACAGCCTGGCAAGAGTTGATGAATAGATATGAAAACAAGCGTCACCTGGAGTGACCTTATTGTATTTATTTCGGTTTCAAAACTTGATAAAGGTTTCCGTCAGGATTGGGAACAATATACGAATGAAATCATGGACTACCCCACATTTGATGAATTCAAATCTTTTCTTGATATGAGAATTCGCAAACTCGAAAACATGTCTATGAAGACTAATACCCCTCTCAAATCTAGGTTCAACCACTCGAATACTCATGTAGCTAGTTCTAAGCTTGTTTGCCCCTTTTGCCAAGATAGTCATAAGATTCATTCTTGTCCAAGATTCATAGCTCTCAATGTGGACCAACGTGAGAGATTCATCATCAAAGATTCAAGAAGCTTTAATTGTTTAGCTCAAAACCATGGCGTGGAAAAATGTCAGAGCCTCATGAATTGTGAAATTTGTTCTAGATGCCATTACGAGCTTTTACACCGCGATTCGAATAAGGATCATCCAGGGGCGACTAACGCACCTAAATTGCCTCAGTTTAATGCTAAGAAAGTGACTAACCCCAGTGAAAAATGTGAAGAGACTATAGTGGAAATTGATCTAACCAATACTCACACCTCAAATGTATGTGCACAAAAGTATGCAATCCTCTTACCTACTGCGCGCGTATTGGTAAGTTCCACTGATGGGAATCATGTAAGCACGCGTGCATTGATTGACCCGTGTTTGGAACGATCCTACGTATCCGAAAATCTCGTAAAAACCCTTAAATTACGAAAAATCCGTTGCGATTCGTCAATCACCGGGCTTGGAGGTACGCGCTCGTGTAATGCTTCATCTAGCACCTCTTTCAAAATTAGCCGTACCACTTTGTATGATGACAAACTCCCCGTCCAGGCGATGTTTTTGCCCCGTATCATTGCTTACAAACCCCACAGTTTAATTGAGCTGATCTCTCTCCTCCTCTCAAAGAGTCAGATCTCGCAGATCCAAAACCCCCCTCGGTCGCTTGCGATAGAATTGCTAATCGGTGTTGACTATTTCTCAAGTATCATACTGCCTCGAACTCGTCAAGAACGACCTAATGAGCCCGTCGCCCAATTGACCATATTTGGTTGAATCTTCACTGGATCGATTTCTACGGTCAAAAAAACCTGAAAATTTGGTGCGTGCACATCATGCTGCAGTGCAAAAACCCCCGATATCTCGGAATTTTTGAACTCTGAGCGCATTTCCGCTTCACCTCCATTGACTCAGGACAAACTTGACTGCAAAGCCCACTTCCAGTCAACGCATACCCACTCGCCTGACGGATCGTATATGGTTCGTTTGCCTTTCAAACAGTCCCCCCACACCCTCGGGGACTCACGAACGCAGGCGCCAAAGTCGTTCCATCGCTTGGAAAACCGACTTGCTCGCAATTCTGAGCTGCGAGAACCCTACGTCGATTTCATGGACAAATATGAACAGCTAAGTCATATGGAAAAATGTCCTCCCGATGAAATAGGTGACCCTCCGATCAATCTGATTCCCCACCACCCCGTACTCCGCGAAGATAGTGTCACGACCGCTCTGCGAGTCGTCTTCAATGGTTCATTCCCGACGAGTAATGACGAATCATTGAATAATATATTACACTCTGGTCCAAAGTTGCAAAAGTACATCACCTCAGTAATTCTCCGCTGGAGACAGCATCAATTTGTGTTGTGTGCAGACATCGCTAAAATGTTCCGCCAAATCCTCGTTCACCCGGATGATAGGCATATCCAAGCCACCTTCTGGCGATCTCGCCCCAAAGAGCAGCTTTGCATCTATATTTCGATCACACTCGTGTACGGTTTAGCCTGTTCATCATATTTAGCACTGCGTGTATTAGCACAACTTGTCCAAGACGAAGGTCTGAAGTACCCCCTCGCAGCTCCGGTGCTCGAAGAAGACATGTTCGTCGACGACACGTTTATGGGGTCCGACAACCCCGGGCGAGCAATTTGCATCCGTGATCAGCTGATCAAACTGAATGCTGTTGGCCAGCTGACACTTCATAAGTGAACAGGCGATTCCCCCGAGTTACTTGTAGATTTATCGACCAAAGATCATGGTGTCGCTGTAGACATCGCCAGTCAGCCAGAAGCTGATATGAGAGTCCTCGGGATCACTTGGTCCCCATCCCATGACACCTTCAAGTTCAAAGTGACCATAACCTCGGTCGTTAATGTGACCAAGCGATCTGTTTTCTCCTCAGTAGGTGAAATTTTGATCCCTTCGGTTGGTTAGCGCCCACAATAGTACACGCAAAAGCGCTCATGCAATCCCTCTGGCCCCTCGAATTCTATTGGGACCAAAATTTGACCCCGGAATTGATTTTAAAATGGAGACAATTTTAATCTGAACTCTCTGAGATAGAAAATATCTCTATTCCCCGTTGGACACAATTCCGTCGGACTGTCGTGGGTGTTCAAATCCACGGGTTTGCTGATGCTTCTTCTCGAGCCTGCTCAGCCGTTGCGTTCTTGCGTATCATCACAACAACTAATGGAATAGTGGTCAGTTTTTTAATGGCTAAAACCAAAGTCAGCCCTCTCAAAGAGATGTCCATGACTCGTTTGCATCCGCTAGCAGCAGTGCTCCTTGCGCACTTGCTCACCCACGTCCAAACTTCTTTGAAAGACGAGCCTTCCAAACGTGGGGATGTCTATTGTTGGATGCGTTCTACAACCGCTCTAGGTTGAGTCACAGAGGATCATGCCACATGGAAACAGTTTGTTTCGAATAGAGTATCCTAGATTCAAACCTCTCAATCCAGAGCTTATTGGAGATTCATCCCTCCTGAGATGAACCCTGCACATTACGCAGCTTCTGGGCTGTCAGCCCCTGATTTAGTTCAGAATCAGTTGTGGTAGCGTGGCCCGATTCGGCTCTCTATGCCCAAAACCGAGTGGATTGGAGAAGTCCCTTTCCCTATAATTGAAGAAGAAGAGAAGAAGGTGAGTACTGCTCATCATGCGCATCCCACAGAAGAGTGGGCTTTCGTGAACTCAACAAACTCTTGGGCTCATCTTCTACGCATCACTGTTCTTGTGATGAGATTTTGTGAGGCAACATATTCCTCAGAACTCGAAGCCTTGAAAAATAAGTGAAAATTGCCAAGACAGTCAAGGCTCTTGAAATTGACCCCATTCCTAGATGATGATGGTATCCTCAGAGTTGGATGTCGTTTGCGACACTCTCAGCCTCTCCACTCACAGAAACACCCAGCGATTCTGCCCAAACACCGTGTGTCTGAGCTCATAGTAGCTCAACTCCACCAAAACTTACTACACCCGGGCACGAGTCTGATTCTGACCGTCTTGCGTCAGCAGTACTGGATGACCGGTGACCGAAACATGGTCTGCTCGGTAATCCATGAATGTGTGGTCTGTGTTAGATATCGCGGAGAGCTCATGACTCAGGTCATGTCAGATTCGCCCAAAGTACGTTGTACACCCTCCAGTCCCTTTTCCCATACAGGTGTGGACTATGCCGGACCGTATAATGTCCAAAACCACTCTGGTCGAGGTTCTGAATCACAGAAAGCGTGCTCAGCAGTTTTTGTTTGTTTTGTGGCCCGCACCCAGCATTTGGAATTAGTCGATGACTACTCAGCTGTGACTTTTTTGGCCACGTTAGATCGCTTCGCAGCACGACGTGTTACACCGTCTGACATGTACAGTGATTGTGGATTGACCTTTAAAGGTGCGGATCGAGAATTGAGAGGGGATTTCGAGTCTGTCACCCAAGACCCATCAGTACGTGCCCGTCTGGCTGCTGATGGGATCAATTAGCACTTCTCCCCTCCCTCAGCTCCACATTTTGGAGGGCTGTGGAAGGCCGGAGTGAAGAGTGTTAAATTGCATCTTACTGAAATTCTTGGGAATCACACTCTCACGTACGAAGAATTCTCCACTGTACTATTTAAGATTGAATGTTGTTTGAACTCGCGTCCTATTACATCTCTTGATGATGACCCGGAAAACTTCTCAGTCCTCACACCCGGGCATTTTTTAATTGGGAAATCACTCAAGGCAGTGCCTAGTCCATCCCTTCTGGACCGTCTGAGTCTAAACTCTCTCGATGGCAGTTGATACGCTGACTCAGTCAAGAATTTTGCGAAGTATGGTCAAACCATCATCTACGTTTACTTCAAAAACAAAGTGGATGGCTCAAGCAAAAGCCGCAAATTGCCCCAGGAGACTTGGTTTTGATTTCACATGATAATCTGCACCCCTTGGCATGGGAGCTTGGTCGTGTTGTTGATTGTTTTCCCGGTCCAGATGGACATATTCGAGCTATTAGAGCCAAAAAGGCAAAATCTATTTATGACCGACCCATAGCCATTTTGTGCAAGCTACCAATCAGTGAAAATGATTCTGGCTTGTAAGTTACTCTTCTTTATCGAAAATTGGATTCATGTTCAGGTCTAATGACCAATTATCAAATTTTGAATTTATCATATCCTTGAAGTTTCTCATTTTGTTTGTATTACTCTCTTGCGATATCTTCTAACTCGCACCCGGGCATATGGTCAGTAATGATATAGTAGAGCGAGAAGCGCTCGTTTAGTTTAAAATTTGTAAATGGTCATATGACCTCACTCACACCGCTGTGCGCCCATATGTGTGTATCTCTCCTCACCGATGCACTGGCCCACGGCGCACCTCTTTCTATAGCGCCCCGTGTAAAACAGACAATAACCTCACGATCTAATGATCAAAGTGCACAAAACCGCGGACCATGATCCTCTGTGCGAGTGGCACACACAATTGATATCGCGAGTGAACTGTGTATTTTAGGTGTAAGTTCAGTGAATAAATTGTGCCAGATCAACACGCCGCATTTCGCACTCACAACACCTGAGTGTCCTTGCTCCCGCCTCCTCATCCTTGTATGCAGCAGCCCCCAAAGGGAAAGCCCTCCGCTCCCGAACAGACAGACAATTGTATTTGAAGGGGAATTCAATTTCTGATCTTGGTATCTGTTTCCCAAGTCATGATCAGAAGAACGGGAAACCTTCGCAACAAGTCCCAAAAAGTGGATTTCTTTGTTATATTTTTATAAGGGTGCTACTTTTCTTGGAAAATCTCTCCTCGGAAAAAATATCATATCTCGGAGTAAAAGTGACGTGGAAGGATGTTGGAAAACGGATTCTGAAGCTGCAGCCTTGTTTTTCCAGGTCCATTTATTTCCGGAATATCCCTGTTCCTTCGAGCTACCAGACCCAGGAGATTCTTCTAAAAATCATTGAAATTAGCATTTTCTCAAGCTCGAATTGGAGAGATCCAGGATCCTACTGATGAAAATAAATGACGCGATTATGGAGTACGTCAGAATCTCCAGAATTAACCCTGATAAAGTCTCTCTTGGCCAAGTGGAGTCTCGTATACCCACTGACAAAATTGGAAGAAAATTTTTGGTGTCCTGGAACTTCTGACCGGCAGTGTTATCAGTGGATATGTCACCGTTCGCGTAGTCCGCGATTCGAATTGGGAGTGGACGCTTCCAATTCGAATCCATGGGATAATTTCTGTGTAAGGTTGCCTGCCTTCCATTTTCCACGGCTTTAGAATCTGTAGAAGTGAAGGCTCTCTTCAGTGCCTATGGCTCTGCATGTTCGGGACGTTCACTCGTCAATTCTTTAAGATACTCAAATCTTCTCGTCTCTACCCTGCTGATGGCTTGCGTTGATCTGAGTAGTTTTGGAAGTAACTCGGCTGATCCGTTAATCCCATCATTAGTGTTGGCGTTTTTTTGTACTTACTCGCGTGGATTTAGACAAGTCGTTTTGGGCGGATAGCCTCTTACTATCTCGACGCCGTGAGGATCGTTTTATCACTTTTCCACTTAGAACTCGACTACTTCGCACCGGTTGCGATGATCAACTTTGTAATACCGATGGGGGTGGTGGCGGCGATGATGATTTTGGTACCCACACTACGGTTGCTGTCGATACTGCTGCTGTCAAACTCTCTCAAGATAGATACTACTGGTAGCGTCGGTGTTATTTTTGTTATCGCTGATGCTGCTACCACCGGTCGTGCTGCCCAGTCTTCTTCTTCCAAGTTCACTGCTGGTAGTCGTGGCGGTGGTGGTGCTGCCCGGTTTTCTTCCTCTACCAAGTCCACCACTGGTGGTGGTAGTGATGATGGTCTTATTATCACTGGTAGCGATGAATCCACACCTTTTTTGGTATACAATCACTGATGTCGAGGAGGAAATATCTCTCGTCCAAGCCCAGTTCACTGAGAAATCCGGTATATTGATCGTAGGAATCCAAAATTGGTGCAATACTCATTTCATCGAGTGATTCGTTTCAAGAGGAAGAAAGCCTCTCGGATTCAGCCATAGCGTTTACTTTTCAGTCGATGACTTTCATAGGACTGATGTTAGACACCTAATCGTCCAGAGCCGATCTGACGAGTGAGACATCATCATTTGCAACCCTCTCCTCCCGCCGTGTAGCTCAGGCCGGAAAAAAGTATATTACGCAACTAGGGAGTAGAGTGGGCCCTTTACTCCCGAGTGTGTATTATCACTCGAGGCGAAGCTTCAATCGATAAGCACACGGGCGTTTGAGATCCACATTCACTCACGAGTAGTGTATGCTATTCCCCAGCCGAGTGGAGCTAAAGTACGTCCTACTCCCTCCACACTACTCACTTGCTCCTGGCTTTGGGCTCCCTCAACGCCCGCGCTATGTACAGGGAACTTGGGATATTTACTGACCTGGTGAAGAAGGACGGAGTCCGGGACAAAGCCCCGGCAGAAGTGCAGAGGGCGGAGCCTCCCCAACTGAGGAAAAATTCTGAAAATGGTCTAGAAGAGTTTCTTTCTTTGAAGTTCATATTGATTTTGCTTAGTTTTCAACTGAGATTGATTCTATATGACGTTTCGATTCAATCTCATACAACGAGCTTTCCGAATGATATTGACGAAGGTCCTTCATTAATCGAAAAATTACTCACGGTAGCAGACAACATCATTCTACCGCATACATCTACTGATACGAGTGCAGATGTGCGCATGCTCATGGGCGACGCGTTGTCTCACCATTCTTATCCCCACTCTCCATTTCTCTCTCTTCGTTACTTGTGAGTTACCATGTAAGAGTTATGTAAACGTATACGTCCGCCCCAACCATCTCCCTCCGTGGCGCAGTCGGGAGTATACTCGACTGCAATGCGGAAGTCTAGGCTTCGATTCCCTGCGATAGCAAATTTCCACTTTGATTTCTTTCCGCAACAATTACAAGGGATAAATTGGTGCGCCCAATTTCGTGGAGTTGCAATCGGACTCGTAGTCTATGATACCGTCATCCTCATGATGACACAGAAAACTTATCCACGGTGGCGCGGAATGAGTGGATACACCTGTAATCACAAAGAGAGACTCTTTCAGATGGTACATGTGTTCTCTCCGGCGATATAAGCATTCCTCCACACAATACATCGATATCTCTTGGGCGTCGACAGATGATGACATGCGAAGCGCATTATCAGCAAGTGAGCAAGAGATCGGGCCCGTGATATCTACGGGCAGGCAATGTATCGGTGCTTCATTCCGAGCTCCCTGATAACTACCTCGGGTATGATTCGTTCTACTCGAGAGATAAATCTGAACAAACAAAAAATGAAAAGGAGTTACGTTGCCAAGCTCGAGCATTGACATCTACCCTGTTGTATATTACACAGCCACTAGAAACGTAGCCCATGACATCCATCTTTCTTGCTCATCGTGGAATGGGGAAAAACTTGGAACCGATACGTGAAGTGTGCAAATACCCCTGGTATTTGAAATAGACCCTTCACTGAGTAACATATTCGTGTTTCCGAGCGATATTTGGGTAACAACGCCACAGCATGATATTCTGTACCGTCGGATGTAATAATGAGCAAACCACATTGTATACGTGGAAAGATTAAGCCCACGATAGGAATTCAATAGCAGAGCTGAGAGAATCTATCTGCCAGATTCTATCCCACCATGAGTATTGCGGAAATAGCTCCATCTCCGACTCCATAAGAATGTCGAAAAAATGGTAGTTGAGTCCTCCAAGTTTGGATATATCAACGTGGCGTGGGTTACTCGAGGTGCTCAAGATTCGTTACAACGTCAGACTAAAGAAGGGATAATTTCAAGAAAGCCATAAGAGAGGTGAAAAGACAGCCGAAAATTCAGTTCCGATGAGACTCACGTCAGGGATTTTGTCGTTCGTACGCTCTTGTAATGGATAGTGAAGAGTTTTCCGGTTTTTAGAGAATCGTGATCCGTTTGCTTAACCATGTTGCAATTTGGTCAGGGCACGCTGGTGTCCGGTGGCATTGTCATGCTCATCGTGAGAGATTGTGCATTCAGGGATCTGATTTTGAACATCTTTCACGTGTGTTCCATTGGGTACTCTCACCTTGCCCATCCCGAGAGATTCCTCGTTTCCACAGAATGTTTCCCCATCCAAATTGACACGCGGTCATCAGTGCAGCAGAACTTGTGACTGGGAGAGGCATGTAGGGTCTTTTTGTGTTGAGAATTTTGATGTACGACTATAAGGAAATGAGAGGGACGCAAAGAAAAACCGTATGAGATTCTACAACGATTGGATAGATGCGGAGTCGTCTTATTTTCAGCGTCGTGATTATTAGATGTTGCATCGGGGGAGAAACCACGAGTGCGTTCTGAGGTAGGAAAAATTCTTTCAACCCTTTCTCTTCCCGGAATTCTAACCCTTGCGGCATTCTAGCCCTGTTCCATTCTTAACTTTCGCCTTTCTTTCTTTTCTACTTACTGCTAACTGTTTACTTTTTTCTTCACTTTTCAAGGAATTTTTTCGTCTTGCTTACCATATTGTGAACCCCAGAACTTTTTGCCATGCCTAGCAGTCGAAAGGGTGATGACTTCTCTGTCATGCCTGTCAAGTTTCATGAGAGCTTAGTAGCCGTGCAACGTGGCCGTAGCGTTCCATTCACCTCTCGTGTAGGAATTTTGATGATCCAGAGATCGAGATAATTTAGTGAAATCATTGTTATCATGTAACTCATACTCGGTGTTCCACTGATTAGTCCAAATTATGAGAGTATTGCAAGAAAAAAAGAGAATGACTGAAGGCTAGTACCTCTCAACTCATGGAGGAATCAGCACAATTTTGTTCATATTTTACTCAGACTTCCCTTCGATTTAGGGTTAATGGCGAGAAGGCGCATTCAAGTTAGACAATAACAACTGTTTGCCAAATTGTCGTTTACGCCCGAATTCAAGGAAAATAAGAGTGGAATGTTGATAAAATTCGGCTCGCACAGCAACCGCATGTCCTTGAAGCCCAGATACTTCATTTTGTCGGAGAAAGTCGCGGAAAGCAGTATTTCGACGCTAATTCCTGATGTTCCGTCGAGAAATGCAACAATAATGGAGATCAACTCCATTGCAGCACTAGACGCCTCACTGGAGCCTCTCTACCCACCAAGTACAGTTGATAACTATGATAGTGACGCAACCTACTTCGAAGGAGCTGAGATGAATATTACGATAACCCAGCCACCATGCCCGCAAGATTATACTGAGTGAAATCGTGGAGGTGATTCGATGATTGGAAATGGATCGCATATTGCATCGGTCGAAGTCTAATTTTTCATCGATGGATTCTAAATACTGCTGAGATGCAAAATTAATAGCTTCGAAAGTCAGTCCGTCTCAATCACTAAGGCAACTGAAAGTCATCATTCTTTGAGATTAGATCCTGCATGATCCAAATATATTTGAAATTTGTTTTTGACAATGTACAACAGCGAGAATGAAACATATTTTGGGCTACAGTAGACCATCCTCCATGAGCCACTCTGCACCGTGGACGTTGCAGCACGCTTTTCGTCTCCTCTCGTCAAACCCTCGTCGTCACCTCGGGCAAAGTGAATTTAGGACTAATCTTTGATGTCCCACTTCTCTTCCGAGGTTTACCCGAGGTGACGAGAGTAGGAGACTACAGGGAACTTTCAAACGAGCCAGCAACTCCCGCCACCGAGTTGGTGGCAGCACTTGCCGGCCCATCCAGCCGGGCGGCGTGGCGCTCGCGCGGGCGAGAGGAAGCCGCGATGCGAGTCGCCGGCCGGCAATCTTGGGATGGCAGCCACCTGTAGCAGACCTCCCTGTACATCGGTATATAAATTTCGCCACGTGCGTGCTCCAGGAGTCCGCCCAGTGAGGGCCTAGTGATCGCGCCGCAGGTGGTCTAGAGTGACTATGAGTGACCAGTGGTGAGTGACCCAGACTTGTACCAACAGTCGCTGGGTACGCGCCCAGGGCACCCGTACCCTGGAGGGTGACTCTGCCCGGGTGACCAGAGACAGCGTGCTAGGGAGAGCGAGAGTGAGAGCTGCAGTACGCAGCAGTATCATCAGCAGCGGTGCAGGAGCAATGCTATGTAGTGTTTGCCCGGACGACATCAGCTGACGCTGTGAGTGGCCCTTCAAATGTCTCCCCAGTGCACGTTTGCCCTTATCGTTGCCCTTATCTTTGGAGAGTCGTGTCGCGAAGGCTAGCTAACGGGCAGTCTATCCCCCGTTTGACGACGTGGTGAGCTCTTCTCGTCCGTGGGCGATCCGCCGCCTCACCACGTCGTCACCGGTCCATCCAACTCCCCGCGTCCAGGTTAGCATACTTGATTTGGCCATATTAGACCACGCGGGTCGTTAGAGCGGCCATTTTCGCGTAGCAGCTCCAAATTTCGGAGACGAACGCGCGGAGAGTTGGAGGGATACGGGTCCGCCGCGTGGGGATATCCTACTCCCCTCTCGATTTAGCCCTGCCCACTGTATATATGAGCATTTCTGCGGTAACCAAGTGAAGTGAATTCCGACTATTGTGTATATGGGCATTTCCGCTACAAGTGAGATTTAGTGATCGAGAGATATTGAACATTGGACATTTTGACGAACATTCGAAGAACATTTACGCCATAGGTGGCGCTGTAATTAGGTTTATCGACCTGCGAGTCGTTACATGAAATTATAATAGGAATAAATCGTATATTTTGTATTCTCTGACAAAATCACGTGTATTTATTCGATCGATATGAGATTACATGAAAGTGTCCGCAGCATATGATTTTCGCGATTTACAGGTGCTCCCAATTTCTCCCGCCGTCCCGCCCTTCGTGGCGCGGGGTACCTAGGCCTAACCTGATCCTGCCTAAAATAAGTGAGGTGACGTGGGTGGGTTCAGTTTTTCAGGTAAACATCCCCTTACAAAAATCCTCCCCGTTACAACTCCAAACAAGAGAACACACCATCAGGTGGCTCTTTCACTATAGTGGACTAACAATTACGATTTGTATCAATTGACATTCAATCTTCGCAGCACTCGTGCTAATAGTGAATCGAAGTAAGCACTGGATGAGGAGCGTTTGCTACAGAGCTGAGTTCACTTGGTGACGAGGCAGATCGCGTCTCACCGAGGCAGTGACGACTTCGAGATGAGTCGAAACTTGAAAGTGACTGAAGACGAAAATCCACGACGCATTTCATCAGGGAGGGTCCAAATCTTGAGATGCGGAAAACTAAACCGTGGAGTGCTATCCCAGCGGAACAAGCCAGTATCCAGTTAGAAGGAGTTCTGTGCGTTTAAGGAACGCGTTAGGGATGGGGTTCCAAGATTGTCCTCGGGTTGATACTTATATATACGTACATATAGTATATGGTGATGGATTTCGGTAGAGTTATAACTTAGCTTCAAGTTCCCCGAAGCTCATCGAAATCATACTCAAGAAAACATATGAGGCAATGAAATTGTAAGTAATTGAAATGCTCCCCAGCATATTTCAGACTAAACACCATTATCCAGATAAGGTGATGCATTCCTGACCTCGGATGGACTCTTTTGAGATAGTGGTAGAGACTTGGAACGAGTGAGCAAATGTGAGTCTCAATCATCACTACTCAGTGATTCTTGGAAAGAGCATCGAAGCTCTTAGATCGAAGACACCTCTATTGTATGGTCCATTGAATCATCGAGATATGTCCAATGGATCTGTGTAGCTACTAAATAAGATGAAAAGCAATCTCTCATCCATTTATACTCTCCATTCTGCCTGCAGAGACTTTCTTCTGGCAGATTGGAGATTTTGACAATAAATGCGTATTTTGGACAAGTTTGATTCGTGATGTTTCCCCAAAAGAGTCTCAGTTTTCGTCTCGAGTTTTCGAATGGATGAATGCTTTCACTTCGATACTCACTATCTTACATGTAGTGATCTACTCTCTTGGCTAGTTCTTGCTCCATATTAGGAGCACAGGTAGGAGATCATAATTGGTTGTTCCTGTTCATATTTGAATAGATTTCAGAATCATGTCAATGTAGCAAGCGCCCAGCAACATGTGCAGAGTGGAAGGGATGATACGCGGAACCCATATTCAAAATCTCGGTTAAATATGACCAAAGATAGAAGATAGTTCATCATGATTGGATGCATTCATGTATTCAATGGATGAGGTCGATAACATTATTAGATTGGGAGGTGGACTATCTTCAAGAGCGATTCATGGGATCACAGTATTAACCTGTAGGTTAATAGAAGTGTGTACCATGTATGGTACACACTTCTCTCCAATACTAAGCAAATGGATTCTGATAATTAGTATCTTTTTTCCGCAAGTTGAAGTTGAGATTTTCTTCAGATACCACCTGCAGCTCAGAGTTTGTTCATGCTTTAGGAAGTTTAACAGAATGTGTTTCGGTCCAACGATTGAGGATAGAGTGGAATTGACATTGATAGATCGATGAGGTCTAGTTTCAACTTTCATCGTAACATCTTAGTTAATCCAAACTCGACCAAAAACATCACAACATTGTGTGTCACCTCTCTCTCTCTCTCTCTCTTTTTTTTTTTTTTTTTTTAAGGTGGTTAGAGGGCAAAATCTGCCTCAGGATCCCTCGGATCCGTCCCCAGACACCGGACTGGTTCAGCTTACGTGGACTACGCATAGCCCACGCAGGCCATACCAGGCGGGACACGGGTTTGGGTGGGGCCCACCGAGAGGTGGGCCCGGCCGTGTAATATCCCTCTCCCCTCGATGTCCGATACCTAGGGCATCGGGCAATCAAGAAGGAGATCCACCTGCATCTACCATCTCATCCCGGAACCGCGTGAGCATTACTTCAGGATGAGCGGCATGTCTCGCGCTCGATTGCGAGCGTTCCTCTTCTCCATCTTCTCTCTTCGGCCACTTGTCGGCATCTTCTATCTTCACTCTTCATTGTTCCCTCTCTTTCTTCTTTCTTCTCTCTTCTTTCTTCTTTCTTCCCTCTTCAGTGCATCAGATTCCTCCTGGAATCATCTGGGCCTCTTCTGTTTCAATCGGCAGAGTCTCTGTAGTTCGCCTGCTTCGAGGCGCCTTACTTCCCTCTCTTTCTCCTCTTTGCGGGTCATCACCAGCTTGATGTATCCGGTGAGTCTATCCCATGTCTCCTGGTTGCGGAGTAAGTACGGGACGGGATTCTCAGGTGTTAGTTGAGCACCCAGCCATTCATCCAGCTCGGCGCGCTCTCTCCGGGTGTCGCTGCACTTGAACAGGGCATGTTCGGCGTCATCCCATTCGTCCCCGCATGACTGACATGCTGGGGTCGTCCTCTTCTTGAACCTGGTTAGATAGGAACCGAAGCAACCATGATCGCGCAGTGCCTGCGTCGTCCAGTAGTCCATCTCTCCGTGGGTGCGTTCCGCCCTCTTGGCTACGTCACGGATCAGCCGGTGCGTCCATCTGCCGTTCGCAAATGGCGAATCCCACTCAGTTTGCCAATGCTCAAGGGTGGTTTCCTTCTCGTTGTCGCGGATGATTTCCTTCATCGTCGGAGTGAGTACTCGTTTGGCTCCGATCACTTTCTGGCGGTCCCAGATCCTCACTCGCTCCGCGACGAGCAAGTGGATGGGCGGAGTACTCGCCAATACGTAAGCCGCATCTCCTGACACAGTGCGGTAGGCACGGATACTCCTCAGGGCCGCTCTTCGGTGGACAGGCCCCATTCTCTTCTCGATGATGGTCTTCTCTACTCTCTTCTCCCACACGGGTGCACCGTACAGCATGATGGAGGTAGTGATGGTGTTGAGAAGTGCGCGCCTCTTTTCCTTGGGTCCTCCGATATTCGGCATAAGCCGCTGGAGCGCCGCACCGACCCTGCTCGCCTTCTGAGCGGCTTCCTGGATGTGCTTCTTGAACGACCACTTGTCGTCGAGCCATACACCGAGGTATTTCAGCTCTGTCTTCCGTGGAATCTCTTGCCCGTTGATATAAAACCGGGGTAAGTCAAACTTCCTACGCCTTGTGACCACGATTGCTTCGCACTCCTTGACAGCGAGCTCCAGAAGCCTGCTGATCATCCACTCGTAGACTCGGGCCAGCACTTCATTCGCGCATCTACCCAAGAGTTCCTCGTTGTCGGCCCAGACTATGAGTCCCGCGTCGTCCGCGAAAGCCACAATTATCACTCCTTGTGGCAGTTCGATAGACAGTAAGCTGTCGTACTGGGTGTTCCAGTTGAACGGCCCGGAGACCGATCCCTGTCCGATTCCGGCGGACAGTACCCGAATCTCTTGTCCCTCGTCGGTGTCGTACACGAGGGTCCTGTTCCGCAGGTAGTCACTCGTGACGGCTAGTAGATAGGGGGGCACTTTACCTGCTTGGGATTGATAGACTCGCTCCCAGCTCGCGCAGTTGAATGCGTTCTTTATGTCCAACGCAATGATGGCACAGAATCCCCCTCTTCCTTGGTATGGGTTCCCTACCGACGCTTGAACCCGTTCTTGGACCGCCTCGATCGCGTGCACAGTGCTCCGTCCCTTCCGGAACCCGAACTGCATTGGTGATAGCCCACCGCCTCCTTCGTAGGCTTTTTCCACCCTGTTGAGCACCATCCTCTCGTACATTTTCCCGATATTGTCGAGCATGCTGAGAGGGCGTTGACCTCCTTGACCCTTAGGTATCAGGACCAGCTTCTGGCGTTTCCACTTGTCCGGGAAAGTTCCCGCGCTCAGACAGATGTTGAAGAGGTCGAGGAGTAGATCTGGCTTGTATTTGAAGACCAGTTTCGGAGCCTCGTTTGGGATGCCATCCAGGCCAGGGGCCTTGCCGTTCGGCATTCTCTTCGCCGCTATGAGTAGTTCTTGCATAGTGAAGAGCGGGATGGGGTCTTCGCTCTCCGTAGGGAATGTAACTCTGGGTTCTCCTGCTGGGAAGAGGTCTTCCACGATGGTGCGCAATGTTGCTGCATCGGTCGGTGCTGGGTTGCCCTTCCGGGGTCGGACCTTTGACATGACCACGCGATATGGCGTGCCCCAGGGGTCTTCGTTAACCATGTCGCACAGTTCACCCCAGCACTTCTCTTTGCTCCTCCGGATGGCTAGAACGAGAGCCTTCTTTGCTTCTTTGTACGCTCTGTCATCTTCCGCCAGCGATGGTCGTTGCAGCTTCCTTGATCGCCATGCGGTCCTCCTTTTCTTGTTGCTCGTTCTTCGTAGAGCCTTGATCTCATCGGTGATCCAGTACTCTGGTTTCCTCCAGAAACATGGTGTTGTCCTGCGAGGCATCGACGCGTCGCAAGCTCTCGTGATGGCGGATGTTACCATCGCCACAGCTTCGTCCGAGGCGGAGTTCATCGGGAGATCTTCGACTGTTTCTATCGATTCCCGGGATTTTCCCTCGTCCAGCTTCCGTACCTGCCACCCCGTTGGTCGCGGTCTGCGTGTCGTCTGTCTCTGTCCGTCAGTCCTAAGTCGAAACCGAATATGTCGATGGTCACTCAGTGTTTCCGTGTCCAGAACTTCCCACGATGTCATACGTCCCATGAGCGACGGGCTCATGAACGTCAGGTCGAGGACCGATGATGAACCTCCCTCCCGGGACCGAGTGTCGTGCCGGTAATAGGTGATAACCCCCGTCTCGTTCGCGAGCACTAATCCCAATGCCTCCATGGCGTCAGCGAGTATTACCCCCCGTCTATCGCGCGGCCCCCCGCTCCAAGTCGGTTCCTTGGAGTTGAAATCTCCCGCGATTATAGCTGGGCCCCCCCATTGCCTCACATCCTCTTCTAGGTCATGGAGCTCGTCTTCAAATTCGTGCGTCTTGAGCGACGGCGAGTAGTAGCAGCTGTATACAGCTGTGCCCCCTATGGTCTTTATAGTACATTACAACTTCTTTCTTGTCATTTTCCTCGTGGTAGAACAGAGAAATGAGGATATGAAAACAGAATCCCTCCGTATGACTCAAAACCGCTCAAGTTGATACATTTCTTCAATAAAATTCGATTCTCCAGACTCGATGATCGTTTTTCTCAAGGTCGGCCTCATAACTTACGACAATTTCTTTTTTGGTGACGTATTTTCCTATCTTTTTTGAGATCCCGTTGGAATCTCGGGAGTTTCTCTTAGTCGCATTCAAAATTGGTTCAGACCTGCCATGGATTCTCAGCGGAGAAATACGGTAAAGAAAGACGGTTAGCGGCGCTGCGGACGATTTCAGATAATCTCATCTACTCGCTCAGCCGACCCCAACGAAGGCGCTGACCAACTGCCGTCTGCTCAAGTCTACAGGCGGCAATTAGGCTCATCCAGGGTGGTAACAAGCGGCGGTGATCGTAACACCATGGATTCAATTACTGGGTAATTACTGGCGTGATTGGATGGAATTGAGATTGAACAGTTGTATATCAAAATCTTGCAAATTTCGAGGGTCAAAACGCCGTATTGGTGAGTGAAGCGCAGCGTCCAAACGCGGTGGCCAGCCAGCTCGAAATTCGGTTATGTTACTCTTGATATTTTGAATATTTTTGCACAAGGATATATCTGTTATCGGGACTTTCGCATCGTAACTCCGAATCAGCTGACTTGATGCCTAGAAAATACCACCTAACAAGATGATCCAAATGATTCCAATAGGGAAATAATGGCCATTTCTCATCATACATGTTGAACTTGAGGACAATTACGCTCCGTACGAGCACGTATAGGAGTATGCAGCTGATTTGAATTCGAGCTTCGAGCTTTCCTCCCATGCAGAATGCGACCACAAATGAGCGCTTACAGAATCATTTCGCACTCTCACCCAGGGCTGTCCTCACCCACAAGGGGACGAAATTCAAACCGAGAACCTGTCACGATGAAGTTTTTGCTATTTTTCTCAAAGAGACAGAAAAAATCTGCTTCTACTGTTTCGTATATGATCTGTGATAGTTTATTAATATTTTTCCCAAAACTACGGGTGATGTGTACTAGCTTTGATATGTGTGATGGCATGCTTCTCTGCTAGCAATGCAGTCCCATACACAACATCGCTGTATCAGATATTGAGATGTGCCAACAAAAGTTGTTACAGTCTTTCCTTGTTAACACGAACTCATCCGGCCACGAATCTTGTTCGTGTTAACGAGATATTCGTGTTATCGAGGAATTCATTCCAGTTTTTAACACGAATTAGTTCATGTAACTAAATTAACGCGAATTAGTTTGTGCAAACAAATTAGCTCGAATTAGTTCGTATTGAAAAATTTCAACCCGAATCAGTTCGTGTTATTTAGGGAATATTTGATCAGTCCACATTCTTACTGTGATTCGATGAGCATTTATTCATAATAATATTATCCGTCATGAGAATCGAAAGAGTCAGTCGAAAAAAATATGATCTAGCAGTCTCAGGTAAAATCTAAGAATGCACGTCCGAGTGATGTACAATTGAGGCTTCTTTGCAGAGTTTCCGAAACAATTGTCCAGAGTCAGCTGATGAGATTGCGCGGAATACTTCATATGATATTCAGAAGATATTCTTTTGAAATTATCAAGAAATTCAATAGAACCATTCCTCGAGGTAACAGCATAAATATACAGAGTTTGCGAAGATGATACAACTTCAGATCTACTAGGTGGCTCGATATCTTTTTCACATTCGTCGTCACTTCCAGAATCGATAGCTGGCTGCTCACACTTACTCATCGTGACGGACTGAGTAGACTCTGCAGGCTTCGCTTCTGTTTACTACTTCGAGTTCGTATTAACGAAAAAATTTGACTTGCCGGGCCCGGAACATCGTTCGAGATTCGTGTGAGAATTTGTGTTAACTCTGAAATCGCCCATAAGAGTCCATAGAGTTCTTGCGGGACAGGGATTTTGTTCGGCTTAACGAAAAATTCGCGTTAAAGTTGTTCGTGTTAACGAGGAAAGACTTTATGGAAACTACAGAACAGCCATGTGGCACATGCCTAGCAGTCGTGACACAGCTCATCCAGCACTTAGTAGCCAGTTGACAGTATACGAGCACCCAATGAAAGGCACACCAGGAGTCTGTTCTACTGGGAGGATCTGAAAGTAGAAATTTGCAATCAATGAGGAGAAATTTTAGCCCCACATCTTCTGATTCTGTCTTACAGTTATGAATGTTCATCAAACACAGAAATTCTGTCCGGAAACACAAGATTCAAGTCAGTGACATCTTCTCATAGAGAAACTATAATAACTGAATGTGTGTGTAAGTACTACTAACATCTTTCCTAATCTGCTCCTGCTCTGACTATCTTTACTACCGCGCCTGTGCCCTCGGACCTTTTCCCTTTTGGCCACTTGCATGCTTGAATATGCAAGCCACCGCAGCAACAATCACCCAAGCTGCGGGCTTGCATGACCACCTCAATAAAAGAAGAACAACAACCAAGCTGAGATTGAGGTTCACGGTGGTCCTGAACCCAGTCTATCCTCCGCTGACGACAGCAAGTGGGATTCTTGTTGGATATAGTTAGGGACATCTGTGGAGTCACAACCTACCAAGAATCAAGATCGTCACTTAGGCCTTTTTTCAAAAAAGTCGAAAAAACGTGTTTTGCGATGTTTCCCCCTTTTTCACCCTCAAGAACGCGAAAGGAACCCATTTTATCGGGAAACATGAAGAGCAATTTTTTGTTGAACTCAAAGCAATGAGCATAAAAGGTCTTCACACATTTTCCCATATAAGACTTTCTGTTCCCGTAATAAACGTATATTCGTTAGAAACTTGTATTTTATCCGTCATTTTCCACGATCTCCACCCCATAGCTCAAAGGAAACGCATTTCATTGAAAAATGTGTTGAGTGTTTCTTTGTAGATCTTCAAAGAATGAAAAGGAAAGATCTCAATACATTTCTCGATACAAGATCTTCCGTTTTGGTATTGAACGTATTTCGTCTGAGACTCGTATTTTATCTGTCATTCTTCACGGTTTTGGCCCCAAAACTCGGAGCGAACACATTTCATGAAAAAAAATGTACATTAAATATTTGTAGATCTTCAACAAATAACCAACAAACACATGTACATATTCTTTCATGTGAGGCCTCCTGTTTCCAATACGAGTCTCAGACGAAAATACGTTTATTCCGCGAACGGGTGACCTTGTATCGAAAAATGTGCTGGAAGCTTTTTGATTTATTTTCCAAAGATCTACAAAGAATCACTCCATGCATATTTCGATTGAATGCGTCTCCTTTGAGTTATGGGGTCAGAACCGTGGATTATGACAGATAAAATACGAGTTTTGGACAAAAATGCGTTTATTACATAAACAGAAGGACTTAAATGGAAAAAAGCGTGGAGACCTACTCTGTTCAACGTTATGAGTTCCACGAAAAGTTGCTCTCCATATTTTCCGATACAATGCGTCCCTTTCGAGTTTTTGAGGGTGAAAAGGGGAGAAATATAAAAAAAAACACGTTTTTTCGACTTTCGACGAGGGGGGGGGCTTCTCGCTCATCACTACCATCAGGAAAGATGACTCCGTCGTGCATGCCAGCGTCGGCTGCTACGCGCACACCACTCAGTCCAGAAGCCGATCGACTGGCGGGCATTTCGAGCTCCATCACCACTGCGACTGTCGGCGGAGCAACTCTACCCAGCACGAGCAGTGTCCGCGATACAATTAGGACATCGCAATCTATCCCTGGCAACACAAACTCAGCAACGTCTCAACCTGTGGACAATAACATGACTGGCGCAGCACCACCTACAACGTTCGTAACAAAACATATCTTGATCCCAGAAAGGACTACCAATTTTCTATTTCAACAACTAGATTTTCTTCGAGATCAGTTGACAGATGTTCAAAATCGCTCAAGCTACCCTCGAAGTTGATCCCGTGACTACCACGAATCCAGTAGGGGGAGAAGTCAATCGAGAACTTCTGAAGCGGTTGGAAGCTCTAAAGGATTTGCTGGAAAAAATCTTCTCAACTGGAAGAGATGAAACTTGATCGCCAGCTGATCTTGGAGGATAACACTAAGGTGAAAAATTCCATGAAAGATTCAAGTTGGATGTTGTCTCCTAATCCCACAAACTGTAATACTGGTAGTACTCCCACTAGAGAACCAAATAGTCTGGATCACGATCACCTAACGGGGTTCTCAGTTCGGACAGCCACTTCTCTCGATCATTCTACCGAGCACCATGGGCTGGTTATCAATGGAGCTCTAAAGCCCAATTTTTGGTCATCATCGGGAAAGATGAAGAATGTCTCATACGCGGTGCTAGGTACAATCCTCCCGTCTTTCAGAAGAGAGGATATTGTAGAGGTGTGCGTGCTGGAGTCACGACGATCGGCAACAGCACTGAGTGACGGGCCTCAGAGTAGGGGGGAGTCGAGCTTGGCGGGACCACCACCTCCCTGTATCATTCAACTGCCTAGCGGGTGACTAGTATATGATATCTCGCGAGCCAAGCGCACGCCTGTCTATACTTATTTCACCACTGGAAACATCTCTCTTACTCTGCTTGATCTGGCGTCTGCTCCCATTGTGCCCAATCACAAGATATTCATCAATGAATTATCGCCTCGCCATAAGTTTGAGTCATTCAGAAGCTTGGAGTCCACTGCAAGAGGGCTTTGATTCAAGTTCACGTGGCACAGTGGAGGCAGATCCTTTGTCAAGTGGAGTGGAGGCAGGCGTGCGCATGTCTTCGCTAACGTTGCTGATTTGCAAATAATATACACAGCTTGCTTATCAGAGTCTCGCCGCCCGAATCGCAGATCTATTTCAAGGACTGATAGGCAGGACCAAAATCCGGTCGGCGTGCAAACTGCAGCAGCATCCATACCATGACCAGGTACGTCCATTGGGTCTTCTGGGTCTAAGGGAAGTCATGAAGGTGCGGGATCCCTAAATATAACATCTTTACCGGGGCATATAGAGGAATTTTGTTTTCACCTCGCTCATGATCCATCTTTCCATCTTATTGGTGTCGCCCAGACATGGCTGGACACATAGTCGACGACAGCCGGTCCAGGTTCTGGGTTTTCACAGTTGTCCGGCAGGATCGTAACAGGGGGGAGGGGAGTTGCTTTTTTTGTGCGCCATGACTATAGAGTTGAAATCTTGACAAAGTCTGATACGGCATGAGACGGCATGTTGGGAATACCGGAATATTCATTTTGTAGCGTACAGAATAGCGACTCTTCTCCCATTTTCGTGGGAGTCATCTACAGGCCTCCGCATGTTTCGATGCAGAAGGACTCTTACATGTTCAAGGTATTAAGGGAGTTATCGAGTGACTACAGTCACAAAATGATCATGGGAGACCTGAATGCAAATTTGCTGTCGATATCACCTCATGCGTTAACTATGAGACGCTTAATAGATGAACTTACTTTGGAGCTCGTCCACCATGGTCCGACACACCATACTAAGTCATCTCATACATGGATTGATTTGATCCTGGTTGACGACAATGACATCATGATAAACTGTATCAGAAACACCACAAGAGATGGGAAATTTTGGAAGTCCATATATGGACGTAGAATTTCCTCCACTTTCAGAATCCAAGGTCAAAAGTCCAATATCTGACTTCAAGAATTCTTTCTCCACGATTCTCTCGAAAATTTGTGGGTGTCCGGTGAAAACTGATGTAGATTCCAAATTCAGCGCACGATTTTACGTGGGAATACATAGGTCCGTTCGCTGGATACGGGTACTTTTCTCTTCTTGTACGCCTGTGTGATCAGACTCGAGAGAAGGTGGCGAGAATATTTCGGCATCGTTTCTATCTCAGATTGAAAGATGTGTTTTCAGAATTCATCGCAGACTCTCTTACGAGGAATCTCATCTCCACCTGCGATCCCATCTCGGAATTTAGGGATGCGTCTCGAAATTCTACGGTCATCGGCTGATCTTCTAGTGAATTCTGAATATTGTAGACCAATCGCGTCACCGATTCGATTGGGAATCTTGAGTCGGCGTGGAGACAGCGGTCTCAAGATCCTCCGACTCGATCCGAAAGGTGCAGTTTAATTACAATAAATTCATGTCCAACGCCTAGAATCGAGCTGAATAGCAGTGTGAAAGATTGAAGAGGTATAAAAAGATCGCGAAAACCATTCGATCGGAATCTTGAAACATCGGGGAGACGGAGGCTTGGAAGACCTTGTCCTAAACCGGAGCAATGCTTTGAAAATTCTGGAGATTTATTTCCAAATCCTGAGATTGAGTCAAATATCTTAGTGTTGAATGTTACAAGTGGAAGACCAATCGCAAAAACGATTCGATTGATGAAGTTTGATTGTCGTCATGACAACCGGTTGAAATATTGTATCTCAAATTGAAAATCATGCATCTCCAAATTCGCAGATCGATGTCCTACGATCTTCTCATCTATTTGAGAATTCATTCATAATTGTTCACTCGCTTACGATGAATTGATAGAAAATTACGGCTGGTCTACGAGTCAATGTTGTTCTCTATTACGAAGACAACGTTTCGATGTTTAATTTACCATCCTCATCAGGTCTCAATCTATGAAATCACAAGTATAACTCGCGAGTTTGAATTACTCATCAGATGTAAGATGAGAGTCATCATTTGATATTTTTGTGAAAAATCTTACATATGGAAAACGATCTAGATCCCAGAGACGTGGTGACAGAATTATACTTGTGATTTCATAGATTGAGACCTGATGAGGATGGTAAATTAACCATCGAAACGTTGTCTTCGTAATAAAGAACAACATTGACTTGTAGACCAGCCGTGATTTTCTATCAATATTTGAGAATTCATTCGAGAGAGCGTCTGTATGTTTGAGACTGGAACGAAAACTAGAATCGCATCATTTTGGCCGAGTCTATTACTTTTGATGTTCTTATCTTCACGACAGTTGGACATTTTTGATAGAACCATTTGGGCACTCGATTTATGGGAATCCTAATGTCTGAAGGAGGTATTTCATTCAAATTCAAGGTTCCTATGAATTTTGGGACTGATTTGATGTTGAAGTTCGCACTCATTTTCTATCAAGTCTATCACTTCCAGAAGCCTCTGTCTCGGCGTAAATTGAAGACTAGATATTTCATCAAATTTCAGAATTCCAAACGATATCCGTATGTTTTGAGTTCGAAACCGAGATTCGCCTTCTCTTATCGAATTCATGACTATGGCTTCTACCTGTATTCGCTCCGCTCAAGTTGTCTTAGGGCGCCTCTTATGGCTGAGCCGCGCATTAAACAACGGGGGCTCGCGCGCACGGATGCACATACTTACATGCACACACACACACACACAAGCACGTTGAGCCTAAAATTATCAAGGCATATACAATTGCTTCAACCAACGTGTAATTCATGACAGACTCAGCATACTACCCCGAACGTTACACTCTCATTATACACTTTCATCACCAAAAGATACACTACAGGTCGAGTCCATTCGACCACGCAATACACTTGTGTGAAACAAGTCACAACGCGACGACGAAGTGGAGCCGGGCCGACGGTTGAGCACGCTTTTGTTGTGTTGGGCGAATATGAACGAGACTCTCGCACTGCAACGAGTAAATTCCATAGATATAATTTGGTATTATATTTCTATGGTAAATCCTTACCACCGACACTGTTTATTCGGAACTCTAGTAATAGTGATTGGCCTATTGACGGAGTCATGATGTTAGACTGATGAGAAGTATTCAGATAGCATCAGCAGACGCCAGTCGACGCGGGAGCTCTATACCCATATTTATACCTATATTTACGACTCGTCACGGCTGCCCCCGTCGCTGGCCCCCGTGTTTTCGTGTGTCTTTTGGCCACCACGAGCGCTACAGGCAGAATTTTTGCCGCCAAATAATGGTGATCTGAGCGAATAGGTAGTTCGTAACACCTCTATGGATTCAAGCCGTTCAAGACTCTTGACTCTGCGTGAATTGGAAAATGATCGAACCGTGTTGGCGATTGATATCTTATCTTCAATGGCTATAGGAAATCCCATCATAACATTCTTAAAGGTATCTGTGAATTTTGGGACCAAAACAGAGAGTCTTTGCGCAGATTGGAGAGGATTCATGTTCGCTTTCAATAATATATTATCCTGACAAACGTGAATAATTCTGAGATGCTCTTCAAAAAGAATCACAATTTCGAAATTCACCATCTGTCGCCCCTGCATTCAATTCATACTCTCACTAATGCTCACAAACTTGAATATCTTGAGAAAGGTCCTGGGAAGATTCACATGCTTTCGTATCGAGAACTTTCCTTCAAATATATTTTCTTGCTCCAAAACGCTGATAAGGAAACTCTACTGAGTGACAACTTCCTCCTAGTCAAGATGAATTCAGAAATTACAACTAGGAGGATGTAATAGACATTCTTCTTCAACGAAATCGAAATTTCCATCGACAATGTCTCGGAACTCCATGTTCCATCCAGTTTCCTAATCGTCATAATTCTTTGAGATTTGCCATCACGCAATTTCGAATTCCATGTTGAAGAACAAGAACAGATCTTGTATACTCTTGTAAAGTAGATATCGCCCTGAACCCGTTGGGAGTCGTGGCACGTATGCTGACGCGAGGTGGGGGGGGGGGTCGTGGGAATTGCCACATTAAATTCGTTGTTACGAGTGCCCAGTATTGCAACTCACGTCACGGAAGAATGAAGATATCCATGTGATCGGGACAGGAAAATTCACCGGAAACTTGAATAACCAAATATGGATTCGGGAACTATTTTTCGCACTACTTCCTAGGAACTTTTGGATGTAAATCAATCACTGAGATGAGTTCCAGGCAATTGTTTAATGGACAAGTTCTTGAAGGCTCGTAAAACTTGAAGAATTGGAACGAAAACGTGCGTTCGTTCCCGTTATGGATCTCGAAAATCTCAAACCATTCATAAAATTGTTCTGAGATGGAGAACACCTCCTCGTGATGTTTGAATCGGTTTGAGAAGGTATAGAATGATGCCTAGGGAGGTTGTTGAAGAATTGTTCAATAGGAAAGTTCCTTAAAGGTCGCAAAGCTTGAAAATTGATGAGGAGAATTGGCGTTTGGGCTTCAATTTTAACTTCAAAATTTTCAAACTATTACAAAGATCATCCTGGTTCAGAGAAACTTCTCATGATCCTGGATGAGTCGTGAACCAATTGCTGTAGTAATCTAGAGGGAGTTACTATAGGCACGATTAGAGTTGGCGAACCAATCAAGGCCCACACGGGTTTCTGGGATGTCTAAGAAATACAATAGCCAACTTTAAGATTTCAGACCAAAGCCGGGATCCGTATTCTCTTTTTATCTAGTCTACATCTCCTAAGGCTCTTTGCTTGGTACGAATCAAAGGAGTATTCCATTCTGTTCCAAATGTATCTGTAAATTTTGAGATCGAAAACAAGAATCTCCTCCTTTCCGAAAGTTTTCGACTTTCAGGAACTCATATCTTCGCAAAAATGAAACAGTCCATTTTCGAGTAGTGTTTGCAATCGATACAAATTGTCTCCGTTTCGTGGAAAGTATTTTGCTCAATTTTCAAATCGTAACAGGTATCTGCATATTTTAAAACCGAAAATCTTATATTTTCGTTCGAGTTTCTAACTTCCGATGGCCCTTGTCTTACAAGGGGGGACCACGGGGTCCAGGTCGCCAATCATTCCCAGAATTTTCGCACAGTTTGGTACCATCTAGAGTATGGAGAATCTCGAGTAATTCCATCAAATGGGCCTCCTGTCCAGAGCTACAAGCAAAAAGGTTAGCATTACCAGTAGATCTATATATACCACTTTTTAACATGGGCCCACATGAGCAATGCTAATCTCAGTGGCTGTATCCTTGGACAGGAGGCCCATTTGACGGAGTCACTCTGGATTCTTGATTTCCTTGATAGTACAAAACTGTACGAACATTTTGGGCAAAATTAACGACCCGGACCCCGTGGTCCCCTATTGTTAGTGCAAAATGGAGAGGTGTTTCATTCGATTCCAGAATCATGAAATCCAACTGCAAAATTCGAGACTGCAAGTGAGAATCGTATTATCTTTCGATCTAGGTTACGACTTCTGAGACCCTTACCTTAGTGCAAATTGGAGCGATATTCGATTCAATTCTAGGATACCAAATTTATTTGTGAATCATGGAACTGAAACCAACAATATCAATCTTTTCTCAGTTGAGTGACTTTGAAAAGATTCGCGGGGTTGCTAGTGGATCAATTAATATGGCCACTCAACAATCGACTTAAGCAAAAATACTCTACTTCAAGGTGATCCTGGCTATACCGCATCTAAAGTCATGTTGGTGCCCATTGAAAATGCACAACTCCGAACATTCAAGGCTGCTTACAATGATGCGATCCGTAGAACGAGATGTAGGATCGAGCAGACTTTCGGCATCCTGAAAATAGTATGGCGCTGTTTAAACTCTGAGCGTGGTCTATACTATAAGCCAGGGTTTGCAACTCAGATTATAGTGGCCTGAGTGATCTTACACAACTCCCTGAGAGGACACGGGTGAGTGGTGGTTAGATTTTACAATATAACACAGATTCATTATATGCTGCCAATCGTTCATTTTCAATTAATTTTTATGAAAAAATCCATTTGCGATGATTTATTGATTTTTTTCGCGTCGTGCAAGCAATAGTGTGAGAGCTCTCATAATAGTCAATACTAGAGTATTTTGGAATGGTTTGCTGATGCTCATCAGATATCCAAAAATGTGGTTACTTTGAGAGCTTCCACGATTCTGCTCGCCCGACATAACAAATGATCAAGAAATTATCGCTAATGAGATTATCTTCAATCCTCAAGATGCTGTTCCTTCTTGATCGCTGTATTTTCACCTGCGCCTCAGTGGTGGCTAATACAAACACAATTTTCTTCTTTCAAAATGTATAAAGTTACATCAGCTGTTCGTGCCACCGAGGAGAGTCGAAACATTGTCGAGAAAGATGAGAAGTTGGCATTTTTCCCTTCTGGTGCTCTTTTCTATATCATTCTACGATGATCTGGGCCCAAATAATTGGCGTTTGGAGCAAGCGAGAATCTCATTCAATTGTTGAAGGATTCCTGCATAGTACTGTGCATGGAATTTAGCAACACTCAGATCTTGAATACAGTGAACCAGCCGATTTATTGTGGATCGACAAAATGAAATGGATCCTGTGGAATATTGAAAGAACAAACTCGATTTTCGATCAAACTTTTCGACCTGAATGGTAGGGTACGAATAAACTGTCAAAAGTTGCGCACAAAAATTACTCCTTTCAACGCTTGGACTGCTGGCATTTTTCCTAATGAAATGACCACTCCTAGAGGGGAAAATTTATAGATCAGTAACTTATACGTCGCGATGAGTTCTCAAGATTGTGAGTGGCTCATAAACAAGCTGGCAGGCAACAGTCGGGTCCCATACTGTACATTTCGGGATTTCGCAGATTATCATTCAGTTACATCTGAATGAATCCTTAGCTTCCTCGGATGTGATAAGCTGTCCAAATCGCTTCGTCATGCATTGACATCATCAGAAAACACTAAATATCAAAACCAACCCTTATCAGGGGTTGAAAATTTTAAAATCCATGATTAGAGGATTACTGGCTCTTGATAGGATTTATGTGATGAAATGGTTCGTGGAAGATCCAAATTATTCCCTGCGGTTGTTATGGAAACACTAACGTACATAAACTATCAGCCAAGAGGAGTTTCGGAAAATCTCATTCTTGAATTCTGAGGGGTTTCACACATTTGTTAGGGGTGATTTAGGTACATTAATCGGTTCGAGAGAATCTCAGGGTAGCTCACGATGCTTTTGAATCCTGTTCATCATAGGAATTTCATCGATAACTCACTTACAGAAATCAAACTAATGATGAAACACGTAGCTTTATATGCGCCAGGCCGGCAGTCTAAAGGTTAAGGGGTCCATATGTAGAGTATGTATACAAAACTTGCTTCGCGATCTTCTCGCTCAACTTACTATAATCAGTAACGAGTCACTGACAGGCTCAGCGCTGGTCGGACCTCTTTCGAGAGTGCAGTTGCTCACAGAGTTTGTCTTCATCATGAAGAGAATGTTTGATCCGATCGTGAAAAGATAGCCTTCCATATGATGAATGATTTTTTCCAACCCCTTCTCAGAAAATGTCCATGATCATGGACCCATATCTTTCATTATCAACTTCTAGTCATCGGTTCTTATTTTCATTGCACTTCTGAGAAAACTGTGGAAAAGTTTTCAAACTCCCTATTGGTAGAATAATCCAATCAAACCAGACCCCGGAGCAAATTTCCTGATTGCGAAGAGAATCAAGAAGAAAACCGAAAAAATTCGGAAATACCAATTTCGCTTTTCGTTTGTTCTATTTCCATCAGGTAAACATATTCTCAATGTTAGAAATACGTTTGCTGATGTTTCAAACTCGTGTCAGTGAATAGATTGAAAACTGTCGACTCCGAAAAATATGTTTGTCACAGATGATTTTTCCGCAGCAAACCTACAACCACCGGTAGGCCAAAGGCCAATTCACAGATACCAACCAGCATGGAAAAATCACTCTCTATTTCGCGGGATGATAGGTCCGATTGAGGATGGTGCTCGGACTCAATGCCTGATTTGTACGACGACCACCGTCAGCAAGAAGACTTCGATGAAATAACATTTTCAATCCCGAACATGGAGAATAAATTTTTCAACATAATCAAGCCGCGGACAAAATCCCGTCCGTCCGGATCCCCCCGAACAGGGCTGCCAACGTAGAATCTTCAGCAGGGCTGCCAACTTAACGAAGAAGCATATGAGCTCGGATCATAAGAGCGACAATAGACCTCATGTGTCGCGAGTATCTAAGAACTCATAATCCAAGTTTATCTTACCATCTAAGATCATCTATGATGATCTAGAATGATTGAATATGATCTAGGACCATCTTTAAGTTATCTTCTGATTATCTCTCTATCTGATTATTATCTCTGCGTTATCTTTTTGTTATCTTATCGTTATTTTCGTGTTATTTCGTCATTTTTTGATAATCTTCAATTCACTCCCAATCCACCAAGAAGGCCGTATTTACTTTCTCGAGAGATTTTTCATTATTCTCCATTTTTTGTTATCATTTTATATCATGATATATTCTTTTCGTATTATGTCATTCCTTAGGGATGTTATTATCATAGGAATATGACAGATAGAGGAGGGAAGCGCAGCCTACACGTTTCTTTGCGAGAGAGAGAGAAAGAGAAGACGAGGAGTCATCTTCCTTTTTCTCTCGCACCTACGCGGCGCATCGCGCAGTCCATTATCCCCTCTCCCACGCGCCTATGTGCCTTGGTGTCGACAGCGCGATGCGCTATGCAGATGCGAGAGAGGAAGAAAGAGGACTCCTTGTAAACAGAAGAGGTCCAAATGGTTCCAGGAGGAATATGATGGACTGAAGAGGGAAGGAAGAAGAGAGAAAAGAGAAGATCGAAGGAAGAAGAGAGATCGAAGAAAGAAGAAAGAAGAATGAAGAATGAAGAGATGGAAGAAGATCGAAAGAGGGAAAACAACACCTGCGAGTCGTGAGAAGAGAGACGCTCGATCCTGAGCGCGAGACGCCGCCGGCCCTGAAGTGATGCTCACGCGGTGCCGGGGCCGGATCGGTAAGTTTGTGGATCTCTCCCTTGTCCAATGGCCGGCGCCAACGGAGAAGGAAGAGAGGGTTTACCCGGTTCGGATGGCACTATCGATGCGGATTCCAGCCCGGGACTGTTGGGGAAGTGCTGGCCAGCCGTGTTTGGCTGACCGGTGCCTCTCCTTCGTACGTCGCAGCGTATTCGCCCTACAACCACCTTAAAAAAAATAAAAAAAGGACTCCTTGTCCTTTCCCTCTCTCTTTCGCAGAGAAAGTCCCACTTACAGAGAGGCCCACCTCTCCCCTCCTCTATCTGTAATATCTGTAATCCACTATATTCAAATTGGACGTATCTTGGCTCATTTTGAAGGTCTTGAGACAAGCTTCAAAATGAGTTAAAGTACGTTGGAAAATATTGAGATTAGCCAAGATTATTAAGAAAATGGCTTAATGGGGGCAAGTTGGGTACACTAACCTTATGTAGTTTTAACTACTTCCACTCGCTACTTCTCATAGCTGACAATTCTCTTTCTTGATTAAAAGTGGCCCGTAATTCAATGGGCTGCTATATCTCTCAATTATATTTGCAGTTACTAATTTTTCCAACTCGTAACGCATCAGCTTTTTACTCTTCTCTGAAGGAGAGAAACAACGTGCCTTGGATGTATGCTCATCTAAATTCAACTTCACTTCATATTTCATATGCTTTCGCATTTCAAAATTACTGCAATTATGCATTTTCAAAATGCAACTTTCCACACAGAATTTATTCAAATATCTCTCATTTAATAAAGTTAAGCACTAGAAAAATGCTCGCGCGCGAAAGTAAACTTAGACGAAAAACTCATCTCAATATTCGAAATTCAACGAATTCGACTTTGATGAGCACGTCTCTGTTTACGTTCGCGGAGTTTGGGATGTCACGCGATCGGTGTCTACTACTCGATGCTCGCTGTACATTGACCCGCTCGCGCGCTACACAAAAATGGCTAACTTATGCGAATATTCGACGACTATCTTTTTGACGCACGGGCGCTTACGCCACAAAAATCTACCGCCAAAATTTCCCTTACGTAAAATTTAATCATTGATCGGAAAAGAAAATCTTATGATAGCTCTCGGTTTGAGCTTTGCCGTAGGTGATGCATGGTATATCGGCTACGCACAGAAAACTATCGCGCGCGCTTTTTCACTCGCGCCTAAAAAAAATATCTGGAAAAGTTCACGATTCTCGTGAATCTAAAAACACCGATAATCACCACTTATTTCGTTGGGCGCCAATGCAAGCGTGCACCTTGCCCCCGATAGGTACATGCTTGTATAAATTATGGAATGTCGATTATATGGAATAAAGATATCCCAATCATCCGATTCATACAAAGGTATATATATATGTGTATCTGGGGAATTCGTCATATATTCTAAATGAAAGAACGAAATATTTTCTATTATGCTGTGGGATACTTTGTGGATCCTTCGAACGATTTATTCATAAGACGAAAAGTTGATTCTACTGCACTGTCGATGGCCCGCACTCATATCTCGCATCTTACAGTCTAAGCACTCTGCGATATACGAAATCGATCTCGCGCCTATGGGAAAGAGAGAGATTTCGGCGGGAACCGAACTCGAGAGAGAGAACCACTTACATTACGCCTCCAGGTCGCCTCCCGGGTTGGCCGTCTCGCGCCCTGGTCCGACAGCTCCTCTGCGCCTCGTCGCTCACGCCTATGCTGCAGAGGCCGGCCAGGTCGACGCCATCTCCTGGTGCGCCGCTACTCCTAATTCACGCATGTGCGGTCTCGCGCGCGTGTCCGCTCTCGATCGCGATCCGTCGCAAGCTCCCGCACGGTTTCTCTCTCAAGCAGCTCTTGGCCGAAATTTTCCCACTTTACCCTGTTTCTCTATTATATTATGCACACGTGTGCGTGTCGCTGACGAGCGACGTGATGGTCAAAGTACACCGTCACAAGAGTTTGATCCAGTTTTGGACTTGTAAGGAAGATTTCTGAAAAATGAAGTTTGCCTAGTGCTGTAGTGAGATTGAATTCTTCCTAACTTAGAGTGAACATAGTCGATACTTGGGATCAATTTGATGAAAGATCTAGAAAAGAGTAAATCATTATAGTCGTGAAGACTTTGAATTGTATGGATATTAAAGTGTTCATACAGGTGATCATAATTGTGATCAAAGCGATCAAAGTTAATCCTACATTTGGAAGCAAGATACCTTGAAAATCTGTGATTCATTTTCTTCAAGTCATACTTCAAGTAATCAACGTGAGGACGCCAAATACTAGATGCAAAACCGAGTTTGGGTTTGACTAGTGACGAGAAAAGATATTTTATACAATTGATATTATTGAAGTCAGTGGTCATTCTCTTAATGAAACCCAAGGTTCTACTACCAGCATTCATGGTATCCTCAACATGATCCCTGAAAGACAACTTAGAGTCAAAGATTACCCCAAGGTCTTTCACTTTGTGAACCCTAACAAGCTGTTCAGAACACATATCGTAATTGAAAGGAATGGGATTATGATTACGAACAAAGCTCATGACATGGCACTTTTTGACATTTAATTTGAGTTTGTTAATGCGAGCCCATTCAACCAAAACATCCAGATCTTTTTGTAGTTTGGAACAATCAAGAACACTCTGTACTCGGATATAGATTTTGACGTCACACATTAGTAAACATTTCACGTCTGCTCAAACAATTTTTATTACTCTGAAAACGTGCGATTTCGGAATGTTTCAAGGGGGGAAATTGTAGCTTTTGACATGCAGAATCCGAATCCTTTTCCCTCGAAGAGCCTCTCCAACTCATACGCCCATGGCTAGCGAAAAACCGCAAAAATACTGCAAAAACAACAGTATTAAGGGTTTAACTCAGAGGGGAAGCAATTTGAGCAAATTTTCATGAGGAACAAAATTGTTTCATTTTTCAATACAAAATCGATGGTATGGTTGATTTTCCTGAAAAAGCCAATTTTTTTGGTTTTTTCTCATTTTGGAGGCTTTTCCGCCCGAATTTCGGAATGCACATTGCGGCAATCGAAAGAGCGGAAAATTTTACGTCGAAATATGTATTCGAAAAATTTTCTCTAAATTGACCCAGTGTGACGTGAACTCGAAAAAAGAAGCGAAAACCTAAAAAACGCTTGGGAGACCACAAAAAGCTCTTGTAGCTCAAAAAAGAAGCAAGTTACGCAAATTTTGATGAGGAACAAAGTTATCGCATTTCTTAGTATAAATTAGGCATTTTATCTGGTTTTCCAAAAAAAGCCATTTTTGGGGGGTTTTGGCCACTCTTGAGGCTTTTTCAGCCGGATTCCAAAATTTCGACTGCGGCAATCGAAAGAACAGAAAATTTCACGTCAAAATATGTATTTCAAATTTTTTTCACATCCACCCTGATTGCCGAGAACCAGAGGAATGAAGCAAAAATGGGAAAAAAGGCATGGGAGACCACAAAAAGCTCTTGTAGCTCAAAAAAGAAGCAATTTACGCAAATTTTGATGAGGAACAAAGTTATTGCATTTCTTAGTATAAATTAGGCATTTTATCTGGTTTTCCAAAAAAAGCCATTTTTGGGGGGTTTTGGCCACTCTTGAGGCTTTTTCAGCCGGATTCCAAAATTTCGACTGCGGCAATCGAAAGAACAGAAAATTTCACGTCAAAATATGTATTTCAAATTTTTTTCACATCCACCCTGATTGCCGAGAACCAGAGGAATGAAGCAAAAATGGGGGAAAACGCTTGGGAGACCACAAAAAGCTCTTGTTGCTTGAAAAAGAAGCGATTTACGCGAATTTTCATTCGGTAAAGAGTGATTGAATTTTTTAGGACAAATCAGTTCTTCTGGAAAACCAGATGAACTGCCTGATTTATACTAAAGAATGCAATAACTTTGTTCCTCATCAAAATTTGCGCAAATCGCTTCTTTTTCAAGCAACAAGAGCTTTTTGTGGTCTCCCAAGCGTTTTCCCCCATTTTTGCTTCATTCCTCTGGTTCTCGGCAATCAGGGTGGATGTGAAAAAAATTTGAAATACATATTTTGACGTGAAATTTTCTGTTCTTTCGATTGCCGCAGTCGAAATTTTGGAATCCGGCTGAAAAAGCCTCAAGAGTGGCCAAAACCCCCCAAAAATGGCTTTTTTTGGAAAACCAGATAAAATGCCTAATTTATACTAAGAAATGCAATAACTTTGTTCCTCATCAAAATTTGCGTAAATTGCTTCTTTTTTGAGCTACAAGAGCTTTTTGTGGTCTCCCATGCCTTTTTTCCCATTTTTTCTTCATTCCTCTGGTTCTCGGCAATCAGGGTGGATGTGAAAAAAATTTGAAATACATATTTTGACGTGAAATTTTCTGTTCTTTCGATTGCCGCAGTCGAAATTTTGGAATCCGGCTGAAAAAGCCTCAAGAGTGGCCAAAACCCCCCAAAAATGGCTTTTTTTGGAAAACCAGATAAAATGCCTAATTTATACTAAGAAATGCAATAACTTTGTTCCTCATCAAAATTTGCGTAAATTGCTTCTTTTTTGAGCTACAAGAGCTTTTTGTGGTCTCCCATGCCTTTTTTCCCATTTCTTCTTCATTCCTCTGGTTCTCGGCAATCAGGGTGGATGTGAAAAAAATTTGAAATACATATTTTGACGTGAAATTTTCTGTTCTTTCGATTGCCGCAGTCGAAATTTTGGAATCCGGCTGAAAAAGCCTCAAGAGTGGCCAAAACCCCCCAAAAATGGCTTTTTTTGGAAAACCAGATAAAATGCCTAATTTATACTAAGAAATGCAATAACTTTGTTCCTCATCAAAATTTGCGTAACTTGCTTCTTTTTTGAGCTACAAGAGCTTTTTGTGGTCTCCCAAGCGTTTTTTAGGTTTTCGCTTCTTTTTTCGAGTTCACGTCACACTGGGTCAATTTAGAGAAAATTTTTCGAATACACATTTCGACGTAAAATTTTCCGCTCTTTCGATTGCCGCAATGTGCATTCCGAAATTCGGGCGGAAAAGCCTCCAAAATGAGAAAAAACCAAAAAAATTGGCTTTTTCAGGAAAATCAACCATACCATCGATTTTGTATTGAAAAATGAAACAATTTTGTTCCTCATGAAAATTTGCTCAAATTGCTTCCCCTCTGAGTTAAACCCTTAATACTGTTGTTTTTGCAGTATTTTTGCGGTTTTTCGCTAGCCATGGGCGTATGAGTTGGAGAGGCTCTTCGAGGGAAAAGGATTCGGATTCTGCATGTCAAAAGCTACAATTTCCCCCCTTGAAACATTCCGAAATCGCACGTTTTCAGAGTAATAGAAATTGTTTGAGCAGACGTGAAATGTTTACTAATGTGCGTCATCAGCATAGACTAGGACAGAACAATATTTCATGATACTTGTAAGATCGTTTATGAAAATGATAAATAATATAGGACTTAGATGAGAACCTTGGGGAACACCAGATGTAGATTCATAGAGATCAGAGACTGAGATATCCAGTCTCACAGATTGTTTGCGATCAGTAAGATATGAGGCAATCCAATCAATGAGCTCAGGACAAAATTTATAGTTATATAGCTTCTTAATAAGGATACCATGGTCAACTGATTCAAAAGCTTTAGAGAAATCAGTATATACAGCATCAACTTGATCAAAATTTTCAAGACAACTTGTTATGAAATCAGTGTATATGAGGGTTTCCATGGAACATTTGACTATTGACCCTCTGAAATAAAAAAAAAATTTTCTCATCGCACACGTTTAAAATGGGTTTCATGTGATTCTTATACCTCGAAAACATGTGAAAAAAGTGGTGCCACTCTCTTCCAAGCCGAGGTATCTGGTTCAGAACGAATTGTACGAAATTTCACACTTGAAACATTCGTGAATCAACTTCAATCGAATAGATTCGATTCAAAACATTGTCTAGACGATCGATACGGATTATATTTTGCCTGACTTGACTTTAAGATGAATTTCATCATTGATTTCTCCGAAATTCGATGTAAATTTCCAAAATCGAGTCAAGAGCTATGAGTCTCAAATCAATTTCTAGAATAAACCGTGGTAGTATTTTGTTCATTTTTCAGCCGTATACTATGTAAAAATCAAGAAAATCGCGATACCATCACATTTAGCGGCTTATTTAGCTTACCATCCGGATTCAAATATTTCTCCTCAGCTTCTCACAGAAATACCAATCGACAATTGTAACTCAGAACAGTGTGGCTATATCCCTTTTGCGATGAAGAAAAAAGAGCACAATATTCCAATCCTGTGCTTTACGTTTCCTGAGTATGCCATCAAAAAATGACCGTTTTGAGAGCCAGTGGCGCGATAACCTCATGAGCTTTGAAGCTTTATAAAATTTGTCCGGATCAACGCACACTCACAAACCAAACGGGATTCGATTCGTCTTCTTTTCAACTTCGAAAACTCATTGCTAAATTTTCCGTTTTGCACAAGGTATTTCATCAATTTCGTAAACAACAGCCAGAAAAAGTTTTCCCACAAAACTCAGTTACATCGATGAATGAGAGTTAATATCATAGCCAAATCAGCGCACACCTCTGAATCAAAGCTTTTCTCAAAATATGAGATTAGTAGATGGATATATCATTCCACCGAAGTAGTTGAGGCATAGGTATTTTAGTTACAGCCTTATCAATTCAAAAAATCGCGTTGGTACGTTTGTGAACTACCCAAAAATCATCCTTTGCGATCTGCTATTGACGAATCAGGATGCGTTTCAACAAACAAGAATTTAGTCCATATTGAATGATGCCAAATACTATAAAATGTCACTCCTGCGCACTCCGAATAGTTCAAAATACTCTTGGAACACTGCAGTAACACAAAAGTTAAAAGTTCCGTGGAAACTCTCATATAGCAAGATTGGAAACCACTGATCTCCCTCGCACAAACCCATGTTGTTCTTGAGCGAGAAAATGTAGGAAATAGTCATATACTTTATGAGACATTATGGCATCAAAAATTTTAGAAAAGACACTAGAAATAGAAATCGGTCTATAATTTGTAACATCAAAACGGTCACCAGATTTAAAAATAGGAGTGACATATGATAGTTTCCATTTACTTGGGGAAATTCTCTGTCGGATTGATGTGTTGAATAGTAAACACAAAGGCTTGATTAGTACACCATACAAATTCTTCACAGATACTTAGGGAATACCATCTGGGCCCGCAGAGTTAGATTCTTTGATGGAATTTATAACATTCAAAATCTCATTTCCTGTGATAACTAAATCAATGTCATCATGTATACAACATGATTGTAAAGTACTCGACCAGCCTGGAAATTTCAAAAGTCCGACGCGTTGTGAGTTTTGCAGAATTTTTCCAAAGTTATTCGAGTCGATTTGAAAATTTGCGTGGATTTTGAAAATTATCGGATTTTTGGGATCAGATGGATCAGGAAAGGAATCAGAGGGATCAGTTTGTTTTGCTGCCATACACGTGGTCTGGTCTCGAGGTTATGTGTCGGTGCGTCAGTCTCAGTATTCGCAGCCCGAGGAAGCGGTTGTCGGATTTGGTGGCGGTGTAGTTGGTGAATTTTGCGACTGCCGTGCTTCTTATCATGTTCCTCGGCCTCGGGGTTGCATGGGCCCGTGCTGTTTGTGTTTCTTGCATAGCCGCAAGAGTGATTTTCTAGGAGTGCCGAGTGCGTTGGGGTGGATTTTTGATTTTATTGCTCTCGTTCATCGTGCATCAGGGCGAAATAACATGTCCGGAACGGAAAAAACCTCCGAAGAGAAATGTATGCTGCTACTTGTGGAGGTTAAGTCTGGCTTTATTATAATATATGAGGTGTTAATATGAAATATCAACTTTGATGAGGTATTGTTGTTGACTTTCGAACAAACTTTCGTCACCGGCAAACATGGGTTCTACAAATCACGTGGGCGGGAAAAAGTCAAAATTTGATAAAGATCGACCAATAATCGATATTAACTGTGTCAAGCCACGTCAAAACCTTCATAAGTTTGAATTTCTTCGCGCAGGCGTAAAAACGCCAGCTTGTTGCGGCTCAATCGCTCATGCTTGGAATACAACTGCACGTTTCATTGCATCACACTCACAACTTTGGGGACAAAATCGACGATAGTCGAGATGTTCGGTCGGTTTGGGGCAGATTCACCAGAGAATAAATTCCTTGTGGATTGACACGATTCTCGACACAATAGCAACCTTCTGGAACGGATGCCAGCCCTATACCAGATCCCGCATTGAGTCTCATTCGGTAAATGAGCTGATCCACTCAAATCCTAACGCAGTATCTGTGTAGAACTCGTTAGACACGAATTAAGCACCCGCTCGGGATCGTATCGACTCCATACCAGATGCTCGGTCATTTGGGCGCATGATCACCGGGGGGGGGGGGGACTATTTGGGGGGAAAATACCAAAAGATTTTCTTGGTAAGAATTGGCCCAGTCGTCTCAGTCGAGATGTGGTCCAGTTCCAGCCATCAGTGAGTGTTGATGGGGTCCTGTACCGGTCCTCTCTGAGTGTCGATCTGGTCCTATACGGGTCCCCAGAGAGTTGCGATCTGGTCCCGTACCCGTCCTCGGCGAGTGTTGAAGTGGTCCTCTACCGGTCCTCGGCGAGTGTCGATCTGGTCGCGTACCAGTCCTCGGCGAGTGTCGATGGGATCTCATACCAGTCCTCAGCGAGTGTCGATGTGGTCCTCTACCGGTCCTCGGCGAGTGTCGATCTGGTTTCGTACGGGTCCCCAGAGAGTGGCGATCTGGTCCCGTACCCGTTCTCCGCGAGTGTCGAAGTGGTCCCCTACCTGTCCTCGGCGAGTGTCGATCTGGTCCCGTACCGGCCCTCGGCGAGTGTCGATCTGGTTTCGTACGGGTCCCCAGAGAGTGGCGATCTGGTCCCGTACCCGTTCTCCGCGAGTGTCGAAGTGGTCCTCTACCTGTCCTCGGCGAGTGTCGATCTGGTCCCGTACCGGTCCTTGGCGAGTGTCGATCTGGTCTTCTATCGATCCTCAGCGAGTGACGATCTGGTCTCGTACGGGTCCTTGGCGAGTGTCGATGGGGTCCCATGCCGGTCCTCAGCGAGTGTCGATGTGGTCTTCTACCGGTCCTCAGCGAGTGTCGATGTGGTCCCATACCGGTTCTCGACGAGTGTCGGTACGGAATCAGAATCACCCTGTCCAAGGGCCGGTACAGGACAAGATCGATACTCGCCGATGACCAGCATAGGACACGTCGACACTCGCCGAGGACCGGTATGGAATCCCATCGACACTCGTCGAGGACCAGTACGTGATCAGATCGACACTTCACGAGGACCGGTAGAGGACCACATCGACACTCGCCGAGGACCGGTATGGAACTAGATCGACACTCTCCAAGGACCCGAAATGGGACCATATCGATACTCGCCGAGGACCGTTGCAGGACCACATCGACTTTCAGCAAGGCATCCGTAAGGCCGATGGTTCTTGTGTCAAGGTTCATGTCAGTTGACGAGGAATAAGAATCTATCGTAATCATGCGCCCAAATGACCGAGCATCTGGAATGGTGTCGATACGATCCCTTTCGTGTCTAACGAGTTCTACACAGATACTGCGTTGGGATTCGAGTGGATCAGCCCATTTACCGAATGAGACTGAATGCGGGATCTGGTATAGGGCCGGCATCCGTTCCAGAAGGTCGCTATTGTGTCGAGAATTATGTTAATTCACAAGGAATTTGTTCTCTGGTGGATCTGCGCCCAACCGACCGAGCATCTCGATTGTTGTCAATTCTGCCCCCAAAGTTGTAAGTGCGATGCATGGAAACGTGCAGTTGTATTCCAAGCATGAGCGATTGAGCCGCAACAAGCTGGCGTTTTTACGCCTGCGCAAAGAAATCCAAATTTCTGTCAAACTTGCGCAAGCAGACGGGGTTTAGTGAGCTATAAGGCGGTGGTACCACCTCCGCAACCTGGTCACCTGCACGACAGTCCTATAGGCCATATGCTGCATGCCTCGACAGAAAGTGTCGAAGTCTTTATCTTATGAGCCACTCTTACCCAAACATCTCGGTCGTCCCCGAAATCATCCAAAACCCGGGCCAAACACCGTTACATCTCACTCTTTGAGACGTTTTTCTCCAAAAATGCTGCATGAAAGCGGGTTTGTGGACGACCAAAGTAGTCTTCCCAGAATTTCGATTTCCAGTCCGAATTAGACTAAACCACAAGATAAACTCAAAAATGTACGATTTTGAAAAGATCTTTTTCCTAATCACGTATTTCAGACTAAGCTCACGACTTAGACTCATTTTCACTTTCATCCCACTCTAGAATAAAAAGCCAAGGTTTAGCTACAGACAATTCAAATTCATATTTGTACCAGCAATGCTTTCTGGTGCAGCAGGCGAAGCGAGTTCAGCGCAAAATTACATGGATCCGGAAAAAGTTTGGCCGGAACGGTAAAGTGAGTCGGCCGGAAGAAAACCGATCAATCAGAGCGAAACCGTCGCCGGAAAGAT
The DNA here is from genome assembly GCA_029851415.1 of Eretmocerus hayati. Taxonomy (NCBI): domain Eukaryota; kingdom Metazoa; phylum Arthropoda; class Insecta; order Hymenoptera; family Aphelinidae; genus Eretmocerus; species Eretmocerus hayati. The sequence continues at coordinate 72,647,283 of CM056744.1, read as the reverse complement.
GGACGATTCCAATTTACATGGACGGAAAGAATACCCATCAGAACGGCCGGTTTCGACAAATATGCAATACAAATTACAACATTTTTGAAGCTTCTGACATGGCTTGAGAAGGTTAATATCGATTATTGGTCGATTATTAATCGGTTTTAATAATCATTACAAGAGATCCTCCCTGCTTTTCCGAATAATGATTATATCCGGACGGCAAACTTGGACTTTTTTCCGCTCATGTAAATTGTAGAACCCATGTTCGCCGGCGACAAAAGTTCGTTCGAACGTCAACAACAATACCTCATCAAAGTTGATGTTTCATATTAATACCTCATATATTATAATGAAGCCATCCCCCGATGTAGATTATGAAGTTTATAGATTTTTGTGATTTGTTAAAACGTAGAACTATGAATATAATTTATCGAAATATCATATGACAGCAGACCTAACCTCCATAAGTAGCAGCATACATGTCTTTTCGGAGGTTTCTTTCCGTTCCGGATATGTTATTTCGCCCTGATGCACGATGAACGAGAGCGGCAAAATCAAAAATCCACCCCAACGCACTCGGCACTCCTAGAAAATCACTCTCGCGGCTATGCAAGAAACACAAACAGCACGGGCCCATGCAACCCCGAGGCCGAGGAACATGATAAAAAGCACGGCAGTCGCAAAATTCACCATCTACACCGCCACCAAATCCGACAACCGCTTCCTCGGGCTGCGAATACTGAGACTGACGCACCGACACATAACCTCGAGACCAGACCACGTGTATGGCAGCAAAACAAACTGATCCCTCTGCTGATCCCATGTGATCCTCGCGCAACTGATCCCTCTGATTCCTTTCCTGATCCATCTGATCCCAAAAATCTGATAATTTTCAACATCCACGCAAACTTCCAAATCGACTCGAATAACTTCGTGAAAATTTTGCAAAACTCACAACGCGTCGGACTTTCAGAATTTCTCGGCTGGTCGAGTACTTTACAATCATGTTGTATAGTCTTGAGAGAGTAATTTGGTTATTGGGTTAGACCCAGAGTAAAAACTACTGAAGTAAGTTGCAAATAATTCAGAAGTTTCAGAATCATTTGAAAAGGTCTTCCTCTGAAATTCAACTTCGTCGGGAATACTGTTATTAATTCTTCATCTATTAACATGTGACCAGAAAGCTTTGATATTCTTCAATATATTATCCTGCACATTCTGAAGGTATTCCTTGTGGAGAGATCTAGATGAACGAATGCACTGAGCCCTAAGTTTCTTAAATACTATGTAATCATTGGGATTATTACTCTGAATCCAATTAGTGTGGGCGGACACCTTATCACCTATGAGATCAATAAGAGCTTTGTTGAACCAAACCGAATATTCCTTTGAAGCAAGTTTCTTCCCAAGAGGGACATGTTTATCAATGCAGTCATTCAAAAGGCTATAAAAAGAATCAATAGAATTTTCAATATTATTGTTGTCAAAGTAATTATCCCAATCAATGTCACACAGACTCATCAATAGCAGCGTAGTCTGCTTTGAAAAATTTTCTATTCAAAACTTCACAAGTATTCTTAGAGTCACTAGAAAAATTATCAAGATCACAGGAAAACACAGCAGGTACGTGGTGTTGATCAGTTCCAAGAAGGTGTTCAAAATCAGCAATATGTTGTACTAGCCCTTTGGTGGAGAAGAGCAAATCTAAACTATAGGCCTTAGAGTGGTGACTAGGGAAACATTCACATAGGTCCAGCATCGAGAGTTCAGAAGATATGTAGTTAGCGGCGTCCGTTAATCCAGGAGCAATGTAGTCAGAAAATTGGGCACTGATATTGTCACCATCCATCCATCTCACATTTCTTAGATTATAGTCACCAAAAAGTAGTAACTTAGTGGAGGGGCGTTCTCTGACTAAATTAGTAACTGACTTAATATGGTCCTTATATTTGTCACTAGTTGATCCAGGAGGGATGTCAGTACACCTAGCTATGCACTGAACTTTAGATACAGATAATTGAACAAAGACATGCTCTACATTGATTGAGACTGGCCAGATACGTTGAGATGATAAATCATTCTTGACTGCTATTAGAATACCTCCACCTATCTTCGATGAACTAGTGTTTGAATTTTTATCCATGCGGTACACATGAAAACCATCCAGTCCAAGCTCGTCATCGGTGATATTAGACAGCCATGTTTCAGTGAGAATGAATATGTCTGGTTGAGGTGAGAGACTGTGCCAGGAATGTCTAAGAGATGATAATTTGCTATTTATGCCCCCAGCATTCTGGTAATGTATTATGGTTTTTCTGGACCTTGATTTCCTTGAGAGTTTTTTGGGTCAACTTTTGAGGCATCAACTAATTGAGGAACTTTGTTAACAAATTTTATAGTCATAGGGTTGTTGGGGAAACGGTTGTTATGTTCTTGTAGCTTATGACGCAACTCTGCCATGTACTTCCTCTGACTTTCAGTTAAATCAGCAGCTGCCTTAACAGGATCAGGAAGTTTGAACTTATTCTTCAGTACACACAAAGCTTGATTGAAGGTAGTAAAGGTGATGATAGATTGGTCGAGTCTTGCCTTCTACAAATTTCCCCAGCCTCTTACAAATAAAGGTGGAGGACTCCAACGACACATCAATTTTGGAGAGATATTCACTGACTGTTACATTATCTTGAATAGATACACCATCAGGCACATTAAACAGAATAATATTATTCTGTCTTTTGTACCTTTCAGTTACTTCAGAGAAGATTTCTTCAGTATGTAATAACTGAGAAGAGTTTGAGACAGATGAAGAGAATTGGGCATTCACTTCTGTAAACTGAGACTTCAACTGCAACAAATCTTCTTTGACATTGATTATATTAGATGAACATTCCTCGAGTCTTGCTCCATCAATCTCAAGAGCGTCAACTGCATCTTCTACTTTCTTGATTCTGTCCTCAAATTTAGAAACACTATCTTGAATACTAATGATGGAGGACTTCACATCAGCAAGCTCATTCTTCAATGTTCGCTCCATATCATTTTTGGAATCACTGATATTTTGAGTCAAATCAGACTTCATCCCAGAAAGTTTACCAAGAAGCTCACCCAGTAAGGAAGTTTGCATATTAAAAAATTTATCTTCTAGTGAGCTGATCAGACCATTTGGTAAGCTATTGGCATCACCACCAACACCAGAGCCAGTATTGTTCTTAGGTTGCACATTGATGTTCTTATTAGTACCATTCGAAGCCTTCGGAGAGGGCAAAAGTTGGCTATTATTTTGTTCAGGTGGCTTTGATTGCATAAAACAACACTGGAAAACACCTATCTTACTTGACACACATCTTATTGCACATCCTTGATCATACACATTTGAACACTTTTTACATGCATATCCATATACACATGGATCTTTGCAGTGTACACAGTATTGATTGTTGAATTTTGCAACAGACAGAGACTTCAGCCATTGCACAGTAGATTGGCGGGTGGTCTTCTTATTGTTGTCATCATTCATGTTGTTCATTGTAAAACCATAGACATAGAAGTATAGACTGCTGGTCCCGTATACTCGCCGTTGTCATCGAGACATAGGCCTTTGCGTGAGAGTGAGAGAGACGGCATGCTCCAAGGCGCACGCTTCCAACATGCGATTCCTATGTTGCGTCTCTCTCACTCTCATTGGGGAGCCTCGATGTCAACGGCGAAGATACGGGACCGGCAGTCTATACTTCTATGTCTATGTGTAAAACTTGAGTCTTAGGTTATACACAGATAGCAATAGGCACAGATCAGACCACTTTTTCTTTCAACTCGAACAACAACAATACTCAACGTATTGAGATACTGATTAACTCAAAATGAAGACCATCAATGCAGAAATAGCAATACATAACAGCTCCACACACTACAAACAGAGATTATCGATAATTTGAACTAAAAGACGAAGCAACAAACAACAGCTGACGCAAAGCGCGGGAACCACGGGAGTAGTTCAGATATAAACTGCATCTGTGATTGACTGGAGAGACGAGGAATACGAACATGAGTGCGCACAGAAAAGCTATTAACCTATCCAAAGATAGGACTCCAAGCTATTTTCTGCTTTTATGAGCACCATTTCCAACTCGCTCTAATCAAAGGACGGCCAATCCTCGCGCAAAACGATTCAAAAACACGTTTTACTCCGTTCCAAATCCACTCCGATCCCATTCTCACAAAGAAAACCTGTTTGACAGTTTCAACAGTTTCTTGAGTGCCTCAATGGAAAGGTTTCCACATGAGAATGGCTTGTTCCAAAACCATCTTTCTGTGGAAATAGTGTGCAACCTTCGCAAGAGTACACACAGAAATTTTTGACCCAATCTACTCAAGAGCTCTCAAATAAGCTCTTGAGGCCTCAGAACATTGGTTTTTCGCCTTTTTCAAGTGTTTTCAGGGTACATTCCCTACCTCAACAAGCCTCAAAAGGACCCAAAAAGGTCACATTTTCTGGAATCTCGTGTTGGGGAGTGAAGAAACTTCGTTTTGGGCTCATATCCAACGAGGGATGAGCCATATCACATAGGTCGTTCGAAGACTGCGGCCGAATGATGTTCCAAACGACATTCCTTCAAAAGGGATCATTCCGCAATTTTAATCTTCGTGGGAAAATGATGCCCCAATAATGTAGAATCAGAAACCAAAATAATCTCAGAAGGAGTTTTCACTTTGGAAAAAGATCCGTTCAGGTACACCGTGCGCTCACAACTAGTTAACATAGTTTCATCATACAAAGGATGGACACTAGAGCTGAGTCAAAGGGACTAGGCGGGTGAGCATGGTGAATCGGCCCTTATCAGGTATAGCCCCTGGAGTATCTCCTCCCAATTCCCAGCACCAAAGTAAGTGACAAAAAAGTTCCCTAGATCCCAAGGTCGCATTTTAACCCATCTTGATGGATCGTTCTGAATTTTTTTCTGTATTCACTCGGAACTATACAAAATGGTGAATAGATATTTCCAAGTCCACAAATTTTGATTCAGGTCCCTGAAAAAATTTCAGAATGTTAAAAATTGATTTTTCACAGTTTTTCATGATTCCAACGGGATTTGACAATCCTATTGTGTTCATCGAGTCATTTTGTATCGAAAATCATTCCACAACATATACTTTTTGGTGGTGGAAAGTAGTAAAAAATGCAAGGATCCGTTTTTGAAGCAAGTTCTGACTCACTAATTAGCATCTCTTGCGCATGCGCATTTTTCTACGTTACCGGGGGTATTTTTGATCGATAGCTGATGTGATTTCCTTCAAAATGACCACCTGAGGTGGTCGATTTGATGCAGTAAAACTCGACATCTGGCTGGTCCAGGAGATGAAAAAATCCAAGGTACCAAATCCTTTCTTTAATGGCCCCGAGAAATGCGAATTTTGAGTTGGAGTGTTCCAGAGAGGTGAACATGTGATTTTTGTGTATTTTTTGGCGTAGAAACCGAATGCGTAGTCGATTTCATTTTCAACCTTCGAGATTTCTCACTAGATTCAAAAAACTAGCTCGAGAGTAAGGGTCATTTTTAGCCTTTTCACTCACATTCGTGGTGCATAATGAGTGTATAAGTAGGTTTGGATCGGGTACATATTGAATGTATCCATGTTCGCCTACGTATCCTGACCGACTGAGAACGATGCCGATGGTTTTGAGGCTTAAAGAAGCGCGGGGAGTGAGACATTCACTTGTTGATACAGACTTTTGATGTGGAAAAAACATGGATGCATTCAATATGTACCCGATCAAACCTACTTATCCTCTCATCATGCACCACGAATGGAAGTGAAAAGGCTAAAAATGAACCTTTACTATCGAGCTAGTTTTTTGAGTCTAGGGAAAATTCTTGAAGGCTGGGAACAGAACCGACCACGTATTCGGTTTCTACGCCGAAAAATACATAAAAAACACACGTTCGCCAGTCTAAAACACTCCAACTCAAAATTCGCATTTTCCAGGCCCATTGAAGGAGCCGCGGTTTCATGGATTTGGTACCTTGGATTTTTTCATCTTTTGGACCAGCCAGATCTCGGGTTCTACTACATCAAATCGACCGCTTCAGGTGGTCATTTTAAAGATAATCACATCAGCTATCAATCCAAAATACTCCCGGTGACGTAGAAGAATGCACATGCGCAAGAGATGCTAATTAGTGAGTCAGAATTTGCTTCAAAGACGGATTTTTGCATTTTTGACTACTTCCCACCTCCAAAAATGATATGTTATGGAATGATTCTCGATGCAAAATGACTCGATAAACACAATAGGATTTCTGGATGTGTCAAAAATCAATTTTTAACTTTCCGGAATTTTTTCAGGGGCCTAAATCAAAAGTTGTGGACTCGAGAATATCTTTCTATCATTTGGTATAGTTCCGAGAATTCACAAAAAAATTCAGAACGATTCATCAAGATGCGTTGAAATGCGATTCAGTCGACGGAACATCAATTTTTAGCGTTTTTAGACCGTTCTCAGGGTGCCGTACACTACAGAGGTGACCTTGGGACCTAGGGAACCTTTCTCGCAACTTATTCTGGTGTTAGGAGATGAGAAAAATCACCCCGGGGGCAATACCCGACAAAGACCGATTCACCGTGCTTACCCGCCTAGTCCCTTTCGATGGGGACCAGAGCTGTTGCATTTTGACACACAAATTTGACAGTATAACCAGTTCTTCCAAAAACGCGTTTTTTGGAGGTTTTTGGGCTTCTGTGGTGGTTTTTTGACAGAATTTTGGAATTTCGATCGCGACAATCGAAAGAACAGAGAGTTACGTCAAGATAGGTATTTTCAAGATTCTTTTAAAATCCACCCTGAGGCCTGTGCAAGAGCCCGATGGAGCAAAAGCCAGAAAAACGAATGGGGCGCTCTAAAAGCTCCTATGGGATGAAAAGAAAGCAATTCATGCAAATTTTGACGAGGACCGAAGTTTTTGCATTTTCACACACAAATTCGGTAGTTTGACCAGTTTTTTCAAAAACGCGTTCTTTAGAGGTTTTTGGGCTTTTTGGGTGTTTCTTTGGCAAGAGTTCGGAATTCCGTCTGCGGCAATCGAAAGAACAGAGAATTTCACGTCGGAATGAGTATCTCCAAATTTCTTTCAAAATCTACCCTGAAGACTGTGCAACAGCCAGATGGAGCGGAAGTCAGAGAAATGAATGGGGGGGGGGCTCAAAAAGCTCCCATAAGACGAACAGGAAGCGATTCGAGAAAATTTTGATGAGGGCCAAAGTTGTGGCATTATGACACACAAGTTTGACAGTGAAACTAGTTTTTCCAAAAACGCGTTTTTCGTACGCTTTTGGGCTTTGTGGTGGTTTTTCGTCAGAATTTTGGAATTTTGACTGCGGCAATTGAAAGAACCAAAAATTTTACGTCGAAATGTATCCATACAGAATCCTTCAAAGACTCATTTCTGATGTCATGCTTATTGCAGGGCTTGCAAAAATGACAGGGGAAGCTCACGGGCAAGGACTTGTATTACCCGATCCCCGTGAATCTCATACGGGTTCCCGTACGGGAGCACTGCGTATAGACAATTCCATTGACCACATTTGATAAATCAGCCTGGGAAACAATGGAGGAAATAGCAAATTTATACATGAGAGTTTCCACGGAACTTTTAATTTTTGTGTTACTGCAGTGTTCCAGGAGTATTTTGAACTATTCGGAGTGCGCAGGAGTGGCATTTTATAGTATTTGGCATCATTTAATATAGACTACATTCTTTTTTGTTGAAACGCATCCCGCTTGGTCAATAGCAGACCGCAAAAGATGATTTTTGGGTAGTTTACAAACGTACCAACGCGATTTTTTGAATTGATAAGGCTGTAACTAAAATACCTATGCCTCAACTACTTCGGTGGAATGATATATCCATCTACTAATCTCATATTTTGAGAAAATCTTTGATTCAGAGGTGTGCGCTGATTTGGCTATGATATTAGCTCTCATTCATCGATGTTACCGAGTTTTGTGGGAAAACTTTTTTTGGCTATTGTTTACGGAATTGATGAAATACCTTGTGCAAAACGGAGAATTTAGCAATGAGTTTTTGAAGTTGAAAAGAAGACGAATCGAATCCCGTTTGGTTTGTGAGTGTGCGTTGATCCGGACAAATTTTATAGAGCTTCAAAGCTCATAAAGTTATCGCGCCACTGGCTTTCAAAATGGTCATTTTTTGATGTCATACTCAGGAGACGCGAAGCACAGGGTTGGGACCTTGTGCTCCTTTTTCTTCATCACAAAGAGGATATAACCGCACTATTTTTAGTTGCAATTGTCGATCGGTATTCCTGTGAGAAGCTGAGGAGAAATATTTGAATCCGGATGGTAAGCTAAATAAGCCTCTAAATATGATGGTATCGCGATTTTCTTGGTTTTTACATAGTATACAGCTAAAATATGAACAAAATAACACTACAGTGTATTCTAGAAATTCAAATGAGACTCATAGCTCTTGACTTGATTCTGGAAATTTATATCGAATTTCGGAGAAATCGATGATGAAATTCATCTTAAGGTCAAGTCAGGCAAAATATAATCCGTATGGATCGTCTAGACAATGTTTTGAATCGAATCTATTCAATTGAAGTTGATTCACGAATGTTTCAAATGTGAAATTCCGTACATGTCGTTCTGAACCAGATAACTCGGCTTGGAAGAGAGTGGCACCACTTTTTTCACATGTTTTCGAGGTCTAAGAATCACATGAAACCCATTTCAAACGTGTGCGTTGAGAAAAATTTTTTTTTATTTCAGAGGGTCAATAGTCAAAAGTTCCATGGAAACCCTCACATGGGCGAATATCAGGATCCGGGCGATTCTTAGTTGTGGAGTTGAGGAATTCTTGGGATCGCTGTACACTCTCCACGCATTTTTTTTGGGTGTTCTAGTAAGTGAAAGGTAACGAGAGATTCGTGTGGCTCACTTTGGAGCACCTCACGTCGTATTCTGGACAAGAACCGAGAGTCCATATGTATAAACATAGGCAAGACCCTTCAGTTGCCCAAATTCGGATTTTTATTCTCGAACATATGATATCTCATGTAAGATGCATCGAATATTATATATTTTTGGTACTTTAGAGTCACCTTATGTGATTCCAGTATAATTAGACATAGGTATTTCGCATACGGAAAATCTCATTTTTGTCATAATTGATTTTCATATATAAGCCTTGCGTTACTTGCAGGTTCGTTTAACAATCGAAGTGACTCTCAGGTACATGTATTCGAGTGCGGAAGGTAGATCACACGTGGTTTCATCCTCCTCGAACCTGATACATTCATGTACTACGCGTAAAACGCTTCAATGGAGTAAATCATGCAGGACAAAATTTTTCTGCTCAGTCTCGCATTTTCCTTGAAAGTGGAGCACGCCTTTGTACCTAAGCTGAATTCGTAAGTTTGGGCTCAAAGAACAAAATACCATCGCGAGAGAGATCGATGTCTGGTCGCACCAACGACCAAAGCATTTGCAGTGGCGATATTTCAAAAATCAGAAAATTTTCGGACACTCACACAAGAAGTCACCACTCTTTCACAGTGATGGTTACAGTCGCATGCTCACAGCGTATGGTTCTTCGATACTTCAATGATCGTCTTCTGAATATTCAGGATGATGTGTCTTTCGCACCAAAAGCTATGAGCTAAGTCGTGCGCAAAATTCTGAGTGGGGCGTGCAACATTTGTAATTCATGCGAACGGTACATACCTTTACGTTCATTTCGAGTGAACTACGAGCTCGACAAGTATCCAATACCATCGATCATGAGGGGATCTTTAAAACCTCCCAACGTGGAACATAGGATGATTTAAGGGACAATTGTCAGAACGTTCCTTGAATCAAAACATCAAAATCGTCCAAAGTCTGAGATTTGCGCATATATGAATTCCGAAGATTAGCTGACTCATCATCGGCCCGAATATCAGCCGATTTGACAATTAATTCTCTACATAATTCTAGATTGATAACTTCTCATCCCCAAACTCGATGCAATATTGTTGCTTCTCTCGATCTTGGAGGACATGAGTGGGTGAAGTAACACTCTCCAGATGAAAATATTCCATTGCGACTTTTTGTCAACTCTCAGTTGACCTACACTGAGAAAAAAAATTGAGCGATTTTGAAGAAAAACTTTTCTGATTTGAATAAATATACTTTCATATCCTCATAGGCAAGCATTTATTCAATATGGATAAATGTATCTCTCCGCAATGAATGAATATTTATCGAATCCGGAATAATATTTGATGAGATTTGATGATGATTCCTTCATGAGAAATGCATTGGAGCGATTCGCGATGCCCAATTGTATACATTTTATTCGAGATGGATAAATATTCCTTCAGAACGATGAAATGAAATTCATTTCAAAGAAATATTTACTCATACGGAATATCATGAATAACCGAAAGCAAAATCTTTTTCACATGGTTTTATAGCCAACTATCGAAAGACTATTGTGACGTGGGATGGATAAGGAAGGGGCGGAAAGAATGAGTCAATAGGTGGACTTGATACTCATGTATTCTATGGAAGTATGTATGTAGTTAGAATGTGGTGTTGGGAGTTTTGAGCGGTCTGGCGCGGCGCGAGCGGGCGGTGGCTTATATGCCCACGGTCCGCCGCGTCGTGACTGACCAAAATGTGCAAGTTCGGCAACTTACAACTCGGGCGATGCCTTTCGAGGTTCATCGCACTGTTGCGAAGCCGAACGACCGATGATGCAAATGTGCATACATATGCACTATCGTTACACGTGTGATGTGCGGATCGTTGGCCTCAACGATGCTCCGTTCGTGTTATGCGTGTATATTGTTACATATGTACATTTTCATTGAATTCATGTATTCATTTTATATATAGCCTCATCTCATTCCCATTATTCTTCATGAATGATTGGTTCTTTCTTCGGGTATATATAGATATTCGCCCTTAATTCATTTTTCTCCATTGAATTTGCGTATTCATGATATAAATTCATGCCCTTGGCTAATCTCTTCATACATATAATCGTTGGTTTTTCCCTTGAATATGTGTAAATATAGAAAATCCACCTGTAATTGAATTACCTGTAACGTTAGATTTTTATAGTGCGATATTTCATATCCATTACCATTGGTTATCCATGAATCTTATATCTATCTTTCGAGATTTATATCCTTGATCTATCTCTATGTTAGTGATGGGTTCATTCTTTCTATAAGCGATCTCAGATATATTCCATTCTAACGCATGACTATTATAAGATTCACAACTAGTGCAACTTTTGAGGTTCGGTTTACACACACACACACACACATATATATATATATATATATATATATATACACAACTCATTCAAATATAATTAGTCAATGGTATGGCGGGTTGCAGGTCTGTAGGGTGTATAGTTGATGGTCTCTAATCTCGTTCAGATGGTTTCAAGTGATAGGAGGGGGGTGTGCGGGGCGATTCGAGTTTCTCCGGTGTATGGGTTTGTTGGGGATAGGGGGTGGTTCTGGTGGACAGGGGTGGTAGGGATGGGGGTGGTTTCGCTGATGGATTTTTTTTGTCTCTTTTCCGGGTTGAAATTTTCCCTGAGCGTGAAGCTCTTACATTCTAATGTTTATGCATGAGATTTTGGAAATTCTCTAGTGAAGAGGTAGGGTGAATTTGGTGTACCTGCGAGATACTTGTTCAGATGACTGGGCCCCTGGTCGGACTGGCCTGGTATGGGTTGATCACAGTGTTGTCTAGGAAAGGAGGAGGGGTGGGGCAAAATGGAACGGTTGTGAATTTGTGCCGTATGCGCGCAGAACCCTATCCTAAGCTATTGCCTTGTGCTCCCGTCAATATTTCTTTATGATCTGAGTGAGTTCTCGATCTTGTTTGAACGAATGGCTCGAAAATTTCACGCTGTTCCGTGTGATGGTGCGGGAAATTCTCGAGATGTGACACAATTTTAAGATTTCTTTAATTATATGAATGGCTCAAAAATTTTCACGCTATTCCGTGTGATAGTGCGGGAAATTTTTGAGGCATGGACAGATAACGTGTAGTCCAGCGTTCAATGATTTCGACTAAAATTATGTAATATTCTAATACCTTATTATCTTATAATCTTACAATCTATAGCTCACTGTCTACATCATCTTCAGTGGTGATTTCTTCGGTCTTCACACGCCCGTTGTTCTGCTGCTCGATTTTCCCTCATGTTGTTGTGACACTTTTCGTGACTGTTGGCCTCCTCGTGTGTGGGAAATTTGTTTGCTCATTTCGGTTTGATGGTGGCTCTTGTCTCGTCGTATGTGAGTCCTTTCTGCCGTCTGTATGTTCAAGGGAGATAGGACGTCTTCCCGTCCCTCATTTTCTTTGTTTTTAGCGCATAACAAAATGAGTGCAATTCAGTAAATAATTGGTGAAATGCTACCTTATCGATCTAACAATACTATACTATAACGTGTTTGAACTATGATCCTAATACTCCCTAGCGATTCCGAGGAGAGGTGGGAGTTCCTCTCTACAATCGAGTACCCAAGGTGGCTTCTCGCGAGGCGGCTTGGTTTTATAAACAATCATGCCCACTAATGTATACGACTCTATCCTCGATTGTATTGTGTTCAAGTTATAATGTGCGAAATCATTCTGTGAGAGCTTGATTCTATCTCGCCGTTGCTTGAGCTTTAAGCTCTGACGCCGATTTTCGCTGAGTGCGCTTTTTCTAACGCGCTCACTTATCACATTAGTCATTTGCTTTACTGCATTTTGTTTCCTTGCGACACTTTGTATCATTTTGTCATTCCGGCTGACGTATCTTTCTTTAACCGAGTGAATGGACTCGCGGTGCTGAGCGATTGAGGGTGTGGGTTGGAATTTGGAACTAGTTTGAGAATTTTGGATACCCTTGCGTATTTTCTTTGTCTCAATGGTTTTATATGTCTCACAACCGTTAGGATACGTATAATATTTCGTAGATTCTATTATAATCACTTCTTCCATGGGAAAACTGGAGGGTTTTTCGTACGCTTCTAATAATACATTTTTCCTACCTTCGGACAAAATCTCCCTTAGTTGTCGATACCCTGTCTCGTCAGGTTTGAGACCAAATCTTCTGTAACATTCCTCTCCCGCGGGTTTTATCTCGAGAAAGTAGTTGTCGGGATTGTCGACCCAGAATCGTCGATTTCCCATTACAGGACACTCATCAGCAAGTATATATTCCATAAGGATCGCAAACTTGTATGCGCTGTCTCTAGTTCCATTCGCTTGTCGGTTATAATTTTTGCAAATTAAGCCTGCGAGATCCAGGCACTCAGCCTTATTTTCACAATACATCTTCCACAAATGTATGTGCTCTCTGATATCGTAATCCGGAAGCTCAGTCGATCCATCTATCCACGCGACTACTTTTGGCCATGCGGGATTATTCCAAAATTCGCGCGACCATTTGCAATCCTGCAACCACCCCGGATTTCCCTTGAACAACACTGTCAATAGGGCTTGGCGCCTCCAAATTGTCTCGTCAACGAGTTCGTCCTCTGCTGTGTCTGTCATTCCAATCGTATCAGTAGACATTTCCCTTGTGCTAATTACTAAGACTCAAATGGGGTTCATTCCTTATAAATTTTTCTCTAAACGGTATATCCTGAGGTTTCTATCTCTTAACCATGACCTCTGTGATAGGAAACCGTTTTCACTTTGACTACGCATGAATGTACCCACTGAGTTAGATTCAATTATATTCAATTGCATAACTATGGAAAATGTCTATTGATCGTCATCCTCTCACAACATATGATGGCTTGAATTTACGTTACATTTTCCTCGATGACGACGGCGTTATGGCGTGGAGTTGGTTGTTGGTGGCTGACTTCCTCCTCTTCTCCTGTTGATGTTGTTGTTGGACGCTGCTGGACACTGTCTTCTGTTGTTGCTACTGCGGCGTTCCCTCCAGATGTTGATTGTAGGGTGACTCTTGTTGGTTGGCACACCACATCTACTTGAGTCGACGCCTGTAACTTTTTTCACTTCACTTTACTTCCAAAACTGCTTCTTTCCTTAACTTTTTTCGTACTTAGTTTGGTTTGGTGCACTGAGTTTGATTTGGTGCACTTAATTTGATTTGGTGCCCCTTTCCCTACCACACCTAGCACCACTGTGACGTGGGATGGATAAGGAAGGGGCGGAAAGAATGAGTCAATAGGTGGACTTGATACTCATGTATTCTATGGAAGTATGTATGTAGTTAGAATGTGGTGTTGGGAGTTTTGAGCGGTCTGGCGCGGCGCGAGCGGGTGGTGGCTTATATGCCCACGGTCCGCCGCGTCGCGACTGACCAAAATGTGCAAGTTCGGCAACTTACAACTCGGGCGATGCCTTTCGAGGTTCATCGCACTGTTGCGAAGCCGAACGAACGATGGTGCAAATGTGCATACATATGCACTATCGTTACACTATTCACATCAAATAAACATCTATTCAAATCACTCACTTGTTCTGGGAGATCAATAATAATCACTCTTATCAACAATCATCACTATTTCTATTCGTACATAACTAAGACGCTCGCTAATTATATCTAAGACAACACGCTTATGATTACCATTACCTGATAGTATCGCTTCGCACTGATATTGCATATATTAGTTTCTTCGAGGACCTATTTGGTCACTTGCGAGAAAGGATTTCTTGCCTCCTAATTTAATCAGAGATAAAGATCATAGCTTGGATTTTCATTGTGAATTGACTAATCGAGTTCCACCATCAAGATGGTGAGAAGATCTGTCGATTTTCATGAGAGATTTTTTGCTGGGACGATAATAAAGCTCAAAGAAATTCATTCCAGAGATATAACATTTGATGCGCCACCTAGTGGTAAGAATCGGTTGAATACAGATCTAAAGAGTTCTAATGAATATTTCATTAAACTCGTTAACTATTCCATAACTTATTCCGAATGGTTGAATTGCGATGATCATCATAATACAAAAGTTTGACCCAGCTGGATAATTATAGAAGATCTTTGAATTTATTTCCGCCAACTCGATGAATATCCTAATTATCAGATTATTCTTGAATAAATATTTATCCGAAATACGGATGAAACTCATTCATCCTAGAGGAATAGCATTTTGGTTCAATCATTACCCTTTTAACACAACTTGATCCTAGAGCACATAATTTTCTGGAACCGAGTTGTGTGAAAAAATGAATAAAAATTTCGATAATTATCTACTCCAATGAAATATAATTTCTTCAATCGGATCTACACTGAGAAAAAAATAAAACAAAAAGAGCTGGAGACCCGGGCAGTTTCTGCTTGAGAGCTAGCAGAATCTGCTTGGCTTGTCGGGTAGACGTAAGGTGCGGTATGCGTCCTGTGCAAATGATACGATTCCTGTGGAACGATTCGATAAAATGATCTGAAATTTTTTGTACACATAGTTGGAAAGCTTTACTTCCGTGCTGTGGAAGATTTGTGCCGAAAAATGCTTCCCTAAAAATGAGAAAAATCATGAGATTTCTCATCATTTTCGGGTGTTTCTCGCCATGCTCGGTCGCGGGAGGCATAATTTTCGACATGCGAGGAAGTTTTTTAGTTTTCAACCATGACAAAACTCAAAGCGAGAAAGTTGTTCAGAATTGTGTAAATAATGTTGACCACTAATATTACCAGACATAAGCTAATTAAATTACCAAAAGTGCTAAAGGAAGTGGGAAAAAGAAACCATGAATACATAGGAACTTTTTACTTCAATAAATTACCAGTGGAACTCAAGTCCCTGGATGGCAAAAGGATCAAAAAGAAATTAGAAGGCTGGGTTAGAACATGCGATGCATTATCAGAGGAAATAGGCTCTATATGAATCTTTTTATAGTATGTACAGAATGCGCATGTATGCATATAAACTATTATTGTTATATTTTCTGTATAAAAGCGAAAGCTAACTATATCTTGTTAGTATTTTTCTAGTATTTTTTAGTTTTATAAGTTTTTATATAATTAGTAGTATTCTTCTCCAGTCTACGCACAGATGCAAATTGCATCTCTGTAGTTAGTACATTGTACTAGTTGTAAAACCTGGTAATAAAAAATTGAAATTGAAATGTCTAGATCGAATAGTGCGAATGAAAGAAAGTTTCAGTAGTTTTCGTTCACGGTTCCCGGCGGCTGCCGAGTACAAAATCAAGACGCCTCGCTAAACAATCTCAAAGAAATTCCCACAACTTTTTCTCTATTGCATCATTCGATCTAAACTTTGGAGACTAAGCTTATTTACACAATTCTGAACAACTTTCTCGCTTTGAGTTTTGTCATGGTTGGAAACTGAAAAACTTCCTCGCATGTCGAAAATCATGCCTCCCGCTATCGATCATGGCGAGAAACACACAAGATGATGAGAAATCTTATGGTTTTTCTAATCTTTCTGGAACCATTTTTCGGCACAAATCTTTCACAGTACGAAAGCAAAGCATTCCAACTATGTGCATTCAAAATTTCAGGTCATTCCATCCAGTCGTTTCGAAGCAATCGTATGATTTGCACACGGCATGTACCGCGGTTAACGTCTACCCGACAAGCCAAGCAGATTCTGCTTGGCTCATCCATGAGCTGCAGCTCTTTCTGCTTTGTTTTGTTTTCAGTGTACTTGAGTACTGAGTAGATCCATATTATTACTATAAAACTGGGAATATAAAACTTCATTCATTCGAAAGATCCGAGTTACGCGGTTCGGCAAGTTTGGATCCTCAGAATGACATCTTTTTCAGCGTAGATAAATCCGTAGAAAAATTCAGGTGATATTCGTCGTATTTTAATATCCGTGTATTAAATGAGTCTATTGAGCTCAAAAGCGTGCTAAGGATGCAAGATCCCTCTACAATGTAGTGGAAGTTTAATCTTTCATTTTGGAAATGAAGTTATTGATGTAGAATTAGAATTCATTCGTTTCGAATTTATTGATGACCTAAGCAGTCAAAAAGCTTCAGCAAAAAAATGATTTCTGCGCCATGGATGAAACTGGGTCTTGAATCCAGTCATAATGTTCTATTGTGAATGAATGATTGATATGATCGTGATCTGGCCGCGTGTTGAATTTTGAAAAATCCATATAATCAAAATGAGTTCGGTTCTCGGAATCTATTGGATCAATGATAGAATTGAACAAGTATTCATTCCAATCCAGTGTGATAGATGTGAGTAGTAACGTTTCCTGTGAATGAATACTCATCAATTGAATTTAATGAAATATTTTATTAAATATCAATACATATTCATTCAAGTTGATTCATTTGATTTGAAAATAGTATATTAAGCAACAAGTGCGTAAATGTCGGTGCCCGAGTTGCTTACGATATTTTTTGTTATTCCTGTGAGCAAAAATGTAACCCGCCTCCTAAAACACATCAAAAAATTAGGGGATGCTGTGAGACTTGGGCGTCGTCTCGAGAGTTGACGGACTTCGTTCCTTTTTCGCATTGGTGTGTACGAACTTTCCGAGTCCTTTTTCCTCTTCAAACAGATTATGAACCATTTTCATTTTAACTACTTGGGATCCATGACGACTTTCTGAAAAATTTTGACAGTAGCGTGGAGTGACCGAAGCATCACCTACAACGAATAATCAATGCATCTCAAGCATTCAGAGGAACATGGCATGACGGGGTCACAGGAGGGCGGAGCCCCCGCTCTGCCCCCCGACTGGAAAAAAATTCTGAGAAATGTATCAGAAAAAACTCTATCGCCCATATAGTATGTTACCACATTGTTCAAAACTGTCACTGGTGCTCGAAAGATCGAAGTTAGATATTCTTCACAATTATGTATGATGATGATATATAGATAGATGATGGTATAGAGTGATCAGAAAACAACTCAAGTCCAGTGCGCAAACGAAATTTGCACAGTGCGCAAATGCCTCATTTGCGCACTGCGTGAAAAAATATTTGCACACAGTTGTGTCGGAATAATGTGCAAATTTGCTATTTGCACACGCACACTTGCGTCTAAATGGCCATTTTTGCGCACAGAATAACAAAAAATTAAATTATCGAAATCGATGGTTCAATGTCTCCAGGTCAGAGTAAGTATATTCAGTTTGAATAAATATTCTTCCTCATTAAATACAATCCTTTTAATTTCGGTAATTTGATGGTTGAGTCAATTTCTATGGTACATATGAATGGATAATTATTTGGCAATATGGAACCTCATCCATTTTAGAAGAATGAGTTTTCAAACCAAATAAATCCTCCATGAATAGATGTATTTATTGAATCTCAATAATTTTCCCTTTCAGTGTATCTAGGCTTATATTGATGACAATGAAAATTACATGGCACAACTCGTTCAAATTGAAAATGGAACCATAGTCCACCTCTCGTCAGTTTATTCATCACACGCGCGCGTTTACGACGGGTTAACTGACGAGAGCTTAACCTTGATTCTACTTTTGATAAGAATGAGTTGTTCTATGTAATTCTCATTGTTATCTAAATAAGCCTGACGAGGTTGACTGGAAGTGGATGAAACGTCGCAATCAAATATTTTCATCTAGAGAGTAGTCTTACACTCATCCATGTCCTCCAAGATCAAGAAGAATCAACAATAAGATTCTGTACATACGGCAAACAGCTCTAAAGTTCCCAGACAAGCTTTAGTGTTAGCCACCCGCAAGCCCTTGCATTATCGCCGAGACATATCAAAAATGCCAGCAGTGTGAAGTTGAATCGCGTGGGATCCTCGAAGAGCGTGCGATATCATTGTCCGATCTCGAAGAGAATTTCACCCCTCAATTCAAAAATATTGGCCAAAAATACGTCTCCCGTCCATATCTGATCCTAGTTTTGGGATCACAGATATTCCTTGAATCCCCTGGAAATTGCAATGATTGAGATTGATAAGAATATGATAAATTTTTCATCCGCAGGATAACATTCTGTGGAATCACTATGAAAAACTACGTGGAGTCTAACATATCTTATAAGTCACACACAACCATCAAATACACCATGAAAATGCTATCAAGCAGTTCCGAAACGATCATCTTCATGTTCCTTGGAGTTGCTACAGTGAATAACCAGCACGATTGGAATACTCCGTTTATCGTGATGACAATCTTATTTTGCTCTCTCTACAGAATTATGGGTAAGTACAATTGCATCAAGCCTCATACATGATTCATCCAGCTCTATGATTGAATCCGCGAAACACGGTGGATTGGGAGGGAAAAAATTTGGAATTTTCCCTAATCACACATTACTTAGGCCTCGCGTACTTTCAGTTGTCAGTATCTAGAACTCGAATCCACTTGCGTGATTGGTTATCATGGATCGGTGCCAGGTGGAACAGAAAGAACGAGAAATGTCCGTAAGAGCAATGCTATACCCACATACACAGATACACTTTGATATCATTCAATTGACCACTGACAGCGCTGGGAAGGACAACCCACCACCAGAAAACTCGAGGAGCTCATTGAAGTTATGATGAAGAGGTCATCCAAGAGTTAACCAACAGTCACGGCGAGCTTGAGCCAAATTTCAATCCGACTGCAAGAAACTCCTGTGATTTCAACGGGATCATCAAGTATGGGTCAAAACAAGATACTAAAAAAAATTTCACCGTAAGCCATTGGACGAATTTCGAATCAGGTGACTCTCAAGTCTCTAAGATCGAGAAATGTGGTATCAGTCTCATAATCATCACGCAACTCATCACATAATCTAATAATGTTCAATAACTTCCAGAATGCCGTTGTTCCACATCAATTCTTCCACAAAAACATACAGAAAACACCGGTGTGAATGTTTAGCTGCCCGGCAGCGGTACTTATGGATTAGACGGTGTAAGTAGCAAGAATATCTGACAAATTCTTGAAAGCAGATAAATCATCGAAGTCAACAACGAGATATTGGCTCACACAATCACTCATACGGTATCATGTACAATAGACATCGGCGATCACAAGAAAGACCGGATTGATATGACCCGTCTCGTTCATGTGTACCTCGAAAAAGTCGATTTCGGGAAGCGATGACGTTTGTTCCCGAAAGCGTGACTCGTCCCCCAATCAAAGACAGTTAAATGTACATAGATCTGGCTCAATCAGATTTCTTCGTTTTGTGATGAAGGATCAGATGCTACTCGCAAGAATATGATTGGTCAGAAGGCGCAATCGTGAGATGAGGAATATCGTCGATTTTTTTCTCTAAAAAGTGATCGCAGATCATCAGAGAATATTCTCACGCCTGTCAGCAGCACATGTATGGGCTTAGAGTAGGTTGTGTAGTGTCGAGATGAAGATTCATTCTGCAAGGAAACGTCTTTGTCCTAAACTGTATTCACATGCCAACCTCAACACTTAGGGAGATGAGCCATGTCACACGCGAGGTTTCGTTTTTCATCGAATTAGATGACTCTGCAGTTTCAACCATTTCAATTTTGAGGTGAGTTAGTACGGAGTCCATATATGACGAATGGCACGAGTAATCAAAGTACTAAGCGCGGATCACACGAATCTCTACGTTCCGTGCGTTTGCTCATGAGTCACGGTCCGCTTGAAACGACTTTAACCCAAAGGTGCTTGCGCATCGGAGATTTTTTTGCTTACTCAAACTACATGATAAATGGAAGATACTCTCGTAAAAATGAGAGAGATCGGTCGAGGGCTTTTTGAGACAAGTGGAATCGACGATTCTCCTATTCAATCCCATGTAATTCTACCCGTTGAACCACTTCTGAGCTTTCCGTGGTCCTAACCCAGAGTCCCTACATATTGTCTCAACGTCACTTGGCTCAACTACAAGAGTATCAGAAGAACTTCGAAATCAGCTGGAGGGAGCTGGATTTTAATAATGTAGAGCTGATATATCCTATCAACATCTAATTTCTGGGAGAGGCAACTTCAACAAATCGAAGCTTTTCGAGTGTCTAACTCGTGCGTATCTCAATATTATTCCTCGACGCTTGGGCAATTCCCAAGCTTATTCCAATACTTTCGAATGAGATGCGGCAAACTTGATTTTGATTGAGTAACGCTGCAGAATACTATTTATATGAGACGTGAATCTCGTTTTTTGAAATCATTTCCGTTGCTCAAGATCCCTACTCCGGTTCCACTCCATCCCACCACAGTCGCGTTTCATATCTCAATAGTACACTATGAAATGAAATGAGAGGATTAGGCCAGGAGAATCAGCCCCAAAAGAACCACAATTTGGCGGTGGAGGGTAAGTGCGAGTTTTATTTTTCTTTAGGTGCAGTTGACCCCCTAGAATCATGTCTACCACTTCCGAACAAATATTGCTCGCCGCAAAAATTATTAATAATGAATCACTGTGAAAAATGACACTTTTTTCACATCAACACATAGCTCTGTGGGTACAACTTTTACCGAGTTCACTCTCGTTCCATCTTGTAGCTGTTGAAAAAACCTACCAAATGAAAGAAATTTATTGCTCTAGCACATTTTTCGTCGGAGTTACATGCGCTTAAACAAAAAAAGACTTGTTATAGACAAATCGTTGTTAATCTTCCAATAAATGAATTATGAGGCAGAAACCCACACAATTGACAGTCCTTATTGAGGTCGATAAGCATACCAAATTTGGTGACGATTTGTTAAACCGTTTTTGAACAACCCTATTTATTTATAAATAATTGTTGTTCAGGAGAAGTGGCGTAACTTTTTTATAAACAAAGATGAAATTCCGGGTGTTACGTGGGAAGGGGGGTGACTCTATTGAATTAACCGTGTATATGGATACGAGTTTAATAGAGCAGATATACTAGAGAGAGAGAGAGGTTGATGTGAATCTAATGGTCAGTCTGAGCGGTCTCTCGAGCATGCCGAGCATCGTCATCGACGATGCTCTGCATCTCCATGAAGTAGTGCCAAATGGGAGAGTGCAAAGCCACGTCAAGGTGCTGACGTTGCACCTGCGACGGCCGACGAGCAGCGCCCAAACATTGCGCGGCTCGCGAAGTCGTCGCTGGTGAATCGTCAAGGGACGAGGAGAGGCGCGGGCAGGAGGCCTGAGACTCACCACGTCACACGGGAAAGATCAGGGTGATACCTAGGGGTCTACTTTTCAATATCCCGTTGAAATCATCATCATATCTTGCATAGGCGATTTTTGAGAGCTGATTGTTCATGATTTCCGCACACACCTCTCATTATGTATCAAAATCTCAAAATATATCTATTGGATGAGGAGGAACTCGAGAATGAAACCAGCCAATCGTGTTTTTTCCTCAAGCTCCCCAGATTAAAGAAAAGATGAAGCAAATTGGTCGCGCAGAACCAGAAATATTGCGAAAAAATACTCGGCACTCGATTTTGAAGTTCACTGTTTGTCACGCGTCACGAGCCAACCAGAGCTAATCTTGGGTGCGATTCAAAACCGAGTGCCGAGTATTTTTCCGCAATACTTCTGGTTCTACGTGACCAATTTGCGTGACCAATTATTTTTTCAATATGGGGTAGCTCAAGGAAAACACACTATTGGCTGGTTTCATTTTCGAGTTCCTCCTCATCCAATAGATATATTTTGAGATTTCAATACATAAAGAGAGGTGTGTGCAGAAATTATGAACAATTAGCTCTCAAAAATCGCCTATACAAGATACGATGATGATTTCAACGAGATATTGAAAAGTAGACCTCTAGGTATTACCCTGATTTTTCCCAAGACATCATCTTTGTTTATAAAAAAGTTACGCCACTTTTCCTGAACAACAATTTTTCATAAACAAATCGGGTTGTTCAAACACGGTTTAACGAATCGTCACCAAATTTGGTATGCTTATTGACCTCAATGAGGACTATCAATTTCTTGAGTTTTTGGCCTCATTAGTAAACTATTGGAGGATTAACAACCATTTGTTAATAACAGATCTCTTTTTGTTCAACCGTATGTAGCTCCGACGAAAAATGTGCTAGAGCAATGAATTTTTTCTCATTTGGTAGGTTTTTTCAACAGCTACAAGATGAAACCAGAGCGAACTCGCTCAAAGTTATATCCACGGAGTTATAGGCATTAATCCGCGAGAAGTGTCGTTTTCTACGGTTATCTATCATTAATAATTTTTGCGGCGAGCGAAATTTCTTCGAAAGTGGTAGACGTGATTCTAGGGGGTATCCTGCACCTAAAAAAGAATAAAACTCGCACTTACCTTCCACCGCCGAGAAAAATTCTAATTCTCCTGGCCTAGATTGAGGAAGTTTGGTGAAGCGTTATTCGTTCCGCTCAAGTTGTCTTAGGGCGCCTCTTATGGCCGAGCCGTGCATTAAACAACGGGGGCTCGCGCGCACGGCTGCACATACATGCACACACACACACACACACAAGCACGTTAAAAACATCACAGCATATACAATTGCTATAGCCAACATCTAATTCATGACAGATTCAGCATACTGTATACTCTCATTACACTTTTACCGCGAAAAGATACACTACAGGTCGAGTCTACTCGACCACGCAATACACCTGCGTGAAACACGTCACAAGACGATCCCGCGACGACGAAGTGGAGCCGGGCCGACAGCTGCATCAGCACAAGTCAAGCGTGCTTTCGTTGTGTTGGGTGAATACTTGTGAGAGAGACTCTCACACTGCAACGAGTGAATTCCATATAGATATAAAAGATATAATTTGGTATCATATCTCTATGGTGAATCCTCACCACTGACACTGTATATTTGGAACTCTAGTATAGTGATTGACCTATTGACGAGTCATGATGTTGATCTAATGAGAAGTATTCAGACAGCATCAGCAGACGCCAGTCGACGCGGGAGCTTTATACCTATATATACAACTCGCCACGGCTGCCCCCGTCACTGGCCCCCGTGGTTTCGTGTGACATTTGGCCACTATGAGCGCTACAGTCAGAATTTTTGCCGCCAAATAATGGTGATCTGAGCCCATTGTTCGGACCTCCAAGAACGTCAATTTCTTAGAAAGAAATAAAAGAGTTCCATGTCTAATAAAAGTGGGATTTCTCAGCGCTACTCCGTCAGAATCGAGTTCACTGCATTTCATTGGAAAGTACTTGGAATTAGTTTTGGAATTGTCTAAATTTCACAGACAGAAAGTAGGCGCACCAATGGGTGGTTGCACAAGCCCTTTCTACATTGGAATATATCTTGAGATATTAGGAACACACTGTTTAAAAATTCTCAAAAATAATAAGTTACTTCACAAAAAGTGCGTAGATGATCGCTTCTTCATCGCGGGTAAAAGTACAATTCCTAACATTCCGAAAGTATTTAACAGTTATTATGATCATTTACGATTTACGATTGAATCAGAAGCAGAAAATAGTATTAGTTCCTTGGATCTGGAAGTCATATGAAGACCTAATCTACCTTGCACCACAGACTGGTATCGGAGAAACACAACTTCTGGTAGATACATTAACTTTTCCTCTCATCATCCACAATCTCAAAAAATCCCCATCACATCCAGCTTAGTTGAAAAGTGTATGAAACTTTCTGATCCTCAATTTCAAAGAAATAATCCAAAATTGATTTCTTCAATTATTGGAGCAAACGATTATCCTTTGAATTTCATGAACAAATTTGTCAAAAAAGAATTCACCACATTGAACATTCTGAAGAAAAGGTTCATGAATATCCGTTTGTTCCTCTTTCGAAAAGATTTTTCCTTATATGAAAAATTTGACTCCGCCCATGAATAGAATCCTGAAAGAATTTTTCATCACCCTCATCAATTATGATGGAAACGTGCTCAATAATATGATCAAGCTAGGCAAAGATTCACTCGATGAGTTCGAATTCCATAATATTGTATTCAAAATTGATTATTCTAACTGTGATAATACATATGCCGGTACTAGTAGACGCAAGTTAAGAAAGAGAATCCAAGAACATGAACGAGATGTTAGGAATAACAGAGATACATCAATTTTAGCTGTTCACATTTCCAAAACAAATCATCAATTCGAATTCGGAAAAGTACAAATATGAGATGTAGAAAATAGACATCGCTTCAAATTTTTTTCGGAAATGTTGAACATCCATCATCATTCACATACCCTCAACCGTATGAGACACTCTTAGTTCGAAATCGATTTACAAAAACTCAATAGATCATTGCAAAATAGTTGAACACAACCGATAACTCGATTTTGTTGGTTTAGTTCCGTGATTGACCAACAGAGGTTTCTTTGTGTTGATTTCTGTGATGATACATCACTCTTAATATTCTTTGTCTTTCTTCCATCTCTCGTCCTCAGTCTCTCCAAAGCTGTTGTCGAAACAAGACAAGTGAAAGGAATTCCATCTCCCTTCGTCTTGGAGATGATGGTTCAAAAAATGAAATCAAGTACACCATTTCGTAAGTTATGATTCTCTTATTGATGGGTTCATATGGTTCTCTCTGTTTTTTTTGGATAGTTAGATTTTTATTCAAGAGAAATCCTTTTACTTTCAGTTAACACACCAAAAAATTGATACGACTGACCCCGAATCATCTAGGGAAATACACTGTGTTCTCGCTTTTAACATATGTAAACTTTGAGGGTAAATGATTATCTATTCTTATACTTTCAATCATATGTGTGAAGAACCTATATGTATAATGTTACTCCATAATTCAAGCTTGGAAAGGGTTGCAAAACAAGCAATCGAAACGTCGTACTCATAAGTACCAGATAAAGAGATTTGGCAGGAAAACTGATAGATTCAATCACTCAATTGGAATCGCCCAAACATTGGGGGATAATATTGGGATACGCACGAGTTAGACGCTTGAAAAGCTTCGATTCGTTGAAATTACCTCCCCCAGAAATGAGATGTTGATGGGATATATCAGCTCTTTATCATCAAAATTCAAACCCCTGCAGCTGATCTTGAAGTTCTTCTGATACTCTTGAAGTTGAGCCAAGTTACATTGAGAAAATATGTAGCGACATGTTAGGGCCACGGAAAGCTCAGAAATGGCTGAACGGTAAGAATTACATGGGATTGAATGGGAGAATCGTTGATCTCGCTTCTCTCAAAAAGCCCTTCACCGATTTCCTTCATCATAAGTGATTTTGGTAGATTTTTTCGTCCTTGATGGTTAATATATATTCAACTCATGAGTATAAAGATGGGTAGAATCAAATTCTGCGATCTGCACAACAGCGATACCTCTAACGATACGAAGATGGAAAATAATAACATTCCTATTATTTGATGTTCTCTAGTTCCCACATTTTATGTTACCAGTGAGTGTGACGATTAATTTCCTTCTTTCACAAGGTCCGCCCCTCGGTTAATTACTTTCTAACATTTCTATGAATCAAATTTACTTGGTTCAATGAGAGCGATTCACAACAATCAGTATCACAACATCTCCAACCCCAACAAAACAATAATTACATTGAACACAAACTCGATCATAACATTCATGCAAGCATTTCATGTAAATCAGAATCATTGTCTGAAAACCAAGCCCCAAGGGTTTTTTCAGAATTGAATTTCAGCACTCGTGAAATTTGAGTGAAAAAATTCAGGCACCCCCTGTCCTTATTTTAAGGATTTCTCTTTACAGTGATCGTGTGATGAGTTGCGTCATGATCATGAGCCCGTATACCACATTTCTTGATCTTAGAGACTTGAAAGTCGTCTGATTCAATATTCGTCCAACGACTTACGGTGAGAATTTTTTTGGTAACTTGTTCTGACCCACATTTGATGATCCCGCTGGAATTTCGGAAGTTTCTTCCAGTCGGATTAAAACATGAATCAAGTTCACCGTGCAGTGTTACAGTCAACCCTTGTTAACACGAACACCGTTAAGGCGAGGCCGTAGTCTGCCGCTATATCGGATGAGCCCTAGTAACTTATGGTGGCACCCCTGCGATTCAGCAGGCGTGTCACCACCCGGACACTCTAACCTTTGTAAACATACTGATTGTTGATGCATATGTGTGAACACACACACACACACACCAACACTGTTTACAAAGGTGAACATATATATATGCCGCAGCCTTTTGACAGAGTCAGCCGTTTGACCAAAAGGCTAGCCTTTTGGCCAAACGCCGCCTTTTCATTTGAAAGAGATTGATTCTACAATCGAGTGGGCTAAAACCAGCCTTTTGGTCAAACGGCGGATCGAACGCAGCCTTTTCATATTGAAACTTGCACTTTCCGATATTTGGCTGTGAAACTGAGGTAATGGGGATAATCTATATAAGGAATGACAGATGAGTAATTACACGTGAAATAGATGATTGGTAAATCATGATGTCCAGATCTTCTGCGCATGGTTTTTCACCGATTTTATATCGTGGAACGTGATCAATAACCGACCGTCGGGACCCCAGAAAATTTTTTGCCCAGCTTGGTGAACAGATTTGTTTGACTTTTAATTCTTTTGATGAAAAAGAGCTGACACGAGGCACTGACGTCTTCGCATCGAAAGAGGTATAGCTCTGAAGCGGAACGAGACATCGACGATAAGTTCAGCGCACTTAAGAACTCCGTCAAAATCGCTACTCGATTCATTATCCAAAACCGGGTTCTGAGAAAATTCTGATAACACTTATCTTTAACACTTAGGGGAGAGCGGGGTATGTCGGGCATAGCTAATTAAAACCCGTTTGGCAACTACGATTTTCACTATAATCGGATCTGCGAGTAGTCATTCGACAGAGGAACATCTCAGGAATGATGGGATATTTTTTTTTAAATTTTTTCACTCGCACATTTTCATAGAAATGCTATTTTCTAAACCTTAATCATTGGGGCACGATGGGTAATCGCGGGGTATAGCGGAAAGTTGTGTAGGGTATGATGGACACTCACGATTTTTAAGTGTAATAATAACATTACACATACAGAATTGTTGTCATTCGCATATTTGAACATTTTTCTACCTAATCTGATGCCTCAGGTCCATGTCATGCCGTGAAATGATGGTAAAACTCGATAATTCAACAAAAAGATGTCACAGCTTGGATCTCTCTCGCTCGCACACACGAGTTTATTATGCATTCTAGATGCATGGCACGAATCTGGTGGTCATATTATGTGATACAGCTTCTAATCCACCACCCACGGCATTGATAGCACTCACTTTTCACTCACATCGAGGTAAAATTATCAATAATATCGATAAACAATCACATCCGTGGTGCAGCGAGAGCAGAATTGAGCAGAATATCAACAACACGAGGCGCCGCGAAGGTTAGGTTAGGTTGGGTGGCGCCACGCGGCTCATGTGCTGTGGCTGTATGTTGGAACTGGCCAACGCGCCCCGCTTTTTGTGTCCATCATACCCCGTTCCACTCACCTTCGTATCACCATTATTGCTCAAAAACTACTTATCGGATCACTTCGATTCAAATTGGATATTAAAGATAACGAACAAAGACACCGATGAGAGATGAGTAGCCAAGTATTTTCGATCAAATTAGCGCACGAACGGTAGAGTGCATACAGGCGTGACACGCGATATTTTACCTCGAATTTTGACATACGATTTTGAAGGGTCAAGACATATTGAAATTTTTTGTAACTCCCCAGGGAAAAACTAGGTGATACACTGATGAAAATTCATGAACATTCGCATTTTTAAATATTTTTTTGTATTTTATAACTGGGGTGCCCAAATTTTCGAGCTGCCTACCATACCCCGCTCTCCCCTATGTTTTCAAAATTTTTTGGAAATATCTTTCTGAAAGAAAACCTGAATGGCAGCTTCCTAGAAAGCTTCTATGTACAAGCCCAATGACCTTCTACAATATATTTCGAGGTATACTATGATAAGTTTCTGTCTTGGCTTCCAAATGCGCTGAATCGCTTGTCGATATCTCGTCCCATTCTAGAGCGATAGTTGTTTTTACGTGGTGAAGTCAGTGCTTTTTTATCGAATGAAATCAAAAGTTGATCCAATATGCTCACCAACCACGTTATTCCCAAGCGGTCGGTGTTTCATCACATTTTGAGATATAAAATCGGTGAAAAATCATACTCAGAAGATCTGGGCATCATGTTCCACCGATCATTCATTTCACGTGTGATAACTCACGTATGAAGCTTTATACAAACCCCATTTCTTGATTCTCACGAGCTGAAGTTCACAAATCTACCGCGAAATATCGAAAAGTGCAAGTTCTAATATGAAAAAGCTGCGCGCGATCCGCCATTTGACCAAATGGCTGGGGTACGGTAGCCGTTTGACCAAAAGGCTGGTTTTAGCCCGCCCGATTGTAGAATCAACCGTTCTCGAATGAAAAGGCGGCGTTTGGACAAAAGGCTAGCCTTTTGGTCAAACGGCTGATTCTACCAAAAGGCTGCGACATATATACTTTATGGATATGGATATATTGTATGTACCTCTCTCGCATACTATAATATCAGAGGTCTTGACATTGTGCCCCCCCCCCCCCCCCACATACATTAGGGGCCTTAGAAATAATGTGTACCTATAGTGGGAACCACAGATGCGATCCAATTCACTTGATAATTAAAATTGAATGAACAGAAAGCCACTGATCATGAACTTTGGAAAAATAAGTAATATCAGAGACCCCAATTTTCAATTTTAGGAATACTTCAGAAAATACAAATTTATCAATTCTCAACTGATCCCAAAGTTTGGACATGGAATCATCCCTCTAAAGAACAGGGATCTTAGCAGACATGATTTGGAGTCCAATTCAATAATACAAGACTGACTTCATCTCTGGAAATGACCCGTATGCGTCTTTTTAACCAAGTATTCTAGGATATTGAGACTGGAACCTTGACTAGAATCATTAGATTGATCAAAACTGGTTTAGAGGCCCAAACAAAATACTTACATTCTGTATTTGTTCAATTCACCTTGAGTACAATGAAATTCACAGACTAACTTTCTAACTTTTGATCATAAAACCTTTAGAACTCAACCAAATTTCAACGGATTCAAATAACTGAACATGAAATCATCCCTCTGAAATACAGGGATCTCAGCAGACATGATATGAACTCCAATTCAATTTTCCAAGACTAACTTTGTCTCTCAAAATGACCTGTATGCGCCATTTTCACCAGGTATTCTAGGATATTGAAACTGGAACCTTGATTAGAATTATTAGAATGATCAGAACTGCTTCAGAGGCCCAAACAAAACAGTTACATTGTGTATTCATTCAATACATCTTGAGTACAACAAAATTCATAAACTAAGTTTCTATCTTTTGTTTACGAAACCAGTAGAACTCAAGTATTTCCCAATGGATTCAGATAACTGAACATGAAATTATCCCTCTGAAATGCAGGGATCTTAGCAGACATGATTTGAACTCCAATTTAATATTCCAAGACTGACTCTATTTCTGAAGATGATCCGGATCCATTATTCTTACCAAGTATTCCAAGATTTTGGAACTGCAACCTTGATTAGAGTCATCAGAAATGATCAGAACTGGTTCAGAGGCCCGAACAAAACATGTACATTCTATATTTATTCAATTTATCTTGATGAGTACAACAGAATTCATAAACTAAGTTTCTAACTCATGTTCACGAAACCTTTAGAACTCAAGTAGTTCTCAACGGATTCAGATAACTGAACATGAAATCATCCCTCTGAAATGCAGGGATCTTAGAAGACATGATTCGAGCTCCAATTCAATATTCCAAGACTGACTTCATCTCTGAAAATGATCCGGATACGTTATTCTTACCAGGTTTTGTAAGATTTTGAAATTGCAACCTTGATGAGAATCATCAGAAATGATCAGAACTGGTTCAGAGAGGCTCAAACGAAACAGTTACATTGTGTATCCATTCAATACATCTTGAGTACAACAAAATTCATAAACTAAGTTTCTAACTTTTGTTCACGAAACCAGTAGAACTCAAGTATTTCCCAATGGATTCAGATAACTGAACATGAAATTATCCCCCTGAAATGCAGGGATCTTAGCAGACATGATTCGAACTCCAATTCAATATTCCAAGACTGACTTTATCTCTCAAAATGACCCGGATATAGGATATCGAAACTGGAACCTTCATTACAATCATTAGAATGATCAGAACTGGTTTAGAGGTCCAAACAAAACACTTACATTTTGTATTTGTTCAAGGGCTCGTGCATGCAAATTTGCAAAGTTGATGTTGCACTGAGCTTTCTGCCAATAGATGCAAAAAAGATGCATATCGCAGCGGAGGCAATCAGATTCACCACCATGCCTGATCACAGAAATGTCGCGCGACAAAGGACCCGGGTCCAATCGATGATGACATATGGGCCGTCACTTTCCACCGGGAAGTCGCGGCTTACAAGTCTCACAAGATATCTCATCCGCGACGACAACACACGGGAACGTGCATGATCGAAGCAGACGGTTTTGCTGCTCTCCTCCCGCCTGCCTTGCGCCCGCTGATCAGTCTGACCACTTTGAAGAAACGTAAAATTATGGCTGTCATCGTGTATAACTCATCGCCGTTCTGGATTTATCTCAAGTTTTATAGGGAATTATCAACAAATAAGGGTCTTACTATCATCTACAAACTTGAGAGAATTGCGCTATGGAGTGAAAGTGAGAAAAAACGAGCTGATCACAAAATTATAGAATGAAGTATAACAGCATGCTTTATCACAGGAGCAGACGACATCTGTCCAGCGCTTATCATGGAAGTTCCTTTCTCTACTTTTGTGGGATTTCGCTCCATAGCGCGATTCTTACATGCATTTTGTTGACGCATACAAAATATGAAGGGATTTGGTTAAGTAAAACTCGAGATATTCACAGAACGGATTCGGTCAATCTCCCTAGCTTTTTCAAGATGGCCGCAGACTACGGCCTCGCCTTAGTTCGAATTCTCTCGTTAATACGAACGAAATTCTTATCCCATGGAGAATGCATTTCGATTCAACACAAACTTTCACTAACACCAATCCCTAATAATTTTCCGGTACTGTTTGAGCCAGAATCTTGCTCCACTTGAAATCAATTTTGTAAGCAGAGTCGATGTCTGCCAGTAACAGCTCAGCTCATCACGATGAGTAAGCGCAAACAGTCATTTATTGATTTGAGCACCAAACTTGCGATACTACATGGAGTTGATCGGTATGTTGAAAAAAAGTGAGATAGCTAATAATTTTTGAACCCGAGATCCACGTTATCAACGATTATATGACAGAAAGATGAGTTCCGGAACGGGGCTGTATCAGGAATCGAATAGCCAAAAGTGGAACGCTTGCGTTGTGCGAAAAATGATGACTTGAGAGAAGAGTTATCCGAATGGTTCTGAAGAGTGCGGGGCAAAACCATTCCAGAGACTGGTAAAATGATTCACGACAAAGGTAGATGCATTGCAAAAGATTCAGGTATCAAAAACTTCAAAGCTCCGAGTGGTTGGCTACAAGATTTCCAAAATCGCAAACATATTTTATTCCAAGTCATCTGCGAAGAATTTTTGAAAGTACTCAGATGAAAGATACATAAACGAGTGGAGGAAAGATTCTTCAAATTTGCTGTCTCAGCATCATGATAATTGATTATTGGCCAAGCTCTTTCCCCACTCTCTCATTAAATATTGAAACTTTGATAGAATCTGAAGTTGTTCAAATTCAATCTTTACTACCTACGAGGCAGCAAAAATATTCCGACTTGATCTTTCAACACTATCTATTGCGTATTACCTTGTTAACACGAATTAAGGGGGCACCAGTGTTGGGTAACGTATCAGTTAGGGCCCCGATATCGAGCAGTTAGGGCCCCGCGCTTACCAACACAAGCGTCAGGCTTTGAGACGGGGTCGCTCACCGACAGACATACACAATCCAAGCTCGCGCTCGCGCAAGCGTGCAGCGGTCAAACAGCCACTGCACAACTGTTCCTTGACGGAAATGATACTTTCGAATATTTTCCTACCTTTTACAGGTCGACAACATGCATGTTTCTGAATGAAATTCCATTCATCTATGAATGATCCATGCTTGAACAGTTGCTCGTCACGGTGACACTGTTGAATTTCAAGATATGGGTCATTTCGTGGCCATCACCCATGAAACGCCGTATTGAATTCCAATATTTTAGACATTTTTTCCTCAAAAATAAGGTCGGCAACCTGCATATTTCATAACTGCAATGAATTCCTTGCATCACGGAATATGTCCCATGATTTTTCCAAATCGAAACCACTTTAGAAGTTCGGGCGCTGGTGCCTCCTCAATCCGTGTTAAAAAGTGACTGCAGCGTTGTTTTCCCGAAAATTCCTCACAAGACCGTGGATAGTACCGCGTACAAGTAAACAACGAGATATTGGTTTATGCAGTCACTCACTCGAAATCAAGTACGATAAATTTGAGAGATCACAAGTAGATAACCGTGACGGTTTGACCCGTCTTGTTTAAGTGCACTTCTAAATACAGGATTTCGTCGAGCGAACCGGTTTTCCTAGAAGCGTAATTCGCTCACCCATCTGGAATGATTCGACGCACATAAACTTGACTCATCTTAATTCCTCTGTTTTTTGATAAGTTATCGTACACTATTTGCAGAAATGAGATTGGTCAAACTGCGTTGTCTTATAGTGGGAAATTTCGACAATCTTTTCATCTTCAAGGAGAAGTCAAGCTTCATCAACAAGATAAAGCTCCACACTTGTCAGAAGCACATTTGTGGACCCAAAATGGATTGTAGCCTCAAGTTAGGAGATCGTTTCCCCGCAAGATGTATGTCTTTATATCTCAGACTGCATCCGAATTTTGGCCTCAACACAGAGAAAGAAAAGCCATGTCACGCGTGAAATTTCGTGATTTTTGAAATTTTTTGGCCTCACCATTCGTGTCTCCTCCATAATCAAGTCTAGATCTCGTTAGAATTCAGTCATAGGATTATAATAGAGATGTCTGCTTCGGTGCGGAGTTTGGATACACTCATTGACACGAAAAATTGGAGCATGAAGGGCGTAACGCATAAATCACCGCGTTTCGTGGATTTGCTCATATACTTTCGGAAGGGAGCATGGAGACCATGCGAAAGCGTTGCAGTACGGATCCATCTTAGATTGCCTCTAAGATTGTAGAATAGGACCGTAGACATGCCATTCGATTCATGACTGCGGTTATTCCAAGGAAGACAGGTTTATGAACTGATTGATTATTTAAGTATCAGGCAAGCACTATTTCGGACCCTCTATCCGATATGATCCTCGAATATTGATTCTCTGTGTGGTATTGAAGAGAATATCTCTGAAACTTCAGACTTCTGCTGTACAAGTTAACCAAACTGGTTACAGTCGCTTCTGGAAGTCTCGTCTGCCAAATCATCTTCGTTTGGATTTCTAGAGAGCGTTCATCAAGAAGAAGCTCGATCAGTGGATGTGGGTGGATACGAGAGACAACCATGTACGAGGAAATATCAAAAAATCGAGGAAATCACGTAGCGCAGCGTCGGATTCTTGAAATTCGACAAACTCTTCTGAGTGAAGCGTACATGAGCAAGTTCAGTAACTCCTCAGACTCGTCGAAAGATGTGATTTTCCTATCAGAGGGAGGTGTGCTTCGGTGTGCTCAAACGTGACACGTGAAGTGAGAATGCCACAGATTTTTGGAAATGAATTCTGATGTCACTGTAGACGCAACAGCTTGTGGAGCGTAATCCAGAGGCACTCCGCAGGATTCTCATCGTATTCTTCATGGAATTGGCCTATTGTAGACCTATGAACTTTCATGGGCAAGCCAGAGAACTTAATAGAACGGGAAAAGAAACATTGTTACAATGTGTGGAATGTGACTCGAATGGCCTAGTTACAACAATAGATGTAAATGACTCGAATCGCATGAGGCCCTTGTTTTTAGATTGAGCGATCCAGTTGGTCTCTCAATAGGCACATGCTGGATCGCCAGAGATCAAAAAGTTGGGAAAAATTCAAAATAAAGATGGAAAACATAAGAGAGCGTTCCATGACAGTTTGCAGAGCTCACTCTTCCGTGCCCCATCTGCATACCTGGGGCAGACGCCACCATCAGATTACTCTGATGGCCCCTCTGTAGAACACTCTTATGAGAGGAGTCAGCGAGACTCCACCTATTGCCTCGAAAGGCATATGCGCATCTCAGCGGCGCCAAGATTTGAAATGTGACTCGAATGGCCTGCTTGCAAGGATCCCACACAGCATGTGAATCTTTCAGAAACCTTCCTGCAAGCTTTCAGGAAGACCCGGGAATCTTTCAGGAAGATTTCACTGAAAACTTCCCTCAATAAAGATAAGTCTCACTTCAGACACCTTTCTGCAAGATTTCATGAAATATTGCCAAGAATATTTTGGGAAGCTTTCAGAAACATTTCATTGAAATATTTCAGTGTAATGTTCCTGCAAGATTTCATGAAATCTCACCAAAACATATCCGTGAATGATCTGTCTGTGGAATCCATATTTCGCTTGATAAGTTTCTTAATCATTCAAATGCATGACTTCATCATTCTGACTCGTACTCCACTGCATTGTGATGTTGAATCCAAAGCTTCATGTTAGATTCATCCAGGTTCTATGAACCCTCGATGTGCCATCCTCCTGTCTTATATACTAACCAGCGTCTATTGTGAACGCTTGCGAGAAAGCCTGCACGCATCTTCAAATAATCCTCATATATCATTTACAGACTATTATGCATAGCTTGTCCTGCGTAAATTTTTTAAATTCAATCCTAGCATATTTTCCTCACTGGAATGCGAATATATCGAGTTTGCTTACAGATAGAGACCTGTGGTTCACAACATTGGGAGTGTCTTCCAAAACCCTATCGGAATCGCTATTGAAAAATTGATTCTGAGGTTATAGTCGGCCTGTACGAACAAAAGTGAGAGAATCGATATACAGTGACTTTCTCAGTTGCCTATTCTTTTTAATTCCTGAGAATCACATATTTGATGTAACACGTTGTGTTCTTCCAGAAAAAAGTGGTCCCGATTCTCTTTCCCGCCTTCTAAGGTCCTCTTTCCCAATTATTGCAAACCTATTTTTTAAGCAGTTTGAAATCGTCTGCTCACTGCGCATGCGCAGGAA
Organism: Eretmocerus hayati; assembly: GCA_029851415.1. Lineage (NCBI taxonomy): Eukaryota > Metazoa > Arthropoda > Insecta > Hymenoptera > Aphelinidae > Eretmocerus > Eretmocerus hayati. Next base: position 72,611,256 of record CM056744.1, on the reverse strand, counting down.
TTTGAGCTCTTGAAACCAATCCCATTGGAAAACCAAGAAGATTCTCTTCAAGGGGGAGATAGTTGATATTCCATACTGTAGCTACCCGGTTTATAACTGCACGTACTGGCTTGTACTTGTCAATCCTCGTAGTAGTAATTACTGCTACCTACACAGTACGGAATGAGTATCTAATGGATTTTGGAGAGGCGCTCCAAAGGCACGCAACAGTAGTTGCCAGTATGTGACGGGTTCTGAACAAGTAAGTGATGGATTCTGGAGCCATCGCTCAGCGAGCCGCGTTACAGTGAATGCGTGTATGAGCCAAGTACGTTACGAATACGTGACGGACTCCGAGGTGGGTCATGGGGTACCATGAGGCAGTAGTTGCCAGTACGTAACAGATCCGGAACGAGTATGTGACAGACTCCGTGATGACACTTAAGCTCACTACTTCTTCTTACGCATTTGGGCCTTCTGAAGATGAAACCGGGGGTTTCAGGGCCCTATGATGTGTGAGATTCAAGTGGAGAGGAAGTGTTGACCGACGTGTGAATCCCGTGTATGGAGACAGGCGATCAATGCATAATCAAGAGACGAAAATTGTCGATCATCATCTGCTTAATACCTCAAATCGACGCATGTAAGCTCCATAAAATCACCGGGATCGTTCTCAGCAGGCCAAAATGCGTGAGAAGGAGTAGTGTGCTTGAGTATGGTGATATTTCGGATCTACTATTAGGCGGAAGTTCTCCCATACATACCAATATTAACTCCCCAACCGTGAGATCATGCTAAACCTCCAGAATAATCCAGAGATAGTATTCAAAATATCTATGATGGTTCCTTCCTCCTTCGATATGAACGGCCCTGAGGACTCAAATCTAGTGAACAAACATGGAGTGATGGGGCAACATTTCCACTGATGCAACGGAGCGAGTTTTTGGGAGGATGACTGAATGAATGAGTCTCTTCTTACAGGTATAACTGTTCTGACGACAATAGCCAATCAGTTTCGACTTCATAAGCTGGAAAAGGTAGAGAAATTTGTGATGTCTTATGGTGGCCTACGCGGAGCTGTTGCTTTCGCTCTTGTGCTGCTAATTGATGCCAAAGATGTCATTCTCAAGCCTATGTTCGTGACAACGACGATTGCAGTGATATATTTCACCGTATTCATCCAGGTATCGAATTCATCCCCGATTAAACGAATTCTTCAGAAAAACACGAACCTCTCCAGTCGAAGAATCCCTCGCGTAAAAAAACTTGCGAGTGGTACCCATCATCATGAATCGAAGTAGGTTGGATAGCTCCGATCAGCTTCCAACCATGTGGATCTCTTTTTCTACTCAAGGGCATGTAATGTCTCGAAATTTTTGATAGTCTACGCCGAACTCAATTTTATGAAACCCGATTTGCGACACAATTATTCTCACCCTGAAAATAAGCGATATCGGAGAGTTGCAAGGAGGGGAATTGAAGGTTTTTTCACGTAGGTTCTGATACTTTTTCCCAATTGGAGCCTCCGAGACTCATACGCTGCCAGCTAGCAGGAATGCGCGAAAATCGCGGGGAGAACGCAGATTCAGTGGTTTAACTTGATGGGGATGCATTTGACACACATTTTGATGGGAACCAGAGTTATTGCATTTTTTGATACAAATCGGATGATATGACCAGTTTTCCGTAAAACCGAACTTTTTGGTGTTTTTTGCCATTTTGGAGGGCTTTCAGTAGATATTTTGGAATTTGGACTACGGTAAACGGAGGAGCAGGAAATTTTACGTCGGATTATGTACTTTAGAAATTTGGGGAAAAAATTTTTGGAGTTGATCTAGGAAGTGAGGATAGAAGAAGAACTGAAGTGACAGAGGAAAACGGCTAATTGGTGAATTCTCGAGGTGTAATCGCGAACGTGCCACCTCATCCCCAATGGGTGTACCTTTCCACATCATCAATCAACTATTTGCCGTGTCCCAGGAGTGCGTAGATACACCTGCTGGACTCTTAGACCGTTTATAGCGAGTCTTGGGGTTAGATTCCATAGAAAGCCCTGTGAATCCGATCGAAATAATGAAATCTCAAGGTGTAATCGCAAATGTGCCACCTCGATCACACTCGAGTTACCTTTCTACATCATCAACAGACTATTTGCCATGTTCCAGGAGTACGTAGATACACCTGCTGGACTCTGAGACCGGTTATAGCGAGTCTTGAGGTCAGAGTGCGTGCAAAGCTGTGTAGATCCGATCGAAATCATGAAATCTTCAGGTGTAATCGCGAGTGCGCTACCTCGATCACAATGGGGATATCTTTCCAAATCATTAACAAACTATTGGCCGTGTTCCAGAAGTACGTAGATACACCTGCTGAACACTGAGAGTTCTGGGGAAAATCCGATGAAAATCATTAATCCAATCTTTGGACTTCCTTTTCGTAGCACTCCTTAGACCAAAATCCCATGCACTCGTCCCTTCCCCAATTCCTTTTTTGTAAAATAAAGGATGTGGGAGTGAATCATGAAAATACTCGATGCTTAATGAGGTTGATAATAATCGAATCGACCGACCCTATCCTCGAAATTAAGAATGTAATACGTTGGTGCTCGAATGTTCATTGAGTTCAAACCGAATGACCCAATCTTCGACCTTGCTTTCAGTGCAATCACAGGAAAATCAGTTGGTTCCATAGCAAAAAAAGGGACCAAGGGAGTAGGGATAGTTCAGGGTCTTCTGTTTCCATCACTCATCACATCATATTCCACTACTCATTACCCGAATGAAAATACTCCTCTACTTACTGGCAGGGATCTCGCAATTTTCAGTTGGGTTCACAAGATGAGCATCACCATGGATTTTCCTTCCACATGAATATTTATTCATTCAGCAAAATTCCAACATAAAGGTATTCATGATTCCATAGATGATCACAAACTTCGGATACATTTATGGTGGGTTTAAGCAACATCTGCAACATGTCCAAGTACGTAACCAACAGGTATAATACTCAAATAGTGAGGCATTGGAAACAAGGTTTATGTGACAGGATTGGGCACCATCGAGAATCGAGACTAAAATCGAAAGTCCAAATTAAAGTCCTTCCATCAAAAACACTGTCTAGATTCGAGTGGCAATGGCCAGGAATAGCCAGAAGATCAGTGGAATCACCCACAAATGCTTCAAAACTCAACGGCCATCTGTAAAGATTCTCCTAACTCAAATAAATATGGTTCGAAGGAATATTACCATTTCCAAGTTTGCGAGGCCTGCGAATTATATGTTAGGTGCCAGCTCTCAATTGTTCATCTCTGTAGTATATCGCTGGTACTCTTCTGACTTCCTCTACTTCTTATTAAAAAGAGTTTCTAGTCAGTTCATTGTTGGCTGATTCACATCAAATTGGATGGACTAGGTGGTTAAGCATGGTAAACCGGTCCTGGTCGGGTATGGACCCCGAGGAAAGGACCCCGCTCCGAGAGATAGGATTTTGGGTTTAGATGAATTTTGTCGGAGAAAAAATATGTTATAGAGTGGAGAATTCTGAACGAAAACTTCAATGGGCTCGAATACGGAAAATGGCTAGTTTCTTCAGGATTTATTGAATAAATACAGATATATGGGAGGTTATGAGGTTATCTAGAACAACAACAAAAGCTTGTCTACGGCGTTCGAATTTGGATAATTGGAGAAGTGCAATTTGAATTTGATGTAGCTAGAGTGTCATCTTTTTTGTAATAAAAACATTTCATCTCAAACCTTCGATGAAAAAAAGCGAATGACCGCATACGAAAGAAGTGATAACACGCGATTGACAAAGGAATCATGAAAAATAATTCTCAAGTATAGGAGCAATCAGCTCATATACTTGAGAATTATTTTTTATGTCAATCAGTGAAGCAGCTAACGTTGGAGCTGGGCCTTGAGGCTGTGCTGACTCGATGCAACAAATACATGATCTTGAGAGTCCAGATATGGTGCGGAAGCGGCTTTTTGACCAGCATCATCGCATCACGCAAGACCCGCGCTTTAGATAGGTTATGGAAAATGCCCGATGATGCATGGCTGCAATCGAGAAATCCAAAACTTATCAAATCCAATCTTGGATTGCGTGAGACTGGTGTCTGCCAAATATTTTGAGGATATGAAGATCGAATCGCCGTATCTCGAGATCATGTCGCGTGGAAGGCTGCGGGGTCGAGAACAAGTGACTATCAAGATCGAACTCAAAAAGTCGAGTGAGGGGTGTTTTTGAGGTATTTCGAGGTCACCGAACTCGAAAATGCCATCACCCTGACGCCTCATTGTGTCGCGTGGTCAGCTGCGGGGTTGAAGGCACGCTTTGATCGAGATCAGAAACTGAGAGTTAAGTAGGGGTGTTTTTGGGATATTTTGGAGCCGCTGAGTACGAATTTGAGATCACCCAGCTACGAGAACGTGTTTCATGTTGCGTGGACAGTTGCGGGGGCGGAGGCGCAAATTCACTGAGATCGGAGTTCGAGAGTTGAGTATGGGTATTTTCGGTATACTTGAGAATCGCTGAGCACGAATTTGAGATCGACCAAACTCCAAATCATGTTGCGGAGTGGGCGCGCGAATCAACCGAGATCGCAGTTTGAGAGTTAAGCAAGGTAGTTCTTTGAGTTTTTTGGTATCGCTAGCACGAATTTGAAATCACACAGCTCCATAATCGTGTTGCATAGGTGGCTGCAGAAGCAAGGATGCATATTGAGCTAGATCAAGCTGGAAGAGTCGGGGAAGGTCTTTGATATTTTGAAATCACTGGGCACAAATCTCACATCACCCAACCTCAGAACCGTATTGGGTAGGCAGCTGTGATGGTGTATCCAACATATAGTTTCCTGATGATGATCATTCCCTGAGATAGAATCTGAGCAGGAGTTGTAGGCAGAGTTATAGCATCAAAAACCATACCACGAGCATGCGTCAAGAATCTTCATTGACCGAGAGATCGAGCAATATCGTACTGATCGGAATTCCGATTCGCTAGCGCTGTGATCACAGTTCTCTATGACGGAATAGACAACAGATCTTTACGGTCGTGAATCTGGGAGAGGCTGGTTACTACAAAGAGATTCAAGTGTTGAATCTCTATCATGACCGATTTTACACGGAGAATCTCATCTCATCTTGTGAGAAGCTTGACTACCATACCTTACCAGTAACGGATTCACGCCTATAAATCTATCAGAATCGACTCCTTCTCGAGATTTTTCGTCATGGAGCTTAGATTCTAGGATCGTACTCCTAAAGACATCACCCGGCCCCGCTGCTATCAAATCACGATATCTGGTCATGGCCATGGTATGGTAGTCAAGCTTCTCGCAAGATGAGATGAGATTCTCCGTGTAAAATCGGTCATGATAGAGATTCAACACTTGAATCTCTTTGTAGTAACCAGCCTCTCCCAGATTCACGACGAAGATTCATTCCGAAGAGATCTGTGGTCTATTCCGTCATCGAGAACTGTGATTACAGCGCTAGCGAATCGAAATTCCGATCAGTACGATATTGCTCGATCCCTCGGTCGATGAAGATACTTGGCGCATGCTCGTAGTATGGTTTTTGATGCTATAACTCTGCCTACAACTCCTGCTCAGATTCTATCTTGTTGGATACACCATCACAGCTGCCTACCCAATACGGTTCTGAGGTTGGGTGATGTGAGATTTGTGCCCAGTGATTTCAAAATATCAAAGACCTTCCCCGACTCTTCCAGCTTGATCTAGCTCAACATGCATCCTTGCTCTTGCAGCCACCTATGCATCACGATTATGGAGCTGTGTGATTTCAAATTCGTGCTAGCGATACCAAAAAACTCAAAGAACTACCTTGCTTAACTCGCGAACTGCGATCTCGGTCAATTCGCGCTCCCGCTCCGCAACATGATTTGGGGTTTGGTCGATCTCAAATTCGTGCTCAGCGATTCTCAAGTATACCAAAAATACCCGTACTCAACTCTCGAACTCCGATCTCAGTGAATTTGCGCCTCGGTCCCCGCAACGATCCACGCAACGCGGAACACGTCCTCGTAGCTGGGCGATCCCAGATTCGTACTTAGCGGCTCCAAAATACCCCAAAAACACCCGTTCTCAACTTTCAAACTTTGATCTCGCTCGCTTTGCGCCTTCGACCCCGCAGCTGACCACGCAACACTATTGGGAGTCAAGGTGATGGCATTTTCGAGTTCGGCGACCTCGAAATACCTCAAAAACACCCCTCACTCGACTTTTCGAGCTCGATCTTGATAGTCACTTGTTCTCGACCCCGCAGCCTTCCACGCGACATGATCTCGAGATACGGCGATTCGATCTTCATATCCTCGAAATATTTGGCAGACACCAGTCTCACGCAATCCAAGATTGGTTTTGATAAGTTTTGGATATCTCGATTGCAGCCATGCATCATCGGGCATTTTCCATAAACTATCTAAAGCGCGGGTCTTGCGTGATGCGATGATGCTGGTCAAAAAGCCGCCCCCGCACCATATCTGGACTCTCAAGATCATGTATTTGTTGCATCGAGTCAGCACCGCCTCAAGGCCCAGCTCCAACGTTAGCTGCTACACTGATTGACATGAAGAATAATTCTCAAGTATATGAGCAATTATAATTCCTTTGTCAATCGCGTGTTATCACTTCTTTCGTATGTGGTCATTCGCTTTTTTCATCGAATGTTTGAGATATAATGTTTTTATTACAAAAAAGATGACACTCCAGCTACATCAAATTCAAATTGTACATCTCCAATCATTCAATTTCGAACGCCGCAGACAAGCTTTTGTTGCTGTTCTAGATGACCTCATAACCTCCCATATACCGGTATTGATTCAATTAATCCTGAAAAAACTAGCCATTTCCCATCTTCGAGCCCAGTGAATTTTCCGTTCAGAATTGCTTGCCCTACAACATATTTTTTCCCCGACAAAATTCACCTAAACCCAAAATCCCATCTCTCGGAGCGAGGTTCTCTACCCGAGTTTCCAACACCTTAGTAAGGGGAGGAAGGTTCTTCAAGTCCCAAGGTCGACCCAATTTTTCCGGGCGCCCTGAAAACCCTCTGGAATACGCTGAGAATCAATCATCCTTCCATCGATTCGCATTTGAACGCACTTTAGTGAATCTCCCTGAATTTCTCTTCGTATATTTTTAAAACAATGGCAACCGAAGAAAAATATTTGCGTCCCGAAAACTTTAAATCTAGGACCCAAAAAATTCAATCTCAAAAACCACGTCCGAGATGAAGGGTCATTTTCAACCTGTTTGTACTCATTTGAGATCGATGCTGCGCGTATCGGTATATGGGATTACATGAGGCTATGAAGATTCTACTTAGTTCGTACCAGGTTACGGATAGAGCTATGGTTTCCTACTCGTTCAGACTAGGCGATGATGACGCCGACGACTTTGGCGGATAAGAATAAATTCGAAGAAAAGCAGGAGCCTGTTGATTGGACTCACAAAATCAGGGAGAAGAAAGTGGATCTACTATCGCCTGAGTTGAGGGAGTTCATTGTTGCCAACCTTGTAGCTGGATAGCCTTCCGTATGCACTGAGAGCTGCCACCCTAAAACAAACGGTTATTGACGTATTTTTTTGCGTAGAATCCGAATCCGTTGGAATTTTTCCGATAAGTGGTGGAGATCACCCTCAAAAATTCATTTTCAACCTAAAAACGGCTTTTTTCGCGCGGGCAAGGGGAACATTTTACCAAACCACTTGGATGATCTCAAAAACATAAAAGTATGAGTACCCAAACGTCTAAACGTTATTTTTCAATTCTTTTCATCCTATATACAGGGTGCCGAAAGCCCAAAGGGGTCGTTTTATGTATTTGAGGGGCCTGAAATGGATTTACACGAGCTGAATAGTTTAGTACGGTATATTTATGTACCCAGAACAGAAATACGGAATCTCTTCCTGCAGGGCTAAATTTGAGCTCTTTTGTGCCGCTACAAAAATATTCTGAGGGTAGGCGTCAAAATCATTCACCTGTGCCTTATTAACGAGGAATAGACTCTCCGTCTATTTTACTGGATTGCGATATGGGGTAGGAATAAGTTGCATAGATGATCTGGGTGAAACTATTCAGCTCGTGTGAATCCATTTTGGGCCCCTCAGATACATAAAACGACCCCGTTGGGCTTTCGACACCCTGTATATAGGATGCAAAGTATTGAAAAATAACGTTTAGATGTTTGGGTACTCATACTTTTATGTTTTTGAGAACATCCAAGTGGTTTGTCAAAATGTTCCCCTTGTCCGCGCGAAAAAAGCCGTTTTTAGGTTAAAAATACACTTTTGAGGGTGATCTCCACCACTTATCGGACAAATTCCAACGGATTCGGATTCTACGCAAAAAAATGCGTCAATAACACCGGCACACAAAAAAAGAAAAAGTATCCGTACTTTTGACCAGACCTACTTCATTTGACGTATTTTGGCACGCTGAATCCGAATCCGAGGTCGGTTTGGCCCGGCTACCTCTTGTTTTCGAGAAAATCCTGGAAAACATGGGAATAGCGCAGAATAGCACGATTTTCTCGAAAACAAGAGGTAGTCGGGCCAAACCGACCTCGGATTCGGATTCAGCGTGCCAAAATACGTACAGAAAAGTAGGTCTGGTCAAAAGTACAGATACTTTTTTTTGTGTGTGTGCCGGTGATTATATTACACCAGCATACAGAAAAGAAAAAAGTATCTGTACTTTTGACCAGACCCACTTTTCTTCATGTATTTTGGCACGCTGAATCCGAATCCGAGGTTGGTTTGGCCCGGCTACGTCTTGTTTTCGAGAAAATCGTGAAAAATTCGGTGGAAATAGCGCAGAATAGCACGGTTTTCTCGGAAACAAGAGGTAGTCGGGCCAAACCGACCTCGGATTCGGATTCAGCGTGCCAAAATACATTGAGAAAAGCAGGTCTGGTCAAAAGTACAGATACTTTTTCTTTTTTTGTTTGCCGGTGTAATCGTTTGTTTTAGGGTGGCAGCTCTCAGTGCATACGGGAGCCTACCCAGCTCCCGGACTATTGAGGATGATGGACAAAATTTTATCCAGTCGTATTGTGCTTGATGTGTTCAAGTTGGCGGAATGAATATGATTGGTCGTTACATTTTCGGAGAATTAGTAGGAGATTCTACAATTGTTTTGGTTACTGTTGTGAATCAAGAACAGGCTGTGTCTTTTATAGAATGACATTCGTTCGAATTTGTGGATATTTTTCGTTTCTAATCACGATCCTCGATGGTGCCCGAGTCTGTCACATGAACCTCGTTCCCGAAGCCTTACTATTTTAGTATTGTACTTGTTGGTTACGTACTTGGGCATGTAGCAGATGTTGCTCGAACCAACCATAAATGTATCCAAAATTTGTGATCATCTATGGAATCATGAATACCTGTATGTTGAAATTTTGCTGAACGAATAAATATTCATGTGAAGGGGAAACCAATAATGATCCTTGTTTTGTGAACCCAACTGAAAATTGCGAGATCCCTGCCAGTAATTTGGGAAGTACCTTCATTCGGGTAATGAAGGGTGAGATTTGATGTGATGGGGTTCATCACAATGATCATCCGAGCACCAACATTTTTCATTCTCAATTCGAGGATTGAGTCAGTCGATTCGATTATTATCAACCTCATCAAGCATCAACTATTTTTTTGATCCACTCCCACATTCTTCATTTCACATGAAAGAGATTAGAGAAGGGACAAGTGCGTGGAATTTTGGTCTAGTAAGTGCTACAGAAAGGGGGTCCCAAGATTGAATTCATGCTATTCATGGGATTTGCCGGGCTCTACATTGACTCTGTCCACAAAACTCTCAGAGTCCAGCAGGTGTATCTACGCACTTCTGAAACACGGAAAATGATTAGTTGATGATGTAGGGAAGTATCCCCATTGTGATCGAGGCGGCACATTCGCGATTACACCTCGAGATTTCATGATTTTGATCGGATTCACACAGCTTTGAACGAACTCTGACCCCAAGACTCGCTATAACCGGTCTCAGAAACCAGCAGGTGTATCTACGCACTCCTGAAACATGGCAAATAGTTAATTGATGATGTAGGAAGGTATCTCCTTTGTGGACGAGGTGGCACATCTGCGATTACACCTCGAAATTTCATGATTTTAATCGGATTCACAGGGCTTTGCATGGAATCTAACCCCAAGACTTGCTATAGCCGATTTCAGAGTCCAGCAGGAGTATCTACGTACTCCTGGAATATGGCGAATAGTTGGTTGATGATGTCGGAAGGTAACTCCAGTGTGATCGAGGTGACACATTTGCGATTACACCTCGAGATGTCATGATTCTGATCGGATTCACAGGGCTTTGCACGGAATATGACCCCAATACTCGCTATAACATTTATTAGCATTTATTTTTCTCTAAATTTTAAAGAAAGAAACGTTGCTCTACGACCCTTTGAGCCGGAGTTATCGATTTTTTTTTTTAAATCGATATTGAATAAACAATTGAAAATTAAGAGCTCTAGTTTTGGGAAATGGTAGAGAAATGTCTGAAATTCACTATGAAAAATATTTGGTACACATACCTCGACTTATTACTTCTTGGTGGCAAGTAAAAGTTGGTGTCCAATTTTGATCGGGTGAAAAGTGCTGAAAGGGGGCGTGGTGGGGGTACTCCCGCGACGATGGGCCGCGGCTTCGCACAAATCGAGACGCGGCCTTCAAACTCGTGCGCGCGGATTTCTTTACTATATTTCGGGTTCTACTGAACCAATTCTCGCCATCCTTTTTTCAAAATAGGGTAGCTCGTCGAGAAAAACACATTGGGCCATATTTCGGGAAGATTGGATTATCGGTTCCTCGACTATATTGTTCGGGCGCTCGGGAGGAGGGAGGGTCTGAATAGGTAACTCTAACGAAAGTTCCCGAAAAAATTTTATTGGACCAAAGTTGTAGAGCACAGAATTTCCTAAAGAAGTCGTCCCTACAATTTTCCCGGAAAACTCAAACCTGGGCCGGGAAATGCGCGAAAACGTTCCCGCTCGTTTGACATAGGCCTATATGGGACGGCTATTACGTTTCGATGACAGCTTTGAGACTCGTATTTAGAATTAAATTTTCGAATAATGGAAAAATAAGAATTGAATTCCATCTCCTTCAAGATGCACTTGGTTACCTAGCTAGTCATAAAATGACATGTGTTATAGCATAGCTTATAGGGGGTTTCGCATTCCCCGGCCCAAGTTTGAGTTTTCCGGGAAAATTGTAGGGACGACTTTTTTAGGGAATTCTGTGTTCTACAACTTTGGTCCGATAAAATTTTTTACCGAACTGCATTTCTCCCGACTTTTCTGCAAAAAATCATAGTTTCGTACAAAGAATTGTTAACAACAAAAAAACTCTGGATTTTTCGGGCACGTGACCTGGGGCAATCGGATCAGTTCCTGAAAATACATGAGAAAACCCTTCGGGAACTTTCGTTAGAGTTACCTATTCAGACCCTCCCTCCTCCCGAGCACCCGAACAATATAGACGAGGAACCGATAATCCAATCTACCCGAAATATGGCCCAATGTGTTTTTCTCGACGAGCTACCCTATTTTAAAGAAAGAATGGCGAGAATTGGTTCAGTAGAACCAGAAATATAGTAAAAGAATCCGCGCGCACGAGTTTGAAGGCCGCGTCTCGATTTGTGCGAAGCCGCGGCCCATCGTCGCGGGAGTACCCCCACCACGCCCCCTTTCAGCACTTTTCACCCGATCAAAATTGGACACCAACTTTTACTTGCCACCAAGAAGTAATAAGTCGAGGTATGTGTACCAAATATTCTTCATAGTAAATTCCAGACATTTCTCTACCATTTCCCAAAATTAGAGCTCTTAATTTTCAATTGTTTATTCAATATCGATTTAAAAAAAAAATCGGTAACTCCGGCTCAAAGGGTCGTGGAGCAACGTTTTTTTCTTTGAAATTTAGAGAAAAATAAATGCTATACGATGCAAGAAAATATATATCAATATTTGGCGTATTCGCGGCCTGACATGCGAAAAAAGAATGCAATTTTTCGATTTTTATGAACAAATGGCTCCAGGGCAAAATTGTTATATAAAATTGCCCAGTTTCATTATCGCAGATGATAAGAGAGGGTTTCAGGAAACTCTCTGCTTCTGGGGGTCATTTTTGGTGCGGTCAAGAACTCTTGGCAGCTGTTGCAAAAACAACAATTTCTTATAAACAAATTGCCACAGGTGGGATGTTTATGAATGGATTAACTTGGCGATTTTTTTCAAGATAGTAGTCTATGAGGACTACATTTTCCATACATCTACGCATCGATCGATTGAGTTTTCTCGAAATGAAAAATAAGAGAAAATTCCAACGTTTTTTGCCTTCGTTGCTAATTTTAGCGAGTTAGATACTACATAGGAACATGAATTTTTTTTTGAATATTCAAAGAATTCGATTTCCTACATTAAGTGATGAGAATGAACAATCCAAATCTCATAATAGCAGAGCTATGAGCAGAATAATGGAAAAAAACTGAAAATCAGGCACTATTTGTTGGTTGTAATTTTTTGCCGCGGTGGAAAATTGTTCGCTTCGTGGAATTATCATTCAATAGGGTATTCCGGACCGAAAAAAAATAGAGAACACACTTTCCATTTTTTTCAGAACTTCCGACTGGATTTACTGGCCTATACCGAATTCATATGGTTTTTGTACGTATGTGGATCCGTGGAATCGAATAATTGGAAATTGATCCAATGGTCTTGTATCAGACTGTACTGAACCGTACAAATCTGTGCATGATTACAACAGACCGAAGTAGATGGAATAAGCCCGCACGGAGAGACATAAGCGGGTAGATTCAAGCGCCGCACTGAGCAGAGGTTAGACACTATCCGTCTCTGTTTTCCGTGCGGCGTTGTTCTTTGTCCAACGGGAAGCAGAAAATTTGCACGGGGTGAGAAAAAATTGCTGCAGTGCCTAGATTTCACGGGGCGCTCCCATGCAATTAATTGGCGAGCAAGCGCGGCTATTGCGATAATTCTCATAACGCTGAAGCTCTAAATTATCGCTCTGGCATATGGAGTATGGCCCACATCTCCTTGAGAATTCAAAATCGTAAAGGTGCACAAATTTGGTGTTATACTCTTTTTCTCATAACGTGAAATCTTGTAATGCAGACTTGAATGCGAGAGGATCACGTGACATCAAGCCACTATTCAATTTGGTGCAAATTCGAATTAATTTCACTGCTAATCTATTGATACCTTTGAATGACTGAAAATATGAGGCTCACTCTCAAAAATTTCAGAAATCATCGAAATTTGTATGTTATCGGTGAAGTATGATACACCTCATGGGCTCTTAGTGTATATACAAAATCTCAACGATTCATTGTAAGGAGCATGGTGGCTTTGGGGCCAAGACAACGCCTCACACGAAAAAGGTGAGGGTTCGAGCCCGGTCATAGAATTCATTTCCCTTCTTTTCGAGATTCCCTCCTCAATTATGGCAAACTCGTACTCCTTGATGCAGGGATTTTCGGAAAAAAAGAAAAAAACAAGCCCATGATCGAGTTCGAACCTTGATCTTCTGCTCCTTACAATGATTTGTTGCGATTTTGTACATAAACTAAGAGCTCATAAGGTGTATCAGACTTTACAGATAACATACGGATTTTGATAATTTTTGTAATCAAGAGCGCTTTCAAGATTCTTGAAAGTGAGCCTTGTATTTAGTACAGTCAATCAAAGGGATTTATTCGACGGACAGTGGAATTAATTCAAATTAGCACCAAATTGAATAGTTTGATGTCATGTGATCCTTTCCCATCCAAGGCTACATTACAGGATTCAATGCGATGAGAGAAAAAGTATAGCCCCAAATTTGTGCACCCTATGCTCTTGATTTCTCAAGAAAATGTATGCCATACGCCATATGCCGGAGCAGTGATTCACAACTTCTGCGTTACATACAAGCATAATTGTGGATAGCCCCGCTCGCACACCGCACTATAGTCGTCACATTCCAGCTCTGGCCAAAAATCGCTTCAAAAGGTACTAGGCGGTTAAGCATGGTGAAGTGGACCTTGTCAGGTATGACCCGAAAAGTATTTTTCCTCACTTCCTAACCCCAAATTATGACAAAAGCAAAGGTTTGTAGGTCCCAAAGTGACCCCGGTTCTCTACGTCACCCTAGGAATCCTCTAAGAAACCCTCGAAATCGATGTTCCTTCTATCAAATCGCATTCTGATGCATTTCAACGAATCAATCTGAAATTTTTTTGACATATTCTTGAAACTCCATCAAATAGGAGAAAGATATTTGCATACTGACAACTTTGGATTTAGGCCCCGAAAAAAATTCTTGAATATTGAAAAACGATTTTTCTCATAGAGGTTGGGGATAAGCACGGAATTTGAACATTCCACCGTGTTTGTCGGGTTATTTTACGTCGAAAACTGCTTAGAAACATATAACTTCAGGTTGTGGAACATGGTCAAAAATGCAAGAAACCATTTCCAAAGCAGATTCTGAGCCGAGAAAAGTTGACGAGCCTTGATAATTAGTCGGGAATAGTGAATTCTGGGTCGAATCTAATCCTACTGCCGACTCAGAACCCGTTTCAACACATTCTCCCATAAATTTACAAAATTTTGAGCTGAAACACAGTTCTGAGAATTGCTGAGGGAGGATTTGAGATCGATTCTGATCTATTTTGCGGCTAAAATGTCTGTTGATATATGGCAGTCATCCGAGAATGGTCGATTTTACCACAGAATTCGATATGCTGCCAGGTCAGGAATATCTTGAGTGGGATCATAGAACATTTAATAGAATTTTGAGCCCAATCTCAAGTCTAGAAATTGCCGTAGAAGAATTCCAGATCGGTATTCGTCAAGAAAAAGCTGCAGAACAGTGCAGATTATTCAAGAAACGGTGAGTTCTAGGTGACGAATGAATATACTGCCGATCTACAATGACTCGGGGTACATTCTAGGGATGCGAAACAATATTTTGAGCCAAAATTCAGGTCAGAGAGTCACCGCAATCGGTTCTGAGGCCGATTCCAGAGCGAGGAAAAGTGATGAGCGCTGCGTATTCGTCGGAAATAGTGGTTTCTAGATCGGGAACCTCTCTGCTGCTACCAGAAGAAGCTTTCTCGTGCATTTTACCATCACTCACCAGGATTTTGAGCCCAAGCACGGCTCTGAAAATTTCCGTGGACGAGTTTGAAATCGAATTCGATCTCTTCCGAGTCGGGAAATCATTAGCACAGGTTTCGATCACGAGTGACCGATTTCAGCTCGGATTTTGATATGCTACCGAGTCGAACAAACTTTGATTGAATTCCTCAAGTGCTGATCAGAATTTAGAGCCTAATCCGACGCGAGAAATTACTGCCGAGAGATTTGAAAACGATATTCGTCCAGAAAAAGCTGTCGAGTAATGCAGATTATTCAAGGAATGATGATTTCTAGGTGGAGAAAAAATATACTGCCGATCTACAAATACTTGCACTACATGCGGGAGATAATAGGCAATTTTTCAAGCCCAACCCCGTGTCTGAGAACCACTGCAATCAGCTCTGGATTGAGCCTGAGCAAGGAAAAAGCAGTGAAAGGCGCGTATCAGTCGCGAATAATGTTTTATAAGTCGGCGACAGTCCTGCTACCACCCCAAGAACCTGTTTCATGCATTATACTTCAAATCCCACGGATTTTGAGCCCAAACGCGACTCTGAGAACAGCCGTGGTTGAGTTTGACATCGATTCTGATCCGATTTCCCTGTCAAGAGCGTATCTCAAACACTGGCATAAATCAGAGATAACCGATTCTAGCTCGAAAATCGATATGCTGCCGCTTCGAAAACACTTGGAGGCCAGGAATTGCCGCAAAAAAATTTGGGAACAACATTCGTCCAGGAAAAGCTGTCGAGTAATGCAGATTATTCAAGGAATGGTGATTTCTAGGTGGAGAAAAAATATACTGCCGATCTACAAATACTTGCACTACATGTCGAAAACGTTAGGCAATATTTCAAGCCTAACCACGTGTCTGAGAATCACTGCAATCAGCTCTGGATTGAGTCTGAGCAAAGGAAAAACGGTGGATGGTGCGTATCAATCTTAAATAATGGATTATAAGTCGGAGACAGTCCTACTGCCACCCCAAGAATCATTCGAATGAGCTCTGATATAATTTCCCGAAATATCGAGCTTCAATGCAACTCTGAGCATCACCGTAGAGAGTTGCAAGATCGACATTGGACGATGGAAAGATGTTGAGTGGTGCAAATCCGCCGAAGAACCATGAGTAGCAGTGTAAAATACTGACATGACGAGAATTTTCCCACGAAAGCTACCGACTCTTTGCTCGAAATGACACTGATGATTGGATTATAATAATCCGAAAATTTTTTGAGAGTATTTATACAGGTTGATACAATAAATTGGTCATCCATGTGAGGTCGACGGCAATACCACGTAACAATCAAGTCGTATTGATCGAAAGGTAATTTTATCCCCAGTATAGGTTATGTTGCAATATTATGAAATTGAGCCAAATCGTCGCACTATACGAAAATCCACCCGATACTTATCGATTTCCTCTCACTAGTACATGGAGATGAAACAATTCGACGTTCTCTTTGAACTGAAGGAAATTTGATATTTAGAATCGGGGACGTATACAACGGAACCAACTGCCCGAACCAAATTTTCATACGGTGTTAAGTCCACCTATGACATTTTATGTGGATATACGTTCATGTTCCAGTATATACGTACTTTGAGAGCTGATGAGGCCACACATACAGTTGAGTCAGCTCATGTCCATAAGCTTGCACTCCTATGTACGGGCTCGGTCCCTGAATCCGCTATTCACTGATGTATAGGGACTTGAAATATATGGGAATGTATCAATGAGTTGTAAAATGATGTTATTAATCACATTATTCCTTTCCGAAGCCCAAAATCCATTATGGAACATGGCCGAAGTCTCGATTTCTTGCGTAAACTTGGGTGTTTTGAACACTGATATTTTGTCGACCAAGACTTCGGCAACCCCCACTTGATTGACATTGTTCTTCAGTTCTCTCAGGCTGAATATTCATCTTGAATCTTTCTCCGGCAATTTTCGCACCGTATTTCTAGCTTAGACATCTGCTGGACAGTCCCGGATCGAAACGTATATGATCTTGGATGGCATGGAAAGTATTTTACACTGCTGATCATGGTTCTTCAGCGGATTTGCACCACTCAACATCTTTCCATCGTCCAATGTCGATCTTGCAACTCTCTACGGTAATGCTCAGAGTTGCATTCAAGCTCGATATTTCGGGAAATTTTATCAGAGCCCATTCGAATGATTCTTGGGGTGGCAGTAGGACTGTCTCCGACTTATGATCCATTATTCGAGATTGATACGCACCATCCACCGTTTTTCCTTTGCTCAGACTCAATCCAGAGCTGATTGCAGTGATCCTCAGACACGTGGTTAGGCTTGAAATATTGCCTAACGTTTTCGACATGTAGTGCAAGTATTTGTAGATCGGCAGTATATTTTTTCTCCACCTAGAAATCACCATTCCTTGAATAATCTGCATTACTCGACAGCTTTTCCTGGACGAATGTTGTTCCCAAATTTTTTTGCGGCAATTCCTGGCCTCCAAGTGTTTTCAAAGCGGCAGCATATCGATTTTCGAGCTAGAATCGGTTATCTTTGATTTATGCCAGTGTTTGAGATACGCTCCTGACAGGGAAATCGGATCAGAATCGATGTCAAACTCAACCACGGCTGTTCTCAGAGTCGCGTTTGGGCTCAAAATCCGGGGGATTTGAAGTATAATGCATGAAACAGGTTCTTGGGGTGGCAGCAGGACTGTCGCCGACTTATGAAACATTATTCGCGACTGATACGCGCCTTTCACTGCTTTTTCCTTGCTCAGGCTCAATCCAGAGCTGATTGCAGTGGTTCTCAGACACGGGGTTGGGCTTGAAATATTGCCTAACGTTTTCGACATGTAGTGCAGGTATTTGTAGATCGGCAGTATATTTTTTCTCCACCTAGAAATCACCATTCCTTGAATAATCTGCATTACTCGACAGCTTTTCCTGGACGAATGTTGTTCCCAAATTTTTTTGCGGCAATTCCTGGCCTCCAAGTGTTTTCGAAGCGGCAGCATATCGATTTTCGAGCTAGAATCGGTTATCTCTGATTCATGCCAGTGTTTGAGATACGCTCCTGACAGGGAAATCGGATCAGAATCGATGTCAAACTCAACCACGGCTGTTCTCAGAGTCGCGTTTGGGCTCAAAATCCGTGGGATTTGAAGTAT
The DNA here is from genome assembly GCA_029851415.1 of Eretmocerus hayati. Classification (NCBI taxonomy): domain Eukaryota; kingdom Metazoa; phylum Arthropoda; class Insecta; order Hymenoptera; family Aphelinidae; genus Eretmocerus; species Eretmocerus hayati. The sequence continues at coordinate 72,592,936 of CM056744.1, read as the reverse complement.
AATGCATGAAACAGGTTCTTGGGGTGGCAGCAGGACTGTCGCCGACTTATAAAACATTATTCGCGACTGATACGCGCCTTTCACTGCTTTTTCCTTGCTCAGGCTCAATCCAGAGCTGATTGCAGTGGTTCTCAGACACGGGGTTGGGCTTGAAAAATTGCCTATTATCTCCCGCATGTAGTGCAAGTATTTGTAGATCGGCAGTATATTTTTTCTCCACCTAGAAATCATCATTCCTTGAATAATCTGCATTACTCGACAGCTTTTCCTGAACGAATGTTGTTCCCAAATTTCCTTGCGGCAATTCCTGGCATATGAATTAAGGTCAAAATTCAGTCTAATACTGGACAGATTCACTCCAAGTGTTTTCGAAGCGGCAGCATATCGATTTCCGAGCTAAAATCGGTTATATTTGATCCATGTTGGTACTGGAGATACGCTTCTGACAGGGAAATCGGATCAGAATCGATGTCAAACTCAACCACGGCTGTTCTCAGAGTCGTGTTTGGGCTCAAAATCCGGAGGATTTGAAGTATAATGCATGAAACAGCTTCTTGGGGTGGCAGCAGGACTGTCTCTGACTTATGAAACATTATTCGCGACTGATACGCGCCTTTCATTGCTTTTTCGTTGCTCAGTCTCAACCCAGAGCTGATTGCAGTGATTCTCAGACACGGGGTTGGGCTTGAAATATTGCCTAACAACCTCCGCATGTACTGCAAGTTTTTTTTGATCGGCAGTATGATTTTTATTCACCGAAAAATTACCATTCCTTAAGTAATCTGCATTACTGAACAGCTCTTTCTGGACGAATATCGTTCTCAAATCTCTCGGCAGTAATTTCCTCGCGTCGGATCAGGCTTTAAATTCTGATCAGCACTTGGGGAATTCAATCAAAGTTTGTTCGACTCGGCAGCATATCAAAATCCGAGCTGAAATCGGTCACTCTTGATCGAAACCTGTGCTAATGAGACTTTCCCGACTCGGAAGAGATCGAATTCGATTTCAAACTCGTCCACGGAAATTTTCAGAGCCGTGCTTGGGCTCAAAATCCTGGTGAGTGATGGTGAAATGCACGAGAAAGCTTCTTCTGGTAGCAGCAGAGAGGTTTCCGATCCAGAAACCACTATTTTCGACGAATACGCAGCGCTCATCACTTTTCCTCGCTCTGGAATCGGCCTCAGAACCGATTGCGGTGACTCTCTGACCTGAGCTTTGGCTCAGAATATTGTTTCGCATCCCTAGAATATACCCCGAGTCATTGTAGATCGGCAGTATATTCATTCGTCACCTAGAACTCATCGTTTCTTGAATAATCTGCACTGTTCTGCAACTTTTTCCTGACGAATATCGATCTAGAATTCTTTTACGGCAATTCCTAGATGATTTGAGATTGAGCTTAAAATTCTATTAAATGTTCTATGATCCCACTCGAGATGTTCCTGACCTGGCAGCATATCAAATTCTGTGGTAAAGTCGACCATTCTCGGATGACTGCCATATCTCAACAGACATTTTAGCCGCGAATTAGATTAGAATCGATCTCAAATCCTCCCTCAGCAATTCTCAGAACTGTGTTTCGGCTCAAAATTTTGTAAATTTTTGGGAGAATGTGTTGAAACGGGTTCTGAGTCGGCAGTAGGATTAGATTCGACCCAGAATTCACTATTCCCGACTAATTATCAAGGCTCGTCAACTTTTCTCGGCTCAGAATCGACCTCAGAGCTGATTGCGTTGGATCCCGTACATGAGGATGAACTGAAAATACTGCTTCCTACTCTCAAAAAGTACCCCAAGTTATTACAGATCGGCAGTACACTCTTTCTCCACCTAGAAATAACGATTTATCTGATATTCTGCGCGGCCAGACAGCCTTTCCTGGACGAATATTGATCTCAAATCCCTCTGCGGCAATTTCCAGACCTGAGACCAGGCTAAAAATCATGTTTAATGCTCTAGAAATACACCCAAAGTCTTTTCCATCTGGCAGCATATCGCATTCTGAGCTAAAATCGACCATCTCGAATGTCCCTCCAGATCTGAAGAGACAATCCCGCCACAAAATGAATCTGAACCGATCTCAAAATTCCCCGCAGCAATTCTTAGAGCTGTGCCCAGACTCAAAATCCTGAGAATCGATGGAGGAATGTTTTGAAAAGAGTTGAGAGTTGGCAGTAGAATCATTGTCGACTCAGAATCCAGTATAATCGACTAATTCGCAGCATTTATCACCTCTTCTCAGCTCAGAATCGACCTCAGAGCTGATTGCGGTGATTCTCAGACTTGGGGTTGAGTTTAGAATACTGCCATCTATCTCTAGAAGGTACTCCAAGTGGTTGCGGGTCGGCAGTAGAACTACTGACTCGCCACGCGTGAGTTTCATTCCGGCGAAATATCGATCTTCAACCCCATTTCGCGTTCAACACCCCCCCCCCACCCCTGCCCCCTTTGTCTGAGACAAAATCAGATTAGCACATCTCCTAGCCCTGTCGATTACGAAGAGGATGCCGTTTGGCTCATCCCGATAGCTTGAAACAAATTTTGAAGCGATTTTTGGCCAGAGTTGGAATGTGACGACTATAGTGCGCCGATCGATTGCATGGGAGCGTCCCGAAGTTTGCTTCCCGACAGAAAAAGACAATCCCTCACGGAAAATCGGGGGTTGGTTCAGGAGAATCCTTCGTGGCGCCTCATTTAAAAACAGAGACGGGTAGTTTCTAACCTCCGCTGAGCCCGGCACTTGAAATCTGCCGGCTCATTTCTCTCCGTTTGTAGTAAACCTCACAGACCGTATTCGACCGGATCGGATCGGACCAAACCACCCATCTATATATTCATTCATCCAACTCCCCATACACGCGTCCACTTATGACAACCATTATATTCACCCCTTCCCACGTGAGTGACCCTTCATGCGGGATCCGGAAATACAGAGTTTTGATTGGCTTCAAATTATTTCAACTCTCGTGAATTTTCCGTTACAAGTCAATTGAGTTACCAAGGTGAATTTTCAGCCCATTTCATCAAGGATTGAGTGCTCTAGTTTTGGTGGAATGATTTTCCGCATTCCTTGAATATTAGTGCTTTTCAAAATTCTACATTCTACTTCGCCGACCATCTGGGGATAGTGGTCCATCTGAAATATTTCAAAAAAGCTCCAGGAGGAGTTTGGAGCCGAAAGATCGACTATAGTAGCTAGAGTATCAATTTTTGCATAAAGCAGTTGTGTAATATTTCAACAGTCGTGTCACATTACCTGTCGTGGCCACAAGTGAAGGTTTGACACATTCCCATCAGATGACGACGAGGTTCGCCAGGAACAACAAAGGATGAAAACGGAAGAAATAACCTAATAGCTACAACATCGATCATGAGCATCAATGATTATTCGCAGATAAGTTGAATGTGTTATGATAAAAGTCATATAGAAACAGTGGTTATTGAGAAATAATATGAATGATCGAATTTATACAAATATACACTCTGATTGACACTAAACACACACACTACCGCTCATAAATTTGTAAATGGTGAACGCACATTCAGCCCCACTTTGAGAAGCGATATTCCCGACTGTATGCACCGTAGGACAGTTCTGAAGTGAGCATCCTCGAGAACAAGAAAACTGCCAATTTTCCAGCGTTTCTAATGATCTCTCTCGATTATCTCGAAGGTAGTAAATGCCGATCAAAAGCTAGATTTCTCCGAAAATTTTCACTTCCATTGATACAATTGCACATTGGCTACAAATGAAGAAACGGCAGTTCTGCAAACGGCATCTTTCAGAACAGGAAAAATGCTATGTGTGACCATTTTCCTTATATTTTTTTCCATTCCGCATGTGAGAATGTACCAGCTGTCAAAACACCCGCAATGATAGTTTTCCACCGGAATTGGCATAGAAGACGGCAAAAACCATCATTTTTGGTGTTTTGACAGATCGTACAATCTCATACGTGGAACGTGAGAAATAATGGAAAGATAGATACACATAGCATTCTTTCTGCTCTACAAGATGTCGGTCGCAGAATTGCCGTATCTTCATTTGTAGAGAAACTGCAGGTGTATCAGTGAAAGTGAAAATTTCCGTGGCTTCACACTTCCGATCAGCATTTACTACCTTCGAGATAATCGATAGAGATCATTGAAACCACTAAAGAGTGAGCATTTTTTCTGCTCTCCTCAGGATTATCCCACGATACCCAGAATCTGAGATATCGCTTCTCGAAGTGAGGTTGAATGTGCGTTCATTATTGAGGAATTTAAGCGCGGTAATGTACACACACTCCCACACACATACATTCGACCACACACCTACACACAACAGCACACATGACCGCGAGATTCCGAAGGAAGAAGCCGATAGTAGCAATTGATCTAGCAAGCCTCTCGTTCCCAATTGCCATAGTTCGGGTTGATGATAGTCATCCATTAGGAAGGAGAAAGTATATATCTCAGCTCATCTTCATAAGCACTACATAGAGATATTCCATGTAACTATAATTGTAGGGCCCCGCCCTTTATGCCCCTCCGATCATGTGTATAGCGTGCCACCTGGGCAGGGGCGTCGAGCGTAGTAGTCCTCACCCTCTAGCTCCTCTAATTGATGAGCTCCTTCGCCACAACACAACGACGCACTTTGCCCTTGACTGAAGGGACTTGAGGAGTAGGACGCTACGACACTTAATACCGCTGCGCCTGGGTGTCAACCGTAGTGAAGCCCTTCCAGTCATGTACAAAGTGCACCGCGGCGCTGAAGGGAGAACTCATATGCAGCGATGCCGCAACGCGCGCAGCACGTGATTGGAAGGGCTCATCATTTTAGTGGATTGTATGTTCGTTTGTTCGTTCAATGGTTATTTTTTTTTTTTTTTCTTTTTAAGCCATATAGGACTCCAAGAGAGGACCTGAAAAGGCTTAAATAGAAAAAAAAAAAAAATGGTTAATTTACTTCGGGGTAGGACCCCGTCTGGTGTGATAGTGATTACAAAATTGTACAAGGGTTAGGTCGAGATTTCGCAAAATGGTATCATACGTTCTGAAACGAGGATGGCAAAGTAAGGTCAAGTGACTGGTTTCGTGAATACCATAAAGATCCATTTGATTGAGATTTGAATCGAAGAAGCAGCAAAAATGATGAAAGAGATCATATCCGGTAATGGATCGGAATAAATACGATGAGGGCAAGAGTTCATATCTCTGCAGTCCCATTCGGTTCACCCGCTCACACTGGGCCAAAGCAGTGAAAAAGAACCGGAACGGATCAGGAATCGGAGTTATCTCCAGAAGTTGGAGCGAAGTAGTAGAAGGAACCCAAGAGAAGAACAAAACAGGGTAATTTTGAATTCAGTGGAATGTTCAAAATTATCCAAAACAAATATCAAGAGGCGCGGTAGCGCCGCGCTGGCGAGTATGAGCAGACCAGAAAAATCTAGCGTGGTGCTGAGCCTACTCATACGTTGAATTGGGGTTCTTTAACCTCGCACTTTTTCTCAACTTAGCTCAATACCTCCTTGCCATGGTGTGAGCAGATTCCCCGGGCTCCAGGAGGTCCCACTTGGTACGACATAAGACCCTATACAATCATTTCCTCGATCGGGGCATTAACAACATTTTCCTCGGCATCGCAAAATTTCGCCGGCATTTTACATCTCCATTCGATTTTTTCAGTCCCGGGAGTTCGACTCGAGAAATTTCGAAATCGTCGCTGCATGGGTACTATGATTATGTGATGGCTAGAGGAAGGAAGAATTGCAGAGAGAAAGAGAGAAAGAGAGATTGATTGATGACCTTTATTCACCCGAAGGCAAAACTCAAACACTATTATATAAGAAACATATGTCACGCATGCATGAAAATTATGAAACGTATATAGAATTTTATGGAATTTGTCATTTTGGTCAAGGACATTGTAGTTATGGCAATTTGTGACTAGTCGTTTCAAGGCACCAAGGGGTGCGTAAAAGTCGAAAATTCACATTATATTCATACAGGCAATAAGTGCAAGGATAAAATGAGGAGGAGCAAGTGAAGAGAAGATATTTGTATCTATGATAAGACGTTGGGTCCACAAGAGTATCACAGATATCTCACTCACATGACAGGAAGCCATGCTTAACTCAACAACTGAACTAGAATTGGAACAGACTAAAATAGAAAAGCCCAAGTCTGTCAGAGATTGAAATGATGTTTCTTATCCACATCAATACTCTGTGAGGGTTGGGATAGAAAGAAATCTTCCAAAGCTCCCTTGGAACAAGAAATTTTTTGAATCTGCCGGATGCCCGAGGGGAGAAAAATCCAAAAATGAGGACACTGAACTTGGAAGGATCTTCGTCCATACTCCAGTCTCATTTTTGGATTTTTGAGTTCCTGCTCTCGTACACCTCCCCGCACAGAGCGCTCAGACTGGTGCCTGGCAAACATTGCAAACAGGTAGCCAGGTTCCCTCATATGCATGATCTTATATCATGATGCATGCAAAGTACATTCTCCGCGAATCAGTACGTAACCAACCCAGAGGCTCCCTAAACGGGGTGATGTGCTCGTCTCTCCTAAGATCAAAAATGTATCTCACACATGAATTGCTCAGTCCCTGTATCCGTTGCCGCTGTTCGTCCGTGGCGTCGAGGTACACGACCGCGCAGTAATCTAAATGCGGTTGAACCAAAGACTCGACCAGGCAAACTCGGAGTGGTCTGGTGATACACGCCCTAAAATACCGCAAACCATACAGGGCTCTGTTGACTTTTTTTGTCGCTTGATCGATCTGCGGTTTTCACTGTAGCTCACTATCCCACCTCCCACTTTACTTTTTCCAAAAGTCTAACTTGGCGAGTATGGACATCCTTTTCCCATGAAATTTCATCTGAGATCAAAGTATGAATTTCAATTCTTGGAGGTCATGAGATCACGGAAATCTACTAGGCCTTTCCAACCAATGAGGTTGATTTCCAGATACCCAAATACACCTAATTCTTGCGCGACATAAACCGAAAACTCGAATCCGCGGCCGAGTGCATGAAAACATGTCGAGTAACTTTTTACTAAAATCTCAACGTCAAACGAATGGAGAGAGATTGCAAAATATTCATTTCAATTCTTGAGAGTCATGAAATCAGGAAAAGTATGTCGAGTAATTTTTTTGCAAAATCTGAATGTGAAATGCATGAAAAATGATTGATTACATTACAATCTGATTACAGGCATCCCTCGTTCAACGCGGTTTTGGTCAACGCGGTTTTGATTATACGCGGTTTTTGAATTGCCACCTTTTTTTTGTTCAACGCGGTTTGGGACTTGTACAACGCGGTTTTGAAAATGAAATTTTTGGAGAAAGCTTCGAATGACGTCATCAAAAAGACGCAATCGACCGCAAGAATAACAAACAATTTACATCGAATCTGTTGAGTGCTAAAACTCGTGAATAATCACACATATAACAGTTCTGAGGAATCCTACTCTTTGATGCTGTCTTGGGTGAACGAATCGAGACTGTATTTATCATGACGAGTCATTGATTTTCTTAGACAACTACGTCTGATTGTTTGAACCCCTAACCAAAAAATTCAAATTTTTGTTTACATGAATCTTGGCTCTATTTTTAGCAAAGTAAAATTGATCTCTTTTCCATAATGTCTGAAAAAAGAAAACAAGCATCACCTTGCAAAAGTTCTCCCGCTGCTAAAAAGTCTCGAAAAGTGATGAACTTGGAAAAAAATCGAAAATTTTGGACCTATTAAAAACAGGTGCAAGCAGAAGTTGCGCGGAAATTTTGTGTGAATGAATCAACAATAAGAACTATTCGTGAAAGTGAACAGAAAGTCCGGGGTAGTTTTATGGTTTATCAGCACTAACGATGATTTCATCATTGAAAAGACTCTCATTTGATCCCAAATTCACAAAAAAAATCGGTCATAGTTGGTCGATCATGAGTCTTGGTACGCATCCCCTACTTCTCCATAAGAGCAATGCTTTGTTCAACGCGGTTTTGCTCAACGCGGTAACCTGCCGGAACGTAACCCCCGCGTTGAACGAGGGACGCCTGTATCTCTCTGTAAGTTTGACTCAACTTGAGTTACTCACCATCTCTCTCTTCCTTGAAATATATTGCAAATGATAGACCAATAAAAAAAAAAGAAGTGAGAAAATTCAATCCACCATTGATCGTTCCAGTTTGGGAGTCAGTAAAGATGGTGAGTAACTCAAGTTGAGTCAAACTTACAGAGAGATAATCAGATTGTAATGTAATCAATCATTTTTCATGCATTTCACATTTGGATTTTGCAAAAAAATTACTCGACATACTTTTCCTGATTTCATGACTCTCAAGAATTGAAATAAATATTTTGCAATCTCTCTCCATTCGTTTGACGTTGAGATTTTAGTAAAAAGTTACTCGACATGTTTTCCGTGATCTCATGACCCTCAAGAATTGAAATTCATACTTTGATCTCAGATGAAATTTCATGGGAAAAGGATGTCCATACTCGCCAAGTTAGACTTTTGGAAAAAGTAAAGTGGGAGGGGGGAAGATTTCAGGACTTAGCTATGGCAATGATTGAAAATTCCCAGATTGACAAATATAAGCTGTGAACAGTAACATGTAGAAAAACCAAAACACTTATCCATATCTTATTCTTAAAAATCATCTCCCCAATGAACAGCAGTGTGCTACGTTCAAAGATAAATATTTTTGAATCCCAAGCAACAGAATCTGGAGCAGTACAACTTTTTGTTTTTGATAGCAAAACTCGGAATTAGTTCATGAAATTCAACTTGAGTTGATGCAAAGACTCTCAACTCTCCTTTTAATAGTATAAGGTTTTCAGTTGATAAGAAACTTCTGGATTGTGAAAATTCCTTACACGAGTTGGTTCATCCGCTCTCCAAGAAGAGAGGATCCCAACCACCAAAATGACCAACTGATGGGTGACTAACAAATGAAACATGGAATCATGACAATACATCTGTTTCTCAACACTATTTGAAAACCAAAAACTTGAACAAATTTCAACTAGGACATTGATTATCTGTGACACATTAAGAAGTTCAAGTGCTGCGTGGGAACTCATCTTGAGAATGAAGATTCAATAGCGTTATGTGAGAAGTGCTTTGATGCCAGACAGAATGATCCTCAAAGTACACCCAGATGGATGCATGGATCCAGTTTCTATGTTAATTGACTTCTCCGCCCTACATTTTTCCAAGTTTAACTTACCCGTTTTCTCTAAGAGCGTGAATGTGCTACTCTTTCTCAATAATAATTTTGATGAATCAGATGAACCCTGAACAACTCTTAATTAGACCTATTTAGGAGTTGACGTATGCCCACTAGCTCTTGATGAAGTCTTTAGCATGAACGTAAGTGGCACGCCGAAACAGCTCAGACCCATAAATCAAGAATAAAAGTGTTGCCAAGACTAAGATGTACAGTGATATGCAATGAAAGCATATAAAATTGATTAGAGCAGCATCAAAGATCACTAATACACATATCACAACAACTGTTCTACAGTCACTAATAGGACTGACCCCAGTCCTACAACATCTAAATGTGAGAGACGATCCTTTGTGTTGGACCCGAATAAGTTTTTGGTGAGATATGAGAAATAGCTTGAATGGATAATACATTGGTTGCAATGTCATTCTCTCCTTAAAGAGTAGATTATGAACTTGAAATACACAATTCATAGCTTCAGAGTTTGGTCTATATCTCAAGTATCGGAGGAAGTAAAAATCAATTCACTGATAAGATGTACATTAATGCTTGATGGCACCCATGCATCATAAACTCTCCAAATATATTTGAAAATTATTCTTGCCACTTCACCTTGCACTGCACAACAGCAAGAATGGCACACATTTTGGCCATCAGACCATCATTTTTAAATCACTGCAAACAAGAGAGCATACATCAGATGGCTCCTTTCTTACTAGTAGACCAACAATGAGATTGGCATCAATTTGTACTAAATCTTCATTGTATTCGATACACGTGCAGAGAATAAACACTCATCTGGAACAGAACCTGAATGGTGAATATGGTCTGCTAGCTTGCTTTAGTCGCACGCACACAAGGCCGATTGTGTCACACCGACGCAGTGTCGACTTCGAGATGAGTCGAATCTAGAAAGTGACTGGAGACGAAAATCCACGATGAATTTCGTCGGGGAGGGTCTCAAATTTGTCGGTCGTGGAACGATGCCATCAGTTCATACAGCGATGGAACAAAATAGTATTTCGATAGAGAAATGATCAAGCTCGCGATTACTGGGGCACATCGTGGCTGATAAGCGCAAGAATCCATAATATCCTATGATCGAGGCAGAACGAGAGGTTAAAAAACCCCAACTTGGCGTATATAAGGCTATGGCAGCGCTGCGAGTTTTTTCTATATATACTCGCCAGCAAGGCGCTACCGCGCCTCTTGATCTAGTACAACACCAAGACTCACGACTGTATCACTGAACGAGATGAACACTCCTTTCTGTATCTCGGCACCTGTCAAGCCCATCTCTTCCAAGTCCTTGATATTCCTCTCAGAGGAGAAAAAGATTGCCTTGGTCTTACCAGCGTTGAGTCGCAGGCCGGAGCTCTCCGCCCACTCAGCAACAAGTCGTTCGACTTCTCCTAGTCGAGCAATTCCCTCCCTGACCTTGCTCTTTTCAACTTGAAGATAAATTTGCAGGTCATCAGCGTGGAAAATGTTCTTCACCGACGTTCCGTCCAGTAGTCCGGGTGAATCATTCACGTATAAGCTAAAGAGTAGGGGCCCGAGAATGGAACTCTGCGGAACACCCAGATTGGTTGCGGGCCAACCAGAATTACCATCTTCAGAGGTTACGAATTGGGCGCGGCCTTGTAGATATGATTTTATCCACAGAAGCGCCGATTGCGAGAACCCAAGCTGTCGTAGTTCACTCAGTAGCTTCGATGGTGATATAGTGTCGAATGCTTTGCTGAAGTCGACGAGTAGTAACAAGGTGATCTTTTTCCTGTCTATGCCTAATCTGATGTCCTCTGTCAGTTTCAGCAAAGCTGTCTGGGTACTGTGGTGTTGCCTGAAACCAGCCTCCAAGCTATCTAGTAATTTTTCCCTCTTCAGGTGCTCCGTGATTTGGTCATGTGCGATTCTCCCCAGAACCTTGGATAGGAAGCATAGTAGCGCTATAGGGCGGAAGTCAGAGACTGATGCCGGTGCCACAGTTTTTTTCAGGAAAATAGGCTGTGCTCGCTTCCAAGACTCCAGGAGGATGCTGTGAGCAAAAGAAGAGTCGAAGATGTATACAATGAAGTTACCCAGCGTCGGGAGAGCCTTCGTGATCACATTTTGTTGAACTCCGTCTACCCCACGAGCCTGCGAGGAGAAATGTTTGATAGCAAGGACCACTTCATCGAGATTGGTAGATTTGAAACTAAAACCATTCTCTGAGGCAAGCTTAATATCGTCCATTGCATCTTCTATTCTTTCATGAGGTGAGATGGAGACTCTCGTGAAGTGGGCGTTCGGCTCATCCAGCGTAAAACCATGAAATTCCTCTTCTTTGCTCTTGGGCAAAAGGCCAAGGTTGCGCATCGACTTCCAGATATCCTTCTTTTGATCAAGAGCGTCCGAGAGATGAGATTGGAGGAAGGAATTACGTTCTTTCTCAATGCGAACGTCGACCTCTTCGCTGAGCCGGGAATACTCACTCTGAAACTCAGGACACTTGCGCTCATTGCATTGGCTTCGCTCCCAACGCCTGCGCGTCGCATCTTGCTTCTTCACAAGTGCTTTCAGTTCGGAGCCAATTCACAGAGCATCCCCTTCTTGAGGGTGTATCATTTCTTCCGGTGCGAGTTCATCTAGAACATTTTTAAATTTTTCATTGAGGCATGTGATTGCTTCTTCCAAGCTGATTTCATCATTATCAAGGGCATTCCAGTCGCAACGAAGTAGATGATCATTCAGTTGCTCCGGTGTTATGCCACGGAAATCTCTGTATGTGAAAGAGTTTTTCGGTGGGGCAGCAGTGAATACGTCAATGGTAACGTCGATGACGGCATGTTTACTGAAACTGAGTAGTAATCTATTCTGAAAGTTAGTAACCGTGTCGTTCTCGTCCACGTACATGTGATCAATTCATTTGTGGGATACTCTGGAGTTATGTTGGTGAGTCGCGCCATGCTGCAAAATATATAAAGACAGTTCTTTCGTCAGTGCAGTCAACGTCTTTGAGTCGGAATGAGCCGTGTCCAACAGGTCTGCATTCAGATCCCCCATAATGATTTTGTGACTGAAGTCGCGACACAGTCGGCGTAATGAGCTGAAAAGTCCATCATCCTTCTACATTGCTATTTTGGGGGGCCTAGAAATCACACCTACAAATATTGACGGCAAGTTACTCTATTGTACGCTGCAAAACAGATATTCAGGAACGCCAGGACATCCTGGGTCAAATGTATCGGAGGAGACGAGCCTCTCTACTCTAAAATCATTGCGCACATACAGAGCAACTCCACCACCGTTTCTATTATGGTCCTGCCGTAACAGCAAATAACCTGGGATCTGAACAAGACTGTCATCCACAAAGTCATCCAGCCACGACTCGGCTACTCCAAGAAGATGGTAGGAGGGGTCGTTAGCGACAAGCAGGGGCAGATGCTCAATCTTATCCGTTAAGGGATTAAGATTGATGAATCCCGCCTTCAAGGAACTTCCGCTCCCCTCTGACTCTCCAGCAGCCGTATTTAGTCAGGGAGTCCTTGCAGACGGGATAGCCGAAGTGGCACTCTGTTCTGGAACGGCAGAGTTGTCCTGAGTGCACGGTCGTATACACAGGTCCTACAACTCTCGTGGTGGGGGAGGGTCCGCTATTGAGGCGACGAAAGCTTCATTTTTTTGTTACCATGCGTCTCTACTTATTCCTCGAGTCCGAGCCGGGTGCATGCGCGCGGGAGAGGGAATCGTCTGCTGCTATCTGTGCAGCTTCGACCGACAGCTCGGACGACGTTGATACGGTTTTCACGTAACCCTGCTCTCACGCGATATTATAACGAGTCCCGGTTTAATTGATAGTAGAATCATCTGCAGATCAACGCGGGGGTTCGTAAGCTAATTTTTGAGCATCGCGGAACTCACGCTAATCATAAGCCCCGGAGGGGGCCAACAAGTTAACAAGCAGTTCTGTGATAATTCAAAGTGGATGCGTGCGTGGCCGAGGGGTTAGCGTAGCCGAGACACTTTTGCACGCTATGATCCCAGGGTTCGAATCCCGGCCGGGTCAATTTTCTTCTTCCTCTTTAATGCAGCTATTACTATTGAGAAACCGCCAGTGACCGGTACATTCATTTTTGTTTTTCTTAAGAATCTAAAATCTTCCATAAAAATTTTGAAGTCCTTTGCGATTGTTCTATCTCTGTTAATAATCAATCTTCTGTGAACTTGAGCTAACATTTTTGACAGATCAGTTGAAATACAGTTCACTCGAACGCAGGAATTTGTTTAAGACGCCAATCAATCTCCAACTAGGGATATAATTGTTTTCTAATCAATGGGGCATTATAATGTTCACGTCCAACAGTCCGGTTGACTTCCTAATAATCCTCCTAAATCATTCTCTTCAGTATTACCTTGTTGTTCTATCGATGGCTAGTGATTTAATGTAATTCTTCCGTGTATGTCGTATGAAACAGAAGAAGATGGAAAACACGTTTTTCAGATCGCAAGATTCATCCCCGTGAAAGGATGAATTCTGGCACGCTTTCGAAATTTTGAATTCCTTGATAAATCCGGGTTTTGGTTTTTTTGACCTGTTCTTCGCCAGTGTAAAACCTGATAGGAAATGTATCTGAAACATCCTTCGACGTGGGAAAAATCTGAACTTCACGGAGAATATACTTTCAAGTTTGAAAAATGTCAACATAATCTCGAAGAAATTAATTCTTTGCAAAAAACTTATTTTCCAGCCCATAGGCAATATTTTATTCAGAATCGGACATCGCTTTTGCAGAATACTGATTTCCAATAACTTCGAAATTTTATGGGAGATTTTGGATTTTTAAGAAAAACAAAGATAAGAGTACCGAGCACTGACGGTTTCTCAATAGTAATAGCTGCATCGAAGAGAAAAAAATCATGCCGCCCGGGATTTGAACCCTAGGATCATAGCGTGCAATAGTGTCTCGCGTACGCTAACCTCTCGGCCATGCACGCATCCACTTCGAGATATCACAAAACTGCTTTTTAGCTTGTTGGCCCCCTTCGGGGCTCATGATTAGCGTGAGTCTGGCGATGCTCAGAACTAGCATACGAACCCCCGCTTTGATCAGCAGATGATTCTACTATCAATCCAACCGGGGCTCGGCGTAATATCGCGTGAGAGCAAGGTTACGTGAAAACCGTATCAACGTCGGTCGAGCTGTCGGTCGAAGTTGCATAGACAGCAGCAGACGATTTCTTCTCCCGCGCGCACGCGCCCGGCTCGTACTCGAAGGACAAGTAGAGACGCGTGGTGGCGACGAAACGAAACTTTACGGCTTCACTAGTGGAGCTTCCCCCACCACGAAAGTTGAAGGACCTGTGTATACGACCGTGCCTGAAAACCATCAGATGACTTGCGAGTGGGTTTTGGGATAGTCCAACTCGCCGCTTGAATGACATGCAGTCCAGCAAGGGAGTCGAACGCTTGCGCTTGCTCGCCATTCCTACGCCTGACGCAAGAACAACCGCCACTGTAACATACATATTTGAAGCCCAGGATCGAGCCCTCAATATCTCCGGAGTGATGTTTCGAAAATCCCTGTAGGTGAAGGAATTTTTCAGTGGAGTGGGAGTAGAGACGTTGATGGTGACGTCAATGACCGAGTGGCTGCCGAAACTGGGCAGGAGTCTGTTTTGAAAGTCAGTAATTATGTCATTGTCATCTACTTGAATGTGGTCAATCCATGTGTGAGATGTATTGGGGGTGTGTTGGTGAGTCGAGCCATGCTGCACTATCTGCAAGGCAGAGAGAGAGAGAGAGAGAGAGAGATTGATTGATTGATAACCTTTATTCGCCCGAGGGCAAAATTGAAAAATACAGTAGCATAATTCACATATGTTGAACCTGCATAATGAATATATAGAAACGTATAAATATTTGTCTTTCTGATCAAGGACTATCAAAATTATAACAAATAGAGGGAGAGATAGATAGATAGATAGATATCCTTTATTCGTCATACGACAAAAATACACCTACATATTTTCATATGTGTCACACACATATATATATAAAATTGATGAATATTCCGATGAAATCATATTAAGAAATAATTTGGTCAAGGATAGATACATCACAATTGTGACTAGTCACTTTACGATTTCACTTGAAAGAAAATGAGATAAAGGGCATAGGTTCACAGAAATATCACAGTTCTTCTTCAGTCTGGTGACAGAAGGTTACTTACTTCTCCGGATCAATTCTCTGAGGAGACTTTGTTAATAGAAAATCTTTCAAGGACTCTTTGAACAAGGGTGTTTCCCCCAGCTGCCGGAAGCCCGGAGGGAGAAACTTCCACAAATGAGCACATTGAACCTGGAAAGATCTCCTTCCATATTCAAGTCTCATATTGGGAACTTTGAGTACACGCTCTTCTGCATTACCACGTGCGGGGCGTGCAGATTGGTACCTGGTGAACATCGCAGCTAGGTAGCCAGGCTCTCCTAAATGCATGATCTTATGCATTAACATAGCTGCGAAGTACATTCTCCGCGAATCAGTACGTAATCAACCTAAACGCTCCCTAAACGGGGTGATGTGCTCGTCTCTCCTAAGATCAAAAATGTACCTCACACATGAATTGCTCAGTCGTTGTATCCGTTGCCGCTGTTCGTCCGTGGCGTCGAGGTACACGACTGTGCAATAATCTAAATGCGGTTGAGCTAATGACTCGACTAGGCGAATTCGGAGAGGTCTGGTGATACACGCCCTAAAAAACCGCAATCCGTAAAGGGCTCTGTTTACTTTCTTAGTTACTTGGTCGATGTGTGGCTTCCACGTCAGTTCACTATCAAGTGTAATACCAAGACTCACGACTGTATCTCTGAACAGAATGAACTTCCCTTCCTGTATCTCAACCCCTGGCAATTCCATTCTTTTCAGATCTTTGATGTTCCTCTCAGAGCTGAAGGAGATTGCCTTGGTCTTGCCAGCGTTGAGATGCAGGCCGGAACTTCTGGCCCATTCAGCAATTAGTCGTCCTACTTCTCCCAGCCGAGTGATGCCTTCCTTGATCTTAGTTTTCTCGACTTGGAGATAAATTTGAAGATCATCCGCATAGAATAGATGATATACCGACTTTCCGTCTAGCAAACCAGGTAAGTCATTAACATATAAGCTGAAGAGTAAAGGCCCAAGAACGGATCCCTGTGGAACACCCAGATTGGTTTCAAGCCAATCAGAACTACCAGATTTTGAAGTGACTATTTGGGTGCGGCCTTGTAAGTATGATTTTATCCACAGGAGTGCTGATCTTGAGAATCCAAGGTTTCGGAGCTTCCTCAACAGGTTTGACGGTGTTATTGTGTCGGAAGCTTTGCTAAAGTCGAATAGTAGGAGTAAGGTGATCTTTTTCCTATCAATGCCTACTCTGATGTTATCCGTCAACTTTAGTAAAGCTGTCTGGGTGCTATGGTATTGCCTGAAACCAGTCTGGAAGCGATCAAGAAGTTTCTCTACTCTTAAATACTCTGTGATTTGGTCATGTGCAATTTTTCCCAGAACCTTGGAAAGCAAGCACAGCAGCGCTATGGGACGAAAGTCCGAGACCGTTGATGGAGCTGCAGTCTTCTTCAATGCAATCAGCTGCGCTTGCTTCCAAGCTTCGGGAAGAACGCTATGAGCGGAAGAGGAATTGAATATATGTACAATAAGATCACCAATTGCCGAAAGAGCCTTCGCGATCACGCTCTGGGGGATCCCATCCACCCCGCGGGCCTGCGAGGAGAAATGTTTAATAGCAAGGACTACATCATTGAAGTTGTGGGCTTAAATTTAAACCCCTCCTCCGGTGCAGAGTTGATATCGTCCATTGCTTCATTGATATTTTCGTGAGGCAAAACGGCAACCCCCGCAAAGTGAGCGTTCAACTCATCTGGTGTGGAACCGTGAAGTTCTTCCTCTTTGCTCTTGGGCAAGAGGCCGAGATTGCGCATCTCCTTCCAAATATCCTTGTTCTGATCAACAGCGTGTGAAAGATGGTTTTGGAGGGAGGAATTACGCTCTTGCTCAATGCGCAGATCGACCTCTTCGCTAAGCCGGAAGTACTCATTTTGAAGCTCAGGACACTTGCACTGGTTGCGTTGCATACGCTCCCAACGCCTGCGCGTCGCGTCTCGCTTATTCATGAGCACCCTCAGCTCAGGACCAATCCAAGGAGCATCATTTTTACGCGGGTTTATAGTTTTTTCCGGTGCTAATTCATCTAAAAAGATCATTAAATTTTCATTCAAGCAGTGAATTGTGTCTTCCAAACTGGTTTCGGCATTTTCAAGAGATGTCCAGTCACAGCGGAGCAGAAGGTCATTCAATATCTCCGGGGTGATGTTACGAAAATCCCTATACTTGAAGGAATTTTTTGGCCGAGTAGGGGTGAAGACGGTGATGGTGACGTCAATGACCGAGTGCCCACCGAAACTTGGCAGGTGTCTGTTGTGAAAGTCAGTAATGGTGTCGTTGTCATCTACGTAGATGTGATCAATCCATGTATGAGATACATTGGGGTTGTGTTGATGAGTCGGGCCATGCTGCACTATTTGCAAGGCTAGTTCTTCTGTCAGTGCAGTCAGTGTCTTGGTGTCGGGATGAGCAGTATCCAACAAGTCAGCGTTCAGATCACCCATAATAATTTTGTGACTGTAATCACCACACAGCCGGCGTAACGAGCCAAACAGCCCATCATCCTTCTGCATGGCAATTTTAGGGGGTCTATAGATTACCGCGACTAATATTGGGGGTGAGCTGCCTTGCTGCACGCTACAAAAGAGGAATTCGGGCACGCCAGGTTTCCCCGGCCCAAAAGTATTCGAAGAAACCAACTTCTCAATTTTGAAGTCATTGCGCACATACAAGGCAACTCCTCCACCCTCTCTGGTGCGATCTTGTCACAACAACGAAAAACGAGGAATTTGAACGAGACTGTCATCCACATACTCATCTAGCTTCGACTCGGCCACCCCAAATGGATGATAGGAGGGATCGTTAGCGACGAGCAAGCGTAGATGCTCAATCTTATCTGTCAGGGAGTTAAGGTTGATAAATCCCGCTTTTAAAGAATTACCCCTCCCTCGTCGCTCTTCAGCAGCCGTATCCAGTCAGGGAGTCCTTGCTGATTCTGTTGCCGGAACTTTATTTTGCTCCGGAACGATAGTGCAGCTCTGGGTGTTATTAGAGGGCGCACAGGTGCGTTCCGGACCACTTCGACAGGTCTTTTGAATGACCTGCAGATCAGCAAGGGATTCGAACGTATGCGCTCGCTCACCATTTTTCCGTCTAACCCAGAAACGCCCATCACTGTGCCAGACGTATTCAAGACCAAAACCGCGTGCAACCGACCTTAAACGTATAAATCCTTTGTATTTTTCACGGTGGAGCATCTCATTTATGAAGATTTTACGGTCTGGCACATGAGCTTTCGTATCTGGGTCAGGTAAGTCAGGCTGGATATTGTTGGCCGTGAAATAATTATTGGTGATTGTACGTTTAGCCCGAATCACTTTCCCGACTAGTCGACTACTGGAGAGTTGGACTACACATGATGGTGAATTGCGCGTGATGACAGCTGAGGCTCGGGAAGATAGAACCGAGTCACGATTACGTGTTGGAGTCTACTCCCCAGACGCACGCCCTGGTTGCAGGACACGGACATCAGGAATGTCTGCCCTCTCCAATGATGGGAGAATAGACTTGAGCACTGCATAAGAAATATCGAAGATTTCAGCAATGAGTTTCTGAAGTTAAAGAGAAGACAAATCGAATCCCGTTCGGTTTGTGAGTGTGCGTTGATCCGGAAAGATTTTATAAAGCTTCAAAGCTCATAAAGTTATCGCGCCACTGGCTTCCAAAATGGTCATTTTTCGATGTCATACTCGGGAGACGCGAAGCACAGGGTTGGGACCTTGTGCTCTTCTTTGTTCATCACAAAGAGGATATAACCGCACTGTTTTGAGTTGCAATTGTCGATCGGTATTTCTGTGAGAAGCTGAGGAGAAATATTTGAATCCGGATGGTAAGCTAAATGAGCCTCTAAATGTGATGGTATCGCGATTTTCTTGATTTTTACATAGTATACGGCTAAAATTTGAACAAGATAACACCACAGTGTATTCTAGGAATTAAAATGCGACTCATAGCTCTTGACTTGATTTTGAAAATTTATATCGAATTTCGGAGAAGTCGATGATGAAATTCATCTCAAAGTCAAGTCAGGCAAAATATAATCCGTATCGTTGGAATTTGAAACTTGGAATCGTCCTCAATTGTTTGAATACTAATATACTTATAATCCGTCGAATACTACTTATAATCCGTATCGATCGTCTAGACAATGTTTTGTATCGAATGTATTCGATTGAAGTTGATTCACGAATTTTCCAAGAGTGGAATTCCGTACATGTCGTTCTGAACCAGATACCTCGGCTTGGAAGAGAGTGGCACCACTTTCTCTACATGTTTTCGAGGGCTAAGAATCACATGAAACCCATTTCAAACGTGTGCGTTGAGAAATTTTTTCTTTTATTTCAGAGGGTCAATAGTTAAAAGTTCCATGGGAACCCTCATATGACGCGCGTCGGAAATACATATATTATGCAACGTATATATCTGGTCAAGGAATTTTCATACATATATCACAACTCGAAACTAGTCAGATTGCACAGTGTGCGCGAGAAATCCACAAAGATGTAAATAAACTAGAATTTAAACTGTTTTTTGAAAGTCAGGAGCCCAATTACATATCACAGAGTAATTCAGTCTAGTAATAAAAGGTCACATATACTTATCATTCCAGTCCAGAAAGAATAAAAATGAAATACCAAAGAAAAGAGCTCAGACGTATCGAAGATTGAAATATTGTATCTTGTCCACGTCAATCTTCTGGGAGGGTTGCGGTAGAATGAATTCTTTCAAAGCCTGATTAGAGAATGTAATTTCCTGTGTCTGTCGAATACCCAAAGGGAGAAAGTTCCAAGAATGAGCACACTGAACTTGGAAAGATGTTTTTCTATACTTCAGTCTCACTTGAGGCTTTGAGTTCCTGCTCGTTTTCATCTCCCCGCACTGGGCGCTCGGATTGGTGCCTGGTGAACATTGCAGACAGGTAACCAGGTTCCCTCATGTGCATGATCTTGTACATACTAATGCCTGCAAAGTACATTCGCCGCGAATCAGTACGCAGCCAGTCCAAGCTCTCCGTGAACGGAGTGATGTGCTCATCCTTCCTTAATAGATCATATACGTATCTAACAAATGAATTGCTCAGTCTTTGTATCCGTTGTCGCTGTTCATTTATGACGTCAAGATATACGACCGTACAGCAGTCCAGGTGGGGTCAAACTAACGCCTCGACTAGTCAAATTCGCAGAGTCCTGGTGATGCAAGCCCTAAAAAACCGCAAACCGTAAAGGGCTCTGTTGACTTTTTTCGTCACTTGATTTATTTACGGTTCCCACGACAATTCACTATCCAATACAACATCAAGACTCACGATTGTATCACTGTAAGGGACGAGAACTCCCTCCTGTATCTCACCACCTGGCAAATCCATCTTTTTCAGATCCTTGATGTTCCTCTCAGAGGAGAAAAACATTGCCTCGGTTTTACCAATGTTGAGATGCAGGACGAGGCCCGCAGCCCAATCGGCAACCAGTCGCCCTACTTCTCCGAGTCGAGCAATTTCCTCCCTGATCTTATTCTTCTCCACTTGGAGATAAATTTGGAGGTCATGAGCGTAGAAGAGATGATCTACCGACCTCCCGTCCAATAACCCGGGCAAGTCATTGACGTACAAACTGAAGAGTAGTGGTCCGAGAACGGAATCCTGTGGAACACCTAGATTGGTTGTGAGCCGATCAAATTTACTGTTCTTGGGAGTGACTAGCTGGGTGCGACCTTGTAGATATGATTTGATCCACAGGAGTGCCGATCGCGGGAAACCAAGTTGTCGCAATCTACTCAGCAGTTTCGTTGGTGATATTGTGTCAAATCGGCTTTGCTGAAGTCGAAGAGTAGTAGTAGGATGATCTTTCTTCTACCTATACCTAATCTGATGTCATCAGTCAATTTCAGCAGAGCTGTCTGGGTACTGTGGTGTTGCCTGAAACCAGCCTGGAAGCGATGTAATAATTTTTCTTTCTTTAAGTACTCCGTGATTTGGTCGTGTGCAATTTCCTCGAGAACTTTGGAAAGGAAGCACAGGAGCGCAATAAGGCGGAAGTCCGAGACTGATGATGGAGCTACAGTCTTTTATAGCGCAATCAACTGCACTCGCTTTCGAGCCTCGGGAAAGATGCTGTGAACGAAAGAAAGGTTGAGAATGTGTACAATCAGATCACCTATAGCCGGAAGAGCTTTTGCTATCACGATTTGAGGAATTCCATACACCCCACGGGCCTGTGAGGAAAAATGTTTAATAGCAAAGACTACTTCATTGAAGTTCGTGGGCTTGAATTTGGAGCCCTCTTCTGATGCCGAGTTAATACCATCCGTTGCCTCATTGATATTCTTGTGGGGTGGAACTGAAACTCTCGTAAGAAGAGCGTTCAACTCATCCGGTGAGAAATCACGGAGTTCCTCCTCTTTGCTCTTAGGTACGAGGCCAAGGTTGCGCATCTCCTTCCAGATGTTCTTGTTCTGATCAAGAGCGTCTGAGAGCTGGTTCTGAAGGAAGGAGTTACGCTCTCGTTCAACGCGCAAATCGACCTCTCCACTGAGCCGAAAGTACTCAATTTGAAGCTCGGAACACTTGCGCTTGTTACCTTGGTTTCGCTCCCAGCGCCTGCGCGTCGCATCTCGCTTATCCAGGAGTGCTCTTAGACCGGAAGTTCGTGAACTTTTTTGTGTCATATTTCATAAAGGCTGGATAGGTACTCAAAATATTGTCCTTGATGTACCTAACCTAAACCCACCGTCAGCCCTCTCAGCGCCTGAGCGTTTTTGTAGAATTAAATTTTCAAATAATTTTTTCGACCAACACATGTGCTATATGACTTAAAATCTGAATCTTTCAGGGGTGATAGATCATGATCCAAAATGATCGAAATCAACCGTCTGCCCCTCCGCTGACTGGACGTTTTGCGTCAGCCCTTTGTTCAAAACTCAATGTTGACAAGTTGGTGTGCTATATTTATTAAAATCTGGAACTTCCAGGGATGATAGATCATGATCCAAGATGATCGAAATCGACCGTCAGCCCCTCTCTAGACTGGGCGTTTCCGAGACTGACGATCTTTCCCGATGTAAACAAAGCCCCGTTTCGAGGCCGCGATTTATATATAAGATTTGTCTCATTCAAATGCATCGTCTCCGTGGTCTAGTGGATACGGTTAGAGTCTAGTGTCTGGAGGGTTCGGGTTCGTATCTCGGCAATCCCGAACTTTTTCCTTTTTTCTCCATTCCTCTCCCGATGTTATTTCAACGCGAGAAAACCATCATCCTCTGATTACGGAACTTTTTTTCTCTTAAAACCGCTCATTCATCCAGTGTTATAATAATAGCAATAAGGGGGTTTACACAAAACGTCCAATGAAGACATAGTATTGTTCAATTTTATTCATGTGCAGCACTCATTTATGATGATAGTCTCCCAATATTTATATATCGTTTCCTCGATTACACCCTGTACTTTTCAGAAAACATGCAAGTATCAATACAATCTTCGATTTTGACAAGTTATATATTCATTTTCCACAGCTAACACTGCTTTCTATTCCTGGTCGTCTTTTCAAAACATTCGTGAACAAGAATCAAATATTCGTTCATAGCCCGAATATTCGATATTTGAATATCACTCATGAATTCGAGCCTAATGACGCGAGGAGCCTCGAATGCATCCTATTTTGTGGGAATTCGCAGTTAAAACCTCAAATTAATTTAATTTGAGGTCTTAATTGCGCCCTCGAATGAACGGTACTAAGATAGAAAAATTTCCCTAATGGGAGGATGATGGTTTTCTCGAGTTGAAATAACAACAGAAGAAGAATGGAAAAAAAATTGGAACTGCCGGGATACGAACCCGATCCCTCCGACTACTAGACCAGAACCGTATCCACTAGACCACGGAATCGATATATTTGTGTGAGACAAAGCTTATATATGAATCGCGGCCTCGAAGCGGGGCTTTGTTTACATCGGGAAAAATCGTCAGTCTCGGAAACGCCCAGTCTCGAGAATGGCTGACGGTCGATTTCGATCATTTTGGATCATGATCTATCATCCCTGAAAGTTTCAGATTTTACAGATTTTAATAAATATAGCACACCAACTTGTCAACCTTGAATATTGAACAAAGGGCTGACGCAAAACGCCTAGTCTGCGGAGGGGCTGACGGTTGATTTGGATCATCTTGAATCATCATCTATCACCCCTGGAAGATTCAGATTTCAAGTCATATAGCACATGAGTTAGTCGAAAAAATTATTTGAAAATTCAATGTCACAAAAACGCCCAAGCGCTGAGAGGGCTGACGGTGGGTTTAGGTTAGGTACATCAAGGACAACATTTTGAGTACCTTCCAAGCCTTTATGAAATATGGCACAAAAAAAGTTTACCAGCTCTCGGTCTATCTCAACTCAGTACCAATCCAAGGAGCATCCTCTCTCCGCGGATTGATATTTTCTTCCGGTGCTAGTTCATCTAGAATAATCTTCCAATTTTCATTGAAGCAGTGAATTGCGTCTCCCAAGCTGGTTTCGGTATTTCCTAGAGATGTCCAGTCACATCGAAGCAGACGGTCATTCAAAATTCCCGGAGTGATTTTACGGAAATCCCTGTATGTGGAGGAATTCTTAGGCGAGCAGAAGTGAAGACGTTGATCGTCTCGTCGATGACCGCGTGCTTGACGAAACTGGGCAGTAGTCCGTTTCTTAAGTCGGTAATGATGTCATTTTCATCTACATACATGTGGTCGATCCATTTGTGAGATACATTGGGTGTTGAAAGAAGTAGCTCACAGAATCCACCTTGATTATTTAGGTTATTTATTTGCAGACTTCTTCTCTGTTCAACAATAACAACAACAACCCGAAGAGGGTTCGAAAAAAGAATGAAGGTCAAACTTCACACTCATATAACATCAGCGCGAAACGAACATTCCGCCCGCCTCGTTCCGGGAACGATAATGTAATCAAACATGATCCCCTTGTATTATGGGTAGACGAGCTGATTTGGTTATCGGTCTTCTGACTCCTCTATTCTCGGTACGCACAACTGCAACCCTGACGAGACCATCTGGTCCAGGTACTGTAGCAATCACTCTCCCTAATGGCTATCTACTATCTGGACGTAGCATGTTTGGATCCAAGACAATAACAAGATCTCCGACCATGAGATTTTCCTTCGGCTGTGTCCACTTGACTCATTGTTGCAACGTATTCAGGTATTCTTTGCTCCAACGTTCCCAGATGTGGTCTCGCAATCCTTTGACTCGCTCCCAACGTGTTAAATTATTCAAGTTCCGAAGAACAAGGGATGGCCGGAGCGTACCTCGCGAGGATTCACTTCCGAGAAAGTGAGCTAGAGTCAAAGCTGTTAGGTCGTTTAAGTCACCAGTCAACGGGATAAGGTATATTGTTCAACACCATCTCTACCTCAGATAGAATAGTCGAAAATTCTTCGAAAGTCAGCCTTCCCGGACCGATAAGGCGTCTAAGGTGGGTTTTGGCCGATTTCACTCCAGCTTCCCACAAACCTCCAAAATGTGGTGCCGGTGGCGGGATGAAATTCCAAACGATCCCTGACTCCGACAAGGTTTCTTTCACCAGATTCCAGTCGATTTCGGCAGCTCGAATCAATCTCCCAAGTTCCAAATTTGCACCTCTAAGGCTTGCACCGTTGTCGCACCATATCTTTGATGGCCTTCCTCTTCGACTCATGAATTGAGTTAGAGCAGCTAGTAGACTGGAGACTTCCATATCCGCGGCTAAATCCAGATGAGTAGCCTTGGTACACAGACAAATGATCAAAATTATATAGCCTTTGGTAGATCGGATCCCTCGACCCTTACTACTGAGAATTTGGAACGGCCCTGCGTAATCGAGACCGCATTTGTTGAATGCTTCGCTTGCGGTATCACGTGCTTCAGGTAACTGACGCATCATCTGTACCATTGGTCGGGGCCGGTCCGTCACACATTTGATGCAGTTCCGGAGATACTTTCTGATCATTCTCGGACCTCCGACAATCCAAGCATCTTCGAGAGTATACGCATGAGTCACTCGAAACCCTCCATGCAAAGTGCGCCGGTGAGTACGGTCGATAATCAATCGATCAAGGTGAGATTTGCCGTCCAATAGCACTGGGTCCTTTTCTTCAAACGGTAAGTGGGTGTTCTGGAGTCGACCTCCAACCCGTACCATTCCATCACCATCGATGAAACGAGATAGCGATCGTAACTCACTGACGTCCTTCACGCACTCTCCCTTCTTGAGGCGCTTGATCTCTTCTCTGTAGCTGTGTTGTTGACTGGAACGGACGCACACAAGGAAGGCTCTCCTGGGTTCAACGGACGTGACATATCCACTCAAACACCCCGCCGTTGGTTTGCAGTGATGCTCCGCAATCCATGAAATCAGTCGTTGACAGCGGACAATCACTCTCAGAAGGAGTTCCAACTTCGAAAATTTGTCTACAATGCTGTAGACGAACGGCTGATTCAAGTAAGTTGTCAAACATTGGATGGTTTAGACAGATCTGGTGACGTTTCCAAGGTCTGAACTGGTTGGCCATTTGCACCGGGGGTTTTGCAGCCATTCCGGTCCACTCCACCATATTGGATGATTCTTCAGATCGATTGTTGGGCAACCCCTTGATGCAAAATCGTCCGGATTCTGCTTTGTCGGTACATGTCGCCGAAACGCTCCTGGTGTCAGTTCGTTGATGAGGGCTACACAGTTGTCGACAAAATCATTTCCGGTGATTTGATCGCCTTTCAGCCAATAAAGAACAATTTTGGAGTCACTCCGAATAGTACACTTTTCTAAGCCTATGTGTGAAGAGTCCGCTGTTATCTTTGTCAACTTAGCTGCCAGCAGCGCTGCACGAAGCTCAAGTCGAGGGATAGTGGTTTGCTCCGTCATGGCTGTTGGTGGTTTCAGTCGGCGAATAGGAGAGAGTTTGGTTTTCGCAGACAGCAAACTAACCTCTGCTGACCCGTCTAGTGACTCGATTCGAGCGTACGAGACTGCAGCCAATGCTCTCCTACTTGCATCTGCAAAGGTGTGTATGTAAATTGGCTTCGAGCTCTCGCTTTTGATCCAACGCGTCATTTTGAGATCGGGAACAGAGATCAATGATTGCCGGAACGATTTCCATTGTCGATTCCATGGCTCGGGTATTTTTTCATCCCATTGAACTTTGAGATGCCATATATCTTGAATGATGATTTTGCCCACGAAGGTCACAGGTGCGATCCATCCTGCTGGATCGAAGATTCTTGCGAGTCCTGAAG
Source organism: Eretmocerus hayati (assembly GCA_029851415.1). Lineage (NCBI taxonomy): Eukaryota > Metazoa > Arthropoda > Insecta > Hymenoptera > Aphelinidae > Eretmocerus > Eretmocerus hayati. Next base: position 72,566,251 of record CM056744.1, on the reverse strand, counting down.
CAATCGTTCTCTTGGTTAATTCGCGATCTTGATCGAAGGAAGGAGCCATGAATCGAAATTCATCTTGAATTTGGTCCCAGGCACCACCAAGTTCACTGATGAGACCATCTGATGACAACTGGAACCAATCCGGACGGAGCTTATCGTCGTCAGGAATCTAATCCAGTATATCAGGGTAGTTGGAGACCCATTTCTTCAGTTGAAGGCAAGCTCGTCCCATCAACTCGACTACTTGAACACGCCACGTCCTCAATTCCTCAATAGTATCGGCTCCGCACAGAGAGTCGTCCATGTACAATACCTCTTCAACGGATACCACTGCCTCAGGGAGGTCAGCTCCGTCATCTAGACAGAGTTGTATCAATGAGCGGAGGGCTTGCCACGGAGCACTGCTGATACCATAAGTGATCGTCTCCAACACAAAGTGTTTCACTTGTTCTGCAGGTGATGGACTCCATACGAGCCTTTGTAAGTGAACATACTGTGGTTTGATTCTGAACTGACGGTACATCTTTGCAATATCTGCACAGAATACGAATCTTTGTCTTCTCCATCGAAGGATTACTCCAAGCAAACTATTTTGCAGTGTTGGACCAACGTCTAGGATATCGTTCAGACTCTTGCCATTTGAGGTTGGCCGAGGAGCATTGAATACGACCCGCAGCTTCCAGACATTGTTCCCTCGTTACCAAATACCGTGGTGAGGTATATAATTGACCAGGCCATCGTCTGATGAGAGTTCCTCGATAGACAGTTCTCGCATGTGACCACTGGCTTCGTAGTCAGCCATGAAGACATGGTGAGCTCCCACTAGCTGCGGATTTCGTTGCATCTTACGGTGCATGGAAGTCACAGTCGCCAAAGATTGATTCAAGCTCTCGCCCAGTCTGATATCGACTTCTCGTTTTAGGGGCAATGGCACCACGATCCGTCCATCAGGATCTCTGGTGTGTTCAAGAACGTAGATCTGTTCACATTCAGCTTCGTCATCCGAATGTTTCCGATAGGAAGGGATTTCTTCTTGTTCCCAAAACTTTTGGATGCATCAACTCGCTCCAAGCTATTAGTTTCTTTGACCCCCTGAATTGAGGTACAATTGACATTGAGTTGACCTGGGAAGACCTTGGTGCAGATTGTTCCCACCAGCGTCCAGCCAAAAACGGTTCTCTGTGCAAGTAACGAGCTGCAATGAGTGACGCCTTAGACGACCATCCGTGAAAACCAGGCCGCTCCAATGATTCAATCGATATCGCCAGGAGTTGCGAAGGTTGGATCAGCTAGATCCATACCCTTGCAGCTCTCAACTACACTGGGAGGTAGCGGATTTGCAGATGTCTTGACGTTTATTTGTCTCAGTACGATGGCTCGAACCTTCCAAACCTGGCTGCTATGTCGATCATACACATTTATCACAGTCTGAAACTTTGCTGAATCAAGTGATTCTCCCAATGCTCCGAAGACATGGGCTTGAATTCTTTCCAATTTCGTGCCCGATTTCCGTGCAAGGCGCAGGGTGATTATGCTGGCTTCCGAGCATGAGTCAAGTAAGGCTTCCGCCTCTCCATGGTGTAGGCGTCCATTCCCTACAGTCACGCGAGCTGTCGGTAACACTGCTAGTCATAGAGATTCTTCTCAAATTGTCACTGCAGTCTCTTCGTCCGCATCAGGTTCTTGACTGCCAAGCTGGGTCGTCATGGTGTAGAGGCGTGGATTTTTACTTGGTCTGACGTCGGCGTTGTCTGGTGGTGCAGGGCGTCGTGAGCTGGTTGGACTCTCATCTTGTAAGAGTGTATGGTGGCGTTTGGAGCAAGTTCTGGATGACGTGAGAGATGGGCAGAATTGAACCGGATGTCTTTGTCTTAGGGAGTTGAAACACAATTCATGATCCCTTGCCATTTGTCGTCGTTCACTTGGTTCTGCCTGCCTCAAGCCTTTACAGCCATACGCTGGAAGCCCGCCACGACAACAGGCACAGGGAGGATTTTCCCCTGGCTTGTTTTGAGCTCTCAAAGGTGTACGTGTCGACGTATGATCTACGTTTCTTCGCTGCTGCGTACTGGCAAGAACTGATGTAACAATCTCTGATGAAGCAGCATTTCGCGCATTGTTCATAGCCCTGAGCAAGCGACAGCGGCGCTGTAGAAACAGATCTAGTTGAGCGAATGTCGGATGGCGAACGATTGATGAGCTACCATCACCGGAGCTCTCGTTGATAGCTTCATTCAAAATTCGATCGAAGGTTTTCTCCCATTTCCTCCTGGTGACAGGATCCATGAAACAAGTAGCTATCTTAACAAACCACTCATCTTGGTCTTCAACTGGGCGTTTCTAGATTTGAAGTTGGTTGCGATGACGGTTCAACTCATCTGCCAGGTTCTGCAGCCCAGTCGCTGACTCTACCTCCAAAGGTTTCTTGGTCAGATTCAAAAGCTCTCCCAGATGGTATTGTACAAGGAGTCTTGGTTGATCGTATCGAAGTTCCAGTACGTTCCAAGCGATGGAGTAGTTTGCCGCAGTCGTTGGATAGCCAGCCAGTGCGATTTTTGCAGCTCCTTGAACGCAGTTTCTCAAATACCTCATTTTTGCGACGGGATCAATGTCGGGTTTTTCATCCACCAAGACCTTGAACGTGTCTCGAGAAGATTCCCAGTCCTCGAAGTTACCACTGAAAATGGGAAGATCTATTCTTGGTAATCTTGAAGAGTGGTGGCCAGAGGAGCATGTTGAGTCTTGGATGGCTGTGACGCTACTTGAGCCAAATTTGAAGATCGATCAAGATGCCCATAGACTCTAGATACTACCGTTCTGTTTTGGTGTGTTCTTGGAAATTGTAGCGATCAACTACATCTTCAGGTGATGACATCATTTCGACGTGGTTTGATTCGAAATTGTTCCAGTAATTGTCGAGTAAACGCATCCGTAAGCTGACAAGGCCAGGCGTCCAACTCTCCTCGGCTGCGCCCTTGATCTCTTGAGCGGTCCTCTCAAGTACCAGTTCCAAGGCGCTTAGCCTCCTCCTCACTTCTATATGATCTGAAGTGAGAAAAAGATTCAGTTTGGTGGTATCTCCAATCTGGGTCCTCGCTTGGTCCCTAATCATAGAGATATTGACGTAAGCGAGGATGCCTGGTCACAGTTCACTATGGTATTTCATCTAGCAACTGAGCGAACGGACAGTCCTCTCAGTCCCGTCAGAACACAACATCAAATGACCAAGCTGACCTGACGCCAGAGGTGCGATTTGAGAATATCAAACGATCGATTTGACCTATAGTTATTCGATGCAATTTGAGGTTATCAGACGACCAACTTGACCAATTGTCAGTCAGAGCAATCTGAGAATATCGGACGACTGGACAGACCTATTGGCCTCCAGCGCAATCCAAAATATCAGACAACCGAGTAAATTGAATAGCTTTTGGGGTGATCTGAGACTGGCAGAGCTGATCGATTACGTTAAAATCCCTGCTCCCGAACGAATCTACATTATATGTGAGACGTGCTCCAAGAGATGGCGGAGTCATGAGCATGAAAGATGAGCAGCCAGACTCAGGAGATTGGATTCGCAATGCATGATATGTATGCATGGGACAATGTGTTACAACGAAAGATAAGTCGTGTATGCATAAGCCATGCCAATCGCTTCTGACCTTCAAGAACAAGGGATTTCATAATGTACGATTCTACTACATTTACCTCTTGCCAGTGCAAATCGTAAGGTTTTGAAGTATTCATCGCCAACAGATTCACAATCTCATTGCATTAGACGAGGGGCACGGCATACCGCCCGCAGTGACACGCAACCTGGTAATCTAACCAACGAAATCCCACCTGTATTTATCACTGCACTCGTATCAGATTGAATGAGTCTGTTCCTTCTTTCGCTCGATCAATCCGGCTTGAAGGACCAAAATTTTGAAAGAATCCACCTTAATTATTTAGGTTATTTATTTGCGGACTTCTTCTCTGACCAACAATCACAACAACAACCCGAAGAGGGTTCGAAAAAAGAAAAAAGGTCGAACTTCACACTCATATAACATCAGCGCGAAACGAACATTGGGAATGTGTGATTGAGTTGCGCCATGCTACACAATCTGTAGAGACAGTTCTTCCGTGAGTGGAGTCAATGTCTTTGTGGCAGGATGAGCTGTGTCAAGTAAGTCTGCATTCAGATCCCCCTGATAACTCTGTGGCTATAGTCACCACACAGCCGGCGTAAAGAGCCGAAGAGCCTATCATCCTTCTGCATGGTGACCTTTGGGGAACTATAAATCACACCTACTAATGTTGATGGCAAGTTACACTGCTATACGTTGCAAAATAGATACTCAGGGATGCCAGGGCACCCTGAACCAGAAGTATCAGATGAGGTAAGCCTATCCACTTTGAAATTATTACGTACACACAGAGCAACCCCACCACCGTTTCTGTTACGGTCCTGGCGTAACAGCGAATAACCTGGGATCTGAACAAGACTGTCGTCTACGAACCCGTCCAGCCACGACTCAGCTACCCCGAAAAGATGGTAGGAGGGGTCGGCGGCGACGAGGAGGCGCAGATGCTCAATATCATCCGTTAAGGAATTGAGATTGTTGAACCCCGCCTCCAAGGAACTACCACTCGCTTTTGACTTTCCGGCAGCTGTATTTGGTCAGGGAATCCTCACAGACGCTACTTCCAAAGTTGCACTCTGCTCTGGAACAGTAACGTTGTTCTGGGTGCTGTCGAGGGCTCACGAGTGAGTCTTGGGACAGTTCGATACGCCGTTTGGATGACATGCAGTTCAGCAAGAGACTCGAACGCATGCGCTCTTTCACCGTTTCTACGCCTGGCCCAGAAGCGTCCACCACTGTGCCAAACATATTTGAAGTCCAGACCCCCTGCAGGTGGGTCTCAAGTAGATATATTCCTTGTATTTTTCACGGGGTAACATCTCATCGATGTTAATCTTCCGGTCTGGCACATGGGCTTCCACTTTAGGGTCAAGCAATGTGGGCTCGATCTTATGAGTTGTGAAGTAATTGTTGGCAATCGAGCGCTTGGCTCTCATCACCTCCCTGGCTAGACGGCTGCACGAGAGTTGGACTAAGCAAGATGGAATAGACCGGGAACGGGTGTCCGGAGCTTGAGGCGATGTATTGGTCGATCTATTGTCATGTATTGGATTTGCCCTCCCAGACACGCGCCAGGGCTGCAAAACACGAACATCAGTGATGTTTTCTCTCTTCAGCGAGGGGAGGATTGAATTGAGTACTGCATAGGCAATATCACATACCTCTCCAACGAGGTAGTAGAGTCTTTTTTTAAAGCACCGGTTATGATTAATTGGCTGCACTCAAGACCTTCACCCCTGAGTTCAGTACTCTGCCACCCAGCACGTGAATCGTTAGAAAAATCTGTTCAAACTTGTAGATCTGACCCGGAGGATTGATGTGGAAGCTCGAGAATGGAGGACTCAGTTTCATTACTAACATTAGATTTTCGCAGAGTGCCCTGGTCATCTTCCAAAAGATCAGTCAGATGTGCGATCTGGCTTTCCATTAGAGTGTTTTCCTCAAGAAGCATCTCACGATCTAGGCGAAACTCCTCCAGCTTGGAGTTTCGCTTCTCTATGAGTTCTTCCCAGAGACGACATGCGCGCTAACAGTTGATCGCTCGCCACACTCACTGCTGGTGTGGGCGGCGAAGAGGAGATGGCGGCGTCATGTCGGTTCAGGAGGGACAGTATCCCGTCAAACCACTTCTGAGGTGAATCATCTTGTTGAAGAAAGAGATCTAGAGTACTCTGCAAAATTAAAACCCACTGAACTCAAAGGAAATCCGGTGCTGGCGTCGTTGCTGGACTCGTCGGCTGTACTGATCTCCTGTCTCTCCCGTCCTGGGATATTCCACAGCCATTTCCTGGGGATATTGAGAGAAATGGCTGGGATGTGCCAATATCCTTTGTTCCTGCTATTTGAATTTCCGCGCCACTGATGACGAGTGTTGAGGTGCTGCCACCGCTGCGAGTTAGTAGCGCAGCAGACGACAACCGCTGCTCGTCATTCCTCGCGGCATGAGGAGAGCCTCTGGTGGTAGGGGGCTCCTCGTTGCAGACAGGGACAGTGGTCCGAGGAGCAAGGGAGATATCCCTGTCTTGCCGCGAGAGCTGAGACGCGCCTGCGTGATGGTAGACAGACCACTCACGCCAGCACGCACACCGGTATTCTACTTTTCTTTTTCTCTTTCTCTCTCTCTCTCTCTCTCTCTGATGCTCTTCGTGCTGCATTGAGCAGCCGAAATATTCTGCATGACTGCACCCGGCGACGTTATAGTAGATGGATTTTTTCTCACCTCAAGACAAGCCACGCAGAACCACGTGTTGTTCGATGTCTTTGAACATTTTGCGTGGGCGAACCGTTTGCAGATGCTGCATTGTTTGCTGCCATGACGCAGAATGGTGTTGCATATGTGGCAGGTGGTGTTGCTCATTGTAGAACAGCAGACAGCAGCAGTATAGTAGCGAGCAGCAGACAACCACTGGGCATGCGCAGGATGGTTGGTTTCGTCGCCAAGAACTGCCGACTGGATGTTATTGTCGGATTGCAGAATTTGGAATAATTCCTCTCAGGCTCAGGTTGGAGCCATGCAGTGATGCTCCGAGAGTATGAGCCTGCGAGAGGAAATCCAATCTGCAAAAAATTATCACTCGGAACAAGAGAGAGAGAGAGAGAGAGAGAGAGAGAGAGAGAGAGAGAGAGAGAGAGAGAGAGAGAGAGAGAGAGAGAGAGAAAGAGAGAGAGAGAGAGAGAGAGCGAGAGAGAGAGAGAGAGAGAGAGAGAGAGAGAGAGATTGATTGTCCAAGAGCGGGTTCAAGCGTCGGTAGGGAACCCATACCAAGGAAGAGGAGGATTCTGTGCCATTATTGCGTTGGACATAAAGAACGCGTTCAACTGCGCGAGCTGGGAGCGAGTCTATCAATCCCAAGCAGGTAAAGTGCCGCCCTATCTACTAGCCATCACGAGTGACTATCTGCGGAACAGGACACTCGTGTACGACACCGACGAGGGACAAGAGATCCGGGAACTGTCCGCCGGAATTGGACAGGGGTCGGTTTCCGGGCCGTTCAACTGGAACACCCAGTACGACAGCTTACTGTCTATTGAACTGCCCGAAGGAGTCATAATAGTGGCTTTCGCGGACGACGCGGGGCTCATAGTCTAGTCCGACAACGAGGAACTCTTGGGTAGACGCGCAAACGAGGCGCTGGCCCGAGTCTACGAGTGGATGATCAGCAGGCTCCTAGAGCTTGCTGTCAAGAAGTGCGAAGCAATCGTGGTCACAAGACGCAGGAAGTTTGACTTGCCCCACTTTTACATCAACGGGCAAGAGATCCCACGCAAGACAGAGCTGAAATACCTCGGCGTATGGCTTGACGACAAGTGGTCGTTCAAGAAGCACATCCAGGAGGCCGCTCAAAAAGCGAGCAGGGTTGGTGCGGCGCTTCAACGGCTGATGCCGAATATCGGAGGACCCAAGGAAAAGAGGCGCGCACTTCTCAACACCGTCAGCACCTCTATCATGCTCTACGGTGCACCCGTGTGGGGAAAGAGAGTAGAGAAGACCATCATCGAGAAGAAGATGGGGCCTGTCCACCGGAGAGCGGCCCTGAGAAGTATCCGTGCCTACCGCACCGTGTCAGGAGATGCGGCTTACGTATTGGCGAGTACACCGCCCATCTACTTGCTCGTCGCGGAGCGAGTGAGGATCTGGGACCGCCAGAAAGTGATCGGAGCCGAACGAGTACTCACCCCGACGATGAAGGAGATTATCCGCGACAACGAGAAGGAAACCACCCTTGAGCATTGGCAAACTGAGTGGGATTCGCCATTTGCGAACGGCAGATGGACGCACCGGCTGATCCGTGACGTAGCCAAGTGGGCGGAACGCACCCACGGAGAGATGGACTACTGGACGACGCAGGCACTGAGCGATCATGGTTGCTTCGGTTCCTATCTAACCAGGTTCAAGAAGAGGAGGACCCCAGCATGTCAGTCATGCGGGGATGAATGGGATGACGCCGAACATGCCCTGTTCAAGTGCAGCGACACCCGGAGAGAGCGCGCCGAGCTGGATGAATGGCTGGGTGCTCAACTAACACCTGAGAATCTCGTCCCGTACTTACTCCGCAACCAGGAGACATGGGATAGACTCACCGGATACATCAAGCTGGTGATGACCCACAAAGAGGAGAAAGAGAGGGAAGTAAGGCGCCTCGAAGCAGGCGAATTACAGTGACTCTGCCGATTGAAACAGAAGAGGCCCAAATGATTCCAGGAGGAATCTGATGCACTGAAGAGGGAAGAAAGAAGAAAGAAGAGAGAAGAAAGAAGAAAGAGAGGGAACAATGAAGAGTGAAGATAGAAGATGCCGACAAGTGGCCGAAGAGAGAAGATGGAGAAGAGGAACGCTCGCAATCGAGCGCGAGACATGCCGCTCATCCTGAAGTAATGCTCACGCGGTTCCGGGATGAGATGGTAGATGCAGGTGGATCTCCTTCTTGATTGCCCGATGCCCTAGGTATCGGACATCGAGGGGAGAGGGATATTACACGGCCGGGCCCACCTCTCGGTGGGCCCCACCCAAACCCGTGTCCCGCCTGGTATGGCCTGCGTGGGTTATGCGTAGTCCGCGTAAGCTGAACCAGTCCGGTGTCTGGGGACGGATCCGAGGGATCCTGAGGCAGATTTTGCCCTCTAACCACCTTAAAAAAAAAAAAAAAAAAAAAAAAAAGAGAGAGATTGATTGATTGATTGATTAAATATTTATTTAGAGCAGGGGATAAATCCCATATGCTCATATTGCAGTACAATGCGAGAAAACAATAGATGATATTTTTAATAATTATTAAATATCTAGAAAATGTGATTCAAATTCAAATTTTTGGATACAAATTCATATGTTCATATTTGAGGCCACCATCTAGTCGCGGGTGCAAGGAACGGTTGAGATCACTACAGTGCAATGGCGGCCTCACCCATCTCACGTGTGTTCGTTGGTGTCAAGTTGAGACTTAATGAGTGATGTTGGGATGGGGTTAAGCTTCCCTCTGTGTGCACGGTTGAACCATTCTTCTCTATCTTCATTTCTCAGCTCGTGAAGGAGTAATTTCTTGAGGGCTGCGCATGAAGTGTTTTCAATATCAACTGGTGGGATTCTGTTCAACGCACGTGATGAGCAGACTGTGAATGATTGGTTCCATGCTTCGGTTTGTGGTGCTCGGTATGAGAGCATGGCTTTGGTGCGACGTTCAGATTGACGAATGCCTCGTTCTTGGGATACCATGAATCGGGGTCGAAGATATTGGGGAGAATCTGTCTCCAAGACAGAGAAGGCAAGCGAGCCAAGGAGATAATCTCTCCTTCCAGTAACAGTTAACCAACCAAGTGCGATGCAAAAGGGTGTTACTTGAGCCTTCCATGGTATTTTGCCGTACACAAAACGCACGCATGCGTTCAGTAGTCTGTGAAGCTTCAAAGTCTGCTTCTGTAGGTCCTGTGAGTAGGGTCAGTGAGTAATCGAAGTGGGGGAGGACAAGACTCTGTATTGATTGCTGACGAAGAGGGCGTGGAAAATTGCGACATGAGTAGCGTAGGGAGTATAGCGAGCAATGCACACGTTTGCTGATTTAATTGATCTGGGCATCGCAATTCAATGAGGGAGATATGCTTACACCCAATAGCTTCATCTGAGGAGAGTATTCTAGATCAATTCCCATCAAATTTATCCGAGGTAATTCATTTAATTTCACCATTGAGAGGTAGATCTCACTGCCGAACAGCATTACAATTGTTTTCGCGGCATTAAGTTTGAGTTCGTTCTCAGACGCCCATGATGCGATGGCATTTGCGTCTTCAGCTATGAGAGCTATTCGAGTGAGAAGATCTGATGGCCGCGAATGGATGTGAAGGGGACTAGGCGGTTAAGCATGGTGGAGTGGACCTTGTCAGATATGGCCCCGAAAGTATTTTTCCCCACTTTTTCACACCAAATGATGGGGGGAGCGAAGGTTTGTAGGTCCCAAAGTCGCCCCTGTTTTTTACAGCACCCCAAAAACCCTCTAAAAACGCTAGAAATCGATGTTCCTTCTATCAAATCGCATTCTGACGCATTTCAACAAATCGATCTGAGAATTCTTTGACATACTCTTGAAATGCGGTCGATCATGAAAAGAATATTTTCATTCCGATAACTCTCGATTGAGGCCCTAAAAAAGATTCTTCAAAACTTCGAAGTCAATTTTCTCATGTAAATTGGAAAGGACTATGTTAGAAAACCATTGCATCGTGTTCATCAGATTATTTTGCATCAGAAACGGGTATTTTGAGAATTTTTTAGGTGGTGGAACATGGTCAAAAGTGCAAAAATCGTTCTCAAAGCAAATTTTAATTCAGTAATTTGCATCTTCTGCGCATGCGCGTCCTCCTACGTCTCTGAAAGTATTCTCAATCGATAGCTGATGCAATTTCCTTCAAAATGACCTCTTGAGGAAGTCGATTCGATGCAGTAAAACCTGAGATCTAGCTGGTCCAAAAAATGAAGAAATCCAAGGTACCAAATCTGTGAAGCCGTGGCTCCTTCAATGGGCCCGAAGAGTGCGAATTTTGAGTCGAACTGTCTCAAAGATGTAAACATGTGTTTTCGATGTAATTTTTGACGTAGAAGCCGAATCCGTCGTCAGTTTTGTTCCAAACCTTCAAGATTTTTGATGACACTCAAAACAGCGACTGGAGGGTGTACGGCCATTTCCAGCCTTCTTCTACACATTTGAGATGTATGATGAATATAGTCAAAGGTTTGAACTTGTCGCATAGAGGATGCAAGTACGTTTCCCTTTGTATTTTGACCAACTGATGATGATGCCGATGATTTCGAGGCTTGGGAATGAGTTGGGAGTCAGATTCGGGCTGATGGAGCTATATTTTGTTTTATGATCTCATCAGAGAAAACTGCATCATGCACCTTATATCTCTCTCTCGAGTTATTTCTGTGCCTCAAAACCATCGCTATTGTCTTCAGCAAAATACAAAGGAAAACATACTTGCATCCTCTATGCGACAAGTTCAGACCTTTGCCGACTCATCATACATCTCAAATGTGTAGAAAAAGGCTGGAAATGGCCATACACCCTCTAGTCAGTTTTTTGATCAAAAATCTTGAAGGTTCGGAACAAAACTGACCACGGATTCGGTTTCTACGTCAAAAATTACATCGGAAACACATGTTCACATCTTTGAAACAGTCCGACTCAAAATTCGCACTCTTCGGGCCCATTGAAGGAGCCACGGCTTCACAGATTTGGTACCTTGGATTTCTTCATTTTTTGGACCAGCTAGATCTCAGGTTTCACTGCATCAAATCGACTTCCTCAAGAGGTCATTTTGAAGGAAATCGCTTCAGCTATCGATTGAGAATACTTTCAGAGACGTAGGAGGACGCGCATGCGCAGAAGATGCAGATTACTGAATCAAAGTTTGCTTTGAAAATGGTGTTTTAGATTTTTGACCATGTTCCACCACCTAAAAAATCCCAAAAATACCTGGTTTTGATGCAGAATAACCTGATGAACACGATGCAATGGTTTTCTAACATAGTTCTTTCCAATTTACATAAGAAAACTGACTTTGAAGTTTTGAAGAATTTTTTTTAGGACCTCAATCGAGAGTTATCGGAATGAAAATATTTTCTTCATGATCGACCACATTTCAAGAATATGTCAAGAAATTTTCAGATTGATTCGTTGAAATGCGTCAGAATGCGATTTGATAGGAGGAACATCGATTTTTAGCGTTTTTCAGAGGGTTTCTGGCGTGCCGTAAAAAACAGGGGCTATTTTGGGACCTACAAACCTTTGCTTCCCCCATCATTTGGTGTTAGAAAGTGGGGAAAAATATTGTCGGGGCCATATCGGACAAGGTCCACTTCACCATGCTTAACCGCCTAGTCCCTTTGACTATCATCAGCAAATATCATGTGTCGGGTGTGTTGCAGTACTTTTGCAAGATCATTTATAGAAATCAGAGATAATAAGGGTGCAAGAACGCTCCTCTGAGGTACTCCTGCATTGATTGGTAACCAATCCTCATGTGTACCATCTTCATGTCGAACAGCCTGCGTACGTCCTCGGATGTAGCTGGCAAACCAGTGTATTACTCGATCTGAACAACCAATCTGGCGAAGTTTGTACGTAGACGTGCGTGAGGAATCGTGTCAAATGCCTTGGAAAAATCAAAAGAGACAAGTATTGTTAGCATACGTTGCTCAATGCCAGTACGTACATCATCGAGTACGCCCAGGAGTGCAGTTTGAGCAGAGTGTTTTGCACGGTATCCAGATTGGAAGGGATCAAGTAGGTTGTTGGAGGTGAGATGTTTCATGAGCTTATCAAAAACAACTCTTTCAAGTAGTTTAGAGGGCTCAGACAGTTGTGCTATGGGACGTGTTTCACTTGGTGATGTTGGTAACGGAACTTTGTAGAGAGGGATAATTGAAAATTTTTTCCAAGACGAAGGGAAGTGGCCGGTTGAGAGGGAATTATTGAAGATTTTCGTTAACTGACTATGTATGGCTGGGAAGGCCATTTTGATCATCGTGGACGAGAGTCCATCAGCACCCATTCCCTTCTAATTGGATGACTGAAAAGCTTTTGAAACGTGGTCCATGGTGACTGGGATGAAATCGAATATTGGAATACCGTCAGGAAGAGGAGCAGAACATACAGAGTTTATATCTGTATCAGCTAATGGTGTGAAATTAGAATCGACTGATGCATAGTGTTTAAGTCGTTGCCGCTGAAAAGGGACAAGGGTGAGGGTAGACGTTTAGAGCCAATTCCAAATCTGCTCAGCTCACGCCATCTGGTTTTGATATCAGAGGCAGAGCTCACTTTACTTGATATATACTCGTGTTTGGCGTTGTCCACGGCAGATTCGGTCTTACTGCGAGCGGCTCTGTACTCTTCGTGGATATTGGGAGATCTTAAACGTCGTGCTCGCTGATAGAGTGCGTCTCTTTGCTTCATCATGAGGCGTATGTCAGCTGCCACCCAACACGCAAAGAAGAACGCGCCGGTGCAGTCGGGGCGCCACGTCGGAAGAGCGAGATTGTCAATAAACTCAAATTCTCGGGCGCTCGCCCGAGATGAGCCGGCGCGTTTGCCCCTAAAAAATCGACGCAACGCCCGCGTTCGAACCATGAGAGAAGAAAAAGGCAAGCCGTGCCTCGCCACTATGGTCGGCACTGTGACATGACTCGATGATCTGAAATTTTACACACACATAGTTGAAGAACATTGCTTCGATGTAGTGGAAGATTTGGGATGAAAAACAATTACAAAAGAATTAGAAAAATCATACAATTTTCCGACGTTTTTGCGGGTTTCAATGCCGAGATGAGCGCCGCCAGCATGATTTTCGAGATGCGAGAAAGTTTTTCAGTTTTGACCCACTATAAAACTCAAAGCGAGAAAGTTGTTCGAAAGGGTCTAGAGTATGTTATTCTTCAAGATTCAGATCAAATGCTGCGATAAGAAAAAAGTTAGAGTACCTTTTGTATATAAATCTACTTGCGGCCGGCGAGTAAACGACACGGTGCTAAACAATAATCTCAATAAAACTCTTAGGACTTTTTCCCTATTGCATCATTTGGTCTGAATCTTGAAGATTAACATACTTCAGACCCTTTCGAACAACTTTCTCGCTTTGAGTTTTATAGTGGGTCAGAACTGAAAAACTTCCTCGCATCTCGAGAATCATGCTGGCGGCGCTCATCTCGGCATCGAAACCCGCAAGAACGTCGGAAAATTGTATGATTTTTCTAATTTTTTTGGAATTGTTTTCCATCCCAAAACTTCCTTTACATCAAAGCAATGTTCTTCAACTATGTGTGTGTAAAATTTCAGATCATTTCATCGAGTCATGTCACAGTGCCGATCATAGTGGCGAGGCACGGCTTGCCTTTTTCTTCTCTCATGGTTCGAACGCGGGCGTTGCGTCGATTTTTCAGGGGCAAACGCGCCGGCTCATCTCGGGCGAGCGCCCAAGAATTTGAGTTTGTTGACAATCTTGCTCTTCCGACGCGGCGCCCCGACTGCACCGGCGCGTTCTTCTTTGCGTGAAGGTTCTTTTGAGCTGGTTAAGGTGAGGTTTCTGGATGGTGACAACTGATCAAACGCCTCGATTGAGGCATTGGTGAGGGCAGAGACAGCATCATCAATATGCCCTACAGCTAAAGACGCATAAATAGGAAGGCTGAGAAAAGCTGCGAAACAGCTAGAAATATTTGAATAAGGGCTTATTCTTGAGGGATTATGTACAAGGGGACTCTATACTGAAGGAGGATGAATGGTGGAATACTGCGAGTCTGACACAACAGGGTCAGGAACATCGCAAGCTACTGGTAGGGCAGAGGGAATTAGAAGGTGCAGCGTTTCTCAAGATACATGGTCGAGTTTCCGGAGAGCAATATTTTTTGGTTTTTCTGGAGGTGGACTCAGGGAGTAGTCACTTTCTATGAAGTCATGACCAACTGCGAACGGAGAGACTGATTCACGGTATTTGGAGTTAACTGACGAATTACGCAGTGAAAAGATATCTAAGCATGTATCATGAATTTGGCCATCTTTCCACATAGCGTGGTGAGTGGGCTCAGTGCAAGCGGGGAAGAGTAAATATGAACTAAATAGTTGTGTGAAGTAATCGGACGCAGGAGATTTTGTTGCTAGATTGAAATGGGAATCACCAGTGATTATTGTGTGCTCATAGCTGGGGATGAATTGAGAAATATTTTCCATGAACTCTTGAGGGTATTCGACTGCTGGTCTACGGTATACAACGGCAAAGAGTAGAGGTGTGGATTCTATCTTGATTTCAGCTATTAGGTATTCAGGCACATCAGCAAATAAGGGCTCAGATGAACTAAGAATTTTACATGGGTATTGTGTACGATGGTAAAAACCCAACCCTCCACCTCCTTTTCCCACTCTATCGTGATTTATGAAAGTGAACTAGGAATATCATAGACTCGAACAACGTCTCCGGGCTTCAAAAAAGTTTCACCTACTGCTATGATGTCATATTCATTTAGAATCACTTGCGTTTCAATTAAAGAAGGATTGGTTTTTGATCCGCTCATATTTATGTGACCAACGGTGATGTAAGCACGTTTTTTACATGGAACTGACAGAGATGTTTGGAGTGACAGACTCTGTGATCCCTATTGGTCCATTCCCGAAGAATTCTGCTCCACAGGCTGGGTTGAAGGCATAACAGGTTGATTTCTGGGGAGCTCATAGCGAGAGAGAGAGATAGATGGATAGATAGATGTCCTTTATTCGTCCGAAGACGAAAAATACAATTACATACGCCTACATATGCCCGTTAAGATGTAATAACACGTATGAGAATGAATATAATATATGTACAACAAAATAATAATGATAATTTCAGTCAATTACTGGTTTGGTCAAGGACAATAATCATCACAATTCGGGACTAGTCAGGGTGCATACTCAGAAGTATAAAAAGAGGGGTAAGGGCTCGCACTAATATCACAGCTATAGATCACCAATTGGGTGACTGAGGTCACATGTAAAGAATACTAAATTGAAGAAGAGCCCTTTCCATTACAGATTGAAATAATGCCTCTTCTCCACATCAATCTTCTGCGAAGACTGGGTTAGTGAAAAATCCTTCAGGGATTCTTTGAATTGTGATGTTTTCCGCAGCTGCCGAAAGCCCGGAGGAAGAAAGTTCCACAAATGAGCACACTGAACCTGGAATGATCTTCTTCCGTACTCAAGTTTCATATTGGGAACTTTGAGTACCCGCTCTTCTGTATCACCGCGTGCGGGGCGTTTGGATTGGTACCTGGTGAACATCGCAGCTAGGTAGCCAGGCTCTCCTAAATGCATGATCTTGTGCATTAACAGAGCTGCGAAGTACATTCTCCGCGAATCAGTATGTAGCCAAACGTTCCCTAGACGGGGTGATGTGCTCGTCTCTCCTAAGATCAGAAATGTACCTCACACATGAATTGCTTAGTCGCTGTATCCGTTGCCGTTGTTCGTCCGTGGCGTCGAGGTACACGACCGTGCAATAATCTAAGTGCGGTTGAACCAAGGACTCGACTAGGCGAACTCGGAGAGGTCTGGTAATACACTCCCTAAAAAACCGCAATTCGTATAGGGCTCTGTTGACTTTTTTAGTTACTTGGTCAACGTGCGGTCTCCACGTCAGTTCCCTGTCAAGTGTAACACCAAGACTCACGACCGTGTCACTGAACGGGATGAACTTTCCATCCTGTATTTCAACGCCTGGCAAGTCCATTCCCTTCAGGTCTTTGATATTCCTTCCAGAGCTGAAGTAGATTGCCTTGGTCTTGCCAGCGTTGAGACACAGACCGGAACTCTTGGCCCATTCAGCTACTAGTCGTCCTATTTCACCCAGCCAAGTGATGCCCTCTCTAATCTTAGTTTTCTCGACTTGGAGATAAATTTGCAGGTCATCCGCATAAAATAGATGATGTACCAAGAGATTGTAGATTGTAGATTGGTTTTATTTTTGGTACCTTGGGGTATAACCCTATCTGGTACAAATAGCAAAATTCAAATTACATAATAATATTACAATATGATGAGAAGGTTGAGTAGATATAATCAATGAAACTAATTACTTATTTTTAGTGCTAATCTGAGGAACATTTTAGGCAGGGGATGTACAACTATATCTCAGTACATATTCGGAGAGAGATCATTTACAGGTGTTGAATGATGTAATTGCATTTTAAGTAATCAACTGAATTGAAGAACTACTATAAAGAGATTTTCGGAAAAGAAACTACTAGAGCTTTGCACTCTCCGTGTTATTTTAGTGAGCTGAGAAAAGTTCGAGATCTAACAACTATGAAACAGTTTCATGCCGAGTTTGGAAGTCAACAAGATCGAGTTCTGAGAAAATGGGATTAAGAGGCCCATTTTTTGAAGATTTCATACAAACAACGAGGTTCCTAACCACTGGCTTCGGTATTTTCAATCTAACACTCAATAAATGAGCTTTTTTGAGTAAATTATGGACTTGTTTTGGCCATAGAGGGCTACAGTAGATTTTTGAGTGGTTTTCGTGTCCAAAAATATCTTTAACAGATTTTTTCATCAATTTAGAAGAGTTCACAATAATTTTGTCTCGAACTATGGTTGACGACAGCTGTATTACGAGTGATTGAGAACTCGCATGCTTGGTTTTTGAAGAACTTGAAGTTTTCAGAACTGATGGATTAACATTGCGAAAATGAGGACCTTTCCACTCTCTTACGTTCACTACGAAGTTCTGAGATTCTGGTACATCTATAGCGTCAAGAATTTTATTCACTATCTCATTTTTCGAGAGATTTAAGTTACAAGGAATGTCAGTTAGAATCATTTCAGCTGAATCTACTAATGTTGACTGATGAGATATCTGAGAAAGCTTATCGCGAATATCAGAAACATCCTTTTCGATCGCAATTATTCGCTTTTCTATCCTGTCTTCAAGTTTACTTAACTTTGAAAAAAGTCTTTCTTGACAAGCGTCAAAATGAGCGATAAACATTTCGAAATAAGGTGGCATATCGCCTGAATATGCAGATTTTTCTGAACTATTTTTGGAGTCAACAGATTTATACGAATTCGCCTTATCAATTTGAGAAGAACTCACTGCGAATACATCTGGTCCCATTGTAACGTTGTAGAAACACAGTCGGAATGCGGGGTCAAATCAGCTGACACTGATGTTGTCAGGCGCTAGCCGGTGTTATTCAGGCAGCACAATCAGTCAAAGAGCTCGGGGCAGATCTCGTGCGAATCAGGCTTTAGAGCTGGTAACGCAGGAAACTTGGGAGAATGGCTGCCATCTAGGTGCTGACTTTGGAATTGCAAGGATCCAGCGGATCAAGATCTGGAGAATGTGCACCTAACCTCAAAGCCCAAAACGTGCTCGTAGAAATGTTGATGGAATTTTTGCAAGATGCGTAGATTCATAAAGATTCATGAGTCTAACGAATGCTTGCAATAATTGGCGTGCAAGAATCTGTAAAACAAAAGCCCGTAGGCAACTTGCGGCAGAAAAGTGACGATATAGTGAAGAGACGATAGAGAAAACGTGTGATGAAGCTCACCGAGATTGATTGATTGATTGATTGATTTGTTTATTCGCCCGGGGACAATTGGGTCCCATAGGGCACTTTGCCAATTACATTGGTTCATAAAATTCATTAAATTTATAAAATTTCTAAAATTCATCATTACAAAATTTCAAATGAAAAAAAAAGTAACAATTGTGACGTAAAATTGAAATGTTTTTTACATATTTACATTGAGTAATTACTAGTATTTTCTATACTTATATGCTAGGGTAAAGACTTTGTGATCATATTGGGGATCATGTAATACTGATTTCGTGTGCGTGGATCTGAGATCTGAGATCTATAGAATCAGATCGAATCTTTTTCAGAAAGATACCGCAGTAAGCAGAGTTTGAATGATCCATGCGAGATTGTGCTATGAAGCAGAGATGTGATATCCTGTGGAAGCTTATTCCAAGATATGCTGGCGCTCACATGAAATGAAGTCTTGTAAGTAATGGTGCGGTAATGAGGGATTACTAGGTCTCCCGATTTCAGTCGCTCTGACCTGATTATACTTGTATTGCAAATTTGGGTTAGACTTGACGCGAGATACGATGGTTGACCAGTTCGTAAGATTTGAAATGTTAGGCTGTTCATGAAATATTCCCTCCGAGCTTTAACGGAAAGCCACCCAAGTCGCTGTCTATACGGCGTAACATGGTCACGCCATGGGATGTTCCCGTACACAAAACGAATGCATGCATTTTGAGCTCTTTGAAGTCGAGCATTGAGCTCTTCGGGCAACCCATGGTACACTAAGCATGCATAATCAAAAAAGGGCAAGATGAGCGATCGGGTGAGGGTTTTTCGAAGTGCAAATGACAGAGAATGGCGGTGAGCTTTGAGTTGACGTAGTGTCCTGAATACCTGCTGACAGATGTGGGAGATTTGCCTATCCCAGGTGAGATCATTGCTGATCCAAACTCCTAGATTTTTTGCTTCAGACACATAATCGACAGGGACTCCTCCGATGGAGATTCGTGGTAGGCTATTGATATCAAGTGAGCGTAGATTCTCCGCAGTGCCAAGGATCATGACTTTTGTCTTCATGAGATTCAGGGTGAGGCCATTTGCTACAGCCCAATCATTAACTGCGTTGGAGTCCTTTTCTATCATCTTCAATGCATCAGAAATTTCCTGATGGCGACAACTTCTGTAGATCTGAGTGTCATCGGCGTATATCATGTAACGCGAGTATTTCAATACACTCGGTAGGTCATTTATGAAGATACTGAATAGAAGAGGCCCCAAGACTGACCCTTGGGGTACGCCACATGTAGTATTTAACCAGTCTGACACAGAACCTCCTTCATCAATAACCGCTTGACATCTGTCAGCAAGATATGAGAGTAGCCAACGAATGGTATGGTCATCGATATGAAATGTGCGTAATTTATGTATGAGAAGGTGATGCGGAATCTTGTCAAACGCCTTAGAAAAATCGAACAATACTAGTATCATGTACTCAGTTCTGTCTGCAGCCCTCTTCACATCGTCCAGTACGCCAAGCAAAGCTGTCTGAGTGCTGTGATTTTGTCGAAAACCAGCTTGACGAGGGTTTAGTAGGCCATTTCCTTCAAGATGTCGCGATAATTGGTTCGAGACAATTTTTTCAAGCAGTTTTGAGCACTCAGACAGTCTTGCTATTGGCCTCAGGTCTGAGACATCAGCCACCTCTGGTGTTTTTGGAATTGGCGTGACAAGAGTGCGCTTCCAGAGTGCAGGAAAGGATGCATTCATGATAGAAGAATTGAAGATGTTAGTCAGTGGCTCCAGAATTGATGGACATGAATCAGTGAGATTCTTTATGGTGAATCCATCAATACCGAAGGTCTTTGATTTCACATTGAGTAAATTATGGTAGATTTCATCGGGAGATGTTTCAGTGAGAGAAAATGGAGCTATTGATGATGCAGGTGTCACTGAGGATGAGGGATTTGGAGGACAGTGTAAAGGTGCAGTTGAGATCGATGAGAAATGTTGGTTTATGGTGTTACGTGAAAAATTGGTGAATGGTGAGGGATGTCGTGATTTAGTTATGCCAAGTCTGTTCAAAGAGTTCCACAGCTTATTCATATCTCTGCTTGCATTAATCTGACTTGAATAGTAGTTATTCTTTGCTGCGCGTAACATTTTTTGCGTCTCAGCTCTTAGGCCTCGATATTCTTCCATGAGTTGAACTGATCCTGTCTTTTTAGCCCTATCAAAAGTCTTATCACGAACTTTCATGTGATTTCTAATATCACGTGTGACCCAAGGTTTATTTGCCTCTGAGATCACAGTTGTACGCATTGGTGCAAATGTGTCAAGGGTATTCATAACTATGGCATTAAAAGAGTTGACTTTCTCATCTAAACTAGCCTCGTATGGGAATTGACTAAGAGCTATATTCAGGGTACAATGGTATTCATTCTTATGGAAGTTTCTGAAATCACGTTTCTTTACAGTACGTTTCTCGATCGCAGGACGGTCAAATTTAATTCGGAGGTCTATTCTATCATGGGCTACTGTGAATGGTGAGATTGACTTAGAATATGAATCAATTATTGCCAGAGAGTTGACTATAAAGAGGTCAAGCCAAGTATGTGATAATTGACGCTGTGCATTCAATACATGGTGGGTCGGGTCAGATGGTACTAGTTCAAGTGCAAGGTTCTGAAGGGAGGTCACCATGAATTTAGACGCTGCGTTCTCAGTGCTCATATTACTGTTAAAGTCACCTGTTACCACAACTGTTCTGTACTTAGGTAAAAATGTTGACAAGACATCAAAAAATTCAGAGGGAAAAGGACCTTCAGGGGGTCGATATACTACTGCGAAAAGAAGTGAGTCGTTCTTGCAAGTGACTTCAAGAATCAAATATTCGGGTTGTTTGTAACGGGAGCTATCTGATCTCGCTAGGGTCTTGAAGCGTAATGAATTGCGTATGTAAATGGCAACTCCTCCACCTTGACGTCCAACTCTATCATTCCGGACAATTACATAATCATCGATTGCAACTGCATCATCAGAATCCAGTGAACAAAGTTTGCTTTCAGTGATTGCAAAAATATACTTAGGTGAGGTGTGAAGGAAGTACTCAATTTCATCAAAGTGTGTGAGTATGCCATTCACATTCGCATGAGAGATATCTATGTAAGATGCAGAATTCTTGGAAATAAAGTTTCGATCTCTGTTGCTAAGATCATTCTTGAAATGTATCCAACTGTGCTTCTGAATGGATTGGGATTCGCGGTGACGTAGGATCTTTGCGCATATAAACAATATAGTCAATGACTCGAGGTTGGAGATATTTCAGTTCATTGGATTTGACTTGGGCTTTTTTGAGCAATTCAAATACGGATTTTGGATACAGTGGTCTCATACCTATAGATTTTGTAGACGGGTTCTTGAAAATTTCGGCCACTGTAAAATTTTTCTTATTTATGCGACTAGAGATGACAAAATCACGGATGTGTATGGACTTGAATTTCATAACAATGCTACGTGTAGTACGAGCTGCTGCTGTTGTCGATGCGGTGGCTGGTATCCCGTTAGTTCTCGGAGATGTTCGAGGAAAAAATTTGACATCGAGTATGTCAACTAAGAGATGGGCAAGGCCGAGGGCTGACAGTAAAGCTTTTGCAATCTCCATCGGAGAGTGAGTGACGTCCAGCGGTATCCCAGATGCAATAAGCTCAGCTTCATCTTTGTACTGTACCGTCGTGGGATTATTCACGGGAATAGGCAGTGAAATGCTATCAGATACTGCCTTCAGTTCGTTGCGCAACATTGAAATATCCTTGGTCAGCTTCTCATCCAAATTGTGTAAGCGTGCATCATGGGCAGCGAGTTTAGTGTGGATGTCGGAGAGATCATCAACACGTTTATTTAAGGCATCCACAGATGTGTCGAACTTCCCTTCCAACGCTTTCAGTCTCCGCTCTTGTTTATCATTGAAAGCTTGGAACTGTTTTTCAAGCAACTGCAAGATGTTATTATGGGATGATCCATTATATGCCGGTTCATCCGTATTCAAGTTATTCGCACCATCTGATAGCGAGGGTGTTGTGATAGCAGCACTCATTATGGTCGATATTAGTTGCGTATTGTTGGTGTGGTTCTCGCTCGCCAGCTGTGAGGTAGTCATCGTGTGCGTCGGTGGTGTGGGTGAAGCACTTGATGTATTTTCGTCCATCTTCAAACGATCGCGATATGTCTTCGTTCTAGTTATCGATAGAGAACAGCAAGGTTTTACTGAGCGATACGACGCATATACACGCGCACAGCCCGGATGGAATGTATTAGTGCAGTCGTCTGAGTCGCACAAGATAAAATCACCGGCTATTGGCTTTCCGCACCTGGCACAGGACGGCATTCGTTATGGATGAGCAGTGGGTGTGTGTGCGTGTATCACACGCAGCAGACAGCAGATGAGCTGTCCTCAGTAATAGTGGTGTTGATTGCTCATGCGCCGTGTAAGGAGACTGAGTATCCGCGTGTATATATGTATATATATATATCTTGTGCCGCAGAGCTGCGTTAATGAATCACTACAAGTCTATACTGCGGTGTATTTATCACCCGCACTGCACCTCTAATCACCACTGCACATCTCACTATTAAGCGAACGTACACAGGAGCTCAACGCTGTACACTTGCAATGACATGTCTAAAGTTCGACATGAGCAGACGATCAGTATTGGATGATGACAGGCAGATTTACATGTAGATCGCTGCTTGGAGGGAGTGAGACAGATGAACGCTTTCCAGTGCTGACAAAATGGCTGCTTCACAATGCTGTTTAGTCGTCGTAGAATATGCAAGCAAAAGTCCTCACACCCTGGCTCAGGGGTCGAGCCGGGCCGTTTATGCTCGATCAGGAAGGAGCCAGCAGGTGGAGGTATGCCTGCAAATAGTTTACTCCCTCTCAGGAGTGAAATAACAGGTTAAATCAAATTGATTTTTGGGAGCGATGTGGAATACGTGTTGCGCTGCCACTTACCAGAGAGAGAGAGAGAGAGAGAGAGAGAGGAGAGAGAGAGAGAGAGAGAGAGAGAGAGAGAGAGAGAGAGAGAGAGAGAGAGAGAGAGAGAGAGAGAGAGAGAGAGAGAGAGAGAGAGAGAGAGAGAGAGAGAGAGAGAGAGAGAGAGAGAGAGAGAGAGAGAGACAAGAAGAGGACGACCCCAGCATGTCAGTCATGCGGGGACGAATGGGATGACGCCGAACATGCCCTGTTCAAGTGCAGCGACACCCGGAGAGAGCGCGCCGAGCTGGATGAATGGCTGGGTGCTCAACTAACACCTGAGAATCTCGTCCCGTACTTACTCCGCAACCAGGAGACATGGGATAGACTCACCGGATACATCAGCTGGTGATGACCCACAAAGAGGAGAAAGAGAGGGAAGTAAGGCGCCTCGAAGCAGGCGAATTACAGTGACTCTGCCGATTGAAACAGAAGAGGCCCAAATGATTCCAGGAGGAATCTGATGCACTGAAGAGGGAAGAAAGAAGAAAGAAGAGAGAAGAAAGAAGAAAGAGAGGGAACAATGAAGAGTGAAGATAGAAGATGCCGACAAGTGGCCGAAGAGAGAAGATGGAGAAGAGGAACGCTCGCAATCGAGCGCGAGACATGCCGCTCATCCTGAAGTAATGCTCACGCGGTTCCGGGATGAGATGGTAGATGCAGGTGGATCTCCTTCTTGATTGCCCGATGCCCTAGGTATCGGACATCGAGGGGAGAGGGATATTACACGGCCGGGCCCACCTCTCGGTGGGCCCCACCCAAACCCGTGTCCCGCCTGGTATGGCCTGCGTGGGCTATGCGTAGTCCGCGTAAGCTGAACCAGTCCGGTGTCTGGGGACGGATCCGAGGGATCCTGAGGCAGATTTTGCCCTCTAACCACCTTAAAAAAAAAAAAAAAAAAAAAAGAGAGAGAGAGAGAGAGAGAGAGAGAGGAGAGCATTGGCAAACTGAGTGGGATTCGCCATTTGCAAACGGCAGATGGACGCACCGGCTGATCCGTGACGTAACCAAGTGGGCGGAACGCACCCACGGAGAGATGGACTACTGGACGACGCAGGCACTGAGCGATCATGGTTGCTTCGGTTCCTATCTAACCAGGTTCAAGAAGAGGACGACCCCAGCATGTCAGTCATGCGGGGACGAATGGGATGACGCCGAACATGCCCTGTTCAAGTGCAGCGACACCCGGAGAGAGCGCGCCGAGCTGGATGAATGGCTGGGTGCTCAACTAACACCTGAGAATCTCGTCCCGTACTTGCTCCGCAACCAGGAGACATGGGATAGACTCACCGGATACATCAAGCTGGTGATGACCCGCAAAGAGGAGAAAGAGAGGGGAGTAAGGCGCCTCGAAGCAGGCGAATTACAGTGACTCTGCCGATTGAAACAGAAGAGGTCCGAATGGTTCCAGGAGGAATATGATGGACTGAAGAGGGAAGGAAGAAGAGAGAAGATCGAAGAAAGAAGAAAGAAGAATGAAGAGATGAAAGAAGATCGAAGGAGGAGAAACAACACCTGCGAGTCGTGAGAAGAGGGACGCTCGATCCTGAGCGCGAGACGCCACCGGTCCTGAAGTAATGCTCACGCGGTGCCGGGTCCGGATTGGTAAGTTGGTGGATCTCTCCCTTGTCCGATGGCCAGCGCCAAAGGGGAAGGGAGAGAGGGTTTATCTGGTACGGATGGCCGCATCGATGCGGAATCCAGCCCGGAAGCCTTGAGAAGTATCGGCCAGGCGTAATTGTCCGTCCGGAACCTCTCTGTGGCTACGTCGCAGCGTATTCACCCTACAACCACATAAAAAAAAAAAAAAAAAAAAAGAGAGAGAGAGGAGCAGAGAGAACCCGTAGGGGGCTTTGAGTGTGACCTTCGGGCTGCACTTAGAGCTAGAGGGAGCGACGCCCCTCCGGACCCGAGTCCTACACTTACACTTACACACACTACACCACACATGCACCATACTTACGCTTGCTCAAGCATTACACAGACATACCAACATTATAACATTATACAGAACACGCATCACACTGAACACCACACCCGTGCTGGTCTGGTTCGGGGTCGGACAGCATATGATTCCAGGCCCTGGGAGACAGAAGAAAGGAGATGATGTCCAGCGTTGACGGCAAGAATTCCCCAAGTGAAGCGGGGCCCCATTCGGATCTGGGGGGAGGAGGGCAATGATGCAAAGCGCGCTAACAGTGGCACACTTGGCTGGTGGACTCACGCGTATAGCTACAAGCGATGGAAATACGCCACAGGCGGGAGGAGTTGGAGGAAAGGACCAACGCAAGAGAGATGAGACCTCACCCCAAACAGCAAGAAAAGGAAGGGTTTGGGTGACGGAGCGGAAAAACGAGTGCTAAAGCAATCGAAGCTCACTTCTCCGGTCTAACTAGGGAAGAATGCGAAGGTTGTTGCAGAAGCACAAGAGGCGGCAGAGAATCTGCTGAAGAACAACCCCGCGCTCAGGATCCAGATTACGCAACCCAGCAATGGGGTTGATGACGCCGTCAAATTGAGTTCAGACTCGAGCGATTCCGACTCCACTATAGGGTCCCAGGGGAACGGAACGATGCTGACTCCCGGAATTGGTGCGCTCGATAAGAGAGTACACGGTGGAGAGTCTGATGAGCTGGAGATTGACCCTATCCTTCCATCCGGAGATGCGGCACGACAAAAGAGTAGAAACGAGGCAGGCGATCACATGGGGGAATGAGAAGACCTAGAAACGTGCCAGAAAGAGACGGAGGAAAAGACATATCTCCTCTTCAAACACTTCAACTTGGTTATAGGGATAGCCGAGTCTGTTTCCAGCAACCCAGAAGGGACCGAGGGTGACATCGAAGAACTCGAGAAGATAGGCTACGCGCTCGAAGGCCTTCTCGCGACAGACAAGGTGAAGCGGGCTGCTTTCGAGACAATGCTCCTCGAAACGGAAAAGACCCTGAAAGCGAGGGGGAATGTGCAGCCTCCGGCCACAAAAAAACCTACCGCGTCGGGTAATGGCTCCCAGGGAAGGGGGGCAGGGAAACCGGAATCGCGACCGGAGCATCAACGCGGTTCGAAGGGGACGCGATACGAACCTCCACCGGGAGGATTAGGAACACCGCGCTCGACATCAACGCCCAATCGGCCCGAGCAGAATGAGCCTTGGAAGGAAGTGGTGTCGAAGAAACGAGCGAGAAGGGCAAAGAAAAGCGGTAGATCGGACGATGCCGACGGAAGGGAAGCGAAAATGATGCCGATAAGGGTGAAGCCCGGAGCCGTAATCGTTACGTCCAACCAAGGTGGGCTAACCTACGCAGACATGCTGCGCAGGATAGAAACGGATGACCTCGATAAGGAAGTGGGCTCTAAGGTCACGGGCGTCCGAAAGACCCAAGGAGGCCAAGTCCTTCTTGAACTCAAGAAGGGCACCGATGTCGCCGTCGTCAAGGCTGCCTTGGCACCAGTCGTCGGGCAAGAAGGAGCTGTCCACTATCTAGCGAACAGTACGACCCTCGAGGTGCTCGGAGTCGACTATGATGTCGACATAATCAAGGTGCGGGACGACCTCGCGAAGGTCCTACCAGAGAACGAAAAGGGAGCCGTTGTAGTCAAGTCCGTCCGGAGTGGCTACCGTGAAACCCAAACTGCTGTTGTCTGGATCGCAACGAAACTGGCCCACCATCCCCTCGACTGTAAGGAGCCCAAGGTTGGATGGGGCAGAGTTAGGATCCGCGAGGAGGGTGGCATCCCACGGTGCTATAACTGCTTAGAGTATGGCCACAAAGCCTCGGGGTGCGAAGAAGAGGGGACAGAGGAACGAAAATCAAAACTCTGCTTCCAATGCGGCGAACCAGGGCACCTTGCCGCGACTTGCAAGGGAAAACCAAAATGCCTTACCTAGGCGGCGATCGGGTCCAAATCTGACCACAGATCTGGGGCCAGCAACTGCACTGCGTACCAGAGGGCAAGAGCCACATATAGACGCAGGGAGGGAAGAAATGGCTAGTTTCATCCACATCAACCTCAGGAAGAGCGGGGACGCAGACGATCTCCTACACGTTGTTGCCAAAAAAGGAGGGATCGATGTTCTGATTATCTCCGAACCGCCTCGGAAGCGCGAATTCTCTCGATCCACATTCGTTCACTGGAGGACCACTGTAATCCAGATCATGAATCCTGCGATTCGTGAGACTGGACCAGCTGCTAGTGGCCGCGGTTTCGCCCGGAAGACCATAGGGGGCACAGCAGTCTACAGTTGCTACTATTTGCCGTCGCTCAAGACGCACGAATTCGAAGACGAGCTCCATGACCTAGAAGAGGATGTGAGGCAATGGGAGGGGGGGCAGTTATAATCGCGGGGGATTCCAAGTCCAAGAAGCTGGTCCTGATACCTAAAGGTCAAGGAGGTCAACGCCCTCTCAGCATGCTCGACAGTATCGGGAAAATGTACGAGAGAATGGTGCTCAACAGGGTGGAGAAAGCCTACGAAGAGAGCGGCGGTCTATCACCAATGCAGTTTGGGTTCCGGAAGGGACAAAGCACTGTGCACGCGATCGAGGAGGTCCAAGAACGGGTTCAAGCGTCGGTAGGGAACCCATACCAAGGCAGAGGAGGATTCGGTGCCATTATTGCGTTGGACATAAAGAACGCGTTCAACTGCGCGAGCTGGGAGCGAGTCTATCAACCCCAAGCAGGTAAAGTGCCACCCTATCTACTAGGCGTCACGAGTGACTATCTGCGGAACAGGACACTCGTGTACGACACCGACGAGGGACAAGAGATTTGGAAACTGTCCGCCGGAATTGGACAGGGATCGGTTTCCGGGCCGTCCAACTGGAACACCCAGTACGACAGTTCACTGTCTATTGAACTGCCCGAAGGAGTGATAACAGTGGCTTTCGCGGACGACGCGGGGCTCATAGTCTGGTCCGACAACGAGGAAGTCTTGGGTAGACGCGCAAACGAGGCGCTGGCCCGAGTCTACGAGTGGATGATCAGCAGGCTCCTAGAGCTTGCTGTCAAGGAGTGCGAAGCAATCGTGATTACAAGACGCAGGAGGTTTGACTTGCCCCACTTCCACATCAACGGGAAAGAGATCCCACGCAAGACAGAGCTGAAATACCTCGGCGTATGGCTTGACGACAAGTGGTCGTTCAAGAAGCACATCCAGGAGGCCGCCCAGAAAGCGAGCAGGGTTGGTGTGGCGCTTCAGCGGCTGATGCCAAATATCGGGGGACCCAAGGAAAAGAGGCGCGCACTTCTCAACACCGTCAGCACCTCCATCATGCTCTACGGTGCACCCGTGTGGAGAAAGAGAGTAGAGAAGACCATCATCGAGAAGAGGATGGGGCCTGTCCACCGGAGAGCGGCCCTGAGAAGTATCCGTGCCTACCGCACCATGTCAGGAGATGCGGCTTACGTATTGGCGAGTACACCGCCCATCCACGTGCTCGTCGCGGAGCGAGTGAGAATCTGGGACCGCCAGAAAGTGATCGGAGCCGAACGAGTACTCACTCCAACGATGAAGGAGATCATCCGCGACAACGAGGAGGAAATCACCCTTGAGCATTGGCAAACTGAGTGGGATTCGTCATTTGCAAATGACAGATGGACACCGGCTGATCCGTGACGTAGCCAAATGAACGAAACGCACCCACGGAGAGATAGATTACTGGACGACGCAAGCACTGAGTGACCAGGGTTGCTTCGGTGCCTATCTGGCCCGGTTCAAGAAGAGGACATCCCCAGCATGTCAGTCATGCGGGAACAACTGGTATGACGCTGAGCACGCCCTGGTCACGTGCAACGACACACAAAGAGAGCGCGCAGAGTTGGATGGATGGCTGGGTGCTCAACTGACACCTGAGAATCTCGTCCCGTACTTACTTCGCAACCAGGAGACATGGGATAGAGCTACCGTATACATCAAGCTGGTGATGACCCGTAAGGAGGGGAAAGAGAGGGAGGTGAGGCGCCTCGATGCCGTCGAATTACAGTAAACCTGCCGATTCAAACAGAAGAGGTCCAAATGGTTCCAGGAGGAATATGATGGACTGAAGAGGGAAGGAAGAAGAGAGAAGATCGAAGATCGAAGGAAGAAGAGAGAAGAATGAAGAATGGAGAATTGGAAGAAGATCGAAGAAAGGGAAACAACACCTGCGAGTCATGAGAAGAGAGACGCTCGATCCTGAGCGCGAGACGCCGCCGGCCCTGAAGTAATGCTCACGCGGTGCCGGGGCCGGATTGGTAAGTTGGTGGATCTCTCCTTTGTCCAATGGCCGGCGCCAACGGAGAAGGAAGAGAGGGTTTACTCGGTTCGGATGGCCGTATCGATGCGGATTCCAGCCCGGGACTGTTGGGGAGGTGCTGGCCAGCCGTGTTTGGCTGACCGGTGCCTCCCCTTCGTACGTCGCAGCGTATTCGCCCTACAACCACCTTAAGGAAAAAAAAAGAGAGAGAGAGAGAGATAGAAGTACGTGTGCAATACACGGATAGCGTTCCCAGTTCTCGCGCGTGCTCGCACGGAATGATCTACGGTGTTCATCTCGCAACGTTTCTGCTTTGCACTGTGAACTTCAGATTGGAAAATCGGCACCTGGAAGCAGCTGAGTTCGAGGAGCTGCACAATACTTATGATTCATTCTAAACCACAAAGTGACAATTTTTCATTGTAATGTGAGGTTATATGTTAGTTCTCTTGCTGTAACCTCTCAAAATGGATTTTCTGCCTGAATTGGTGCAAATAGTGCAAATGTGATGTGTAACAATGTACCTCAGACTGCGATGAGAATTGAGGCAAAATTTTCTTGACAGGTTCTCACCATCATGCTTCTCAGCCGAAAGAAGGAATTTTTGTCGTCAGCAAGCTCAAGCAGGTCTTATTCTATTTTATTTTATTTCAATCGATATACGGGCGGTGAGCCCATCAATCAGACCAGGTTCCAAAGACTCTATGAAATGAATTCTTGGCCTCGGTGATGCTGTTTAACGAATGACTTTTTTTATCATCTTTCAGAGTTTGAGCATTGATTTGAAGTGAAGTCGAAAACTCACTGCTCTGTTACAATCTGAATTCATTCACTTTGTTGATTCAATAGGTTCATTCATCGTTGATGAATCTGATGTTAACAATATCAACCAACAAGACGCCTTCCATCCGTACGGAACCCTTAGACCAGGCTTGCCAACATAAAATCGAATCAGGGCTGCCAACTTGATGAGACAAATGTTCCTAGGCGAGTGCAAGAGTCCCTAGGTTTGTTTAGATTGTCTGTACATATTTATTGATGGGCTGGTGGATGAGTGGAAAGATCGGTGGATCTATATGAGTGTGTGTGTGTGTGTGTGTGTGTGTGTGTGTGTGTGTGTGTGTGTGAGTGAGTGAGTGAGTGTGTGTGAGTTCGTACGATCCTCTTTTGTAAGGCAGTCCAATGCACGTAAACTTGCTAGACGAATATAATGAATATATTCACATTTTACGGCGTGCTGTCACCGGCTCGAGGATATGGATTTGTGTTCGTGTGTGCGTCCATTCCTGTGTCTTGTGTTTGTGAGAATGTGTGTAGAATCCTTCCTTGTGAGGCAGTGCGGTACACATGCACTTACTACACAAATATGATGAACATATTCACATTTTACGACGTGCTGTTACCGACTCGAGGATATGGATTTGTGTTCGTGCGTGGGTGCGTCTATTTTCGTGTCTTGTATTTGTGAAAATGTGTGGAATTCTCCCTTGTGAGGCAGCCCATGACACATACACCCATTTTACGTGCTCATCACTTTATTTCCATCATATCACTCCGTCAGAATTGTGAGGATATTTTCCTTCAAATGATATATGATATATTTGAGTTCGAAATTGGAAATAAAATACTATCGAAAGTGACTTATCATTTCCGATATATGATGCTGAGTATATATTATGGTATGGGTGTTGAGAAGTGTATTCTGAGTGGTTGTAACTTCACGTCACAGGGACCGAGAGAGACATGATCAGATGAACCTGACACGTATTGGTTACCTTCACGGGCCAAGGGACGATGTTCAGATCAGAGGGAATCTAACGGTTTGATCTCGAGAAGTCGTGTCAGTGTAGAATGTTGTTCAATATGATATCCATATCAGGATGGAGGCGTATGAGTTTCCAGTTTCTGTATTCGTTAGAGGGGGAGTTATGAGTTGTTGAGATATTGAGATCCAATAAGATATAAACTATAGCTATTTTTCCATGGAGCTAGATGATGGTAATCAATTGAAATTCTTCAACAAGTGATTCAAGATTTGAAGATCAACATATGTTGAAAAATGTCCTATTGAGAATTTTCATGTGTCGTTCTAGAATTAATGTAACCGGTTTACTGGGGCAAAGAAGAACAATAGGAGTAAGATGACACGTTCTTATCAGTCGCTCATCAGCTGCTCTTTATTCGGAGTCCTAATCTCAACTAACTCCGGCGGCCGTTCCATGTTCTCTATTCATGACATTGCGATATTACAATCAATTGATTCTAAGGTATAAGACTTGCTTTTGTTTTGAGTAAAAGTGTGTATACAAGTAAGCCGTGCGCGGAAAAAATGAGAAAGTGGTTTATTGAACAATGCGGATCGATGAAGAATGTGCTGTATGTTTGAATAAAAGGTGCTCATATTAGTATGAGGTCCATATGACATCCTCTCCCATCAGGATGGAAAAATTTCCAGATTTGGCAGTTTTTCGTTACATTTATGATTTGAAGTGTAATAGTGTTTTTGATCTAGAATTTCGAGAGAGAGGCGATGACTGTGAGGTGTGTGAGTTGTACAATACTGTGACTAGTTTGACAACAATGAGATTCCCTCCATGAATTTTTCACTAATGATTTTAGTGCTTCATGCAGTCCATATTTCTTCAAGGCTAATATAATTGATAATATTCTTGCTAATTTTCCTCCAGAATCTACATATCGCCAGAAGATATCTTTCCAATTCTTAGTTTTTCCTTTGTATTTGAACTCGTTGATATATTCTTGAACCTCGCTTGATTTTACAAAATTAGATTCCAAATTATCATTTTTTTTGAGAGTTCTAGTTTTTCCAAGTATTCTTTCCCGATTTCTACGTCCGTCGATAGATCCATTGTCAAGTATTCCATCTTTGCATTATAAAATTCATGAGTGAATGGTTGCAATTGAAATTTTTCGTCCATGAAAATGCAAGAGGTTTCGTTCGACTGGAGGAGTGTATCTTTTTCTATGATCAATATGTTATGATCATTTTTACACCAAATTTCGAAAACCAAGGTATCAATTGGCACGATCAGCCATAAATTTAGTTTGTTGATCTGTTTCACATGATCATACTCCTGCTGGTATATTCCAAATTGACAGTTAGTAAATTTTTCATCTCTTATCATGTCTGAATAACATTTATCTTCCTCACATACATTCATAAGTGGCTTTGTGTTCTCACAAATCTGTTGTTTTGGTTTGAAATCAATGCATTTTCTTGATTTGAAAGTATAGAAAACTTTCACTCCACTCACTATCAATGTATAATACTCTAAAATGAATGTTTTGAGAACCGTCGCGCTTTGTCTCGTGGGAAGGAGAAAAATACTGATCAAACGGTATCTGGAATCGTGTGGTATGGGTGTGCTGATGACAAAAATTAGTTTGTTATCTTCAATATATGATATCACCTTTGAAATCCTCACTAGATCATAGTAATGATCGAAATTGAATTCAATGATATTATTGATTATCTCTTTTTGTTTGATAGCATCCAATGCATTTATATATGGATCTGGTGTCACTACTGATGGTGAAATCACTCCCGTTTTAGCTAGAGAAAATGACATTCTGTATATTTGTCAACTGTTCATCGTACTCGTCCATAACTAACTGAATTTCTTGCAAAGACATCAGAATTTTTTGGTTTGCTTCAACATGATTCCAAGCTCCTGTGATATTGTTACTCCAATTTTGCAGTTTTTCGAAATTTTCATCGTAAATTGTAATATAATCGGTGATACTTTTGTTATTATTCGTCGCTAACATAGCTGGATTTCGTATGAGTCTCAACACTTCGTCATTTTGTTTATAAACATCAGAAATTTCCCTATCATGAAGCTCTGCATCCTCACTGTCTAATGTTCCAATTAGGAATTTTGATCCCATGCCGATTATATCGAAGAGCCCACGCTTATATCTATACATACTAAGGTTTCTCTTCTTACCTTCGATTCGCAATAATCGCTTCATAGCCAAGCTGATATAGTCTCACGTTGTGCAATTGATATGATTACTGCAAGCATTCTGTAGAACTTGGAGCTGACTCATTATATGGGTGCCTCGGTCGTAGATGGCATTTATATCAGTTGTGTGAATAGTTTTCCATTCCTCATTGTAGAGATAAGCAGTCCCTTCGACAATTTAAACAAAATTAGGTATCTTTGTAGATATACTATATGCTCTTGACTTATGATGGAAGTGGAGAAATAGAACAGTATCTGTAACAGAGGTTTCATGGAAAAAATTAGTATCTTCACTATGAATGAAATAAATCCTAGAGAACTCTCCATAATCATGTTTGATTTCATTGAAATGTCGTAGCTTTGGACGATCCCTAATGATGATTCCTACTGTTTTCGTCCCATCATTAACCCTCTGCACAGGGATTGGATTTTTCCAAGTAGATTTGTTATTTACAACAATTTGCTAAGATTATGTCTCCTACTTTATACGATTCTGATGCAGTTTGTCGACTGTTCACAATGTTTTGATTTCGCTCTTTACATTTTCTCATATTTCCTCCTGCATCTTCTCGTTCCTCTTTCATATCATCAAAATGAATTTCTTCTTGATGTTGTTCCTCGAAACTGCTCAGATTTCCAGAAAGTAAATCATAGGGAGAATAAGTCGTTGTACCATGAATGCTCTCATTATATACTCTTGCTGCACTTTATAATTTCATATAAGGGTTCCCATCTTTAGACTTTGCTGAAGTTTTGAGGATTCTTATTACTTGTTCACAAATGCCGTTCGATTGTGGATGTCGCACGGCAATGTTAATAAACTCCACTCCATGTGACTCATACGAAGTTCGAATTTTTTCTGAATGGAAAATCTCTTCGTTGTCTGAAATTATATATTGTGGTCTAAGGATTTTCGAGAAGAATTTCGCAAGTGCTATATGTGTTTTAGACTTTGTACTGATTTCCCAAATCCATAAAAAATGGCTGAATTCGTCTGTAATCATGAGGGAATCTGTATTTCCAAGAGTACAAAAATCTATATTCATCTTCTCAAAAGGTTTAGTTGCAGGTTCAACATATATACCAGGGGCTACATATTTTCTCGCGGATGCTTTCACTCTAGCACAAGTAGGGCATTGCTTGATAAATTCTTCCACATCTCTAGTGATATTTTCCCACTTGAATTCCCACTGAGATATTATCAGCTGGTCGTGAGTCTTCACCCCATCCTGGGTATACAGACGGCCAGTTCAAATTTGCCAGTGTGCCCGGGTATCATATAATTTGAGCCTTCGCGATCTAAAACTTGCCCAAGTTTTTCATTCCTGTCTGAGCAGGCTTATTCGAACCGGGGCCGCCGTTATTGCCTATTCCATCCCAAATACATCTCGAGAATGCCTTGTGGTGGAATTTTTATATTCTAAGACAATATCGTATCCGGGCGACGACTTACTTTTGTCTCGGGGAGACCTGCTCGTTCGTGGGTATGTGGAGTTTTTTCACTCCAAAAGACCGAGCATTGCTCGCGCAACGATTCATATACCCTCGGATGGCCAGAGCCCCACTTCGAGACACTTTTCGGTGGCTTGGACCCTGCGTCAACATAGACACGCGTAATTACCATTACATGCGAATATCTTTCCGAATATCGGGACCGAATGGTTGAAATATAGCATAAGTGAATCGATGAAGAATCGATTGGAAAGGGTATAGATCTATATCGGCTTCATATATGAGTGATTCCGCGCGAAAGTGGACCACGAGTTGCAGACATATCTCAGATTGTTTTTCCACTATTCTTAATCGATTCTATGGTCCAAAAAATGAACTTTTCACCCTCTATGGGGTGAAAAAAAATTTTTTGTTTCCGTGAGGAATATCTTTCTGATAGTGTTTTTAGGAAAAAATACCAATCTTTTTTCAGTAAAATGGGTGTAGTTCCGACTTGAGGTAAGATACGGCCACGCAAATAGTGGCATTCGAAAGATCTTTCAAGAATCTATCGAAATATGTTTCGAAAATTTTTTTTTTGAGGCTACGGACGCCCCCTATGAACAAAAAGGTGAAAAGCAAAAGAAATTCATCTCCTCGAAAACCTAATTTTCTAAAAATCTGGGAATCCATATTTCGATGTAAAATTGCGCGTTCTTCCAGGAAAGAGTGGTCCCGATCTGTGTTTTTGGGTTCTACGCTGCTTTTCTACGTTTTATCAATATTCTCAGCCTTTTCGGTTGAAAAATGAATTTTTCTACGCATGCGCAGGAATTTAGACTGCTGAAACCAATTACATTGAAAAGCCAAGGAAATTTCCTTCAAAATGACTATACTTGGTGGAGTCGATTCGATGTACTGGGACCAAAGTTAGAAGGTCTAAAAAATGATGACTCTTCTACTCGAGTCACAATAGTCATGGGAAATTCGTGCAAGATCTGCATCCACCCCTCTTGGGGATGCTTCATCATTAACGTGATGTAACTTTGGGCCAAGTAGATAGAATTGACTTCGCCAAGTGGTCATTTTATTTCCTTGGCTTTCCAATGAAATTGGTTTCAGCAGTCTAAATTCCTGCGCATGCGCAGGAAAATTCAT
Organism: Eretmocerus hayati; assembly: GCA_029851415.1. NCBI lineage: Eukaryota > Metazoa > Arthropoda > Insecta > Hymenoptera > Aphelinidae > Eretmocerus > Eretmocerus hayati. The sequence continues at coordinate 72,530,234 of CM056744.1, read as the reverse complement.
TTTTCAACCGAAAAGGCTGAGAATATTGATAGAACGTAAAAAAAAACAGCGTAGAACCCAAAGACACAGATTGGGACCACTTTTTTCTGGAAGAACACGCAATTTTACATCGAAATATGGATTTTCAGATTTTTAGAAAATTAGGTTTTTGAGGAAATGAATTTTTTCTGTTTTTCACCTTTTTGCTCATAGGGGGCGTCCGTAGCCTCAAAAGAAATTCTCGGAACATATTTCGATAGATTTTTGAAAGACCTTTCGAATGCCACTATTTGCGTGGTCGTATCTTACCTCAAGTCGGAACTACACCCATTTTACTAAAAAGAGATTGGTATTTTTTCCTAAGAACACTATCACGAAGATGTTCCTCACGGAAACAAAAAATTTCTTTTTTCACCCCATAGAGGGTGAAAAGTTCATTCTTTGGACCATAGAATCGATTAGAAATGTCGGAAAAAGAGTTTGAAACATGTTCGCAATTCGTGGTCCGCTTTCGCGCGGAATCACTCACTATGGCTGAGTAAAAATGTACCGCCCTTTAATTTCTTTTAAAGCAATTTTGATCGGTCAACGAAAGTTTTTCCAAGGTTTTGGGACATTGCGAATCTCATGCTGATGTCGGCGAGTTGAAAGAAATTGTTGGTGAAGAATTAGAAAAATTATCTTTGAAATTTGTGAAAATATCCGGTCCGGACGTTGCTAGATAGAAAGCCCGTCGAATTTTATGAAATCTAGGCTATTTGCGCATGTGATTTGGAGCTTGATTCGTTTTTAAATGTAATTTCTAAAAGTGCAATTTTGAGGGCTCGTCCGGGGTGTCGTAAAGATGACGCGACCGTGACTTTTGAAGTCACGTACTCGCAGAAAAGGTGGTTATGTTTCCCGCCGCCACGTGTGTGACAGACCGTCGTGTTGTTAGTCATTTCCGATTTCGGGTCTGCGAAGCACGGACATGCGTGTTGAACCCGACAGCTTGAGTTATTTGTCTCGAGTCTTTTCGAGAGGCAAGTGAGTGTTGTGATTAAATTTTCAGTGTTACGTGTACTGTGCAGTGTGAAGCAGACTCGGTCGTGAAGGATCATCGTCGGCTGCCATGCACATCTGTATTGCGTTTCCGTCGTCGTCGCTACATTAGCGGTGTGCATCGATTGAGCATTGGCGACATCGAGCGAGTGCCCATTTCGTCAATGAAGAGTCCAAAAGTAGTGAAATTTTGGTGTTCGGGTGTTGCGTGCTTGGGGGACTTGCCCCAACATGAGGTGTGGGTCTGGCTGTCGGCTGCTGTCGGATGATGAGAACAACATGCTCAGTGCATTATGAGAATCTGTTTTCAGTCAGATGAGAGCCGACTGTTGTGGAGCCCCAGATGGGTTTTCTTTGATTCACAAAGAAACCGTGGATCTTGACTGTGGATTATTTTGCAGCTGATGATTTATTTGAAGTGTCTGATCCGAAGAAGGGATTTCTCCAAGTTCCAACAGCAGGTGATGGTATAAATGGGTTATGCCAATCCTGTAGAATCCACCCTCGAGTTTGACTGGTGCTTCAATCTCTCTGTGGATTGATTGAGGACACCAACACTTGAGGACCATGTCTTTCAATTATGGAATGTTATTAGTGAGAGTAAGGCCTAGCGTGTCAGGGACAATGAGTTGTGTGACTGAATCTCAGACCTTTTGCTAGACAGAGTTGCCTCAAAATAATGTAAGATACTTACTCTCAACTCATTTGCCCTCACATGCCTGGCATGATTTTTACCGATAACAATCCATTATCAAAAAAGATGATTCCCATGTGATGCTGATCTTTATTTATCCACTGAGGGATCTGATAAAACTTCTGGGTCAATTCTCAAATGAATTTACAATATTGTCAAGGACTACAGTCGATCTTGAACTTGGATATTCACATTGATTGAAATACAAGATATCCTAGAGTTTTTTTTGAAAATCAAAGTCAGATCTTGGTAATTTTGTTAATTTGTTGAGTATTCACCTACAATTTTTATCGGTGCCTCCATTTATTGAGATGAGTGATGAAAAACATCATCACTCGAGCCCCATCTCTTTTGATAGTGGGGTGTAAATGGTGAATGTAAGACCCAGCGTGTCAGTGCACATGAGTTGTGAGAGACAATCTCACACCATTTGTAAGACAGAGATGCCTCAAAATAATGTGAGATGCTTACTCTCAACTCATTTGCACTCACATGCTTGGCATGACTTTTACCGATAACAATTCATCATGAAAAATATGATCCCCATGTGATGCTGATCTTAAATTATCCACTGAGGGATCTGGTGGAACTTGTAGGTCGATTCTCAATTGAATTCACAATATTTTCAAGAATTCCAGTTGATCTTGGACTTCGATACTAACATTGATTGAAATACAAAATATCTTATAGCTTTTGCTCGAAAATTCAAGCCAGATCTTGGTAACTTTATTAATTTGTTGAGTATTCACCTACAATTTTTATTGATGCCTCCATTTATCGAGATGAGTGATGAAGAACATCATTACTCGAGCCCCATCTCTTCCGATAGTGGGGTGTAAATGGTGAATGTCAGACCCAGCGTGTCAGTGCACATGAGTTGTGAGAGACAATCTCACACCATTTGCTAGACAGAGCTGCCTCAAGATAATGTGAGATGCTTACTCTCAACTCATTTGCACTCACATGCTTGGCATGACTTTTACCGATAACAATCCATCATCGAAAAAGATGATTCCCATGTGATGCTGATCTTCAATTATCCACTGAGGGATCTGATGAAACTCGTAGGTCAATTCTCAATTGAATCTATAATATTCTCAAGAACTACGGTCAGGGTTGATCTTGGACTTGGATATTGAAATTGATTGGAATACAAAATATCTTAGAGCTTTTTTTCGAAAATTCAAGTCAGATCTTGGTAACTTTGTTAATTTGTTGAGTATTCACCTACAATTTTCATCGTTGCCTCCATTCATTGAGAAGAGTGATGAAGAACATCATCACTTTAGACCCACTTCTTTTGATGGTGGGGTGTAATTGGTGAATGTCGTACTCAGCGTGTCAATGCACATGAGTTGTGAGAGAGAATCTTCAAAGTTCTGCTCGTAGACCAGTTCAATCATTCCGAAACGCACGTCACTCTGGCGGTGGAAGATAGGTGCTGGTTTCATTTTTTTTCAGGTGCGCAGGACACCGTCTAGAACCATGTCTACTACTTTCGAACAAATTTAGCCTGTCGGAAAAATCATTAATGATGAAGAACTGTGAAAATCTATTCATTTTGCGCATTAATGCTCATAACTCTGTGGGGATATTTTGTAGCGAGTTCGCTCTTACTTCATCCTTTTGCCAGTGAAAAAACCTGTAGAGTCAAAGAAGAATTATTGCTACAGCATATTTTTTGTTGTAGATACATAGACCTGTTATAAACGAATGGTTACTAATCCGCCAATAGTTGACTAATGAGGCCAAAAACTCAGACAATCGATTGTCCTCTTCGAGGTAAATGAGCATGCCAAATTCGTCGACGATTCGTTGAACCGGTTTTTAACAACCCTATTTGTTTATAAGAAATTGTTCCTCAGGAGGAGTGGCGTAACTTTTTCATGAACAAAGATGGTATTTTGTGGAAAATCAGGTCGATTCCCGGAAGTCTAATCTTCAGTATCCCGTTTGAATCATCATCATATCTTGTACAGGTGATTTCTGTGTTTATAATTTTTGCACATCCCTCTCATTATGAATCAAAATCTCAAAATACATCTATTGGATGAGGAGAAACCCGAACATGAACCCAGCCGATTGCATTTTTTCCCTGAGTTACCTCAGACTAAAAAAAGAATGAAGTAAATTCGCCACGTAGAACCAGTAATATTGCAAAAAATACTCGGCGCTCGATTCTGAATTTTACCGTTTCTCATGGGCCAATAGCCAAGCAGAGCTAATCCTTGATACGGTTCTAAATCGAGCGCCGAGTATTTTTCAGCAATATTTCTAGTTCTGCGTGACCAATTTGCTTCTTTCGTTTCTTAAGCTGGGGTAGCTTGAGAAAAAAACGCGATTGGCTGGTTTCATTTTCGGGTTCCTCCTCATCTAATAATTGTATTTTGGGTCTTTTATGTACAATGAGAGGCGTGTGCAAAAGTTATAAACAATCAGCTCTCAATGATCGCCTATACAAGATATGATAATAAGTCAAACGGGATACCGAAGAGTAGTCTTCTAGGTATCACTCTGATCCTCCCCAAAACACTATCTTCGTTTATAAAAAAGTTTCGCCACTTTCCAAGTGAAACAATTTCTCATAAACAAATAGGGTTACTCAAAAACGGTTCAACGAATTGTCAATAAATTTGGTATGCTCATCGACCTGAATGAGGACTCATGATTGTGTCGGTGTTCAGCCTCACTATTTAACTATTGGGAGATTAACAACCATTTGTTTACAACAGATTTTTTTTTGTTTAATCCTATGTAACTCATGTGGTAGAACAACACATTTTTCTTTGAATCTGGGGGTTTTTTCATTAGTTAGAAAATGAAACAAGAGGGAACCCGCTCATGGTTATCCTGACAGAGCTAAAGGCGTTAATGCGCGAACAGAGTAGATTTTTTGAGTTTTCCATCATAATAATTTTTCCGGCAGGCTAAATTTGTTCGGTAGTGGTAGACATGGTTCTAGAAGGTGTCCCGCACTTTAAAAGAGATGATTCCAGCTTGACGGGAGATGACCCCATGTGATGGTGATCTTCAATTCTCTACAGTGGAATTGAGCCATTGGATCACAGTTGTAGGTGATTTTCTAACAAATCGACACTATTATCAAGCTGGACTCGAATAGCAAAACTTATCGCGAAACAAAATATCTTACAGCTTCTCTTTGGAAATCCGAGATAGATCTTGGTAACTTTATTAATCTTTCCAGACTTTACCCACAATTTTCATCGGTGACTTGCATCATCGGTGGATTGATGGAGAACATCATCATTTGAGCCCCATCCCTTTTGATAATGGAGTGTAATTTGTATTGAGTGGTCCATAAGAGAGTCTCACGCAGAATCCCTTTCAATCCTATTCCAGCCATGTGGCGGTCCCCAAAGAGTGTTAAAGTGGTACCATATTGCCACATTTCCAGTCTAATTCGACATGAAGATGGTAAGCTCCCAATTTCTGTGAGCGCCGACAATCAGGGAATTTTCATTAATCAAAATTATAATATCAATGTTGAGAGCCGAAAAGGAATCCCAAATGTGCCATTGATGAGAGTGTTGCGCTCAACATCCGGCTAGTTTCCGTTTTGATCCGTGATCTGTATCGAGCGACCCACGAGCGAGTGTTACGCATAATCCAGTCTGATCCCGTTTCAGCCCTGCGGCGGTCCCCAATGAGTGTCAAAACGGTACACCATTGCCACTGCTCTATTCTGATCCGACACGAAGATGGAAAGCTCTGAATTTCTGTTGCTCTGATCACGCAAGGCTTTTATTCGGAACAAAATCATAAGATCCCTTTCGAGACCCGATAGGAAATCACAAATGTGCTTCTGTTCAGCGTGCCTTGCTTAGCATCCAGCCGGGTCCCGTTTTGGTCCCATCTCTGTCCTTTGGGATAGTCAGAACGGTACCATATCAGGACTGTGATAGTAATTAGATGGAATCTCTCGTTCAATAAGGTCCCATCCTGAACAAATCCGTCTTACTATTTTAATATTCAATCGACGGTGTCGAGAAGTCGGTCATTTCGACGTTTTGAGATTATTGTGCTGTTCAAGACTCATGATTTCAAGTTATTGTGGAATAGTACACCACCGGAAAATGTTTTTCTCTTCGATCTGATTCCGAATCGAGCTGTGAACAAGGAAGGGGACGTAGTTCACTTGTACACAGTCAGACTGAACATCAAGTCACTCAACGCAGACGAGCCTTCCCCCCTCTCCTCTCATGGGTGCTAGGAAGATGGCCTTCTCTATGCTATGCATTTTTGATCCAGCTGGTGAGTGATGCTCTGTGGGGTTTGTATCGAGCGATTGATGTGCGAGTCCCACGGAGCATTCAATCAGATAATCATTTATTATTTTTATCACTTTTTATTCGAAATTTTGGATTTTCCCTTGGAGTTTCCTGATCAATTTTTCGACGAGAGGAGCACTCAAATTGGGAAGGAGCATTCGAATCTAGTTGATTTCATGGTCTTGCAACAGATTCACGTGTCGAATTTCTGGAGTAATAAGTGATTGATGAGAAATTTGGTGATATAGCGGTCGTTGTTGATGCTCAGATATGCATGAGCTCCACGAACTATCCGAAAATTTGAATTTCCCCTTCAAGTTTTCTGATCAGTTTTTCGTCGCGAGGAGAATTGAAATGGGGAACGAGCATTCGAATCTGAGTGATCCAAAGATCTTTCAACAGATTCACGAGTCGGATTTCTGGAAGAATGAGTGATTGATGAGAAACTTGGTGATATAGCGGTCGCTGCTGATGCTCAGATACGCATGGGCTCCACGAACTATCCGAAGTTCTGGAGTTTTCCTCGGAGTTCTCTGATCAGATTTCCAACGAGAGGAGGAGTGAAATTGGGCACCAGCACTTCAATCTAGTTGATCCAACGGTCTCTCAACAGATCCACGTGTCGAATTTCTGGAGTGATGCTCGATTGTTGAGCAATTTGACGATATTGCGGTCGTTGTTGATGCTCAGATATGCATGAGCTCCACGAACTATCCGAAGTTCTGGAGTTTTCCTCGGAGTTCTCTGATCAGATTTCCAACGAGGGGAGGAGTGAAATTGGGCACCAGCACTTTAATCTAGTTGATCCAATGGTCTCTCAACAGATTCACGTCTCGAATTTCTGGAGTAATGCTAGATTGCTGAGCAATTAGATGATATAGCGGTCGTTGTTGATGTTCAGATACGCACGGGCTCCTCGAACTATCCGAAAATTTGAATTTCCCCTTCAAGTTTTCTGATCACTTTTTCGTCGCGGGGAGAATTCAAATGAGGAACGAGCATTCGAATATAGTTGATCCAAAGGTCTTTCAACAGATTCACGAGTCGGATTTCTGGAAGAATGAGTGATTGATGAGAAATTTGGTGATATAGCGGTCGCTGCTGATGCTCAGATACGCATGGGCTCCGCAAATAATCCGACGATTGAAACGAAAAAGCAATTTTTCCGCCTTTTTTTTCATCTCTAAATTCTTCCATTAAACTTTCGATCGTAGAATCCATCAGAATACTTCCCCTCGTTCTCAGTGGGAGTGTGAGTGCATTATCGAAATTATCCGATTGAAATACTTTGATATTTTCGAAGGCAAGAGCGTGGGAGAAAAATTTCAACGATCGAAAAGAACGATAGACCCGCGTTCTCCTCCGTCTCTAAATTTTTCCATCAAACTCTGAACTGTAGAGTCAATGAGAATACCTCCCTCTTACTTTGGAGACTGAGCGAGTGCATGACCAGGTTTATCCAATTGGAATACTTTGGGTTTTCTATGACGCTAGGTTGAGAAGTGATTTCAACGATTGAAAAAAAGACATACTCGACTTCTTTCCCATCTCTGAATCTTTTGATCGATCTCTTAATTGTTCAATCAATCTGGATCCCCTCCTCTGACTTTTGAGAATGTGTAAATGCATTATAAGGTTTATCGGATTGAAATACTTCGAGATTCTCAGGGATGCGAGGCTGAAAAGTAATTTTAATAATCAAAAAAAAACATTTTACTCTTCCCATCACCATCCAAGTTTTTGATTAAACTATTAATTATAGGATCAATCGTAATACCTTACTCTCTCTCGGGTGAACGCGTGAGCGCATTACCGGGTTTATCCGATTGAAATACTTCGGAATTCTCAAAGACGCGAGGCTGATGAGTGATTTTAACGATCGAACAAAACGACGTACTCGCCTTCTTTTCATCGCTAAATTTTTTGAGAAAACTTTTCATTGTTAAGTGTAGAGTTAATCAGGATACCTCCCTCTACTTCGGGAGTACGTGTGAGTGCATTGAAAGAATCATCCGATAAAATCCTCTGAGATTTTCTGAGATGCCAGTCTGAGAAGTGATTTGAACGAACGTGAAAAGCAACTCTTTCCGACTTTGAAAAATGAGTGAGTTCATTACCAGGTTTGTCGAATTGGAATATTTCGAGATTTTCCGAGCCTCGAGGCTGAGTAGTAATTTTACCGATCGGAAAAAAATCATACTCGCTTTCTTTTCCATCTCTGAATTTTTTGATCAAACTCTAATCGTATAACCATTCAAAATACTTCTTTCCGACTTCGGAAGAAGTGTGAGCGCATTATCGAAATCACCTGATTGAAATATTTTGATATTTCCGAAGACCAGAGCCTGAATAAAATATTGTGACGATCGAAATAAACGATATACTCGCCTTCTTTTCTGTCTCTACATTCTTCGATCAAATCTTTCATTGAAGAACCAATCAGGATACCTTCCCCTGACTTCGGAGAACGTGTGAGCGGATTACCAGGTATGAGCAAAAAATTTAGAGATGGAGGAGAAGGCGAGTAAAAAAATTGCCTTTTTCCGATCGTAAAATTTTTCCTCAGCCTCTCATCTTCGAATATCTCATAGAAATCCCATCGGATGAACTTGGTGATGCGCTCACACGATTTTCAAAGACAGAAGGAGGTATTTTGATTGATTCTACATTTGTGAATTTAATCATAAAATTTAGAGACGGAAAAGAAGGCGAGTAAGCCGTTTCTTCGATCGTGAAAATTACTTTTAAGCCTTTCATCTTTGAAAATCTCGAAGTATTTCAATCGGATAATCCCTGTCATGCGCTCACACGTTTCCCCGAGTCAGAGAAAATTATCTTGATTGATACCACGATTCAAAATTTGATCAAAAAATTTGGAGATGGAAAAGAAAGCTAGTAAGTAGTTTCTTTTGATCGTAAAAATCACTTCTCAGCCTCGCGTCTCTGAAAATCTCGAAGTATTTTAATCGAATGGACCTGGTAATTTGGTCCGACGTTTCCCAGAGTCAGAGGTGGGCATCCTGATTGATTCTATATTCAAAAGTTCGATCAAGGAATTTAAGGATGGAAACGAAGGCGAAAAAGTACATTTCTCCGAACGTTAAATTTTTTTTGACACACTGTGCGAGAAAGTAACTTGTCCGCACTGATTTTCGACTCTCTCTCACAGTTTGTCAAAAAATAGTATTCGTTACACGTGTGCAAAACTCATTTTTCGCATCCTCGTGATGATTCCGACCCTCGCCTACGGCTCGGACCGGAAACCCAACACTTGGACGTGGAAAGAAAGTTTTCCACCCTTCTTTCGAGATGTACTTTTTTTCAGGCACTCTCCTTCAAAAATCCCAGAGTATTACAATCGGATGATCCTGATAATGCGCTCACACTCTCTCCAAAGTTAGGAAAAGGTACCCTGATTGATTTCACAGTTAAGAGTTTAATGGAGAAATTCAGAGATGGAAAAGGAGGCAAGTATGTCGTTTTTCCGATCGTTGAAATCACTTTCAGCCTCGCGTCTTTGAAATATCAAAGTTTTCCAATCGGATAATTTCGATGATGCGCTGAAACTTCCACCGCAAATGAGGGAAAGTATTCTGATTGATTCAACGATTGAAAGTTGAATGAAAAAATTTTCATAACTCTAACCTTAAAATGCCGCGTTGAAATAGGATTTTAGGGTTCTCGTAAGGAAAAAATATATCCGCACTTCGCTTGCGAGCCCATTTTGGGAACTGGAGGACATGTGTGTTGATGCCCAAAATGGACTACCGCGCATCAGTACAGGAGCAATTTGACAATATAGCGGTCGTTGTTGATGCTCAGATACGCATGGGCTCCGCGAACTATCCGAAAATTTGAATTTCCCTTTCAAGATTTCTGATCAGTTTTCCGCCGCGGGGAGTATTGAAATGAGGAACGAGCATTCAAATCTAATTTATCCGAAGGTCTTTCAACAGATTCACGTGTCGGATTTCTGGAAGGATGAGTGATTGATGAGAAATTTCATGATATAGCGGTCGCTGTTGACGCTCAGATACGCATGGGCTCCGCAAACTGTCCAACGTATTGAATTCTCCCTTGTAGTTTTCCGATCAGATTTTCAACGAGGGGAGAAGTAAAATTGGGCACCATAACTTGAATCTAGTTGATCCAACGGACTCTCAACAGATTCACGTGTCGGCTTTCTGGAAGGATGAGTGATTGATGAGAAATTTGGTGATATAGTGGTCGCTGCTGTTGCTCAGATTCGCACGGGCTCCGCAATTTATCTGACGATCGGGAGTTTACCTTGGAGTTTTCTGATCAGTTTTTCGACGAGCTGAGAATTGGAGTGGGCAACGAGCCCTCGAATCTGGTTGCATTTACGGTTTTCCAACAGATTCACGTGAAGAACTCCTCGAGTAACGAGTGATTGATGAGAAATTTGATGATACCGCGGTCGCCGCTGATGCTTAGATACGCATGGGCTCCGCCAAACAATCCGACGATTCCAATTTCCCCTTGATGTTTTCTGATCAGTTTTCCGACCAGGGGAGAAATCGAATGGGAAAAGAGCACCCGAATCTAGTTAATTTCATGGTCTTTCGACAGATTCACGTTTTGAATCTCTGGAGTGACGCGTTATTGCTGAAGAATTTAGTGATATAGCGGTCACGGCTTATGCTCAGATACGCATGGGCTCCGCAAATGATTCGACGATTTGAATCCTCCCTCGAAGCTTTCTGATCGATTTTTAGACGAGGGGGGAATTGAAACGGAGAACGAGCATTCGAATCTAGTTGATCCATTGATCTTTCAACAGATTCACGTCTCGAATTCCTGTATGAGCGAGTAATTGCGAACAATTTCGATGATATAGCGGTCGCAGCTCATGCTCAGATACGCATGGGTTCTGCGAGCTATTCGATAGTTCAAATTCCCCCTTGGAGTTTCAGTATCAGTTTTTTGACGTGAGGAGAAGTGGAATTGGGCACCAGCTCTTGGACCTAGTTGATCTAACGGCCTCTCAACAGATTCACGTGTCGAATTTCTGGGGTGATGATTGATTGCTGAAAAATTTGATGATAAAGCGGTCCTTGTTGATGCTCAGATACGCACGGGCTCCGCAAACTATCCGAAATTCGAATTTTCCCTTCAAGTTTTCTGATCAGCTTCTCGACGCGGGGAGAATGGAAATTGGGAACGAGCATTGGTATCTAGTTGATCCAACGGTCTTTGAACGTATTTACGTGTCGGATTCCTGGAGGAATGCTCGATTGCCGAGTGATTTGATGATATAGTGGTCGTTGTTGATGTTCAGATACGCACGGGCTCCGCGAACTATCCGAAAATTTGAATTTCCCCTTCAAGTTTTCTGATCAGTTTTTCGTTGCGGGGAGAATTGAAATGAGGAACGAGCATTCAGATCTAGTTGATCCAAAGGTCTTTCAACAGATTCACGTGTCGGATTTCTGGAAGAATGAGTGTTTAATGAGAAATTTGGTGATATAGCGGTCGCTGCTGATGCCGACATACGCATGGGCTCCGCAAATAATCCGACGATTTGAACGAAAAAGCAACTTTTTTGCCCTCCTTTCCATCTCTAAATATTCTCATTAAAGGAGGATGCACACTTTGTATGGGAAAATGGCCCATGAGCGGTAATCTCTAATTCTTTTTGCATCGTAAAGAGCGGGCTGCTGGCAATAACGAGGGCCTGTTTTGGGAGGTGTAATTACTGGGGAACTTTTTAAAACCAGGAAAATGCTTAGAGGGTAGTTTTTTCGCAGAACGGACCTAGCTGATGTGAAAACATCGAAACTGAACAAATGCACGATCCAATCATAACGAATGAGGGCTTCAAAGATTGGTCTTGATGAGGAGCTTCGTGTGCAGATGGATTGATACCAGCGCAATAAGAGTCATGGACGTGGAGAGTGTTTGTATCGACTTTGGAAAAGAACAACCCCTAAGATTCCAGATCTATTCATCGGTAGAACTCAGACTTGCACGATGGGATCTGAATTTTCTTGGTTGCATTTTGTAGATATGATCCGGCCACGAGGTTATGACCTACGCGGAGACCAGCGCTGGTCTTGGAGGGGGACAGATGGCCGGAACCCCATTTCCAGTAGTGATATACGAGTTTAGTCAGACACAGATAAACCAAGGGATGATAGGTGGGATCCTGAGAGTTTGCACGACGTGATTGCGACGGGGGCGTGCTCATTTTGTAGCTCGACAACAGTAGCAAGTATATATATCCTGGGAATATCAGCGCTGAGTTGCCAACGAGAGGTGGATCTCGGAATGTGAGTGACCTTGCAAAACCACCCCTATTGATATTTCAACATTTTCCCAGATATACAACGAATGCACGATCGGATCTCGGATTTTATGAGACCAGTTTGTAGATATCGATGAGGCGGAGCTTATGGACCAGGCGGGATATCAGCGCAGAAAGCAGATTCAGCGGGAGGAGGGGAAAATGGCTTCCAGTAGTAACAGGCGAGATGGGTCAGACATACGACATGGGGAGCGTATTTAAGATTACAAGAGTTTGAACGACGCGATTGGGACGGGCGAGGGGTCATCATGAAGCTCGATAACTGTAGCAAGTGTGGGTATTCTCGGGATATCAGCGCTGAGTCACCGAGGTGATGTATCTCTCAGGATGTATGTGATAGCGGAACAACTCCCATTCAGATTTCGACATTTCCCTCGTATTAAACGAATGCGCGATTGTATCTCGGGCTTCATGGGGCCAGTTTGTAGATATCAATAAGGCGGAGCCTATGGACCAGGCGAGATATCAGCGCAGGGAAGAGATTCGGCGGGGGGGGGAATATGTCTCTTAGTAGTAACAGACGAGATGGGTCAGACATACGACCTGGGGAGAGTATTTGAGATTACGAGAGTTTGCTAAATGCGATTGAGATGGGCAAGAGCTCACTTTGAAGCTCGAAAGCTGTAGCAAGTGTGGGTATTCTCGTGATATCAGCGCTGAGTTGCCAACGAGAGCTGCATCTTGCGATGTGAGTGACCTTGAAAAACCACCCCTATTGATATTTCGACACTTTCCCAGATATACAACGAATGCACGATCGGATCTTGGATTTTATGGGACCAGTTTGTAGATATCGATGAGGCGCAGCCTATGGACCTGGCGGCATATCAGCGCAGGAAGCAGATTCAGTGGGAGGGGGAAAAGATGGCTCCCAGTAGTAACAGACAGGATGGGTCAGACATACGACCCGGAGAGAGGGTATTTGAGATTACGAGAGTTTGCACGATGCGATTGAGACGGGCAAGAGCTCACTTTGAAGCTCGAAAACTGCAGCAAGTGTGGGTATTCTCGGAATATCAGCGCTGAGTTGCCAACGAGAGGTGCATCTCGGAATGTGAGTGACCTTGAAAAACCACCCCTACTAATAATCCGACATTTTCCCAGGTATACAACGAATGCACGATCGGATCTCGGATTTTATAAGACCAGTTTACAGATATCGATGAGGCGCAGCCTATTGACCAGGCGGGATATCAGCGCAGAGAGCAGATTCAGCGGAAGGAGGAAAATACGCTTCCCAGTAGTAACTGACGAGATATGTCAGACATACAACCTGGGGAGAGTATTTTAGATTACGAGAGTTTGCACGATGCGATTGAGACGGGGAAGAGCTCACTTCGAAGCTCGACAACTGTAGCAAGTGTGGGTATTCTCGGAATATCAGCGCTGAGTCATAGAGGTGATATATCTCTCAGGATGTATGTGACAGCGGAACAACCCCTATTCAGATTTCCTCATTTTCCTCGTGTTAAACGAATGCATGACCGTATCCGGGATATCAGCGCGGGGCAGAGATCCAACCGGTGAAAGGAAACATGGCTCTCAGTAATAACAGACGACCTGAGTCAGCTATATGGACCTGGGGAAAGTATCTGAGATTACAAGGGCTCGCACGATGCGATTGCGACGGGGGCATGCTCATTGTGTAGCTCGATAACAGTAGAGAGTGGGACTATTTTGCGAGGTTCAGCGATGAGTTGCCAACGGTAGGTATTATTCGGTATGTGAGTGACCTTGAAAAACCACCCTCATCGGCTTCTCGACGTTCTCCCTGTATTCAACGGATGTACGATCGGATCTCGGATCAAATTGGACCGATTCGTAGATTTTGATGAGGCGGAGCGTGGGAAGCCACCAAGATATCAGCGCGGGGCAAATTTCCAGCTAGAGATTCTTCCGCCTCATCGATATCTACAAACTGGTCCCATAAAATCCGGGATCCGAACGTGCATTCGTTGTATATCTGGAGAAATATCGGAATATTCGTAGGGGTGGATTTCCAAGGTTACTCACATCCCGAGATGCATCTTTCGTTGGCAACTCAGCGCTGATATTCCGAGAATACCCACACTTGCTACAGTTGTCGAGCGTCAAAGTGAGTTCTTGCTCGTCTCAATCGCATCGTACAAACTCTCCAAATCTCAAATACTCTCCCCAGGTCGTATGTCTGACCCATCTCGTCTGTTACTACTGGGAACCATATTTCCCCCCTATCGCCGGATCTCCTGCCTGCACTGATATCCCGACTGGTCCATAGGCCCAACCTCATCGATATCTATGAACTGGCCCCATGAAGTCCGAGATACGATCGTGCATTCAATCAATACGAGGAAAATGTCGAAATCTGAATAGGGATTGTTCCGCTATCACATCCATCCTGAGAGAAACATCACCTCGGTGACTTAGCGCTGATATTCCGAGAATTCCCACACTTGCTACAGTCGTCAAGCTTCAACGTGAGCCCTTGTACGTCTCAGTCGCATCGTGCGAACTCTCGTAATGTCAAATACTCTCCCCAGGTCGTATGTCTGACCCATCTCGTCTGTTACTACTGGGAGGCGTATTTCCCTCCTTCCGCTGAATCTGCTCCCTGCGCTGATATCCCGCCTGGTCCATAGGCTTCGCCTTATCGATATCTTAAAACTGGCCCCATGAAGTCCGAGATCCGATCGTGCATTCGTTGTATATCTGCGAAAATGTCAAAATATCAATAATGGTGGTTTTTCAAGGTCATTGACATTGCGAGATGCAGCTCTCGTTGGCAACTCAGCGCTGATGTTCCGAGAATACCCACATTTGCTACAGCTATCGAGCTTCAAGGTGAGCCCATCTCAATCGCATCGTGTAAACTCTCGTAATCTCAAATACTCTCCCCAGGTCGTATGTCTGACCCATCTCGTCTGTTACTACTGAGAGCCATCTTTCCCCCCTCCCGCTGAATCTGCTTCCTTCGCTGATATCCCGTCTGGTCCATAGGCTCCGCTTCATCGATATCTACAAACTGGTCCCATAAAATCCGAGATCCGATCGTGCATTCGTTGTATATCTGGGAAAATGTCGAAATATCAATAGGGGTGGTTTTGCAAGGTCACTCACATTCCGAGATCCACCTCTCGTTGGCAACTCAGCGCTGATATTCCCAGGATATATATACTTGCTACTATTGTCGAGCTACAAAATAAGCACGCTCCCGTCTCAATCACGTCGTGCAAACTCTCAGGATCCCACCTATCATCCCTTGGTTCATCTGTATCTGACTAAACTCGTATATCACTACTGGAAATGGGGTTCCGGCCATCTGTCCCCCTCCAAGACCAGCGCTGGTCTCCACGTAGGTCATAACCTCGTGGCCGGATCATATCTACAAAATGCAACCAAGAAAATCCAGATCCCATCGTGCAAGTCTGAGTTCTACCGATGAATAGGTCTGGAATCTTAGGGGTTGTTTCCTTCCAAAGTCGATACGAACACTCTCCACGTCCATGACTTTCATTGCGCTGGTATCAATCCATCTGCTTACGAAGCTCCTCATCAAGACGAATCGATCGAGCCCTCATTCGTTATGATTGGATCGTGCATTCGTTCAGTTTCGACGTTTTTGCAACAGCTAGGTCCGTTCTGCGGAAAAAACTACCCCCTAAGCATTTTCCTGGTTTTAAAAAGTTCCCCAGTAGTGACACCTCCCAAAACAGGCCCTCGTTATTGCCAGCGGCCCGCTTTCACGATGCAAATAGAATTAGAGGTTACCGCTCATGGGCCATTTTCCCATACAAAGTGTGCATCCTCCTTTTAATCGTATAATACATCGGAATACTTCTCCTCGTCTTCGGTGGAAGTGTGAGTGCATTATCAAAATTATAAGTTTGAAATACTTCGATATTTTCGAAGACAAGAGCGCGAAAGAAAAATTTCAACGATCGAAAAAAACGATATACTCGCCTTCTCCTCCGTCCCTCAATTTTCTGATCAAACATTGAACTGTAGAGTCAATGGGAATACCTTCCTCTGACTCTGGGAAATATACATACTCGCCTTCTTTTCCATCTCTGAATCTTTTGATCAAACTCTTAATCGTTCAATCAATCTGGGTCCCCTCCTCTGACTTCTGAGAACGTGTGAATGCATTATCAGGTCCATCGGATTGAAATACTTTGAGATTCTCAGGGACGCGAGGCTGAAAAGTAATTCTAATGATCAAAAAAAAAAACAACTTACTCTCCCCATCTCCATCTAAGTTTTTGATTCAACTCTTGATTATGGGATCGTCCGTGATACCTCACTCACTCCCGGGTGAACGCGTGAGCGCATTACCAGGTTTATCCGATTGAAATACTTCGAGATTTTCAAAGACGCGAGTCTGAAAAGTGATTTCAACGATCGAACAAAACGACATACTCGCTTTCTTTCCATCTCTAAATTTCTTGATTAAACTTTGAATTATAGAGTCAATCAGGATACGTTACTTGGATTCGGGGAAACGTATGAGCACATTAAAAGGATCATCCGCCCAAATTCTCTGAGATTTTCTGAGATGCGAGGCTGGAAAGTGATTTGAATGAACGTAAAAAGCAACTTTTTCTCCTTCTTTACCATCTTTGAAGTTTTTGATTAAACTTCGAATGGTAGAATTAATCAAGATACCTTCCTCTGACTTTGGAAAATGAGTGAGTGTACTACCCAGGTTGTCCAATTGGAATACTTTGAGATTTTCTTAGTTACGAGGCTGAGAAGTGATTTCAACGATCGCAAAAAAACATACTCACCTCCTTTTCCATCTCTAAATATTTCGATTAAACTTTAATCGTATAATCATTCAGAATACATTTTTCCGACTTCGGAGAAAGTGTGAGCGCATTATCGAAATTATCCGATTTGAATACTTTGAGATTTCCAAAAACCAGAGACTTAATAAAAAATTTTAACGATCGAAATAATCGACATACTCGCCTTCTTTCCTGTCTCTAATTTCTTCGATCGAATCTTCTATTGTAGAACCAATCAGGATACTTTCCCGTGAATTCGAAGAACGTGTGAGCGCATTACCAGGTATAAGCAAATAATTTAGAGATGGGAAAGAATGCGAGTAAATTGCCTCTTTCCGATCGTAAAATTTCTCCTTCAGCCTCTCATCTTCTAATATCTCATAGAATTCCCATTCGATAAACCTGGTCATGCGCTCACACGATTTTCAAAGATAGAGGAAGGTATTTCGATTGATTCTACACTTGTGAATTTGATCATAAAATTTAGAGACGGGAAAGAAGACGAGTAAGTCTCATGCGCTCGCACGTTCTCCCGAGTCAGATGAAGATATCCTGATTGATATCACGATTCAAAATTTGATCGAGAAATTCAGAGATGGAAAAGAAGGCAAGTAAGTAGTTTCTCTTGATCGTAAAAATCACTTCTCAGCCTCGCGTCTCTGACAATCTCGAAGTATTTTAATCGGATGAACCTATTCATTGGCTCACACCTTTCCCAGAGTCAGATATAGGTATCCTGATTGATACCATGTCCAAAAGTTTGATCAAGAAATTCAGAGATGGAAAAGAAGGCGAGTAAGTACCTTTTTCCGATCGTTAAAATCCTTCTGACACACTGTTCGAGACGGTTACTTTTCCGCACTTATTTCCGACTTTGTCTCGCAGTTTGTCAGGAAATTGTATTCGATACACGCGTGTGAAACTTATTTTTCCCATCTTCGTGATGATTTCGACCCTCGCCCACGGCTCGGGCCGGAAACCCAAAATTGGGGCGCGAAAAAGAAGTTTTCCACCCTTGTATCGAAATGTACAGGTTCACCCGTCAAATTTCTGGAGTGCTGCTTGATTGCTGAGAAGTTCGATGATGAAGCAGTCACTGCTGATGCTCAGATACACATGGGCTCCGCAAACTATCCGACGATTCGGAGTTCCCCTTGAAGCTTTCTCATCAGTTTTTCGACGATGGGAGACGTGAAATGTGGAACTATCTTTCGAATCTAGTTGATTCCACGGTCTTCCGAAAGATTCACGTGTCGAATTTCTGGAGTAACGAGTGATCCCTGAGAAATTCGATGATATCGCGTTCGCTGCTGATGCTCGGATACGCATGGGCTCCACGAACTATCCGACGTTCTGGAGTTTTCCTCGGAATTCTCTGATCAGTTTTTCGACGGAGAGAGAATAGAAATGGGATCTCTATTCAAAGAAAAGCTCTAAGATATTTTGTATTTCAATCAATGTTAGTATCCAAGTCCAAGATCAACTGTAGTTCTTGAGGATATTGTAAATTCAATTGAGAATTGACCTACAAGTTTCATCAGATCCCTCAGTGGATAATTAAAGATCAGCATCACATGGGAATCATCTTTTTTGATGATGGATTGTTATCGGTAAAAGTCATGCCAAGCATGTGAGTGCAAATGAGTTGAGAGTAAGCATCTCACATTATCTTGAGGCAGCTCTGTCTAGCAAATGGTGTGAGATTGTCTCTCACAACTCATGTGCACTGACACGCTGGGTCTAACATTCACCATTCACACCCCACTATCAAAAAAGATGGGGCTCGAGTGATGATGTTCTTCATCACTCATCTCAATAAATGGAGGCATCAATAAAAATTGTAGGTGAATACTCATCAAATGAATAAAGTTACCAAGATCTGGCTTGAATTTTCAAACGAAAGCTTCAAGACATTTTGTATTTCAATCAATGTCAGTATCCAAGTCCAAGATTAACTGGAATTCTTGAAAATATTGTATATTCAATTGAGAATTGACCTACAAATTTCACCAGATCCCTCAGTGGATAATTTAACATCAGCATCGTATGGGAATCATATTTTTTTACGATGGATTGTTATCGGTAAAAGTCATCCCAAGCATGTGAGTGCAAATGAGTTGAGAGTAAGCATCTCACATTATTTTGAGGCATCTCTGTCTTACAAATGGTGTGAGATTGTCGCTCACAACTCATGTGCACTGACACGCTGGGTCTGACATTCACAAATGGAGGCACCGATAAAAATTGTAGGTGAATACTCATTTAATCAACAAAGTTACCAAGATCTGACTTGAATTTTCAAAAAAAAACTCTAGGATATTTTATATTTCAATCAATGTCAATATCCAAGTTTAAGATCAACTATAGTCCTTGAGAATATTGTAAATTCATTTGAGAATCGACCTACAAGTTTCATCAGATCCCTCAGTGGATGAATAAAGATCAGCATCACATGGGAATCATCTTTTTTATAATGGATTGTTATCGGTAAAAGTCATGCCAGGCATGTGAGGGCAAATGAGTTGAGAGTGAGTATCTCACATTATTTTGACGCAACTCTGTCTAGCAAAAGGTCTAAGATTCAGTCACATTCTCACAACTCATTGCCACTGACACGCTAGGCTTTACTCTCACTAATAACACTCCATAATTGAAAGACATGGTCCTCAAGTGTTGGTGTCCTCAATCAATCCACAAAGAAATTGAAGTACCAGTCAAACTCAAAGGTGGATTCTACAGGATTGGCATAACCCATTTATACCATCACCTGCTGTTGGAACTTTGAGAAATCCCTTCTTCGGATCAGACACTTCAAATAAATCATCAGCTGCAAAATAATCCACAGTCAAGATCCACGGTTTCTTTGTGAATCAAAGAAAACCCATCTGGGGCTCCACAACAGTCGGCTCTCATTTGCTGCAACGAATTTCACGACCTGTAACAAGAACAAGACACACGCCACAAAGAATTTGATCCTTCACTTGAGATGAATTGTTACGAAATTAACATTATGTAATGAAAAATAATACTCATCTGACTGAAAATAGATTCTCATAATGCACTGAGCATGTTGTTTTCATCATCCGATAGCAGCCGACAGCCAGACCCTTTCCTCATGTTGGGGCAAGTCCCCGAAGCACGCAACACCCGAACACAAAAATTTCACTATATTTGGACTCTTCATTGACAAAATGGGCACTCGCTCGATGTCGCCAATGCTCAATCGATGCACACCGCTAATGTAGCGACGACGACGGAAACGCAATACAGATGTGCATGGCAGCCGACGATGATCCTTCACGACCGAGTCTGCTTCACACTGCACAGTACACGTAACACTGAAAATTTAATCACAACACTCACTTGCCTCTCGAGAAGACTCGAGACAAATAACTCAAGCTGTCGGGTTCAACACGCATGTCCGTGCTTCGCAGACCCGAAATCGGAAATGACTAACAACACGACGGTCTGTCACACACGTGGCGGCGGGAAACATAACCACCACTTCTGCGAGTACGTGACTTCAAAAGTCACGGTCGCGTCATCCTTACGACACCCCGGACGAGCCCTCAAAATTGCACTTTTAGAAATTACATTTAAAAACGAATCAAGCTCCAAATCACATGCGCAAATAGCCTAGATTTCATAAAATTCGACGGGCTTTCTATCTAGCAACGTCCGGACCGGATATTTTTACAAATTTCAAAGATAATTCTTCTAATTTTTCACCAACAATTTCTTTCAACTCGCCGACATCAGCATGAGATTCGCAATGTCCCAAAACCTTGGAAAAACTTTCGTTGCCCGATCAAAATTGCTTTAAAAAAAAATTAAAGGGGGGTACATTCTTATTTAGCCACAGTGTATATGTTATGACAAACGATGCGATGGAATCTGGATGACATGCAGCCATATATGTGCACGGTGGTTAATACACAAAATTGCGAGCATATATGGGATAGTATTAGTTTTACCGACACCAACGTATATGACTCTACTTACACGACTGGTCTGATGGTCATCTGCACAAGTGGCTGACTGGAAATTCTTATTCCAAAAACTTCTAAAATTATCTGAGGATTCCAGACGTTGCACTATATGAGGCTCCGATGTTATCAAATCGAGGAGGAAGTATTGAGACCAATTTTCAAACACGACACAAGTGTATATAATTGATCAACAGTGGCTTCCCATTATTGCGCCACTTGATCCGTACGAACTCGCTTGTCTGAACTTGTGTACTGAGAATGAGAAAAATGGAGAGGATGTAAAGAAAATTGGAAGAATACAAAAAAAGTGACTCTACCATTGACGGTCCAAAGCCCGTATGAGAAAAGAGGAGGGCCAGATATGATGAAAGATTTTTGATGATTACGGGATTATTGCTGGATTTTCTGCGCGGGCTCAGTGAATGTGCTTTGAAATGGCGTTTGTGAGTGTAAATACAGAGGAAACATCCAAATATCATAGTGTACGTGCTGCCCCTACGTTTTTGTGGAGCTTCATGCCCTCAGTTAGCGTTATGAGGCCAAGAATGCAATTTTCTCGTTATTTTCGATAAAAACGTCTTTTGGGAAGAATCAAGATAACTCGTCTCTCGTTGCTCAAAATCAAACTAGTTCCAGCTTATTCTGAAGGCCTTGAAGAGAACTTTGAAATGAGCTAAAGTACGTCCGAAAAAGTTGAGATACGTCAAAGTTATCTGCTGAACAAGGAAAAAAATGTACAAATTATGCAGTTACCCATTTAAACGCATGTAATTTAAAAAAAACCTTCACGGCTCTTGCTCGGACTGAAGATCTCATTTCCGAGTGTCGAGTGAAAGAATTTCCACATCTACTAGTCGAAACCTAACTTTTTCGACCCCGAGCGCATCAATCTTAAAAAAAATCCATTTTCGGCCCACCCTTATATAAATATACTGCAATGTTAACGATTTTGGTTGTGGCTCTGGGTGGAAGGCCCATTTGACGGAGCTACTCCAGATTCTCCATATTCTAGAGGGCACTGAAGTGTGAAAATATTTTGGGGATGCTTGGCGACCCGGACCCCGTGGCCCCCCCTCGTCAGTCTGACACAAAATACTCTAGTTTGAACCTGATGTACTCACTCTTCGGTTTGAAGGATAACCAAAGACCGGGAAGATTGAGGAACACAATATTACTAACATGGCCCCAAGCACCCAATGCCAAATCCATAACCAATCACAGCCATCTTTGAAGAATAAGCGCCTGTATGACGGCAACCCGGCAAGGATGTCCAATCTCTATGGATAACAGCTCGACCATTATTTTTACTCCTGCTTGAGTCACAGATAAGTCTGTACATAACCGAGGAGAATTCATATCCATTGTGCACGCTTGCCCCCGCAGTTCTTTCATAATTCCATCCAATAATATGCAAAGCAGCGTCCGGAAAGATATATCTTAACCCCACAACCATCTTCCGTGTATAGCTCTCCGGAATGAATTTCATGGCAATATTTTACGGACGTACACTCGACCATTTTTCAGATTTGATTCATCTGGTCATGTGCTTGAGAAACCAGCGCATAAAAAATGACTTCGTTGTAAGTTCAGAACATGTCCTGATGAGATCATCATAAAGTGTGAGAATCTCCAGCATTTCACTCGTGTATCAATGTGCTTGTTCTTGGATTACTGTAACATATGTGAATACTTTGTCAGCTCATGTGTATTTGATTCTAACTTTTTTATACTGAATTCATCATCCATCCCGTATTTCCTTCTCTCTTTTTTCACTGTAGTGACATACTCTTGACATTGATTCAGAGTATTTCGTATGATGATGATAAGCATTCAGCCTTGACTACATTGAACCACTGGTCATCGCTTGCACAAATATATAACGACTGCGAATAACCGGGGTCTATGGATATCAGTATGAGAAGTAATAATACTTGTACTTGAATCACAATACCGGGACAGGTTCCATGAGGAGAATTGTAGGGCTTGCGTCTGCTTTGATGGTGCATGTTTAATCATCGATGCGATGTAACCCGCCTCAATGCATCGAATCTCCTTTGCAACGTGGTCATCTTGGAGGAAATTTCTTTATCTATTACATGATTCCGTGTGACGAGCTCCAACCTCTATCATCTATTCATGCGCAAAAAAAGATATTCCCCAAACGTAGGAGGCTGGGAACAACAATGAATTGTAGCAGTGCAGGACATTGGAATATGAATGGGAACCATTCACTCCTGACATAACAAAACAATCCACATTGAAATACCGCGATTCGGAATTCCTGGGAGATTGGTTCCCGAAATATTGGATTTAATCCGTCGAACACCCTATATCCGTGAGAGACGTCCACGACCTCGAGAATGAGTTGAACGAGTATCTCGATGGGTTATTTAGAAGTCACCTGACATCCACCAATCGCGAGCCCGGACCTTGCGTCGGAATGGAAAGACACTCATTCTCCCGGGAAGACTCAAAATTGTTCTAGAAGAATGTTCCCCGGAGAAACGAAGAAAATCATTCGAAACCAGGGAAGGTGAAAATCTCTTTTTCTGGTCTTCAGATTCGATTGTGAACGTTGACCAAACCATCTGAGAAATGACTGCAATTCGTGGTCCGCTTTCGCCCAGTGTCGATCTTACATGCTCGATTTTAATCATATTGAATATATTATGGCAACAAATCAGCTATTATCTGATCCAGAGGTACTTGGGAAACCTCCCTGAGCATCAACAAGCTCCGGTGTACTAGACGACTTTCTGATATCACTTCCACTGACATTGGCAAACGGCTAGGGCTCTCAGATATCGAATCATCAAGACATACCCGAAAATTCCTCCTCGATTCCTCAGAAGAACGATAATCACTCATATGATCCTATGTATACATCCAAAGGGAGTTTCGAGTATTTTATGTCCATCAATTTCTCACAGGGTATCACTATCAAACCTCTGGTGAAAATCCTGAACGTAAAAACAGCTGAGAAGAGGAAGCCAACGATGAATGAGAGGATTCACGAGAAAGTAAGTTGCAGCTTCGAACTCCCATTCCACGATCCGGATACATGACTAACGGTCCATTATACTGTTTATTGGGATCTTTCCAGCAGAAAATGGTAGCTCTATTGCCTATTGTTCGGGAGTTGAGGTGCTTCCGTTGGGATTGAAACACGGGGATGAGAAGTCTGGAGCGGGGTTGGCGATCTAAGCCAGTGATTCGTAGATTTCACGTAACTTCACAGAAATCACATTTATTCACTAAACTCACGATCTGAATATACAATTTGTCACTCGTGTTCAATGCACACAATCAGTCGTACGACGATGCACTTTTCGCGAGTCCGGCCGTATAGACGAACCGTAGTAAAATATATGCCCCATTGTTGAGATAAGTGAAAAATACAGAAAATCTAAAAAAATAATCCTCATTCACATGGTCATGTAGTGACCTTCTTATCCACAGTTTTCCCATAGTCACACATTTCCCACGGCCAATCACTAGATGTCGTGTACTGTAGATCAATTGATCAATAAGTCGACCACTCGTTGTCAGCTGTTACACGGAGTGTGTTTGAAATAATCTGTTTTGGGTTGCTAACAAATTGTGAGAATTCAGTCATGCCGAATATCAAGTGCTTACTGTTTGTAGTGAAAAGGTAATAGTCATTGTGTGAACATGTGTAAGATGAATCAAGCCAAGATCAGAATATCGACCAGATGTGTTCAAGTACATGGTATGCTTATAAGCTTGATGCTTGACTGTGAAACTTTGTTGTGGATACGCAATCACTCATTTGCTCAATTTCATAAGACAGCTACCTACAAAAGACGGATGTTTGTTAACTTCAGTCCTTATGGAATGATTTTGTGAGAAAATTTGAAGTATAGGCAGGTGAATGATTACTCATTCATCTATTTATTTAAAAAAAAGATTGCCGTAGATGTTTGTAACTGTTGCGATGTATGTATGAAGTGACTAGTACACAATCGATAATTATCAGTTATGGTTAGGTTCTGATACTCCTCCGTTGTATTTTAGATCTGAAGAAGATGTCAAACTGGGCATCGAAACGTCGTCCCGCTGGATAAAACCAATTGACTCGTTTAACAGCCGTCATTATTTATCATCAAATCTGAACGAGTGATAGAAGTAGAGTGGAATATGAGCAATAATCAGCTCGGTAACACGATGAGAGGGGAAGATCGCAGGATATTTTTGCGGATAGGGGAGACTAGAGTGCTCCAATCAGCCTCCAACTCAGAGAACGCCATCTAGATGGTAGATGGCAGCGGTGAGTTTGATGAGTTTTGATGATCTTTGGAAATCTGACTTCTGACTCAAAGTCTCAATTTTCGAAAGAAGCGTCCGAATTTGGACATACTCGATCCAAAAGTCGCTGCCTTTTCGAATGTCATCAGCTGTGAGGGAAAAATACTTTTGAGGTAGATTTTTTCGAGGTCGTTGAGATCTCCTCATTTTCAATGCTGGGACGGAATCAGTCACAATTGACGTTATTCGAAATAGACGAGCCCAATAGTTCGTTGACGTGAGTAACTTCCACTCTTTCGTGGGCTGCGAATGATGCGTACAACTCACTCTCCGTTCTTCTCCGCCGACTACGGGTATGGTGGTACCACAATTCTGATTCTTTTCTGGCGCATAAAGCCATTGTGGGCCATTCCACCACAGTTGAGTGTTCTCCAGATCGGTCACAGGAAGAACAGAGGCTGCATGGTGCGCAGAGTTTATCTTAGGGATAAGTAACCTCCACTGAGTTTTGGGTAGCAAAGTATTGATTTTTGACACTCGATTTGATACAAATTGTTTTCATATTGAGATGTCTTGTATAAGCCAATCTAAAGCAGTCACGGAACTTATCTAACAGAAGACATCCTCACGTTTGAAAGCATCGCCTTTCAGAGAGTCCGTGACATGTGTCAGCAGGCGCACGAGTAGCAATTCTCCCAACAAATTGAGGTGAGAGGATGTAGTTTCCTTGAGTTGAATTGAGATTATATTCGGATGAGATTGGGTCCAGCGAGGGATTGATACTTTTTCCAACAAAGGAAGTTGAGATTCAAATAGCCGTCACTGGCTGCTAATATTCTTAGGGAGGGTCTCGTCACAACCGACTTTGAGTGGCCAAAGGGACTGCATGAGTCCTTTTTGCAGACATTAGTGGGCGCTAGCCAACCAAACGGGTCGGAGAGTTTACCGATCGATGAGGATATTGTTCGTTCGGTGACCTTTGTTACAGGTGAGACAGTGACGTTGAATTTGAAAATATCTTGGGCTGGTGACCAAGAAATAGGACTTCCGTATTAGTCTCGGTCTGACTTGCTATATCAACAGCCACGCCATGACCATCGGTCGAGAGACCTGATGATAGCTCGGGGGAATTGCCTGCTTACTTGCAAAGAGTGAACTGAGCAGCAACAGTGAGGTTGATCAGCGGATCACGGATGGCGATAGCTTCACTGAGGTTATCAGCGCCCATGAACGAGTCATCCACGAACGTATCATTTTGCAAGACAGGAGCTGCAAGGGGGTAGTTGGGACCTTCATCCGTAGCAAGTTGTGCTAAGACTCTCAATGCTAAATAAGGAGAACAAGCTAATCGATACACGACAGTTATAAGGATATAAAGAAGCAATCGCTCATCAGCAGAATTTCTCCAAGAAATATGGACAAGAATTTTCCGAATCATTTCTGCAATGTCGCCACACATTACAAACTTATGCTGTCTCCAGCGTAGGATAATGGAGGATATGTCCTTCTAAAATTTAGGACTGGGCTGGAGGATTTGATTCGATGAAAGTCCGTCTCTAGCAGGGGATGAACTGTTGAACACAACGCGTAGAGCAGTAGTGAGGCTATCTGCTCGGAGTATGTGATGCCCCATCCGAAATGAACTTTAAGTCTTGATCAAGTTTCGATCAAAGGCTTGATCAACTTTATCAAGCCTTGATCAAGAAAAAAACTCCTACTCGATCAAACTTGACGTTCTGACTTGAGGTTTCTGGGGAGTTATAGGGTTACTAAGAGTTGAGAAATTCAGATTAACCTCAAATCCGATATTATCAAACAACAAAAATGCTCAGAGATATACTACCTGCAAAAATGGGCCTAAATTACAACGAAATCTCCTTTCCTTTGAACTCAAATTTAAGAATGAACTGTGCTTCACTCTTTACGGAATTCTTAGTTGATATTTGTTCATCGATGATCATTTTTCCCGAACGACTGCTCTAGCATTCGAAACACGTAGAATATTTACGAAGCTTGTTTTTATGAATATCAACGATCACTAAATATAGTATTAGAGAGTATAGAGGCAAGTGTTTTTTGCAGTAAGCCCACCTCATCTAGGCATGCATATCTTGAAGACACCTAACCTAAAAAATGGTCGCAGTCTGTGTTACTTTTTGGAGTGCTATAATAATAATGTCGTTGATGAGTCTGGGGAGAGCTGCAGATGATTATAAATCCTCTGTGGCCACAGAATTGTGACAACAATACGCGGCACAAACGCGTTTCGCTTCGCGTTGTTCCGTAACACGAGGTAAACAAACGACCAAACATCAAATAAACATCAAGAAAAAGTTCAAATTTGATCAAATAGGAGTTTTTTTCTTGATCAAATCTTGATAAAAAACTTGATCAAATTTTGATATAATTTTCAAGCCATTTGAACATATTCCTAATCGGGTGATAGGAGATGTAATGGAGCGAAAGATCGCCCAGTTTATTGAAGGGTAATCTTACCATGTGACCCGAGCTCTCATAGTTTTCCAAAAAATCGGCATGAGGAATCATCAGCTTTGCATTTTTGACAAGTCGTCCTTCCAGCCGCTGAAAACTTTTGAGCACTTGAGTGCGCGAGTCACCGAGAGAGCTGGGTGACTGCTTGAATGGCAGTCGAAACATGTATCAGCCATCTGGTAACCGAGTATGTGTCGGCTGAAAGTGAGATTCACAGTCGAGCTCTTCTGCGGTGAGCTTTGGCCGGGCACGGATGCGTTCGGCGTCCAAAAAGCTCGGAATGGCTTGATGCTCTGCGGTAGCAGTATGACGGGTATGCACCAGGGTTTGAAGTGATTTGACCTGAGGAAATAGTCCAGTGAGGATATATCAGTGATCGTGAAATAGTCAACACCGATCAGTACTTCGATTATCAAGCCCGTGCAATTGAGGGGAAAAATCACAAATATTGAATTTTGGGGGGTTATACGCTGGAATCCGAGACAGCACCATCACTTGGATCGAGATCCGCTTATCATACAAGACAGTACAACTTATTCGGTAAGACGTCACGTGCAAGGCATTACATGAATACTCGCCAAGAAGACCATCGATCGATAAATCTCATCGAGTTTTACGTGATTTGAACGTCTGAACTAAATTTTCGGACTCGTAGAATTGCTCCGAACACGGGTCAATCATAGCGCGAGTGCTAACGCGATTTCCATCAGGCAATATGATAATATACGCGCTGTTGCAACGAAGATTAAGCATTTTTGCTCTGTCACATGCGCATTCGAGGTATGAGTATTTGTTAGATCATCATTATCCACCACTGGATCATCACTAGGATCGGCCGAATTGCCAGATCCATCACTGAATTTTTGAGAGGTTTCGGCACCTTTAGCCGGAGGGGCTTTCAAATTACTTCTCGGTGGTTCCTTATGAAGAAATTCATGGTGACGCCCATCACAAATTTCACAATTGAGAACACGCATGCAATGAAATTACTTGATTGAAATGAAGTTGATGATGTGAAAATCAAAGTTACAATACAGTTCTTCATTTGGTGAACGATAAGTATTTTCAAATAATCATCCGAAGTTGGAAACCCGTTCAAAACGATGTTACGTGATCGCTGTCTCCGCCTACCAGACTGTCAGCAATCGGCCGGGTTTGTTCGTCGTGGTAAAGTTGACGTCGTAGATTGGGATTGACCGCATCATTACCTACTCCCGTGAGTGCCTGCAATATGAGCTGCCTCATAACATTGTTATTTTGACGCCATGCGAGCATGCACAGCTCTGCAGTTGCGGTGTTGTATACCCTTATGTTATTTGATAATAACGACATGTCGCGAAGATGGAATCATAACGATTCATTCGAATTGTGACAGTGAGTCTCAGACACGTCCTTCAGCTGCTAGACCAGATACCCAAAAGCAACACCGAGTTCTCCATGTGTTTGTTCTCTCATCAGATGAGTATTACACCAAGTACAAATAAGGATGAACCAGCTGGAATAGAAGAACTCTGTTCTTGGTGAAGAGATCCCACTCCATTTTTAGGTTTTTAGTGTATGGTAGTACAATGGAAATGATGGAGCCGTAGAGGTCTTGATACCACTGACCGTAATCAATACTCAAGAACATGTGATTGGCAGACCATAGTCTGATGATTTCACCACTCAATGTACATATCTTTCCCTTCAGTCCCGAAACCCAGTGGAGCATCCGAATCCCCAAGGACAGCAAGGGGGAATGGGGAGTTTATGTGGACAAACTGGATATTCAGAAAAGTACTTCTCATTCAATAGTCTTTCATATTTTAACATCATGGTTGCGCGCTGTCCCGAGTGGCTCTGTCTCAACCTAATTCATGTTTACCTTCTTAACCTAAGCGCTCAATTTTATAATCGCAAAGACGTCACGAGTATGAATTCCAATATATAATCCGATTCCGCAAGTCCATGTAGATGTTCGCGGTTCATATACACTTTTTGTTACATACACATTCGATATCAGCGAAGATACGGAAATGATCATCTTCCAAATCGAATCAAAGAGTCTTGGAATTCATTCCGAAGAATTTCAGAGATCTAAAAATCCATCCATATCTATCAAATATTCAATATCAACGGATTGATAACCTTTCAATCTCTAACACTCTATCACTTCATCAGTATAATTGGACTTCGCCGTCACTATATTCATTCAGAATCAATTAGTACAGATACGGATCGTCCTACCACTAACGACACGAAAATGAGAACCATTGAATAAAGCAAACTAGAACACCAAAGTTACCTCACATCTAAAAGTTAGGTGGCCTTGTCGACCGTAAAAAGTTACTTGGCTACCTCCGATGTTAAAAAAGGCGGTGTCTCAAATTTTCTCATATATTCCACTAGAATAAGCCATGGGATGACTCCCATCATGCACTTTATGAGAAATATTTAAACGGAACACATGAAAATCGACTGCTTCCGACTTCCGACAACGGATTCGGTCGGTGGGGGTGGTGTTCGAAATGATTCGGTGGAACAAATCAACGGTAATCTCCACGGCGGAAAGATGGAACAAGTCGGAACCATAAATTATCGATTGATAATGAACATATGAAAACCAAAAATAATGATCACTGATGCGAAATTCTCCGAAAAATCACGTACAAAGCTCACAACGCATTTCTATAGATTGCGGAACAAATCTAGGGGAATTTGACCTGGTCTAGGGACTTCCCGTGCCGTCAAATCAGCAACACTGATTTGATATCATGCCTGCAACCCTGATATAGGCATTCCGTGGGAGAATAGGCACCTCGTCTCTCTCAATATAATAGTTTGTAGCTTGGAACGTGATATTCTTGCCATACATGTATCAGCAGAACTTCAAGTCTTTTATCTGAGCTCAAGAACGATGACAATTTCGTATCTAGTCATGAGAATGTACTTTCGAAGACCCACTCAGCCACCAGACACGCATTCAATGCGGTTCTGCGGAGCTTTGATCGCTCAGCAAGCACCATAGGATTGCTTATTTTTGGTTATTTTGATAAAAAACACTTTTTGCGGGAATCGAGATAGCTCAGCTTTCCTCGATTGGAATTAGACGTACGTCAACTCATTTCTAAGGTTGCCAAACAAGCTCCGAAATAAGCTGAAGTAGGTTGGAAAATGTTTCGATCCACCGGAGAGACGAGCAGAGCTGGGAGGGGAAAAGTGGTGAATCTGGCGTTTTCCCATTGGGACTACTGTTAATTTTGAAGAAAACTTCATGGCTCTTGCTGGAACCTAAAATCTCATTTCTTAGCGCCCAACGAAAGTTCTTTCACCTGAACACGTAGGAACCCTACTTCTGGGCACTATCTCGTATCGATTTTCGAGAAGAGTCATTCTTCGGCCCACCCTATTGCTTATATACTATTGTAACCGGTTCACTGGGGCAAAGAGGAACAGTAGGAGTAAGATGACACGTCTTATCAGTTGCTCGTCAGCTGCTCTTTATTCGCACTCCCGATCTCAACTAACTCTCGCGGCCGTTTTATGTTCTCTATTTATAACATTACGATATTACAATCAATCGATTTTAAAGTGTAAGACTTGCTTTTGTTTTGAGTACGTATGTGTATGCAAGTAAGTCGTGCGCAAAAGAAATGAGAGAGTGGTTTATTAAACAATGTGGATCGATGAAGAATGTGCTGTATGTTTGAATAAAAGGTGCTCATATTAATATGACATCTATATGACATCCTCTCCCATCAGGATAGAGAAATTTCCAGAATTGTCAATTTTTCGTTACATTTCTGATTTTAAGTGTAATAGTGTTCTTGATCTGGAATTTTGAGAGAGAGGTGATGACTGTGAGGTGTGTGAATTGTGCAATTCAGTATCATTTTCCTTATGACTAGTTTTACAACAATGAGATTTCCTCCGAAAACCTTTCACCAACGATTTGAGTGCTTCATGCAGTCCACATTTTCTCAAGCCTAATATAATTAATAATATTATTGCTAATTTTCCTCCGTAATCTACATATTGCCAGAAGATATTTCTCCAATTCTTAGTTTTTTCTCTGTATTTGAACTCGTTGATATATTCTTGAACCTTGCTTAATTTTACAAAATTAGATTCCAAATTGTCATTTATTTTCGAGAGTTCTAGTTTTTCCAAGTATTCTTTTTCGATTTCTACGTCTGTCGATAGATTCATTGTCAGGTATTCTATTTTTGCATTATAAAATTCATGAGTAAATGGTTGCAATTGGAATTTTTCGTTCATGAAAATGCAATAGGTTTCGTTCGACTGGAGGAGTGTATCTTTTTCTATGATCAATATGTTATGATCATTTTTACACCAAATTTTGGAAACCAAGGTATCAATTGGCATGATCAGCCATAAATTTAGTTTGTCGATCTGTTTCACATGATCATACTTCTGCTGGTATATTCCAAATTGACAGTTAGTAATTTTTTCATCTCTTATTATGTCTGAATAACATGTATCTTCCTTATATACATTCATTAATGGCTTTGTGTTCTTACAAATTTTTTGTTTTGGTTTGAAATCAATGCATTTTCCTGATTTGAAAGTATAGAAAACTTTCCCTTCACTCACTATCAATGTATGATACTCTAAAATGATTGTTTTGAAAACTGTCGCGCTTTGTCTTGTGGGAAGTGGAAGAATACTTATCAAACGGTATTTAGAATCATTTGGTATGGGTGTGCTGATGACAAAAATTAGTTTGTTATCTTCAATGTATGATATCACCCTTGAAATCCTAACAAGGTCATAGTAATGATCAAAATT
This sequence comes from Eretmocerus hayati, assembly GCA_029851415.1. Lineage (NCBI taxonomy): Eukaryota > Metazoa > Arthropoda > Insecta > Hymenoptera > Aphelinidae > Eretmocerus > Eretmocerus hayati. Next base: position 72,497,607 of record CM056744.1, on the reverse strand, counting down.
AAATTCAATGAGATTATTGATTATCTCTTTCTGTTTGATAGCATTCAATGCATTTATATATGAATCTGGTGTCACTACTGATGGTAAAATTACTCCTGTTTTAGCTAAAGAAATGGCATTCTGTATATTTGTCAACTGTTCATCGTACTCATTCATAACTAACTCAATTTCTTGCAAAGAAATCAGAATTTTTTGGTTTGCTTCAACATGATTCCAAGCTTTTGTGATATTGTTACTCCAATTTTGCAGTTTTTCGAAATTTTCGTCGTAAATTCTAATATGATCGGTGATACTTTTGATATTATTTTTCACTAACATGGTTTGATTTTGTATGAGTCTCAATACTTCGTTATTTTGTTTATAAACATGAGAAATTTCCCTATCATAAAGCTCTACATCCTCACTATCTAATGTTCCAAATAGGAATTTTGATCCCGTGCCGATTATATCGAAAAGTCCACGCTTATATCTATACATACTAAGGTTTCTCTTCTTACTTTCGATTCGCAATAATTGCTTTATAGCCAAACTGATATAGTCTCTCGTTGTGCAATCGATATGATTACTGCAAACATTCTGTAGAACTTGGAGCTGACTCATTATATGGGTGCCTTGGTCGTAGATGGCATTCATATCAGTTGTGTGGATAATTTTCCATTCCTCATTGTAGAGATGAGCAGTCCCTTTGTCAATTTGAACAAAATGAGGTATCTCCGTAGTTATACTATATGCCCTTATACTTATGATGAAAATGAAGAAATAGAACAGTATCTGTAACAGAGGTTTTATGGAAAAAATTAGTATCTTCACTATGAATGAAATATATCCTAGAATTCTCCATAATAATGTTTGATTTCATTGAAATGTCGTAGCTGTGGACGATCCCTAATGATGATTTCTACTGTTTTTGTTTCATCATTAACCCTCTGCACAGGGATTGGATCTGTCCAAGTAGATTCGTTATTTACAACATTTTTTGCTAAGATTATGTCTCCTACTTGATACGATTCTGATGCAGTTTGTCGATTGTTCACAGTGTTTTGATTTTGCTTTTTACATTTTCTTATATTTTCTCCTGTATTTTCTCGTTTCTCTTTCATATCATCAAAATGAATTTTTTCTTGATCTTGTTCCTCGAAACTGCTCAAATTTCCAAAAAGTAAGTCATAGGGAGAATAATTCGTTGTACCATGAATGCTCTCATTATATACTTTTGCTGCATTTAATAATTTCATATGAGGGTTTCCATCTTTAGACTTCGCTGAAGTTTTGAGGGTTCTTATTACTCGTTCACAAATGCCGTTCGATTGTGGATGTCGCACGGCAATGTTAATAAACTCCACTCCATGTGATATATATAAATTTTGAACCTTTTTTGAAAGGAAAATCTCTTCGTTGTCTGAAATTATATATTGTGGTCTAGCTATTTTCAAGAAAAATTCCGCAAGTGCTATATGTGTTTTAGACTTTGTACTGATTTCCCGAATCCATACAAAACGGCTGAATTCATCTATGATAATGAGGAAATCTGTATTTTCAAAAGTGCAAAAATCTATATTCATCTTTTCAAAAGGTTTAGTTGCAGGTTCAACATATATACCAGGGGCTACATATTTTCTCGCAGCAGCTTTCACTCTGGCACAAGTAGGGCATTGCTTGATAAATTCTTCCACATCTCTAGTGATATTATCCCACGTGAATTCTCCGCGAATTTCTTTCAATGTCTTTTCTTGTCCCCAATGATTTTTGTTGTGAACGTCTGCCAATTTCATAAATTGTGAATTCCGTTCTCTTAAGATTTTGGGCTTCAAAGGTCTAACATAGAGTAGTTTCTCAGATAATTTGACATACAAACCAATCCATCCCAAAAGGCGGTCGAAATTCTCATTTTTGAACACATGTGTGATTTCTATTACAGAATTTTCTGGTGCTTTTTCCAATTCCAAAAACAAATCGGGAATATTTCTCTTGTTTTGGTATAAAACTCCTTGAATCAAAAAATCTCCTCGTTCCTGGAATTTCATTTGAGCATTTCGTTTAGATAGTGTATTCCAGCTGAGATCAATCAAATTTTCAAGCTTCATTGTTCGGATGCTGGATTCTCCCGTGAATAAAGATAGATACTTCGCTAAAGTATCGTTCTCATCATAAATGATGTCTCGACTATCATTGATGAATTTTCTCATCGTCTTATCATTGGTGTACTTTGTTACCAACCTTGCTTTGTGTGAGATTCGAGTAAACCCTGCAATACTTTTCTCCGGATTTTGATTTTCTTCCACTGGATTTTGCTCACTTACATGGAAAGCCCTGGACAAAGCATCTGCATTTGTATTTAATTTTCCTTTTTTGTAAATGATGTTTGGGTGATAATCCGTGGCTTTAGTTAACATTCTCACGATTCCAGAACTTACATCGTCGGATTTATTTTTGAAAATAGATCGAAGATTCTGATGATCAGAATATACATCAAATTTTTGACCAAATAGGAAATGTTTATACTGTTTCATACCCCAAACTATAGCTAATAATTCTTTCTCAGTCACAGAATAGTTTTTTTCAGCAGGATTCAAGGAACGACTGGCATAAGAACAAGGATGTTCATCGCCGTTTTCATCTAATTGTGATAATATGACTCCAATACCTTCGTTTGATGCGTCTGAACACAAAATGAAGGGTTTAGAGGTATCTGGGTGTTTCAAGATTGGATATGTTGATAAAAGTTCTTTGAGTAATTGGAACTGTTTCCTACATTCATCATCAAAGTTGTACTCTACATTTTTTGATTTTAATTTATTCAGGCGATGAACTTTTTGAGCGAAGTTTGGTATAAATTTCCTATAGTAAGATGCTAAACCCAAAAATCTCTCTATTTCTTTCTTATTCCTTGGTTCAGGGAAGTTGAGAACTTTTTCTACATTACGGATCAATGGGCGGATACCTTCTTTTGATACCTCGTGTCCCAGATACTCTAGTCGTTCCTGCATGAATGAACACTTGTCTGGATTCAAAATTAAACCGGCTTCTCGAAGTCGTTCAAATACTGTTCGCAGGTTTCTCAAATGTTCTTCTGGCGTTGATCCGAAAACAATCAAATCATCTACGTAGATGAAACAAATTCTTCCAACCAAACCTCTCAATTTGAAGTTCATCATTCTTTGGTAGGTCGCAGGACTATTGATTAATCCCATAGGCATTTTCAACCATTCCCAGTGTCCTCTGAAAGTACTAAAAGCAGTTTTTGGGATATCTGAGGCCTTTACAGTTACCTGGTGAAACCCATTAGACATGTCAAAACAGCTCATGTATTTTGCTCGGCCAAGCATACATAATATTTCTTCAATCGAAGGTAATGGGTAGTTATCTTGTTTAGTGTAAGCATTCAATTTTCGGAAATCCATCACTAATCGCCATTCTTTCTCACCCGAAGCATCCATTTTTTTTTGGTACCAGCCACACATTTGATTGATATGGTGATGAACTGGGTCTTATCAGACCTTTTTTTTCAAGAATTTCTATCTGTCGGCCAATCTCTGAATGCATGAATAATGGATGTCTATACACCGGTGTCTCGATCGGTTCATCGGTAGATAATCTTATCTCATGTTGCACATCATGAACTGCTGGCATTGGATCATCTGGCAAGGCAAAACGATCATTGAATTCCGATATGATGTTGGAAATTTCCTTTGATACATTTGGAGAAATTCTTTCAGAGACATTATTAAGATCCTTTACGAATTTCATTCTCAACAGCTCGATGCGTTCTTGGCGCTCCTTCGATTCCTGCGAGTGATGACAATTAGATAAATTCTTATTTCTATAATATTGATTCAATAATTGTTTCCTTTCTTCAACATTCAATCTGTTATTCAGGATGTAACTCATTGTTGGCTTTGATTCAGCTTCGGAATTTTCCCCTGTATGATGAACAGCATGAGTCATAGGCAAATCTTCATGGGTTGTAACATGAATATTTTCTATATATATTGGTTTATGTTCATCTGACTCGTTGAACAAATATAACTTTAATTCCTGATTTTCCTTGATTTCATGGAGACCTGGGACTATGTTGGATCCTTCGATATAATAAATACCTGGAGAATTTCCTGGGACTATTTCTCTTGTTTCAAATGAGTGTGGCTCCAACTGAGCGAATTGATGCTCATTGAGTTCCAAAGTAACTTGGTTTCCAGAGTCATTTTTCAATGTGATAGTATTGAGTTCATTGTCCACAATACTTTTGGCACGAATTTGCCAATCTTTACCCAATATTCCATCAGCTCTGGTGGGAAAGTCATTAGACATTACAAAAAAAGTGAATTTGATACCAAATATCTCTAATTCGCAAGTTCCTATTGCATCATATAATCCATCTATTACAAGGAAACTTCTTATTTCATCTGCCGAGAATTTTCGAAAATTTTCATTATTTTGATCTATGCATTTTATTTTTATATGTGAAGTCTTTGATCCTGAATCTACCAAGAGTCCGTGGGGCGCGTTACTTCCTTTGATACGGGTGAACAATATTGAATCGTCCCTATCGAGCTGGTTTGATCTTGGTTCACGCTCTCCTCCTCCCGTATGGAGAATCCCTGTATTTCTTGGATTGGAGGATCTTTGTTTTGGTATCGATTTTTGGGAAAATTTTTATTTTTCAGAGAAGGGTTCTTCATCCAACAAACCTCCTCTTTATGTCCTACCTTATTACAGAAATGACACGTGATTTTTCCTAACCCCGAATTTTGAGAGCTCGTGGACTCACGTTTGGCCACAGGTTCAGATTTTACACTTTCATTCTTTGTTCTTTGTCGGGATTTTATTTCCAAATCTTCGAAGTAATATTTTTCTTCACGGATTGCCTGTTGGTATGCGTCATTGATTTTACTAGCTTCCTGAGCTCTTACTGCCGGTCTAAGCTCTGGTTTCACAGATCGTTGAAACCGGTCAATTCTTTCAGTTAACTCAATCCCTCGGGAAACCATCCTACGTCCAAGTGGCTCCTGATCTATCGATTTCTGTACTCTCCTATCAATCTCGGCATATCTTTTGATATAGTTTTCCATTCTCTCCCTGAAACCTTGTCGAATTGAATTTCGTTCCTCAACTAATTGCACATATTGCTTTTCCGTTTTTCCGAAAGCTAATCGCATTGCTTCAGCAAAATCAGTTGGCGTCACTTCTAATAACCTATCAGCCACCTCAGCAGCTTCGCCCTTCAATTTTTGCGCGATAACCTTGCTCAAGAAACATATTGTTTCGGCATCATCACTCATTTGTTTTTTCACTCGCTTGACTTATGACAAGAAAGCTTCTACATCTCCACTACCGTCAAATTCTCGGATTTCTGATAGCGATTCCTGTATTTGACGACGCCGCTCATAGGAAATTTTGGAAGTTTCATTCACTATTCCATCTTCCGTTGGTGCTGAAGGCTCCGGAAATATATGATGATTTTTCAAGATAGTCTTCAATTCTTCTAGTTCTTTGGATAATGCCGTTACTCGACTGTTAGCTGCATTTTCACGCTCTAAAGCCGCATCTAATTGTTGCTTCATTTCACTGGTGGTAGCCATTTTTGGTATAATTTGTCTGATAGTACTGAGAAAGTTTATAGTACTGTCTATGATTGTCAAAGAGCTCTTTGGTGGCTCAGAATCGTTTGAATCTGACATAAACGATGAGTGTGTGGTATAGATTACACACTCACCTTATACATTCTCCGGTGAAGTTGAGCTGTTGTCGTATCGGGATTCTTTGCGATTTTGTTCGCCGATGAGCTGCTTGTTAGAAGCGTCTTCTCAATTAGTGTAGACGAAATGATATCGGCCAATCCTTTCCACACTCTCCTTCTTTGATGTTCACTACACACGCTGCTTATGCGTCCCCAGTCCTGTCACGGTCGCCAAAATGTAACCGGTTCACTGGGGCAAAGAGGAACAGTAGGAGTAAGATGACACGTCTTATCAGTTGCTCGTCAGCTGCTCTTTATTCGCACTCCCGATCTCAACTAACTCTCGCGGCCGTTTTATGTTCTCTATTTATAACATGACGATATGACAATCAATCGATTTTAAAGTGTAAGACTTGCTTTTGTTTTGAGTAAGTATGTGTATGCAAGTAAGTCGTGCGCAAAAGAAATGAGAGAGTGGTTCATTAAACAATGTGGATCGATGAAGAATGTGCTGTATGTTTGAATAAAAGGTGCTCATATTAATATGACATCTATATGACACTATCGTTCTCACGTTTGTGCAAAAAGCCCGAAAACAAAATCAGCGTTTTTGCGGATGAGCATAATTCCTCCAGGAACAATTTGGTGAGCAGTTTTGTGGATGAGCATTGATCGCTTGAGGAACAATTTAATGAGCAGTCTTGCATAAGTCGTAAGGGTGCCGCCGCCACGAGTCAAGACGAACCCCTACTCCCATCCCCTCCACCTGTCACCCGCCCACGCCAGGAGTGACAAGCGTACTGCTTACCCTCCCCTCAAACCCCTCTAGCCATGTGCAGAGCGCGCCGTGGCAAAGATGGAGTCTCTTCGACTATCATCTGCAGTTCGGTTAAGGAGAAGGGCTTGAGGGGAAGGTAAGCACTACGCTTGTCACCCCTGGCCCACGCGTCTGTCTGTAAACCATAACCCATTATTTGCTCCCTTCTCATGGGTTTCGGAAGGATGCTCCCCTTGCTGCAGGTGGCTCTGCCACCCCTCAAGGAAGCGCGCTCCCTTCTATCATGTCCAACCCCGCACCCGCCTATAACCCATTATTTGCTCCCCTCTGATGGGTTTTGGAAGGGTGCTTCCCTTGCTGCAGGTGCAAATGCCACCCCTCAAGGGAGGGTGCTCCCCTTTAGTATGTCTACGCCCGCATTGTGTGTGACCCTCATACTTCGTGGGGGGTGCAATCTATCATCCCCCCTGCAGCAGGTGCACCTGCTAACGCAAGGTTGCCCCCCCCCTCGAATGTCTGTGAAGTAGGTGGCACCTGGGTGACCTACCTCCCGCAAACTATGCAGACCCTCATTCCCTCCAGCAGGTGAACATTTGCGCCCCTCTCACCTGGCACGATGAAGGGGTAGTGCTGATGCCGCGGATGAAGGGTTGGCCCCCTGCTCTTTGCAACGAAGGGAGAGGGCACTTCGTATCCCCCGCTTTACTATTCTCCATATACATCCTCATCCACTGGAAAAAACGGTCGCGGGCTTGGAAGATGGTGTATAATTCGGCCGTTATTTCCAATGAATTCTGCTTCACTGCAAAAAAAGAGCAACAGGAACGTTATCAGTACCTTTTCCTGACCACCTGGCGGTAGGTACGCAGGCCCGTTTTTTTTCTCGCCCTTCACACCTCGAAAGCAATTTCACCGACGAGGAGTGAAGAACGATGGCGATATCTCCAGTAGGCCTAGTCCGCCACGAGGAATTGGAGTATCTGAAAAAATACATCAAATATGTATTCATTCAATTCATTCATTATTCTGTTGAACTCGATTACGAATGATTCGTTTGAAATTCTCAACGGGGATTGTCTCGAAAAATTCCGTATTTCCAAATGGCACAGTCGTGTCCCCTGTGCGTCTCGCGTACGATTCTACGTTCGTTATCAAAGCCACCTCGCCCATGGCATCATGATAACGGAACATGCTGAAAAAATGGTAGAGCTATAGACATGTTATTCTATCTAACTGAAGGTGTTGGTAGTACTCACTATCCTACAATGATTGCTTGTAGTTGTATTAGTAGCCGTTGCGTTGCCTCGATGCTCTTGATGTCTCTGAGTTTATCCAAATCCATGTCTCCCAGAGTTTTTGGGAAAGGTATGAGTTTGATATTAGAGAAAAAACTCCGGCATTGATTAGTGGAACAATTCGTACTCCAGCAGTCTTCGGTTCGCCTCAATCATATCCTGTGACTTGGCATAGAAAACTGCTCATTCTGCGAGCATGTCATCGAACTCGCTGCTATGCCCCGTAGGTATCGTGGAGGCAGACTTGATTATGGCATCGCCATAAGCAATCAAATCAGTTAGCTGCAACCCAAGTGTTGCGGTCACCGAGTTTTTGTAGAAATGATCCGTGAATATGTCGTTGTTCGCATAATCCTATATTTGTATCGGTAGAGGGCATCTTCCATTCAGATTCATCAGATCGTGTCTATAGAGAGTTGCCTGCCTCTCTATCTCGATATCTGTCCGATTCTTGTAAGCAAAGACCCTGTTCAGAGCCTGCGGCCCAGCATGTTCGGGGGCCTGTTGAACCAACTTTTCAAGGTACTGAAACCTTCTTGTTTCCACCGTTCTGATCACCTCCGTCGCCTTGAGCAACTTTGCGAGTCATCTCGCTAATTCATCAAACTCTGTGTTTTTTTGGCTGTTTCTTACTCACTCGGATTAATTTGCATGTTTTTTTTTTTGAGTGAGCGATCTTCTCTTGGTCCCACGCTACTTGAATTGCTCTGTCTCACTGAGACCTGGTTGCTGCTGCAAAGCAATCGGTTCCAACGGCGGCGGTGATATCGGTTTTGCTGTTGTTGCTTCGGGCATCTCGAATGGTACGGCGCGATTTTTTTGGGCTGAGTTCACCACTGATGGCGCATTGGTTATCATCGAATTGCTTCTCCTTCCACTACTGCACGCTCTTTACCTACTTGGATCACTAACGGATTTGATGGTTCTGCTTTCACTGTTGCTACTCCTACCACTGATGTTGATGAACTCTCACTTTTCACTTCATTCGGCGTGAAATCGCTCATATCTGAGAGGAAACGTTCCTTGTCAATACCCATTTCCGCGAAAATTCGGGTGTACTCCTCATGGGAGTCGAAGATTGGTTCAACTCATCGAAACATTCCTCATCCGACACAGAACTTGAATATTCGGGATTGGCCATAGCGTGTATACGATGCAGTCGGTAGGTGCCACAGAACTAATGCGAGAATTTCCCAACACCCAAAAGCGAGCTAACCACGGGACCTCATTTTTTTCTACCCTTACCATCTGTCATACAATTCTACTTCGGAAAGTCTTCCCGAAAGCAATAATCGCGTCCTTTGATTCCCACTATCGGAGAAATTCCATATTTTATAGGCAGGAGTCTCAGCCTATTAGATAGCGTATCGTATGTTGAGATAAAAACTTTCGTAAGATGCGTGTAAAGTGTAAGTATTCCTGCAACGGGATGAAGACGCGTATACGTGTTCCTGGAGGCTCAGTGCTCAGCTGTCATAAGGCAATATTCGGCGCTATACTGTGCGATAATTTGTAGAGCACGTGATGATCTAACGAGGAATCTGGAGGGGTATTACACACATCTCACGCTTCCTACAAACATACATACGTACACTCCCTACGTTACCTACGAAAAAAAAAAATAATAAACAAACCTAACCCCGGAAAGAATATTTTTCGTCTGAGAATGGTTTTGAGCAACTTCTGCTCAATTTATCCATTGAATTGAGCAAAAAAACTCGGGCTCGTGGCCTCGAGTAATTGAAGTGGTGCATCCTGGGATGAATCAGAGTAGCTCAATCAGCTAGTTTGATTTGTTCTTCTGTGATATGGTGTCAAAATAAACCATGTAACCTCAGTGTTTGATGCTACGAGTATGTAAATCTATCGCAAGCTGCATTCAATTCAAGCCTTGAGTACAAACATTCCTTGAAAAACAATCTGTCTTGAAGTTTGAAAGTTCTATGAGCAAAGGTCTGACAACAACAAGCTCCACGACAGTTTGTTCATTGATCAGCGTTTGTATTCAAGGTCTGAATTGAATGCAGCACTCAATAGATTCAAATCCTTGTTGAGAAAATAGTGCATCTTAAACTTTAACCGGTAATTTAGGTAGTTTATCTGTGGAGTGAGATAAATCACATCATCATATGAGTGCTACCTTGTTTGATACTCAAAGAGTAGTTAGATGTGAGCAAGGTAGATTTCGTTTCCAAAATGAATTCATGTAATGATGTTTTTCAGAATTGCACACATAAATTCAATCACCGATCAAAGTTGAAGGTTCACTGTTTTTTCAACAATTAGTTGAAACTATTGAAAACTGCATTCAATTCTGAAGTCGAGTACAAATACTGATCGTAAACAGAATATCTTGGAGCTTTGGCCCTTGTTTCACCTCTGCGCACCAGACACCCATTTAACACTTTTTTGGTGGCAGTGCTAATTCCAGCAGCAGCATCCCATCCTAAAATACATGAATAATTACCAAAACTGCATCACTAACTAGCCTTTCACCATGTAGCATCGAACACTAAGGTCACAAGATTCATTTTGACATCACATCACAGAAGAAAAAATCAATCTAGCTGATTAAGCTACTCTAATTCATCCCAGAATGCACCACTTCAGTTATTCGAGGCCACGAGCCCGAGTTTTTGCTCAAATCAATGGATGAATTGATCAGGAGTTGCTCAAAATACCGTTCGCAAACGGAAAATTTCCTTTCCGGGGTCAGGTTTGTTTATTTATTTCTCTCGTAGGTAACTTAGGAAGTGTACGTATGTATGTATGTAGGAAGCGTAAGATGAGTGTAATACCCCTCCTGCTCCCGCGATAACTACGAGCGGCGGAACCGTACGAATGAATCCGTCACTTAACCTTCTCTGATCAATATCCCGGACAGAGAGCCAGCTCTACTTGCTATCTAAGCAAACAAGCAGACAGTTCGGGATCCTCAGTTCAAGTCGTTACAAGCTGACATTGACATCGATGTGCAGCAAACAGTCATCGAGCCAGTGGTCTCCAACAGTGTCATCGTTATTGCTAGACAAAAGATGTGAAACGCACGATAGTCGAGACAGAACGTGCAACACAGAACCTCCGTCACTCGCACACTCTCATAATGGATAGACAAGAGTTCTGTAATTTCCAACGAATAGTGATCCGTTCGATTAGTTATTTTGCGATTCTGTCAGAACGCCCTGGTGTCCGGCGGCAGCGTCGCGCTCATCGTGAGAGATTGTGCAATCGGGGATCTTATTTCGAATATCTCCCACATGTATTCCGCTGGGTACTCTCAACTTGCCGATTCCGTGAAATTGACCGTCTCCACAGAATGTTCTTCCAATCAAATTGACATGCGGTCATCAGTACAGCAGAACTTGTCAGTAGGAGAGGCATGCAGAGTCTCCTTGTCTTGAGAATTTCGATAGAAGACTATGAAGAAATGAGAGGTAAGCAGAGAGAAACCGTATGAAATTCTACAACGATCGGTTGATGCAGAACTGCCTTTGAGATACAAAATCGATGACCTTTTTTTCGGGGGGCGCAGCCCCCCAAACCCCCACGACCAGGGTTTCCGCTCCTGGACCCCGGCTATTTCTTCAAACCGTTTAACACGTGTTTTCAACCCAATTCTGATATCAACTGTAACCCTTCCCCATTTTGATTCTTTGGCGTGGCAAGTTTGGAGATCTAGGATGTTATTGTCGTGTCCGCTAGAGTCAGAAGAGTGGTGATTTTTGTTGTACCCTGCCTAGGTTTATGTGCGCACAGTAGCCGAACAACGCTATCGTAGCGTTTCATCACATCTTATGTAGAAATTTTGACGATTCAGGGGTCAAGATAAATTGTCCCATGATTGTTATCTTCTAACTTATACTTGGTGTTTCACTGATTGTCCAAAGTTATGAGAGTATTGCAGGAAAACAAGATGGAGGCCGGTACCTCTTAACATATGGAAAAGCGAACACAATTTCGTTCGCAGATAGATTTGTGCTAAATGCCGAAGGAAGTGCGTTCAAGTTAGACTATAGCAAGTGTGCGTCCAAATCATGTTCTTTTTTCTTATACCCTTCAAGTGCAGAATTGCGAGACATTCGTGTCACGGAGTGCAGCATTTTCACGCTAATTTTGATGCCCCGTTGGAATAGGTATTGGGGATGAGAGATTAAAATTTATTGCAGCACTAAAAGCATCATTGGAGCCTCGTTCTCCACTAAGCGGAAATGATAACTACGATAGCGATAAAACCTACTTCGAAGAAGCCGAGAGGAACACTACGCTCACCCAGCCACCGCGCCCACAAGATTCTACTGAGCAAACGCGTGAAGGTAATTCGACGATTGGAATTGATGCTGGGGACGATGATGGTGCGACAACACGAGGCCCATTGGTTGGTAGTAGTGATGATCCCGGATCATCGGTAGCCGACCAAGAGGTCCTCGAAGGTAAACCACCTGCTTCCGCAGAATCAGATGCTGGAAGTGAGCCACTGGCTTATCACAGGCCGAACGACGATTATGGAAGCGACGTTTATTTTGAATCATCGTCATCATCGGATGAAAATTACGATGAGCATGATATTGGGATTTTGAGGAGTCGTTCCAGGGGAAGATTAGCAACTTCCCTGGTGCGCGACTATGCTGAGCCGGCAACTGACGCTTGGCGAGTTATCGGCCAGGAAGATGCTGATTGGACGAGTATGTCACGGAATCTCATCGGAGAGGAGGGGAAAATATTAGAGCAAGACAGCAAGAGACAAGATATTAGCACCAATAGCGTAATCGAGGTTGCGTCAGAGCAGCGTGCCCGTGTAGCCAGGACTCACGAAACGGGTAATGCGAGGTATCAATGTTGGATGTTGACGAGCGTGAGTGAGAGAGACGCGAGCGATCGCGCATCCTGCTCGATTTCTATACGGAAGACCCTCCTGCATCACAACGAGCTTACCATGTATCAGAGGATCGCCATCGTTTGTCGTATAGACAATACGACGACGTATCAATTATGGACAGGAGAGTTAATGATGGCAAGCAACGATGTTGTCTCTTGCGTATGGGAAAAACACCCTCCCTATAAGTAACATATAACGTTTATTTGTAATAAGGCGTCATGAGAACGGTGACAACAATCTCAGAAATTTCAATTCGCCAACTCTGGAAATCTATGCAATGTGGATTTGGAACCTACGGAGTGCTCAGTACCGGAGATTCTCCAACACTTTAGTGCAAAATCCTCATTTGCATTTTCATTCTGATCCTGACATAGAAGATACACTAGATCGTGCACGTGAGAGTTTTAATGGATCGCCCGATAGTTGACGGCCACCTCGACCTGTGGGTGCTGAGGAAATGATTACAGTCTCGAATAATAGAATCAAAGAATGCAACTCCATACTCAAATTACGCAATTTTCTGCTGCACCTTTCTCATGTCTTTTAGCAGCGCTATCGGCGGAGAGAGATATGGGAAAGGAAACTATCGGAGAGTGGCCGAGCACTGATGACAATGTACCGGCTGCGGGAGATTCGAGCGCCAGCTTTACCAGCACGCAAGGAGAAGAGACGGTGTATTCGAGAAATGGGGCAACGCCACACAATGCTCGTTCATTACCAACGATCCTCTACAAATAAGTGCTGGTCATCTGAAAAACTCTCAGGACTCCCAATTCTCGCAAGTGAGGCTGCCAGGAGAGCGTTTCAGCATAATTGACGAAGGAGCGCGCTACGTTCACAGATTTAGAGTCAACGGGAGGCGATTGAACATCCGTACCCTACCGCCAACTCATCCAAATATGAATCCTATTTTATGGATGGAGGAAGCTGTTCGTGATTTTTACGCACACATTATTTCATTGACTCGAGAGGACGATCTCATCGGTGTTTCAATCCAATCGGATCACTTCAGTCACGGCCCTGCGGGGATTTCCCTTGGGCCTGTAATCCATTTCCGTTATGACGATTTTTGGAACTTCATATCGGGGTTGGCTGAGAGTATCGAAAATTTTGTAATTAATGAGAGTTTTGTTCTTGAGATTTCATTCGTGGAAGTGCCCATGGGGTCAGGTCGCAAACGAAAAACATTCAACATCGATGCAATCAACCAGAGATCCATCATTTCCAAAGCCAGTTCAGATGATTGTCGCCTACCGCGCGCGTTAGTAGTTGAAGAAGCCTCTCTACGGAAACAGGAGAACGATTCAGAGGCAATGGAAGATTTATGGGACGCAATCCAAGATTGGAGAAGGCCCGCGCAACGTAATGCCGCAACGAATCCTGAAGAGCGAGTAGGTGTCAACATACCCGAGTGCGGATGTGGTTATCGCTGGATACAGCAATTTCAGGCCTACTACACCCAACGAGGTATAGTAATAAGGGTTTTCGCCCGAGGCACTCTTGGTAGCGGAGAGCCATTTTTCTTTGATGGCCTCAAAAGTATCGAGGAGGGAGTACCATCCCGCGGTTGTATCAATCTTTCGTATGATCCCTTCAACAGGCATTACGACACTATTTCGAATCTTATTGGTGCCGGGAGCAGTCGCTTCTACTGTAAGAAGTGTGATAAATGCTACAAATTCATCGATCAATACCTATGCTCAGCTAGATGACCATACTGTTTTGTGTCACCTCCATGTGAAAGCGACGGGAATGCCACCAAGGAATGCAGAGACTGTCACAGAATCTTCATCAGCGAGTATTATTCCAATATCATGCTAGCGTAATGCCTCGCGTTGCTCGGCTTGTAAGTGTTCCTGAGAGGCGTATCAGTTTTTCAAACTGCTCTTCCGAATCAAATGAGGAATTGTTTCTCAACAATTTTATATATTTAGTTGAGCGATGGTTTTTCACTATGTTTTGAACTCATGCGGTCAATAACAAATGCCATCACTTAACTCAATATATAAAAAGGGTACAGAACATATTCTTATTTTATTTGAAAGAGCATTTTGAGAAACTTATACGCCTCTCGAAAACTCTTACGGGTCGAGCAACGCGAGGCATTACGCTAGTACATCATTATTCAGTAGTATAATGATAACAGCCATTCACTCATGTATCCGATCTGATGTTATTTTTTATATAAACTGCAAATTTGATTCAATATTCGAATGCCTAAATCAATCAAAATGTATCCGGATAATATTAATGCTGTTCACGATTTGAAAATTCGTATCAATATTCTATCCTACAACGAGGAACTGAAATGTTGAAGAACTTGATTTATTCATTATTATGTTATGATATATATAAATTGATCAAAAAATCTGAGTCACAAACATTATGATCTTTTGATTGCCCCATGAACCATTCCATCCCTACAAAATTACCTATCACCAGTTTTCACGAGGTTAATCCATTACTCAAGTATTTATAATATCGTGAATTAATATGAATTCATTCGTGTTTTTGAATGGATTGAACAACCGTCTCGAAACGATTTTATATCATTGGAATACTCAGAATTCTCTCTTCCATGTTTTTATAATGAATTCAGGTGAATTAAGATTTGATTTGAAAAAAACACAAAAATGCTATAAAAATTCGCCCGTAATCATTCTCTCCGATTGTCACTATCCAACTAATTGAAAGAAAAAATAAGATGACCGAATCAAATAAAATAATTTTATCGAAATGAAATCGAATAAGTTAATTCTATCGAAAAACATATAGTTCGGAAGATCTTTGAATTGAATTGCTGTTACTCATGAGGTAACTTGATTCGCTGCAATCAATAGAAAAAAAGTGCAGGAATAACACGCTGTATTTATAAGTTTCTACAAGATTTTCCTCTCTTCTAGAAATCTCATAAGAGTTCTTCCCTATTCTTGAAAAACTCAGGACGAATGATCTTATACGTTTTTAGAACTTTTACGAAAAACTTATCGAAATTATTTTCAATGGAATCCATCTTTCTGGACCTGTTACACAAAAACAAGTGAAAAATAAAAAATTACTCTCAAACGACTCGGAGCTTATAGCCTCATACGTTTCTGTGTCAGTCTTTCAGTCTCCCGCATGCCTCTCTTAGGAACAGAAGTTCGCGTACCAGGTTAAGATTGTCAGTTTCCGGGATCAACGTATACACGCAACATATTCGAGCCCGAGCACGCCCCGCCGTCTCCGCCTATTTTTCATATGGGCAGACGGGCGCGTGTGCGAGAGCTTTTTTCCCTCTTTCATGTGCCATCTGACGCGAGCTGCAGTGTTCGCGCTCAACAGCTTCAGTCAGTCTCCCGCGCGCCTCTCTTGAGGGAAAAAGTCCGCGCGTCCGGCTTTCTCATCTAATTGACGGTGTGTTTCATATACGCGCGAACATATTCAAGTCCGAGCGCGCCTTTCGATCTGCCGCGTATTATTCATATGGGCAAAAGCGCGCATGCGCAATAGCTCCTCTCCCTCTCCCGTGTGCCATCTGATGCGAGCTGCAGTGCTCGCGCTCAACAGCTCCAATCAGTCTCCCACGCGCCTCTCTCGCGAGCGGACGTACTCGCGCCCAACAGTTCCCGTCAGGTTTCAATGGACCTCATCTACGCGCAGACGTATTCGTGCCGAACCGCTGATAGCAGTCTACTCGGAAGCCGCGGCTACTCTTCCCGATTGAATGCAGCAAGATAACTCATTGGACAACCAGCATTGGAAGTAAGACATGGAGGATACCAAGGTCTACAAATAGGTAAGTCATCCTCATCAAATATCTCATCGTTAAGAATCAGCTTCGGCGCATATAGTCATCTAATAAATTTAATCTGCCGTCGCAAAAATCAAAGTGCGTAACTACAAATATAGAATATTTTAGTTTCCGTCAAGTTTTTCATCCGAAATAACAGTTCAAAAAGTTACGACATTTTTCAAGCTGAATTCTTCGTTAAAAACACTCCTTCAACTTGCCCAATGCTTAGATTCTTATGTTACTATATATGTATCTACAAATTGTGATTTTCTTTTTATCTGTGAAATATGGACAGATACACTGACTTAATACAGAATAATCCAATTCTTCCTTTCATTTTCGATTTTAGAGTTGTTAGAATACCACCGCAGCAGAAGTGAAGGGAACAAAAAAGATGATCAAAACCACGATCCTAAAAGGAAGGTCTGCCGACTCAGTGGTGCGGATAGGAAACATGGTTGATGCCTTCTTTCCCATACAGCTCTCCTCTCCCGAGCCAATATGGCAGCCGTATTGGGACAACGGGATATACCTATATATAGGAGTCGTCTGCTCGCGCTCGTGTAAAGCCGCGAGCCTGCGCTGAAAAAATTGTAGCGTGCAAAAATGATATTAATCACTCGCAAAAAATTTTGGGTGAGCTAGAACTTTTGACCGGTTGTGTATCACGTGTAAAAGGGTTCGAATGAATTGATATAACTACTGAAGTTTACCCCATAATGGATGCCGCATTGTCGATGGTAATTTTCTCGAAGACTTTTCCAATCCAATTTTGCCGTGATGTTTTGATTACGATCCTAAAAGAAAGGTCTGCCGACTTAGTGGCGCGGATAGGAAACATGGTTGATGCCTTCTCTCCTCTACAGCTCTCCTCTCCCAAGCCAATATGGCAACCGTATTGGGACAGCGGGATATACCTGAGGAGTCGTCTGCTCGCCCTCGCTTAAGCCGTGAGCCCGCGCTGAAGAACATTCTATACTATTTGCAGCGTGCAAAAATGGTATTAATCACTCGCAGCATGTTATCTAATACCATGCCGCAAGTGATTACTTCCAAATACTGGGTTCCATAACCCAAATCTCAAGCCCCCCCCCGGGGGGGGGGGGGTCCGCGATTTATATGCGTCTTTTGATGCGTGCTCATTAGGTGCTGCAGTAGCCGAATGGTTAGCGTGTCTGCCTCTCATTCTGTCGGCCCAGGTTCGATCCCCAGCCAAATCAATTTTTTTTTCCATTAAATCAAGTCATATCATTTTTTTCGCTAACAAACATAGTTCAACGAAGATTGATAACCAACCAAACACCCTCAAAGTCATAATTCCTTCTTCAAGTCAGAATCGTCACGAGATATTTTAATACAATACATGCTTCTGATATTTTTCATAGCATAAATTTAATGATCAACATGAGGAACCATGACTCTGAAGCTTTGAAAATTTCATTCCCATAACACTTTTTAGTTGTTATTATAACTATAAAAATGATGATAATGATAAGGGCCGAGTGATAAGGGAGGAGTATGGGTAATTTATGAAAGATCCGGATTGGCCGGGAACCAGCTAGGTTGGACGAGGGTGGGCTAACAGGCGAAGGGTTGGTGGAGAAAGGGTAAAAATCAGTTGATAAACATCGTTGGTTTATGCTCGAGATCGTAGCCGCAGCCTCGTACATTGTTGCGATTATGGACACAGGCGTCCGCATAACCCATACACTTATCACACAAAACACACGTTCGCCGAGAGATAGGCGAATATCGCACGGGCCGTCGGAGCAAAAGAAAAAAGACAGTACACTATTGGCTTGAAAAAACGCTGCTCCGGGCCATACGCACTGATATACATATCGAAAGTGGCACGCTCGCGTGCGCCGCGAGCGCGCGTCACTTGTTCGTCTCCGTCGCGATACACTCTAGGATGATACGTTACTTTCTGTGTCGAATTCAGGCTCGCTGCCCTCTTATATAGGCTACGAATCGTAAAAAAATACGTACTATGACAAAGTAATTGATTGTTGAATTTTCAAATAGTGAATTGAAATATCACGTCGCCATGTCGCTATACGTCATAAAAGCGTGTGAGAACAGATGAAGACGGATTCTAGCTTTTCAAGTTATAGAAAGAAATGCATCACTGAATGCACGGGGTATGTTGTAAATCATAATCGTTTTATGACGTACCGCGTTATGGTAAGAGCAGATTATTTTTCACATTTTGAAAATTGGGTTACAAGATTTACGATCTATTACGAATCCGCAAACGCGATTTTCAATCGTAACATTGAAGTATCTGGTCTCGTTTTCTTTCTTCGTGAATCTAAGTACAATAAGCTAGCATATCACTTGCGTCGTAAAGGTACGGTCCCACAAAAGGATTATACGGGCGGATTCGCGGAAGGACAAAAGTCCGTCGTCGCATGAGTCACGTAGACCAAGTGGCCTGCATGGAGTGCGTGATGCATACTTCATTATGTTACATGATACTCTATGCTCCTATTTCAACTTATTCAAATAGCATACTCGAATGAAATTGAGTCTAAGCGAGGCGATCGATGATGATTAGTTAAAGATTTTATATAATAATTTTTTCTGATTAGAGGAAAAAATCAATCGGCCCCGAAATCTTAACTAATTGAATCGATCGCGGACATTTGCACACCCGATGAGGCTTTGACTACGATATTTATTCTGCGTCAAGTTGCGGAAAGATGAATATTCTCAAGATTACATTACTTGTCCAAAAGAGGTCGTCGTCGTGTTGGCTGCTCACTCGTCGTTGCTGACTGCTGGCTTTGGTGTTGTGATGCGTCGTATTCGCATTCGGATCGGAGCGGTGGTCTCCGCGCCGTCTCGTACGCCGGTGTCCTGGCTCATCATCTCGATCATGAATTGCATCGGAGCCGTGTACCGGGCGAAAGGATGCTCGTCTCCGAGGCAGACTTCCCGATTGCGATTCACCAAGTGCAAAGGTGTTGCAGGCGTACGGGGCAAGATCTCCAGGTCCAGGCACGGGTCGTCGTCCAGCTCCATCAGTTCCAACCTCGGTGCCGCCGATGACGGAGTGGCCATAGCCCGTTCCTCTGGGCGAGAGCCGATGACTCCGGTTGATCCCAGTTCCGTGATGGTACCGCGCACATAGGCCCTCTTTGCACCGGGCGTTCCTGGCGCGACGATGTTGGGTGACCCGACCATCTCTGGCATGTCGTGGATGATCGACACCAGGTCGGTTGGTCCCGGGCCGAGTTCAGTAGGAGTCGGCGAAACGGTGGAGTTGTCGATGCTGCTGAGTGCCAGAGACTCCGGAACGGGATTGCTGAGAGTGTCCCCGGCGATCTGTGCTGATGCGGTTGCCACTGGTTCGTCCAGGATGGCCTCGATGTTGCTCTCGGTGTTACGTGCCGGCGAGTTGGCTGATGGACCATCTGCGGACGCTGCTGGCGAAGCCATGACGAAGGAGCTGAAGAACTCCGTGGTATGTGGTGACAGCGGGGCGATCGCTGGGCCGGCCGAGTCGCCGAACGCCGGCAGTCTTGGCGATGTCGACGTTGCTTGCGTGACGTTGTTGCTCAGCTCTCGTGCCTCCGGCGTCGTTGGTGTAGGAGACAGCAACTCCTGGGACACTACTTCTGCTCCGACGATGGTCTTCTTCTTACCTCGGCGTGGTTTGGCGACGCTCTTCTTCGCCGAGGTCTTCTGCTTCTTGGGCCGGGGCATGCCTGATGGTCCCGGTTGTGGCTCTGCTGGATCGATCGCCGCTTCCAGCTCTTGTATGAGCGATCCGGCGTGGACTGCCTCTTGACGGATTCGGAGTCGTTCTTCTTCACGTTTGCTCTTGCGCCAGTTGCGCAAACTTTGCGCCTTGCGTGCATTTCTCACTACTTTTTTAAGGTAGTTGATCAACTCCTGCCCGTGCACTGGGTCACGAGTTGCACGAAACACTGCCACTAGACGGTCAAACTCCGCGAACGTGAAAAACATGGTCTCGTCACGACGCGCTTGGTTCAACACTAAGTCCAACGATTCGTCGTCACTTGTATCTGAGAGAGCGAGATCTTCTCCGGTCGGCGACTGGAATCGGATTGATGCTGACCACGCGGCATTGCGCGCAGCGCGCTCTGCCCTGCTCCGTCGTTGTCGTCTGATCGAGCTGCCAGCCGCCGTGTGGGGTAGCGGGCTGGCGATTGGGCCCCCATTGGCTCGCGGCGGCCAATGGGCTGCGTCGGATGAGTACGCTGATGATGAGTCGTCCAGATCTGGGTCTGATGCGATGGCGATCGTGGAGAGGGAATCCAAGGCAGGATCCATGACCTCGTCCATTGCTTCTGCTTGGGGGCGAGATGGTACGCTGAGAGGGCCGTGGGGCAGCATGGGCAGCAAGGGTTGCGGTTGTAGGTAACCATGAGGCGACTCTTGTGGCTGCGGCACCGTCTCAGCAACGGTTAGGTCGATTGGGGCATCGTGGCTGATGCTCGACCCAAATGAGCCGTTTATCTCTACCCGTCGTTTCTTCGTTGGCGGTGCTTGAAGTTGCTCGTCGTCCGACGAGTATACTTCGATGACCTCGATGTCATCATCTTGAGGCCCTTCCTCGTCCGAGGAATCGACGATGATGAGCTCCGGTTCTCTATGCAGACGGAAGTCCGGGGTTGCTGGAGGTGAATACGAAAGAACGTCGTCGTCCGACGAGTCGCTCGTTCGGGTCGGCCACCACCCACCGGGAGCTCCGGCGAGCCACCGGTGTTCCCCCGATCGTGGGAGACACAAGCAACGGGCGGAATCCGTTTGACACATGATGAACGATGGATGATTAACACGGCGTAGTTGTGACAACACTGATGCCGATATTGAAGGGCGGAGGGTTTTTATACCCTTGCCAACGACCTTATTTTGCAGAGATGTGCGGTTTCCGTACTTCATTGAGTCATCGAATCGCGTACTCACGGCATCGCTCAAGTTTTCTTGCTTCGCTGGAGCAATAGCGTTTTCTTGATTCGTATCCTCACGTGCATCTTCATCCTCTTCGGCCCCGTGCGGGTCACCTGTGGTCCAGAGGATGATGTCGTCGGCGTAATTAGTTTGTTGTGATCGGCGTAGAATTTTCTGGTCCATCCGCAGTATAGCCAGCAGGTTACTGGTGCTGATACAGGGATTCTTGTCGTACTGCCATGAGTACGGTGGGCTCATATATGTTCGAAAGGGCGCCACCAAGCTTGTTTTTTCTGCTCGAGTTGCTTGGAAACTCGCGTTCGTCGGCCCTTCTTGCCTCAGGGTCGTGTGCTCCGAGCTGGTAAGGCTCGCAGGGACACCTTTTTCGGGTGTTCCAGGGCCACATTGATTGGGCGCCATTTGATAAGGGCCGAGTGATAAGGGAGGAGTATGGGTAATTTATGAAAGATCCGGATTGGCCGGGAACCAGCTAGGTTGGACGAGGGTGGGCTAACAGGCGAAGGGTTGGTGGAGAAAGGGTAAAAATCAGTTGATAAACATCGTTGGTTTATGCTCGAGATCGTAGCCGCAGCCTCGTACATTGTTGCGATTATGGACACAGGCGTCCGCATAACCCATACACTTATCACACAAAACACACGTTCGCCGAGAGATAGGCGAATATCGCACGGGCCGTCGGAGCAAAAGAAAAAAGACAGTACACTATTGGCTTGAAAAAACGCTGCTCCGGGCCATACGCACTGATATACATATCGAAAGTGGCACGCTCGCGTGCGCCGCGAGCGCGCGTCACTTGTTCGTCTCCGTCGCGATACACTCTAGGATGATACGTTACTTTCTGTGTCGAATTCAGGCTCGCTGCCCTCTTATATAGGCTACGAATCGTAAAAAAATACGTACTATGACAAAGTAATTGATTGTTGAATTTTCAAATAGTGAATTGAAATATCACGTCGCCATGTCGCTATACGTCATAAAAGCGTGTGAGAACAGATGAAGACGGATTCTAGCTTTTCAAGTTATAGAAAGAAATGCATCACTGAATGCACGGGGTATGTTGTAAATCATAATCGTTTTATGACGTACCGCGTTATGGTAAGAGCAGATTATTTTTCACATTTTGAAAATTGGGTTACAAGATTTACGATCTATTACGAATCCGCAAACGCGATTTTCAATCGTAACATTGAAGTATCTGGTCTCGTTTTCTTTCTTCGTGAATCTAAGTACAATAAGCTAGCATATCACTTGCGTCGTAAAGGTACGGTCCCACAAAAGGATTATACGGGCGGATTCGCGGAAGGACAAAAGTCCGTCGTCGCATGAGTCACGTAGACCAAGTGGCCTGCATGGAGTGCGTGATGCATACTTCATTATGTTACATGATACTCTATGCTCCTATTTCAACTTATTCAAATAGCATACTCGAATGAAATTGAGTCTAAGCGAGGCGATCGATGATGATTAGTT
This sequence comes from Eretmocerus hayati, assembly GCA_029851415.1. Lineage (NCBI taxonomy): Eukaryota > Metazoa > Arthropoda > Insecta > Hymenoptera > Aphelinidae > Eretmocerus > Eretmocerus hayati. Next base: position 72,474,795 of record CM056744.1, on the reverse strand, counting down.
AAAGATTTTATATAATAATTTTTTCTGATTAGAGGAAAAAATCAATAAATTCACAAAATAAAATAATTTTGATATATCCTGTCATTCATCATAGACCTATTGGAAATATGATTCATTTATACGCAACAATGCTATTTGATTGATTTTTTCTAAATTCATAGGTAAAAGTTACTTTCGATAGCGATTCCGAGAGTCCCGGCAACGAGTAATTACAGAGATGAGTTTCAAGTTCTTCAAATTTCCCTTTGCTCACCTCTTATAGTCGATGTAGATAACTGGAAATGTACTCCCCAAAGTACCTCCAAGTACGTGTAAAAAGTTGCGGGGACGAGCCTCCAGCCAGAAGCGAGCTGTAAGTTCTATTTACCGTGTCAAAAATAGGCATTATTTTGGCTATTCGAGCGTAAGCGACTGAGAGCATGATTTTACTCGTTCTGGCTTACACATGAGATAATGGGTTAGAATGAGGATCCAAACATATCCTCCTGACTTAAAATGACCATCTGAACACAATTCTGAGGTCAGTCCAGCTCTAGAATGTCGTCTAGTGCCTCAACGGTGTCAGAACCCGTCGACAGAATCTAAGTTCTTAAGGGGCAGAGAGACGACTATTTAGAGCAAAACTGACCTCAGAGTTGTGTTTAGATGGTCATTTTGAGTCGGAAAAGTATGTTTGGATCCTCATTCTAGCCCATTATCTCATTTGTGAGCCAGAACAAGTAAAATCATGCTCTCGGTCGCTTACGCTCGAATAGCCAAGATAAAGCCTATTTTTGACACGGTAAATAGAACCTACAGCTCGCTCCTGGCTGGAGGCTCGTCCCCGCAACTTCTTACACGTACTTGTAGGGACTCTGGGGAGTACTTTCACACACATTGGTGCCCATCAGTCCAGATGGGAGCATATGTGACCGTGGTCAAAGATGCCGTTTTTGCTGGAACCACGAAATGCGGCATTTTGTAACGCTCGGCAAAAAAAAAATAAAAAAAAATAACCTCCGCCAAATTTCTTCCACTGGAAGGAGATGTCTGGAAGAACATTTTCGCACAAGTTTGGTGGAAAAAAATTGAAATATATTTTTGGAGTCGAGTCCTGAATTTTCGACTTTTTCGTAAATAGCTCAACTTGTATCGGCTATAGCTCCTATGAAAAGTACGATAATCGACTTCTGCAGGTGGTCAAATTGTAGGTTTTTTCAAGTCGATTATCACATGTCTAGTAGGAGCTAGATTGCTTTGAAGCAGGCCCAAGAATCGCTAAAATTTGCTCTCAATAATTAGCTTGCAGAAGTCGTCAGGCTCACTAAGTGGCCTTGGATAATTTTTTTCCCAAAAGTACTAGTCTCAACGAGAAAAATGCGCCCAAGTACGTTGAAAAATATTGAATTGCGTTGAAACTATGATTTTCCTAGAATAGGCTGAAAAAGGGCCTGAAATGGCCCTTCCATGGGCCCTGGGGCCCACAGGGGGGGCCGAAAGAATCTGAAAAAAAATTTTTCGTGCTATTTCAACAAAGTACTGATGGAAAAAAATTTTTGCGGATTTTTCCCAAACCCCCCTGGTGACGGTTTCGTCCAGCTTGCTTCAGAATGACTCATATAAATCGCGGCCCTCCCGGGGGGGGGGCTTGAGATTTGGGTCATGGAACCCTGTATTTGGAAGTAATTACTTGCAGCATGGTATTAGATAACATGCTGCGAGTGATTAATATCATTTTTGCACGCTGCAAATAGTAAAGAATGTTTTTCAGCGCGGGCTCGCGGCTTTACGCGAGCGCGAGCAGACGACTCCTTAGGTATATCCCGCTGTCCCAATACGGCTGCCATATTGGCTTGGGAGAGGAGAGCTGTAGAGGAAAAAAGGCGTCAACCATGTTTCCTATCCGCGCCACTGAGTCGGCAGACCTTTCTTTCAGGATCGTGATCAAAACATCACGGCAAAATTGGATTGGAAAAGTCTTCGAGAAAATCACCATCGACAATGCGGCATCCATTATGGGGTAAGTAAGCAACTTGAGTAGTTATATCAATTCATTCGAACCCTTTTACACGTGATACACAACCGGTCAAAAGTTCTAGCTCACCCAAAATTTTATTTTTTGATTTTGCGAGTTGAACAACTCGGCTTCATTTGACCGTGGAGTACTCTTCCGGAGCTCATTTTGAAGGTCCTTTCACGTTCTTTAAGATGGTTCCATTCATCTTCATCCACGAGGATCGGGATCTTTCCAATTTGAGCTTGGAAAAATGTCAATTTCGACGATATTTGGAAAAATCTTTCGACTCGTGCCAATTTGAACCACATGAATGTTTCAATATGAGAATTGTGAGATACAAAAATACAAGTCTAGAACTTTGAAATCCATCTTTAAACGTCCCTCTACGCCACTGCTAATCCGAGCTATGACATTTTGTCTGGGGGAAGATTTCCCACGACAAATTGCATTCCAATTCAAGAAAGATACAAAGATACATTCTCATGACGTATAGTCATAATTCCTGTTGTCTATTATCCATATCTTGAAAAAGAAATCGAGAAATTCTTGAAATATGCCGCACGAGGTGAATTTTCTGCTCATTTTTGGATATAAGTGCTAGTTCTTGCGAGAAATCTTCCCTTAGAGAAAATGTCATAGCTCGAACTGGAAGTGGTGTAGAAGGACGTTCAAAAATGGATTTTGAAGCTCTAAATGTGTACTTTTGTTTCTCACAACTTCCGTATTGAAACATCCATATGACAAGAAAAATTTTGGGTGAGCTGAAATCTTTGACCGGTACCGTGTACTCGTTCGAAACGATTAAATGTACATTCAAGAATCGAAGTTGGTTTATTGAAATCCGAGATGATAAATTGATAAATCTCTGATGTCGAGTTTTTGATTTCCATCATTCCTATTGATACATACATAAAATATAAAATAACTAATATAATCATATTAATATCTATGCATTGGTTTCATCAGTTGAATAATATAAGTTACAAAGATTTATGCTGCGCAAAATGAAATTGACTTCCAACTAATCAAATGAGGAACGAGTTGAAAGTTATGCATTCTACTCTAACTTCTGATTTTTTCCCACCGGAAATCGGAAATCGAATACAGTATCTTTCATACATAATGGATCATACATACCTGGACTATTTTGATGATATCTCCGGTCCCCTTGGGTTTACAGGAATTCTCGGAAGAGCATCTCAAAGGTCTTGAGAAAACCTTTCGATCCATGTGATGCAGAAAATTTTTTTGGATTTTTTCATGCCTCAAAATCGATGATGAAAATTGAAAAATTTTTCACTTCAATCAATCACCTGTCATTTTTAAGGAAGTGGCTCGATTGAAAAAATTCTTTCGGCATCCTGTAGCCCTTTCCAAGACCTTGCCTTTCTTCAAAATTTTTCTACAACCTTCCTGGTCCAAATTAGAACCATATTGCGACTGACATGTTACGCGTGCGAATGCATATAATTGATGAGAGACGAGTAGGCCTGATATTTTCATTTTTCCATTCACCAGTCAGAAAATCATCATTCGAAACTGTGATCAATCATATTTTCTATGTGAGATTGTTTGAATTTCCAGAAAATGAAGTCAGAATCCCTCTAGGGGGCGACCGAAGCAAGTTATAAGTAATTTTCCATCGAGAATTTAGATTTTCTTGGGTAATTCTGTTTTTACGGGCTTTTAAAAATCGCCATTCACTACAAAACTCTGATCCCGGCATGATGGTTGGGTTTTGTGGATTGATATCGATCATATGGTATGTGGACAAAAACGAACTTTGTATGGAATAGATTCACCTCGTTGGTTGGTAGCGATCAAATAGCCTCAATACTCCACATTTTCAACTAAAGTACGGCCAGTAATCAGTATTTGTGTTGCAATCGTTTCTGTCCACATACCATATGATCGATAGCAATCCATAAAACCCATCCATCATGCCGAGATCAAAGTTTTGTAGTGAATGGCAAATTTTAAAAGCTCGTGAAAACAAAATTACCCGAGAAAATCTAAATTCTCGATGAAAAATTACTTATAACTTGCTTCGGTCACCCCCTAGAGGGATTCTCACTTCATTTTCTGAAAATTCAAACAATTTCACAAAGAAAATATGTTTAATCACAGTCTCGGATGATGATTTTCTGACTGGTGAATGGAAAAATGGAAATATCAGGCCTATTCGTCTACCATCAATTATATGCATTCGCACGCGTAACATGTCAGTCGCAATATGGTTCTAATTTGGACCAGAAAGGTCGTAGAAAATTTTTGAAAAGAGGATTTTTAAGGTCTTGAAGAGAGCTACAAGATGTTGGAAGAATTTTTCCGATCGAGCCACTTCCTTAAAAATGACAGGTGATTGATTAAAGTAAAAAATTTTTCAATTTTCATCATCGGTTTTGAGGCATGAAAAAATCCAAAAAATTTTTTCGCATCACATGGATCGAAAGGTTTTCTCAAGACCTTCAAGATGCTTTTTCCAAAATTCCTGTTAACCCAAGGGGACCGGAGATAACATCAAAATAGTGCAGGTATGTATGATCCATTATTCATGAAAGGTCCTGTATATCAAGATTACACAGAAGAAAATAAAGACACCAACCTCAACCCAAACAACTGACCACCGTTACAAAAAGCATGTCAGACTTGCAATTCAAGTGCAGTCACTTGCATTCAACAACATAAGATGCTGCCAAGCGGGAACAATAATCTAATATCACTTGAAGAAATGAAATAATTATCTCATCTTATTAGAATTCTAATACTTCCCGTTAATCTTGCATAATCAAATCCAATTCGAAGCTTTCCTGGAGAGAAAAATATCAAATCATCCTCGTCACAAATGCTCAAAGAATGCAACACCGTACTTTTACCAGTTGCAACAGCACATAATGTCTTCGCTCATATCGGAGTTGGGTTTCTCATTCCCGAGTGCGACAGAGTGTGACTTCCTGTTGCCCAGCTATTGTGAAGAAACAACACAACACTGACACCACTCTTCTGAAACATGTTGTTGGATTTCCTCTAATCTGAGCATCGCTCTGGCCCCGCCACTGGGAACCCAGATCGACGTATCAGTCTCATCTGATCATGTCTCCTTCAACCTCTGTGAAAAGAGTTACATCTCCACTCCAAACATAATACACTCCCCATTTTCGACTCGATTCCATCACTCAAACACAAAACGAGGGTGATGAATCAGTATTTGAAGTTTACCCCGAATTTCACACAAAAATTTTCCATGAATAATCATCAATACAAATCATTTTATTAATTTATAACGTCTCATAAATTCAAATATTGCCTCTGAAGACTCGTAAATAAATTAAATAAATAAAATTTCTTGTAAATGGGATTCTAATCATTGTTTCTGATGGTTACATATACTAACCCAACCTAATAATTCAATTACAATCTAACTTCACAACTACATTCGTCAAGTGATATTAAGTCCATTCATAATAGTCATTTTCTCCCATTATAATATGCCAATCAATCCAATCGTTTTCCCGATCGAACTGCGAATAATTCACGAATATGCGTATGAACCCAATATCACTAAAGAAATTCAAGTCATTTCCTCTCATTTATTGGGAATTGAATACTCTCGCATTAATCTCTCAACACAGGATCCGATTCAAAGCTTCCCTGAGAAGAAAAATATCAAATCATCCTCGTCACACATGATCAAAAAATACCACACCACACTTTTACGAGTTGCAACAGCACATAATGCCTTGGCTCATATGGGAGTTGGGTATCTTATTCCCGAATGCGACAGAGTGTGACTTCCTGTTGCCCAGCTATTGTAAAAAAACAACACAACACTGACACCACTCTTCTAAAACATGTTGTTGGATTTCCTCTGATCTGAGCATCGCTCTGGCTCCGACACTGGGAAACCAGATCGACGTGTCAGTCTCATCTGATCATATCTCCTTCAACCTCTGTGAGACGAGTTACATTTCCACTCTGAACATAGAACACTCCCCAGTTTCAACTCAATTTCACATCATAAACACAAAACGAGTATGATGTATATTAAAGTCATTCAATCGAATCAAAGACTTCTCAAAAATTCAAATCTTCCGAAGTAAATGCACAATATGAAAACAAAAAACTTTCCTGGTGGATGTATTCCCAATAACTGCTCTTAATGATCGCGTATCGAATCCATCACAATGCATCAACTCAAGTCTCCCCTCACGATTGCATCAATCGAGTGATATTGGATTCATTCACAAAAGTTGTTCCCAATACTCTATATGATACCGTTCCTCAATGTAAATTATCTATCCCTAAATTTCATGAAAATTACTCAAATCATAAACTGGTCAAGAAAGTTCTCTCAACCCCCCCCCCCTATATAAAATAACGCCCTCTAATATGAGCATTCGAGATAGACATAAACTGCTTTTCACTTCATATTTTCATAAGTTCAAACTTCGAAAAAACGTTAAATTTTTCCTCCATATAGAACAAAATTCAAAAACTGAAAGGTACCATGTATTCTCACACTCGATATGAGTAAAGATACGAATATCATAATCTTTAAGATCAAATCAAGAAGTCTTCGGAATCATTTAGAAATATTTCAGAAATCTGGAGTCCATTCGTATCTATCAAATATTCAATATCAACCAATCAATGACCTGTCAATCTCCAACACTCCATCACTTCATCGGTATAATTGGACTTCATCGTCACTTTATTACCAATTCCATTCAGAATCGATTAGTTCATTCGCGGACCGGTCTATCTCTAACACAAAAATAAGAATAAAAACCATTGAATAAAGCTAACTCGAACACCAAAGTGACTTCACATCTGAAAGTGAGGCGGCCTTGTCAACCGTAACACGTTACTCGGCTACCTTCGATGTTGAAAATAGCGTTGTCTCGAATTTTCTGATACGTTTCACTAAAATACGCCATAAAATGACTCCCAGCATGCACTTAATACGAAAATATTTGAACGGAACACATGAAAATCGATTGCTTCTAACCTACGCCAACAGATTCGGAAGCTTGGGCAGTGTTCGAAAGGGCTCCGTGAGACCAATCAGCGACCGTCTTCACGGCAAAATTCAGCAGCAAATCAAATATATAATTACAGATGAAAAATGGGAAATACATATAAAAAACTCAAAAACACGTCAAAAATACGTAAACGACACTCTGACACGTGTTCTATACATCGCGGAAAAATCTAGGGACATTTGACCTGGTCTAGGGACTTTTCGTGCCGTCAAGTTGGCAATACTGATTCGATTTTATGTTGGCAACCCTGATATAGGGATCCCGTAGGGGTATAGGCACCTGATGTCTTTTAATATAATAAAGATGGTTCTTTCAAGAAGTCGAATGAAAGAGTCTGCGATATCGTTCAGATCTGCGAGTCTTGTGGTGTTCAGATGCACAATCATAGCGGGAGACATGTATGCAGTATGAGCTGATGTACGTTCTGCAATGAAAAACATTCCGCCAACGATCTTTGTTTCATGCAACCTATAACAGATAAGAAAGCGGGTTTTGGGAAAGTAGCTCAAAATTTATACATTTCCTATGACCTGGAAACCCAGCAAAATTTGAGCCACAAAAATGACGCTACGACCACAATTCATGTGCCCAATCTGTGCATTGCACAACAAGTATGCGATGACTGTTTAGCAATAGATGACATGAGCATTTCATCATATGGTGCACGAATCCCATCAAGGAGCTCATTTCACTCTGCTTCCGCGGGTGATCCGTCTTTGAGCAGATAATTTGTGTTGCTCAATGTGCTGGTGATTTTTATTCACAATTCATTCTTTGTGAGATCGTAGAGTCACGACCCGATCTGATCCCGGATGTTATCTTGAATGGTAAGAAGATTATTCGTCTATCAGTTGGTCGAACTGAATTCATTGGGAGCTTCAATTACTTTCACATGAAATTGAGCCGATTGCCAGATGCATTTGGACTTCCCGAACATGCCGAGAAAGGATTCTTCCCTCATCTATTCAATGTACCTGGAAACGAAGATTACATGAGGAAAAAGCCCCCTGCAGTGCTGATAACATGGGCAATAAGGAGAGAGAGAGAGAGAGAGAGATTTTTGGCATGGTACAATGCTATATCTCCTGACTACTGTTTCGATATGGGAGCGAAAATCAAAGAATATCGTCGGATGGATGTAGATATTCTGAGAAGAGCATGTTTGGATTTCGAAAAAAAATATTTGAAGAAACGGGGCGGGTTTGTCCATTTTCAGAGGCAATGACCATAGCTAGCGCGTGTTCTCGCGTGTTCAGAAAAATTCTTTTGAATGTTAGAACAATTGTTATTATACCCCAAAATGGGTATCACCGAGCGGACACTCACTCCCAAAAAGCTGTGGAGTGGTTGCTGTGGCGTGAGCATGAGCTTGGTCAGTAGATCATGCATGCTGGGAAAGAGCGTGAGTTTAGGTTGCCGGAAAGATTCCTCGTGGACGGATATTTGAAACTATTGAATCCCACGGACAAAGGTACTGTTTTTGAATCTGAGGGATGTTTTGTGCATGGCTATCCGCGTTGTTTCGAACACGATCGAGACCAACGGATGTCGTATGGTCGCACGTTTTCTGAATTGTTCGAGAATACAATGAGCAAACTTGACCAGATTCGTAACCTCGGATACACCCTTGAATTCATTCTGGAATGCGATTTTGATAGAATAGAGCGAGAGAAACCAGAGATTCAACACTTTTTGAGGAATCATCTCCTAACTAACAAAATCAAACTTGACCCAAGAGACGCTTTCTTTGGGGGACGGACAGGAAACTCCCGGCCATAATGTAGATCTCAGCCGGGTCAGAAGATCAAGTACACAGACATTTGTTCTTCGTACCCTTCTATCTGCGAACGTGGAGAATATTCAATCGGTCATCCACGAATTTACGTTGGTAACGAGAGCCAAGAACTCACGGGTGCGGATCCAAACAACTTATCTCAGGTGGAGGGGCTGGTGAAGTGTAGCGTCCTACCACCGCGCAACCTACTCATAACTTTGCTTCCAATAAAAACACACGGGCGACTGATCTTTGTACTGTGTAGGTCGTGCTGCGAAGAGAAACGGATGGCTGATTGTGATCATAGAAATATTCCCGATCGCGTTCTTAGAGGTACGTGGGTTGTCGATGAGTTACGCACGGCAGTTGAACTCGGTTATTATATTCTCGATATCTGGATTATATGGCAATACGAGATAACTCAATTTGACGGTGAGGGAGGGGGTCTATTTGCGAGATACGTAGATACATTTTTGAAGATAAAGCAAGAGGCGAGTAGATGGCCTGCGTGGTGCATCGATGAAAGTTCAAAATTTCGATACTTGCGTGATTATGAGCGAGATGAAGGGATAACCCTCGATCGTTAGAGGGTCGCAAATAACCCGGGTCTCCGCGCTGTCGCCAAATGCTGTCTTAACTCTTTATGGGGAAAATTCGGCTAGCAGAGCAATTTGACACAGACTAGTATTGTACGGTCTCGGGAAGCGTTGCTTAAACTTGTCACAAATCCCGAACTTGAGGTATTCGACATACTACTGGTGAATGATGATGTTTTGTACGTTAATTGGTGATTCCGAGAAGAAGCTGTGACTTCGGCACGTAATACAAATGTAGTTATCGCAGCCAACATCACAGCCCAAGCAAGATTAGTGCTTTACGGTTACCTAGAGAGACTTGGCGAGAGATGTACTTACACAGATACCGACTCGACCGTGTTCTTGCAGAATTGTCAGGATAGAGCAGAATATCAGCCAACGTTGGGAACTTTGCTTGTAGATATGACTGACGAATTGGCTACCAATGGACCCGATGCCTATATAGATCGTTCCATCTTTATAGCACCAATCTCATGCGTACCGGGTCGTTCGTCAGACGGAAATACTTCCAGATGCTGCAAAGTGAGGTATAACGCTCAATCATACAAACTCGCTCAAAATCAATCTCGATTGTATAGAACAATCATTAGACATATATTTCCAGGTCGATGAGGATGAACAGGTAGCAAGAGATTCGGAAAACTCGATGAGATCAAACTACCGCGCTATAAGACGAACACCTTTGCACGAGATTGTGACGCGAGATGAAACAAAAACATGTGGTGTTGTATTGACTTAAAGACGATATGTATCGAAAGAGACCTCTCTGCCGTTTCAGTATCGTTCGGAGAATTGAAAATGTACTGGAATAATGTGGGACAATGATATATACCTACTCTTTGATCAATGAAACTTCATTAACCTTCGAATGCGAATGAAAATCAATTCAAATACTCCCTCGTACCAGCATGCTTCTAGGACTGGCATAAACTACGGACCACGATGGAAAGTGATAAATTGACCCGCGGGTGTGAACTGATTTCTCCCCGCGCTGGTCCAGCTCGTTCCCAGCGAATGAGCTAGTTCTACCACAGGCGCGGTCGAGTTAGCTCATCAACGCGGGTATGAGCTCGAGACCGGCACGTGCGTATCAGCTCATGACGCAGCACATGCCATCATCGCGGCCGCCACCGCCACCGCCGCCACCGCCACCGAGGGTTCTGTATTGCGTTGGATTTTATCCTCAGATCAGAGTCACTTCTGGAAAGATGCTTGGACCTCGATATGATCGGATGGTGTGCAAAACGTGGAAGTCAGTAAGTGAAATGGATGCGCGGTGGTCCCATACATTTGTTAGATACATACAGTACCCTTCGAAATTAATGGAACACGCATACCCTTACTAAAACTGCGACTACTCCGACGCAATTTTTCAAGAAGCATTTGGATGATGAGAGAAAAATTCATCAATTCATGTCCTTTAAAATATTTCTTGCCGCAAAATTCATGGTTTTAATTGGCTCCGGAAAACGAAAAATTTTACATCTCAGTCAATCATCGATCATTTATCGGGAAATTATGATGGAGTGAAAATCTTTGCAGGATCTTGTAACTCTTTTCAAGACCTTCAAAATCGTTTTTTATACATTATACTACGGTTTTTCCCACCCGAGTTACGAGCGATCTGGCAAAGAGAAGTTGGTGCGGGTCGAGGGTACTGGTGATCTAGAGGTATCCATATTTTATGATTTTTAGAAGATTTTACGTCGAAATCGTGGATTACGCATTTTTTGTATCTCCGCTACCCTCAACACGTGTGAATTTGCTCTCTTTTGATCGCTTGTAACTCGGGTGCAAAAAACCGTAGAGTCATGTATAACAAAACGATTTTGAGGATCTTGGAAAGAGGTACAAGATTCCGCAAAGATTTTAATGCTATCGTAATTTCCCGATAAATGATCGATGATTGACTGAAATGAAGAATTTTCCACTCTTCGGAGCCAATCAAAAACATGAGTTCTGGGTTGCAAAAATTTTTGGAAGACATGAATTGATAGATTTTTTTCTCATCCTTTGAATGCTTCTTGTAAAATTGCCGTAGCCCCAAGGACGTCCAAGTAATCGCTGTTTCAATGGAGGTATGCGTGTTCCATTAATTTCGACGAATACTGTATATGATCTTAGGAAGGATGAGCACATCACTCCGTTAAGGGAGAGCTTGGACTGGTTACGTACTGATTCGCGGTGAATGTCCTTTGCAGGCATCATCATGTATAAGATCATACACATGAGGGAACCTGATTACCTGTCTGCAATGTTTACCAGGCACTAGTGTGAGCGCCCGGTGCGGGGAGATGCAAACGAGCAGGAACTCAAAGTGCCTAAAGTGAGGCTGGAGTATGGAAAAAGATCTTTCCAAGTTCAGTGTGCTCATTTTTGGAACTTCCTCCCTTCGGGTATCTGGCAGATACAGAAAATTGCATTCTTTAAGCAGGCTTTGAAAGAATTCATTTCATCGCAACCCTCCCAGAGGATTGACGTGGACAGGAAACAATATTTCAATCTTCGATAAGTCTGGGCCCTTTTCTTTGCTATTTCATTTTTATTCTTCCTAGATCGAAATGTTAAGTATATGTGACCTTCTGTCACTAGACTGAAGTACTCTGTGATACGTAATTGGGCTCCTGGCTTTTAAAAACTCTTCAAATTCTAGTATCTTTACATTTTTGTGGAGATCTCGCGCATTCTGTGCAATCTGACTAGTCACGAATTGTGATATATGTATGATAAATCCTTGACCAAATATATACAATTTTATAATATATGTATTTTCGACGCGCGTCATATGTAACCATATGCGATTGGATAATTTTGTGTCTACAGACGAATAAAAAGGAATCAATCGATCAATCAATACATTCACGGCTGTTTTGGCAGGTCCTACTATGTGCGGAAGAAGCCACTTCATCTACCGTTTGTTGCGCCATCTGTCGCAAATGATTAATGAGCCAGTCGACAGGATATTATTTTATTATAGTGAATGGCAAGATAACAACGAAACGTGTCTCAAGCTCACAGACGGAAAACGAATCAGTTCAAAAAAGGTTCACCTCAAAGTAGCGACTACTCAAATGATAATCACAGAAGTAGATGAGGAATGCGAGTCTTGCAAACAGAAAAAGGGAGGAAGAGCACGCATTCACGAATGGTTGAGTGGACAAGACGCTTACACTCTCCACAGATCAATTCGGAGGAAATTTCCGAGATTGCACTACAACATAACAAACATACATGATGTCTGGGAAGTGGAATTATCTCAACTCACGTCGTTGAAAGGGGAGAATCACGGGTACAGCTATTTTCTGTTCATCATTGATGTACTCAGTAAATACACTTGGTTGGAGCCACTGAGGGATAAATCAGCTCGAGCTGTGGGTTTGGCATTCAAAAAAATAGTTGAAAGAGCAAAGGGTCGCGTACCCGTTCTCTCACAAATGGACAAAGGCAAGGAGTTTGTTGGCAGTGTTTTTCAGGGAGTCCTCGAAGCCAACGGCATAAAATTTCGTACAACCAGATCACCCGACGTGAAGGCATCAATCGTGGAGCGACTACAGAGATCAATTGAGGAACGTTGTTGGCGCTTCCTCACCCATCAAAATACCTCCAGATACATCGATGATATTCAAAAGATCCTTCACACGTATAACCATCCCATACACACCTCGATTAGAATGAGACTGAATGATGTGAATCTGTGCAACGCGTTCCGAGCGCGAGAGAACTTGCAGAGGAGTTGGGCGCAGCTACGCAAGGGGTGGCGAATCGTTGTGACCCCTAAATACAAGGTGGGTGATCTTGTGAGACTCAGAAGAGCCAGAAGCTTGTTTGAGAAAGGACACCTCAAGAACTTCATATTCGAGGTGTTCAAAGTTGTGCGCGTTCTGCGTAAACAAGGAATTCACATCTATGAACTAGTGGACTTGAATGGTGCAGTTATAGATGGTTTTTTCCACACCAAAGAGCTAGTTGGCGTGAACGAAAGTCGATTCGATCATGGACAGCTATTCCAAGTAGAAGATATAATACGAAGCAAGGGCCGTTGAGCTAACAAACAAGTATTCGTCAAGTGGTCAGGGTAATCGGAGAAATTTAACTCTTGGATCAAGGCGACGGGATTGGAATCCATCGAAGGATGAGTTACTCCGATGAATTTTATTTTGTTCTGCCTAGCAACAGCAGTATGTTATATCTTTCTGATAACACTACTACGTGCTCCACAACGCATCTGAATTGGGGTCTTGCATTTTTTTGACCCCCTCAAGTAAAGGTTTGGCAAATTCGAGCAAATTAAGATAAGTATTGTCCAATTAGAAAAAAAATCCCAAAAATTTTTTTCATCTTGCGCAAATTGTTTGAAAGTCAGACGACTTGAGAGTGTCCATAGTGACTGAGCGCCGTGTGACGTCACACCGATACAGTCGTCGGCTACTGCTATTGTAAACGTATGGCTTGCCAGATTTTTCTCTTATTATCTCCAAATTTCTGAGTGGATAAATATATCGTCATGGCTAATAGAATAGAAGAAGGTTTCGTGAAAGCTGATCCAACGCCCCAGAAGTCAGAGGAGCAAAAGCACAGAGGTAAATCCTCAATCTCAAGAACAAAGCAAGTCTTATATGGTAGTTTTTTGGGCTTCTCAGAATCTGTAGTGGTAACCTCATTACTTGTGTGAGATTCCTAGATCAAAGAGGATAAAAATTAGACTTGAAATCTACTTTCCCTTGCGATCTGAGCGGAACAGTCGATAATCAGATAATCCCACCCTTTTAGAGCTAATTGAAGGCTTCAACCAAGTCTCACTGACCCCCAATATCTGTAATTTTTTCTGGGTGAGAAAGTCTCCCACATCGAGCAAGTGCGGAAATAGGGATTGAGCATTGACGTGTCCAACTCTAAGATTACCTATGGTATTAGACATCGCCATAATCAATCCGATGGATTCTTTGCTCGATTATCTTCTTCAACATAGGGCATTCACCTTTATCAAAAGCAGCATGAGACGTATTCTGAATATTCTGTGCAGCACAATTAGCACACTTCAAGTTCTTCCAGTTCGAACAAACTGATGTATCGTGATTGCCTGCACAATTCCCACAAACCAGGCTCTCATTGCAATCTCTAGCCACATGTCTGATACCCTGACATTGGAAACATTGAACAACAGACACGTGATCATCAATACTACAAGACGTCCACTGTATGTGAACACCCCTTTGGTTAATCAACAACTTTCGTATGGCAGGAGATGTTTCTAAAACACATGATCTATGCTTTTTCTGACCGGCTGGATACAGGAACTTAACCATGATATCGTCATCCATGCAATCAGGGAGATTTTGCTTGACTATGTACTGCCGGATCTGGTCTTTACTCAGTTCAACCGGAATATCGTGCACAATGATCCTAGGCTTCATCTTCGCTGCCGGCTTGATTTCATGGCCCGCGTGTCTCAACCCCGGACAGTTTGCAAGCTTTTCAATTGTATCGTCTCCTTCGATAATGATGGACTTATCCGGATCGCTCATAACACGCGTAGCATTTATTTTGAGAGCAACGGGGTTTACCGCAGCTAAAAGAGCCTTTCTAGTTTTGCGCGATGTAGAGATTTTGGTCTTATTTACTTCAGTAGGACCAATAACAATTTGTTTCGGCACTTTGATTGGAAAAGATTTGCCCTCAGGTAGAGAAACCTTTTGCGATGGCTCAGTGGTAGGTTGCCTGATGATATTGGCATATGTAGTCACGGGACCCGCAGAAATCACATTTAACGCAGGAATGGCCTGATCGAACTTTTTACAAGAAGTGAGGAAATCATTGCGATATGCTTCGTTCACACGATGCGCAGCTAAACTACTCAAATACGCACTCGATAGCTTATTTAGAGTCGCATTGATTGAACTAATCGCTTCTCCAATCTTCACTTTCTTCTCGGCATATTTTACACTGCGAAACCAGCCCAATAAGACTTCATTTTGCTCTGTAACCTTATCAATCAAGTCAAAGACTTCTTGTGCCGAGAGGAGAAATGCAGGCTCATCACGAGAAATATCGTGAACATCAGTCACTTTACCTCCTCTGTCGTCTGCTCCTGAATGATTTCCGTCTGCTGCCACGGTTGGTCCCCCTCCGGGCATGGTGATGGTACCTCCAGTCTATTAGCTTACAGTGAAGGAGTGGGGGACACTGGCTTGTTGGCTCAATACAAAGCACCGAGAGCGACGTCGAAGAATGTGTCGACTCGTCGACGATCTTTAGAACTTGCCTTGATGACTACTGCTGACACCAACACCACAACAAGGAGGAGTACTTATTTCTAACACTTGTCCAAGATCGTTTCCTCATGGATGCACTTAACCTCCAAATTCGAAGGTGAGACGGACACCATGGCTCTAATGTAGCGAGCCCAGCCAATTATGCTCACAAATGCAGGAGCCAGCGAGTGCCCGGGTCACCTGAAACAACTTCCAACTCGAAAAATGCGAAGCCGGTGTGTTAGAATTACTGGTATAAGCGGAGTCAGAAAACTGTCGACTGATCGTACTTACAGCGCCACCCTGAGGTCTAGTGACTAGGGTATAGTAACTCATCAATGCCTAATTTTTATTCGTTAAGTTTGGGGACTCTTGCTAATATATTTCCCTAAAAACGCGGAAAAACCCAACGAACCCTATTCCCATCTAGTTCCCATCATGTAGGATTAAACGAATCTCAAATTGTAATTTTCACTGCTACCTCAATGTCATATGGATATATCGTACGTGGTACCCTTCCAAATACCTAAGTCTCTTTCATATTTATGGAATTCAAAATTTTGTTCAAAAATCTTCTCAACATAGGATTGAATGAATTTTAGATCAATGTCTATAAAGATGGTGAGTTCATTTACAAAAACTAAGCGGAAATAGGGCTAGTCGACTCCCCCTCCTTCACTGAATACAATAATATTATTGGAGCATAGGAAAAATATTTCATATTTAAAAATTCAATATTTGACATACAAATTCATCGAAAGTTACTTTCCGTCTGAGGAAGGAGGAAATCTGAAAAGAATTGGAGCCCATGAATATTTCAACACTGTCCTCATCAATAATGGTTGGAAATTTGTTTTGAATTGCAAGACTGTTTTGGCTATGTATTTTGAAAAATTGAAATATTCTTTGATTTGTTCAAAACTGGGAATATCCTGCCGATTTTTCTATCCTTGTAAACATTCTATAAACTTTTGTTGTTTAGCACAGTGCGGCTAAAGAGCCATTTTTCTCCCCGGTGACGTAGAATGAATTGGTGCTTACCTAGTTGCATCCTTGACAAAAAACAGTATGTACGCATTACCTTGCTTGTCAAACCACTTTCGAGCACGGAGAACGTTGTCACCTTGTAATAAACTACGAAAAAATATATTCCCGTGTTCCAAAACATCTAGGCCTTACATCAATGCACAGTTCTTTATCCATAAAATTTATTAGGACTACGAAAAAAGGGAAAAAATCGAACTTAGGGGGATTTGAACCCCGACTTCTGAGAATTGAAGCACGAGTTTCATATCCACTAGACTACCGAGGCATCCAACATAGCTTAAATGAAAAACTTGTATGTAAGCCGCGGATTCTTCAGGGGGTGCTTGAAGTTCATCAAATCGTTTTACGATTGTTATTATACTAGAATTTCGTCACTCGAATGCATTCCGAACATTTCTGAGCAAGGTTCACGCTTAGAAAGATGAAGTTTGGCTGTCGGCTTTTTGCTCTCGTTCCTCGATCGGGCCCATGCGGCGAAGCCGTCTGCTAGCAAGATCGCTTATGTTGGGCTGCGCAAAGTGGACAAAAATTCGTCCTCCAACTGAGCACACCTTATCTACTTTCCACCATGGCATACAATCAGATTCAGCTTAGGTTCTACGTTATTGAAGTGCAAACCACAGATTTCTACAGAAGTGCGGGGGGGAATACAGATCATCCAGTTCATGAAACGCTAAAGTCTGGAGCACCAAAATTATCATACCTCCTCCATTGGTGTAAGTTCTGTCACGTCGGTAGACGACGAATCCAGGGAAACACTGCAATTTATCAACAGGGGACAACCATGATTCCACGCATATAATTACGTCAAAGTCTCTCATAATACGTTCTATCTCCTACTGCCACCGTTTGAAGCTTCTTGTATTCCAATGAAAAATTCGAAGATGTTGCTCACGTCTTCGGGTATCTCCTGGTGAGTTATCCACGCATTGAGATAGCACCTCTGCATCCGACTCAAAGTCTTCGGTGGCACTCATTTCACTGTCTCTGTTTCATTGTGATGTTGAATCCTTGTCTATGGTTAGGCGTTTCACAATTTTATTCAAGCAATTTTT
The DNA here is from genome assembly GCA_029851415.1 of Eretmocerus hayati. Classification (NCBI taxonomy): domain Eukaryota; kingdom Metazoa; phylum Arthropoda; class Insecta; order Hymenoptera; family Aphelinidae; genus Eretmocerus; species Eretmocerus hayati. Next base: position 72,457,034 of record CM056744.1, on the reverse strand, counting down.
CAGATTGCGGTGAGTGAATTGAGAGTAAGCCGACTTGAGTTGCTCCACCAGAGATGGTATAGTATCGGTATATGAGGAAGCAACTTCAAATAAATTACTGTGCCCATCCTCGGAAGCTATAAAGTCAGTGAGATCATCCCGAGTGATCAGCTCCGCTCTCAGAGCTTCACTAGGTGTCGTTTTGATTCTTTTGAGAGTTTTCTCAATTTTAGATTCCTTTTCTTGGCCCGCAAGCTTGAAATGGTCATTTGTCGAGCCAATTGACGATGACGTGGTAGACATGGTCTTTTTGACCGGTAAAGATGGTGGTGGTGGCATGGTTTGCGAGCGAGAGCGAGTCACTCGCGGGCTCATCCTCGCGACCGGTAAAGGTTTTCCAGAAGGTCCACGAACAGCTGATTGGCTTTTCGTACCCGCATTGTCTGTGTCGAATACTTTTGAGCTACTATTCCCCACTTCGGCACTTATTTTTGGTAATACGTCAGACATCGGAACATTGCTCTCGTTCTGCTTTAACTCGGCTACGACGACGCTGAGCCATGACCATTTGTTGCGAAAGAGGTGGGTAGGTGAGACCGAGAGCTATTACTCTGGATGTTGTCTGTCTCCGGGGGCACTTGAATATGCTCATTGTTGACCGTATCGGCATTATTCACAGCTTGATTCGATGTACTGTGTATAGCTATATGGCCTTCTTAATAGCAGATATAACATTTGAGAATTCCTGTGCTCGGGTATATATAGTTCACTGTACCTTCGTGTGTAATCTTGATGAACTCTGGCAGTTTCTCTGTATCCTCGGGATCGATGTATGTTTGGCATCTCGAACTCAAGATATGTTCATATCCTCCTTGGGCGATGGTTGCTCTCAGGCTGACAGTTGGAGCGCATCGTCTTATATCCAGCCGCAAGAGTTCTTCTTCAATAACATAATGAGGTACTGACGGGGCTACATTGGGAAGCAACACTCTCTGTTGATTAGTTATCAAGGGTCTTATCGTGATTTTATAATTGCCGATTTCAAGAAATTTGTATTTTTCAGAGAGATCATTCACAAGATCTTTGCCAGACAAGTAGAGACACACACGATTTTTCGATATTCTAGACGAGTGGCTAATATTCTTGGGTTGAACAATGTTCCCCACTGCAACAATATAATCAGTTAATGTCAATTCACCAGCACAATCCATCACTAGGCCTTCATCTTTTCTCGGAACTTGTCTTGTTGAGCAGCAGCTGAGTAACTATTTTTTTTCCGAATTCTGGGGTCGCATGAGGAATGCCACTTCCGCGGCTCACGCCCGTAGAAGACATTCTCACCAAGAAATGATTAAGAGAAAGGGAATTCCACTCGCGATAAGTGCCGGGCTCGGGGACTGGAGCCCCACGCTATACGGAACACTGCGATGTGTTGCTGATATTCGCGGAGCAAAAGTGAACACGTCCTCACTCTATGAGTGCCGGGAATAAACCGTCCAGGACTGCACGTGTTTGATGGAGTTGTAGACAGTGGTGTGGGTTTGAAAGAGTCTCTCAATACACGTGCAAGGCAGTCGGGTAAGAAGCTTAGGGTGAAGGCTGTGAGGGAAGTGAGGGGCATGATGCAGGGCAACAGTTATAAAATGCGCTCTGGTGTCAGAAAATGACAGTCCCGGCGAAACCGCACAGGTGCTAGTACCTCGTCGCGCAAGCGGAAGAAGACAATTGCGAAGAGACGCACGCCACGGACCACCGGGTCCGTAGGCAAACGAAGAGAGAGAACCAGCAATAGGGAGAAGAGGATAGTGAGAAGTGTGAAAGATATATTCGGCTATCAATGAAACGGAAGATGGCATTCCTACATTCGTGTAGTGGTGAAGGGATGAAGAGTAAACTGGATTTATCTACTCTCTCCCTAACACAGACTTCGATCGAGAGCAGCGCTTTTCTCTACTACATGCCCGTCAGTTCACTGAGCGAAGACTCCGACACACCGTTGGAATTCGTCATCCCACTTTCGACGGATCATTTCATCGACGTAGCACACACGATGTTTCGTGTCTCAGCTTGTATAACATCACTCGGCATCGAAACTGGAATCGCCAAAGTCGCCCCGGTGGATAATTTTTCTCATTCTCTTTTCGATCAGATTGACGTGCTCTTCAATCAGAAGATTGTTTCACCGCAGAACAACGCTTATCCGTACAAGGCGTACTTGGGAACAATTTCCAATTATCCCGTGCCAACTGCGCAATCGCACCTGACCGCGGCTTTGTGGTACTGCGATAAACCCCGATCTATGGACGCAAATCCTAACATCGCAAGCACCGCGCCGGAGTATAACCCGGGCTTATCGACGAGAAAAGATCTGATGCTCAATGGAAAAACCGTGGACATGATTGGATACATTCACTCTGATTTCTTCTCTCAGCCACGCACTATCTTTTGAAAAGCTCAACTTTGCTATTTAATCCACTTCAATCGGCTGCATCAGGTATCGGGATGATTCAAACGTCATTCTCTTCGAAATTCACTCAGCTACACGGTGCGCGATGCCTTTTTTGTCCTAAACACGAGGGGGAGGGGTGGGGGGCAATGAACGCCGCCGCCCCCTCCCTCCAAAAAAACAACGATATTTTCTCGAAACAAAACAGACACGTGACAAGTCCCTCGTTCTACTGCCAACTTAAAGATACTCGGAGTACATTCTAGGTCCCTATAGATGAATTTTGGGCCTACCCTCGAACCTATGAATCACTGCTATGGATTTTGAGAGCGATTTTTGGCCAAAAACATGTTATAGACAGTGTACATTTGACCAAAATCATTGATCCTAGATCGATGATCGTTCTGCTGCCTCCTGAAAAACAATAGCGATGAATTCCAGGATGAATTTACGAGATTTTCAGCTTACTCTCGAATTTAGAAATGGCTGTTGAGATTGTAGCGATAAGTTTTGAGCTAAAAACGGTTGAAAATGCCCTTCCACCTGATCAAAGTCATGGATTTTAGCTCGGATTTCATACAACTGCCAGATCAAGAACACTTAGAGTGCACTCCAAAATGGCTGAACATGATTCTGACATCAATCCCAAGTCTCAGAACTACTGCAGGATGATTTATGACTGATATTAGGCGAGAAAAGCTAGAAAAAAATGTGACGTTTGAGAAAAAATATGAATTTTAGATGGAGGTTAACTCCACTGCCAACGACTTAGGGCTTGACGTACATTGCAGTCCTTCCTGACGAAATTTTGAGCTCAAGCTCGAATCTGGGGATTGCTGTTGAGAGCTCTGAGATCGATTTTGAGCTAGAAATGTGAGATGAATCAAGCGAATTCATGCGTAATTATGAATCATAGGTTGGAAACCGCTCTACTGCCACATGATAAATGGCCACATTGCAATCCAGGGTTATCGAACAAAATTCTAAGCATAATCTGAGATCTGGAGACAGCTCCTGAGAGTACTGGGATCGATCCTAATACGGCATGTGCCAGGAGTGTGTCGCTAGCGTTGCAAATCATCACGACTGGCTGACTTTAGCTCAGAATTCCTACTACTGCCAGCTTGGAAATACTTGGAGTATACTCTGTGATTACTCGAGAAGATTTTCACACTGATACTGAGTCTAAGAACTGCTGCAGCCAGATTCAGTACCGATAGTGGGTCAAAAAAGGCTGACAGATACGGCACCCTTGGCGTAAAATGATGATATTTAGGTGAATGAAAGAAGTACTGCCAACAAATCAACAATTGGAACCAATTCTGGATCTCACTCACAGAATCCTGAGCGCAATCACACACCCGAGAATCGCTGCTGAGGGCACTGAGACGAATCCTTATCCAGCAGCATTTCAGAAAGGGGGAGAATTCTGGCATAATCGTGGATTATGGGGCGAAAATCGTCCTACTCTCACCTGAACAGCAATCGAAATACATTTTGAGATCATTTGACGTGATTTAGAACACAATCCCGTTCCTTTATATTTCTGCCAAGAGCTTTGAGATCGATTCTGAGGCAAAATTGCGAAGTGGCACTAGAAATGAACCATATCTCATGATCACCACTCCCAATGAGTACTACCGCAACCCCAAGAATACATACAGTAGAATCTAGGATCACAGACGAGAATTCCTAGCCAAATCCTGCATCTGAGGATTGCTGCAGAGAAATCTCAGATGCATGTTAAGCTCAGTATTGTCGTGAATTACAGTCGATTCGATGGGGGACAGTTGGAATATTTCTCTAATTGTACTACTGCCAAGGTGAGTACCATTTCATCTCGTTACAAGTCGGAAGGTAAATATTTCGAGCCCGGTCTCATGCGCCCAAATCACTGCAGTGTGATCAGCAGTCAAGAATGGTCCGGAATCATCCGAAATCCGTACGGATCCCACGGAGGATGACGAGTTTTAGGAGGGAAAACATACTACTGCCAACTCAAGAATGATATCATCGAGTTCCAAGTCCACCAGTGAATTTTATGGGCAAACTCCCGTGTCTCAGAACTACTGCAGTGCGATCTGAGACCAAAATTTGGGCCACAGTTCTCGCAAATCTGCGCGGGTCATATAAAAGAAGATAAATTCTACGGTAAAAATCCTACTCCTGCCAACTTGAGAATGGATCCAGGACATCTTGAGTTCAGCTGTAAGTATTTGGGGGCCGGTCCCGTGTCTGACGATTACTGCAGCGCGATCTGCGGGTGGTATTGGGCCCAGAATTGTGGGAAACTTCTGCGGATCCTACAGAAAATGATGAATCCTAGGGGGTAAATCGTACTACTGCTAATTTTATGAGGAATTCTGTACATTTTTTAATTGACTTGAAACATTCTGAGCCCAGCCCTGTTGCTCAGAATGACTGCAGTGCGATTTAAAACCGGTATGGGGCCCCGAAACGTCAGGAATCCGTGCGGATTCCACGGGAAATAATGAGGTTCAGAACGAGAATCATACTACTGCTGAATCGCGAGCGATCCCATCGGATTCCATGTTTGTCAGTGAACAATTTGGGCCCGATCCCAAGTCTCAGAGTCCCTGTAGTGCCATCTGAGATCGTTATTGGGTCCAGGATCATCGGAAATAACTGCAAACCATATCCAGGACCATGGGTTCTAGGGGGTGAATCCTATTTCTGCCAACTTCGTGAGGAATCCAGTTCATTTTGGGATCGACTAGGAATATTTCGAGCCCAGCTCCGTCACTCAGATTCACTGCAGTGCGATGTAAAGCCAGTATCGGGCCCCGGATCGTCGGGAAACCGTGCGGATCCCACGGGAAATGATACATGTTAGGGTGGAAATAGTACTACTGCAACCTTTGGAACCAATCCGGCAAATTTTCAATTAGAAGAGAAATATTTTGTTTCTAGTCCCGTGACTCAAAATCACTGTAGTACGATCTGCGATCGGTATTGGGCCCAGAATCGTCAAAAACTTCTGCGGATCCTATAGAAAATAACGATTACTGGGGGGGGGGGGGGCAAATCGTACTACTGCCAACTGGATGATGAATCCAATACACCCTGGGATCAACGAGAAATATTTTGGGCCCAGTCCCGTGGCTCCGAGTAATTGCATTGCGATCTGAGATCGGTATTGGACCCACGATCATCGGCAATAACTGCAGATCGTATTTGGAATGATGAATTCTAGGGGTAAATCCTACTCTTGCCAACTAGATGATGAATCTAGTACATTTCGAGGTTGATAAGGAATATTTCGGGCCCAGTTCCATGTACCAGAGTCACTGGGCTGCGATCTGAGATCAGTATTGGGCCCGAAATCATCGAAAATCCGTGCGGATCCCACGAGAAATGATGAGGTTCAGAGCGGAAATCGTACTACTGTCAAATCGCGAGCAATTCCATCGGATTCTATGTTCATCGGTTAATATTCTGGGCCCGGTCTCATGTCTCAGTGTCACTGCAGTGCAATCTGAGGTCTGTATCGGAAGTAACTGTAAATTCTGTGGAAAATGAAGAATTCTAGGGAGTGACTCGTGCTACTGCCAACTTGGTAACTCATAAAGTATACCCAAGTTGCCCTCGAAGTATTCTGGGCGTGGTCTCGGGTCCCAGAGTCGCTGCAGATCGATCCCGAAACGATATCGAGCGGGGATAATCTGAAATCCATGCAGGTCCTACGAAAAATGATGAGTTTTAGGAGAGGACTGGTACTGCTGCCAACTTCGAAACCGATTCAGCTCATTTTGAATTTCACAAGAGATACTCTGGGCCCGGTCCGTGGCTCTGTGTCACGTCAGTGCGATCTGAAATCAATATAGGGCCGAAATCATTGGAAATCCGTGCGGAATTTACTAGAGCATGGTGAAAATTCTGGGTAGGGATCGTAACCTTATCGTAAGCTCATCCAAGGCGCCACAATCGCCAGTCCTGATAGATGAGCAAACTCGCCACACCGATTGTGGCGCCTCGGATTCGCTTATCCGGACTCCAGATTGCGAGTATTGATTCGAGCCTAAAATGTACCGGGAATCACTCGGATATCAGAACTGTGTGCATGAGGGTGCTCATAACAATGATGATCTTACGTCTCGCTTCGATATCTCTCAATGCACGAAGAAAGGAGGAATGTTCATGAACATATATAACCGATTGCCAATATTTCTATGGAATGGTTACATCAGATGTAAGCAGTGAACACTCCGCAACTCTCCTTTCAAGTAGATTCTGTTATTGAATGGAAGATCTGTTCACTCTTCCACATAGTCAGAGGGTCATAGATACGACAGCATATTATCTCTAAAAGGAATAGGAGCAATACGGATGAAGAATGTAACGAGTAATACATCCCACAGGTTTTGACGTACGCCTCCTGGTCAGAACTGCAACAATTCTGGGTGTGATTTATTGAGGAGAAGTTGTGAACATCGGGGCCTTCCGAGAGTATTGTAGCAACACGGCAAGACGATTCGTCGAGTTTAACCACTGGTATTACATTCCTACAACCTTGCATCTTATATTGATTCACGGATACCTATTTCTGAGGAGATTGGATCCAGCGATGGGCTTGTACTCAGGAGAGCCCCTCGAGAGCAGCCACAAAGTTCTCAAATCCCACAGAAATCACAGGGCGAGAAGATGCGGCAGGTGAAAGACCTTATATACAGTGATGACAGCATTATTAACCATCGCGATTGAGGTGGTTTGGTAATATTTGACTTCTCCGCCTAGAGAGCTAGGGTTTATTAATTTTATGGTTAGAGAGACCATGAACCGTCTGCTGGTGAGAAATTCATGGGTCAACGGGATTTTTTCAAGATTAACTTATTTGGAAATGAGATCTCTAACACGTCTTACGGGCATATGAACTTCTCTCACGGGAAGTGACGGAACAAATACCTGGAAACATCGGCTTTCTTGATGGGGAACATCAAGTCTTCCCTCATCACTATCAAATCAAAGCTCCCTACATCTAGAACAAAGCCTTGACTTCCATAAATTATCATGAATTGACAAAAATGGTATTCTGTTACACAATCGAGGAATAATTCTTCGTAGGAATGGGGTATTGGCTTTTTGAAAATGTGATTGTTGTACTGATCTATCGTGAATTACTCACAGGGTTTCAACTAACGAAGACGTGTTTCAACGCCTACCCCTCAACTCAGATCCGCAGATATCGATGATGAGGAAGATGAAGAAACGGAAGAGATGTCCATTGATGGATGGAATGTTGTCGCTGATTTAGCTACGAATCGATGAAGCAATAGATATCGTGCAGATGCTGATCAGTATTCCATTGATGGCTCACGATTTGCCGATGACAGGTCCAATGAATCGAGGAATGATGATGGTGCTGAATGCAATGATGATTTTGAACACGATGATGATGACTATGATAGTAGCCACACTGACGATGGTGACAGCGATGACAGCTCAAATGACGAAGAAGATGTAGAGAGTGACCCTGAGTACATTGATTATGACTGAAGAAATTACTTAGCATTCCCTACGGTTTTGTCTAGTACTTACTTGTTATGTACTTCGTGCTATTCCGCCTGAGATTTCTTCGATTGAAAGATGGGTATCGCATAAGACTCAGCATTTCGGTATCATTCAACTAATAGCCCCGCGGTGACAGAAAGACATCATGTAAAGATTGAGGACGGTAGCTATAGAATATCGCAGGTCCGTTCCAATCAAATACGGGACAGGGAGGGGGGAGGAAGCTACACGTCTTTTATTACATTTCATATCGATCGTCAATTATCGTCAAAATTTATGAGTCATTCCTAGTGCACCGTGTCGTATGATGGATTAAGAGTACCTCTACGTAGAGGGATGAATCGCACCCAATATTCCTTCCAACATCTGTACCATCCATTATTTCTCTTTATCCTTATTGGTTGGGATACTGTATCCAATAGGATGATTTAGTTCCAAATCGACCTAGGATCGATCAGGAATGATTCTCAGATATTGGACAGAGCCCGAGACATACCCGGGAGAACTCAAGATGTACCGTGATTGTTTCCAGATTGGCAGTGGAAGGATTCATCCCATAAAATTGACCTTCCCCTATCCAATCAGCAGCGATTTCCGACAGTTCCAGGCCCAATACCAATCGCAAATTGCTCTGCAGTGAACCTGAGGCACGAGACCGGGCCAGAATATTTTGAACGCAACTCGGGTGTATTTTATGAGTTACCAAGTTGGCAGTAGTACGATTCCCATCCTAAGATGTATCATTTTCCGTGGGATCCGCACGGATTTCCGATGATCCGGAGCCGAATACTGGTTTCACAGCGCACTGCAGTGGATCTGCGTGACGGGACTGGGCTCAAAATAGTTCTAGTTGGTCCCAAAATCAACTGAATCCCTCATTCAGATAGCAGAAATAGGATTGAGTCCCCGAATCCATGATTCTGAATACGATTTGCAGTTGTTTCCGATGATCTTGGGCCCAATACCGATCTCAGATCGCACCGCAGAGACTCTGGGCCATGAGACTGGGCCCAGAATCTTCCTAGTTAATCCCAGAATGTACTGGATTCATCATTCAGTTGCCAGTGGTACGACTCACCCCAGGGGAATCGTCATCTTCTGTAAGATCCGCAGAAGTTTCCCACGATTCTGGGCCCAATACCGATTGCAGATCGTACTTCAAAGATTTTGAGACACGGGACTGGGTGCAAAATATTCCTCTCCGGATTCGAAATTTAATGGGTTGGTTTCAAGGGTCGCAACAGTGCGATTTCCATCCTAAGATTTGTCATGTTCCATGTGATCCATACGGATTCCCGACGATCCGGAGCCCAATACTGGTTTCACATCGCACTGCAGTGGATCTGGGTGACGGAACTGGGCTTGGGATATTTCTAGTCACTCACAAAATCAATTGGATCCCTCATCCAGTTAGCAGGAATAGGATTCATCCCCTAGATCTCATGATTCTGGATACGATTCGCAGTTATTTCCGATGATCCTGGGCCCGATACCGATCTCAGATCGCACCGCAGTGACTCTGAGCCATGGGAATGGGCCCAAAATACTCCTTGTCAGTCCCAGGATGTTCTAGATTCATCATCCGGTTGGCAGAAATAGGATTCACTACATAGAATTCATGATTTTGATTACGATTTGTAGTTATTTTCGATGATCCTGGGCCCAATACCGATCTCGGATGGCTCTGCAGTGATTCTGAGCCACGGGACGGGGCCCGGAATATTTCTTGTCAATCCCGGGAAGTATTGGATTCATCATCCAGTTGGTAAGAGTACGATTCACCCCGTAGGAATCGTCATTTCCTGCAGGATCCGCAGAAGTTTTTCGTCGATTCTGGGCTCAATCCCGATCGCAGATCGCACTACAGTAATTTTGAGACACGGGACTTGGCACAAAGTATTCCTCTCCCAATTCAAAATGTGCTGGCTCTGTTTGAGGTGTCAAAATAGTACGATTCCCATCCCAAGATGTATCATTCTCTGTTGGATCTGCACCGAGTTCCAATGGTCCGGGGCTGAATACTGGTTTCACAGCGCACTGCAGTGGATCTGCGTGACAGGACTGGGCCCAAGATAGTTCTAGTTGATCCCAAAATCAACTGGATCCCTCATTCAGTTAGCAGGAATAGGATTCACCCCATAGAATTCATGATGCCTCATACGATTTTGCAATTATCTCTGTTGATTCTGGGCCCAATACTTATCTCAGACCACACTGCAGTGACTCTGAGACGTGGGACCGGGCCCAAAATGTCAACTGACAAATATAGAATCCGATGGAATCGCTTGCGATTTGACAGTATTACGATTCCCCTCCTGATTCTCATCATTTTCCGTGGAATCCGCACGGGTTTCCGACCTTTCGGGGCCCAATACTGGTTTCAAATCACGCTGCAATGGTTCTGAGCGGCGGGGCTCGGCTCAGAATGTTTCTAGTCGATTCGGAGATGTACTGGATTCCTCATAAGATTGGCAGTAGTACGATTTCCCCCCTTGAATTCATCATTTTCTGTAAGATCCGCAGAAGTTTTCCACAATTCTGGGCCCAATACCGATCGCAGATCGCACTGCAGTGATCGTCAGATACGAGACCGGGCCCAAAATACTCACAGCTGAACTCAAAATGTCCTGGATCCATTCTCAAGTTGGCAGGAGTAGGATTCACGACCTAGAACCTATCTTCTCCTATATCACCCGTGCTGATTTGCGAGTACTCTGGCCCAAATATTGGTCTCACTGCATTAGTTTTGAAACACAAGATTGTGCCCAAGAAATTCACTGGCAAACTCGGAACTCGATACGATCATTCTCGAGTTGGCAGTAGTGTGATTTCCCTCCTAAAACTCGTCGTTCTCCGTGGGATCCGCACGGATTTCGGATGATATCGGCCCAATCTTGACTGCAGATCACACTGCAGTCATTCGGGGGCATGACACCGGGCTCAAAATATTCACTTTTGGACTTGTAACGAGATGGAATGGTACTTACCTTGGCAGTAGTACAATTGAAGAAATATTTCAACAGTCCCCCATCGGATCGACTGTGATTCACGACAATCCTGATCTCAATATGCATCTGAAAGTTCTCTGCAGCGATTCTCAGATGCAGGATTTGGCTAGAAATTCCCATCTGTGATCCTAGATTTTACTGTATGTATCATTGGGGTAGCAGTAGTACTTATTAGGAGTGAGGATCATTAGATCTGGTTAATTTCTAGTGCCGCAAATGGCCCACCGTCAAATTGAGGGAATTTGGTACGATTTCGTTACTTTTTATTTTCCTCGGCTCGGCATCTCAACATACATTGTCAAAACCCACTTCTATTAGTGGTCAATCTCAAGCTTACAGTTTCAGCTTTCGATTGACGGGTTACAAAGTTGATTTGATGAGTTGAAGCCGGAGCTATTAGCAGTTGAAGAAGTGTACCAAAGTTAGACCCCGACTGGGCAACTTTGGTACACTTACAAAATATTTCAACTCTACCGACCACCATGTGAATAAACTAATTTTAATCGTTCAGAAGTCTTATTTTAAGCTGTTTGAAACACTCGTAGACCATCACTCAACTCAAGGCGAAATTTCCAGAAGCTGTCATAGGAAGTTGTACTGGAGTTACCCTATCTCCATGCTTCTTACGGAGAGTGGGGTAACTTTGGTACCTTTTTCCATGGGTTTTTTCCCTGTTCTTCATTTATTAAAATTCGAAATGCTATAAATACCCCAATGTAACGATGGTTTCTTCAATATGGTGATATATGTGGTCAAAATGTACCATTATGCACCCGTAGATAGTTCCGGAACACTTTTTACCAGGTACACTAACTGGACCACTCGCGTATCGCTGCTAAATCAGCCATTTCGGAAAGAGCTTCAATAAACGAGTACAATCGTTCACGCGAGATCTACGGTGCCTCAACACATTGTTTATGCGTGTGCCAAGAGGGGTAATAGGTTTCAGACCAATAGAAACGTTTACCTTGCCGAACGCAGCTCTGAAAGTCATTTTTTAGGGGTGTACCAAAGTTGCACCCACTGTACCAAAATTACCCAATTTGACGACATATATTTATATATAGATCTATGTGTACGCTGGAAATGATAGTCTCGAGATGCGCGTCAAAAATACTGATTCTGAGGGTGCTTGAACCAGGATTGTATTCACAAATTGATAAAGGCACTTCGATCGCATCCCATCACTATTCCTCACTCATCACATTCCATCAATAGACAGGGGCAGAGGAATCCAAATCCACATCGTTGAATCAATCCATGTTCTCGTACTTGTGACATTATAATACCTATGTATGATGAGCAGGTGTGGAAATCGGTGCGAATTTAATGACGACTTGAAGAGGAGACTCGACAGGCAGACTATACGGACGAAATTACTCTCACGAATGAGATGAATTCAGACAAAAAACCGGAAGACCCACAATACGCTTGAGAACATGGTAGTAGCCCATGTTCCTCGTTCCTGACACTGTGACGTGGTGAGTCTCGAGCCTCTGGCTCGCGCCTCTCCCCGTCACCTGACGATGCACCAGGTGCACCGTCAGCGTTTCTGACGGAGCTTCGCCCGTTCCCCCACCAAGTGCGATGTCACGTCGCGGACCCATCGTCGCGGACGACGGGCCTCGCCGCGGCAGACCGCTCTGACCAATCTACCCATTCACACACTCTCTCTCACTTCTTAATTATCTCTCATATCAAAGTCACGCCTTAACTGAAACTCGTGTTCTATCTGGAGACTTGAACCCCTCACCACGTTACATCCCTCTTTTGGTGCTAGGTGGGGTAGTTTCCCGCGAGTTAAAATTTTTTTTTCTGAAAAAGTAAGAAAAGGTTTCTTGTGAAAAATTTTTCGGATTCTGCTAAATTTTCGCGAGAGTGTCGTGGAAATAAAAAGTGACGAAGAGATAACAGGAGTTGAGAAAATCAGAATCCAGCCGAGCAAAATCCACCGAAAACGAAGAAAAATGGAACAACAGCGAGTGCCCAGCCCGACCCACCCGTCGATCACCATCGCACGAGCTGCATCTCCGCATCCAGCCGACCCGCAATGAGTCATCTGGAGTACCATCAGTGCCCGAAGATGGCTAAACTGGCCGTCTTCGTCGACCCCGACCAACACGTGATGGACTTGGAAAATTCGAGGACGACCAGCCACGTCATGGAAACTCTTCGCAGCAAGCAGAACCAGCATTAGAACGAGTAAAGTACTGATACCAAATTATAAGCATGATCTCTGCCAAATATGAATTTTTGAATCAGCCATGATTTTTCTTGCTTATATCGCCGTAGTGGAATTTTTTACGAAATAGCCGGTAGAGCCAGTGATTGCAGAAAATAAATAGTCTTGTTGAGCTGAACCATTTGATTGGGAAAATTTGTTTAGTAGCATATATGCGACTCGATTGCAGTCGCTGATTTGATAAAACTAGCGTGTCTGATTGAATGTTAGAGAAGACGACTGAATTTATTGTGTATTATTCCGAGTCACTAATAATGGCACAGGACCGATGAGATGACTCCGCTGTGGCCAAATGATTATGTTATCATGAGTAGTCGTCGAATGATTTCACAAAATCTGAGGCACGTCTAATTGATTACATTGTCGAGATGATTGCGAGTTAAGATGCAATCTCATTTCCCAATCAAAATGTGTTAGCTGAGTACCTCGAAACAAGATTTCGAGACCCAATATTTGGGAACATGGAGGAATACTGTGATTCATACTGCAATCGCTTCATAGAATTTGACGGCTCACTAGACCAAATTGGGTTATTTTATTCTAATGTCCGGCAAGTTGCTAAAGACTGTGAATGGAAAAATCATCAAATTACACTACGAGTGATTTCTGATAATCTAAGAGGCAGAGCAAGAGATATTTTCAAACCGCTTATGGTACAGTACTCAACGGTACATGCATTTTTAATGGATATTAGCATTCAAATTGAAGAGCTGCCTGCGTTAAACGAGAGTTTGAGTAGAATTCAACATTTGCACAGACAACCAAGAGAAACGCTCCTCGATTTTGAGAAAAAATTAGACAATCTATACAAACTGGCTCGTTATGTACCCGTTATTGAAAGGTTCCGAGATCTCGCCGAAAAAGAGTCTTTTAATATTGGCCTAGAACAAATTGTAGTGGAAAAATACTTGAGTAATATGAGACCTTACTCAGCATGGATAATCCAAGTGAATTGCCCAAAAAACTGGCAAGATGCGAGAATTTTAGCTAGAAAGCTCGTGAACATCGAGTTCTCTGTGATCTATGATTGTCCGGAACCAGAGATTTTGCAAAGCAACAACATAAGAGAACATTCGCCAGAAAGTAATAAAATTCAATCAAATTCACAGCCACATGATGTTATCATAAGAAGTTGTCAAGATCCTCACTTAGTCCACCATAATGGTGGAAATTCTAATCAAAATCCGTCAACTTTCTCAAAATACGACACAAAAACAGCTATTTATAACGTTGGACAATTACCAAAAACTTCACAAAAAACTGAAACTGCTGCGAGTACAAATGCTGAAGCTGCACCAAAAAATATTCAAGAAGCTTGCATTTCAATTGAAAATACTGAGTTTGACGAAGTACAGGAATTAATCGTAGAAGAACCATATAGCCAGCAGTGCCAAATCATTTTTGAAAGTTTGAAAGAAATTGCTATGCAATGTCAGGTTCCGAAAATTGTAGAGGCAATGATTTTCAAAGGAAAAAGTGAAAGAATGCATGAGAACATCGGCGTTAAAACGTCTGAAAAATTAAAAGATGATACATTGAGCGACCCTCGGCTCGAGAACGAACGTGAAAGAGTTGCTGCTGCTCGCGTCAATAAAGATCAGCAAGAATCGCGAGTGTTTCAGATTTCTAAAGTTGACGAGGCTTATTCGCTGGAAAAGTCAGGGCATGAAACAGAAGTCGAGAATCCTCCACAAGTTCATGTCGACAAAAATTCGAGCACCGTCACAAGTATGAGCGAAATTCAACTAGGCTCCCAAGCTCGAGTGACGTGTGAGAAAATATCAGGCGTAGAGAATGAAAAAGTCATGTACAGTCAGCAGAAAGTGCGAGAAAGCAGAATGAGTGAGAACGGCGAGCGGAATGATAAGGTTGGGTCATCGAATAATTCGCTCGCGATTGCATTGACGATCGACCGAATATTGATGGAGGCGAGATGTGCAATACAGATTGTGCAGGAGCTAATTTTGTTTCAACTCGCAATGAAAAATATTCAAAAATTCCTCGAACCACAGAATAGTGAGTATATTCACTTCAAAAACCGGACGCCTCGCGAGGAACCACCGTGGCCTGTCGCCTTTGAGAGAAACTCCTATCTCTCTACGAACTCACAAAGGAGTATCGCGTGAGCCCAAAGAAAATTTTGCGGATCGTTTTTCTTTAGTCGAGAAAAATTTGAAGATTTCTGAACGGTTTTGGAGCCGATGCTCGTAGAATCAGCTAGCTATAAGTATGATTGAATATACACCCTGATCAGATATTGTTTGAACAAAACAATGTAATATCTGTGAGGGTTTTCTCTATGATAAGTAAATCATGTCTTCGTTGTTTAGAAACTCCTCGAAACTGCGAGGAAGTAGTTTGAATATTATGTAGATACGAACCGACTTCAGAATATGGTATGAAAATTGTTATATGGTGTGCGAATGAAAGGATAGATGGAAATCTCGCAATGCACTCGCCCTTAGCCGCCGTGAAATACTCCGGCCCAGGGACGAGGCATTGGTGAATTTTACGATCTACACCAATATTTGTTATGAGAAAAATCATAGAGTTACTATTATTTCGCAAAAATGGATATTGTGTTTGTCGAAAATTATATGCGAGATGTATGTACAGTGACTCTCCCTTAGCCGTCGTGAAATACTCCGGCCCAGGGACGAGCCAGTGATGAAAATTGTATATCAGATCTAACGATTAATAGAATGAAACTTATAATTCCACATTAGTATAATGAATTACTAAAATCAAATTCAAATCTCCACAGAAAATACACAGTCGGCTACACAGGTACCCTCACAAACACATACAGGGTCACTTTACACCCCACACCTGGCCCAAGGTCGAAAAAACGGCCAAAATTTTAGCAAAATCATTCGAAAAAGTCGAGTCCAGAATGTTGAAAATGAAAAGTGAAGAACGCAAAAACTGAGGCATATAGCAATTAGATAACATAAATTACCCCTAAAAGTAAATGTTCCCATCATTTACTATGTCAAAAGAAGTTTGGAGAGGTGAAAATCTCAGTTTGTGATGTTGAGAATTTTTCGTCAAGAGTACACGGAAAATCCGCATTTTGACCCATCAAACAACCAGTGCACCACGAAAATTGATCAAAGGACCTTCATAGATAGTTATTATTATGGCAAATGTATATAGTTAAGTACTCCAATCGTTAAAAACACCGTTAGAAGCTTTAAAAATGAGATCACAGGATTTTAAAGGGAAAAATGTAGGATTTCGATGCGAAATTGGCCAGTATGCGAAAACTCAAATTTCTCACCTCAGAATTCAAACTTCGTAGTGTAATTGTAAAAGATAGATTGATTGATGTAATAACTTGAAGTAAGACCAACGACAGAAACCCATGTGTGAATAGAAAAATTTTGAGACCACACTTTTATATAGTCCAAACTACATTCGAAAACTTACCGTCGGCACTAAATATGAGTGCGTACTTTGTTATATATCGAGAAGTCATGATGAGATCAACTTGAAAATTGGTATGAATACTCTTTATATTGTATATTAGTAGAATCAAAACCGACCGACTACCCAAAAATTTCCAATTTACCACAGTAGAGTGAAAATCCCTATGAATTACAGTTTTTCGTACGTAAAAGTGGGTACTCAAAAAACGGTCATAACTTGGTCAATTTTGACCCGATGTTAACGTTTAAACGCTTAAATTAAAGGTCTCCCCAAGAGCTATCTGACTATTTCATTGAAAAATTCAGAAAAACCAAAATTTCGGAAATTATCATAGTTCAAAGTGTATAATTTTACCGCCCGAAAGAACCATTTGGCACACGAAACGACCAAATTCTCATGGATTATTCATCACATTACTGTCAATCGTGATTTGGAATTGAAACTTCAAAATCATTAATGATGAAGAAAGTATTCCTTGTGGCTGATGGAAAATGATCCCACAGCTACAAGCGATAAAATTTTTACGACGGTCCCTGTCAACAGAGAGCTTAGGTATATACATGTATACATGTACAGTATACCCATTGTATACCAAGAAGGACAAACAGTAAGAGAGACCGATTGAAATAATCGGCCTCTTCTCAACTTGAAATCGACACGTTCGAATTTGACTAATGTCACTTTTGAGAAAAATACCAACTATGAACGATTACATTATTTATATTAAACGTTTATTGTATAATTTAGTAATAACATTCAGGGAATTGTTCATTTAAAAATGAAACTTGTTGGGAAATTTTTTATCGATTAGAGATATAAAATCTCATATGAGTAACAATAGGTTTAGAGAATATTGTCTATAAATAATTTATTGTTAATAATTTTTCTGAAATTTTTATCGAATATTTTCCATAATTTTGAAAACTTTTGTAAAACATTTCTCATACTTCTAATAATAATAATTGTGAAAAAAATCCCATGTTGTAAAACTAGAGATAAGAGAATGAAAGTATTTAAGTCTAAACGATTATACCGAGAGAGAGTTCGCGATATAATATGAAATGTATACGCGACAATCACGAACAACGACACTCTCGCTCTACCAAGAATATCACACACACACATATACTAACACGCGTTCGCTCGCGCAAACGCTCAGCAACACATATGATTTTCCAAATCATATGACTCGAAGGCCGTTCAAGAGGCCACAGCTGATTCATATTGGGATATGGGTCATGCATCGGGGACGATGCGGGTCTCCGGCCAGGCACGCCTGTGACGTGGTGAGTCTCGAGCCTCTGGCTCGCGCCTCTCCCCGTCACCTGACGATGCACCAGGTGCACCGTCAGCGTTTCTGACGGAGCTTCGCCCGTTTCCCCACCAAGTGCGATGTCGCGTCGCGGACCCATCGTCGCGGACGACGGGCCTCGCCGCGGCAGACCGCTCTGACCAATCTACCCATCCACACACTCTCTCTCACTTCTTAATTATCTCTTATATCAAAGTCACGCCTTAACTGAAACTCGTGTTCTATCTGGAGACTCGAACCCCTCACCACGTTACATCCCTCTTTTGGTGCTAGGTGGCGAACGGTGTATATCATCGTTCACCACCCCCTGTGTTAGTTGATTCAATCAGTGAAAATCCGTTCACGTTAGCTAACGAAATCAGCTATCACTAGCTGATTTTCAGCTACCCTAGCTGATTCACGCTGAGAGAGCGGGTAGAATAAGGTGAGGTTAAGTCGAAACACTTTTGAGGACATTCTCCACCACGATGGTTCACGCGACTTGTTATTGAGTAATACTCTCTTCCTGATAAAATACAGTACCATAGAGTGATTAGAACAGAACCGTGACAGTGGATGATTTGTGAATTGAAATCCTTCGAAGTGAACAAAACGCCTCCAATGGAAGAATGTGTGATGCATTTTGATATCACCTCTCAAAAATTGGTAAGAGTCTATCAGTGAATTTCTCGATACAGCGCATTCCCTTCGGATTACTGAGGGTAGAGAACATCTATTCCTGATTCTTTCTTAGAACGGGTTGATCAGGTGCGAGGAAGAATTTTTCTATGGGCTGCGTTCAACATGTTCTCCAAGATCCCGTTGGTATCCTCGATTTGATTCTTGGTTGCACTGAAGATTGGTTGAAGCATACCTTGTCAGTGAATCTGAATGCTAGAACTCTATCATTGCGAGGAACCATTCAAGAGTCAAACGAGTCCTCAATTGATCCATCGCTCATCCATATTGCCGTCCGTGAATGATCATTCTTGTGGAATGAGTTCACGGTAAAGTAAGCACACCGATAGCCCACGAAGATGAGTGATCCAAATATACAATTCGCATCTTGTTTTAGGACTCCACTGCAGAATAAAGTGCGTAACCGTAGTGCAGAGACCGTGCAGTGGGGATGGGCCCCGCTCCGTCGAAGTGCTGACGGTGCATCCGCGATGGCCGGCGAACCATGCAAGTGAAATGCGTGATCGCGTAGACCTCGCGGGTGCAACGTCATCGTGGCACGAAGGGGAGAGGTGAGCGCAGCTATTGCTCTCCACCTCTATCCACGTGACAGATGGGTGACATTAGAAGAATTTGTGGGGAATCCTCAAACATGGATTTCCTGATCAATATCTTAATGAAAGGTTCACCAAGATGTGGGGATCCATATTATTTCGAGCTAGAGATCACGGTTAACATATCGCCTCGAAATTCGCTCGATCACTCGAGACAATTTTGAGTCGCGAACGATGAATTCTGAATATCACGGTATTCCTAGGAATTCCACGAAGACCGCGATAGGAATATCAGATTCTAATTTCACGGTGGTCCCGCATGCATTGGTTGATGTTTTGAGTACTCACTAATATCATACAGAGATTGACTCGCAGCGCAGAGATTTCAGATTTACCATAAAATCTCACTCCTCATGTTGAATGAGTCTCGTTGCGATAAAATCGGTCTTCTTCGTGCGTCCCCAGCGCGTGGAACAGTTCACCCCTACACGCAAGAAACAAAACGAGCTCTAATCGACGCGTCTCCCTTTTGCTGTGCGCGCACGAGAAATGAGAGGAGGCGGGAATAGTATATATGTGCAGAAGTAAGAGAGGGGCGCTACGAGCTTAGCTTGACGAACGCGATAAGTTCTAGCTGCCCGGATTTTTTCCTGGCGGCAAAGAATTTTGCCTCGCTCTACGCATATATACTTACCTCTGAGTACACCAGCGATATGATGTATTTTTCGAGCACCGTGTCTCTTAAAACGTGCGTACATGCATGGCAGTATAGAGAAGACCGGGGCAGAATTGGATAGGGGCAAATTCGAACAAGCTTATATAGCTCGGCTTTATCCGCATAAATACATCTTCAACACCTTTCCAAGAAATTGTCGGCCTATATTAACCTGAAAACGCTTCTGTCCCGTTCATTTTATACATTATTATCATGAGCAGGAAAGTTTCCGAGAAAATTTGAAAACCTCGCTGATTCACTGAATTGTACCGGCCCAAAAAAGTCAGCGATTGAAAATTGGCTCATGAACTTGAAAATCGCGTATCTCTTTGATGGAGAGGCTCAAGTCAGAACGGGAAAGTCCGTATCTCATGATTCTGACCGGAGAATCACGTATTTTTGAGCGGGGAAGATGCGTTTCATCGACCTTTATTCGCGGCCCGGTCTGAACTGGATTGGGTCAAAATACATCACAAAATGAAGATTTTGAGCTATTCTGGGTCGAAGTTGGTATAATTGGATAACCGGGTAATCTTAATTCAGCGGATAAAAACGATTGGGGTCATTTTTGGACAGATTGGACTCGACGAATCTGGACACTGGTGAATCCTACGTCAACTCGATTATCCTCTGAACTGAGCTATGAATATACGATGTGGAAATCTGCCATAATTTTGAAAAGAACTGAGGGTGAAGATCAATATGAAAACATGACGATACGGCAATTTTTGGTTTGATTCCATACACTACGTGTATGATTTTCGATATGTGGTTTGTTGGTGGTCTATTATCTTAACAATGAATATTTGTACATCATTTATTCTGAATACAGTCACCACTATACAACAGTTTTATATACGGTATCTCGTCGCAATAAGCAGTTTCTGATTGTTTCTATACAATAAACATGGGAGTCTTGTTGGCATCGAATCATATTTGATCAATTTTTCTGTGTCACGGTCTTGGACTACAATGAAAGCGAAATAGTGACGGCTGAAGCTGAGCGAATAAAATGGAGTATACTGGAAATAGATTCCGCCGTCGATTTCGTGTATTTTTTTCATCTCGCCGAATTCAACATCTGTTCCATCAATGGCCGAAACAATAATACTGCCATGTGCGTAAGTGAAGTCATTAATTTTGAAGGATTTGAAGGATCTTTTCACGCGTGATTTTGGGAGATGTACACTGATAGAATCGTTTGTTATTCCAGAGCCATAAGTTACATATCTATCTTCGAATTCACAGTACTTGTAGTCCATCAAGTGCAATTGCAATCTTTTTGCGGCACTCACTAGGATATTCATATGAGATGAATAGGCTGAGAGAATTGTCTTGATATCACGGTGATTGAATTCGAATCTCAAAGAACTTAATTTTGACAAGGGTCCGTTGCGCCGAATTATTCGCGTGTAATGAGTTCCCATATGGGATTTGAGAGTCAAGTGATCATAATATTTGATGAATAATGAGTTGAATCCAGGAATAATATCTTCTAATTGTGCAATGTCTCCCTCAGTGTTGTCTGGGCTGGTCACAATGCTCACAATTTCACGTAAATTTTTATACAAACTCCAAATTTCCCAGTCGGAATCCTCGGGAATTCTGTGCCCTACCATCAGGCCGAAGTATCTACAGAAGAAGAGTGACTCACTGGCATTCATTTTTAGTTTTTGGTGAGTCTTGATATATTCTAAATTTAGAGGCAGAGGTACGTTGGTTGACTCAAATCCGAAATCTGTCGTTTTTAAAATATCATTTATGAAGTCAATATCGATTGCATCGTAAGATATCAAAGTGAGAATGATATTTGGCATCGTTATATTCGCCGAGCCTTCCATAACGTCATGCATAATGTCAGCACTGATGCGATTACATGCTCAATGACCTGGGATCCTTTCGAATGCACTCTTTTTCTTCAAACCAAAAACGTTCTCTGAATTATCATCTTCCAATTTTTGAATGTCCATTTCATGTTGCTCTTTGGTGCGGAGCAGCTCAACTTTTCCTCGAATCAAAAACCTAATGTCGTCTGGGCTGGCATAACATACCCTACAGCAATGAGTGTTACTGGATGAGACGACGTACTCATACATCTCGTTCATCCCCTTATTATCACCCGTTATGAGAGTAAAGACGGAACGAACTTTGATTTTCCGGCCAGCCACAATATATTATACAGATTATTTTAACAAAGGCACAAATTTCGTCGATCAGTCTCTCCAATACTATCTCATAGCCATACAATTTCCGGTCTTTTGTATAAAACAAATCAGTCACAATCATGCTGTCCAGTTTTGATGCGAAGCTTGGTGGAAAAAATGGACATGTCATACTGGAATTTCCCACTGAGCTTCGACCTGCTCTGCTGCCCAGAGCATCACCAGTGTCAATATCATCGGAAAACCCTACTAGAGGAATAGCAACTGTATCACCATCGGGAAGATCTCTTACGAGCTCTTGCCACAGTTCTCCTTGGACAAAATTGGAAATCGATGTCTTGTCAACCATTGAAGTTTCCATATATGACACGGTACTCTCTAGAAGCCCTTCCATTTCGAATAATTTATCAAGAGAATTCTCAATCGACATATGAACCATGGTTATTTTTCGATGTTTCAAACTGACTATATCATTTCTGACTGAAGTTTTTGTAGAGCTACTTATCTCGCGGACTTTCGGCTCAACATACAAACCAAGTTTGGTGAACAGTTTCATCTGTTTGTATTCCGTGTTCAGATGATTGAAAGGATCGTTAGTTTTTTTTGAAAATTCTGTCGACTTCTTTCAGAACATTCTCATCGAGGATGTCACCCAGGCTCACAAAAATTTGATTCAAAATGGAAGAATTATAAGTATTCCTTATGAAATTGTTGAATGTGTTGATTATAAAAATTATATCTTTTCTAGTGAAATTGAAGTGCTGGTAGAGTTCAGTAGCGATTCTCACGCTTCCATCAAAGATTTCCATGTTTACTCGAAATGTAGTTAGCTAATCAACTAATAAGATACCAACTCATCGAATTTGGACAAGTTTGTCTTGCTGATATCAAGCAACGCCTTATATCACTAGATTTCACGTTACGCACTGTGATCCTCCTCTGAACGATCGTAAATATTTGGCAAAAAAGTATATAAAATTAATCGGAAGACGATACTTCAAAACCTCCTGAACGTAGTATGCTATCAACCAGACTGGTTATGCTCGGTGAGCTCACAACAGTTTGCTGTCTGGTTTTGAATTCATACATATATTTCTGTATGAATGACCATATGTGAATTGAAGCTAACGAGTATTTCAATGGACGCTAAATAGCACTTTGTGTGCTCAACAGCGCCCTTAAATAATTAAATAAAAAACGAGTATTTCAAATTGAAACTGAAGAACGATTTGAAGCAAGTGTCCACTGCATCGATAGCTGACTTGCATTCGTAGCAAATGTCGTTGATCACAACGTGGGTAGTTTCCAGAGCCTTCAACAGTCCCCAAAATATAATAAAGGGTTGCGAAGCTGTTATTTGGAGTCTTGAGTAGTCTGCTCGGTGCTCCTCCACAATACTTTTCAGCTCTTCAGCACTGTAACCAGACTGGTTAAGGAGATGAAAGGTCAATAGTCCTTTCTTTGGTCAAGTAAGAACAGGACAAATTTAGAACAAAATCTACCTCAATATGTCTCACAAAAGACTTTTTCGTGTCTTTACGTTCCGGTTTCCAATTCGCCTTCTTGAAGACACTGAGATTGAAGCTATATTTTAGGGCTCGGATAATAGCAGGAACGCCACTGCACTGGTGTATCCTACAATGAATATAATTCAGGTGAAATTTAATGACATTCCTTAGGAGATAATTCAACAGGGCTATGATTCTGACCATCATTATCCACGAGGGTTTTATCAATTTGGATAGAGCCACTTGTATCAGGTTCTTGGTGAAACGATTTTGATGCAATTGCTATCTCCACTACACTCCTGGCCACCCTCGGCCAGTGTTTACGGAGTCGCTCGCAAACATCAGTCTTTTGGAAGTGATCGTCACTGGCTGGTTCAAGCTTGAGTGTACCAATCTTGTACTTGAAGTCCAATAAAGCCTGGAGACAATAACATTATGCCATGTAGCGTATTTCGTATTCAAACAAATTTAAATTCCACCTTCGATGATCCATTCAACTGGAGACGATAATTTGGTAGTAAAGACAGCATAACAGTATGAATGATGCGTAACATTCGGAATTTTAATACCAAATTCTCTCATATAGATCCAATACAAGTATTTCTGTCTTCCTTGCAGTCAATTTATCAATAACGGTCATTGTCAAAATTATGGAGTATATCTTACCAACTTTTTCCCCGATTTTCCTGCGATAACTTTATACTCATTTGCAATTTCTGTGAAGTCCAGAATTTTATATTCCACCGAGAAACGATGTGGAGCTGATTTCAACCAATCCTCTTCCTCATTCTCATTGATGTCTAGATCTTTTCCTTAAAATTTTGTGAGATCAATAGTTCCAAGGTGCAAAGCTGGAGAAATTCACTGGAGTCGATGGTATGCAGCGTTATTGAAATTATTATATGTACGTAATAAATACCTGATTTCAAAGATAATCTGTTTTCGGGCACTTTACTGTCCTTCAAACCAACTTCGATAGCAAATGTCATAAAATAGTCGAGAGCATTCACTAGCTTACCACTTAGCCTTTTTTCTGTCGTTCCGTCCTTTTTCACAGTCTGTACGACTCCAATACATGCCTTCTTGTCCTCTCCTCATCAAACAATACATAAGCGTCGTCGTAGAGTTGTGAGAAGACTTCCTCTGTCATTCTGCAAAATTATTATTTCCAGGAATTTGAGGTAAGATACGCTGCTAAAAGTGATTAGCAGAATGCTTTCTCACGGCGTTATATGATGATAATTTTAACGAAAAAGGAAGTACCCTATATTTTGAGTTCTTCTTTTTAGGAAGCATTTCAGAGAGATTTGGGTCATCTAAAAGAAGGTTTTTCCAACAATATCTATTGTTTGATTAAGAGAAAATTTTGATATAGTCGGTTTAAAAATGATTAAACTGGAGTCCTTTGTGGAAATTCCCTTCCCCTGAAAGAATCTTCATTTGAATAATGTTTTACGGATTTTATGAAAATTTCGTATTAGCCAATCGATTCAGAATGGCGCATAAGTAAGTCTTTCGATCATTAGAATTGAGATAAATGAGTCGTAAAGGATGATACGAAAGAAAAATGAATATTAATTCTAATGTTCTACTATTTTTTGACTTATTCTTTTGAGGAAGCTTGTTATAGAGATTCAGGCCATCTAGACTAAGGTTTTTTCAACAATATCCATCGATTGGTTGAGACGGAATTTCGATGCAGTGGGTTTGAAAAGGGTTAAGATGAAATTTTTGGTGAAAATTTTGATTTTTTCAGAAATTTGAGATTTGTGAACACTCGATAAAATTTCGGTATCAACCAATCGATAGATAATGCAGAAAAAACCATAGTTGAGGTCATCGGAATTGAGATAAATGAGTCATAAAAGAAGGTACGAGGAAAAAATGAATATTAAGAAAAATTTCCCATTCTTTTTTGAGTTATTCTTTAGAGGAAGCCTTTTAGAGAGATTTGGGCCTTCTAGTCTGAAATTTTTTCAACAATATCCATCGTTTGGTTGAGACTGAATTTCTATCTAGTGGGTTTGAAAAAGGTCAAGATGAGATTTTTGGTGGGAATTTTGATTTTTTCAAAAATTTGAGATCTGTGGAGATTTTATAAAATTTCGGTATTAACCAATCGATAGATAATGCAGAAAAAACCATAGTTTAGGTCACTGGAATTGAGATGAATGAGTCATGAAAGAAAGTAATTTTCTCGGGAATTTGAGATCTCTAAAGATCGAATAAAATTTCGGTATCAACCAATCGATAGATCACGCAGAAAAAACCATAGTTGAGGTGACTATATCGTGGTAAGACTGTGTTGAAAAAAGATATTTATGTATTATGAGTCGAAATTTGAGCAATTTTCCTTTAAAACCCCCATGGATCAAATTTGACTGGGAGCTGGAAGCAGCCAAATCACTGGGCTCTCATGAATTGGATTCTGTACAACTTCTAGAAAACCAAAAGTTGATAAGGTGAATAGGAAAAGAGAAAGCGTGTCCGGTATGAAACAACACACACACACACACACACGGACAAAGGGGCGCAAAGATGAGTCTCTGACAGATTTGGAAAATCGTTAGGAGGGAAAGTGTTACCTACAATCGATAGATTTTGGCAAGAGGGAGAGAATGGTCTAAGGCCTTTTCAGATAGAAGGAATTTTGTTGAAGGATATGTTCATTTTGATGAAAAATTCGATCAAATTTTCGTTGGGGTAAAAACAAAGCTTTCTCTTTAGAGAAAGCAAAATGGAGTCTTTTGAACATTTTTGTATTTTTCGAGATCAAATTCGATTTTGACTGTATTAAAACGAATTTTGGAAGAATTCTGCATCAACCGATCGATTCAGAATGACGAGAAAGTACCAAATCAGTTCATTGAAATTTCAATGGATTAGTTCTGGGAGGCACATATGAAGAAAGTATGAATATTGGAAAAAATATTTCGGTATATTCTGGGTGATTCTTTAAGGAAGCTAGATAGGGGGGTTTGGGCTATCTAAACTGAGGTTTTTTTGGCAAAGTCCGTAATTTGGTTGAAACGGAATTTCGATACAACTGGTTTCAATATTCTCAAAATGCAGTTTTTGTTAGAAATTTTCGTTTTTTTCCAAAAATTCACGATTATGGAGATTAATGGAATTTCAATATTAACCAAAAGATAGATTGAGCCAAAAAACCATAGCCTAGGTAATCCAAATTGGGGTGAGATAAAGTTAGGAAGAGATATTTTACTATGAGAGTAGACAATTTTAGATTTCGCCTCAGAAGACGTCTAAATCGAATTCAATTGGGAGAGGAGAGCAGCCAAATTACTGGTCTCATTTTTGAGTGATTTTCTACAACTTGTAGAAGAGCAAAAATCGGTAGAGTGGAAAACGTGGCGCAAAAAAACAACATACATACACATACACATACACACACACATGCGGAGGGACGGAGAGATGAGTCCCTGGGAGGTTTTGGAGGTTGTAGGAGAGGGAGTGTGACTTACAATCGTTAGATTTTGGCGAGGGAAACAAGATGGTTAAAGCTCTTCTTTGATAGGAGGAATTCTGTTTGAGAAATATTCAGTTAAATGGAAAAATTGATCAAGAATTTGCTTTGCCGAAAACAAAGCGTTCTCCTCAGAGAGAGCAAAAAACCACAGTGAAGAAGAAACTCAAGCCCGCCAAATCGCGCCGAGTGGATTTCATCATCCCCTCCCCCCATAACCAGCGTCGAGATTCATCGCAGAGATGAATGTATTTGCAAGATTTGTACAGTCAGTGTCAACAAAAACGAGGAAAAAATGAATATTAAGAAAAATTTCCCATTATTTCTTGAGTTATTCTTTAGAGGAAGCTTTTTAGAGAGATTTGGGCCTTCTAGTCTGAGGTTTTTTCAACAATATCCATCGTTTGGTTGAGACGGAATTTCGATGCAGTGGGTTTAAAAAGGGTCAAAATGAAATTTTTGGTGGAAATTTTGATTTTTTCGAAAATTTGAGATCTTTGAAGATTTTATGAAATTTCGGTATTAACCAATCGATAGATCTTGCAGAAAGAATCATAGTTTAGGTGACTCAATTCGAGGTAAGAACGTGTAAGAAAAAGATATTTATGTATTAAGAGTCGAAATTTGAGCTGTTTTGCTCTAAAAACCTCATGGATAAAATTTGACTGGGAGCTGGAAGCTGGCAAATCACTGGGCACTCAGAAATTGGATTCTGTACAACTTGTAGAAAGCCAAAAATTGATATAGTGAACAGTAGAAGAGAAAGCGTGTCCGATAGAAAACGACACACACACACACACACACACGGACAAAGGGGTGCAAAGATGAGTCTCTGACGGATCTGGAAGGCCATTAGGAGGAAAAGTGTTACCTACAACTGATAGATTCTGGCGAGAGAAAGAGAATGGTCTAAGGCTTTTCCAGATGAACGGAATTTTGTTAAAGAAAACATTGGTTTTAGTGAAAAATTTGATCAAAATTTTGTTGGGGTGAAAACAAAGCTTTCTTTTTACAGAAAGCAAAAGTAGCATCGCTCCACTGTGACAAACTCTTCACTCCCTCAGCAGTTGACAATGTTGAGAATATGTAAAACCAAGGATTCACACTAAATGTCTTCTACATGTAATTCATCCTGTGTATTAGTGCACATGGCTTCCTACGAAGGACTCTAAGAGGAATGAATGAATCTGTCACAGCAGTGCCAGTCCAGAGTCATGATGTGATGGCATGAATGAAGCAAAAAATGAATACATGATGGAAAAAACACAAATCCCTTGGCCTTACACGAAACATGTGACAGGATTCCCGAAATTTCACAGGAGGTGTTGGTCTACGATAATCCTACTCAGATGTTTCCGTAGCACAACACGATCTTTCGCGTAGTAGTACAGAATGACATGCCCCAAAAATGTTTGTTGTAATAATTTAGAAAGAGGCCTCGACTTCTGGACTGCAATTGGAAAATTATGTAGTGTATACGCATCAAATTGTTTTGAGCTACATACAATCAAGAGCATATTCACAGTCAGTGTAGAACTCGTCTATCAAACCAAGCCGTTCATTTTGAGGCACACGTCGAGCTATTCTCTTCGGCGTGATACGTTCGGATTGTCTGGGAGCAATCCTTGGCGAAACACGCTGAGATCGCCCACGGTGTGCCTGAACGAATCTTTTTTTGAAGTGAAAACTCCCTCTGAGATTATTTTGGTTTCTGATTCTACATATTTGGGGCACCATTCTCCCACGAAAATTAAAGTCGCGGGCTGAGCCCTTTTGAAGGAATGTCGTTTGGAACATTTTTCGGACCCAGTCTAGGAACGCCCGAGTGATATGGCTCATCCCTCGTTGGATATGAGCCCAAAATCAAGTTTCTTCACTTTCTAACACTAGTTTTCAAGAAATGTGACCGCTTTGGATACTTCTGAGGCTTGTTAAGGTTGGGCATGTACCCTAAAAAACCTTCAAAAATGCAAAAACCAATCTCTCGATGTCTCATTTGAGAATTGACCATCTACCGTTTAGGCTCTCCAAGACGCCCTATTGGAAATAATCTTGTGATGGACATTACAATATTCATCGGAATGTCTTTCGTGATAGGAATTGTAATGTACATTATAACGAATTCCAATAGAATCATCATGTTTTTATGTAATGTTCAGGTCATGGCGAGGAATTTGCCATGTCCATTCATCACTATTTCACAGTGAAGAAACTGGAAAAAACTCTTCTACGTGACTCGTGATTTTTGCCGACAGTGGGATGCGAACCCACAATCTTTTGGTTACGAGACCAAGCACATGCCCTGGGGCCAGGGAGTCATATTGAAGGTAGGCGTCTAATAAGCTTACTTGACGTTTGACTGACCGAAACAATCTGTTCATTCGCTCAAAATCTGATAATTCGTTCACTCAATTCGTCATACAAACAACTCAGAGTGGATCAGGTGGATGCTTTGAAATGGTCCGGTTTCAATGAAAATCCACGATTTCAACTATTTTGGAAATCTCACCAGTACAACGTGGAAAATGATTGGAGAAAAAGAAATGACTCGTTTCACATCCCTAAATGTGTTTTAAGGTGAGTGTGCCGAAAATGCCCCCATTCCCTAATATGCTCCGACTCAAGTTCTCAAATTTACCAGCTTGCAGATCTCGACACGCATTTTTTCCATTTTTGTTATTTTGAAATGAGAGAAAATCAACGGTTTGGGCCGACTCAAAATGACCCGCGCCTTTCCCACAACATTACTAGCGATATTCGGTACTTTCAACTTATTCCATCTTAATCACTGAAAGCTATGCCATTGATTCAATCAATTTTTAACGTAGTTCTCCTCATTCTCTTTGTCTTCGTCCGAACTTCGAGATACTTCTCACAAAATATAGAAAATTCGATTTCTAGCCGATTCTACGCCTATACTACTAAAAAAAGTGCATTTTTGGCACCATCTACCCAAGGGCTTTTAAGGTTTGTCTCCGAGTTTTTTGAAATTCAAAGAATCTCCTGCGAATTCGTGTGGTGGTTCAACTATCCATAACACACCTTCTGATGAAATTCCAAGGAGCCTCTCCATTTTGTTTTCGAGTTTTCGATGTCAGAAGTTCGAGCTCGTAACACGCGGAGGATAGAAACGGCGCAGCAGAAAGCAACTTTTTTGGGCCGTTCTCACGAATGCTTTGACAATTCTTCAGAGAACTCGCTGAAAAATTGATATGTCATTGATTCAAGTCTTTTCTTCATCCTTGCCAAAAATAGGGACCCGTGCTTATTTATTTTGTCCACACGAGGGCTCGAATGTTTGTGATTTTCGTCTGCGCACGATGTTAATTTTCTGCCTCGCGGAGAGCGTTCGTGTGTGAGCGTGTGCGTGTACCAGCTGTTTTGTTGTGTATACGCGATTGTATATAAAAAGACGGCGAGGTCGCGTTGCTATCAAAACAACACGGCTCGCTCAAACTTACGATCCTGATTGTCCCAGGAGACATACCTTAAATAAGACATCAAGAGATTGGTGTTTTGCATTTTTGAAGGGTTTCCAGGGTACATGCCCAACCTCAACCAGCCTCAGAAGGATCCAAAGCGGTCACATTTTCTGGAAACTAGTGTGAGAAAGTGGAGAAACTTAAGTTTGGGCTTATATCCAACGAGGGATGAGCCATATCAATTGGGCGTCCCTAGACTGGGCCCAAAAAATGTTCCAAACGACATTCCTTCTAAAGGGCTCAGCCCGCGATTTTAATTTTTGTGGGAGAATGATGCCCCAAATATGTAGAATCAGAAACCAAAATAATCTCAAAGGGAGTTTTTACTTTGAAAAAAAATTCGTTCAGGCACACCGTGCGCCTGGGAGTAACCTTTGGTATAATACGCTTTGATCGCCCAGGAGTAATGTTTGGTGGTGAGATACCATGGGATCTCTCGGGAGTTGTATTTGGTGAAAGCTGGGATCGTTTGGGAGTTTGAGACTGACTCAGAGACTGAGGGGGGCTAGAAGTTTGGGATGATCTCGATCTTTCAGATGAGATGAAGCTTTGGGACGTGCTGGAGCTTTGGGATAGAGTACTAAGATTTCTGGAGAGCTGTTCACCACGCTGATCTGTGGCATTTGGAGGTGAGCTACTCTTGGGATGCTCAAGGGATACATCTACACTATCTTCCATTCTTCTACGTTCTTTTCATCATCATTTCTGCCCTAAATTTCTCAAGGAAATGTTTCTTAAGTTCACACTCCGGAGGAAACATTTCGGATATTTGCTCATCTGTTAGTTGTCTGAATAAATCTTGATCCATGACATCGTTAACTGTAAGCGAGTTTGAAATGGAAGCAATGTTCATGAGTGTTATTCACACCCGAGTAAAGAAGAATCATATATGCCCATATATGGCCATATATGGCCATATATTGCTATCCATATATGGCCATATATGGCCAAATATAGTGTGGACATATATGGCCATATATAGCCATATATGATTATATATGGTTATATACATGATCATGAAAGAAAGACGAGTCCCTTCGAGACCCGGCTAGGACGATTAAGCGTGGCAAGAGGCGCACTTTGATCGAATTCAAAAGTAAGACAGAGGCTATAGCACAGTCTCATATCCAAGTTGACTGCTCATTATGAGTTACACTTTCGCACTATCGATATAAAGCGACGCGACGCGAGACGAGAAAGATGAACTATTGTATTGCTTGACACTCAACAAATAAATATGTGTTGGAGTTAAACGCGCCCCTTGAGTCTGTGAGTATCATCATCGAATTTTATCAAAACCTCGCGTGGAAAACATTTGCAAGTGCAGTTTAGGATCGAGTTGTTGTGGGGCTACCGGGAAACATTAGAAGCGATCCCCTGCCTAAAAGCATTCTCCTTGAAATGAGGAAAGATTAAGTACGGGGGCAATCGTGATAACCCGCCCGGGTTGAAGTTGAATCAATTCCATCAAAACAGGGTTTTCAATCACAATATGATTATGGTGTTGTTATCAGGGTGCCTAACAGGTGAAGTCGAGAAAATTCGAGGACACATCGAAGACATTTCAAGGAGGTTTCTACTTAATTCAAGGACATTTTTCTTAATCTTTTAAAAAACTGCCCTTGGATGGATCATTAGCATGGAGTGATGGTCAAATTGTTGAGCTCGTCGACACGTTTCTTCCACTTCCGATAATGCAATTACTTGACTCGACCGAGAGTAGAGCAGCTTATCTAGGCTCATTTTCAAGGTCTTGCAACGGGTCCAGAATCTTCCTGATCCTGGCTTTAACAGATGTCAATTCGAATGATTTTTGATAGAATCTTCTAGTCCCTACAAATCTGAGGCATGATCGCAAAGCACATGGATACTGTCGCAAGCTTCCCAGAGCTATTTTCGAGATCATAACGGGTAGAGTTTTTTCTACTCTTTCTCTTTTTCGACGGTTTTTGGCTATGCTCGTGAATAACTGAGCCGATCGTAAGTTTTGCTCGTACTTTGATTGTATTTCAAGGATGGTGCCGGAGATCAACCAAGAGAGTTGGTGGGCGATGGGGTTGGAGAAGGGGGTTTGCGCAATATCACCGGCGCGTCCTTGCTCATGCCCCCCTTGCAAATTTCCTGTCCTTGAAGGGGAGGGGGAGGGAGCTTTCCCCCCATATTCATCAGCAGTCATCAAAGTTTGCACGAATGCTGTGCTCAAAAAGTGCTTGAAAGTATGCGAGACTAATCTGTCCATGATGTAATAATAATGCGATTGTCAGTTCATTTTCCTCTAACCGACATCACGCGCAACGTTTTGCGACGGACTTGGGCAGCAACCACGAAGCTGAAGCTAGCAGGTGGAGTTGGCAGGTGGTAGGGGCGTAGCAAGAGGCTCGGGTGCCCTTGGGCATGGGATGATGTGATCGGGACCGGGGGATTATTTTACTCTTCTGGACGTGCAAAAACTTCATATTACGATGGATATCGATTGGGAGTTGGCAGTTGGAGCTGGGTGTTTTCCAGGGGTGGATGAAAACCGTAGAACCGTTGGGGCGAGACGTGTGGAATGCGTGGCTCTAGTATACATTACATTTACTGGCGCTTGCACACGAATAATTCTGCGAGCATGGGACCAATTAGGATTCATTCAGGATGTTCCAAAGAACAAACCAGGGTTGTGTGGAAGCCGCAGAATTATTCTAAGACGGTCAGTTAACCTCAAAAATGAATGTCACGGCAGTACAGTGAGCTTATGGCCATTTTCGAAGTCACGGTGGTACTCTCAAAATAATTCTACGGACATGGGACCAATTGGGATTCATTCAGAATGATCCAAAGAACAAACTAGGAGCGAGTCAAGGCCGCTGAATTATTCTCAGACGGTCAGTCAATCTCGAGAGTAACTGTCACGGCAGTACAGTGAGCTCGTTGCCATGCTCAGAGTTATGGTGCTGGTCTCAGAATAATTCTGCGAGCATGGGAACAATGAGGATTCATTCAGGATGATTCAGAGAACAAACCAGGAGTGTGTGGAAGCAGCAGAATTATTCTAAGACTGTCAGTTAACCTCAAAAGTGACGGTCACGGCAGTAGAGTGAGCTTGTTGCGATTTTCAAAGTCATGATGCTGTTCTCAGAATAATTCTGCGAGCATGATTAAGTTTCATTCAAGATGTTCCAAAGAACAAACCAGGAGTGTGTGGAAGCCGCAGAATTATTCTAAGACGGTCAGTGAACCTCAAAAGTGACGGTCACGGCAGTACAGTGAGCTTGTTCCCATTTTCAAAGTCATGATGCTGTTCTCAGAATAATTCTGCGAGCATGGGACCAACTAGGATTCATTCAAGATGATCTAAAAAACAAACCAGGAATGTGTGGAAGCCGCAGAATTATTCTAAGACGGTCAGTTAACCTCAAAAGTGACTGTCACGGCAGTAAAGTGAGCTTGTTCCCATTTTCAAAGTCATGATGCTGTTCTCAGAATAATTCTGCGGATTCCACACACTCCTGGTTCGTTTTTTGGAACATCCTGAATGAATCCTTATTGGTCCCATGCTCGCAGAATTATTCTGAGACCAGCATCATGACTTTGAAAATGGGAACAAGCTCACTGTACTGCCGTGACCGTCACTTTTGAGGTTAACTGACCGTCTTAGAATAATTCTGCGGCTTCCACACGCTCCTGGTTTGTTCTTTGGAACATCCTGAATGAATCCTAATTGGTCCCATGCTCGCAGAATTATTCTGAGAACAGCATCATGACTTTGAAAATCGCAACAAGCTCACTGTACTGCCGTGACCGTCACTTTTGAGGTTAACTGACCGTCTTAGAATAATTCTGCGGCTTCCGCACACTCCTGGTTCGTTCTTTGGAACATCTTGAATGAATCCTCATTGGTCCCATGCTCGCAGAATTATTCTGAGACCAGCACCATGACTCTGAGCATGGCAACAAGCTTACTGTACTGCCGGGACAGTCACTTTCGAGGTTGACTGACCGTCTTAGAATAATTCTGCGGCCTTGACTCGCTCCTAGTTCGTTCTTTGGATCATCCTGAAGTACGTTAATCCGCCTATACCTATAGTTGTTACTCGGAGAATTTCCCTTGAGCGGACACTGGAGCCCCTGTAGCCCCGTGCTTTTTATCCACCCCTGAAATGCCCGCCTTCATTACAAGATCCAATTCCCTCAAGAAATAGAACTTCCG
Organism: Eretmocerus hayati; assembly: GCA_029851415.1. Taxonomy (NCBI): domain Eukaryota; kingdom Metazoa; phylum Arthropoda; class Insecta; order Hymenoptera; family Aphelinidae; genus Eretmocerus; species Eretmocerus hayati. The sequence goes on along the minus strand of CM056744.1, from coordinate 72,422,335 downwards.
GCCCTCTGGAGTCATGGAATACTTGAATCATGCCACGAGAACACCATGTCCCAGGGCCCCCGAAAAATCGCATCCGTCCCTGGGTTCCACCTGCTAAGTCCACCTGCTAGCTTCAGCTTCATAAAACTCTTTCTTGCTCGTCAATGTGTCTCGCATCAAAACAATCAATCCTCTCACTAGGATTGAGAATTTTGTTTGTCGAATGCCAAACCACTTAAGAATGGTGCTCTGAGTAATACTCATCTGTTATCCGAATGTAAGTGATAGGAAAACCATGCCTGCTAAAGCCATATCCGATTGGATCCAAACTCAAATCTGTACTTTGGAGAGAAAAAGCGAATGAGGCTCTTTGCACTGTAGAAAGGAAATCTCAAAATCGTGTGAGACTTGTTCTGAAATCCAAGATGTCTGATTTCCAAACGGTTGCAGTTCAAAATTCAGAAAAACCGAATCTGAATTTGTTGTAAGAATTTGAAATCAGCCATACTCGTGTCCGACTTGAGAGTTTTCATTATTCAATCCCCCATCGTGCACTTTGTGCATTTGTGTCGATGATTGACGTGGCAGTTAAATCATCATGAAATCATAGCCTGAACTTTTTACTTATTATGGAAACGTTTGATTTTGGCCCATCGAACGCCAGAAGTGATGGAATTTTGAGTACCAAGGAGTTCAATGGTAGCCTTTCAACCTTCGATGTAAATATTGACACTGATTTAGCAAATTTTGAATTGAATTTCAGTGAATGACGATCTGAAATCTCGGGATCAGCTTCATCTTACTGACTGTTAGAGATTTCAACTACTTTAATGACTGAAAATGAGCTTTCGAATCAATTCAAGTGAAACAAGTCAGTTGATCAGAGGATCTGGATTCGAGAATTTCTTTCTACAGTGTGATACTCACAATACGAAAATCTGAATTAAGTCTGCCCTCGTCCAATTACAGTGATCTCATGGAGTATTCTCTCTATTGAAGTGGAATAATGGTTATGGAAGATCTTGAAATTGATCGTAGAATATCGTTTCTATTATTATTAATAATTGTAGACGTATGTTGAAACACCAACCGAGTGATATCTCACTCGAATAGTTTTTGAAAGAAAAGATTGCTGAAGTCCAATCATACGGTGAATCGACAATTCGCCCGTGGGTTCTACTATTGGCCCCAAAGATTAGTCTTTAATATTCTTGAGTTATAATCTAATCTTTATCGAGAATTGTTTAACGTCACTAATGTACAGTTCAGAAAAAAGACTACTCAAATACGTAAAGTAAGATAATCAATGTAAATAATTTCGAATAAATCACTATACTTGCTCATTGAAACATTGTTGTGGAATTGATTCAACTTCAACCCGGGCGGGTTATCACGATTGGCCCCGTACTTAATCTTTCCCTATTTCAAGGAGAATGCTTTTAGGCATGGGATCGCTTCTAATGTTTCCCGGTAGCCCTACAACAACTCGATCCTAAACTGCACTTGCAAATGTTTTCCACGCGAGGTTTTGATAAAATTCGATGATGATACTCACAGACTCAAGGGGCGCGTTTAACTCCAACACATATTTATTTGTTGAGTGTCAAGCAATACAATAGTTCATCTTTCTCGTCTCGCGTCGCGTCGCTTTATATCGATAGTGCGAAAGCGTAACTCATAATAAGCAGTCAACTTGGATATGAGACTGTGCTATAGCCTCTGTCTTACTTTTGAATTCGATCAAAGTGCGCCTCTTGCCCCGCTTAATCGTCCTAGCCGGGTCTCGAAGGGACTCGTCTTTCTTTCATGATCATGTATATAACCATATATAATCATATATGGCTATATATGGCCATATATGTCCACACTATATTTGGCCATATATGGCCATATATGGATAGCAATATATGGCCATGGGCATATATGATTCTTTTTTACTCGGGCAGAAAGTTATGGTGAGTTTCAATGTTGGACCCGGCCTTACGGAGTCCATTTTATATTTATGGATGAACATCATGCACGGATGAGTGAAACAGCTGAAGCTCAGATGATGCTTGATTACGCTTTTTCGTCATGAGATAATCGTCTTTCAATTGATGGATGAAGTAGGAGGTTGTAAGACTGCTCACATTCCAAGTACTGGACCAAGAGGCTGGTCATACTATCTCCAATACTCCAGCTGTACAGTCATTTTTTGAGTTCTTCTTCCATATCTTTGGTGACAGCTCTTGAAGGAGGATGAATGAATTATTCTGTATATAAATATAAATCATTCTTTTTAGTATCACGAGCTTTTTTGGTCGATGATCCAGGACTTTTATGTAGCTTGAGTCAAGTATTGAATATTATAAAGAAGATGAAAAGCACAGGTTTGGGGACCGAAAGTGATCTTGAGTGTGGCGCCCTATTTGAGTTATTTTAATCCGTGAAAAGTTCGATTATTCACTTTACTGATTGACTTCCCAGGTGAAAAGAACTATTCAGGATCCATATTTTGACGTCAGATAGCTTCATTTATTCTACGGAAGAAATACTTCGAAGTCCGAGGTCCATATAAGGCAACTGTGCCTAATTCGCCCCCACTAAAGTTCTCAAATGTACGCACACGTAGACCTTGCCACGCATTTTTTCATGTTTGCTACGTTAAAATATCATAAAATCAATGTTTTGGACCGGTCCTGAATGATCCGCGCATTTCTTAGAACAATAATACTGGTCTTCAGTACTTTCGACTTCCTTTCATTCGTCATTAGAAGCTATGCCAAACAAAATTGATGTGATCGATTCCAACGTGGTTCAGCTCATTTTCTTTGTTTTTATACCAACTTCAGAGTGCTCTTCGCGAGATTGCGAAATTCATAACCTAGACGATTCTACGCCCATATTACCAGAAAAAGTGCAGTGTTCCTAATTTCCCCCATAGTCTTTTTCCGAGCTTGTTCTTCACTCCATTCGAATACATCAATCTAGCTCAAAAAGTTCAAGAAGATGTGAAAAAAGTCACAAAATGAGCTGAAGCACGTTCTATTTGAAGGTATGGGGGCAGAAATATCCCGATTTAACGTGAAATTCATATAATCTCATGGGAGTAGGACTCTTTTCCACGTTGGGGCAAATTAGGAACACACTGTCGAAAACTCGCAAAAAATCTTCTTCTGCAAAAATTGAGAAATCTCGGCTTGAATTCATTGAAATCAAACGTACATTGAGTCATTTGGAAGATCTTGTGACAAGCTTTAGAATGAGCTCAGGTACGTGGAAGAATATAGAGATGAATTAGAATGGCGAGCAGAACAAAAGTAGTGGGGGCAAATTAGGCTCAGTTAACTTAATCTTAAAAGAAGTAGCTTTCATGCAAAAAACTGACATTTCAACCTGTTACACGAATTCGATTTCAAATAAAACAATTTCAACGGATTCTTTGTCGAATTTCACGTCCGAAACATTTCTGAACGAATTGGGCCCATTTTAGAATTGGGCTCATTCATAGTAGCTGAACCCATTTTGAGGAGGGGGCCAATTTGAGAGAAGGTGAAAAAAGGAGCAAAGTGAGCAATGGTATGTCTCATTCGAAGATCTGGGAACCAAAGTACCGTGGCTGTACGGTAAAACCGTACACGGGAAAAAATAGTTGGTCAGGCTAACAAATTGTATGTTTGTTGGTTCGGTATTTGTTGGATTTACCGACAATCTACCAAATCTGACAAATCGAGTTCTGTTGGATCTCAACAAACGCAGAATCTGTTGGGATATACCGACAAAACCGACAAGTCACCGGGTTGCCATCACGTCAAGCGTTGCGTATTTCAGACCCGGTCGCGCGCGAACCGGTCACAGCCAGTTTGTTGGAGCAGTTGCAATATAAGCAGAGATTCAGTGCCAGTGTGCTGGTATGGATGAGGAGACAGAAAATTTATTGAAGTCGTGGGGTTTCGAGAAGTATATCACTAAGTTCGAAGGTGAGTTGCTGTTATTATTTGATATTTGCAGTACTGCAAAAAATCTTGGCAGTCGCGACACATGTTTACTTGCAAACCTAACCTCTATAGGTTATCTTCCTCGTGTAGCTTCACGACTGCTGAACGAACAAAAACGCGACGATTTGTAGACTCCGACTTCATGAAATTCATATTGTTCAATTGTTTTTAATCCGATTGTGGGATTTCTCGTCGTCTAAGATTTTCCTCGCGTGACTGCTATATAATAGTTTCAGATGAGGAGATCGACGTCGAGGCCCTCCGAGCGCTGACATTGCCCATGTTGAAAGATCTCATCCTCACAGTTGGAGGTCGATCAAAATTCTTCAAGTGTTTATCAGAACATTTTACTCAGGTAAAAATATTCTATTCCTATATAACCTCAAAAAATTTATCTTTCTGTTCTAATCCATCAATTTTGACATTGATCATAGCTAGAGTCTTTGATTCAATACTTCTTCTTAAATTTGATTATAATTCTGAAATGAGTATTCTAGACAACATATCCCAAAAATTTTTCCACTGAGAGAGTTGATAAATACAAGGACATAGTGAACTGGAAGCCCGCTCACACACCTATTCCACACAAAGATCTGGAGTTGAAATGTTTAGACAAGATGTGTCTGTGACTATTCTCTATCAATATTGAACATGAGATCATAATTACTAGGAGAGAGGAACTGATCTCTTGTTTCGAAAGGATTATGTAGTCTCATTCCTTGACAAAACTCTCATAACTCTATATGGACTGTAAATTGTGACCGTACCAACTCAAACCTGGAGATAAATTTTGTGATAAAAGTTCATTAACATTCTCCTGTAAAAATATGTGATGATTCCCAATTGAGTAGTGGCTGAGACCGATAACTACTTGTGAGCCAGGAGTCACTCGCACTGTGGATTGAGAACTTGACATCAATTATTATAGGTTTCTTATATCAGAGCTGTACTTGAAATAAGTTAGTAGTCGATACATCTCATCCACAAAAACTTGTTAGCGCTTACATGTACAATCAAGGAAATAACATGTAATTTCTCTCAATGGAGAATTTCCTGTCATGGGCTTAAAGAATGTATTCATACAGTGTCACTCCCTCGATACTCACTAGTGAGCTCAGTATGCGAAAGAGGGTAGTCATTACTTAGTCTGATTCAACATCCTTGACATGAAGCAAGTGCATGGAGTTCCTATTCTTCCAGATGCTTGTGATGCATAGAGCAAGTTATTAGTGTGCATTGGTAAGGCTATGACAAAAATTCATTTTCAACGTTGACGCAATGAGAATATGACATTCTCATACAAGATCTTGCTTTCAAGATTCTGGTTTAGAATAGTTCAATGATGGTATTGATGAATTTTCATCTCATTTCATGCTTTGGTTTGATGTATTCATATGGCTCTGAGGCAATTTAGTTCCGCCGTATACATGGAAATGACTATCGATAAGAACCACCAATACAATGTTTTCAAGGTCACAATCACTTCTAACATCAACATGAATTCTGAGTGTGAATTGAACATTGGAGCTTGAGGTATATGTATGAGGAACTAATATCTAAATTTTATCTCTTTTGAAGAAAAATGGAGAGTCACCTGACACTGAAACATCTCAAGATGGTCCATATGAGAGTTTCCACGGAACTTCTAACTTTTGTGTTACTGCAGTGTTCCAAGAGTATTTTGAACTATTCGGAGTGCGCAGGAGTGGCATTTTATAGTATTTGGCATCATTCAATATGGACTACATTCTTTTTTGTTGAAACGCATCCTGATTTGTCAATAGCAGACCGCAAAGGATGATTTTTGGGTAGTTTACAAACGTACCAACGCTATTTTTTGAATTGATAAGGCTGTAACTAAAATACCTATGCCTCAACTACTTCGGTGGAATGATATATCCATCTACTAATCTCATATTTTGAGAAAATCTTTGATTCAGAGGTGTGCGCTGATTTGGCTATGATATTAACTCTCATTCATCGATGTAACTGAGTTTTGTGGGAAAACTTTTTCTGCCTATTGTTTACGAAATTGATGAAATACCTTGTGCAAAACGGAAAATTTAGCAATGAGTTTTCAAAGTTAAAAAGAAGACGAATCGAATCCCGTTTGGTTTGTGAGTGTGCGTTGATCCGGACAAATTTTATAAAGCTTCAAAGCTCATAAAGTTATCGCGCCACTGGCTCTCAAAACGGTCATTTTTTGATGGCATACTCAGGAAACGTAAAGCACAGGATTGGAATGTTGTGCTTTTTTTTCTTCATCGCAAAAGGGATATAACCGCACTGTTCTGAGTTGCAATTGTCGATCGGTATTTCTGTGAAAAGCTGAGGAGAAATATTTGAATCCGGATGGTAAGCTAAATAAGCCGCTAAATGTGATGGTATCGCGATTTTCTTGATTTTTACATAGTATACGGCTGAAAAATGAACAAAATAACACCACAGTGTATTCTAGAAATTGAAATGAGACTCATTGCTCTTGACTCGATTTTGGAAATTTACATCGAATTTCGGAGAAATCAATGATGAAATTCATCTTAAAGTCAAGTCAGGCAAAATATAATCCCTATCGATCGTCTAGACAATGTTTTGAATCAAATCTGTTCGATTGAAGTTGATTCACGAATGTTTCAAGTGTGAAATTCCGTACAATTCGTTCTGAACCAGATACCTCGGCTTGGAAGAGAGTGGCACCACTTTTTTCACATGTTTTCGAGGTATAAGAATCACATGAAACCCATTTTAAACGTGTGCGATGAGAAAAATTTTTTTTTATTTTAGAGGGTCAATAGTCAAATGTTCCATGGAAACCCTCATATAAAATTGTTTATCAAGATGGAGATGAAAATAACTCCACCGAGTCAAGTGAAATAGACCATAATCCAAAGAATACCTCAAAGAAGCTAGCGAAGTCAAGGTCTTGGAACGACATTGAGAATGTAAGCGTCCCAGTTGTCAATCTTTTGTAAATGGTCACATCTTGAAGACCAAAATTTCAAAGAAATAATTCTTTATGTGGAGCAGGACGTTGCAGATTATCTCAAACGCGTTGTAGATGGAAAATCTCTCTTCAGCACGTATGAGAAAAGATCTTTCAACAAGGCGGATCGCTCGAAACTCTGTGAAATAATTATCAAGAATCAATTAGATGGTGATCCAAATGAAAGGTGAGTGTAATGACTGATCGTATTAAGATGCTATTGGGAGATCAATTTCAGACGAACTGCTTGTGACAGAAAGCAAGTATTTTTTAGACTCGCCCACGATCTCACACGCGACACTTGATGGCTATCCTGCTTCATATCCCCAAATGCATTCAGCTTGATCATTTTCTGTCTTCATCATCATTATGTGTGACTGGGTTCGTTTGTTTCTAGAATCCCTCAAGCTCGTTTAAAGGAATTGTCTCTACAAATCGAGGTGGTTTTTCCAGAAGAAAAAGCTGTGAGTCTCGCATATTTCTATTGAATTTGTTATCCTCTGACTTATTCAAGTGATATCAAAATTCTCCACAGTATATTTACTACATTGAAGCATAAATCAATGCTGAAGGTAAAAGAAAAACGCCTAGAGGCTGTTTATACAATAAGTACACTAATAAAGGGAGGTGACTCCGTCAGGATGGCGTCAGGACAAGTATGAGTCAATCAGGACCTACACCGATCGTAGCTATAGGTAAGTGATTTCTTCCAAAATATTGATCAAGTTATAAATCCCTCCAACGCAGTGAATTCAATGTTGAAATTTTCTATCCATAGTTGCAAATGACGTATTGGAGGCCGATAATTCATTGAAAAATAACTCGTTATCTTGGGATCAAACTGTGGCCGATTGAAAGCTGACTCAAGCTAAAAGGAGGGTTGATATCTTGCAGCCAATGGTCAGCCACTTCAAGAAGAAGATCAAGTATACCTATGCTGCCAAACAAAACGAACATTCAATCTTGGCATATATAACTACTCACTTGCCTTTGCAACTACCTCGTGGCCTAGAATTGGTGAATATATGACTTTTTGAATCCATCCCGGCCCCAAGCTTCGTGGACGGATCAATCACTTATTTCATTATCGAATCCATCCCCATCTAACATTTTTTTGCAATAATCAAAGCTTCCTTGCAAAGCCTTTATCCCGAGCAATTATGCAGCGCTTTATTAATCAGAGGTTTTGTTGCGGCTCGTTAGTCCCATATTAGATTTATTTGAATGAAATGCTTTATGTTTTGACGACTAAAATTGCTTTTATCGTATATAGCTAGAGATTGACTTCTTCATACTATACCCATTGATACCGAAGGAAGCACTGTCACTTAATTGGTCACAAATCACCTCATTGATTCAAGACTTCTACCCAGAGACAGGTTATTTTGTAAATGATAACATCGCACTCGATGCATAGAATTGAGATGAACGGATTGAAATATGTCAATATCCTTCGTTTCACATTAGAGGATGTCAGTGATGATTTGGAGATCTTACAATTATTTGCCGGGCTATTTGACCCTTTTCCAATTAATGGCCAAGGTGAAAAAATTTTCTGGCGTCCCTCTAAAGTGGAAATTGTCGATGGGTTCATTTTGCATGTGAAGGTATTTACCGGCAATATGTATATAGTCATTGGCATACCATGTATAACAATTCACTCGACACATGTTCGCGTCCTTGATTCTAGACGATCTCTGATGTCGTGTTTGCTGTCAAAGGCATGAGAGAAAAACTTATTGCAGCGAAGAAGACATTGCAACCAATACCCATTGTAGTTGACAGTGGTGAGGATGGAAATCGTATGTGCTACGTGCAAATTGAGGATTTCAAGTATTCTGCATCAAGCGTACAAAAATCCGTATATCTGTGCTTCAAGAGCTACCATGCACTTCATGCTGAATATCCAGCCCAAAGCGCACATCCTTGGTTATTATTGCAAAAAGGAGTGTACAAACTAAACACTGCTTGAGACTATGATGACCCTGCCGTCTTAAAATTCTTCGCTCATTTTGAAAATGCCTAGTCACGAAGTGCTTTGAATCTTATACTAGTTTTTACTGTTCGATTCCAAACATGACGAGGCAATTGTAATTTTTCATTTGTTAATGACATGACGAGAGATATCTTTCACATATCCAGTTTTGTGCTGTTAATCTTTCTCGGTAAAGTCTGTAGCAAAAAATGCTATTTAGAAGAGCTTCAATTGTACCTTGTATCTCTATCCAAAGATGAAAAATATCATATTCTCTCGTTATCTCAAATTTGTTGGCGGAATATGACACAATTGTACTATTTTCTAAGGTATTCAGAATTTGCTACGGGGTAACAGTAAGGCAACCGAGTTATTGTCGTGGGCCCACACCACTGACTGTGATTCAAAAGAGCATTGGTAAAAACTCACCATGCCTAATTGCATTGAATGTTCAAGTTCTTCCACGAATATTGGATTCTTGATTGTACATTTAAAGAGCGTAAATGATTTTGAAAATTCGAAAAATTTTCGCTGTAAAGAATCGGGTTGTTTTCGTGATTACTCAAGTTGGGATTCGCTTGAAAAGCATTTAATCAGCTTTCATAGTTGTAAGAGTAATTCGTACAAATCTATTTCTGGAATAAGTTCTATCTCATGTGAGAAATTCGAGAAAAATTCCACCCAAGACTCAAAATGAGCAGAGATAGACTCTCTAAGCACAACTATTCCTAACGACCATGCCAAAGTTTCTGACAAGGCTAGCTTCACTCGTGTGGTGGAAAAGGCGAAATATTCCAAAACCTTTGCTTGTGACGGTAGGATAGGAAAATCTGATACTGAGTCTACTCTCCGCAATGGCAACTCCAGCGCATCATTTGAGGTACTTGGCTTGAGGGATTTTTTCAAAGAATTTGAAAAACAAATTGACAATATTATTACAAAGCAAACTTTGGAACTATATGCGGATCCATATGTAACTCAGGCACAAATACAACGAATGGTGGATCGGACAAAAGATTTATTAGATATTGTTGCAGAGAATTTTAGGTCCATGATGAAACTCTCAAATAAGAATATTTGATTGATAGGAGAGTAGACTCTGCTGTTCAGAAATATTTGTTGACTATTTCCAAAGTAGTTCAAAAACACGACACTCACTACAAACACTTAGCTAAGATGACTAGAGATAGACTGAATCATCCAGTACCTCTTACTATAGGTAGTTGCGTAGAAGAAAAATGTAAGAACAACCAAGTATTTAAAGAATTGACACCTATGAAAATTTACTATATTCCTCTGAAAGGAACTTTCAAAGCTTTCTTCGAAAGGCCGGAAGTTCTGAAGGCAGTCATTAAGTACATGAACGAGCTTCATCGTAACACGAAAGTCCTTTCCAACTTCATCCAAGGAGAATATTGGCGAGAGAGAATGAGAAAATTTTCCATCGATGAAATTGTAATTCCCATTTTACTTTATATTGATGATTTTGAGGCGAACAACCCCTTGGGCAGTCACAGGGGAATTCAAAGATTGTGTGGAATATATTGTTCGATCCTCGGTTTACCACCTGAGTTTAGATCAAAACTAGAGAATATTCTTCTTGTTATGCTGTTCCATGCCTCTGATCGGAAAAATTTTGGTTACTCAAGGATTCTTTCCCACCTGGTCGATGGATTGAATGAATTGAGCAGAGACGGAATCAAGATCACCGTTGAAGGTGAAGAAATCACAGTATATTTTGTACTGGCGGTCGTTACTGGGGACAATCTTGGCCTCAATTTTTGGCATGGTAGAATCTTTCATAGCTCACTTCTTTTGTAGATTGTGTAAAGTCTTGAACGTGTACACCAGAACCGATTTGAGAGAAAGGAAGAGAATCTTAGATTGCCATCTAACTATGAAAAAGATCTTGAGGGAGGCTCTAGTGAATCTGGATTGAAAGAGTACTATAAATTGAATGAAGTCGACGGTTATCATAGCTATAACAACACATTCTCGATGATATGAGTGAAAGTGGTTCAAAATTCGCTCTGGTAGAGATTCCTTTTTGTTTTATCTGTGACAAAAAGACTCTAGATCTGGATGTATTCAATGACAGAATGGAATCATTCAATTATACAGCAAATGGATTCTCTAACAAGCCTCCTCCTTTTCTATGGGATGACGTAAAGAATAAGACACTTTCTTTATCAGGAAGTGAGACATTAACCCTATTCTTGATATCACCTTTTTTAATTGGCGATATTATTGATCTTGAAGATGAAGTGTGGGAATTCTATCTAGTCACTAGAGAAATTCTAGATATAATTGAAGCTCGAGAAATTGAGATAGGATGTACGCATTTATTTGATACTTTAGTGGAAACTCACCATGAAATGTTCATTCGACTGTTCAAACGAGGATTGCGTCCGAAACAGCATAACATGGTTCATTATGGATCATGTATTGGAAAAGGTGGACCAATGAGCAATATCAAAACTGCAAGATTCGAAGCAAATCACAAGTTTTTCAAAAGTGCTGCTGATAGTACCTCCTCTCGTAGAGAAATAACATATACTCTAAGTATGAAGAATCAATACAACTTCCACTACTATATGAAGTATGGCGATGGTATCAATACCAATGCAGAAGTTGGCCCGGTAACTCGTGTACCTTTTCATATAACTGATACTCGACCGTCACTTAGTGGTACTAGTTCACAATGTACCTGGGCAAAAGTTAAAGGTATACAATACAATATTGGTACCTGTGTTGCTATTAATTTAGATGATAGAGATGTCTCAATTTCTGGTATTATTGAAAGTATCTCTATTAACACGGAAAACGTGAACTGTTGGTTACTGAAATGTTTGACAGAACTATGCATGCGTTCCAAGTCAGCTGGTCAGGAGAAGTTATCTTCATCACCAATGTCGGTGATTCGATGTCTCCTTTTCCCATCATCATTCATAGAATCCCTAATAACAATTTGTACGTTCCACCAAAACATGCAATCTAAATGAAATTCATCATCTAAATTTTATATTGGCTTACTGCATTTTCCCAATTTATTCAAAGGCTCATCTCAATAAGTTCTCATTGTAAGTTTTGTGACTGGCCAATTAGACATAAGTGATGAACTGATTTTGATTTGAAGTTCAAGTTAGGCATAGAATGGCGAATGGCTCATAAATAGTATCCGAAGAAGAAGACTCACAGAAACTTGTGACTAGTCCTCATTTTTGCACTCCACCTTGATACATTTTCACGTCAAAACACTTTGAAAGTACAATGGAAACGTGTATTCCGCAGTATATGATGCGCGTGCGTCTATTTTGCGAATTGATAGAATAGCTTAGTTCACTGCTGAAGTTGACCCTAAACATCATGGAGAAGTTGAAAAATTCAATATAAATTATTGTGAGGCAACAAAAAAAAATTGAATCCCTGTGGGAATCGAACCCTTGCGTGCGAAGCTAACGCTCTAGCGGTTCGACCACAGGGCTTCTATCCACATATGACTCAAAAATTGCAGACGTTTATCAGTCCCTTCGGGGCTCTGCATTGTGGGTTATTCTTATAATTAATTGTTTCACACAGAGAAACGAGCAATTTTGGTGGAAAATTTCAGAGTAACTTGCTTCACGTAAAAGTTTGTTGAGGAACCTCCGTATCGATTATCCATGCAACAACTCATACAAATGTCAACTATTTCACGTAATATCATCATTCTAATGACGATTTGTCAATGCAAAGTCACTCGGATATTGACTTTGGATTTGAAGTTTGAAGCAGATTGATTCATATTATTTGCAGTGGTGAGTTTTGATCCACGATCTCACGGGGATTAATTGATACGATTTAGTGTGATCGTACCAATGAATTGTCTGTTGATCTAACCAATCAAGTGTTGGTTAAGACCAAGAGTTGGTAGACCCAACAAAACTTGTTGGTAAATCCAACAAATACCGAACCAACCAACTCAAGTTTGTTATCCTGGCGCTCTGCCGGTAATCCGAACAAACTCAGTTTGTTGTCCTAACCAACTATTTTTCTCCGTGTATAATCTCATGGGAATAGGCCTCTTTCCACGTAGAAGCAAATTAGGCGCACACTTTTTTGATCGCGTCAAAAAAAATTTCCGTGACAACTTTTGTTTTTATTGTGAATATCAAACTTCAGATAGAATTTTCCTTAGGGCTAAAAATTCAGTTGCCTGCATAAGAGTGACTTGATTGAGGTTATAATGACCTATTCAAGACTTGGAAGTATTCTGTTCCTTGAAGTTCAGCATTTTTGACGTAAAAAAATGTGTTTTGAATAATAATGAAATTTAAAATTAGACATTTAAATAATTATGTTAGTTCCGTGAATACCACGTTACCCTAGTTGAATAATCTGGGTGCTAACAATTTTTCTCATCAGTATATGATGATTATAGAACAAATCTACGCAAAGAAGTTTCTAAGTCAACATCTACGTTTTTGCGAGCAATTTTAGAGCATAATATCACTTTTGAACATCCAAAAGCAGGTTCCTGGGATATTCAATAAAACGAAAATGCGAAAAATAGAGTGACTATCAACCTGGGCACCTTTGGAGATGGGGGGGGGGGGGGGGGTATTTTTGGAACAACCCATGAAAGAGTGGTTATCACGCACAGTTGGCTGGTCAGATGGTACTGAGGCCTTAATACCGGTTTCCGCCACTGAGGGCACGCATAAACAATGTCTTGTATTTGCGCGAGGGCCTCTATCAGCTGTAAGTTTATTTGAAAGGGACTTTTTTAAGAGTATAATTTCAATGCAACAGGAAGTCACTCAGGAAGAGTATTGTGATTCCGACTTTAGCAGGTCGAATCCAAGGTAGCTGAGCTAGATTTCACTTGTTTGTACACATATCTGGACGAATCCATTGTTCCATTGTTACATTGGAGTATCCTTAGCCAGTTTTCATCTTCTAGCATAAAAACTTAAAAAGATGTGTTCTTTCTGCGAACCGGGATAACTTTGGAACACTTATTCATGTACTCTCAATCGTTTCCCAAGATTCTATATTATCATCAAATTCTGCTCACTTGAGTAGCCGTTGATGAGAGCTTCAAAATGAGCCAAAGAACGTCTTATCTTGACCCGCGGAAGCCGAGTCACGGCAATTTCTGTCAGAAATCGACTGTGAAGGTATTTCCCTCCTCGAGAGTTAGCAGCGACGCGGGCAGTGAAGTATGCTGAAGGTGTCCGTGCTAGAATATACAAGTTAAATTCAACCAAATAGACTTTTACAACAGGTCGATAGAAAGCTAAGATGCTCAGCTTTCGACTACTGGTGGTAAAAATCGATAGCGTGACCTAGCTTATGAATGAATTAACGAATGAATAATGATAGCAATTTCTGTCCCAAAGTTACCCCATTCCGTGCTCGACTTTGAAACACGACTCTCAATGCTCATAGCTCCAACCAGAGATGTCTAAATCGATCTTATGAGCACCGCAATCGAAAACTGAATCAGTAAGCTATCGATAGACCTTAGATACAATACGTTTCTGATGTAAAACGTACAAATTTCGCGAGGATCAAAGGAAAAAATGCAGAGAAAAATGCAATTTTTGTTCCAAAGGTACCGCGGTTGACAATATCAGCTCCAAAACATGAATTCCCGACTAAAATCAGCCATCCAAACACGAATTTCAAGGTCATTTAATTTATCGCGCCACGATTTCTCGCAATTTTTGTTGTTCCAACAAATACAAACTGGCAATACAAATATCTGTTTGTAGAAATGGGATTCGACAAACTTAAAATTTCTTTTGCAGCCGTAGTCGCGGTGAATTTTACCGGCACATATCCCCCGCGGTACCCACGTATATCAGTAGTTCCGCGGAAACTTCGATATTTGGGGATCGAAATGAGCCAACCCCAATTCGCATTTCCGAAAGTTCTAAGATGTATTTTTTGAATTTTTGATACATATAAAGTATGAATAAAATCGCGCACGACTGTCAATTCTCCCATTCATCAGTAGCAAAAGGATAACATGGAGAGACGCGGTAGCTTCACATGGACCTAATATTTCGCCACTAAAATTGATCTCACGGCCAAACGGTTTGAGCTACAGCTTTGAGGTTTTGGAATTCTGATTTGATCATCAAATACTTTGGAAAAAACTGACTAGGAGCTCTGTGGTCTCGCGATTAAGGGTCGTGCTAATACCATACGGACCTGACTCAAAAATTTAGCAAAACTAAATTTTTTCCGAAAATTACTCCTCAAAGTGTGAAAAATTCTCTCTTCCAAATTCTGAGGCATGGAAAAGTTGCACCTGAAAATTTACTTTAAGAATTAGTTGGTGCAAAAAATTCAAGATGAGGCGAATTCACTCTTATCGAGGAAAACTGAGGGAGTAAAATTTTAGGTAAAATTGCGCCACAAAATGTACGTGCTCAGCGCGCACACACAAAAATTGGTCTTTGGGCTCTCATATTAATGGTATTTGGTGCTTAATACCAACAAATTTGATACATCTGCCCGCCCGAAACCCGAGCGAGCCTCTCGGTGGTGCTATACACTCACAAAGGTCGAAAAAATGAAAAACCACAGCACACGGACCTGACATTTTGACCCCTTTTTCCATTATAATTTTTTTTCGGTAGCCTTGGATCAAAAAACTGATGATTACGCCAGAAAAAGCTTGTACCAGCACAAACCTGCACTTGAGTGGCGGGGAATACACATTTGTTATTTTACAAATTAGTAGTTTGTAAATCTAACAAATTAGTTAGTTCATCCAACAAATACAAGCTAAGTGATTTCACTTACCCATGATTACAATCCCTTCTTTACGGTATGCAGGTGCAATTCTGGCCCAGGAATGAATTTTTAGCAGCTTTTATGTAGAACACGTGCACCTCGTACCTATCACCAATTATTCGCGAATGGAATGATGCTAGGCTCTCGTGCTCTTGGCGCGAACTGGTCGCCAAAGGCGCCAGTTACGGGACGTGTGCCCGATAAAACCGGACGCTCAACGAGAGATGTGTGAGAGGGACGAAACTTGCCGAACGCACCCGATATCGCCTTCACTCTCGGATATCATCCGCTCGCAAGACCAGATCTTGCCGACCAGAAAATATCCAGGCAGGCAAGACTTTTCTTGCTTCCAACGGAGAAAATACTGTATGTACCTTATTCGGAAAACTGACGCATTTTCCGCAACTCGGTACATAATATACTATTTCGTGTTGACTTGCGTCAATCATTTCGCATGCCAGCTTAACTCGTGGCGTCCCTCTCTTTCTCCTGCGTACAGCGCGAGAAAGAGAACGCGCCGATAAGAGCTCGTTTTGTTTCTTCCGTGTAGTTGACATGTCTTTTTCCCTCTCAACTTGGCTATTCTCTCATATATATCCCATTTTCGGCGAATATACTTTGCAGGCATCATGATGTATAAGATCATGCATATATGAGGAAACCTGGCTACCTGGCTGCAATGTTTACCAGGCACCAGTTTGAGCGCCTTGTGCGGAAGGGTGTTACATAGCAGGAAATTCAAAGTCCTGAAAATGATACCGGAGTATGGACGAAGATCCTTCCAAGTCCAGTGTGCTCATTCTTGGATCTCCCTCCCCCTGGGCATTCGGTAGATTAAAAAAATACCTTGTTCCAAGGAAGCTCTGAAAGAGTTCCTTCTATCCCAACCCTCCCAGAGGATTGATGTAGATGAGGAACATTATCCCAATCTCTGACAGACTTGGGCTCTTTCCTCTCAGTCTGTTCCAATTCCAGCTAAGTTGTTGAGTTACGCATGAGTTTCTGTCATGTGAGTGAAATATCTGTGATACTTTTGCGGGCCCATCATCTTATCATATATACAAATATTTTCTCTTCTCTTGCTCTTTCTCTTTCTCCCCTAAGTCCATGAATATGATTGTACACGTATACGTATTGCTGACAAGTGACGTGATGTACAAAGTACACCATCATTGCGTGACTGCATGCCATGGTTCTGGCGCACATCCACGAGAGTAACCTACCAAAACTCAAGCCGGCATGGAACACAGGGCACTGTTGATCACAGTCATTATAGAGACACGATTTTCATTCCACTGACCATTGGCTTCTTTAAGAATATCGATATCAATAAGCATTTGATTTTCTTCACTATCATTGCAGATCATAGATCATATAATGGCTGGCATTGAGGATATTCTTGGTAAACATGGAAATCATCATCTACGAGATAAGTAGGTATTTCCGTGACGAAGATTTCTCTTTCTCACCGGACTCATAGGGTAAATCATGGAATTGATATATTGACAGGTTCAAGCGTTTTGATAATACCTACATCCGTCCACATCTTGTGAGGAATTATTGTGGAGCTGAACCAAAGATACTTGAAACATACTCAAAGCTTACAATGCGAGATGCCATGGATTATATCAGGCGGAACGCTACAACCATTGGAAATATCAGTGGGCTGGACAGCACATCAACTATTTTTAAAACAGCGAGTGTGTCAGGGCAGCTACAGGACAGGTAACTCCTATAAATCATTCATAGGGAATGAGTTCGTTGAAAGCATACATGATACTGCGAGATCAGAACACTCACCCTGGACAATTGAGAGTAATTGCAAATTCACAAGCAGTATTGAATTCTCCCCCGTGCAAAATCCTCTGCAGTAGTATTAGAGCCTTTGGTCATCATCCCTATCGGCTCCCTCAATTTCTCAAACAAGGAATATCTGATGGAGTGGTTTTTGAAATGTCATGACAAAAAGCCATCTGTATAGCATGTCGAGTAGCTTTCGTGGCTGTTCCGAGAGACTCGATCTCATTCCCGAAAGTCTCACTGTATCAAATCAATCATGTTCCTAACTTGATAACGAGTGTATGTGACTATTCTTAGTACTTCCATGCCTTAAAGAAGAACCAGACTGGAACCGAATTCAGTCTAGGGAATCCACGCGTCCAGTTATACATGCCTGGAGTGCACAGGGTTTTTTCGAGCTGGGCAAGCAACATCAGGAGCCTGCCCCGCTCAAACTAGTTGAGCCACGCATGGCTCATATGTAGTCAATCACTCACCACCGCTGATTCATTGGCCTCGGAGACATTTCCAGGGACTGACACCACATTCACCCAGGTTCAGTTTAAGGGAGAGGAAACCGTTTCGCGGCAGTACGTCTGATGAGGGGGATATACAATAGAATCCTTGGAACCTTCCTTTCTTGTCATCAAAAGAAAAAAAAGATGCATAAGTTGAGCGAAGAGTGTGAAATGTCATACTCGATTTCCTCGAATGGATAGATAATATAAGTAAGGGGGTACGAGGAGGGATGGTCTGTTCGCAAAATGTCCATATTCAGATGGGACGATGATTACAAATCCACTATTGAAACTCATACAGAGTAAGTGGCATCGCCAAAATCACGTTAATAGTCGAACCCAAAGTTGTTCTTCGCCGATTTTCCAGAATTTCCTAAGCAATTATTCGGCAAGATTGACAATTTCAACGAACGCCTTGGGCTTTTTGCAGCTTCGTAAGGTCGGGGTATCCGGTCACAATTGGTTTCATCAACATAGACCTCGATCCGCCAATGTGGGATGAGAAAAACAGAATTTTTTCCATGAGTCACGTTTTTTCTATTTCACTTCAGAACGGCCGTATTCTAAACAGAAATATTGCACCAATACGGGACTTGTCGCAACATCTCTGCAATTGCATCTACTTTAGATATGCATTCCAAAAACTGTGTTCAGAGTCACGGCAGGAGCTTGGCGTAATCATCTTTGAGTTGAGCGAGACATGATTGATTTTTTATTCCCAATTTCCAAAGTCATACAGTTTTGGCTGAATTGGTAGCACACCATCGCGCTTTTGGGTCATCTTTCTTCAGTATGTTACCCACCAAATGCAGCTTGAATCAACCCGAAAAGTTGCGCGGCATCACCAGAATATCCGTAAGACTGCCCGAGAGTACTAAATATTTCCACAGGATCTTCCCTACATTTTCTCTCTTTGAATGAGCTAGAATGAATCAACTTCTTCTGATCATACAGAGGCCGAAGATATCTCATTCTGAGACTCGGATAATGGTATTTTCATTTCGATAGCGACCGATAGATTTGATTGTTTTTTATATCATTATACATAGCTGTATCCCAGCAGGTGTAAAAGTTCCAGAGAAACGCCCATATACAATAGACACGAGTGCTGGATGAATCTTCAAAACGGAGTACACATACGACTTTGGTTCCCTTCAACTTCACAATCAGGGCTGCCGTGCAACGTGAAACGTTGCAGCACGCTTCATCTCACCCCCTCGGAAACCCTCGTTATCACCTCGGGCTGGGAGAACCCGAAATTAACCCCTAACATTCTCACTGTCAAGGTGCCCGAGGTGACGAGGGATGATGCCGAGGAATTTGAACGGGCCGATAGCTCCCGCCAACAAGGTAGTGGCAGCACCTACCGGCTCATCATGTCGGGCGGCTTGGCGCTTGAGCGGGCTTGAGGGAGCCGCGCCCCGCATCGCCGGCCGGCAATTCTGAGATGGCTGCCGGTCATAGACATAAGAAGGTATGGACTGCGAGTCGCGGGTTATTGCCGTGGGACTTCGTGCAAGTGAGCCGGATGCACAAGAGGCAATGCTTTCTCATGGACCGGCGTGACTCTTACGTCATGCTCTCTCACTCGCACTCATGCAATCTCGACGTCCCACTCTCCCAACCCTGACCTGCAGTCTATATCTTTCTATGTCTATGCTGCTGGCCGATGCACACCTCCCCGTATACGTTGTCACCGCGTTATCGTGCTCCAGGAGTTGACCGGGCCCATAGCCGAAAAATGACCCCGCGTGTGTGCTCAGAATAGCTGTGAACAGTGCGTAGTGTCAGGAACTAGGTGTGACAGTGTTGGTGCTAGCCTCTCGCAGCAGTACATTTCGCCCAGCCCGGGCACCCTGAACGATAATCCGGGGTTGCGGCGTGTGCTGCACAGGTGCTGAGTGCTGCTTTGCCGTAGCTGAGCTCACCGTGTGGCTGAGTTGCTGAATCGCTGAGTTGTTGAAGACAGCTGGGAGCAGCCCAGCTAAGAATTGCGGTGAGTGAGCTCGAATAATGCTCCCCATGTGTGCGCCCACCCTCGTTCTCGTGCCCCATCGCGGAGAGTCGTGTGTCCGATGCTAGCTGCTGCGGGGTGTCTGTCCTCGTTCGGGCGACGTGGTGGAGTCGGTCTCCGCCGAGCGACCTGGTCGCATCACCCGCCGACCCCCCGCGTCGTCACCGCGTCATTCCCAAGCCCCCGCGGTGTGTCGATCGAGGCATCTTCTCCATGGCTCGCACTTTCAGCCATTATTGACCACGCGCGTCGGTTTAGCGTCCATTCTGAGTCAGCAACTTTGATGTCCGGTGAAGACGAATGAGAGCTGATTTCTGCAAGCTCGCTGCAGGCGGCGTTAGTGTTCCGGTGAGGGTGCCCTCACGCACACAAACGCGTGACGCTAGTGTTAGTAAATACGTGCGCAAATACGTGAGATGACGCGTAGCTATGGAAAAACGGTGCAGCCGACGTCGGCCGATGCTTGCTCATTATATATATTACATATTCTTGCCTAGCGTCTGCTAGCGTCGTTTTGCAGGCAGCTGTGGGCAGCTGTAAATGTTGATAGAAATTTTACCATGTAAGTGCATGTAGCTTATTTCATCATTTGATTCCTCAATATCCATATGTGACTTTGTATCAATAAGAATTTCTTTTTTCTATTCGAGTATTCTAATAATGGCTGGTCAGAAGAAGAAAAAGGTTACAGAGAGCAGAAAAATAAATTGCAGTGTTCCAGGTTGTGGAAATAAAAGACAGTTTTATTTTCCCAAAAGTGAAATTTTGAGAGCAAAATAGATGAAGGCTATACGAAGGGAAGATTTTACTCCAAATCTACTTGCCCATGGACTTTGGGGTGATCACTTTGATCCTAATGACATCATAACTTTTGCCACTACTTCAGGTATGTTACTGTTTACTTGCTCACAATGAGTGAGGGAAAGTAAGTTATCGCACAATGTGACATCATACTTATTCCCAGACAGCACTGAAAGGTTTCATCGAAACTTTCACGGAAAGTTTTCACCGAAAGCTTTGTAACAGGTTTCTGAAAGCTTTCATAAGGCTTTCTCCTGTCCTTTCATGGAAAGGATACTATGAAACCTTTCTGAAACCTTTCAGAAGCCTTTCAGCGCAAGGACCATCAGAATTTCCACATCTTTGCAGTGAAACTTTCAATGAAAGCTTTCAGAAAGGTTACCTGAAACCTTCCACGAAACTTTGCCTTGCCAAGTGTCGGAAAACTTTTCGAAAAGCTTTCTGAAACCTTTCAGAAGCCTTCCGGTGGGAGGTCCGATGAGACTTTCAGATCTTTTCAGGGGAAATTTTGATGAAAGCTTTCCGAAACCTTCCAGGGGCCTCTCAGCGCAAGGACCATCAGAATTTCCACATCTTTGCAGTGAAACTTTCAATGAAAGCTTTCAGAAAGGTTTCCTGAAACCTTCCACGAAACTTTACCTTGCCAAGTGTCTCAAAACTTTCTGAAACCTTTCAGAAGCCTTTCGGTGGAAGGTCCGATGAGACTTTCAGATCTTTTCAGGGGAAATTTTGATGAAAGCTTCCCGAAACCTTCTAGGAGCCTTTCAGCGCAAGGACCATCAGAATTTCCGCATCTTTGCAGTGAAACTTTCGATGAAAGCTTTCAGAAAGGTTTCCTGAAACCTCTCACGAAACTTTCCCTTGCCAAGTGTCCGAAAACTTTCCGAAAAACTTTCTGAAACCTTTCAGAAGCCTTTCGGTGGAAGGTCCGATGGAACTTTCAAATAATGCTCATAGGACAAATTTCGGTGAAAGCGTCCAGAAACTTTCGGGCAACTTTTTATGGAACCTTGCATTGCCAAGTCCAGATCACACATGCTCGTTATTTCTACCATAGGGCCATCCTCGCGACCGTGCATGCGACAGTCGACATCAGGCAGTCTGCAGGGTCAAGTCTGGTCATGTTTGGGGAAGTCGGCTATCTTGATGGTTTGTTGACTATCCCCAGTTTCCTCGTGCAAGAGTGAATTTCGCATGAATCATTCAGTTCGTAGTCAATTCTGCAAATTATCGAGTGCTGAGTGTGTCGGTTATTCTCTTGATTGAAGCCTGCTTGCCGATTCGTAGTGGAAATCTATTTGTGCAAATCGAGAACATTCTTGTGTTTTTTACATGTTTTCTGATTTTTCTGTTACTCACTTCCTGGTGGAGTATCCTCGTCGCGATCAGGACAAATAACCTCTGAACTCTGTTTTCGCATCAGACTTATTGAAGTAGTTTCCTCAATGAATTTGTAGAGCTGTGGAATTTGTGGATCAGATGAGTATATTTCTGCCTACTAATAACCTTGTTGAGTCTCAAGTCTTGAGCAAAGAGCAAGACCCTTTGTGTTGAAGAGAACATATATTTTAGGAAAATTGGTGCCAGCATATGTATTGTAGATAAACTCTACCACTTGCAGGGATGATAGTGCAATTATACACCTTGTCATACACAATATTCACAAAGATTCCTGGAGTCGACGTCAGTGATGGTTGCAGGATTCTGTCGAGGTAAGTCTTATAGTACACTTTTCCTATTCAACTTAACTGATAAGCGTAGACTTTCATTCCATTCTTGGATGCTTTGTTATGGCCCTTTGTTATCATCATCAAATGGATTATGACAGTGCTTTTTACAAATTGTCATTGCAGAATATTCTCAAATCTTCCAATACAGCACAAACTCACAGTAGTCAAGATCAATTGATCTTGACTACTGTGATCTTGTGCAATACCCATTAACTCAGACTGTATTCAAAGTCCTTTCTTGATAAATTTATTGGCTAACCGATCCCATATGAAAACAGTTGAAATATCAAAGACTGTTTGGAAGCTTGGAGAAGTTCCGCTACCAGACTGGAGCCACAATAAGAAGTATCCTTTCCATATGTTAGGTCAGTTATTTCAAAGATACAATTCTTTGGAAAGAAATGAAGTCAAGTTTGGGGATTATGCTTCTGTGTTTTGGGCTTTCTTACGCCACGAACAGTCAACATATCCGAGAAGATACTCTCAAGAATAATTTAAATATGTAAAAATTCCTCATTGAGCTAAAACTATGTGACACTTTGCCGTAAAATCTGAACTAGTTCCTTACCCCAATTTTGGAGTCTAATCCAGTTAGGATTTACTACCTATTCAACGTCAATTCTCGATTTGGCTGCCTCAGAGCTAATCTTATCAAATCCATTATAAGGGAAGTTAATATTATAACTAAATGGTCAAACAACATTTACTCAATCTACTATAAGGGGAGTGAATAGATTCAAACTATGCTAGGAATGATTTTATTACCATATCCCCTTTTCATTCAAGAAGGGGAGTACTAAAAAGTATCCAGTTTTTTTAGCTCAGTGCCCACAACTAGAAGAATGAATCTGGTCTGAACTTTAGATGAACACAACGGATGTAAAATACATTGTCAGTTTGACCAACATGGCTGCTTTTTGGCTGTGAACAAAATCAGTTAATATCCGCTAACTCTTTTCTCAGATTTGCCATGAGCGGATACTTCTAACTTTGAAATAGTTCTAGTCCTGGTTCTAGAGGTAACTGCATCGAATCTCTGTCATTGAACTGTTTGTAAGAGAATTCAGGAGATTATAACTCTACAGTAAAAGATCCCATAAAATTTTTGAGGAATCTAGGTGCAACATACTCAGGATTTTTCTGAAATATTTCAGAAATATCACCATGAATCTTCCATGAAAGATTCCAGGAACATTTCCAACCGCGGACATAACTATATATCAGGAAGTTACGAGTGGAATCTTCCAGAGATCATTCACTGAATGATTTTCGGGAGATTTCCGGAAGATTTTCAGGGATCTATCCATGAAAGCTCCCAGAAAAATTCCCAGCCGAGGACATGACTATATTCCAGGGATATTCCAGTGCAATATTCCTGAAATATTCCAATCGTTCAATAGGATATTTCTGAAATATTTCTGAAAGATTCCCGTGTTGCGTGGGCAGAAGCCCTCTAGCCAAAGTCCAAGTAGAATTAACTTTGAGGCCGTTGCAGGGAGAGTTTTGGTAAGAACATTCAAAAACCTTTGGTCAACTTTTCATGGAATCTTGCTTATATTAGTCAAGTGTCTGTAAACTTTCTGGACACTTCCTGTAAGCTTTCAAGAACTACTCAGCGAGAAGTTGAATAATATTCCTCGGCCCTTGCAGGGAAAGTTTTGATGGAAGCTATCAGAAAGTTTTCATGACATTACATGAGACCTTGCATTTTTGAGTGACCGAAAACTTCCTTGAAAACTTCCTGAATCCTTTCAAAACATATACTCAAAATGAGACCGTCCAATGAAATAGGATCAAATTCCCTCCCAATGAGGTATATATGAGTCATTTCGGAGCATTTCGGCCAGAGCCGTCACCAGAGGGGTCCGGGAAAAATCCAAAAAATTTTTTTTCCTTCAATACTATGTTTACAGAGTACAAAAAAATTCTTTTGGGATCCTTCCGATGCCCCCCATGGGCCCTAGGGCCCATCGAAGGTCTATTTTAGGCCCTTTCTCGGCCAATTTTTCAAAAACCATAGCTCCGACTAAACTCAATTTTTTTTTTCACGTATTCGGGCGCATTTTTTTCGTTGAGTTTAGCACTCCCAAGGGAGAAATAGTCAAGAATCAAAAGTGCGGCCCAGTGACTTCTAGGAGCTATTTGCTGAGAGCAGATTTGAGCGATTTTTGGGCCTGCTCCAAAGCGATGTAGCTCCTACTAGACATGTGATAGTCGACTTCCATTGGTAGTCATTTTGAAGGTCTTGAAAAAACCCACAATTTGACCACTAGTATTAGAAGTCGATTATCATACTTTCCATAGGAGCTACAGTTGATACAACTTGAGCAGTTTTGCGAAAAAGCCAAACATAGAGCTCAATTTACAAAAATCGTTTTTTTATTCCTGACCTTTAAACTGTGCGACTATGTTCTTCAATACAAGAACTATCAACATCAACAAGAATCTGAGTAAAGGAATCATCCCCTGATTTTTGGCATACATTTAAGAATACAGTTTTTGATATTTTGCTTAAAATGACAACATAGGCATGGCTCTCATATGCTTTCATCCGACATGTTTTGGAAACCTTTCAGTAACCTTCCAGCAAAAGTTTCGGGGAGCTGGTTTCATCGACACCTCCTGAAAACCTTTCCGAAACCTTTCAGTGAAAGTTTCGGAGAGCGGGTTCCATCGACAGCTTTCCAAAACCTTTCCGAAAACTTTCAGTAAAAGTTTTGGAGAGCGGGTTTTATCGACAGGTTTCCAAAACCTTTCCGAAACCTTTCAGTGAAAGTTTTGGAGAGCGGGTTTCATCGACACTTTTCGGGAACCTTTCAAAAACCTTCCAGGGAAAGTTTTGGGGAGCTGGTCTCATCGACACCTTTCGGAAACCTTTTAGAAATCTTTCTGTGAAAGTCTTACAGAGCGGGTTCCATCGACAGCTTTTCAAAACCTTTTCGAAACCTTTCAGGGAAAGTTTTGGGGAGCCGTTGCTATCGACAGCTTTCGGAAACATTTCAGAAACCTTTCAGTGAAAGTTTTGGAGAGCGGGTTCCATCGACAGCTTCCCAAAACCTTTCCGAAACCTGTCAGTGAAAGTTTTGGAGAGCGGGTTCCATCGACAGCTTTCCGTAACCTTTCCGAAACCTTTCAGTGAAAGTTTTGGAGAGCTGGTTTCATCGACACCTTTCGAAACCCTTTCAGAAATCTTTCAGCGAAAGTTTTGGGGAGCCGTTTTTTTGAGAGCTTTCGGAAACCTTCCAGAACCCTTCCAAGAAAAGTATCGAGCAACGAGTTTCGTTGGCACCTTTCAGAAACCTTTCAGTAAAAGTTTTGAGCAACGAGTTTTGTCAGCACCTTTCAGAAACCTTTCAGAAACATTTCAGCGAAAGTTTCGAGTAGCTGTTCGTTGGCTCTCCTTCAGAAACCTGTCAGTGACAATTGCTGGATCTCTTTCAAGAAAATTTTCACGAAAGTTTCCTTGTAGTAATCTTTCCGAAAATCCTGTAGGGAACCTCTCCTGAAAGGTGTTCAGCAACTTTCGTTGAAACCTTTCGAAAAGTTTTGTGGAAAGGGACATAGTTAACTTTCCGAAAGCTTTCTATGAAAGCTTTCGGAAAGGTTTCGAACCTTTCACTGAAAGCTTTCTGAAAGGTTTCGGAAAGGTTTCGATGCTGTCTGGGTTCTTGTGTCTATCCCATACAGATGAATAATAAGGCAACGAGTCAAAATTGCTCATGGGTCTGTGCCCTGCATTTTTCCTTGGAATAGAGCTCAACACATAACAAGTGATGTAGTTGACTGTTATGAAGAAGTACTTGTGTCGAGCAAAGAAAGTGTGAACAACTCTGAATACTCTAGTAATGCAACAAATAGTAATGATAGACTTGTGGCATCTGATGACGTCGCCAGGATGAGGGAAGACTCTTTAGCTGATATTGAGAAAAATGTGCCACAAG
Source organism: Eretmocerus hayati (assembly GCA_029851415.1). Lineage (NCBI taxonomy): Eukaryota > Metazoa > Arthropoda > Insecta > Hymenoptera > Aphelinidae > Eretmocerus > Eretmocerus hayati. The sequence goes on along the minus strand of CM056744.1, from coordinate 72,395,852 downwards.
AATATTGCCATGACGTATATAACTTGGGACCTCTTTATCATGTTGGGGCACAAAGTGACATTCTCCAAGAGGCGCAAACATCAGTTGAGATGGAGGAGCATTCTCTTGTGACAAGTCAGCCAGAAATGAGTGAAGCTGCTGAAAATGTAGGTTCTCAGCTTTGTTGAGGATTGTTTTATGAGAATGAGCAAATGTCATGTGATTACTATGAGGAAGTGATCCAATTTGAAGCAAGTGTCACCGATGGAGTAAAAGGTTCCCACACCAGTAACGAGGACTGCTCTGAGGAAATATCCCCCTCGAATGAAGTTCCAATAGCTGATAAATACTCGAATGCAAGATACAGTATAGAACAATTGAGGTTTCGCTCAGATTTGATCTTGCACTTCACAGGGTTGGAAATCTACAAGGAATTTGAACTTGTTTTACTGTCTCTTGGGCCAGCAGCTCACCATCCAAAATATGTGAGAGAACGAATTGATGATATCAGTATACCCAATCAGCTATTCTTGGTGTTGTGGAAACTGCGAAGAAACGAATGTGATGAGAGTTTGGCTACTCATTTTGGAATAAATAGATTGGCTGTCGGGAATATATTTGTCACATGGATTCTTTTCATGCATCAGCACTGGTAGTTGATAAATACTTGGCCTATTAGAGACCTAGTTCATTTTTTTTCACCAGAAATCTTTAAAAATAACTTTCCTGATACAAGAGTTATTATAGATGGAGCTAAATTCGGAATTCAGAAGCCTGGTGATCCACGAGATCAACAATCATCTCTTAGTAAATACAAAAACCGGAATACTTACAAAACCGTCCTCGGATGCACACCAGGAGGTCTCATTAGCTATTGTTCTCCAGCCTACGGAGGGTCTACTAAAGATAAAGCAATAGTTGAGCGCTCTGTTCTTATGAAAAATTGTGAGCGTGGTGACATAGTAATGGCAGATAAAGGATTTAATGTTCAAGATTCGTTTGCGGCATACGATGTGACCTGCATGATTCCTACTTTTATGAAACACGGATATTTACCTCATGAAAAAATCTTGTGAGACCGCAATTTAGCAAAACACCGAATTCACATTGAAAGGGTGATCGGTCTTGTGAAGACTTTCAAAATTTTATCCTTACGGCTCCATCACAATCATGTACCACTGGCATCAGAAATATTACAAGTGTGTGTAATGTTGAGTAACTTCAAGGAAAACATCATGAAACCGGAAAAAGAGGTTGAAACACATAATTTGAGAATGGGGAAGATTCCACTATAATTTGGCTGAAAATTTCGAGGGTTCTATTTTAATACTATTATTTCACACATTTATGTTGTGAATAAGTGTATTTCATATACTCTGTCGCATCAAAAAATTGATATGAGTATATGCTTATTCAACAATTGTACATACTTAGCAAAGTATCAAAAGCTATGGAATATGTCAATGGTGAATATTTCTATATTTTGATCAATTTCTTGTAACTCTTCGGGATTCTGTATATCTTTGTCAACAAATTTTGGTATATATATGTTTCGAATCCATAAGTCAATGTAATTAGATATACGATATTGAAATAGAATTTTTGAATGTGTTTCGGAATAAATCTGTGAAAATCGCTAAGCGACCTCAGCAGTATATATAGATTTCCATCAGTATACAGTATTTGGACCTTCGGGCTTTTTCTTTAAAATGTTTCCACTTTTTTCGATTTGAGTGAAACGATGAAGCAGACTGCATTGTTTTATAAACTTTTCACTGTTTTTGTACAAGTATTTTTCCAGTATAGCCGGCTGCAGATAATTTTTATGAAAATTTTTCAAGTCTTTCAACATGGCATCGATAAACGTTTCGTCACGTTTGATACTCACTTGAACTGAATCTTTGAAAGTCCACACAATGAAATCACAAAATGATCGTCTAGTAACGAATAACCGACCTTGAACTTGGTAATAATACTCTGAATTTTTTTTTTGAGAGCCCAATTACCTTTTTCGTCTCTTTCCAAGTATGGTATTAGACTAGGGACGCTTGTGTCATCGATATAATTATATCGCGCAGCGTATGGGAATTTTACTTCCAGCGCCAACAGAGCTGCGTTGAGTCGATCTGGCGTCCCACAAATATATGGATACTGTGGATGAATGAAAAGGCCACTTTCAGCAAGATTTAGGAAACCATGGTGGTAGTCATTCCAAGTTTTGATCGCAGTGCCCTCATACTTTCTTCCGTGCCCTATCGGTTTGGAATATACGGGCTGAGGATTCATAATATCTTTGACTAATTCTGGAGCACCTTTCGGATTTTTGGAACAGTGTATATGGGCATTTCCGTTGTGAAGTGATTATTCCCAGTTGGAGTTTTGAGACAATTATCGAACAGTTCACGCATGATCCGCCACAGATGGCGTTGTGAATTAGTTTTATCGACCTGCGAGTCGGGGAATGAGTTTGTAATAGCAATAAATCCGTTTACATTCTCCCGAATACTGAGAATGATTGTTTGTTGTGATCGATCGCGATGTCTAGGTGCTCCCAATCCGCCCCACTGTCCCGCCCCTCGTGGCATGGGGTGCCTGGCCCTAACCTGATCCGGCCCAAATAAATGAGGTAACACTGCGAAGAGGGTTTAGTCTTTTCAGGTGGAAATCCCAGATAACCCCTCACCCATCTAGCACCACGTTACATGGTGATCCTGCCAGGATCACGGTCGACGCCCGGGAGCATCCGGAACGAAGCTGCGGACACTGCGCGTGGGCGTGAGAACTTCGACGCAGTACTATGCGGAATTAGAGCGAATATCGGACCCTCGGCATATGCTGACGATTTGATATTATTAGCGTGCGACCCTGTGCGCTTCCTCCCGAACGCCCTGTGTCAACGAATGACATCACCCTCTACCCCCATAGTGCCACGCATTCGCCCCCGCCCGCGCTCAGGGATCCGTTTGTGAAAAACCCCGTCGTGTGGGCATTTGATTGAGAGCTCCTGACGAGTACTCTTCGTGACGCTAGAGGGCGCTTCGCCATCGTTGCACACACCAGCGCAACCACGCGCGCGGGCTCCCTATTGACGCGGAACCCACCCGGCTGCAGGGCCTGCGTAGTAACCAGACCACCAACGAGGTGCAATCCAACACACGAGCTCCTCCCGTTGTCCAGATGCCGGTAGGTACTCAGATTCAGGAGAAGTCGCAAGGAACATACGTCGGTGCTACGCAACAGCGACCACGTGAACATCGCCGAGAACAGGTACGAGCAACGTTGCCGATGTACGCCGGAGCAGGAGAGCAAGGACCTACGCGACAAGCATCGGTACCTTGAGCAACCTCTATCCCGACTCCACCACTCCCGAGTCAAGGATCCAAGCACCCGCCGTGATTGGTTCTCAGGTTCGTCCAGCAGTGACAAATGGCAGATGGAGATACCGGTGTCAAGGAGGTCTCGGTCCGAGGGCCGAAAAGTGATGTCGAAAGAGCAGAAAAAGTCCGAATGTATAGTGCAGTTAATAAAGACGTCCGCCAGCTGGAAAATTTCGTTTGATGGGGAACGGAAAGGCCGTAAAGATGAAGCTGGAGAGTTTCTAGCCTCCGTAAAGGAATGTATGAACGCGATTGACCTATCCGACGCGGGAGTCATAGCAGGCATGCCGAGCGTATTGACCGATCGAGCGCGCACGTGATATCGTACGCATCGGAGAGGGATCGCAACCTGGAGAGATTTCAAGCAAGCTTTTCGCGATCAGTATGTCGGGCAGGTGGACCATCAGGATTCGATGAAAGAGTTATATCGCCGTATACAGGGGGAAAACGAACGAATCGCGCCGTATCTCATTCGTATCCGCCTTATTGTAGGGCATTCTAAGCACCCGCCGAGCAAGGAAGTAGTCTTTGATATCGTGATACGGAATTGGAGACCGGAAGTCCACCGATTCTTAGAAATTAAGGACGTGAGAAAACTTACGGAGATTCAATACTATGGCAAAGAGTTTGAGGAACAGTTGGAGTGGGACGCGCGGTATATATCTTCGCTATCGCAGGACAAATCCCGCATTCCGGGGGCGGCCTACCAAAGCTCGGGTAGCGCTCCAAAGAAGTTGGCTGCCACCAAGTTGGAAGATGCCACCGGGCAGGTCACGGGATTGACGATTGGAAATGAACCCGAAGCGAAGGCAGCGGAGTCTAAGCCGCTGCCTGCCACCACCCCAGCAAACCCTCCTAACGCCAATGGCGGCTAAAAGGGCGAGGGAAGGGAAAAGAGGGGAGGTAAGAAGAACGAAAATGGGGCGAGTGCAGGTGAAGCAGCGGAGATCGCTGCAGTGACGACTCACGCCACGGACCCCGCCAACACTTCCACCCCCACACCTTCCGCACCTCCGCCGCCTACGCCACTCACTGGGAACATATACAAATTTTTTCCGGACCATCTCTCACAACCGAACCAGGCAAGGTTTGACGAAGTGAGTTAGCTCGATGTCTTCGCCAACTCTTCTTCTTCACAGGAAAAGTTCTCAAATTAGTGACAGATCAATATTTTCCCCGTAATATTAGCGAATCTGAATAAAAATCTGCACCCGTCAGACTCAAGTCAACTTTAAGTCGATGTAGAGACCCGAATTTTCACTCGATCGAGGTGAAATTTTGAACACTCTCCCAGTTCGATAGGGGAAAGGGGATAATGCGGTCAGAAATGGAATCATGATGATAGTCTTATCATTATAAAGTTTTTCCATTTTTTGGCCAAAATTAATCAAATTTTATATGTATCGATAGAGAAAAATTTTTTCAATGCAGAAATGTAATGGGCTAAACTTTCTGACTATTGGATGATATGATGGAAGGACTTTTAACCCCCTAAGAGAAGCCGACACAGAAGTAGTCGACTTTGCGGTTTGACTTTTAGAGGCCCATAAGACCGATACCATCGGTAAATCCCGACGGAAAATATAAGTCCGCAGCCAGGCTCGGGTCATAAACAACCCTCATAAAGCCATTATGAACTAACTCCAGCCAAATTCTGAATGATCGAAATAATCGAATTGCTCCCATTCTGATTGCGGAATCTGCTTGCTGATACCAGGCTGATCAATTACAAACTTGAATGGGAGAAATCGGATAAGATTAACTATAAAAAATGATGATCGGCGATATCACTACAATCGATATAATCTTATCAGATATTGGCCGGTTTCCTCCATTCAAGTTTCTAAATGACCGGCTTGATATCCGTAAGCATATTCCATTATCAGAGTGCGGTTAATCAAAATATTATGATTGGTCAAAAATTGGATAGGAGATTTTCGTAATGACTTTATGAGGGTCGTTTATTACTCAAGCCGGGCGCGAGTGACCGCGCAGCTGCTCGGCCGAAATAGAGACAGAGTGAGAGAGAGGAAGAGAGAGAGAGTAAATGAGTAAGGGAGTGAGTGAGTCATAGGGGAAGAGGGAGGGCAATAAAAGAAAACGGGCCGAGTGCATGGAGGTGCAGGTGCAACGAGCGGAGAACTACTGTAGGATTTGTCCCTAAATTTGCTAACTTGCCTCCGAATCGATGCGCGTTCTCTGCTCCGATCAGCCGATGACATTCTTTCTAAATGACATAGTCAGCTGAATTGATATTTTTTGGCTCTTTTGATGTATTTCTCAATTCTTCAGATATTAGAGGGTATGCATACAAAATTTGAGATTGATCTGGTGGAAAGTTTTCGAGTAATAGCGATTTCTTGGGCTGAAATTTTGCCGACTCGAGGCTAAAAAAATTCAGTTTCTAATTGACATAGTCAGCCCGATTGATTTTTTTTCCGCTCTCTTGATGTATTTCTCGATTCTTCAGATATTGAAGAGTATGCATACCAAATTTGAGATCGATCTGATGGAAAGTTATCGAGTAAGAGCGATTTCTTGGGCTAAAATTTTGCCGACTCGAGGCTAAAAAAATTCACTTTCTAATTGACATAGTCAGCCCGATTGATTTTTTTTCGGCTCTTTTGATGTATCTCTCAATTCTTCCGATATTGAAGAGTATGCATACCAAATTTGGGATCGATCTGGTGGAAAGTTTTCGAGTAATAGCGATTTCTTGGGCTGAAATTTTGCCGACTCGAGGCTGAAAAAATTCACTTTCTGATTGACATAGTCAGCCCGATTGATTTTATTTCGGCTCTCTCGATGTATTTCTCAATTTCTCAGATATTGAAGAGTATGCATACCAAATTTGAGATCGATCTGATGGAAAGTTTTCGAGTAATAACGATTTCTTGGGCTGAAATTTTGCCGACTCGAGGCTAAAAAAAATTCACTTTCTAATTGACATAGTCAGCCCGATTGATTCTTTTTCGGCTCTTTTGATGTATTTCTCAATTCTTCAGATATTGAAGAGAATGCATACCAAATTTGAGATCGATCTGGTGGAAAGTTTTCGAGTAATAGCGATTTCTTGGGCTGAAATTTTGCCGACTCGAGGCTAAAATAATTCACTCTCTAATTGACAAAGTCAGCCCGATTGATTTTTTTTCGGCTCTTTTGATGTATTTCTCAATTTTTCAGATATTGAAGAGTATGCATACCAAATTTGAGATCGATCTGGTGAAAAGTTTTCGAGTAATAGCGATTTCTTGGGCTGAAATTTTGCCGACTCGAGGCTAAAAAAAATTCACTTTCTAATTGACATAGTCAGCCCGATTGATTCTTTTTCGGCTCTTTTGATGTATTTCTCAATTCTTCAGATATTGAAGAGAATGCATACCAAATTTGAGATCGATCTGGTGGAAAGTTTTCGAGTAATAGCGATTTCTTGGGCTGAAATTTTGCCGACTCGAGGCTAAAATAATTCACTTTCTAATTGACAAAGTCAGCCCGATTGATTTTTTTTCGGCTCTTTTGATGTATTTCTCAAATTTTCAGATATTGAAGAGTATGGATACCAAATTTGAGATCGATCTGGTGAAAAATTTTCGAGTAATAGCGATTTCTTGGGCTGAAATTTTGCCGACTCGAGGCTAAAATAATTCACTCCTAAATGACATAGTCAGCCCGATTGATTTTTTTTTACTCTTTCGATGTATTTCTCAATTCTCCAGATATTGAAGAGCATGCATACCAAATTTGAGATCGATCTGATGTGAAGTTTCCGAGTAATAGCCATTTCTCGGGCTGAAATTTTGCCAACTCGAGGCTAAAAAAATTCACTTTCTAATTGACATAGTCAGCCCGATTGATTTTTTTTGACTCTTTCGATGTATTTTGCAATTCTTCAGATATTGGAGAGTATGCATACCAAATTTGAGATCGATCTGATGGAAAATTATCGAGTAATAACGATTTCTTGGGCTGAAATTTTGCCGACTCGAGGCTAAAATAATTCACTTTCTAATTGACAAAGTCAGCCCGATTGATTTTTTTTCGGCTCTTTTGATGTATTTCTCAATTTTTCAGATATTGAAGAGTATGCATACCAAATTTGAGATCGATCTGGTGAAAAGTTCTCAAGTAATAGCGATTTCTTGGGCTGAAATTTTGCCGACTCGAGGCTAAAATAATTCACTCCTAGATGACATAGTCAGCCCGATTGATTTTTTTTTACTCTTTCGATGTATTTCTCAATTCTCCAGATATTGAAGAGCATGCATACCAAATTTGAGATCGATCTGATGTGAAGTTTCCGAGTAATAGCCATTTCTCGGGCTGAAATTTTGCCAACTCGAGGCTAAAAAAATTCACTTTCTAATTGACATAGTCAGCCCGATTGATTTTTTTTGACTCTTTTGATGTATTTTGCAATTCTTCAGATATTGAAGAGAATGCATACCAAATTTGAGATCGATCTGGTGGAAAGTTTTCGAGTAATAGCGATTTCTTGGGCTGAAATTTTGCCGACTCGAGGCTAAAATAATTCACTTTCTAATTGACAAAGTCAGCCCGATTGATTTTTTTTCGGCTCTTTTGATGTATTTCTCAATTTTTCAGATATTGAAGAGTATGCATACCAAATTTGAGATCGATCTGGTGAAAAGTTTTCGAGTAATAGCGATTTCTTGGGCTGAAATTTTGCCGACTCGAGGCTAAAATAATTCACTCCTAAATGACATAGTCAGCCCGATTGATTTTTTTTACTCTTTCGATGTATTTCTCAATTCTCCAGATATTGAAGAGCATGCATACCAAATTTGAGATCGATCTGATGTGAAGTTTCCGAGTAATAGCCATTTCTCGGGCTGAAATTTTGCCAACTCGAGGCTAAAAAAATTCACTTTCTAATTGACATAGTCAGCCCGATTGATTCTTTTTGACTCTTTTGATGTATTTCGCAATTCTTCAGATATTGAAGAGTATGCATATCAAATTCGAGATCGATCTCATGGGAAGTTTTCGAGTAAAAGCTATTTTTCGGGCTGAAATTTTGCCGACTCGAGGCTGAAAAAATTCACTTTCAAAATGACATAGTCAGCCCGATTGATTTTTTTTGACTCTTTTGATGTATTTCTCAATTCTTCAGATATTGAAGAGTATGCATACCAAATTTGAGATCGATCTGATGGAAAGTTTTCGAGTAATAGCCATTTCTTGGGCTGAAATTTTGCCGACCGGAGTGTTTGACCCACTTTGGTTCAAGGATGCCTTCTTGATCAACATGGAACGGAGGAAAGATTCATTTTTCCTTGGGTGTCTTCTCTCCAATCAGATCAACATCATTCTCAAAGGATAGTTGCCAATCTTATTTTTATTCGTTGAGATCTCCGATATTTGGGTCAAATACAAAGAGGGCAAAGAAAAGCGGTCGATCAAGTGACAACGCTGGAAAGAAGGCAAAGATGAAGCCAAGAAGAGCGAAATCCGACGCCGTTCTCGTCACGGCAAACCAAGGTGGGTTCAGCTACGCAGATATGCTGCGCAAGATAAAGACGGATGACCTTAATGAAGGAGTGGGCTCTAAAGTCACGGGCATCCGCAAGACACAGGAAGGACAAATCCTCATTCAACTGAGGAAGGGCACCGACGCTGCAGCCATCAAAGCGGCTCTGACACCAGTCATCGGGCAAGGAGGGGCCGTCCACTGCCTCGCAAATAGCATGACCCTCGAGGTTCTCGGAGTCGACTTCGATGTCGACAAAACTAAAGTGCAGAAGGACCTCGCGAAGGCCCTACCAGAAAACGAGGATGGAGCCATAATAGTCAAGAGCCTGCGAAACGGCTCCCGAGGCACCCAAACAGCGGTTGTTTCCATCCCAGCGAGGCTCGCTCACCGCCTCCTGGACTGGAAAGAACCCAAGGTGGGATGGAGCAGAGTGAGAATCCGCGAGAAGGGAGGCATACCACGCTGCTATAACTGCCTAGAGTATGGCCACAAGGCCTCAGGCTGCAAAGAAGAGAAGGCAGAGGAACGTCAACCGAAACTCCGCTTCCAGTGCGGTAAACCAGGACACCTCGCCGCTACCTGTGAAGAGAAACCAAAATACCTCAGCTGCGTGGCTATCGGAACCAGATCTGACCACAGGTCAGGCTCCAGCAACTGCACAGCCTACCAAAACGCGAGGGCGACATATAGACGCAGGGGGGAAGAAATGGCTAACTTCATCCAAGCCAACCTCAGGAGAAGCGGGGGCGCTTGTGACCTCCTACACACTGCCACCAAAGAAGGGGGTGTCGATGTTCTGATCATCTCCAAACCGCCTCGGAAGCGCGAACTTTCCCGTTCCACATTCGATCACTGGGGGACCGCTGTAATTCAGATCACGAATCCCGCGATCCGCGAGACTGAACCAGCTGTTAGTGGCCACGGTCATGCTCGGAAGACCATAGGGGGCACAACTGTATACAGCTGCTACTACTCGCCGTCGCTCAAGACGCACGAATTTGAAGACGAGCTCCACGCCCTAGAAGAGGATGTGAGGCAATGGGGGGCCCAGTTATAATCGCGGGAGAATTCAACTCCACGGAACCGACTTGGAGCGGGGGGCCGCGCGATAGACGGGGGGTAATACTCGCTGATGCCATGGAGGCATTGGGATTAGTGCTCGCGGACGAGACGGGGGTTATCACCTATTACCGGCACGACACTCGGTCCCGGGAGGGAAGTTCATCATCGGTCCTCGACCTGACGTTCATGAGCCCGTCGCTCATGGGACGTATGACATCGTGGGAAGTTCTGGACACGGAAACACTGAGTGACCATCGACATATTCGGTTTCGACTCAGGACTGACGGACAGAGACAGACGACACGCAGACCGCGACCAACGGGGTGGCAGGTACGGAAGCTGGACGAGGGAAAATTCCGGGAATCGATAGAAACAGTCGAAGATCTTCCGATGAACTCCGCCTCGGACGAGGCTGTGGCGACGGTAACATCCGCCATCACGAGAGCTTGCGACGCGTCGATGCCTCGCAGGACAACACCATGTTTCTGGAGGAAACCAGAGTACTGGATCACCGATAAGATCAAGGCTCTACGGCAGCAACAAGAAAAGAAGGACCGCATGGCGATCAAGGAAGCTGCAACGACCATCGCTGGCGGAAGATGACAGAGCGTACAAAGAAGCAAAGAAGGCTCTCGTTCTAGCCATCCGGAGGAGCAAAGAGAAGTGCTGGGGTGAACTGTGTGACATGGTTAACGAAGACCCCTGGGGCACGCCATATCGCGTGGTTATGTCAAAGGTCCGACCCCGGAGGGGCAACCCAGCACCGACCGATGCAGCAACATTGCGCACCATCGTGGAAGACCTCTTCCCAGCAGGAGAACCCAGAGTTACATTCCCTACGGAGAGCGAAGACCCCTTCCCGCTCTTGACTATGCAAGAGCTACTCATAGCGGCGAAGAGAATGCCGAACGGCAAGGCCCCTGGCCTGGATGGCATCCCAAACGAGGCTCTGAAACTGGTCTTCGAATACAAGCCAGATCTACTCCTCGACCTCTTCAACATCTGTCTGAGCGCGGGAACTTTCCCGGACAAGTGGAAATGCCAGAAGCTGGTCCTAATACCTAAGGGTCAAGGAGGTCAACGCCCTCTCAGCATGCTCGACAATATCGGGAAAATGTACGAGAGGATGGTGCTCAACAGGGTGGAAGAAGCCTACGAAGAGAGCGGCGGGCTATCACCAATGCAGTTTGGGTTCCGGAAGGGACGAAGCACTGTGCACGCGATCGAGGAGGTCCAAGAACGGGTTCAAGCGTCGGTAGGGAACCCATACCAAGGAAGAGGAGGATTCTGTGCCATTATTGCGTTGGACATAAAGAACGCGTTCAACTGCGCGAGCTGGGAGCGAGTCTATCAACCCCAAGCAGGTAAAGGGTCTCCCTATCTTCTAGCCGTCACGAGTGACTACCTGCGGAACAGGACCCTCGTGTACGACACCGACGAGGGACAAGAGATTTGGGTACTGTCCGCCGGAATCGGACAGGGATCGGTCTCCGGGCCGTTCAACTGGAACACCCAGTATGACAGCTTACAGTCTATCGAACTGCCAGAAGGAGTGATAATAGTGGCTTTCGCGGACGACGCGGGACTCGTAGTATGGGCCAACAACGAGGAACTCTTGGGTAGACGCGCGAACGGAGCGCTAGCCCGAATCTACGAGTGGGTGATCAGCAGGCTCCTGGAGCTCGCTGTCAAGAAGTGTGAAGCAATCCTGGTCACAAGGCATAGGAAGTTTGACTCACCCCGGTTCCATATCAACGGGCAAGAGATCCCACGGAAGACAGAGCTTCAATACCTCGGTGTATGGCTCGACGACAAGTGGTCGTTGAAGAAGCACATCCAGGAAGCCGTTCAAAAGGCGAGCAGGGTCGGTGCGGCGCTTCAGCGGCTTATGCCGAATATCGGAGGACCCAAGGAAAAGAGGCGCGCACTTCTCAACACCGTCACTACCTCCATCATGCTGTACGGTGCACCCGTGTGGGGGAAGAGAGTAGAGAAGACCATCATCGAGAAGAGAATGGGGCCTGTCCACCGAAGAGCGGCCCTGAGGAGTATCCGTGCCTACCGCACTGTGTCAGGAGATGCGGCTTACGTATTGGCGAGTACTCCGCCCATCAACTTGCTCGTCGCTGAGCAAGTGAGGATCTGGGACCACCAGAAAGTGATCAGAGCCGAACGAGTGCTGACTCCGACAATGAAGAGGAAACCACTCTTGAACAGTGACAAACTGAGTGGGATTCGCCATTTGCAAATGGCAGATCGACACACCGGCTGATCCGTGACGTAGCCAAGTGGTCGGAACGCACCCACGAAGAGATGGACTACTGGACGACGCAGGCACTGAGTGATTACGTTTGCTCCGGTGCCTACTTGACCCGGTTCAAGGAGAGGACATTTCCAGCATGTCAGTCATGCGGGGACAACTGGGATGACGCTGAACACGCCATGTTCACGTGCAATGACACTCGAAGGGAGTGCGCCGAGTTAGATGAATGGCTGGGTGCTCAACTCACACCCCCGAAAACCTCGCCCCGTACTTGCTCCGCAACTAGGAGACATGGAATAGAGTCACCGGATACATTAAGCTGGAGATGACTCGTGGGGAGGAGAAAGGAAGGGAAGTGAGGGGCCTCGAAGCAGGCGAATCACAGTGAGTCTGCCGATTCAAACAGAAGAGGTCCAAATTATTTCAGGAGGAATATGATGAACTGAAGAGGGAAGAAAGAAGGAAGAAGAGAGGAGAAAGGAGAGAGAAGAAAGAAGAGAGAAGCTCGAAGAGACGGACAGAGACAGACGACACGCAGACCGCGACCAACGGGGTGGCAGGTACGGGAGCTGGACGAGGGAAAATTCCGGGAATCGATAGAAACAGTCGAAGATCTCCCGATGAACTCCGCCTCGGACGAGGCCGTGGCGATGGTAACATCCGCCATCACGAGAGCTTGCGACGCGTCGATGCCTCGCAGGACAACACCATGTTTCTGGAGGAAACCAGAGTATTGGATCACCGATGAGATCAAGGCTCTACGAAGAACGAGCAACAAGAAAAGGAGGACAGCATGGCGATCAAGGAAGCTGAAACGACCACCGCTGGCGGAAGATGACAGACCGTACAGAGAAGCAAAGAAGGCTCTCATTCTAGCCATCCGGAGGAGCAAAGAGAAGTGCTGGGGTGAACTGTGCGACATGGTTAACGAAGACCCCTGGGGCACGCCATATCGCGTGGTCATGTCAAAGGTCCGACTCCGGAGGGGCAATCCAGCACCGACCGATGCAGCAACATTGCGCACCATCGTGGAAGACCTCTTCCCAGCAGGAGAACCCAGAGTTACATTCCCTACGGAGAGCGAAGACCCCATCCTGCTCTTCACTATGCAAGAGCTACTCATAGCGGTGAAGAGAATGCCGAACGGCAAGGCCCCTGGCCTGGATGGCATCCCAAACAAGGCTCTGAAACTGGTCTTCAAATACAAGCCAGATCTACTCCTCGACCTCTTCAACATCTGTCTGAGCGCGGGAACTTTCCCGGACAAGTGGAAACGCGAGAAGCTGGTCCTGATACCTAAGGGTCAAGGAGGTCAACGCCCTCTCAGCATGCTCGACAATATCGGGAAAATGTACGAGAGGATGGTGCTCAACAGGGTGGAAAAAGCATACGAAGAAGGCGGTGGGCTATCACCAATGCAGTTCGGGTTGCGGAAGGGACGGAGCACTGTGCACGCGATCGAGGTGGTCCAAGAACGGGTTCAAGCGTCGGTAGGGAACCCATACCAAGGAAGAGGAGGATTCTGTGCCATCATTGCGTTGGACATAAAGAACGCATTCAACTGCGCGAGCTGGGAGCGAGTCTATCAATCCCAAGCAGGTAAAGTGTCTCCCTATCTACTAGCCGTCACGAGTGACTACCTCCGGAACAGGACCCTCGTGTACGACACCGACGAGGGACAAGAGATTCGGGTACTGTCCGCCGGAATCGGACAGGGATCGGTCTCCGGGCCGTTCAACTGGAACACCCAGTATGACAGCTTACTGTCTATCGAACTGCCAGAAGGAGTGATAATAGTGGCTTCCGCGGACGACGCGGGACTCATAGTATGGGCTGACAACGGGGAACTCTTGGGTAGATGCGCGAACGGAGCGCTGGCCCGAGTCTACGAGTGGATGATTAGCAGGCTTCTGGAGCTCGCTGTCAAGAAGTGCGAAGCAATCGTGGTCACAAGGCGTAGGAAGTTTGACTTACCCCGGTTTCATATCAACGGGCAAGAGATTCCACGGAAGACAGAGCTGAAATACCTCGGTGTATGGCTCGACGACAAGTGGTCGTTCAAGAAGCACATCCAGGAAGCCGCCCAGAAGGCGAGCAAGGTCGGTGCGACGCTCCAGCGGCTTATGCCGAATATCGGAGGACCCGAGGAAAAGAGGCGCGCACTTCTCAACACCGTCACTACCTCCATCATGCTGTACGGTGCACCCGTGTGGGGGATGAGAGTAGAGAAGACCATCATCGAGAAGAGAATGGGGCCTGTCCACCGAAGAGCGGCCCTGAGGAGTATCCGTGCCTACCGCACTGTGTCAGGAGATGCGGCTTACGTATTGGCGAGTACTCCGCCCATCCACTTGCTCGTCGCGGAGCGAGTGAGGATCTGGGACCACCAGAAAGTGTTCGGAGCCGAACGAGTACTCACTCCGACGATGAAGGAGATCATCCGCGATAACGAGAAGGGAACCGACCTTGAGCATTGGCAAACTGAGTGGGATTCGCCATTTGCGAACGGCAGATGGACGCACCGGCTGATCCGTGACGTAGCCAAGTGGGCGGAACGCACCCACGGAGAGATGGACTACTGGACGACGCAGGCACTGAGCGATCATGGTTGCTTCGGTTCCTATCTAACCAGGTTCAAGAAGAGGACGACCCCAGCATGTCAGTCATGCGGAGACGAATGGGATGACGCCAAACATGCCCTGTTCAAGTGCAGCGACACCCGGAGAGAGCGCGCCGAGCTGGATGAATGGCTGGGTGCTCAACTAACACCTGAGAATCTCGTCCCGCACTTGCTCCGCAACCAGGAGACATGGGATAGACTCACCGGATACATCAAGCTGGTGATGACCCGCAAAGAGGAGAAAGAGAGGGAAGTAAGGCGCCTCGAAGCAAGCGAATTACAGTGACTCTGCCGATTGAAACAGAAGAGGCCCAAATGATTCCAGGAGGAATCTGATGCACTGAAGAGGGAAGAAAGAAGAAAGAAGAAAGAGAGGGAACAATGAAGAATGAAGATAGAAGATGCCGACAAGTGGCCGAAGAGAGGAGATGGAGAAGAGGAACGCTCGCAATCGAGCGCGAGACATGCCGCTCATCCTGACGTAATGCTCACGCCGTTCCGGGATGAGATGGTAGATGCAGGTGGATCTCCTTCTTGATTGCCCGATGCCCTTGGTATCGGACATCGAGGGGAAAGGGATATTACACGGCCGGGCCCACCTCTCGGTGGGCCCCACCCAAACCCGTGTCCCGCCTGGTATGGCCTGCGTGGGCTATGCGTAGTCCGCGTAAGCTGAACCAGTCCGGTGTCTGGGGACGGATCCGAGGGATCCTGAGGCAGATTTTGCCCTTTAACCACCTTATAGAAAAAAAAAAAAAAAAAAAAAAAAAAAAAAAAAAAAAAAGAGAAGCTCGAAGAAAGGAGAGTAGGATCAAACAAGGAGCAACAACACCTGCGAGTCGTGAGAAAAGAGAGTCGCTCGATCTTGAGCGTGATACGCATCCCACCCTGAAGTAATGCTAACGCGGTTCCGGGGTGGGTTGGTTAGATAGTGGTTAGCTGCCCCCAGTTCTGCAGCGATGGCTTGCCAACACTGTAGGGCTGAGAGCTTCTGCTCTCAGCCCTACTAGAAGGTTGTAGCCCCCAGAGCACACGGGCGCTGGATTCATGCCTATTCGGTTCACCGGGTGGGCAAAATGAAAGCGCTCATGGTCTGCCGGTGGGACATCAAATAGAGATGTCCTGTCATCAGATTCTTCCTTATATACCACTTCAAATGAAAGAGAGAGAGAGAGAGCAAATAGTGTAGACCTGTGATATTTGTGAGTGTACGCGTGGATTTGCGCGGTCAAGCGCGATGTGCACCGGGCATGGTAGAAACCAGTCAATATCGTCTAATGTCTTGCTCGATCACTTGATAATTGCTGGTTTGATAGGCTACGAGCTGACGCACTATCTTTTCAAAAACTCAACTTTGCTAGTAAATCCGCTCCATTCGGCTTCATCAGCTATCGAGATGATTCGAACGGCAATAATTTCGAAATTCCCTCAGCTACACGATGCGCGATGCCTTTATTGTCCTAAAATCGAGGGGTGGGTGGATAAACGCCCCCCCCCCCCAAAAAGCAACGCTATTTTCCCGAAACACAACATACACGTGACGAGTTCCTCGTTCTACTGCCCACTTGAATATACTTGGAGTACATTCTAGGATCCTATAGTTGAGTTTTGGGCCTATCCTATAACCTGGAAATCCCTGCTATGAATTTTGAGAGCGATTTTAGCCAGAAACATGTCATAGACACTGTATATCTGACCAAAATCGTTGATTCTAAGTCGGTGACCGTTCTGCTGCCTCCTGAAAAACAATAGCGATGAACTCTGGGATCATTTCACGAGATTTCCTCTCTCGAGTTCAAGAATCGCTGTTAAGATTGTTGCGATGCGTTTGGAGCTAAAAACGGTTGAGAATGCCCTTCCGCCTGATCGAAGTCATGGATTGTAGCTCGGATTTCCTATTACTGCCAGCACAAAAACACTCGGAGTCCACTCTAAAATGGTTGAACATGATTTTGACAACAATCCCAAGTCTCAGAACTACTTTAGGATGATTTGTGACCGATATCAGGCCAGAAACGCTACAAAAGAAATTGACGTCAGTGGAAGACTATGAATTTTAGATGGAGAAAAACTCAACTGCCAACAAGTTGAGGCTTGACGTATATTCCAGCTCTCCCTCACAAAATTTCCAGCTCAAGCCCGGATCTGGGAATTGCTGCTGAGAGTTCTGAGATCGATTCTGAGCCGAAAGCGTGAGATGAATCGAGCAAATTCATGCGGAATTATGAATTATAGGTTGGAAACCGCTCTACTGCCACATGAAACATGGTCACATCACAATCCAGGGTTATTCAATAGTATATTACGCAACGATGTCGAAAAGTTGGATTTACGCACGAGTGAAAATCTTTACACACGAGTGTGAGTCTTTACGCACTGGTGAGATTCTTTACGCACGAGCCGCGTAGCGGCGAGTGCGTAAAGTATCTCAACAGTGCGTAAAGATTCACATCTCGTGTGTAAAGTTTTTCCGAGTGCGGAAACCTTTCGACAGAGTTGCGTACGATATTTTTCGAAATTTTGTGCGGAAAGTTAGTATTCTGTCGGTCACCTCATACGCTAGTAACCAAATCGCGATCGGGGTAGGTGGGAGAAGAGGGCGCAGAGCGGGGTCCAGGGGCGGCAGCCCCTCGTGGGGGTGCAGGGGGCGAAGCCCCCCGACTGAAAAAAAATTCTGAAAATGTATCAGAAAAAGATCTTTTGTTCGATATATCATATGTTATCGCATAGATTGAAAATATCGATCTCAATTCTCAAAAGTTCTAGTAACAAACAAGATCAGAGATATGTAATTTCATGAGATAGTATGAATTTGAATTTTGAGGAAAATTATTACAGAGTTATATGAATGTCACCAAGGACGAGCAAAACTGAATCAACGGATTGGTGGAATAATGTTGTATTCCCTTGGTTCGATATAGACAGAACTTGTCAATTATAATGATAATAATAATGTTCCGAATACACGGGATAGAAAGCGCCTCTGACAGAGGAAAACCTCTTTCTTATGAAAAATACGGGGATCCATCACCGGCACTCTTTAATGAGGCGAAGTGTCCGAAAAGTAAATTTACCATTTCCTTAGAACGTACAGTTCAAGGTAGATTTTGAACCACGCAAACCACGGTGGAAGCACTTCAGAAAGGTCTCAGTCGTATATACATGTTGTACTGAATTGAATTAGACCCATATTCTACCGAAGCGATCGATATCCATGTTCAATTCGATGACCAACCAGGATATCCAATCGTATGGACTTACCGACTTACTGAGAGAAGGAAACTGAAGTTTAACAATTTAGAGAGCTCATAAATATTCATTCTATCGAGTGGAAGAAGTCATTACACCTGCTTTGGACAGCTTCGAATCAACGATTGGAGTACTTCGATTCTACAGAACTAAGACAAAGATCATTTTGCCAGTCAACGCAGAAACTTCAAGAGATGTCGCAGGATATCAGGCTAGAAAGAAAATACGGCAGTGCGTAAAGATACGTACGGGTGTGTAAAGACATACCTTACGCACTGTTGCTAACTTTACGCACAGGTCTTCACGCATTCCGTGCGCAAAAATTTCTTTACGCACGGAAAAATGTTCCTTACGCACTAACTTTACGCACATGATTTCGAAAAAAAATTTTAAGCATGATCTGAGATCTGGGGATAGCTTCTAAGAGTACTGGGATCGATTTTAATACGGCATGCGTCAGCAGTGTGTCACTAGCGTTGCAAATTATCTCGATTGGCTGGTTCCCACCCAGCATGGGAATATTTCAGGGAAATATTTCAGTGAAATATTTCAGTGGAATCTTTCAGAAATCTTCCAGGAATATTCCGGGGAATATTTCATAATATTCCGTTGTAATATTCTATAGCAATCTCCCGGGAAGCTCCCAGAAATATTCCATGGAATATTACAAACAATCTTTCAGAAACCTCATGCTGAAAGATTTCTGGAAGGTTCCTGAGAGATTTCAGTGCAACATTCCAAGAGTTTGCCTTGGAAATATTTCTGCAATATTGCCCGACACTTTTCCAGCAGCCTTGCACTAGAAGGTCTCTGGGGAGTCTTCGGAAGTTTCCTGAAAGATTTGTGAGAGGTTCCTGAGAGCTTCCTCGATAAGATTTCAGTGCAATTTTTCCAGAACATCATCTTCGGATATTCTTGCAATGTTTCACTGACAATCTATCAGCAATATTGATTCGGAGAAATTCTCAAGAGGTTTCCCAATGGTCCTTGAAAAATTTTCCGCAATATACTAAAAGTATGGCTTTTATACATTTCATCAATATTCCATTGACAATTTCTCAGCAATTGTGATGGAGAAAATTCTTGGAAGGTTCCTGGAAGCTTGCTGAAACATTCCAGTGCAATATTCTGGCGATGTCACTCCAAAATATCCTTGCAATATTCTACAAACAACATTTAAGCAATCCTGATTCGAAAGATTTTTGGATGATTCCTGAAAGCTTACTGGAAGAGTCCAGTGTAATATTGCAAAAAAATGACTTTGGAATATTCCTGCAATATTGCACAACAATAACCCAGCAATCTTGCTTCGGAAGATTTTCGATAAATTTCCTGGAGGCTTTCTGGAACACTGTTGATCGGTACTTGAGAGCATTTTCAGTGATCCTAGTGCAATACTCCAAAAACATCTTATTATGCCTGCGATAACACACTGTCAATCTGTCTTCAATTTTCTCCCAAAATATTCGGGCCAAGTTCGTGGAGGTTTGCTGACGGATTTCAGTGGATCTTCCAAAAGTAGTATTCCGAAGTTTCTCCCAAAAATTTCATTGTAAATATTCCAGCAATCTTATTCCGGAAGATTTTTGGATGCTTTCTGACAGATTCCAGTGGAATATAATGTTTCGTGAATCTCATCATCTCCATATATTCCTGCTGCACTGTGAGAATCTCTCGGAAGATTCCAGAAAGGTTCCAGTGTAACATTCAACGGATATTCCTGGAATATTTCTGCGATATCTGGTTGAGTCCAGATCACACATGCCTCCACGTTATGCTCAGATTATCATGTGATCTAGATTTTCTCAGGCTCTTGAACAATACCCCAAATGACTAATAACCGGATAGAGGTTTAGACTGGAAGTCCAGAGGGGTCGATCCTTTTCAAGCTCAGAAGAGTATTTCTGGGACAAAAATGTGTCGCTAAGATCAGATTTCAAGGTGCCGAATCATTTCAACTATATACTGTGGCTCCGCAAGGGTTAGTTCATCATTCACAGCCACACATCTTGAGTATACCAAAATTCTTCTAACGAGCAAATTTGGCGTTATTGGGATCTTTGACTAATTTGGTTATCTGTGAGTAATTCTCGATCTCGTCCTGGAGAGCCACTCGAAGCTGGTCAGGTCAGGTTAGCAAGTCAGTGCCAGTCAGTGCTCAATATCGTGCTGGACAAATCTCTGCACGCCGAGTCATCTGAATATCATCCACTTGTGTTCTTCGTGGCAGATCGTGTATAAAGGAAATTCCTATGTATTTCCCAACGTTCCCTTGTTTTTCCTCTCCTAGTGATGCATCAAGTATTGTCAACCTGATGGAAAACTTAACGAACCCGTGGCCTTACAGTTTTCAAGTGACCGGCATGAGCAACCATAACCTATACCCTCGTTTTCAGAACTTTCTTGACCCATAGAGCTGATCTGTATTCGTTGCTGATACCTTGTAGATCAGATGAGTATTTCTGCCCAATAATCTCGTTGAGTGCTAGTGAGCAAAGAGCTAGACACTTTGTGTTCAGTCACAGATATATTTGCAGGAAAATGGGTGTGAGCCAATTGGCGAAATGCTATTTAAAGCAAGATCACTGACGACACCATCATTTGTCACTGCAAGATAGAGATGAACCATCAATGATGATGAGAACAATCATCTCAACATATACAAACTACCCACTCACCTTCTGCAACTCTTCATCCCATATCTGTAAGTGAGATTCTACATATTCTCAACTAGCTGGTGATTGTAGGATTTTGTAAACTCGAGTCGTACACATTACTCTTCCAAGTCAACCCGATTGGCGGGCATGGGTTTTCATCCAGTTCTTGAATGTTTCAATCTACATATTAGGTGCATGACGATGCTCATCAAGAATGGGGATTGTAAAACATTCAGAGGTGTTTGTGGACAGTATTTGTAATGGAACAAAGAGACATCTCTTGATCTCAAGCGTATGTTTGTGCAGCATCTGTATACTCAGGCTATGTTCGAGGCCCTTCCTTGATGAATGTATTGGATAACCTATACATGAGATTCTCACATCAGTAAGAATATTAATTAGACACTGTAGAATTTTCGGCGCCGGTTTCACTCAAATAAACAAACTCTTTTGTGACAAAAGAGACGCGTGCACTCGCGAGGTTTATTGAGTTTAAGTACACACAGATATTATTCACAATTAACTAATAATTTAGACTTCTAGATGTAAACAGGTATAACAGAACATGAACAAGATAAGTCGAATAGTACACAAGTAAGTACGAGTATCAAAAACGCTGATCGATAAAACGTGGAGCTAAGTATTCTCTGTGTCTTAAGCTAGAAGCTTCTTCTTCTTCTTTTCGTTCGTGGCCATGGACTGCAGTCCCCTTCGCCATTACCTGGTTTTTTGAGCTAGAAGCGACTGACTGCGGCGTTAGAGATCGTCGAACAAGCGGAGCGCTGGTACTTCCAGCCGCCGCAAGGGAGCGCATCAGGACAGCGCGACGGCCAGCAAGACACAAGCTAGAAAGCCTCCGCAGCAGAGATCTCAACACCCCCTCCCTCTGCAAGGTTGTGATTGCTCGTTAGAATCAGTGTAGCTCTCGCTGCTACTAGTTTGTCTAGTTTCTGTGTCCTCTAGGGTTTGACGTCTTGGGATAAATCCTGCAACAAAAGGAAGTCTCTTCTAATCCGGGCATCTACTGACATCTTCTAGTGTTTGTGTGCGGCTGTGTTGGTTTGTGTACCTATCTTCTACATCGAAGCCAACGCTTTGCTTCACGCTTCTAGATTCAGTATTTTATTTCTATGTTTCACGTAAGGTCCTATCGGTAGAGGTTTAGTCATCAGATCAGCCTCGTTTTCAGTAGTGTCTACTTTGTTTACTATGACTCTTCCTTCTATCACGCATTGTTTAACGTAATCTCCATGTGTGTCGGACATGTGTCTCTTATTTCCACTTCGCTCTCGGTACTTTAATTTTTCTTCAATTTCTTCTAGACCATCATCGAAATTTTTCAATTTCTGAATTCCTTCCATTTCAGTACACTGTTTCGCTGCCTCGTTGTCGCATAGAATTTGTACTTGATACATAGTTTGACCAATCATATCTCTGACAGTTTTGTCCAAATGAACGATTTCTTGGCATGCAGCACTCGTCTCTAGGTATTCGGCTTGACAGGTTGAGTTTGTGACTAATTTCTGTTTGGAACTTTTCCAAGCAATGGAGTCATCAAAAAGTCTAATGACGTATCCCCCTGTAGTTTGTGATTTCTCACAGTCACGGTAACTAGAATCGGTCATGGCTGTCATGACATCACACTTTCCACGAAAGGGTATACCTAAGTCTGGAGTTCCTCTAATGTAGCGGAAAACTCGTTTAACCTGCTGCCAGTGATAGTCATTCGATTCGACATGATATCTAGCAAGATACCCCACTCCGAATGCCAGATCTGGTCGTGTGCATGTGGTGAGGTAGAGAAGACTTCCGATTGCTTCCCTGTATGGTGCAGTCGTTCTTGCTCCTAGTAGTTCTGGACGATTTTCCTCTGATTCTTCTAGCGTTCGTTTTGCAGCTTTTCGTGTAACCATTGGTGTACTGACCAGTTTACACTCATTCATCTTGAATCGTGTCAGGCAGCTTCCCACGTACTTAGTTTGTTTGAGGGTAATTACTCCTTCACTTCTAGATCGTTCGATTTCCATTCCTAGGAAAACTTTAGGTTCGCCTAAGTCTTTCATCTCGAAGGCTGTGCTCAAGGCAGATTTTACTTCTAGAATCTTCTTTTCATTGTTTCCAGCAATAAGTATGTCATCTACATAGATGATTACAATTACCACTTGACCTTCCAACTTCCAGGTGAATAGGCAGGGCTCGTTGATGTCCTTTTCCAAACCGAGTTCAGTTATGACTTCGGAGAACCGTTGTTTCTAACGTTTTGGGCTAGGTCTCAGTCCGTAGATGGTTCTTTTTCACTCCAGCAAGCAGTTTCTTCTAGTCTCTTCATCTACTGCTAGTCCATCAGGTATAGTCATATATATATATATCTTCTTCTAGAATACCGTTAAAAAACGCTGTCTTGACGTCCATTTGACTTAGTTGCAAGTCGTACTTGTTTGTGATGGCAAGTACTGCTCGTATTAGAGATAAACGAGATACTGGTGCATACGTTTCTCTGAGCTGGTATTCTTTTGTATCCTTGAAACCTCGCGCCACCAAACGAACTTTGAATACTGTCTTCCCTTCTGTATTTCTTTCCTTCTTGAACACAAGTTTGGAATCAACAATCCGTAGTTTTTCTTGGTCCCTATTGAGTTTTGACTTTTCCACAAAATCCCAGACATCATTGTCGGCCATCGATTTCATTTCTTCGTTTATAGCGGTGCGCCAATTTTTCGCGTCTACGGAATTCATGGCTTGTTCTAGTGACGAAGGATCGTTATTTATTTCGGCAATCAGTGCATGGGAGAATTCATCTTTCTCCTTTTGTGCGTCTGATAACGAGCATTTTGGCCTCAGGCAGCTAGGCGAGTCACACGAAGCAGTCAGTCCTGGTTCTTCCACCGACTCGTGTACTTGAGTTCTTCTTAGATGTCCCCAGGTTGGTCGATTTGTCTTTGCCTTTCTTTCGGGGTTCAGCCTGGCTTGTTTGTTGTGCGTCGTTTGAGATTTGGCTGCCAGTTTGAGTTTTCTCGAGTTTTGTGGGTTGGCTCCTGTGGATTCTTCCTGAACACCTTTCGACAGGTTAATTTCGTCGCGATCTTCGTGATGGACTCCCAGTGGGTTTGAAGCTTCTAGTTCGGTTGATCTTTCCACATCTGCTGTCAGTTCCTCGTTCGATTTTGATACCTGTTCGTAGGTCAGTTTTTCATTGAATTTGACGTGTCGAGAATTTAAGAATTTTCCGGTTGCAGGATGCCATAAGACATAGCCGGACTTCAAGTACCCAACGAAAAATGTTTTGATCGCTCTCTCCGAGAACTTGGTCGTAGCTTTGGGAATTTTTACGTATGCGAGGCATCCAAACCTCCGGAGTTTATCTACGTGTGACCGATGATCAGGAGCAAACTTCTTTAGTGGTGTTTTGAAACCTATGATGGCATGTGGAGACCTGTTGTACACATGTACAGCAACTTCTAGCGCTAGCATCCACATACTTTGTGGTAGGCCAGAATCAATCAATAAGGCTCTCATCTTGCAGTCGAGCGTTTAGTTTATCCTTTTAGCCGTGCCATTGTGTTCTGGGGTGTATGGTGAAGCATAGTCTGCTTCAATTTTCTCTTTCTGCATTACTTCTAGAAATTTCCCTGCTGTGAATTCAAGTGCGTTGTCTCCTCTGGTGTAGTTTACCTTTTCTTCTTTGCCCAGGGTGTTTCTTATTGATGTAAGGCATTTCTCTAGACACAACCCAGACTTACTTTTGTGCTTCATCGCATAAGACTTTGCGTATCTTGAGTAGTCGTCGGTGAACGTGACGATGAATCTCTTTCCACCAGGAAACGATTGGGGTGTTATTGGTCCCATTCCATCGACGTGTATTCGTTTCATGGACTTGGTTGCCCTGCTTCTAGTTTCTTTGAATGGTAGCTTTTCCATCTTGGCCAAGGCACACACTTCACAGTCTTTAATCGATTCCGGAAAGTTCACATGTTTGAGGCAGGGTTCAATCTTCTTCAGCTTCTTGGGATAGTCTAATGAGGCATGTCCTAGACGTGTGTGCTAGACCATACCCTGATCTAGTTGAGTGGGCATGGGCTCTGCTCCGGTCTGGAGTTGCTTGTTGAATAAAGTATTGATGAAATCATAGTTATGATCTGCTTCTAGATCTATAATACTTTCATTCAAACTATTTTTGTCTCCTTCTATATCGTCTAAGGAGTGCAACAAGTCTCCGAACTCCTGTTTCTTCGCCCTCCCAATCCCTGAGGAATGTCCTTTCTCTGTGTCCTTGGTTAGCGAAGAATGTGGTTCACCAAGGTCAAGGATATTTTGCTGGGATTGCTGAAGGAGTTCGTCTAGAGTGCCTATCCGCGCGTTGCATGTATAAACTTCTAAGTCGTCTCTTTGTGGCTTTGCCGATTTTTTGTTTCTTCAAACTTCTAGACTGATTATCCAGTTTGGTTTGATGTATTTACCCGTCAGGAATCCCACACCGGAGATTTTATCGAAAATTGACAGGACTGTATCATCTAGATGGATTCCCAATCCTATGTCAGCGAAACGTCTAAGCGAAATAAGATTTCCTGACAAGTTCGAGGCGGCTACTACGTTTGAAAGTATAATGGTGTCACCGCTACAGTTCGATTTTGAAACTAGGTTGCCTTTCCCATCTATCTCAATGTCTGCTGTTTGATTCTTGTTCGCGCTTCTAATGAACTTTCTGGAGCTTCTAGTGAAATTTCGTGGGTGTAGTGACTTGTTTATAAAGTGTTCTGTAGCTTCTGAGTCTGCTATGAATTTGATGTGTGTATTACTCTGTGAAGAGCACGTGTGTTCATTACCTGCAGCTCGAGCAGCAAACTTCTTAGCACGGCCGGGTGTTTCGACGTTACTTCGATTTTTGGTCACCTGTCCGGTCCCTCTTTCGCGCCCTCTAGTGTTGCCGCTGCCCCTGCCCTTCCCCTTAGACCAACTAGCCCTTCTAGATTTGCGTGGTTTGCCACGTGAGTGAGGTATGGATTTAGATGATTTTGGATTTACTGACTTGTTGTCTACTCGATGTTTCAAGGGGCATTCCGCGCCTATGTGCAAGACATTTCTCCAACACACGTAGCAGAACCACTGGCCAAGAGCGATGAGAGGGCATTGGCGAGCATGATGTCCGTCTAGGTTTCACCTGTTGCAACGATCCTCCTTGCCTCTTCTAGGTCTATAAGGTGCGGATGCGTAGACGGTGGAATCATACGGAGTTGATTCCGCTTCTCTAGTGTCCGATCGTCTAGTGTCATTTCTTCTAGGGTCCGTTTTTCGTTCCGCCTCTAGCTGTAATAAAAGAATCCTCATTTCATCCATTGTCATGGGTTCATTGCTTTTTGACCCAAGAGTCAAAGCGGCTTGACGCAGTTCTGAAGAGCTCCCGGCCACAGCGTTATAGAACGCGGATCTTATTCCTTCTGTTGTCAGACGAATAACCCCTTCGAAGCTGTGGTATTCTCGTACGATCTTATCGAAACGGTTTATAGTTGCTGATTTTCTCTCGCGGATCGATTTTGATGCGGTACCGATAAGCTCTGACAGAACTTTCTGTCACATTTCTTCCAGCTCTACTAGTGTCTCTAATGTTTGTAATAATCTTGATAGGGTCGTCAATTTCAAGGATTTTCCTATGATAGTGTTCATCTAGATGGTTCATTATTATGTCTCTAACCCAGAGTTTCCTTTTGCTCATCTCTCTATAGGTGTACCGCTTGGACGGTTCTATGTTTGCATCTATAACGTTTAACAGATCCCGTGATTTTAACTCAGAGGTTAGATGATCAAACCAAATATTGAATTGAGTAGTCTTAGTTAGCTTGTACTCTCGTTTGATGTTAAACTTTCCGCTAGAATTCTCCGAGAGGTTTTCGTTGAATTCTTTTAGCGTATTATTCAAATTTGAAAAAAGTTGCAACTGTAGATCTCCACTCACATCGGCCGAGATCTCTTCTATTTCACCTTCTTTTAGTTCTTGTGATGGTCTTCTAGTTGAGCTCATAAAGCTCGAGCGGGCCGGAGAAGCTCTACACTCAGGTAGCTCTCCTGGTCTTCTAATAAGTCGAGCCTCTGCATAGCGTTGACCTTGTTCATGTAGGTCACGCGGGTCATCCGCCTCGTCAACGAAGTTGTCAACGTTCACCGTCAGTATATGCATCAGGAAGCCTTATTGCCACTCTCTCCCTGGAATCGCCGGTCCAAAGAAGTTCGCAAGGGGGATGTCCTGCAAGTAGTAACCTCTCTTGCCTCCGACTGAAAATAGGAAAGAAGATAAAATTGCAAACGTGTCAGCGAGATGGGAGATTTTGTACTTCTAGTTAGTTACAAAAGGAAATTTTGTAATGCCGCTCCTTTCCTCGAGTAGCTTCTAGATGATATCAATTTCTTGTTGAACATTGACTTCTACTTCTAATTTCTAATCCATCATCCAAGTTTAGCTTCAATTTATCGACTTCAAAATTTCGGTACTTGGAGGGTGCCAGATCTGGTTTTACTTCTGAATTCAATGATCAATTGATATTCAGAATCTCAACAGCGAGTTACCTTGGAACGCGCGTCCAGCCATGTAGCTTGTGGCTTGCTTTTGTTCGATTTCGAGATCGACCACACTTTCAGGCAGATAGTCCCTCAGATGAACTGGTAAATTTATCGGAGGTGTATTGCCTCTCACAAGTCGTCCACCTCCTTGACTGTAGCCAATAGACTGTCAATTTCGATGACGACGTTCCAATTACATATATGTATAAAGTTAAGATATCGCCCTGCATGAACAACATAACAGAGGTTATCAAAACTGACTGTAAAATTTCCGAGAAAAATACTCCCCGCATACTTGCTCCCTCCCACTCTGTCTAGCCGTACGACGGACAAGCCATTTCGCGTGGTAAGGGCGATGGCACACGTATACGGTTCGTACAAATCCGAAAATATAACACACGCGGGGGAATAGCCTAATTGCACGAACATCAATGCAATTTCGGCGAAGCACCCGGATAACTCATTTTAATTCATACGGCACTGCTTTCATCGTTTCGATTCTGCGCTGCACTCATCTAGTACGTCTAGACATAAAGAGAGGGGAAAGAAAGAAATAAACTCAATGTGCTTATAATTGTCGTGGATTCTGCGACCCCAACGCACACTTGTCGTTAGATCTTTCAGCATCGAAAAGTAACAATCGACTTATTTATTCTAGAAGCGTACAACTCACGAACACATCAACCCAACTTCTATCGAGAATTCAATAGCATGTCTAAACTCAAATTCCGCGAAGAAGAGAGAGAGAGAGAGGAGATTGTTTGCCGCCGTGTATGCACGCACGTGAGCCCGCTCTCCCTCCGAATTCTTGGAATTTCGTGTTCGAGCTTCTGCCGGCTATATTTCTCGAACACTGATTTTTCATCTTCTAGAAAAAGAGAAAATATGTAGCGAGTCATTCGAGTGACCTCGCTGTTCGACGACTCCCGGTGATCGTCATCAACTAGGTACGCGATTTCTGGTGAGTGCGATGCCGGTATGTCGGCCGCGTACGAGCTTCTAAACTTCTAAAAGTGCTGGCTTCTGCGCCAATAACTGCACACGTGCGTTTTCGCATCAAAAATTTTCAATCCGACACGGCTCCGCGACACTTCCCGCACTTTTATGCACAGCACCTCCCTCTAAGTCTACCGTCCTGGAGAGGCTCCTGACCCTGGGGCGATCATGCCGACCCGCTCTTCGGGCTGAGGACCTGGATCGATGTGCAGTTTCCCCGCTACGGTTTTCTGCACAGCGTGCTGGACTCATAACCTGTAGAATTCTCGGCGCCGGGTTCACTCAAATAAACAAACTCTTTTGTGAGGAAAGAGACGCGTGCACTCGCGAGGTTAATTGAGTTTGAGTACACACAGATATTGTTCAGAATTAACTAATAATCTAGACTTCTAGATTCGAACAGATATGACAGAACATGAACAAGATAAGTCGAATAGGACACAAGTAAGTACGAGTATCGAAAACGCTGATCGATAAAACGTGGAGCAAAGTGTTATCTGTGTCTTTAGCTAGGAGCGACTGACTGCGGCGCTAGAGATCGTCGAACAAGCGGAGCGCTGGTACTTCCAGCCGCCGCAAGGGGGCCCATCAGGACAGCGCGACGGTGAGCAAGACACAAGCTAGAAAGCCTCCGCAGCAGAGATCTCAACAGACACCCTATGAGAGCTTGAAGTATTTCAGTCATCATACTCACAATAATAAGTTAAGCATTAAGTATCCATACAATCCTTTGGATGAAAACGAAGTAGAGTTTTGGAAATCATGACTTCCAGATTCTAACCTAATATGACCATAAACAGACAACTCTTCCAAGAGGATATCCGCAAGAATCGAATGGAAAAATTTCTCATGGAATGAAATTATAATAGAGAAATTGTCGTAAACTCTGCATTGGCTTCTCGTCTCACTTTTGAACCCTCCATACAGTTATGAATCCTCCATCTATCCCACGTGGAATCCCGGTTTGTTTTGTTGAAGCTGATCTCATCAAAGTCTTCATTGAAAATGAGATGAACAAATCCAAAGTAAGATTAGTTTCCAGAGAAAATGATCCTATCACCATGCACTAATATTCCCATTTAATATAGAAGAGTTTTATTTGAATCAAGATTGTCAGTCCCACCAATTGGAACAATGGATTAGTTCTGAACTCATGAAAGCACATTGTGAATACACTTTACATTGTTCTTTTTACTCAGATGAAAACTGTTGAGTTGAGAACAAAATCAGGTGATACTTGCTGGCTCTTGTTTCAGATTGGCCATGAGATGATACTTCTCAATCAGAGGTCTTTCTAGTCCTATTTTTCAAGGAAACTACAATAAATTTACTACTAGGCTGTTGGTAGGAGATTTCAGGATACATAACTCTACTTCGAGAAATACCATGAAACTTTTCAGGAACCCAGATGGAACATGATCGGATATTCAGAGAAAGAGGAAACTTGTGAGACTTTCGAACAATACGCTGATTTCTAACTTGTCTCCCATCTAGAGTAACCAATCGTTCCTCTTTTTCGAATGCGATTTTTTTGAGTTTCTGATGGTAAGTTAAGCGTGAGTTCTGAAAAGAGTTTTTGAACAAGATTCTGTATTATCTCCAAGTGATATCTTTGGATACTACCTTATTTGATTTATGACCTAATTTAGATTATAACCTGGAAACATCTGAAATTCGCTGTGGAAAATCATTTGCGAGTGAGTAGAAGTTCTTCCAATTCGTACAAGTTCCAGAATTTCCCCATCTCTTTGACTGCAAAAAAACTTACTGAATATCATTGAATGTTTTTAGAGGATTTCAGGAAATTGAAACTACAGTTAGAGATCCCGTGCAATTTCCCAAGAATCCAGATGGAATGTACATAGTCATCTTCCTGAAATGATTTAAAAATATTGTAATCTTTCATGGAAGATTCCAGAAATATTTCATGGAAGATTCTAGAAGCATTTCCAACCGCAGACATATTGCCAGGTATCTTTCATGAGACATTTCCATGGATGATTCCAGGAGTATTTCTGACCGCGGACATAACTATATTCCCGAAAGGTTTCATTGAAATTTTCCAGAGATCTTCCATTGAAAAATTCCTGAAACATTTCTGTCAATGTTACAGAAACATATGTGATTAGTTTCGACACTCGATCGATATGATCGGATATCGTATTTATCACTCGCGGGAATTTCAAATTATGAAGATATAATTTTTCGGTCTTTGCGAATTGAAGTCAGCAGATATTGCTGACGTTTTTCGCATCAATCGAGGATGGATTTTACTCCACTCTCGATCAATGCACCTTTAGAGCTTCGTATGGTTCTGAGGATGCATCTAAAGGATGTTGATAGAAAGGAACGAGAAGTAAAGATGAGGAATGAGAAACTTTATAAAAAATTTGGGTTCTACGCTGATATTATGCGTGTTTCGCCCTTCTCTCATTGCTGGAGCTTTTCAAAGTGGTGGAAGAGCAATGAAAGTTTACCACTGACACGCGGCTCAAGTAGCCGCATGTTCGATGGTTTGGACGCCCTTATGTACGAAAGTTCATCTTGGTTAAGCGCTTGCGAGAAAGGTCATTTAACCCGCTATTTCCATTTGATTTCTCAACATTTTCACTTTGGCAGCTCTTCGACCTTCTGCCGGAGATATATGTAATTAATTTTGACACTCGATCGATATGATCGGATATCGATCGAGAATGGATATGAAATCCATTCTCGATTGATGCCAAAAATGTCAGCAATATCTGCTGACTTCAACTCGCAAAGACCGAAAAATTATATCTTCATAATTTGAAATTCCCGCGAGTGATAAATACGATATCCGATCGTATCGATCGAGTGTCGGAATTAATGACATATATCTCCGGCAGGAGGCCGAAGAGCTGCCAAAGTAAAAATGTTGAGAAATCAAATGGAAAAAGCGGGTTAGAATGACCTTTCTCGCAAGCGCTCAACGAAGATGAACTTTCGTATACAAGGGCGTCCAAACCATCGAACATTCGGCCACTTGAGCCGCGTGTCAGTGGTAAACTTTCATTGCTCTTCCACCACTTTGAAAAGCCCGAGCAATGAGAGAAGGGCGAAACACGCATAATATCAGCGTAGAACCCAAATTTTTCATAAAGATTCTCATTTCTCATCTTTACTTTTCGTTCCTTTCTATCAAAATTCTTTAGATGCATCCTCGGAACCATACGAGGCTCTAAAGGTGCATTGATCGAGAGTGGAGTAAAATCCATTCTCGATTGATGCCAAGAACGTCAGCAATATCTGCTGACTTTAACTCGCAAAGACCGAAGAAAAAAAAAATTATATCTTCTTAATTTGGAATTCCCGCGAGTGATAAATACGATATCCGATCATATCGATCGAGTGTCGAAATTAATGACATATATCTCCGGCAGAAGGCCGAAGAGCTGCCAAAGTAAAAATGTTGAGAAATCAAATGGGAATAGCGGGTTAGAATGACCTTCCTCGCAAGCGCTCAACGAAGATGAACTTTCGTATATAAGGGCGTCTAAACCATCGAACATTTGGCCACTTGAGCCGCGTGTCAGTGGTAAACTTTCATTGCTCTTCCACCACTTTGAGAAGCCCGAGCAATGAGAGAAGGGCGAAACACGCATAATATCAGCGTAGAACCCAAATTTTTCATAAAGTTCCTCATTTGTCATCTTCACTTTTCGTTCCTTCCTATCAAAATCCTTTAGATGCATCCTCGGAACCATACGAGGCTCTAAAGGTGCATTGATCGAGAGTGGAGTAAAATCCATTCTCGATTGATGCCAAAAACGTCAGCAATATCTGCTGACTTTAACTCGCAAAGACCGAAAAATTATATCTCCATAATTTGTTACAGAAACGTTCCAGTGAAATATTTCGATGTAATATTTCTGGAAGATTTCTGCAAGATTCCCTGGATTCTTCCCACGAAATCTTCCAGAAAGACGAGTTCCAGGAGGGAATCATACTACTGCCAACTCAAGAATGATCTCATCGAGTTCTGAGTTTGCCAGTGAATTTTATGGTCACATTCCCGTGTCTCAAAACTACTGCATTGCGAAGTGAGACCAATATTTGGGTCAGAGTACTCGCAAATCAGCGCGGGTTATATGGAAGAAGATGAATCCTAGAGCGTAAACCCTACTCCTGCCAACTTGAAAATAGATCCAGGACATTCCGAGTTCCGCTAGAAGTATTCTGGACCCGGTCTCGTATCTGACGATTACTGCAGTGCGATCTGCGATCGGTATTGGGCTCAGAATTGTGGGGAACTTCTGCGGATCCTAAAGAAAATGATTATTCCTAGGAGATTAATCGTTCTACTGCCAATCCTATGAGGAATCCAATACATTTTTGGATCGACTAGAAACATTGTAAGCCCAGCTTCGTTGCCCCGAATCACTGCAGTGCGATTTGGAACCAGTATTGGGCTCCGAAACGTCGGAAATCCGTGCGGATCCCACGAGAGATGATGGGGTTCAGAACGGAAATCGCAATACTGCCAAAACGCGAGCAATTCCATCGGATTCCATTCTTGTCAGTGAATATTTTGGGCCCGGTCCGATGTCTCAGAGTCACTTCAGTGCGATCTGAGATCGGTATCGGGCCCAGAATCATCGGAAATAATTGCGAGTCGTATCCAGAATCATGGATTCTAGGGGGTAAATCCTATTTCTGCCACCTCGATGAGGAATCCAGTTGATTTTAGAATTGACAAGAAATATTTTGAGCCCAGTTCTGTCACTCAGATCCACCGCAGTGCGATGTGAAACCAGTATTGGGCCCAGGATCGTCCGAAATCCGTGCGGATCCCATGGAGAATGATACATCTTAGGATGGAAATTGTACCACTGCGACCCTCGAAATCGACCCAGCACATTCCGAATCGGAAGAGAAATATTTTGTGCCCTGTCCCGTGTCTCAAAATCACTGCAGTGCGATCTGCGATCGGTATTGGGCCCAGAATCTTCGGATACTTCTGCGGATCCTACAGAAAATGACGATTCCTAAGGGGTTCGACGTACTACTGCCAACTGGATGATGAATCCAGTATATTTTGGGATTGACTAGAAATACTTTGAGCCCAGTCCCGTGGCTCAGAGTCTCTGTAGTGCGATCTGAAATCAATATAGGGCCGGATTCATCGGGAATCCGAGCGGATTCTACTGGATCATGATGAAAAGTTTGAGGAAGGATCGTAACCTTGTCAACATGGTAACATTTCGATGTTGTTCGAGGCACACGAGGGAATATGTCTCGTTCAATACCGATTTTGAATATTGGCGGAGAGTCAATCGTTATCTGTCTCGAACTCGACAAATTCGATAGCCCCCGCAAGTCTACACTGTTAAAAAAAGTTCTTGCAAAATCGCCAACTACTACGTAGGTTACTAGGGCACCTACGTTCAAGGCAGCAATTTCACCAAGAATTAGCGATTTTGCTAGGGAGGATCTCGCGAATTCACCTGCAGAGGGAGCCCGTTTAATGCGGCCAGATTTTACCAGTTTTTAGCGATTCCGTCATGAATGCGATTGAGAATTTATAAAACTGGAAAAATTCAGAAAAAAATACTGGGAAAATCGTGAGCATGTATTTTATCATCCTTAAAGATTGCTCGTTTCATGGACTATTGATCCATAGTAGTTCGGATAGATTTTTTGCAAACACGTGGAATCGAGAGGCGAGGACTCATAATCACATCATAACGATGTTTACACTATCATAACCAGAAAAACTTAACTAATACCTCAGCTTCTCCTCGGCTTTCGGATAACATGCGCGCTTGCAGGACGTGTAGGAACATTTATACTACTCTTGGGGTAATTCGAGCTAGAGTTAACAATTTTCCGGTCAACTTCTCATCAAAGCTTCCAGAAAATCAATGACGATAGGCCAACCTCCAAAGCCGGCGTATCTGACGCCGAGGAGAAGCTGAATATGCATCACACAGCAATTCGTACTACACAAAATGATTCTACTCGCGTAAATATTCAACACTTTTCTTCTGTTGAATTTACTAAAAAAAAAAAAAGGACCAAGAAATAATGTATTGGGACCGTCCGCCGGGTCACCCGGAATCGGTCCTCGCCACCTCAGATTCAGATCTCTTCCGCACCCAAACACAATGCGTTTGGTGAAGTTGTTCATCCACAAACAGCGATGATCTTAACCTCAAAACCATAGCCCCCGGCCACCGCCACGCCGTAATCAGCTTTTGTAAATTCACCACCCGGGGCGCTGTACTTTTACCAGAAATTAGCGATTTTACAGCTTTGAAAATTAGCGATTGTACCACGCAGAAGGTGGGTTACCTGGGCATCTACGTTCAAGGCAAACATTTTACTAATCATTGGTGAAATTATGAAATATTAGGGTTTCATCCAGAAAACGGATGGGGAAAAGTTCAATAGTTGGCAAAATCGCAGAAATTTTTTTTACAGTGTATCTCAGATTGAAGTAAATCTGAATGGATGACTTGCTCCTGTCAACTCTGAATGAGTCGTGAGTTATGTTCCATCCCAGCCCCAATTTGGGACTTTGATCTGAGATTCATTGCTAAGAGATCGCACAAAAAGATTGATCCTATTGTGACCTGTACTTGGAACCCGAATCCCGGGACCTCGTCCTCGTGGGAATTGAAGTGGTGGAATAACACCTCATTTGGACATAACTTTGATAAACTATCGACAGTGTCTTCCATTGCATGTAATAGTATTGAGATTATTTCCCTCGTTCCTCAATAGACCAAATACTTTCCCCGGGTAAATTCATGACTTTTAATGTAAATTGAATCTCAGTAGGCCTGTGATTGGACCACTATTATTGACGAGTGGCAATAAAATTAGCCGAAAGAGCATATAAAAAATCACGGGAGAGTTCATCCATGGAATTTTTACATCTAGATTCTACGGAAAGTCTTAGGATCGAATTTATAGTCTTAATCCGGGGTTCGGATGAGCTTATCCGAGACGCCATAATTGCCAGTCCTGATAGATGAGCAAACTCGCCACACCGATTGTGGCGCCTCAGATTCGCTTATCCGGACTTCAGATTACGACTATAAATTCGAGCCTAACATGTACGGGGAATCACGCGGATATCAGAACTGTGTCCAAGAGGTTGCTGATAACAATAATGGTCTTACGACTCGGTTTCTCGTCACTCACATCGCACTGCAGTGGATCTGAGTGACGGGACTGGGCTCAGAATGTTTCTAATCAATTCTGGAATCAATTGGATCCCTCATCGAGTTGGCAGGAATAGAATTCACCCCCTAGAATTCATGATTCTGGATACGGTCTGCAGATATCTCTGATGATCCTGGGCCACATACCGATTACAGATCGTACCGCAGTGACTCTGAGCCAGGAGACTGGGCCTGAATCATTCCTTGTTGATCCCGAAAGAAACTGGATTCACGGACCAGTTGGCAGTAGTATGATTTACCCCCTAGGAATCGTCATTTTCTCTAGGATCCGCAGAAGTTTCCAAAGATTCCGGACCCAATACCGCTCGCAGATCGCACTGCAGTGATTTTGAGACACGGGACTGGGCACAAAATATTTCTCTTCCGTTTGAAAATGTGCTGGATCAGTTTCGAGGGTCGCAGTAGTACGATTTCCATCCTAAGATGTATCATTTCCCATGAGATCCGCACGGATTTCGGAAGATCCAGGGCCCAATACTGGTTTCACATCGCACTGCAGTGAATCGGAGTGACGGAACTGGGCTCAAAATATTTCGAGTCGATCCCAAAATCAACTAGATTCCTCATCGAGTTGGCGGGAATAGGATTTACCCCCTAGCATTCATGATTAAGGATACGACTTGCAATCATTCTCGATGATTCTGGGCCCAATACCGATCTCAGATCGCACTGCAGTGATTCTGAGATATGGGATCGGGCCCAAAATATTCTTTGAGAAACATGGAATCCGATGAAATCGCTCGCGGTTTGGCAGTATTACGATTTCCGTTCTGAACCCCATCATTTTTCGTGGTATCCGCACGGATTCCCGACGTTTCGGGGCCCGATACTGGTTTTAAATCGCACTGCAGTGATTCTGAGAGACGGAGCTGGGCTTAAAATGCCTCTAGTCGATTCAAAACTGTATTGGATTCCTCATAGAATTGGCAGTAGTACGATTCACCTCCTAGAAATTATCTCTTTCTTTAGGATCCACAGAAGTTTCTCACAATTCTGGGCCCGATACCGATCGCAGATCGCACCGCAGTAATCGTCAGACACGAGACCGGGCCCAAAATTTTTCTAGCGGACCTCGAAATGTCCTGGATCTATTCTCAAGTTGGCAGGAGTAGGATTTACGCCCTAGGATTTATCCCCTTTCATACGACTCGCGCTGATTTGCGACTACTCTGGCCCAAACATTGGTCTCAGATCGCTCTGCGGTAGTTTTGAAACACGGGAATGTGCCCATAAAATTCATTGGCAAACTTGGAATTCGATAAGATCATTCTCGAGTTGGCAGTAGTATGATTTCCCTCCTGAAATACGTCATTCTCCGTGGGATCCGCACGGTTTTCTGATGATTTCGGCCCAATCTCGACTGCCGATCATACCGCAGTGATTCGAGGGCATGACACCGGGCTCAAAATATTCACTTTTGGACTCGTAACGAGATGAAATGGTACTTGCCCTGGCAGTAGTACAATTGAAGAAAAAAAATCAGCTATTCCTCATCAGATCGACTGTAATTCACGACAATACTGAGCTCAATGTGCATCTGAAATCTCTCTGCAGCAATTCTCAGATGCAGGATTTAGCTAGAAATTCCCGTCTGTGATCCTAGATTTCACTGTATGTATCCTTGGGGTAGCAGTAGTACTTATCCTCCCCATCCTCCATTCTCTTCTCTCAAAAGTATAACTTAGCGAGTATGAGTTTGTTCCTCAAAACTTATTGATTTTTATCAGTTTTCAACAGTAAAAATGATGATTGATTCAAATCAGCTGTATTACATAGTTTCAACTGTT
Organism: Eretmocerus hayati; assembly: GCA_029851415.1. NCBI lineage: Eukaryota > Metazoa > Arthropoda > Insecta > Hymenoptera > Aphelinidae > Eretmocerus > Eretmocerus hayati. The sequence goes on along the minus strand of CM056744.1, from coordinate 72,358,611 downwards.
GAAAGAAATGAAATCAAAGGAACTATGTCGAGTATTTCTGTAAGTTTGAGAGACCAACCATTTTCCGGGCAAAATACTTATGGCACGGTTTCAACTCATGAAAGGAGTGAAATGAATAAGAAACCATGTCGAGAGTGTTTCGAACAAGTTTGATTGTATAAAGTGATGAATTTCGGAAATTTCGCACGGTCTTTCTTATTCGTTGTTTGTTCAATCCAAACCTTGAATTGGAAGAATTAAAGAAATCAAGTATAGTTGATTAAAGAATCACGCTAATTATCCTCGAAACTGTAGATATTTTTTGAAAATGTGAAGCGGATCACTCGTTGCTCTCTCATGTATTATATGAATTATCATATGAGAGCGACGAGTGATTCGCTCCACATTTTCAAAAGAAATCTACAGTCTCGGGAATAATTAGCCTGATTCTTCAGTCAACTATACTTGATTCCTTCAATTCTTCCAATTCAAGGTTTGGATTTAACAAACAACGAATGAGAAAGACCGTGCGAAATTTCCAAAATCCATAACCTCATAAATCAAACTTGTTCAAAAAACTCTCGACATAGCTTCTTATTCATTTCATTCTTTTCACGAGTTGAAACAATGCCATAAGTATTTCGCCCGAAAAATGGTTGGTCTCTCAAACTTACAGAAATACTCGACATAGTTCCTTTGATTTCATTCCTTTCAAGAGCTAAAACTATGTGATACAGCTGATTTGGATCAATCATCATTTTTACTGTGAAAAACTGATAAGAATCAATGAGTTCTGAGGAATAAACTCATACTTGCCAAGTTATACTTTCAAAAAAGTGAATGGAGGAGGGGAAGGATCTAAATTCCCTCTTATAAAAATCAAAACGAAGAAATGAACTTCCTTATCTAATCACAGCTCCTGAGAATCTGTTAATCACATATCCCTCTAGGATATAAACAATTATTTCATTCAGATCATCTTTTTTATCAAGTTGACTTGGAGCGGCTCTTGATTGACTTGAGAAATTCTTCAATATTATTCCACCCAAGTATTGTTTCTATTTTCTTGAACGAGACATTACTCTTTATCTCATTCTAGAGAGAAAGTTGGGATGTTATGATTGTGATTATGAATCTCCAGATTCCTTATTGTTCAGGATATGATTAAGAACCAGAAAGTTAGCATATCCCTGATTTCAAACTCGATATCAATATTTGGAGTGAAATAGTATTAAGGAATAATACAAGAGGAGCAAGAGCCGCTCCAAGTCAACTTTAGTCACAAGATAATTTGAGTGACATAGGTTTTGCTACACTACATAAATATTTGATTCACTGATAGTGAAAAGCTGTTAGCAGAATTTCAAGCTTCAACTGCTATAGTGTCCAAAAATTCAAATTCCCATCTTTATCTTCTCCACATCACATCTCAACTCATGAGTTACAACACATGATTTCAAACTTTCTTGGAGCAGCGATAACTCTGCTCAAACTTTTCAGTAGTACTACATGGACCCATGAGTTGCATGTATGATTGTGACGATGAAAGAGTTATTAATCTGGATCTGAAATATCGTGGAAGTTTGTGGTAGTTCTATCGAAAGGGCTTGACCACTTGCCAATATTTCTTGTCACATACGAGCTCTAAAGCTCCTTACTCGATGATACTAATGAGTAAAACTCAAAAATCAGCTTAGAAGCAGTCGAAATAATAAAATGTATTGTCTCGTCCTCACAGCGATATCGACTCTTGATTGTAATATCAATAGACCAAGAGTAAAATTATGACCGCTCAATCTCAATTCATTCAGATTATTCAGTGTATGCATGTATATGTCGCAGGCTCTTGGTGAAATCAGCCTTTTCGTGAAAATCCTAGGCTCTTCATGAAGAGCCGGCCGATCGTGTCAGCGCTGATCCCCTTCACTTTGTTACACGATCGGCCTAGCCTTTTCGTGAAAAGGCTGACTCGTCCAGCCTTTTCATGAAAAGGCCAAGTCGGGCTAGGCTCTTGGTGTACAGATGGGCAGAGTCATCAGTACCGCTGTCTAACAAAGTCAGTATCGCAGTCAAAGCTGTCGAATTAATTGCACTTCTCACAATCATATTAAATTGAATAATCTTATGAAAATTGATCGATGGAATCGGCTTGCTCAGATAGGACTTCCAAAGGTTAGCCCATTAAAACTGAAATGAAAATGTATATTGTTGCTCGGTGTGTGTGAAAAAACTGACTCTGATCTCATTTAGTACAAAGCTACATCAATCGAAGATTTCGAAGACTATCAAATATCTAATAGTCAATCAATTCACGTGAAAATTTTCGTCATCTAAAAATCATTCTATGATTTGAAAAAATTCAATTCTAACTATGGGCGCCACACTCGAGCCTACTTTGTGCTGATAAGAATTGACATAATTGGTCAACTATTAGATATTTGGTACGCTTCGTAGTCTTCGATTGATGTAGCTTTGTACTAAATGAGATCAGAGTCAGTTTTTTTTACACACACCGAGCAAGAATATACATTTTCATTTCAGTTTTAATGGGCTAACCTTTGGAAGTCCTATCTGAGCATGCCGATTCCATCGATCAATTATTATAAAATTATTCAGTTCAATATTATTGTGAGAAGTGCAATTAATTCGACAGCTTTGACTGCGATACTGACTCAGTTCGACAGCGGTACTGATGACTCTGCCCATCTGTATACCAAGGGCCTAGCCCGACTTGGCCTTTTCATGGAAAGGCTGGACGAGTCAGCCTTTTCACGAAAAGGCTAGGCCGATGGTGTAACAAAATGGAAGGGATCAGCGCTGACACGATCGGCCGGCTCTTCATGAAGAGCCTAGGATTTTCACGAAAAGGCTGATTTCACCAAGAGCCTGCGACATATACACATACAATCATTCACTAAAACTTCCCATCCAACTTTTGACTGAATGTTTGAAGAAAAACATGGAGAGCAATATCACAAGTATTAGCGTAGATGAAGTGATTCATTCGACCACAAAGCCATATTCTCATGTATTTGGCAAATGCTCCCTGATTCTTCTGAAGACTGAAGACATTTAGTACTGCATCACATACAAGACTTCAAAGTTGCATCTATAAACTCCTAATCTGATGGTGCAAAGAATCCCAGCATACATCTTGCACAGGTTTTCACAATATACCGCGTTCAAGAATACCTTTCTCTCAATAGCTCCTTTTTCCATGAAAACATACACATTTTGCATATATTTTGTCCAAACAAGATAATGCATGCACTAGTTGAGATTGCGGCACCGCGATGCATGGCGATGTGAACAATTCTCTCTCTCCTCTCTCTCACACGCTCGTCGACGAAGGTCGACAACTCTCAAATCGAAGCTGTGCGTCCGAGGTCTAAACAAATCGGAGCTGCATTCGAGGATCTAAACAAATCGAATGGATAATTTTTTTGAGGTGGCGAAAATTGGCGAAGCAAAATAAAAGTCCCAGCGGTGAGAATCGGATAATTGATGACACTAACAGTGAGTCCATATTAAAACAGCCCTGAGTAGAGAGTCAGGAGATGTTGGTGCACCCGGGTGGTTAAAATAAGTAAGGTGGGAAAGATGTGTGAGGTTAGAAAACCCCCAATTCAAAGTATATAAGGCACAGCGCCTCGATCGATTTTTTATCTGCTCATACTCGCCAGGGAGTTAGAATCATTAGATCTGGTTCATATCTAGTGCCACTCCGCAATTTCTGCCTCAGAATCGATCTCAAAGCTCTCAGCAGATATATAAAGAATCGGGATTCTGTTCGAAATCACGTCAAATGATCCCAAAATGTATCTCGATTGCTGGTCAGGTGGCAGTGGGACGATTTCCGCCCAATTATCCACGATTATGCGAGAATTCTTTACCTTTCTGGAACGCTGCTGGATGAGGGTTGATCTCAGTGCTCTCAACAGCGATTCTTGGGTGTGAGATTGGGCTCAAAATTCTGTAAGAAAGATCCAGAATTGGTTCCAATTGTTGATTAGTTGGCAGTACTTCTTTTATCCGCCTAAATATCATCATTTTGCGCCAAAATTGCCGTATCTGTCAGCCTTCTTCGACCCAATACCGGTACTGAATCTCACTGCAGCAGTTTTCGGACTCTGTATCAGTGTCGAAATCTCGCTGAGTGATCATAGAGTATACTGCAAGTATTCCTAAGTTGGCAACAATAGGAATTCCGAGCTGAAACTGGCCAATCGGGATGATTTGCAACGCTAGCGACACACTCCTGACACATGCCGTATTAGAATAGATCCCAGTACTCTCAGAAGCTATCCCCGAATTTCAGATTATGCTCAAAATTTTTTTGAGTAAACTTGGATTGTGATTGACCATTTTTCATGTGGCAGTACGGCGGTTTCCAACCTATGATTCATAATTACGCATGAATTTGCTCAATTCATCTCACACTTTCGGCTCAGAATTGAAACAGTACCATAAGTATTTTGCCCGGAAAATAGTTGGTCTCTCAAACTTACAGAAATACTCGACAAAGTTCCTCTGATTCCATTCTGGCTCAGAATCGATCTCAGAGCTCTCAGCAGCAATTCCCAGATTCGGGCTTGAGCTTGGAATTTTGTGAGGGAGGACTGGAATGTACATCAAGCCTTAACTTATTGGCGGTAGAGTTTTCCTCCATCTAAAATTCATTGTTATTTCCCAAACGTCAATTTCTTTTGTAGCTTTTCCGGGCTGATATCGGTCATAAATCATCCTGCAGTAGTTCTGAGATTCGGGATTGATGTCAAAATCATGTTCAACCATTTTGGAGTGCACTCCGAGTGTTTTTGAGCTGGCAGTAGTAGGAAATCCGAGCTATAATCCATGACTCTGATGAGGCGGGAGGACATTTTCAAACGTTTTGAGCTCAAAACGCATCGCAACCATCTCAACAGCAATTTCAGAATTCGAGAGTTAGCTGAAAATCTCGTAAAATAATCCCAGAATTCATCGCTGTTGTTTCTCAGGAGGCAGCAGAATGGTCACTGACTTAGGATCAACAATTATGGTCAAATATCCAGAGTCTATAACATATTTCTGGCTAAAAACCGCTCTTAAAATTAATAACAGTGATTCCCAGGTTCGAAGATAGGCCCAGAATTCAACTATAGGGTCTTAGAATGTACTCCAAGTATATTTAAGTTGGCAGTAGAACGAGGGACTCGTCACGTGTATGTTTTGTTTCGGGAGAATATCGTTGTTTTGGGGGGGGGCGTTTATCGCCCCCTCCACCCCTCCCCCCCTCGAGTTAAGGACAGAAAAGGCGTCGCGCAACGTGTAGCTGAGGAAATTTCGGAGCGAATGTCGTTCGAATCATCCCGATAGCTGATGAAGCCGAATGAAGCGGATTTACTAGCAAAGTTGAGTTTTTGAAAAGATAGTGCGACGTGGTGTGATGGGCGTCGAGCCGCTCGATGATGAGATGGTATGTGGATGAGATTCGATCCAAGATTGAATCTTGGTGTCGTGATTATGCGGTGAAAATGCGTCGTTTTCGGTTGCCGGGTGCGACGGATTGCCCAAACGCGAGGCTGCGATCGCGTGACGATAGCACATTTCGAAGGAATTGCGGCGTGGGCTCGAAATCGCGACTTTGCGGCTGAATAATCGCATCAGACACCACGAGAATCACAAATAAGAACACCTATATACGTCTGCAGACACTGAATAAATTTAATGTGAGATGCGTGACGTATAAAACGGGAATCAATCGATATAATGGGATTTATAATCGTCGCACAGTGGGGTACGCGCATCTTTCTAGGGCTCAGCGCCACGTGAATTCTCAACTTATTGCCATGTCCGGGAACGAGGAGTGTTGCTTTCAGTTATCAGAATACCGTCCAATCCCGGACACAGCGATAAGTTGAGAATTTGCGTGGCGCTAAGCCCTAGGAAGATGCCCTGGCCCCACTGTGCGTCGAACGATATATTGGTAAAGTATACGTAGCGACTGCAGGGCACGGACTGCTGATCCGGCAGGAATGAGCCGGCAAGAGAAAGTCGTGCATGCGGGCTGATGCACGGCTCCCCTTGCCCGCGATAGCTACCCACGTCTTGTGATGAAGGTCATCAATTGCGGGAGTGAGATGAAATGATGACCCGCGCGTGGTGCGGACTTTTGCTACCCGTTGGATTAATGTTTTTGTCGTTACTTTAGAGCAGAGTTCAGATAAATGATAGATATCCCGCGGTACACTCATGATAATTAGCCGAAATTTTCACTAATAATAGGAATTCATGAATCTCAACCACGAGCATCTAAAATTGCTCATTCTTTCTTCTTGATACTCATCGATGATATACATTATCGATTTCACCACGATTAGATTCCAACTTATGCGTGAATTGTTTTTGGATTCTTTAAGTTTTTCCAAGATTTTGTCAGGGTCATTCCAAAATCATTCCAAGATCATTTCGAGGTTACATTAAGATTCTTCCAAGGTTTTCAAGATTAAAGACACATGACCCAGATTGCCTCAAAACCACCTCAAGAAAAACCTCCAAGAATAGCATACCCGCATGCGCGTCTTGCCGTGTAAAGCTTCATCGCGTAGCGAGGAAGCGCGGAAACACGCAGTTTGCGAGTCGAGTCGTGTGGATATTTCGGAAATATATGACATTTTCACCTGGGTACCTTCAAGGCACCTCATAATTTTAGGGTTGCAATTCGGAAGATTTTGATGAAGAATTCAAATACATGAAATGAGATGAGATATAGAAAATTTTGGACTCTACGCTGATGTTGGTGCGTTTCGCTTCTCCTCGACATATCCGGCTCTGCAGGGGGACTGGAGGGATCTGTCACGTTAGTCCCCGACGACACCGAGCCTAAGTTGCCTGGTGATCGAGATTTCGATATCGGAATGACGGGTTCGATATTCGATATGGGGATAATGGGTTGGATAAGATCTTTCTCGGAAGCGGCTGCACATTGTAATGGATGCGCACCAGTAGGTGCTGCCATCATGTTTGAATGTATGGAATTGACCGGTGAGCGGGCAGACCTTCGTGAAGAACGCCGGTGGGCGCGAGCTCCCATGTAACTATGTCAACAAGTGACTGTTTCTTGTATAATGATGAAGTCTCTTAGTAGTAATCAGTGACTCGAATCATTCGTGAATCGCCCAAACATTACATCGCGCAGTCGACGAGTGGAAATCAGAATGCTTCGAGGTGATATACGATATACAGTGAGAATAAGAAAAGGTGTGGCTGTGGGTGGCGCGTGCGAGGTCATGAGAGTACTGATTTGTCAATCGACGGGGAAGACGAGGTATTCCACGAAACGATAGAGCATCGAGAAGCTGGAATGGCATCGCAAATATTGAATTTATAGCCAACAGAGCATTTATCATTCAGTGGAAACGTGTCAGAGAACTGGAGCATATGAAAGAATAGCTTCGATATATTCATGATCGCTTCAAAGGCCATCAAAGAAGCCGATGATGTGAAAATAGCAATCTCATTAAATCTGCTGGAAGAAGAGGCGCAAGAAAGGGAAGTCCGAACTATCAGAAGAAAAATAAGGAGAAATTTGATGAAGTAGTGCAAGCATTTGTGGAGTACTGCGAGCCAAAAAAAATGAAACCATGTGCAGACATAATTTTTCACGAGATCACAGAGTGCAGACGAGCCTCTTGATGAATTTCTAACAGATTTAGAAAAGCTGAGTCTGTATTGTGAGTTTGGTGAACCCAAGGGTGGATTAATAAGAGATAGAATCATCACTGGGATAACAGATGACGAATTGAGACCGAAACTCCTCGCAATTGAGAAGCTTGATCTTAAGCGTGTGAGTGTCATAACCCTAAGATTTCAATTTTTCATTCATCAATCTCTAAAATACACGTACTAATGAGGCTGTATATAATATTCAAATCTTCGCGCGTATTAGCGCCGATGAGGCAGATTCTTGCTTTCCTTTTAGTATCACGCGTGGGGAATAGACACACACTAAGACGTAAATATGTATATACTAATACATAGAAACTCTGGAATATTCCATAAATTTCTATGAGGAATTTTTCATGTAGAACTTCATAAAATGGTAATTTTTCTTTTGTTATGATAAAGCCCATTTCCTGAGCTATAAGATGTATATAGTCACTTTTGAGAACAAATTAACTTTGGACATTTATTTTATTTTTCAAACAAAATGTTCTTGTAAAAAAGAGAAAATTAATTTTCTTGTTCCACTTTTTTGATGCATGATTACGTTCATATTCTAAAAAACGTAATCTATCTTAAAGTTCCCCATTTAAGAGGAAATAAGCCCAAAATTGGACATGTTGTAAATATTGTAAATATTTATTGTAAAATGAATTCGTGAGAGAAATAGCCTGTTTTCACATGAAGGTATGGATGGGAAAAATAGCCTAGTATAAAAGGAACTAAAATTTTTGGTTGATTTCTATCAATTTCCAAAATAGATGAAAAACCACGTGTTTCTAGAAAGTTCTAAGAATTTATCTTTTTATTCCTGGCAATAAATAGAAAATGAGTCTATCTGAATTTTGCGTTGAGTTCATTTCCTTTAGAGATGAAGAATCAAATTGGGTATGCAGATTTTGCAAGATTGCTCCATTTGTGTCATTTTTTCAATGAAATAGTGATTCTTAGAATGATCGATAATCTATTCGTACATCTACCATACTATACAGATATACAGGTATATTGTACAGCCAAAAGACCAGGTATAAATACAGGCTCATCAGGCCATTTAGGGCGGCTTATGCTCAGTTGGATGTCAGAGATGTATCGAGCTCGGTCTCTTGGCTATCACTCCATAGTGCTCATGTATATGAGATTATCAATAAATGCTATATGATTTCAATATATTTTGAGTTTCAATGTGTACTCAAAATTTGTAGAATCTCGATACAGCTCAGAGACGTGATTTGGGTGGAGGAACGGCCCTAAGTACCCGTCCTCACAGAAAATCAGCAATCTCATCCAACCTCTACGCAGATATCCTGGATTGGTGAGTCGGTGGCCCTAAGTCCCCACCACCCCCATCTACGTGTCTCTGCGATATCCAAGTCGTATGATTTTCGAAGGATGATATGTGAGTGGCCCTAAGTACCCACTCCATTCACCTTCTAAAATCATTAAATTTCTCTCATCATATTTCATTTCGTCCAAGGGCCCAAGTACCCAAGGATGGGTGAAATTTGATGAAGGAATGAAAAATTGATCACCCCTCAAGACTATTATTATCTCATGAATATACGCACACCTCTATCGAGGTATCCCTTCACGATCATTATGCTCCCGCTCTCTTCCTAGATCCAGAGCTCATATTTGTACCCTTACAAGCGATGTATCAACGAGTGTCGTATAGCAGAAATGATGCGGATGTAAGAACAATTACTCAAAAAGAACACGATACACCAAGTCGATATCATCAGAGGAAATAGAGGTTATGGCACGCAAGCCAACAGAAGCATCAATAGAGGAGTAAACGCTCAAGTGCCACACCAGAAGCAGTAGCATCAACAGCGGCAGGGCGGCGACGATACAGCGCAGCCATCGCGCGCACAACGGGCAGAGGAGCAGACAGCTTCGTCGCAGCACCAGCAGCGCAGACCATGCGGCCGATGCGGATGGCACCACCAATACGAGCAGTGTCCAGCGTACAAGGCAGAGTGTGATTTGTGTCATGAAATTGGCCATTTTCAAAGAGTGTGTGATTCAAAGCAAGTGAATGTGGTAGTGAATCAGAGTGAAGAATGAGTAAACCCACGTGGCTTGGCCATGTAGGAGTAATCAGAGACGATAAAAAATCACAGATCTTAGGTATTACTGATAATTGGTATGAGATGATCGAGATAGTGAAGACAGGCAAAGACCTAAACACTAAATTGGATAGTGGAGCAGATATGGATGTCAATATGCGAGAGAAATTTTTCTGAACTTGTACCCAACATGGAACTCGAGCCGGTAAACACGTTCCCGACGTCGTACACAAACGACCCGATACCAATTGTAGGAAGGATACATCTAGACTGTATTGTTGAAAGCAAGCAGTGGAATATTGGCTTTTATGCAGCGGACAATCCGGGAGTGCCTGTTTTCGGGAGACCCAACTTAGAAAGGTTGGATTTGGTGAAGAGAGTTCGGGAAGTCAATGAAAACATCGATAAAACAACCTTTTTGACAAGAATTTATAACGATCTTCTTGGCGGGATAGGTAAAATCGACTATGAATATGAATTTCGATTAAAGCCAAATGAAGGTAGAATATGTGGTGGATGCAGAATACGATTCAAATCACTGGAAAGATTCAAAGATCAGCTAGACTATATGAGCCAGAGTGGGTTGATTGCGAAAGAGACCGAATCCACAGGGTTCGTACATCGAGTGTTGATAGTGGGTAAATCGGACGGGATGATTAGGATCGTGCTTGACCCTGTAGATTTGAATGAAAATTTACTGAGACACCCTACACAATCACCAATGTTTGAAGAATTAGCCACAGAAATGGGAGGTGCAAAAGTATTCAGTGGGATTGATGCTTCAAAGGCATTTTCACAAATTCCTTTAACAGAAAAGAGTTCGAAGTTAACAATTTTCCAAACACCTTACGGTAAATTCAGGTGGCTTCGGCTACCGCCAGAGACAACAGTTGCCTCAGACACGTTTGACGAGACTGTTCAAAAAATTTTCCAGCACATTACAAGAGCCAGAATTCTTAGAGATGACATAATGATTTTTGGTGAAGACGAAAAAGAGCATGATCGTATTCTTGAGGAAGTATTCGAGGCAGCAAGACAGGCGAATGTGAGGTTCAATTTAGAAAAGTGTGAGTCTAACAAAGCATCAATCAAACTTTCGGGTCATATTCTCACAGCACAAGGATTGAAAATTGACGATCAAAGAGTAGAGGCAATAAGAAACATGGACAAACCAAGGAATATGAATGATGTCGAGAGATTGCTTAGCATGCTCACATACGTATCGAAATTGGTACCGAAAGAGTCGGTACTGACGGCTTCGCTCAGAGAACTATTGAAGAAAGTCGCAAAATTTGAATGGACAGGGGTCCATTATGAAGTTTTTAGAGTCATCAAAGAGTTTTTATCAATAGCTCCTGTGTTGCAATATGATGATGCAAATTTAGAGTGTAAATTGAGCGCAGATGCGAGCAGCGCGGTCCTGTTGCAAAAAAACTTACCAGTAGCATATGCGTCGAAATCATTTACTTAGAGTCAAAGAAACTGGACACAGATTGAAAAATGAATGTACGCAATTGTTTTTGCGTGTGAAAGATTTCATCAGTACATGGTGGGAGGTGAATCGACAGTAGAGAGCGATCACAAGCCATTGATTCCTATATTTAGTAAAAGTTTATGTGATACACCAATTTGATTGCAAAAAATGCGCATGCGACTTCAAAGATATGATCTAAAAGTGCAATATAAACCAGGTAAAGAACTTTTAATAACAGATACGTTATCAAGAGCACACTCAGAGGAAGCAAGTGAGAGTAACGATCTGAATTCTCGGATTTCAAACGTTGTCTTAGCAGGACACATGGATGATAAGATGAAACAAAGGTACATAGCAGAAACGGAAGCCGATACACAATTGCAAAAAGTTTTGCTGAAAGTTTTGCAAAAAGTTTTGGCTGAAGCCAAAGATGTGCCCGACATATGCAAAGCATCTCAGACATATCAGAGTTGCATTTTTGAACATGAAGGACTTTTATATGGAGACGACAGAATAATTGTACCAAACAGTTTAAGGAGAGAGGTTCTTGAAAAATTACACTATAATCATATGGGCATGAAAAAGACAAAGATAAGAGCCCAGGGAATCGTATTCTGGACGGGTGTCATGCGAGACATCGAAAATGTTATTCCCAAATGCGATGCGCGCGCTGAATTCCAAAGGCAGAACACCAAAGGAAGCTTGATTCCAATTGAGATACCAAAATCATGCTGGAAAAAATAGGAGTAGACTTATTCTATCTGGATAGGAAGCCACATATCGGTGTTATAGACTATTACTCGAAATATGTTGAAGTTGGATTGCTCAAGGATGAAACCTCTGGATCAGTTATATTGGCTCTGAAGTCGGACTTCTCCAGACTGAGTGTACCAAATGTGGTACAATGGGAGAATAGTTCTTGTTCTGATTCTCAAGAATTTAACGAGTTCAGTAAGGGTTGGAATTTTGAGCATATCACATCCAGTCCAAGATACCCGCAAAGGAATGGTATGGTAGGGAGATGTGTACAAACAGTGGAAGAAGTAATGAAGAAAGCCTGTTATGATAATAAAGGTCCATATCCAGCCCTACTTGAATTAACCCTCAGTTACCTAGGTGGGATTCACTTACACTCCAACCTAGGTGGTAGCCAAATGGCACACTTCACGAAAATCGCTTCATTTCCGCAGTTTTTTTGTGGAATACCACGGATAAAGATTACTTTTATATGCTTGCACCATTTCAGAATCAATATGAATTTCCTCCCCAACGTTTGGAGTACACATACTTTTTCAAAAAATTCCTGAAGATGTCATCTTTTTCCCTCTTTCCTAGGTTAAACTGATGAAGAATTTTTCAAATTCTCAAAAAACTATATCAATTATGGCTTAGGTCGCTCTGCAAGCCATTTTTCTATTAGAAAGAGACTTCAAAGAAGCTATTGTCATTTGATTTGAAAGAATATTGTCCAAAATCAAAATTTTGACTTTTGGCGGTGATACATTTTAAGTACTCATTTTGGTGATATTTTGAAAAGAAATTTCTTTTCATATTTTGAATTCGGTCCATTCGAAGAATAATACCAATATATGAAATTACATGTAGGCCACAGGTTCCCAAAAATGAGAGGAACGATTGAAATTTCGCGTGTGCCAAAAGTCTACCACCTAGGTAATTAAGGGTTAAGAAACATGCCTGTATCAAACGAGATTCAATCACTAAATTAGACCATGCTAGGCAGAAATGTTGAAAGGGTGCTACCTAATTTCTTTGAAACAAGTGAAAGCTGTCCAGAGCTCAGAGAAAAACTGAGAAAGAGACGATTGGATCAGAAAAAAATATCATGACGCGGTCTGTAGAGATTTGCCGCAGTTGAATGAGGGTGATCGGGTGAGATTTAGGAATGATAAAACACGGGAACTGGCTGAAATAGTGGAAAAAGGGGACAACCAAGGTCATACAAAATTATCAATGAGCTTGGAAATGTTGTGAACAGGAATATAATCTAATTGAAAGCAGATAAAGGGCAGTATTTCAGGCTGAGACCGAAAGGTACTTTTTATGATAATACAGACGACCTAGATGAAAATGGGAACGATCTGAACGATTCCTCAGCTGATGACCTAGATCAGTCTTCCATGGACTTGTCAAGTCGAACTGGACCTGTCAAGTCAAACTGGCGATATAGAGCAAAGTTCCATTAACCAAAACCAAGTCAATAGACCGGTGAGTAGGTACTGGCGTGTTGTGAGAAAACTTATATACTCAAATTATTTTGTTATTTGATAAAGAAGGAAGATGTAATGGATGCGCACCAGTAGGCGCCGCCATCATGTATGAGTGTATGGAATTGACCGGTGAGCGGGCAGACCTTTGCGATCCACGCCAGTGGGCGCGAGCTCCCATGTAACTTTGTAAACAAGTAATTGTTTCTCGTGTAGTAATAAACTCTTTTAGTAGTAATCAGAGACTCGAATTATTCGTGTATCGCCCAAACATTACACATATGAGCCAGTTTCATGTATGATAAGGACAATCAAAATCTCGATCACCAAGCCACTTAGACTAGGTGTCATCGGGGACAAACCTGACAGATCTCTCCAGTCTCCCCGAAAAGCCGGATCTGTCGAAGAAAGAGGAAACGCACCAACATCAGCGTCGAGTCCAACATCTTTCCTATCTCATCTCATTCCATGTATTTGAACCCTGCATCAAAATCCTTCAAGTTGCGACACTCAAATTGTTAGATGCCTTAAAGGTACATCGTTAGATATCAGCTGATACCTATCTATGTCACTGATATCAGCAAACTGTGCTTGTTAAAATTGCCCGCATAAGTCGATTCAAGCATTTGATATGTTGAGAATCATATATGAGTTACGAAAAAGGATTTGCAACTTCGAACATTATACGAATACCCGGGGAAAGGACACCAGGTGCACGTTTAGCCGCTTTTTCTTCGTTGTTCATTGAATCTGAGAAGTTCTAGAGTAACGTCCACGTACTCAACATGATCGAAGGGCTGACTCAAACAAGTCTATTCTCTTCCGTAGAGCTGGGTCTTGGGAGAAATTACTCGTACATCCGATTCTCTGGGCGATTCCAACATTCAAAGCGCATCATGTAACCTCCATCATATTATCCAGGACTACTCATCAAAAGATCACTATGATGAGTCATGCAGGTACATCATAGTTATCCTTGGGGACTGTGACATGAGAGTATAACAGACTCCCAAAGAATCGCTCTGACTCTGCCATATTTACCCAATCAACACTCTCAAGGCATAAATATTGCTATATGATCTCACACAATTATTCTTTTTCAGCATCAACAGTTGTGAGACTGGTCCAGGCTGGAATTTTGATATCCAAGAGCTCGAATACAATCCTTCGAGGAAAGATATCACAGATGGAAGAATTCATCATCTCTTGACTGAGGAACTCTGCAAGCCGCATAAACGAGTGAGTGACGTGAACTTTGAGCCCAACACAACAAAATCGACATTTGAAGAGATAAGCGAGGAGAAGGGCTGGGAATCGATCATGATATCCGTTCCAGAGCAGAGAATCAAGTTAAAACCCAAAATACATCTTCCATTTCTTACTCCATTCAATTTTCCGAAAACCTCAATCTCGAGGATGTAACAGGATTTGGTCTTCTTGGTTCTTCTAAGTCGATTTTCTCCCATTTGATAGATCATTGGATACATTTGAGGCTATACTGATGTCTTCATCGATTTGTGAGTGATTGTCATGGAGAAGAAAATATGTGCGTGACGACCACGTGCATAGGGAGGTGAAACTACGTGTGTTATTCTGGTATAGTCATTTTTCGTTGCTAATGATAACCTCCTGGGATCGAGAATCACTCCATTTCTCGCTTGAATACATGGTCCACGATATAACAGAACATGGAGATTCTCTCTCCATCCGACATCTCTGATCTTGGGACTTTGAATTTCCTCAATGTATCGTGATGAACATTAATTGAGTTGGACAACTCAGGCAGAATTGGACATATTATTCTCCCCCGGTTGTTATTCCACGAATGAAACTATCGATCTGTGGTACGAAAAGTATGCCACACGGATAGTAGTTTC
Organism: Eretmocerus hayati; assembly: GCA_029851415.1. Lineage (NCBI taxonomy): Eukaryota > Metazoa > Arthropoda > Insecta > Hymenoptera > Aphelinidae > Eretmocerus > Eretmocerus hayati. The sequence continues at coordinate 72,343,289 of CM056744.1, read as the reverse complement.
GAGCTGCGCTGAATACCGAGTGAACACTGCATCGATAGTGGTTCCATAATTCTATGGAAGCCCCTGTGGCCATCGCGCGGCTCGGGTTGCGGGGGTACTACCAACGCTTTTCCGCGGCTTGCGCGCGTGCGCGGGATGGTAACAACCGGCTTCCACATCACCCGAAGGCAGTCCGAGCGGTATTCCAATGTACTGTCATGAATGCAACTGAACAATCGCTAGAAAATGACGTGACGGCTCCCCCCTCTATTGTTTACACAATCTTGCGTCGTCTGGTCAACGGATCCATCGCTTACGATTACTCGACTTCTGAAGGGTTCTGCACTCTCACGCAAATATCTCAGGCTTCCCCATCTCGTCTACAGTACATACTGCAATGGCATAAGGCGATGCAACGGGTTCGGATGACTATTCCCAATATCACACCTGAAATTTGGAAAGAAACAATGACGAGTCGATTCAAATCCATGATTCTATGCTTATGGGTTCATTAGAGATGATCCTCATCGAGCTTTCTATCGTCTCCGACTTCTGGAAGAGATTTGTGTTCATCCAACAAACAAGGCGTCTCAACCGAGTTTCCTTCGGTTACGATAATTATCGGCTCTGGAGGACTGCCAAATCCAGCTATTGTTGTCGCTTGTACGATGACAGAGTATCTTCTGACAGGTACTGAATCCACAAGATTTGTTGAAGATCTATTTCCAAAAACACTTATGTTGTTCCAGGTTGATTTCGCCCATATTCATCAGTTGAGTATGCAACGTAGTAACTCTGAATTACACCATCAATATTGTTCGTTTTTTCCACGCAACCATGACTTTAATGCTATTTATCAAGAACCATTCGATGTCCTGGACTCTTCCTGGGATATCTTCTTCAGTGTAGCATTCTATCAGCTCACTGTAAGGAATCCCGTATGTTCCATTGTACAAAGTCCGAACGTTGAATTAATGAAGCATGAACGGTTCTAGATCCTTTCATGACGATTTTAGTGATGTTCTCTATGCCACTGACGAATCATCCATTTCGAGGACAGGTGTATGACAAACTTCGGATCAGAAGTCTTAGGCTCCACCTCTACAGAAGCTGGGAGTCCTTCTATTCCCATTCCCCGAAAGAAAGTTGTAAAAGAATGAGGGGGAATTTGTTCTGACAAAGAATTGAACTTTGAATCCTCATGGGTACAAAGAATGAGAGACGATATGTTTCAACAATAGATTATAATCCCACTTCTCATATAATGAAGATTTTGAATAGAATGTGTAGTATATTCGGAACGTGAGGTCCAATATAAGCACGTTAAACTTCAATCACTTAAGGGGACGTCGGAGCCCTATCAATATTGTAGAGTTACCGACATGATCGAGTTTTCGTATTTCTCGATGAATTTTTGAGATATCAAAAATCTAACAAGTAACGCCGATTCTATGAGCCATACAGAATCGGCGTTACTTACAAGGAGAAGTCCAACCTTGCGGAACACGGATCTTGATGGAACTCTGGGGATCATCCCGTTTTGGTGAGAACTGAACGTATCTCAAAGGGTTTAATCCTATGGGCCTCCTATTCTGAGATACAGCTACAGAAATTTGCATTGTTAGTATATCTATACCATGTGACCACGATATTTTGGACAATGTTTGGAGGTTATTACCATGCCCTGCACTTGCGCGTGTACCTTTTGTCCAAAATATCGTGGTCACGTTGTATAGACGACTTTTCAACATAGGCCCATATTGGCAATGCTAATCTCCATAACTGTATTTGAGGATAAGCGGCCCATGGGATCAGACTCTTGGAGATATCTTCATTTTTCATCAAAACAAGACAATTCCCAGTGTTTCATCAAGATCCGTCTCCCGCAAAGCTGGACCTCCCCTTGTTAGTAGAATCCCGATATCTCGAAAATTCATCGAGAAATCCGAAAACTCGACAATGTCGGTATCCTACATCCTCTTAAGGCTAAGAGAAATTGGTTCTAATTCAAAACTTGATCCTCTGGAATCGTCACTATCTTCACAGGTGCCGGGTTCAGAAACTAAGAGATACCAGACGTAAACTTGAGAGTGCTTACAGATTCATTCGCACCCTGGTTGGAATGAAACTCCTCTGTATTTTGGTTTTTTCCAGCTTTACTGACAGGCTTGGGATCATCTTGTTTTGAGAAAGGCGTAACTGTCAGTTCTTGCAGAGGGAGTGAAACTTCTTGCCGTAACTGTGAGTTTTCGCAGTAAGAGTAAAACTTCTTGTCGTTCGATTCTGCAACACGGAACTCCCTGTCTTTGCTCCTCCCGTACATCAAAACACATTGGATTGCTTTCTCACCAGAACACAACTAGGTGCACTCAATCTCAATCATGACAGCTGATCTGTAATTCGCACTCTCTCGGACACAATGACCTTAAGGAGGTTCCTCTGCTATAGTCCATCCGAGACGACAACAGATGAGTCTTTCTGCGCTATCAATGGCCGCGAGCCAATAGCGGTCCGTCTCTATGTTCTACGTTAGCCTCATATTACTATAACGAGCCATCGACACGTTTGAGTTGACACAAGAGTTTTTCATGAACTTTTCGATATCTTGGAACTCACAAGTGACCAACTCACAAGTCTACTTTTCATTTGCTTGAATGTTTCATTCATATTTTATGTGTTATTCGTTGAATTTCTAGTAAAAACACGCTGTGAAGTCAACCCGAAAATGATGATGTGAGCTCAGAAAGTACGTGCTTCCCATAAGGCACCGTGCCAATTCTGACGATTTTCATGAATCGAAATCTCAGCTCACGTGTAACCCCGTGTCTTGAATTTTGAGTATATCTTCCACATCATCATCAGAACCCCGTGACTTGAATTCCACCAGAATCTCGCTGTTACTTCTCTTTACCAGTAATTGTCTACAAGTGAGCGTGATAAGGACGAAAACTGATCGGTCAGGCTCTTATGGTTTAGCGATCAACGCGATGCTCCATAAGATACCGCGCTTAACCTTTAAAAATGTCAATGCTGATGGTGAGACTCATAAGACTTTCACTGTATCTATTTCATTCACGAAGCCCGAAATAATTTGCAACTCAGCAAGTTCAGGTGAACATGAAATAATATTTATTGAAAAGTATACATGGAAGGCGCACAGAACAGGTCTTAACTCGACGGCTGCTCCTGCAGAACTGGATTAAGTTGATAGCGCGCGACGGCGCGACGATCGCTCTTCGTAGATTATAAGGGCCAGAATTGAACCTATGCGCACTCTCACGTGGTACACTCATTATAACACTGACGAGTAGAGTTTTTTCCCACGAATACCGAATTTTACAACATCCCCCCTAAAACTCTACACTACCCACAAACACTGTCGAAACAATCATGTTTAATAAGATTTCTACGAATGAGCCCTAACTTATCTCTCAAGTACAAGAATTGTGGTCTAGCCAATGCTCTGGTAAAAATATCAGCTAATTGCTCATCAGTGTTGACATCTTTTACATTAATCTCTCTTTTTCGTGATTATCGCGCACAAAGAAGCATTTCACATCAATATGCTGACTTCTTTGATGGAATACTAGATTTTTGATGAGCATGACCGCACTCCGATTATCAATATATAAGGTGAAATCTTTCAAATCAATTTCACAATCACCAAGAAGTTTCTCGATCCAAATGACCCCTCTTGCTGCAGATGCCGCACTAACATATTCTGCTTCAGCTGTTGATTGAGATGTACATTGTTGTCCTTACTCTGCCATGTGATCGCGGCATCAGCAAATTTACAAAGGATACCAAATAGTTGATTCAGGCTGCATTTTCACGCTAGCGATTCTTCGCCGTGGCGAGCGATCTTCGTCATTGGCGTGAGAGAGAAAGTTGTATCAGTCGTTCTCTCTCACACCAATGGCGGAGATCGCTTGCCGCGGCGAAAAATCGCCAGCGTGAAAATGCAGCCTTATGATCGGTTTTATCACCTGCATCATCATCAGAATCACTATAAGCTTCAAAATTCCCCTTCTTGGAATACAAAAGTCCCAAATTAACTGTATCTACCAAATGAGGGAATGAATCAAGGATCATTCCTCGCCCAATTGAAAGAATGAATCGAGGACCATTCTTTGCTGAAGTGGATGCTCCATTGAGAATGAATCCAGAGCACATGTGAAAATGACTCTGCAGTAGACCCCGTATGATCAACTGTCCACAAACCAATTATCCAAAATTGAGACTACAAGTTCTCAGCCAAATAAACCAACCATGAAATCTTACCAAACGTTTAATGTCTCGGGATATGAGACGTGATCTCTTCTGTGCCCCAAAACACAGCGAGGGTTGCCAATCAAACCAAACCAATTTTCGAAAATAAGTCGATGATGATCTCCACTTAATATAAAATTGATGGACGAGTGCAAATTCAACTAGACTTGAGATGTCTCGTACTATGAGACGCGATCTCTTTTGTGCTTCATAGCACAGAAAGAGTTGTCATTCAAACCAAACCAATTCTTGAATATGAGATTATGATATCCTGGACAATGACTCGAAAATGAGTATGCACATGTATATAGTACAGTATGCCTAGCTTATTTTCCAAAACCAAATATTTGAAAAATGAGAAACTGAATCTCGTCTGCACAAAGTACAGAGAGAATCTTGATCAGAAATAGAGCTGAACCAGAACCAAATGAAAAAACATGCAGCAAACCCATGAATCAAAATTGAGTGAACATTCGGCCATTCAATTTTCCAAACCCAAATGAACTTTTGAGTGTACCAAGTGCAAGATATTTTGAATATCTACTTTTACCTGGGATGAGTCGAAGGAACTCTGACTCAAAAACTGTTCGAAGGCGATGCTTGCGCAGCAGTTGCGTGATGGAATTCTGAAATTCCACATCCATATGTGACCAGTAAGTTCTGCGAACGACCAATCAGCATCAGCTCAGTCAATTCAATTGCCAATCCAATCCAATTGTGATCAATCTAACCAGTGTACGCCTGATGAGACGTCTTAGTTGTGACAGGTTGTAGAATCGGGTGCGGTCATGTTCCTCAACAAAAGAAATGCAAAATGAGAACGAATCGTAGATGATGGTGTATGTCTATGGCCAATTGCACACACTATTTGAACATGATAAACATCCACGAGGTTCTAATTTCCACGACTTTCCGATCTGATGGAAAATAGAAGAAATAATCAACTAATACGCGAACTTTGACAAAAAGTCAGCAATTGTGCATCGAAATGCACTTCCAAATATCTACAGCGAAGAGTTGTTCGCGAAGAGTAATCAGTCCAAATAAGTCGAAATTTCAGGAATGAAGATTGTCTGCTGAGATATGTCAGGAACGATTCAAACATCCACCAAAAACTTTAGTCAAGTGTCACGTATACACGGTTGATTATGATGACATTCAAAAAACCAACTCGAAAATAAAGTATGATCGAGATATTCGTTCATCTGATCAAGTGAATTCCATTGCAAAATTTTCCGACAGTTCATGAAAATTCCATAAAACCAAGTAATGAACTGTCTGATTTGAGAGTATTCTACAATATGAATCCAAAGCGCTCTTGATCGGAATATTAAAAGGCCACTCAAAAAATCAAACTTGTTCCTGATATTAACATCCAACAAAAAAGACGATACAAGAACGCGTAAAAGTTGCGAGCCGGGTGCTCCATTCAACTTTGAATTTTAACCATGAATCCTATTTGCCAATCGATCTACGTAGCAAGGACAATATCCATCAAATATGCTGAGTGAGAGTCAATACCGATCATAAATGCTCGGCCAAGCGCAACCAAAACAAACCATCATATGCTTGTTGAGTCTCTCACCAGCTGAGCGCATCTTTGTGCGTGAGCGCGAAAGAGACAGTGCGAGAGAGACAGCGCTCTCAGCGCACGCAAGTATAGCCATCCAAACGAGAAAGGTATATGAAACGATACGCTCACCAATATCTTTGCGCGGTGAGCTGGGGGAGCAACGCAGCCAACTCATTCCCACCAATCCAGTGTACGCGCCCAGACAGTAGAGTCGGGCAGCAGGAGAAGTCCCTTCTCCAGGCGCGTCGCCGATCAAGACGAAGCAGGGGAAGGGTGGTAGGCTGATAGATGGCGCCGTTGTGACGTCACCACGGCAAACAGCAGGCTCAAACGATGATAAATCGCGGGACAATTCTGCGATGCGCGCCAAGACCAATGCGCTACCTTGCTCCCGCTTCCAGACGATGATGCCACACCACTTCCAAAGCAATAATTTTTGCTGCTGCACTGCTGCTATGGGACCAGGATGTCCTTTCTGGATCTTGATGATGTCGTTGATTGTTGGCGATGCCCTCGAAGCCAAATGCTTACAAGTCCCGCGTCGAACACTCACATTCGACGGCCTTATTTAATCACAAAGATTTTAAGCTTGGTCGATGTTGGCTGGAAAAGCTGGGAAAACCTATGACTTTAAACGCTCATAATATCAGTCTAATTAAATACATTGACAATTCGAATTGATTTTCTGAAATAGAATCCTCACTCTTCCGAGAAAAATCATCGGAGAATTGCAACTTTTAGAGCACTGTCACGCGGTCTAACAGCAACAAGCAGGTTGTATAACAGTACCAGGATTTTATACATCGCACACTTAATGCGATGTACCCTTTGGTCAGGCCCTAAGAACCCTTTATAAGTAAATATTGCCCCTTCTTCCATTCCGCCGAGTTCTCAGGTCACCCGCGGTCGAACGGCGAAACTCGGCCCGACCACCCAAGTCGAAGTCTCAGCGAGGGCGCGTCGCACAGTGGGGCGAAACATTGATTCTGCGCCATTGAGAGCATCCAGATGGATTGGAGCTGTCATCTCGAACTTGCGGAAACTCAAAAATACTGCGAAGTTTATCTCACATGATCTTGATATCAAATGCTTCGAAGTAGGGGTGAGAAAATGGTAGCTGGAACTATTGAAGACGATTCAGCTGTCGAACTATTGTCAAGGAAACCATGAATCTCGTTAAAGTTCAACTGACCTTTTGAATCGGATCGGAAAAAGTGTTTTTCAAATCACGCAAGTTCCGGAAGACACCTAGACTCTATGATTTTCATGGTCGTTTACTCATTTTCGATCGTTTCTTGGCGAGCAAGGGACCGAAAACATTGCAGCGGCAGTTTCATGACACCCGGTTTGAAGCATTCGATCAGTTGATCTCGTGAGATGGTGCCTGTGGGGTTTTCCGAATCCCGCAAGTCTCAAATGACACCTAGATTCCATGATTTTGGGGGTCGTTCTACGATTTTCGAATGTTTTCCCGTGAAAAAGGGTCATAAAACATTCCAGCGGAAATTTCATGACGACCGCTGCAAAGCATTTGATCGGTTGATTGCGTGAGATGGTATCTGGACTGTTTTCAGAAACCCGTAAGTCCCAAAAAATACCCAGATTTCATCGATTTCGGGGGTCATTCTACGATTTTCGAGGATTTTCCCGGTGAAAAAGAGTCAAAAAACATTCCAGCGGCAGTTTCATGACACCCGGTTTGGAGCATTCGATCAGTTGATCTCGTGGGATGGTGCCTGTAGGGTTTTCCGAATCTCGCAAGTCTCAAATGACACCTAGATTCCATGATTTTGGGGGTCGTTCTACGATTTTCGAGTGTTTTCCCGTGAAAAAGGGTCATAAAACATCCCAGCGACAATTTCATGACGACCGCTTCAAAGCATTTGATCGGTTGATTGCGTGAGATGGTATCTGGACTGTTTCCAAAAACCCGTAAGTCCCAAAAAATACCCAGATTTCATCGATTCCGGGGGTCATTCTACGATTTTCGAGAGTTTTCCCGGTGAAAAAGAGTCACGAAACATTCCAGCGGCAATCTCATGAAACTTGCTTTGAAGCATTTGATGAGTCAACCAAATAGAGAAGTATCTCTAGTGTTTTTCGAATCCCGCAAATTCCAAAAGACACCTGAATTCCATGAATTTCAGGGTCGTTCCCAGATTCTCAATCGTTTCTTGACGAACAAGGGCCCGAAAACACCCCAGCGGCGATTTCATGACACCCGCTTTCAAGCATTCGATCAGTTTATCTCGTGAGATGGTGCCTGTAGGTCCTCCCGAATCCCGCAAGTCTCAAATGACACCTCGATTCCACGATTTTGGGGGTCGTTCTAAGATTTTCGAGTGTTTTCCCGTGAAAAAGGGTCATCAAGCATTCGAGCGGCAACTTCATGACACCCGCTTACAAGCATCCGATTAGTTGATTCCGTGAGATGGTATCTGTACCGTTTTCAAAACCTTGCATGTCCCAAAAAATACCCAGATTTCATCGATTTCGGGGGTCATTCTACGATCTTCGAGAATTTTCCCGGTGAAAAAGAGTCAAAGAACATTCCAGCGGCAGTTTCATGACACCCGGTTTGGAGCATTCGATCAGTTGATCTCGTGGGATGGTGCCTGTAGGGTTTTCCGAATCTCGCAAGTCTCAAATGACACCTAGATTCCATGATTTTGGGAGTCGTTCTACGATTTTCGAGTGTTTTCCCGTGAAAAAGGGTCATAAAACATCCCAGCGACAATTTCATGACGACCGCTTCAAAGCATTTGATCGGTTGATTGCGTGAGATGGTATCTGGACTGTTTCCAAAAACCCGTAAGCAGAGTTGTTAAAATACACTGCACGTGCATTACACTCGCGTGTATTACACGTGCATCCGTGCATTCGTGCATTCGTGCATCGCCGCTAGCGCCACCGTCGGTAAGCCTCGGTATCTACGGCGCATCAGCTGGGTTGGGGCAGATTGAGGCAAGCAGCAGAACCAAGCAGAACAGAAATCGAACAACAGGCAACAGCATTATAGCCGACGAAATTTTCCTGCTGCATTATTTCAGTGTGGCGTGTGAATTTTGATTATGGTTGATGATTCATGTGTTCCAGTTGAGAAAAAGTTGCTGATCGTGCCTCCGTCCTCGCCTCCCGCGCAGTTGCAATTTTTCGTTATTTTGTGACACCTAACCTGCTAGTGCAATAAGTGTTTGTTGATTGTTATCTTCGTGCATTCAAATATTTTTTTAATTGTTCTGCGAACCAAAAAGTGATGAGGTAGATCCATCCACCTTTTGGCTAGCGGAGTGTGAATTAGGTTCTGATTCGATGCTCACTAACAAGTATTTCTCTGAGAGAATACTCTAATGCCAGTTTTTGTCTCTGTGAATTATGAACAGATTCATGATCCACAGAAATGTTTCACTTTAGTAATCGTTCAGTTAAAATCTTTCTCAAAGTGATTTTTAGTATTCCTCAATTTAATAATTGATGCGCAGCTGAAATGGGATCCAAGAGCTGGTTGTTCGAATAGAATACCTCAACTCCAAACAGTTTCACAGTGTGTCTTTGTTTTTCAACTATTTGAACACTCTTGAGTAGGCTTCTTTTACTTCCAACAAAATCACTCAAGTTCCATCGCGCACCTTGAATAACATCTCATGACTACAACTGTTCTTACACAATAGAGTTATTTAATTCAATCTTGAGTTCACTGTTTTATTTGAGATTGAGCTGAGGCACCAAATAAGTGATACGAAGTGGAGACCGGTTAAGAGATATTCCAATCAGTGGAGTACAGTCTCCTGAATAAGATTTGACATGAATTCATGCCCCAGTATCAGAATAACCGGTATGCTTCAATATTAGATTGGGAATGATTTGTTATCCAGCATGGCTCCTTGATTGACATTACGCACTTGACTACCTTGTTAAGAGCAGGAGTAATAGTCACCTGCACACACTTTCTGTAGCTTATACTATACAAAAAGTTGAACAAGAATAGATGCACGCTTCCTTCTCAGTGAGACAGAGAAATCTTGGAAAAAACTGGACTGATATCCCTAGCTATTGAACATGCAACTTCAAAACTTTAGCACTACCATTTTTCCTTTGAAACACATGTGATGGTTTCAGAAATGGTAATCATTCTGTTTAGATACTGCGAAAACTTGCCATAGTGTATTTAGGGATACTAGGCAAATAGACGACCAATTAAATCACACAACTACTCTTTGTTTCCAATACTCATTGAATCCTAAAATTGACCAGATACTGACAGAGCCTTCTCCCTGAATGATTTCAACTGTTGGTTATTTGGCTAGCATTCATTCTCAATAGACAACTCAATTGTCATAATGTATAAGACCACTCTCTAATTTAATCCCTCAAGAATTGTTCTCACACTTTGGATTGGTGGAAGAGACTACATTTTGTGAAGTGTTTGAATGGTGGTTTAGAAACTTTTATCATGAGTTCTCGAAATTTGAGTACGTGAATCTGAACAAGTCTCTTTCAGGATTCCACGACCAATCTGGAATCCACAAAATAAACATTCTCTTATCTGTCAGAATATCACAACTTGAGTACTCGCTAGCCTTGAGTACACTGTTCACGGTATCTCATGAATAGAGAGTTCGCTGGGACACCTTGCAGTCGAGTAAGTGAGATCCTAGATTTGTTCACTAACTGACTACACTCGTCTCGTCCAAACCGTCCAGTCATTGGCTCAAATTATAGCTTGCACATCCAATAATCATAATTAATAAAAATTTATATAAAAAAGTTGATAGCCAAATTACCTACAATAGAAATCATTCAGGGAGAATGCTCTGTCAGTAGCTGGTCAATTTTAGGATTCAATGAGTATTGGAAACAAAGAGTAGTTGTGTGATTTAATTGGTCGTCTATTTGCCTAGTATTCCTAAATACACTATGGCAAGTTTTCGCAGTATCTAAACAGAATGATTACCATTTCTGAAACCATCACATGTGTTTCAAAGGAAAAATGGTAGTGCTAAAGTTTTGAAGTTGCATGTTCAATAGCTAGGGATATCAGTCCAGTTTTTTCCAAGATTTCTCTGTCTCACTGAGAAGGAAGCGTGCATCTATTCTTGTTCAACTTTTTGTAAGCGGCCATTTCATGAAACTTGCTCCAAGGCATTTGATGAGTTACCCAAAAGAAATAGTGTCTATAGTGTTTGCCGAATCCTGCAAGTTGCAAAAGCTACCTAAATTCCTTGATTTTCAGGGTCAGTTCATCATTTGCCATTCTTCCCCGGCGAAAAAATATTCTAAAAAACCCCAGCGGCAATTTTTCGACCCCTGCTTTGAAGAGTTCGATAATTCAATCATGTGAGATGGTACCCGTAGGGTTTTCCAGAGCCCGCAAGTCGTTCAACACTCAAATTCATCAACTCTCCCTCGAAGGGGCCCAGTTAGCGTGTACATTAGGGTGGTTCTTATTTCCCAAGTTTCACAGATCCTTTCCCCCCCCCCTCTGGATACCTTTTTTGAGCCGAAAAATTACGGGGAAAATTTTCCCCGAGCCCCTAGAGAGTGATTTAATAGTGCCTCAAAGAGCATCTTGCTTCGAAACTGAAGTAAAAAACAACGCTTTTTGTGATTTTTCTGTCCCTATGTTCGAGCTTTTGAAACTTAGTGTTTCTTGCGAATGTAAAAGTGGGGATACATGTTCCCACGTAAAATTCGATGCTGAATCGAATTTCATTGTGACATTTGAACTAGGATGCTACTCAATACTCGTAAATTGCGTTTTCCGACGCGGAAAACATTTTTAGCGCGACTTTTTCATCTCATTCGAGTGTCTCAGGCGTCACTTACTCCCTCAAGATTAATCTTAACCACCTATATCCATGTAAAAAAAGACGCCAAATTGGAATCCATCGTTATTTCCTAGGTATAATGTCGTCCAACGTGAGGAAAAAGCGTTTTTCCACCGAGAAAGCACCTTAAGCGAGTCTTTCACGCCCGAATCGAGTGTCTCAGGCGTCACTTACTCTCTCGAGATCAATACGAACGACCTAATTTCATGTTAAAAAACACGTTGGATTGGAATGCATCCTCATTTCCTAGGTATAATGTCGCCTAACGTGAGAAGAATGCGCTTTTCCACCGAGAAAGTACCTTAAGCGAGTCTTTCACGCCCGAATCGATTGTCTCAGGCGTCACTCACTCTTTGAAGATTAATCTAAACCACCTAATTCCATGTAAAAAAACCTGCTGGATTGGAATACATTGTTATTTATCAGGTATAATGTCGCCTAACGTGAGAAAAATGTGTTTTTCCACCAAGGAAGCTACCTAAGCTCATCTTTCACGCGGGAATCGAGTGTCTCAGGCGTCACTCACTTTCTCGAGATTGATCTCAACGACCTGAGTACATGTCAAAAACCACGCTGAATCAAGATTTATCGTTATTTTTCAGGTACAACGACGCTCAACGTGAGAAAAATCCGTTTTTCCACTGAGAAAGCACCCTAAGCGCGTCCATCACGCGGGAATCGAGTGTCTCAGGCTTTACTCACTTCCTCGAGATTGATCTCAATGACCTGATCCCATGTGAAAAACCACGTTGAATCGAAATTCATCATCATTCCTCAGTAACAACGATGCCTAACGTGGAACAAATGCGTTTTTCCACCCAGAAAGCATCCTAAGCGCATCTTCCACCCCCGAATGGAGTGTCTCAGGCGTCACTCACTCTCTCGAGACTAATGTGAATTGACCAAAATGTCTCTCTCGTTCGATTCGAGGGTTTCAGCAGTCACTGACTCACGTCGGAATGGTCAGAACGTTCCAAATCCATGCCAATCAGAGTTCACCCTCATTTCTGCCGTAAAATTGGTCCCTGTAAAGAGACCCAAGGGAGAGTTCCTGCCAAATTCGAAAAACTGTCTCACATGGCATCATGAGGATTTTCGGGATCCGTGACAAACTCTCTTTACAACCATTCCTAAAGGCGCTCACTATCGTATGAAGATCTAGGCTGAATCGAATTCGACAATGGCGTCTTGTTGAAATCACCTCCAATCAGCGCGAGATAAAAGTATCTCGTACGAAAACGTCTATGCACTCCGGCCGCCTAATCCAGAAAGAGATCAATCGGGCTTACTCTAACCCAACCCTCACGGGTAAGGTCCCTATCTCACGTGAAGATTGTAGCGCCCCTTGCTCGTGCGTTGCGGCCGGTCATCGAACCAAACCTTCCACGCTCCGCAATCCTAGCATTTTATGTGAAAATGGGATCCTATGGCCGCTCCAGTAGTCCAGGCCCTGCTTCCAGCCTTTTGTCAGCGTCGATTCACGTCGGTCGTTTTGGCAGTTAACGACGAGCAACGTCAAGCTGTCATGAAATTTTAGTGAGTTGCGGATAAGTAGGTCCCTGGGGAACCGATCGAGATTCTGGAATCACAATGCTTCCCTACATTACTCTCTGGTATACTTTCAAGTCTGAATCCATGTCGAATCTGACTATACAAAAGAGTCTTCTGCTGTGACCATGATTTCCAGAGCCAAAATATACCAGAATAGTATATTATGATACAAGGGCGCAAACGATGGTTTTCGCAGTTCGAGTGACTTTTTTAGGCCCGAGCCGCAAGAAGGAGAAAATCATCGCGCCCGAGTATCATACTATGTTTTTTGATCTTTTGTGAGCAAATGGAAAGCGAAAAACAGTGCGCAAATTACTCATTTGCGCACAGACGATCAAAAACCCAGTTACATCCTATACAGCTAAGTTCAACAAGGGATGAAAGACAGTATCCAGATGCAAGTAAGATGACCGTTCTGAAAAAGATGAGGATCGAAGAGGAAAGATCTTCATAATTTTATGAGTCGAGGACTCGTGTTATGTTATTTACTTGAGTCACTCGATATCTCCACTCTTGTTTATAGATGCATCTCCCTAGTAAAAGCGTGATAAAGAGTATCGACTATCCCATCCGAATCGGATATCATAAATTTTTTCTTCCAATAGATGCCTGAGGTGTAAATCTTTTTGACTCATGATATCCCTATTTGTGTCGAGTGTCAAAATGTTCTGGTGGAGAATGATGACTAAGTTCTTCAAGAATCACAATGGTTTGTAGGGACTTTGAGCTGTCTCTCAAATTGACTTGGTTGATTCCAGTGTTTTTATGAATTTTACCCAGGAATTCGTCATCTTTCGTGGATTTCGGTGCATTCTGGAGGAAAAATGGATTTCTTCACGTTAAGCGTCGTTGTACCCAAAAAATAACGATGAATTTTTGATTCAGCGTAGATTTTTTCATAAGATCAGGTCGTTTAGATCAATCTCGAGAGAGTAAGTGACGCCTGAGACACTCGATTCCCGCGTGAAAGATGAGCTTAGGTCGCTTCCTTGGTGGAAAAACACATTTTTCTCACGTTAGGCGACATTATACCTGGTAATTGGAGACGGATTCTAATTCAGCGTGTTTTTTTACATGAAATGAGGTCGTTCGTACTGATCCCGAGAGAGTGAGTGACGCCTGAGACACTCGATTCGGGCGTGGAAGACTCGCTTAAGGTACTTTCTCGGTGGAAAAACGCATTTTTCTCATGTTAGGCCACATTATACCTTGGGAATAACGATGGATTGCAATTCAGCGTTTTTTTCTACATGAAAATAGGTGGTTAAAATTAATCTTGAGGGAGTAAGTGACGCCTGAGACACTCGAATGAGATGAAAAAGTCGCGCTAAAAATGTTCTCCGCGTCGGAAAACGCAATTTACGAGTATTGGGTGGCATCCTAGTTCAAATGTTACAATGAAATTCGATTCAGCATCAAATTTTAGGTGGGATCATGTATCCCCACTTTTACATTCGCGAAGAAACACTAAGTTTCAAGAGCTCGAACATAGGGACAGAAAAATCACAAAAAGCGTTATTTTTCACTTGAGTTTCAAAGCAAGATGCTCTTTGAGGCACTATTGAATCACTCTCTAGGAGCTCGGGGAAAATTTTCCCCATGTTTCTTCGGCTCAAAGAAAGTATCCAGAGGGGGGGGGGAGAAAGGATCTGTGAAACTTGGGAAATAAGGACCACCCTAGTGTACATCAACATAGGTTCGAGTTTCACCATTCCTAAGCACATTCGACTCATCACAAACGATTCAATGGTTCAGGAAAATGTTGAAGGTTAGTGTACACAATCCAAGGACCATATAGGTCATTTTGGACGATGTCGAGCTGTTGAATACAGCACGCGTGCCCAAGAAATCAGCGTATTCCCGTCTCGAATTCAGTGCAACTTCAGTGCCTCCTCCACACTCCAGGTCGGTTTTAAACAAAATTGTTGCAGTGCCACGTGGTGGAGGCGTTGAAAAACGAAGAGAATTCTGTTTGGATCGAGTCAATCGGTCAGAAATTCGCGCGGATGCACTTTATGGCGCAAAATCGATGTTTCACCCCACTGTGCGTCGTACGCGCGCGTGGCTCGAGAAACTTCGTCTGCTATTATTGATCAGATCTGCGATTCCGATGTACCTGTCACCACCTGTGTCCTGTGTCCTGCACATAGCCAACAGTGATCAAATGATCATCATGATCATTACTTATGATGATTTATCTTCGAATAAACTGCAAATCTCCTGCAGATAAATCACAGTGTTCGAATTCACATCTGTTAATGCTGCTGCACTTTTTCAGTGTACAAATTTCGTGATGTAAGTTCTAAATGCGGTTAATCATCATGCCATCTTCCTTGCTTGATTCTATTACTCTTATCGTTTATTACGAGAATTTACCTTATAATTTTGCTTTCTGATTTTTGTGAATAAATTTGTCAACGGTGCTAATGCTGATAGATAGTTGTTCGGATTTCGTGGGCTCGAGAACGTTCGAGAAAGCGCTCGAAGCGAGACGAGTGCAGTGGCCGAGGGCGTTTACTTTGAATATCATGTGACGAGTTAGAAATATCATAATTGGCCCAAAATCGGCGCCACTTTCTCACACCTTGGGCCCTGCTGCTTGCCTTGAGTCTCTCTCGCGACTCTCAATCCAGTCGTCAGCCGCCTGCTTCTGTCAATCGAGCTGAGTGCAATCAATCGCCTCTCATTATCGCAATGTAGCGAAATTATCCTTTTCGCGCCCGCATCGGTGCCCGCCCCGCGACTCAATTCTCATCATTCTGTATATTCCCGTGCCGCGATCTCTTCCGCGCCTTATCCTATTTATATACTAGTGTCACACACGCTTCTATAGAATATATTGAGTTATTTTATAGTGAATTCACGAGTGCTCAATTTATCCCTAATCTCACGCTTCCACATCCTATTTCTCGATTTACTCAAACCACAGCTTCTAGGCTCCAGGGTTCCATAAGAACACCCTGTCCCAATCATTTGGTAAGCAGAGCGTGGTTCTGAGTACGCGCTCCGAGACTCGTGAATTTTAGCGCGCGCGGGAGTGCTTTTGAGTGCGCGCGGGAATCGGGAGTTCGCGGGGCAGTGCAAGTGTTGATGCTGCGCGTCCGGCGAGAATTTGCTCGCCCGCCAGCTCTTCGGCTCAGCGGACGCCAGCACCGGTGCCTTCACCGAGGCATCCCCGGCACCGACATCAGCGGTCGACGCATCAGGACTTGACGAGTTCGCCGGCCGGCGTTCTCGGTGGATTCATCATCGGGTTGGCAGTTGGGCCCCACGGGCAACAGCCTAATCATCTGCAGCACCACACCGTCAGCTGTGGTGCAGCTCAGCAGTCATCAGCTGGAGCACACTCGACAGCAGAAACATCGTCGTCGAGAGCAGAAGTGCAGTGCGGGAGGGGGAAGCCGCGGCAAGTCAGCCGCGGCCGGTGAGTAGATGTATCGTTCCTCGCTCTCTCACCCATTATTCATAAGAGATATACATGATTATGCGTGTATAGGTGGGCCGCGGCACTTGTCGCGCGCTCTTTCTCTCCCCCCTCACCCTTCGCTCCACTGTTCGCCTCGAGCAGCTGGACATTGTTGCCACGCTGTATACCCCCCGCGAGTTCATCAGCTGACCATCGCGCAGCTGTTGCTGAATTGCTCGCGCCTTCTGCGACGAGCTCATATGTCCCATATACTTGCAATATATCTGTTCGACTCTTATGGCGCTCGCTCGCACTACAAGTTATAGATATCCATCGGCTCATACGTGCATTGCCCAGCGCACTCGTCAGTGCCTGGCTAACTTGGATGTTTGTGTCATTGACACTTATTGCATATAAAGTACTGTAGACTCGCCAAGATTTAGAGCACGCGTTCACGTATTTTAGAAGTGTGAGATTGATTCGCTTTCCAGCGTATTCACGTCAATTTCAGCACTAGAGTTGAGCATTATCGTTTGAGTCTTTTGATGATTGATCGCATTCCTGCGAGATTTAGTTGATTTTGGGTGTACTTTGGTCATTTTTGGCCATGTTAGTATTGAACTCAGTTTTATTGAAAATTCAAGCTGATCGCTTCACTTTCTCGTCGAGAAATTCATATCGAAATCGATGCAAAAATTGCATATACTTTTATGCTTAGGTTCAACGCAACCGCCAGTCTGTCGAGCTCACACAACCATGCGTGGAGATGATTTGCAACCGGATGCTGGACTCACGCATCGGATCGAGAGTTTGCAGCTCACTAATCTTCTGCGCAACTGGATGGTCACGGCTTCAAGCTACTCCACCAGTCAACGAGCTCCTGTTTTTCGTAAGAACTTGGATATTGATACACCTCACACAGGTAAACATATGCTTTCCATATGAATGTTGGCATTTGGACGATATACTCCAAATATGTCATGTTGGTTGTGGAAAATTGGATAGATATTCGAACCTTTCTTCAATGTTTTGTTTTGGTTTGGTTGGAAAAACGGAAATATGCCCTGTGGCCTAGACGGCAAACTAGCATTTCCAATTTCCTCGCACCTTTCTGCGCCCTTCAGAGCAGTTCGCGTTGCGGATCTGGGAGTCAGGGATCTTGTCAATCGGACGAGAATTACCCTACCAGATAACCCACCAAATATCCTGCACAGTTTGAGGCATTTGGGTCTCAAACCTGTCTTTTCATCGTGAGCAGTCTTCACAACGGAGGTTGAAAAGCTATTTACGGCTTTGTTTTCACACTTTGGTTTTGTTATTGGCTTTGAATGGTTTGTCCATTTTACCAAAAATGATCATATTGGATTGTGCTGTATATTGTGTAGATCCTTCTTACAGGAAATCATTGGGGGCAGCTGAGCGCTGCGCTCATGAACCATCCATTTACGGATACAATTGTTTGGAATTCCCTAAGGAATTATTTCACTCGAGAGAACGCTGTGTTTGAGCATCTCTCGTACCTTTGTGGTGTTCAGTTAACACTGTCTCAGTAGATGTTTGATTGGGATTGGTAGTTGAGTTTCTGTCTGGAATATAACATCATTCAACAAAATATACGACATTTTCTCTTAAGTGCAGGTTGAAATTCATATGGTAGCAGCTTCGCCAGTCTGATCAGCTGGCAATCTGTAGGCGCAATGATGCTATATTCAGCGAAACAACCATCGCCGAGCCTCATGATGGGTTTTAACACTTACTGCGACCTTTGGCAACATCAATAGCGCAGCAGATGTAGAGTTCTGTCCTTTGGCCATGGGCATGCGTCGTTCGGAGTATGGCCGACTTCAACTTCGCCCTCGACTCGTACCACTGCGCTGAGCTGGAGGAAGCTCACATGACGTCTTGAACGTCCAGTTTACACCAGTCTACCTTGAGATCCAGTCAGCTTCAACTGAAGACAATGTACAGATTTCATCCGCGTGCGCTCGACATTACACCACACGATTTCCTCGCTTACACCCGCTGAGTTAATCTTCGCGTTGTTCGACGCACATTTTTATTGTTTTGGCACCACCTCATCGAGTCACCTTTTCATTGTTTAGTTTGGATTTTGGATATGTCATAGTCGAATTATTTGAGGTGCGTGCATTCAAGAATTTCCTCTTTCGACGGGAGATTGAATCGATCGAAATTAGTTAGACTTTCAGTCACAACAGCTCAACCGAGAGCTATATTTTATTTTGTTTCAATTTCTTGAATGTGTTGAAAAATTCATGTACTTTGTTTTTACTTTTTTGATAATTTTTCAATCAGAAACTGTGAAAGTCTCATTGGACATTTTGAAAATAACTGAATGTATACCTCAATTCATGCGTGCTTGTGCGCACTTTACGTTCTTTTGCAGCCCATTACGGCGATTTTATACTGTGGATCAGAACCTTGTCGATATTTGCGTATTATAATAACACAGAGTTTAGACACTCATGCAAGGAACGTTGTCCGCTCTGCATATTTAGTCATGGAATTTTATCTTATTCGACATCGTAAGTGGGCACCGTCTAATTATTCAATTTGGATTAATATCAAGCCATTTTATGCAATCTGCAATTGTATCAAACCGTTCATCTAAATTCACATGAAATTTGTGAGAGAGTCGTTGAATACTCAACCATCTCGTTTTGATACCTCAAAGATACGGTACTTGGTATTTATGGAAAAGTTACTTTGCTTTTAATTCATTCGTCAGATTCTCATATGATTGGTAATTGTGGAATTTCATTTCTATCATGGTACTCTTGAATTTTAATTATGACCAATCTACTTTATCGAGATTTTCATCTGAACGCTTCGATTTTTGGATTTTAATTTAAAGATTCATTATTTTGTAACTTCAAATCGTTTGAAAGCTTTCGGAATTTCGGCATACTGCTCGCCCACAAATCCTTTTGTGAAAGTGGTTCGAATCTTGTTTGCTGTAGTAAGCAAAGGGGGCAGAATGTTCGGATTTCGTGGGCTCGAGAACGTTCGAGAAAGCGCTCGAAGCGAGACGAGTGCAGTGGCCGAGGGCGTTTACTTTGAATATCATGTGACGAGTTAGAAATATCATAATTGGCCCAAAATCGGCGCCACTTTCTCACACCTTGGGCCCTGCTGCTTGCCTTGAGTCTCTCTCGCGACTCTCAATCCAGTCGTCAGCCGCCTGCTTCTGTCAATCGAGCTGAGTGCAATCAATCGCCTCTCATTATCGCAATGTAGCGAAATTATCCTTTTCGCGCCCGCGTCGGTGCCCGCCCCGCGACTCAATTCTCATCATTCTGTATATTCCCGTGCCGCGATCTCTTCCGCGCCTTATCCTATTTATATACTAGTGTCACACACGCTTCTATAGAATATATTGAGTTATTTTATAGTGAATTCACGAGTGCTCAATTTATCCCTAATCTCACGCTTCCACATCCTATTTCTCGATTTACTCAAACCACAGCTTCTAGGCTCCAGGGTTCCATAAGAACACCCTGTCCCAATCAATAGTAAAGAAACCAAACTTCCCATCTCACACTCAGTGGTACGAGAGCTAGATTCCCCTACAAGGCATAAAAGTTTTTCGTTGGTGCAAGTATAGTGGAAATAATCTATGAGTGATCAGTTGAAAATGAAAGGAATGATCTGTGAGATTCATGAAACACAGTGTGTCACTCAAATGATATTGAGCACAAACTCTCTCGCGGATGTCAATCTACAATACCTCAGTTGAGAACTGAAGAGTTCCAAATGAAATTATAGACAGCATAGAGCACCTTCATTCGTGAAATGGTTACAGTGTCTTTGTGTTTTTTAACTATTTGATCACTTGCTATTTTGAGTATGGTTCCTATCAGCAAGTTTCAGATTCAATTTCTATTACAATTCATGTCACTAACCTTTATGGCGTTATAGAATTGTAATCTTAGATTCAGCTGTGAGATGTGATTTTTTACAGAGTGGGGACAGGAATAGTAATCTTGTCTCAATTGAAGTGTATTGCTACCTCCTAAAAATGGCTTGACAGTAACTTGTGCTCTGTAGAAGAGTTACCGGTATGATTTACATGAATAGTAGGAATAATTTGATTTCAGCTGTGGCTGCTTGGCTGCCATGCACTACTTGACTACTTGGTCGAGAGCAGGATTGTCCACAGTAAATCGCTGCAGCACATTCTATACCATAACTTACTGATCATGAAGAGGCATGGTTTCTCATCCCAGTTGACTAAGGGAATCCTGTGAAAACCTGAAGTGATTTTGAGTAAGCTAAAAATTGTGATCCAAGTCTATTGCGCTACCTTGTGCATGAATATATGCAATTCAATCGGTGGTGGAAGTTTAGTTATAGGTGATACTGGGAAACTTATATTTTACTTTTTGCTAGAGAGCAATGGAAGGATCACCGAAATCCTTATGCAACGCTCAAGACCCAGTTAATTCCCTGATCAATTAGATCGTAATGTGGCAGTTTTAATTTATATAATTTGAAATTCGATGAATTAATCAGCATCCACTTCTGGGATGGAGAACTTCTTGCTCATACTGTTGGATCTCTTTCTTTGTTCAACTTCGTCGATAATTGTTTATACTCTTATTGAACGGTTGGAAGGAAGTAACTTCTCTGAGTGTTGATACAAAGGATTTGAGATCCATGCAACGGCTTTGAGTATGAACCCAAACAACGTCTTAGCGATCTTGCTCCAAAGCATTTAGTGGAGATGAAGAAAAAATTTTTAAACGTTTCTGAAATGTTTCTGGAAGATTTTCGAAATATTTCAGTGCAAGATTCCAAATACATCAATTTGAAATATCTCTGTAATATTGCACGAGAATTTCCCAACAATCTCGCATCGAAACATATTTTGAAGGCCCCTGGAAGATTTCTGTGAGATTTTGAGAGCTCCTTTGAGAATTTGAGTGCAATATTCGAAATGTATAATCTTCATATTATATAATATCCCTCTAATATTCCACTGACAATTTGTCAGCAATTTTCTTCCAAAAGATTTTGAAAAGGTTCTTGCTGATCGTACCAGAAGATGATTCCTCAACCGAAATTCTTGTTGACAAAGGTAGTTTTCGTGTTAAAAAACATATTCGTACAGGTTTGGGGTCGAAAAAAATGACTTCTGTGAATCAAACTCCAAGTTATTCGCATTTCCACAAAACTACATAACTTTCATTGGCTGTAACTCCTATAAGGAGTTCAATAACTGACTTTTACCAGTAGTCAAATTGCAGGTTTTTCAAGACTTTCAGAATGATCTCTGGTGAAAGTCGAATAATTGGATGTCTAGTAGGAGCTAGATCACTTGAATAAACGCCCAAAAATCGCAAAAATCTGCTCACGGCAGATAATTCGTAGAAATTGCTAGACACAATGATCGGTCTTGGATAATTTCTTCCTCACAAGTACTAGTCTCAACGAAACAGAGGCACCCAAGTCCGTCTGAAAAGGAAACAGTCGCGCCTCACCTGCATTTCTCCTAGCCACGAAGGAAGGAGAGACGCGGGGTCTGAGAGAGTATAAATAGAGCTCAAAAGCTCTGGCAAGCAGCTTAGATTCGCAGTTTACCGCGAGACCCCGTCGAGTACGTTTCGAGCGCTTAGAACCGCATTACACCGCAAGCCTCCGTCGCGTACACTCGTCCTTAGAACCACGCGCCGGGCTTCTAGTTCTCAGTACAAACTCACCTACTGACCTGACCACATCGTTCATTAACGCCATTCCGAGTCGAGCACCTCAGCCCTAGACGGACTCCACTCAAGTAGAATCAACCCCAGTACTTTGTAAATTCTCTCTCTCTCGTAATTATATATTAGAAACTTGAAGAAACGTCCGGAGTCACTAGATTTTCTCCCACCCCTATACTTTTCGAGAATCTGTGAGAGCGTCGCGCGCGTGTGTGAGTGTGTGTTTTTTTCGTGTTCGTGTTTTTCACCTCGATTTTCATTATTAGAGGCAGCCCAGGACACTCTTACAGCGCTCGAATGACATTGTCATTGCGATCTAACTACGTGCAGTCACCGGCTCTTAATGAAAACGTCATAGGTGATTTGTGAGTTGTGTAAGTATATATATGTACTGTGATGGTGAGTATGTGTTCATTTGTATTATCTAATGACGGTTTCATGGTTGTGTCGATGTGTATAGATGTTGCGATTTTGGTGTATGTTTTGAGAAATTTTTAGTGTTTGTGCGATGCTCTTTGATGATTTGTTGTTTGTATTTTTATGTGATTCTTTTGTATACGACGAGTGATATTATATTCATGTAATATTAGAAATTTTTTCTGTTATTTATCAATAGAAGAAGATATTGTGAATTATATATATGAAATATGATAGTAAATTATTATATATTTTTGTCGTAGTTCGTCTGTTATGTCATGATTTTATATCATTTAGTTATGGTAATTTTTTGATTTTAATTATCATTGAATTGTAATATTTCTTTTCTAAGCATTGAAATTTGGATGCAGTTCTATTTATACATGAAATAAAAAATGATTTTATATTGGAAAGAATCTGTCATGTCTTTCTGTGCGTTATCTTTGTGCGCTTCAGGCTCTATTACGTATGTATACAAAATCTTCGATGATGTATGGCTACGCTAGAGTATCCGCTAACACAAAGATATGTCCGTCGTCTGATTTTACACCAATGAATTGCCGCCCAATATGTCTAACTCCGTTTCAAGATCGAAATTAATGACGATTTGTCCCTTATATTAGACATAAGTTTGACAATTCATCTGAATGAATGATATTATGTAAATTTTGAACAACTATCGAATTTGATTTGAATGATTTGAGTTAAATGGTTGGGATAAATGATCCTTTATGACTATTGGAGAATTATCAAGCAGATTATTGGAATTGTGTTGATGAGTGTGTTTGTTGTAATATTGAGCATGTTTGTTTGATGATTATTTGTTGGTTTTTTTTGTCATCTTTTTGTATATGTTGAGTCATATTAGATTTATGTAATGGAAAATTTACTCTGTTATTTATCAATAGGAAGAAACCTTTGTGAATTATATACATAAACTTTGATAGTTGCATATTATATATCTTTGTCCAAGTTCGTCTGTTATGTCTTAATTTTATATCATCTACTTATATCAATTTTTCTGATTTGAATTATTTTTGAATTGGAATATTTGTCTTCTGAGTATTGAGATTTGGATGAAGTTTTATTTATACATGAAATGAAGAATGATTTTATATTGAAGGAGATCTGTCGTGTCTTTCTGTGCGTTATCTTTGTGCGCTTCAGGCTCTATTACGTATGTATACAAAATTGTGATGATGTATGGTTACGCTAGAGTATCCGCTAACACAAAGATATGTCCGTCGTCTGAGTTTACACCAATGAATTGCCGCCCAATATGTCTAACTCCGTTTCAAGATCGGAATTAATGACGATTTGTCCCTTATATTAGACATAAGTTTGGCAATTCATTTGAATAAATGATCTTATGTAAATTTTGAATATTTATCAAATTTAATTCTAATGATTTGAGTTGAATGATTGAGATAAATGATTCTTTATGACTATTGGAGAATTATTGAGCAGATTATTGGAATTGTGTTGATGAGTGTGTTTGTGTAATATTGAGCATGTTTGTTTGATGATTATTTGTTGGTTTTTCTTTTGTTATTTTTTTGTATATGTTGTGTCATATTATTTATATTTAAGTAATAGAAAATTTTCTCTGTTATTTATCAATAGGAAAATACATTGTGAATTATATATATGAACTATGATAGTTGCATATTATATATTTTTGTCCCAGTTCGTCTGTTATGTCTTAATTTTATATCATCTACTTATATCAATTTCTCTGATTTGAATTATTTTTGAATTGGAATATTTGTCTTCTGAGTATTGAGATTTGGATGAAGTTTTATTTATACATGAAATGAAGAATGATTTTATATTGAAGGAGATCTGTCGTGTCTTTCTGTGCGTTATCTTTGTGCGCTTCAGGCTCTATTACGTATGTATACAAAATTGTGATGATGTATGGTTACGCTAGAGTATCCGCTAACACAAAGATATGTCCGTCGTCTGAGTTTACACCAATGAATTGCCGCCCAATATGTCTAACTCCGTTTCAAGATCGAAATTAATGACGATTTGTCCCTTATATTAGACATAAGTTTGGCAATTCATTTGAATAAATGATTTTATGTAAATTTTGAACACTCATCAAATTTAATTTTAAAGATTTGAGTTATATGATTGAGATAAATGATTTGATATGATGATTGAAGAATCATCAAGCATGATTCAAATGATTTGATTTGCGAATAAATTTGATAAAGTTTATGTGATAATTTTATTGAACTTATATCGTCGGTGGAAAATGAATTGACTCGGGGGAGAGAAATGGGGGTTTCCCTCCATTTCTTAGGTTTTTTTATTTCTGATGAATTATGTGATATACATATTCTTAATGGATATACATTATTTTGGAATTGATGGGATGATGGTTGAATATTGCTTCTTTTACTGTTCTCTCCTTATCCTATTATTTCTATTTGATATTGTATATATATGATTGTTGATATTTATTATGATATGACATCGTAAATTATATTATATGAATTATAACTATATTTTTTTAATTATCATTACTGTTATTATTTTTCATTGTACGATGTTATTTTATTTTCCTATTCTATATATATAAATATATTATGATTTGAATGAAGTTTTGTTTCAATCGATGAAAAATGATAAAGTATATGCAATAATTCTATTGAACTTATATCGTAGGTGGAGATTGAATTGATTCGGGGGAGAGAAATGGGGGTTTCCCTCCATTTCTTAGGTTTTTTTATTTCTGATGAATTATGTGATATACATATTCTTAATCGATATGAATGATTGAGACTTCATCGCTCGCGGGAATTAAATGTGAATATAAATATATTATGATTATATTATTACCTATCGTTGATTCGACGAATTCTATCTTGTGGCTTGATTGATTCTTGAATTTTTAGATATGTACCTTGAGTGGGAGCTGCGTAAGAGATATCGTGTATACGATGAGTGCTGTGGGATGGATTAATGTAGAATTTAATATTATTTTAAGGATTAAAATATTCTATGTGTATATATGGTGTATGTATGTGTTAAGTGTATGTGTGTATGTATATTTGATTGTGTGCGACTGTGTTTGTCTATGTGTGTTTCTGTCAATGTTTTGTTTAGATATGGGTCCAGTCTTACTATTTTTATTGTTTTATTAATTATTATTTTTTATTGCTTACCAGTGTAGCTTATTAGATATTCTTTGATTCCGCTTTTTCTTAGGTTAAACTTGAAGTTTTTACTCTGGATCACTTTGGTGCGGCGTCATCCTTCTCCTATCACAGGTTGAGCATGACTGATGCGCTATGTGTTTTAACTTTATTATGTGGTCTCATCAGCGACCTTTGATGTCTTGTGTAGGTACTGTGTGACTATATATAGTAAATATAGCATGCATATTTTAATTATTTTGAACACTTTCTTATTTAATTTTTCTAAGGTGTGGATTTAAGATACACTGTGGGGCTTTAATTGCCTGTCCCTGAGGGAGATTTTGGCTTGGTTTATGTTTTTTAATGGGTGTCTCAAAGTGAGAGTTTTATGTCTGTTCGGCTGAGGGCCGCAGAATGGGAATTTTTGTAATTTTTATAGAAAAAATAAGAAAGAAAAATTTATTTTTTATATTTTTGTTTTGCAGAAGTCGCAAAAAATATTTTCAATTTTTAATGATTTTTGACGTTTTAGCCATAAAATTTGAATGATTTTTGATGTTTTAGCCATAAAATTGAGTTGAATCTGATATCCTATAATAAGATTTTCGGGATTTTAAGCTCTTGCCTCATAGTGGGAATTTTCTAATAAAAATTTTCAAAAAAGTGAAGAGGAAAAATTGATTTTTTATATTTTTGTTTTGCAGAAGTCGCACAAAAATGAAAATTTTTGATTTTTATTGTTTTATTAATTATTATTTATTATTGCTTACCAGTGTAGCTTATTAGATATTCTTTGATTCCGCTTTTTCTTAGGTTAAACTTGAAGTTTTTACTCTGGATCACTTTGGTGCGCCGTCATCCTTCTCCTGTCACAGGTTGAGCATGACTGATGCACTATGTGTTTTAACTTTATTATGTGGTCTCATCAGCGACCTTTGATGTCTTGTGTAGGTACTGTGTGACTATATATAGTAAATATAGCATGCATATTTTAATTATTTTGAACACTTTCTTATTTAATTTTTCTAAGGTGTGGATTTAAGATACACTGTGGGGCTTTAATTGCCTGTCCCTGAGGGGGATTTTGGCTTGGTTTATGTTTTTTAATGGGTGTCTCAAAGTGAGAGTTTTATGTCTGTTCGGCTGAGGGCCGCAGAATGGGAATTTTTGTAATTTTTATAGAAAAAATAAGAAAGAAAAATTTATTTTTTATATTTTTGTTTTGCAGAAGTCGCAAAAAATATTTTCAATTTTTAATGATTTTTGATGTTTTAGCCATAAAATTGAGTTGAATCTGATATCCTATAATAAGATTTTCGGGATTTTAAGGTCTTGCCTCATAGTGGGAATTTTCTAATAAAAATTTTCAAAAAAGTGAAGAGGAAAAATTGATTTTTTATATTTTTGTTTTGCAGAAGTCGCACAAAAATGAAAATTTTTGATTTTTATTGTTTTATTAATTATTATTTATTATTGCTTACCAGTGTAGCTTATTAGATATTCTTTGATTCCGCTTTTTCTTAGGTTAAACTTGGAGTTTTTACTCTGGATCACTTTGGTGCGCCGTCATCCTTCTCCTGTCACAGGTTGAGCATGACTGATGCACTATGTGTTTTAACTTTATTACGTGGTCTCATCAGCGACCTTTGATGTCTTGTGTAGGTACTGTGTGATTATATATAGTAAATATAGCATGCATATTTTAATTATTTTGAACACTTTCTTATTTAATTTTTCTAAGGTGTGGATTTAAGATACACTGTGGGGCTTTAATTGCCTGTCCCTGAGGGGGATTTTGGCTTGGTTTATGTTTTTTAATGGGTGTCCCAAAGTGAGAGTTTTATGTCTGTTTGGCTGAGGGCCGCAGAATGGGAATTTTTGTAATTTTTATAGAAAAAATAAGAAAGAAAAATTTATTTTTTATATTTTTGTTTTGCAGAAGTCGCAAAAAATATTTTCAATTTTTTATGATTTTTGATGTTTTAGCTATAAAATTGAGTTGAATCTGATATCCTATAATAAGATTTTCGGGATTTTAAGCTCTTGCCTCATAGTGGGAATTTTCCAATAAAAATTTTCAAAAAAGTGAAGAGGAAAAATTGATTTTTTGTATTTTTGTTTTGCAGAAGTCGCACAAAAATGAAAATTTTTGATTCGTTGTTCAAGTTATATCTGTATTAATGGCTAGAATCTAGGTGCATTTTATGCTTAATTTCTCTCTGGCCCAAGAGAGCAATGATTTTAATGTTAGAATAGGCTTTTTTCAGTGAATAATTTATAGGTTTTTAAAGCATTAACCCCTCTGCTGCACTGGCATGCAAAAGTAATGTTTGTTTTTTGTATGATTTTGTATGATTTTATGTTTGTTAATGAATGTTTTATTTAATGTTTTATGAATAATATTCATATTTTTGGATTTCATGAAATCTACATACCTGTGATAATCATTGATGTTGAATTTTGCATTTCTTTCTTCATCGATGTAAATAGTCTTGTGGCGTGTTAGGATATCTGTTGAAGAAACATATTTACAGAATATGTAATTATATGGTCAATAATTAGTTCATTATAATTGTTTTAATTAAATAGTAGTAAAGCAGTGAATATTGTAAACACTTACCTATATTTTTTTATGATGATTTTTAAATGTTCTCGTATCCTAGGGTGACCTCTCGATTTTTTGAAGCGCTATTGAAATCACTTCATGATGATTTAAATTGTACTGGCGCCTCTTGGTGTTTTGCTTTGTGATATCTGCTTTTAACTCTTTTATTGGTTTCTATAATGTTTGAAATATTTCTCGAGTGTATTGTAAGAAACTCTTATCGACTGAATTGTGTCAAATTGTGTGTGGTGATTATCGTGTTTATGTTGTGTGTGTGGAGTGGAAGATAATATGAAATGGAATGGGCTCCCATCGATGGGCCAATATTTTTGTCGGACGGCGTACAGAGTAGCTTGAATACCTGAATGCGCGTACATTTCATGATAGTGCCGGAGGATCAGTTTGGTTACAAAATTCTTTCTGGGTAGTATGATTGGATGTTTCCGATCGAAGGTCAAATTTGAATTTTGTAATCTCCCCCCGACCCTCAAAACTCCAAACTTGTCAAGAAAAGAATGAACAATTTGAAATTACTTGAAAATTGCTTGAGGATCATAGAAATAGAGAGTTGATTTCGCAAGTTCGCTGTAGGCGGCGTTAGTGTTCTACATAGATGGTCTTGTATGGTAAGCAAATTGTTGTGATGGATATATGTGAGGTGTTTTTCAAATATATTTGAATTTTCTCGAAGTAATCACAATAACAGACATCAAGAATTCAACTACTTCATCATCATCTCCATGAATGATCATCATATTCTGAAGACAATTGGAAATCTCAACACATTAATGAAATTACTAAAATAAATGCCTCATCAACAACAGACATCAAGAATTCAACTATTTATGTCCCGATGAGAGATTTCCTACATCACTATATGAGTATTTTAAATTTCTTGAAAATTTCTTGAATTCCTGAATACCATTTATATTGATAATGTTTCTCATATGAATTGATTGAGTTTCGAAAAACGTATGATCATTATGAGTTTCCTCAATATTTTTCTAATAATCGCTTTCAAAAACAAATTGGAAATCTTAACACAACAATGTAATTACTAAAAATCATGCCTCATCAACAACAAACATCAAGAATTCAATTACTAGTATGTTGAAAAGAGATTTCCTACATAGTCATATGAGTTTTTGAGATTTCTTGTAAATTTCTTGAATTCCTGAATACCATCCATATTGTTAATGTTTTCTATATGAATTTACAAAGTTTCAAAGAATGTAAGTTTATTATAAGTTTTCTCAATATTTTTCTAATAACCACATTCAAAGAAAAGTTAAAAATCACAACATAACAATGTAATTACTAAAAAAATGCCTCATCAACAACAAACATTAAGAATTCAACTACTGATATGCAGATAAGAGATCTCCTACATAACCATATGAGTATTTAAAATTTCTTGAAAATTCTTTGAATTCCTGAATATCATCTATATTGGTAATGTTTCTTGAATAAATTGATTAATTTTCAAAAAAGGGAGTTTATTATAAGTTTTCTCAATATTTTTTTTCAATAACCACATTAGTCAAAAGTGAAAAACATAGAAATTTCAAGAAATAGAAAGTTGATTTCGCAAGTTCGCTGTAGGAGGCGTTAGCGTTCTTCATAGATATGGTTTTTGTATGGTAAGCAAATTGTCGTGATGGATATATGTGAGGTGCTTTTCAAATATATTTAAATTTTCTTGAAGTATCTCTAATCTCAGTGATGATAAAGTAGTATAATGGAAGAAGTAGGAAAAATGAAATAGAAGTGATTTGATAGCTTATATCAATATGTATATTGGAATGGAATTTGAAATAAGTATGAAACAATATTGGATTATATATATATATATATATTCTTCTCTGCATTACAGGGTTGAGACTGTCATTTTTTATTTGAATTCAAACTCCATAGCATAATATTTATAATTATACTTACAATTTCAATTTACGACAAGAATTGGATATAGAATGAAAATTTTTATAACTCTGTAAGTAGAATTGAATTGTAATTTTTCTGTGAATTTGATTTGAATGAAATGCTTGCATTAGAATTTTTTGTATATTTCTAATATTGAATGGTTTATATCTAAAGGAATTTTATATAGATTCTCTTTATTTTTGTGAATATCTTTATATTCGTAATCGTGATGAATTAGACTAACAGGGTAATAGATTTGAGATTGACTATATTATAGTAGAGAGGCTATGCGACCTATTGATTTCTCAGATGAGAATTTCAACTTTTTCCCATAAGAATAACATAGGCGATCGGATCTTGGTTTAACATGGTAAGTATACGAAACGCAAGTCCGTGCTTTTTCCGATCATCGTCATTACACTACGTGTTGAGAGCATGGGTGTAGCAAAGGTGGTGTATGAGGATGAGGTGTGTGAAAAAAAAATCTCATCGGTCCAACTCGGCAGTCACGGTCGAGTTAACGGTCCCGAATCTCTCTCTCTCTCTCTCTCTCTCTCTCTCTCTCTCTCTCTCTCTCTTCCCGTCTCTGTCTCCTTCCGTCCTCTCACTCACTCATTCGCTCACTCATTCACTATCTTTTGGTAACGGGATTCTCGAAATCTGATGTCTTGAAATATTCAAACGTGTGGTCAATTCGATGGTATACTCCTAAAAGGATATGTGATGCAGACTCTCGAATCTACTACCTTGAGATAATCGAACGTGTGGGCTATCCGATGGTATACTCCTGAAAAAAATATACGATGTGCCAACTATGTACATACCCTGACTGAATATATCTTTACATTTCGAGATGTGGTAACTATGTTCTTCGTTTTCGGATTTCAGTGTTGGACTTTTGAGATCGACAATGTTTACAAGCTTGGATATTCCCACTCTCTCCCTCCTCTCTTTCTCCTCTCTCACTTACATACGTTTTGTTGTGGAATTCGAAGCAGGTTCCTACTCCCAAACTTTTACTTTTTTCCCACAATTACAAACCCGAAGTTCAGTGTATAGCAGCTCGATAGTAGGCTGTTATATCCACATGTTTGATTCAACTTATTTCTGTATAACTCGTGGAAATGTGATTATGTGCATACTCAGTGGATTACATCGAGTGTACAAGATGTATTCGTTATTATTTCATCAGCCGATCACCATCTATCCATCTGTTGAATTGATTTCTCACCTGGTGAGTACTTATTTATCCAAATAGTTCAGAATTTTGATATTTTTGACTCTATTGATTCATTCAATTATTATTATTATTTTGTGGGTAGGAGTGATGGAAAAAAGTAAGATCATTTTTTTTTATTTTTTTTTTCTTATTCTTACACCATTTTATTCATGTTTTTGATTACATACGATTAGTCATCTCTAACGGGGGAGATCCATTCATTATCACTAGCTTTATTATTACCACGTGTTTTTTTTCTCGGTGTAATCGCTCACCCGCTTGATACATAATATAATCTAAATTATTCATAACAATATCAGTTTCATATATCTTATTCAAAAAACCTCTTTTTCCGAGATAACTCATAATGTTCATCCTCTCGAATAAATTAATCAACTTTTTCTTTCTAGCATCGTATATAATATTGATGAACATTTTGATGATTTGTGATGTGCTCATCATGTTCCTCAAATATTCGGTATGTTTTTGACGAACCAAATATTTTTGTAACATGATCTTTTCAAACTCCGTTTGATCGAAGATCATAAGATCTCCGCTTTTATGGATTAATATGATTAAGACTCTATAAAATTTCATCATCCATCTTAGCTTATAATTTAAACTTTGAAAAAGTTTCTTACTGGATTCAGCTCCTCGTATTATAGATATCCGCATACGCTGGTACAATCTGCAGATTTCATTCCAATCGTAAATTGTCATTCTCAAATGAGTATCCTTGTTTTTGAGAACAATTTTGAAAACACATTTTTCACCCATCTCTGCTTGTAGTTGTAGCTTACAACTATTGAAGTGTAGACTCGTGTATCGCTTTTCTTTGTCAATTTCCCCACTGAAATTAGATTTTTTTATTTGAAAAATTTGATATATTGTGAACAAGAAAAGAGAATAGAAGAAAGTACTCACTCTTTCACTTCTCGACTCCCTCTTGTTTCAACGAACTCGCTAGGTGATTCATTCATCAACCAATCTGTAACATCATTGTTTTGCGCAGGTACTGGAGTGGGTGAACGAGTTGTTGGAGGATTTGTTACCTCGTCACCGTCATCAACCATTATCAAAGATGAAGTCGATGCTGTTGCAGTCATTTTATCCTCAAAAGTCTTCAAAAATTTCTCGGAAATCTCCAAGAAGTGTCCAGTCGAAGAGAGGGTGGTTTTCCCACCTGGACTCAACTTGGTTCGGAGGAACTGAACCCAAGCCAGGTGTGATTTCTTCTTCCTTATCGCTAGAACTACTCACTGTATTATCCTGAACCAATTTATGTTTAGAGTTATCTGTATGTATGTTGGATCCTCTCTCCCCCGTCGAACTGGATACGCTACACTCTCCTTCCTCGTTTTGTTGCACGTGAGGGGGCATTGGTTGCCTTCCTCTTTCGCTTAGGAGTTATTGACTCGTACGGCGGGGGTTGGTCATCCTCATCATCCTCCCTTCTTCCACGGGAGGTAGACGGTTTTGGTGATGGTGGAGGTGAAGAAATCTCTTCCTCTTCGTCCTCGTCCTCTTCTTCACTGTCAGTTTCCACCCGAGCTGGGTAGAAACGTAACTTCTCTTCTCCCTCGTCTACAGTCTTCGTTACATACAACGGACGCTTTGGATCGTTGAATTTCTTTAAATTTTTGCTCAAATTACTTTGTATTCGATCTTTTAAATCTTTCGGGGCGAAGAGATCAAATTTTTGGTTATTTGAATGAGGATCCCTCATTTTGAGAACTACGGCATAGCCATAGTCCTTGGTTTTGATGTTCTTGACTTCATCTAAGGTGTATTTCGTACCCATTTTCAAATCTGATATTTTTTTCGATACATACTTCTGCTTGGGTGAATATGAATTGAAGATTTCCAAGTCTGCCATTGTGAAGGATTCTTGAACTCTCGAGAGCAGCGTGCTGGATCAGAGTGGAGAGACTGAATAAAGTCTATGGGACGCACACTGGGTTATATACTCTGTTTCGATAGCTCTCAGTTGTACCCTTACTCTCTTCCCACCACACACGGAAAGTAAGAATCCTTTACTCAGACTTTCGTTTTTTTGTAATATTGAGGTTTGAAGCTAGAGACTACCGAGGTTATGTGATTATCCTCATTCCAATCAAGATCACGTTCGGAATACATGTATAAGAGGTTCATAAATTTTACGCTGTCAACTTATTCCTCTCGACTTACCTTCAGGTACAAGCAACACTCATTTGAATATGCACACGTTTGGAGCGCAATCGTGGTGTGTACATGTCTCTCTCCATACATTCTTTTTAAATTGTGAAACCGGTCACGGACAAGATTTTCGATTTTAAGTTTTACACTCTCTCGAACGTGCGTTATTTATCACTGCTTTCAAACTACATATTCCAATGAGCACTGTATGTTCTTCATTCCTCATACGGTAAAGCCAACCTACGTTACGATCTTTAATCACCTACACAATGTACACTTGGAATGTACAAGTTGATCGTATGCATTTATCACAATCAAGGCTTTCCAAACTTCATGCTGATCAAACTTTATCTGTAGAAGCCATCTCACGTAACAAATATCTTCTCGAAAAGCTCTTGAATTCATCTTCCTACGCAATGTTTATTTCGAAACGTATGTATTGATGTACATATTTTTCTCGATTGTAATCCAATCTTCTCGAAACTCATTTACACTTTTTCGTTGAGGACAGTCTGCGATTTTGCATGTATTTTATCTTACACCTCTCGCTCTCCTTGATTTCGAACTTCGTTTTCGATTTCAAGCTGTAAGTATTTATGATTTACAATTTTCCTTATACATTTTTTCTCCATCGTAATCCAGTCTTCTCGAAACTCCTTTACACTTACTCGTTGAGAACAGTCTGTGGATTTGCATGTATTCTATCTTACACCTCTCATACACCTTGATTTCAAACTACGCTTTCGATTTCAATCTGTAAGCATTCACGATTTACAATTTTCCTTATACATTTTTCTTAATTGTAAACCAGTTTCTCGAGACTTATTCTCACATTCTCTTCGAAAATAAAAGTCTGCAAATTCGCATTCGAGATTGTGAGACCGTCTATGCGAAGGTAATTGGCCTTAGACCTTCAATTTTGTATAAATACAGCTTCAGACTCCACATCGTTCACAGTCCCCATAGTGCTGCATCGTACACAGACTCTTGAACTTGCGTGAGTACTCGAAATGGATAGAGAAGGAGAATCTCCAAAAAAACCTAGAAATATCATTCTGAAATTTATAATTAATGACTATTCCAATCTAGTTGATAAATATCATGCTCTCATTGGAAAGAATCTTGAAGGTAAACAATTGAAGCGTTTACCAAGACTTTCAAAGAAATTTTCAATACTTTTCGATCGAATCTTGAATATTTTAACCTCACCAGATTTCAAAGAACGTAAAAAGTTAAAAACTGGTACCAAAGCCAGATATGAGTCTTTACTGGATGGATGTTCATCTAAGAAAAATATATTAGATTATCTGTACACTTCACGTTCTCAGTCTCATATCGAAAGATCGATTTTATTTGGAGGTTGTAGCGCCTTCCTCAACCGATTGAGAACAGGAATAATTGCAAATATCAATTTCAAAAATCTTGACGAGTTTCTCAGAGATATTCAAGTTAAAGTGAGAAAGTTTACCAGACCAATATTGAGAGAGTTCCACAGTGTGAAAGTTAATCTGGTTCTCTGTATTAATTTCCAACTACCCGATGACACTTCCGAGGTGAAACATTTTCAAACACAATACAAAAATCTGATTTCATCGGATAATGTGAAAAAATGGTATAATAAAGCTTCACGATCCTTATTGGATCAGATCTCGGAATTTGAAGGTCAAGGGAGTGGGTTCAGTCTCAAAGAAATCATAAATTTAAAAATCAATGTGGTTAAATCAAAACCGATTATCGGATCATCCAAGAGTCATTTACCAGCATGGGTGAGAAATAAAAAAGGTGCACTGATAGATATTGAATGTGATGATGATTGTTTTGCGTACGCGTTGTTACCCTCGTTGTTTCCAGTTGACAAGTCTGTACAACATTTGAAAGAAGCGTACGGAGACTACCGCCTTTATTTCAACTTCTCAGGCATCAGTTTTCCAGTTCAATTGAAGTCAGTCTCTGAATTTGAGAGACAAAACTCGCAGAAAATTAGCATCAATATTTACGGTATAGATTTGGAACAAAAAAGTTTCTACCCGCTTTACCTCACCAAAAATGAGAAACCCAAACATGCAGATTTACTGCTTCACAAGAATCACTATACTCATATCAAGGACTTATCTAATTTAATCTCTCCCCATGTGAAAGAGAGGAAAGGGCGGATTTACATATGTAAAAGATGTCTCCATTACTTTTGGAGTCAGCAGAAGCTTGATTTTCATAGGGAACTGTGTCTAAAAGATGGGAGCAAGACACCCTTAACTCCATCAAAGAATGATACAATAAAATTTACAAATTATTTCAAAAAACAAGAACTCCCATACATTGTTTATGGCGATTTCGAAGCCTATTTGAAGAGAGTAGATAAAAACCATTTCAGAGATTCTAATAATACTTATTTAGAGAATCTAAGCCATCTCAAACTAGCTCAGAATGCATATCAGATGCATATACCATTCTCGATTGGGTATTACCTTCATTGTAAACATAAGCCAAACGAGTCTGTGTACCGATCGTATTGTGGGGAGGACCCAGCTAAGTGGTTTGCTAAGCAAATGGGGGAAATTGCATCCCGAGTAGAAGCTGTAAGTACTTTCATCTTTTTTTCCTACGTTGACTCCCATATTAATCTCCCTCTCAAACTTTTTACAGGAGTTGAAGAATCCTCTCCCACTTCAGATGAGTTCTGAGGAAGAACGACTTTTCCAGCAGGCTACAATTTGCGGAATCTGTGAGAAAAAGTTTGAGGAGGACGATGTTAAAGTACGAGACCACGACCATATTTTTCCTGGTAAATTTCGTCAAGCTGCACATCGGGAGTGTAATTTATTGTACCGGAAGCAGTTTGTTATTCCAATAGTTTTCCACAATTTGAGTCGGTGAGTTAAACTAATTATCATCCATCAGTGGTGGAGGTATTTCAATAACTCGCTCAGCATGAGAATCGTTCTTTTGTTCTCATATCAACCCATCCATCCGCTTTTGCCTGTACATTTTCATCAAGATGAAAGTGAGAGTAAGCGACGCAGGGTTTGGGAAGAAGAGTGAGTACGATTACCGTGCTGAGCGTACAGGCAGCCCCCGCTATTCGCGGTCCCGGTATTCGCGGAATTCGCTTATTCGCGGTTTCTGATTTGCGGCACCCCCCGTATTCGCGGGACCCTGACTCGCTTATTCGCGGTTTGGATCTGG
Source organism: Eretmocerus hayati (assembly GCA_029851415.1). Taxonomy (NCBI): domain Eukaryota; kingdom Metazoa; phylum Arthropoda; class Insecta; order Hymenoptera; family Aphelinidae; genus Eretmocerus; species Eretmocerus hayati. The sequence goes on along the minus strand of CM056744.1, from coordinate 72,306,301 downwards.
ATATTAGAGATAATTCACCTCATGACATGTGAATTTTCGATGGATTTCATTCAAGTGTCTCATCCCAAAACAACTTTGTGATTGAGTGTTCATCATTTTCAGGGTGTTGGTATTGTTTCCTGAGACTGATTAATTGGTTATATGACAAAGTTGTTGTTACACTATCTAGATTCTTGCCATGACACAGTACGTGAAAAAGAATGCATATCCGTCAATCAGAAAACGTGATCATAAACTGTGAGCTTTTCGGAGAAATTGAAAATGTTGAATTTGCCTGCCACTAAATAAAGGGAAAATAGCCGGAGCTTTCAGAACTTCTTATGGTCACTTACCAGACATTGTTGGTGACTATGTTTGTCAATCTCGCTAGTCAAAAGTGATAGAGCTGTTCACTCGCACGCTCGTGACTGATTGTTTCCACAGATTTTGGAGTGAATCACAGTAGTTTTTCAATCGTATCAGACTGTTACTTCGTATTTTTCATATATTAATTCATTTTGCTAGGCTTATTACATGAATTTATCATTTAAAGATGATGTGTCGAGTTTTTTAGTTACTCACGGATCCACATATGTATACGTAACCCCCCTTTTCCCATAAGCTCAAGTTCCCGGTATTCGCGATTTCGGTATTCGCGGTATTTTCTTTATACGCATTAACCGCGAATAGCGGGAGCTGCCTGTATTATTGTAGATGGATTTATCGTCCATTTCAATCCTTATTCATCTTTCTCCATTTTTTTTTCATTGCAGATACGACTCGCACTTCATCCTGGAGAGTCTAGTTAATACTATCAAGGGACGAGTAACGGTCATCCCACAGAACGCTGAGGTGTATACATCCTTCACGAAGTATATTGAAGGTTCGAGGATTCAACTCAAATTCATAGACTCTCTGAAGTTCCTCAATGCTAGTTTAGATAATTTAGCTAGTATTTTACCGAACGATAGGAAATTAATTACACACAATCTCTTCCGATCACAAATTGATGAGGCTAGTGTGCGAACGAAGATTGACAAATGTGATATATTCAATCTTTTAACGAGGAAAGGATGTTTCCCTTATGATTATCTCGACAGTATAGGAAAACTTTCAGATTCGACTCTCCCACCAAAAGAAGCGTTTTACAATTTGCTAACAGAAAGCTCTATCTCTGAGGCAGATTATACTCATGCCAATCAAATTTGGACCATATTCAACATCAAAAATTTGGGAGAGTATTCAGAATTATACATGAAGACAGATATTCTATTATTAGCAGATATCTTCCAAAATTTTCGATCAATGTGTATGGAAAGTTATAAACTAGATCCTGCTCACTTTTTTGGTATACCCGGATATAGTTGGGATGTGATGTTGTTACATACAGGGGTAGAACTAGATTTAATATCAGACCCCGACATTTTTCTCTTCCTTGAGTCCGGCATACGCGGAGGACTGGTTCAAGTTACCCAACATTATTCCGAAGCTAATAATGAATATCTGTCGAATTATGATAGGAGTAAAGAGACTAAATTCATATGCTACCTTGATTTTGTTAACTTATATGGAACGGCTATGGTTCAGCCCTTACCATACAGAAACTTTTCATGGGTTGATGATACTACCAATTTTAAAGTTCAAGAAATAGCAGACGATTCGAATGTTGGATACATACTTATGGTTGACCTAGCATACCCCCAATCATTACATGAGGCTCATTCAGATTTACCATTTTGTCCGGAAAAGATGGTTCCTCCTGGGTCTTCACACAAGAATGAGAAACTTCTTGCTACGTTATTCAATAAGAAAGATTATGTTATTCACTACAGATATCTTAAACTTTGTCTTTCCCACGGGTTGAAAGTAACAAAAATCTCCCGAATCTTGAAATTTGAGCAGAAAGCCTGGTTATCATCATATATTCACATGAATACAGCTTTCAGGCAAGCAAGCACATCTGTTTTTGATAAACAATTATTTAAACTTTTCAATAACGCAGTATTTGGAAAATTTATCAAGAACGTACGCAAGCGTGTTACTATAAAGATAGTTGGCGAATGGTCCGGCAGATACGGTGCCGAATCTTTAATTATGTCCCCACATTTTAAGAGATTTGTTGTATTTAACAGTCGGCTAATTGCCGTAGAAATGAGTAAGACAAATGTAGTTATGGAGAAACCAATCCAGATTGGTCAGGGGATACTAGACATTTCAAAATCGTTTGTTTACAGTTTTCACTATAACTACATCAGGATGAAATTTGGCGAACGGTGTAAGTTATTATACAGTGACACAGATTCGTTATTATACGAGACTCCTTTCAACTTTTATAAGGACATGATACGTGCTGATTGTGTGGACTACTTCGACACGTCTGTGTACACCCCTAACAACATTTTCGGTATACCAGCAGGTCTTAATAAGAAGGCTTTAGGATATCTTTCCGATGAGTGTCCGAACAGTATCATTAGAGAGGGTATATTCATCCGACCGAAATTGTATAGCTTACAAATGGAAGATCTAGATGATCGAAAAATTGTCGAAAAAAAAACATGTAAGGGGGTAGCTCGAGTACAGTTAAGAAAAATCACCCACGATGACTACAAGAAATGTTTGTTTGAGAAAACAGTCATACGTGGAGAGCAGAGAAATATAAGGAGTTTGAATCATAATGTTATTTCTGTAGTTGAAAAGAAAGTTTTCATTGAGTCACTAGATGATAAGCGTGTTACTCTAAGTGATGGGTTTTCTACTCGAGCTCATGGAGACTTCCGCCTAGGTAATAATAATATGTAAGAAAGAATATGTATTCTCATAAAGAAGGTGTGGTGAATAAAATCAATATTTTTTTAAAATAGTACTTTTTTTTATTTCATCAAAAAAAAATCCTAATTCACACACTGAATAGTCAAATTTATGAAAGAATTGGAACATTGAAAAAAGAGTTTTTTACTTCATCAAGAATCGTATACACTGAATACCAGAATTTATGAAGAATTGTGAGTAGAAAGAGTTCTGAGCTGATCTGCAATCCTATCAATATTCCTATTATTTGCTTCAATCCTTGATATTATCCTCTGATTATTGTCAGGTTCTCGAGCGAGTCTTGATTCAATTGATTGTATGATTTTTTCCATTTGATCTAATCTCAATTTCAAATCTTCCACTGCTTCACCCGTATTATCATCTTCCTCGTCCAATTGATCTCGAAAGTCAGACAGTCGTGCATTTAATCGATTGATTTGATTCTCTAATTCGGACACATGTGCACGAGTATCAGTCAAAGCTAGATCGTAAGAAGCTGCATTATCTGAAACTAGTTTTTCCAAATTGTATGTACGATGTTGTAAATCATGTAGTTCTTTGAGAACTCGAGATTCAATATCCACACGATACTGTCTGAACTCTCCTTGAACAAATGTATTTGTAAGTTCAAGTTCATGCTTCATTCTCTGATTTTCTTGGACGAGCGAATCCAGCTTCTGCTCCAATCGGTCGTGTGATTTCTGGAGAGAGTCAATCTTAGCTTCTGAATGTTCTGCGTGATTTGCGAGGAGTTTGGACAACTCGTTGGTAATAGCTTTGTACAAGATAAGATCAGCTTGGCACTTCATCATCTCATCTCTGAGACGATCACTTCTTCGTTCGTGATCAGTAAATAATCTTCTATATTCATCCATGTCCCCGTTGAAAACTTTTTGTTGGTCCTCTTGTGATTCGAGTTTAATGGATACATAAAACATGTGAATTGATAGATCTGATTGAATCTTCTCAATGTCTTTAGTCACACTTTCATGGAATAACTTGTTCTCGTGGAATTTTGTTTTCATTTCTTCATTCATTGCTTTCAACGAAACATCGAGCATGCCAGCAATTGCTCCAACTAATTGTTTTTCGTGAACAGGTAATTTTCTAGTAATTTTTGAAAAAACATGTTCCAATGACATGGAAATTTTATCTTCGGTACTAAGGTCAGGGGATTCAGTATCAATCTTGTTATAACATTCTGTGAAAACTTGAAGAAGCGAATGTGCGTCCTCCCCTCCAACAGTACCATCTTTGAGAGCAGCTTTCAAAATTGTGCGAAATGATTCACTCGCTCGTGTATAGATTTCATTTTCATCATCTGTATGCATAAGAAAAAATTAGAAGTTATAGAAGGTGAAAATCTCCACATTCACATAATCTATAAAACTTTTTCATATACATACCATTCACAACATGAGGCATTTGTCCTTCCCCTTGATTGGTTTCGACCTTTGAGTTTTCTCGGGTGCCTCGCTCTCTTGTTCCAACCCCTCCTGGTCTTTCATACGATACTCCTTCCTTATTGTTAGATGTATCTCCAACTTTAGAACTCTCAACAGGATGAGAAGATGAAGCACTTGCTGAAGCTGACCCATTGGTATGTCCCTGGGTGAGTGGTGATATTGATTGGGTGGTATCCATTCTTTCACTATTTCTTTTGACTCTCTCTCTCTCTCTCTCTCTCTCTCTCTTGTGAACGAAGTGTTCTCTGTGGTGGACAAACACCTACTGTCTGAAGAATGGCTCGTATACCCCTTTTATGAGATATACCCATCCTCGTGCAATTCTTCTAGAATAGCATGAATCTCATTCTGTACACCAGTATGACCTATTTCTGCCTCCCTCATAAGTAGGTCAAGTCTTGATACTAGCTCATTAGGATCATTCCAATAGATATGATCTACTTTAGATTCGTATCCGTGTAATACCATTCCATCTTCGTCTTTGATACGTTTCAATACATTCTTCATCATTCCAGCTCCCTTGAGCCCGTCATCCGTCTGACCCTCTGATGAAGATGAGGAGAGTGGGGGTGGTTTTGTAGTCAAAGGTTTGATGACTTTCTTATACTTCCATCCTTTGGAGCCAATCCTCTTCCCCTTCGGATGATTACCAATTCTATGAGGGAGGCTGATATCTAGGATTTGTTTGTACTCATGTAGGTCGGATTCGGTGAAGTTCTGGGGTTTTGATGAGAATATAAGTTCATAGAGTCCCTTAGTACCTTTGAAAATATGAGTGTTGTCTAGAACTATATCATCAGATGATTTGATGAAACTTAACCTAGAACGACCTAGCATTGGATTGTTATCTATGAATCGAATTCCATATGTTACATCGTTTCCTGTTGATTTAGTGAAAAAGTTGGTCATATACTGTGTAGCTAATCCTCCAAGATTTTGGTGTGTTAAATCGAGGAAAGATTCCCACTTCTCCGGTTGTCTAATAACATCCCTAATTGACTGATCTAAGCCGACCGGTGGGTTGTCAACTTCCATAGCTGAGGTTGAAGCTTGTTCACGGAATGAACCCATCAAACTTCTGTTGCTGCTCTTCTTTGTCTTTTTTGGTTCCTGCAGGATGAATGGTGATTCTAATACCCTCTTATTATTTTTTTTTAGTTCGCTCAAGGCCACACCCAATTGTTGCTCTCCAAAACTGGATTTCCTGGGAATTTCTTGAATGCTCACTGGTCTGATCTGGGCATCGTCATCTGACTTTTGTGCATCTTCATATTGATCATCGTCATCATCTTCATCATCATCATCTTTCCCAAATGATTGTTCAAGCCCACCATACTCACCGGAAAATTTTTCTTTTTTTACAATATTTTCAACGTTATTTTTGTTCAAGGTTATGAGTTTTTCCAAAGGTTGAACGATAGGTTGTAAGTGTTCCAGATTCAAATTGAGATCTTCGGTTTTTCCTTGTCTATAGGCTTGATGTTTTTTCCTAATCATCTGTGAAGTATGATGGATTTGATGTTTCAAATCTTCCTCACTAGTTTTTTTTCTTTTTCTTTTTTCTCTTTTCACACTCATTTTCACCACATTCTCCGTCCTCGCCTTCGTTGGTCTTGACATGATGACGTTTCAAACACGACTGATTCGAATCAAGTATGATGTAATCACTGAATTGGGATCGGTAGCGACCCTTGTTCATCGCATCGTCTTTTGAAATGGTGATGAATCCATATGGTCGGTTCCAACAAACAGAACATAGTTTTTTGAATGTTTCGAAGGTCATATCTGTTCCCACGTGATTATTGTAAACATGTTTCAAATTTCCATCGTCTTGTCTAAATAGGTAGATTAGATTTGCATTATCACGTACAAGATGCTTCGGGATCGAAGCATACGACTGGGCTAGAAAAAACGAATCAATGTTTCTGTGACGTCCCATGCTATAATATTCCTCCACTGTTCTTTGCTTATCCAACACAACGTCATCAAAAACGAAGATACTATTTTTGAGTGCATTATGAGGTTCGATAATATCTGAATTTTCTCTGAAGGTGAAATATTTTATACCTGTATCTGATAGAGACTCCATAACTTTTTCTAAAAACTTGTATTTCGGTTGATTCAATGATTTTGAGTAAACGTAGATATTGTTGAAATTGAGACCATTTGGGCTGACTATCAACGACAATATCAAAGTCGTCTTACCCACATTTGATGGACCTGCTACAATCGCCCTCATGGTTTCAGGTAATAATTTCCCATGTCGTCTAAACCCCTTCCCATCAAATGTGGAATCATCCACCTTGATGATGGATATTTTTTCTGGTTGAGGAACGAGTCGCATGTTAGCTCACTCTGACACATACTAAGGTGAATTAGGTTCGAACCAATAATAAATAATCTATCACAATCGTTTCATGAACCAGTTGTCTACTGATCTTTCGATTGGAAGCATGTAATGCAGTCACTCCGAGGAAAAGGTCTTGTGAATTCTGCTATTAACAGTCTTCCATTTGAACTCCACATTCCTGGCTACAACTTTTGTGGTCCAGGAACGAAACTTCATAAAAGATTGGCTAGAGGTGACCTTGGGATTAATAAACTTGATCAAGCTTGCAGGGATCACGATATTAAGTACTCAAAGTTCAAGGACCTCAAAGATCGGCACGCTGCAGACTTAGATCTCCAAAAGATTGCTGAAAAACGAGCGAAAGAAGGTGGATTTTTTGAAAGGATTGCTGCAAAGGGAGTGGTAGCAGCAATGCGAGGAAAACGGAGGTTTGGAATGGGACTTGTGAAGAGGAAACGTAAACTTTCTTCAAAAAAGAGGAAAAATCAAGTAGTGAATCTGCGGACATTAGCTTTAGCTAAACGAAGAGGGTTTCTTCCAGCTATTTTACCAACCTTAGCTGCCCTTGGAGCTCTTGGCTCACTCGCAGGTGGGGCTGCAAATGTTGCAAAGTCAATCAGTGCGATTCGTATGAATCGAAAGCAACTGGCTGAACTAAAGAGGCATAACTTGATGTTAGAATCGGTGAAAGGTCGTGGACTTTGGCTCAACCCTAACTCTTGCAGACAACTTGGGAGAGGGATGAGAAAAAAAAAAAAATTTCAAAAAAGGCGAAAGGGGGGGGAGGTAAGAAACAAGTGAGAGGTACATCAGGTTCACAGCTTGCAATAGCAGCCCAACATATCCCACATTTCCGTGGGGTTTTTTCTCTAAACGAACTACCAACTCCACCTTCTTGGTTATTCGAGTCTGCAATTGTTAATCTGGGTAATGCTCACTGGGTATCATACGTCAAAAAAGGGTCTTTGATCAAGTATTTCGACAGTTTTGGAAACATCCCCCCACCAAAAGAACTGGTTAAGTATTGGAAGGAAAGTTGTTCAAATTGTAAGATTGTATACAATCGAACGCAGAGACAAACTTACCGTCAGAGTAATTGTGGACCTTTATGTGTGAAATTTATAGAAGATCATCTATAAAAAGAAGCTGGTAATGAGGAAACGAGTTAGTCATGTCTGAGAGTTTTGTAGTATCAGGTCGAGGATCGATCATTGACCAGGATATTAAGTTGAAAGAACATCTATCACCTGATAAGATCTATGAATTGGGATTGGTGAGTCTAACAACATTCAACGCCATACCAAATGTTGATCATAGAAATAATTGTTTCTATTGGGGTAAAGAGACTGTAAAGATACCAACAGGGTCTTATGAAGTTAAGGAATTGGAGGAATATTTACAACGTCTCATCCCCACCAAGATTCCACCCGATTCGTCGAGTGTGAACTTCAATGAGGAAGAAGTACCATCAGACTCAAGTGGCCCGAAACAGTTTGATGTGCGATCAGTTGTCATCCGTGTTAACAAGTGCACTCTCCATTGTGAAATTTATTCCCATCACGATATTGACTTTTCACGGCCGAATAGTCTCGGCCCTCTTCTAGGATTTGAAGAGAATACATTAGCAGCTTACAACTGGCACACATCAGACAACATAGTAAAGATCAGTCGAGTGAATGTTGTTAGAGTGGAATGTAGTCTCGTAAAAGGTTCTTACATGAATGGTAATTCGTGTTATACAATCTTCGAGTATTGTCCCCATGTTAATGTGGGTGAACATTATACAATAGAACCCAAGAACATCATATATTTACAAACTAGAACGAATGAAATAAAAAACGTATGTATCAGACTCCTTGATCAGGATAATGAGTTGGTTAATAATCGAGGAGAGGAGATTACTATAAGATTCCATCTGAGAGAGAGGTAGGGATGTTTGTATATAACGAAGGTGGAGGAGGTAGACTCATTCAGTTGAGAGAGGTTAGTCGAGTCAAGCAGAGTGAACCTAGAATATCAAGAGCTCCTCTAACTCAAAAGAGTATCACTTTCCTGAAGACACTAGGCTACAAAGTGAGGAAATATGGCGGGGAATGAGGATATATTGAACATCACAGCCCCAATCCAGAAGGATGAGCGTATAATAAAAAGAATCGTAAGGAAATACACTCCAACCAATTTTCAAAATTTACAAAGGAATGATGAAATACGCATACCAATAACGAGTAACGATGTATATCTACTTGCAAGTGAGGCATATATTTATGTGGAGGGATATGTAACTTTTGATAAAGAGGCAAATATTCGTCTAACCAATAATTTTACATGTACCATATTTGATGAAGGACGTTATGAAATAAATGGTGTGGTTGTTGATCAAACAAAAAATCTTGGGATTACAACTATTTTGAAGAATCTTGTTTCACTCTCTGCTGACGAAGAAAAATCTGCTAGTTGTTTTGGTTGGAATTTGGGAGGATATACAGCTGATTCTGGCTATGGCTTCAACTTTTCAATCCCATTGAACAAACTTTTCGGTTTTTGCGAAGACTATAGGAAAGTCATAGGCTTTTCCAGACATGATATTGTTCTGCTACGATCAAAGAATGATAATGATGCAGTGATTACTACTGGAGATGAATGTGCACCAATCATAACTTTAACTTCACTTTCTCTGTACATGCCTCAAATATATCCATCTGATTTAATACGTCTCCGTTTACTCAAAAATCTTGAGAGAGGGATATCACTGTGGATCCCCTTCCGATCTTGGTGTATGGAAGAGTGGGTCTCACTTCCAGAGAATACAACACAATTAACCTGGCCAATCAAGAGCACATCTCAACTAGAGAAACCTCGTTATATGATTATAGCTTTCCAAACAAATAGAAGAAATAACAAAAAGAAGGACTACTCGAAATTCGACAATGTCAAATTAACAAATATCAAAATCTACTTGAACTCTGAAGCTTATCCTTACGAACATCTACATCTCGATTTTGCTTCAGCGAAAAACACATCAGTTGTGTATGAAATGTTCAAATCTTTCAGAAGAGGTTATTACAATACTGCGAGAGACACTCCATTGATTAGTAAAGCTACTTTTGAGAGTGATTATCCCATCTTTGTATTTGACATATCTCACCAAGATGAGGCAGTTAAAGCTTCCGTGGTAGATATCAAACTGGAATTTGAATTCAAAGAGAACATTCCAAAAAATACGACTGCATATTGTCTCATAATTCATGATAAACTAGTGCAATACAATCCACTAACATCCACAGTTCAGAAAATGATATGATATTATTTCTCTTCAAGCCCACTGGAGGGGGTGAGGACCAGTGTACAAGCTCCCATGGTTATCTCAACTCATCAAAGAAAGAAAGAAAGAAGACAGTAGATCGAATTCCCACTCCAAAAATCACGTCCTTTGATCTTTGTGGACCATTTGCACTAGCCGATCTTGAGAAGGCATACCCCATGAAACCAAACTATTTATTCATCGATCTCCAAGGTTATACTATTGGATTTTCAGGTCAAGTCTTTCTACCTAAAGAAATCGCATTCATCAATGAGGAGATGAAAAATTGTTGTAAGAACTATGAACCCTTGAATTATACTGTAGAACCACCATTTAACATTAAAAATTTAGAAACTCATGAGCTTAAAACTGTACTCCACCAATTGACCTATGGTCATAATATTCCATGGGGTTCAGGGTCTATTCCATGGTATAAGAAGGTTGCTGCTTTAGCACAAGAAATTGAAGCTGCCCGTTCAGTTTTCAGAATGAATATTGTATACGTTAATTCTGACCACAAAAAAACCATTCTCAGACAGCTTTTACCAGAATATTTCCAACATAATTCAAGTTTTTGGATAAAAAATATACACGATGAATATAATGTCATTGGTGATGGATATTTTGATCGTGGATATACTTATACAGATTGTAGATATCATGATAATTCTAAGTTTAGATGCGCACTTCGCACAGTAGAGTACATGTATCAGTTGAAGAGAATATATGATTATGAGAATAATTAATTGTGAGACATATGTTTGAGTTGATAGCTTTGTGTAAGGCTTTATTGTGTTGTTATATAGATTAACTCATGTAAAACTGTATTGTATACTCTTAACAGAATAAAGCGTTTTTGGAATTTACCCCATTCTACTCCTTTCTTCAACCTCCCCTCCAATTAAACTTTTTTCTTTTCCTTTGACGATGAGTATATATCACGCTTTCTATGTGTATTGGATTCAGTTTATCCATTCAAGAGTGTTAGTCACAATGGTTCGATACAGTCAAATGAATTCGAAGGAGTATACTTCTCAGAAGAGAAGGATTGTACAAGAGCTGCACTCTCCGGCAAGGAAGAATTTTCCTCGAAGAAAAGTGATTGTATTTGGCATTAATGATATTTGGCAAATTGATTTAATCGTGATGATTAACCATGCAAAAGCTAACAAGAATTTCAAGTACATTCTGGCAGTGATTGATGTATTTTCCAAGTTTTCATGGTGTATTCCTGTGAAAAGTAAGACTGCATCCGATGTGATGTTAGCAATGAAATCAATTTTGGATAAAGAGCGGTGTAAACCAAGGAACATACAGAGTGATAATGGGAAAGAATTTTATAATAAACTGTTTTCTGGTTTAATGAGAGATAATAATATCAACCATTACTCAACGTATTCAGTATGTAAAGCTTCAGTCGTTGAGAGATACATCAGAACAATAAAGACTCAGCTGTACCGCATGTTTTCTTTGAGAGGGAATTATCGTTGGTTGGATATTATTCAAGAAATTGTTAATGACTACAACTATAAGAAAATCCATTGGACTATTGGGATGACACCTGCTGAAGTTTGGAAAAAATCTGATAGACAGACTGAAATTGAATCAAACTTATTGGATCGAGTGTATACTCGAGAACGTTATGGAGAACGTAAATCGAAGTTCAAAGTTGGTGACTGTGTTCGTGTATCTCGATATCGTTCAATTTTTTCCAAAGGTTATCTACCTAACTGGGGTGCAGAAATCTTTAAAATATCACGTGTTGATCGAAATGAGTGGCCTACTACATATCACTTGGTAGATGATCAGGATAAACCTATTACAGGTCAATTTTACTCACAAGAATTGTTAAAAGTAAAAAATCCTGATGTTTATTTGGTTGAAAGAGTATTGAAGAGAAAAGGTGAAAGGATTTATATCAAGTGGTGGGGGATGCCCTCTTCTATGAACAGTTGGATTGATAAAAAAGCTATTGTATGAAGGAGAGAAATAAAAAAGGCAGTTTTTTCCCAGATCAAGTTGTACTTTATTTATGCACGAACATAATCTCATACAAATAAGAGACAGAAGAATGTACTCTCTGGCTTGTGTCTATACCCTGGAAGAGAATGAGTGGGGTTAGTATTCCTTCAATTTATTGGGATATATGGATGAGTAGGGACGTACCTTTTCAAAGTTACTATTTGAATATTAGATAAATAGTGTCGACAATGCCACACGAATCCTGCAATGATTCTGATATTCCCAGTCTTATGATGAGTGAATGGTAGAGATCTATCATACTCACTCACCCTCTCATCAATTTCGAAGGAATCGTTCCCGAATTTGGAATACGTGAAAAGAGATAATATGGAATGTGTTTCAAATATCTCGAAAACTATAGAGAATATTTGAGAAGTATCTAAATATTGATAGGCTATGCAATAATGGTGATATGAGTCTCCGTATATGAAATCATCCATGTAGTTTATGAGAGACTTGATAATCTCAATCTGACCTAAGAGAAAAATATATATGTGATAAAATAGAAAAGGAATTTAGAATCGGTAGAATTGATTGCGACATACCTTCTCTACCCACAGAGAACATTGTTGATTATGAACTGAAAGATTTAGCTATATGAATCAAGCTTCACAGCATATATAAACTGAAGTGTTTCACCGTACTGCTTGATCATTGATGTGAGTGTTTGATCAACGAAATCAGTTATAAAACCCTTACCTTCATCGTAATATGGCGAATAAGGATCTGAGTGAGTTCTACTATGTACACATTCAACCCTTGATAGGAGGTTTGCATCATCTGATGAGAGCAACGGGGGGGGGGGGGGATTCGGGACCGTTAACTCGACCGTGACTGCCGAGCTGGACCGATGAGATTTTTTTTTCACACACCTCATCCTCATACACCACCTTTGCTACACCCATGCTCTCAACACGTATTGTAATGACGATGATCGGAAAAAGCACGGACTTGCGTTTCGTATACTTACCATGTTAAACCAAGATCCGATCGCCTATGTTATTCTTATGGGAAAAAGTTGAAATTCTCATCTGAGAAATCAATAGGTCGCATAGCCTCTCTACTTATTATGATTGATTAATAGAATACTTCGGGATATACAATGTTTGTCGTATAAGTTATTATTTCTTTTTTCCCTGTGTCATGGTTTTCTATTGATTGTGTATTTAAAGCATTATTCTCTAATTTTATTTTCAAATTTGTGTCAGAAGTTACTCTCGATATTGCGACATATAATTGACCATGAGCGAAAACTGGAATTGGTAGATATACACCTACTTTATTAAATGATTGTCCTTGTGATTTATTTATTGTCATTGCAAATGCTAATCTTATGGGAAATTGTCGTCTTGACATTTTGTAGGGTAGATCGTTTTCTTTTGGTTTATTATCAATTCGTGGTATAAACACTACTGAGTTTTTATTTTTTCCATTCAATATTTTGGCGCATATCATATATTGTTTGATATTGATAATAATTAGTCTTGTACCATTACATAATTCTTCTGATGGGTTAAAGTTTACTAATAATATTATTATAGCTCCTATTTTTAATCGAAGTTCAAATGGAGGTAGACCGTTAGGTGTTATTGAATTGAGATAATCGATTGGGATCATGAAATTATCATTATTTGGATCATCTGTATCTTCTATTGAATCTATACTATAATGTATTGACATTGGTTCATTTATTTTTTCGATGATTTTATCGTTGATTTCCATAACATCTACATTTCTTGGTGTTAAAATAACTCTTTCTCTTGTTTGATCATTAGAGGGATCTATATTTCCACCAAATATCTCAGTAATTAAATCGCCTGATGATAAATAATTTTTTGGAATTATTCTGAGATTGTTTTCAATTTCATGTTTGGTACAATTTTTATTTTCTCCTATATCTAATAGCCATTTTTTGAAATTCATTTGGTCTTTCGATACTCTCAAATTATCTTTTAATGTATATTTTCTGAAAAGATTCCATAGTTTACTTCGATTTACACATATTTCTAATATTTGTGTTCTTGTACCATATTTAATTATTGGTAATATTTGTCTAAAATCTCCTGCAGTTATGATTATTATGCCTCCGAATGGTTTATCATTTTGGTGAAGATCTCTCAAGAATTTATCTAATGATTCAAAAGCAAATTTATTTGCCATTGAAATTTCATCCCATATAATAATTTTATATGTTAAAAACAATCTTCCCAATGGTGAATTTACAGTTATATTACATGTTGAGATCTCGTTGAGATCTAATGGTAATTTTAATGCCGATGTTACAGTTCTCCCATTCGTGAGTACATTTGCTGCAAGACCAGTCCATGCTATAGGTAATACAGGTATATTTTCTTGGAGACATTTCTTTATTATTGTTTCTACTAAATAACTTTTCCCTGTTCCTCCTGGGCCGTCTATGTATACAAGATGTTCTTCTCCTTTATCGAATAATGTATGCATGATAGCATCATATATTATTTTTTGCAACTGTGTGCGCGAAGTTGTAAAAAAACGAGACTTCTCTTCATTATTTACAGTGCGAGAAGTAATGCGTGAATGACTTCTCGCACAGTTTTACATTTACGCACTGGTGAAGTGTGCGTGAATGTAACTTCTCGCTCTGATGCATTTTCATTCACGCACAGTTCCAAAATATGATGTCACGCCATGCCTCTGAATTTGGCCTTTCTTGAGAACTTCGTTTTCAAGATAATCTTGCTCGGACAGTGGTGCATTTAATTACAACTTCGCGCACAGTTGCAAAAAATAGTATACGCAACACGTGCGAGAAGTTTCCGCACACGTTGCCAACTCGCGCGAGAAGTAACATTCACGCACACTTCGAAACTTCTCGCACACCCAAAAGTACGTATTTACGCACGCTCGCTTCGCGAGCGTGCGTAAATGTGTTCTTCTGGCTGTGCGAGAAGTTCCGAAGTGTGCGTGAATATTAACTTCTCGCACTCGTTTGGCAACTTGTGCGGAAATTGACCTTCTCGCACTTGTTGCGTAATATACTATTTTGTGCATTTGTTAGAGATGAAGGGCTATATTCATCAGTTGTGAATTGGTATGTGTCAATATGACAATTTTCTATAATATTTACATTTGGCAATTGAAATTGATTCAATGTCATTGAATGTGAATCTAGTATTTTCTGAATTATTTGGAGACAATGTTGTTCTCCATCTTCTTGTGACATTTTATCTGGTATAAAATGTGATTTATACTTATTGTATAGATCTAGAGCATTAATAGGCGTGTGAAATACGAGTATATATGCGAAAAGTTGTGCTAAACTATTTGGGAATTGAAATGTACTCGCTTCTTCTAAACATTTGTCCAATTCAATATCTGAATTTGCTAATCCTAATTCAATTGCTGCTTCTCGGAAAGTATCATATTTTATTCCATTTATTGTTCGTAAATGTTCAAATGATGTTGCTCCTTTCACATATTGTAATAATGTCCTGAGATAAAATCTTTCTATATCTTTAGGAGCCACAAATGCTAATCTGCTGAGGATTGGTTTCCTAATCACTTGTCTGTCATACCATATTTTTTTCGTGTCATGGAACACATAATGTAGTGGAATTTCACTATATAAATATTGTCTTGCTTCAGGATCTTTTCTATTTAATTTGAAATATGCTGTCAAAGTTGTTCCTTTATTTCTATTTCCAACTTCATGTTCTTGTCCTTTTTTGAAAAAAACAATTTGATGATTTTCTAAATGGATTGCAAGTCGATGAATAGTATGGGATAATTTGTGTAATGGAAATTCGAATAATCTATGTATTGCTTCTGGTGGTGTTATAATTCGTCCTGAAAGATAGAAATCTATTTCATCGTAAATTAATTTTTTTTTTTTTGTAGTGTTTTCATTATTGTTTGATTGATTTTCTGTTTTTTCATCAGGTATTGTAACTTTTATTGTTGCTGAATCTGGTCCTTTATATAGATATTTGAATAAATATTTAATGACATTGAATGTGCTACATATCTCAATATTTATATGTGTTTCTAATGTGAGCAATAGATAAGGATTGTACGGGACAACATAACGATTGTCTGCTTTTTTATTTGTTCTTTTATAATGTATTGCAGTACCATTGTTTCTTCGTCTATAATTTGGGTATCTATCATTAACAAAAGTAGTTTCATCATTGAAAGTTTTTGGATAATTTGCTGTACATTTTTTTGTGATTTGATCCATACATGGTGATTTGGGATTATCATCTCCACACGATCCATGTATCATGTGAGTACGTACTAAGTGGTGGTGACGTGGATGAATTGTTATATCTGGAATTTCAGCTACGACTATTTTATCAATATCTTTTGCATCTTTTATTTTATCTTTTATATGCAGATATAATAAATTATGAACATGCGGTAGACCTCTTTTTTGAAATTCTAATGCTAATATATTTGCTATTATTTGCCCTAAAACTTTTCTATCATATATTTCGAGTTCAAATCGTGCTAATTTGCAAGCAAATATGCGAATGATTATATCAGGTCGATCGAAAGATATTTCATGTAATTTTAAATTTTCCATTATTTCTGGCCATTTTGGATTACATGTCATTGTCGCAAATATATCTGGAGTTCCGAACTCACTCATTTCTCTCATTGCATCCATATAATTTTGTTGAGTATATCTAGGTCCTCCAACGAATGATGAAGGTAATATAACTATTTTACCTATATCACATTTTTGTTCTTTAGCTTGGGTTGCTAGAGAATCTATTATTCCTTGATATTTATCACATCTAAGTTCAAATTGATGATTTCTTATATAATTTAGATTTACATTTTCAACTCTGGACCAATAATCAGCTATTAGTTGTTGTGTTAGTTTTCCAAGATGTAATCTGGGGTTGAATATTGATCTGATGTGTAGATGATATGCATAATATTTCAATATGGTATCTGATCTGTTTTTAGTATTTTCGTCATTTGTTTCCATAATTTTTGGTGACCATCCAAACTGACCAGTAGGGAAAATTAATGGATATGTCATTGGATCTACATGTTTACTACATATTGACATTCTTTGTGGTTTTGAATTTCTTTTGTCGCATTTTTTATTTCTTGTAATTCTGTTTCATATAACATTCTATATTGTCGAGTGTATGGATTGAATTTTTTCAGATATTCGTCAATTTTGTCTAGAATATGTCTATATTTTTTAGGGCAATTTATATAATTTACCCTCAAATCATTTGCAGCTTTTGTATCAAGAATATACAACTGTGCATAAATTGGATTCTCATCAGTTTTGGGATGTAAAGAATACGTATTATGATATGTTTGCCCACATATTCTGAATACTGGTGGTCCTGAATTTTTTAATGGTACAAATTTAGCACCAAAACTTGATAACGCGAAAGAAGCATTTATTTCCCTTATGTGTTTTAGGAAAAAGTTTGAATCTTGTGAATTTTCTGTTATAAGTTTTTTTAGGAATTCTGGATAAATATCATCGTTTGGTAGTACTAATTTCCCTTTTCTGCAACATTTTGTGAATTTTCCATCTGGAGGTAATTCTTTAGGAAAATGTAATGCATCACAATTTTTACATATCATATTCATTTGACCTATATGATGAGCTATAATTTTAGTTTCATCAAACAATGAGTTGCTGATGTGAGCTATTTTGAAGTTAATAATTTTATTTTTATTTATTCGTTTTTTGTCTTTTTCACATGATTGGATATATTCGCATTGTTCTATGTTTTCTATTAATTTCTGATTTATATGATTATCTAATATTGTTTGTTCAAGAGATGTATTAATTATATTTTCAGCATGTCTTTTCTTTTCTAGGAATTCTATTTCAGTTTTCTTTTTGTTTTGCGTATTGTCAAGTTTCGTATTATTGTTTTGATTTTTATGTTTTAATTTTATTCTCTGATTTTTTTTCCTGGATGATTCAGATTTTCTTTCATTGATTATTCTATTTATCAGTGATTCATCAGTTGTTGATGTATCATTAATTTCAAGTATTTTTTTATTCTTGTATCGCTGTTCTTTTTTTTTTTTTGATAATCTGTTTGTTTCCATTGATTTATTTTGTCTTCTATTTGATCTGCAGTCTTTGAAATTGATGGATTATCGTAAGATTTGAGGAATATATCGTTTGATTGTGTTTTAGAATTGTTCTCGATGATCTCCTTTGTCATCGAAATTTCGTCGAATATTTGTGACAAATCAATGTAATCTATCATGTTTACTGAATTATTGTCAATTTTTTCTATATGATTTTCTCTATGTAATTCGAGATTTATATATTCTGTCAATAAGAAATCTCTGTGTTTATTGTTGATTAAAGTGTCTACTGTGTGATATGGATAAATGGATATTGTCTTCGTCTTATACATAGTGTATAAATAATTTCGCATACAACTTTCATCAAATTTTATAGTACACGGGCAAATGTTCATTGTCAAGAGAATAGTAAATCCAATTGCGAAGATTCCACAATCATAAATTTTTGTTTGTTGTTGTACATTTTCATATATAACTTTCAAAATTGAATGATCAGGTAATAATTTACTTAAAAATTTTAGATGATCATCATGTAATTTTGAATGAGCACTGTCATAAACATGTAAAGAATTTTTGATGAAATGAACACATATCCAATGACCAGCATCAATAGGTCCTCTGAATAATATTTGAATAAAATTATCTCTACGTGGTTTGATATTTTGTAATCTTTGGAGCAATAGAGTATCTTGCATATTCAGGGATGGTATTAATTTTCCAAATTCATATATATGTTGATCTGTCAGTTGAGCATCTTTATTATTTCCATCAGTTAATAATATGTTGTAAAAATGTGTCATCTCATTTGTTTTTTCATATGTCATATCTGTGTTTTGAGTGCATTCAAAATAATTTGATTTCATATCAAGTTTTGATGTGTTCAATAATATATGATCAGTATATAATACTTTTCCTCCTAAATTATGTTTGATAAGTTGAACATGTGGAAATTCTGAAATTAAATTACTTTTGTAGATTTGTATCAAATGTTGTCGCATGGAATTTTCATCATATAAAATTGTTGAAGGACATATATTTTGACAACATGAAATAGCAAATGCTATCGCAAATACTCCACAGTTATATGGTTTGATCTGGGTTTGTACATGAACATAAATTACTTGTAATTTGGTTATGTTTGGTAATAATCTTCTGAGATAGATCAGATGTGTCTCAGTGAGTTTCCTATGTGAGCTATCATAAACATATAGTTTTTCATTCTTATATTGTGAACATATCCAATGCCCTGAATCTCTTTGACCACTGAATAAGATTTGTATGAAATTGTTTTCTCTTGGTTGAATGAATTGTGGTAAGTCTCTAAATAGCACATTTTGCATATGTAGGTTAGGTATGAGATTTGAAAAATTATTAATATGTATATCATTCAATTGACTTACTGCTGTGGATCCATCTAATTTCAATATATCATAGAATTCTGTTGAAGTCTGATATGTGTTCAATGATATATCTTCTGACATGTTTACAGACGAAGGTTTTTCTTAATCATTTAAATTTTTTTGATTAAATGATATGAGAAATTTTATCGTTCTCGTGGTTTAACTGATACAACTTTCTGTCTGGCGTCTCTGTGAGTGTTGTTGGATTGTCTTTTTTTTAGATACACACGAGTATGTATTGATGTACATATATGGTGAAATTCATGTGTTGCGTAGTTTGAATGATTATCAGCGCCGCCCTGGTGGATGTCTTTTGTTATCATTCGATTTCTATAACGATTGAGATTATTTAAAGAATCTTGAATGATTCTTACCAATATATCACATGTGTTGTTCAAGAAAATTGAAATTTTCTTGAGAATTTCGTATATTTAGCATTTTTCATTGTGATTTGAGAATTTCATTTGGGCATTTCCTGTAGTGGGTTTTGTTACGTCTAGCGTTGGTGCACCACATGAATTTTGCAGTGTGAAATTTCTCTAAGCTGCAATGTTCAGACCAGTTATTCCATATTGAAATACATCCTGAAAATAGTCATCTAGTGAACTATACCAACGTGTACGTTGTATAGAATTTGAGGTTACAAAGTGAGTAATATTTTTGACTTGTGATATTTTCATTGTACAGCTATTTGTTGTTTCTATGAGATGTATATGAAGATTGTATATGGTTGCATTTATAAAGATAATTATAGATTTGATCATATTGTTACCAATTATCATATGATTTTATTTTCATTTATAGGTTCTTCTGTACTCGATAATTTGTTGAACATGATGTGAGTATGATTCAATATCATTGATTTGGTGAGAAATTTTGATCTTCATTGCATATCCATTGATTGTTTTAAGTTATTATAGATTTCCTGTTGGAGGTTTATCAGAATTATAAAAGAATATTGAGTTTTATAATTCAAAAAATGTTGCTTTTGTTTCAACTAGTACAAATATATATAATGGAAAAATATTAGTATGCAATTTCAATATTTTGTATGTGTTTATAATACTTTTTAAATATTTTCCAAATTTTCACTTGAAATCGTAGAACAAATGATTAGAAATGCTAAAAATTCTACATAATTAATGAAATATATATTTTCTATGTTTATTAGATGCTCCATATTTGTTGGTGAACTGAGCTTTATCACAATTTTGAATAAATTTTGATATAATTGAGATATTCTTGTATCTCTATCATATGTGAAGCAGATTTTCACAGGTTGAGATAGTGTGAAGCTTCAAAATGGAAATGTCACTAGGTATGTAATATTTAATAATATATAATGGGTGGAGTTATTGTATATTCCACAAAATTTCAGAACCTGATATAATGAATGAAGCTATTCGGAAAGCTATAGTGTCAGGTGATCTACAATATGTTTTTGATTTACTTAATAGTGGATTAGATGTCAATCATATGATTCCTTTCAATGATGAAGACATTATTGATACTTATGTTATGCGAGACTCTAAGAAGATGAAACTGTGTGATGCAGAATCTAAAAATTCTAATTCTCACAAATGGTTTGATGAGCAGGAACAGGAAGTTATGAGAATGATTGATTTGATTAGCAGTATTCCAGATAAGACTAACCATAGCCTGTCCCTTATCCATGTAGCAGTTAGAATTGAAAATATTGAACTCTTGGCTTTTTTATTGAAACGTAAAGTTAAAGCCAATATTTTGGATTACAATTACAATACTCCACTATTGTATGCTGTATCAAAAAAAACATATGTATGGTTCAGAGTTTGATTGCCTATGGTGTTGATATCAATATTGAAAACAAAAATAGATGTTCAGCATTAGAACTGGCATTACTTAAACGTCAAGATTTAATAGTTCAGTGCCTTATACTAGCTGGAGCAGATCTTGGGCATAATAAGAATAGCAATTCTCCAATTCTCAAGAAACCTTTACATGTGAGTAGATTATTTTTAATGAAACACAAGAGATGAATTTTATCTTATATTCCTAAATCATACTATTTTGAATTTTTCACTTTCTAGTTAGCACTACAAATAGGCCAAGTTAATAGTTTTGCATTGATGCTTGATAGGGATATTGACATTAACTATGTTGAGCCATCTGGAAGTTGTATTTTGGATATTTGTTTGGAAGCACTTCAATTGAACAACATTAGCAGTGAATTGTGCACATCAATTTTCAAAAATCTTATGGAACGAGGAGCAAAGATCAATTTCATGAAAAGTTATCCAAATATTTCTAGCAATTTTTTCAGATATGGAAATATTGAAATGTTGGATATGCTTACAGCTGCTGGTTTAGAAATATGTTTATACCAACAGCATGATCAAAAATTCTTACCACCGTTACATGAAGCAATCGACAATAGCGATGATAAAATGATAAAACATTTAATCCATAGATACAAATTGGATTTAGAACATGTTGATTCTCGTGGATTTACAGTTTTCCATCACGCATGTGATAGAAAATTATTTATGGATATCAATATTTTGAGAATGTTGATCGATTTAGGATGTAATCCAAGATGTTATGACAATCATGGATTGCCCGTCCTCAGATCCTTAATCGTGAGTAATTTTGTGAGTAATCAATTTTTATATGTGTTGAAAAACTCTGTAGTGAGTGATATAGTTCATGTATTAAAATGGGTCTTGGAAATCAATGAGTTGAATTACGTCAAATCTATTGTGCAGTATCTTGTTGCCTTTTCGTATTTCAAAAAACTACATGGTACATATTCTTTGTCATTTGATGAGGGCGTAGCTTCGTTTATAATTGAATACTCCCGTAAATGCATTTCTGAAATCAACGCTATGATTTTATATAAAATCGGTAACAATTGCCTAGCTGACCTTGTGTTGATACCTGAGTCTAGTTTATTGGCAAGAGATTCTAAGATTATCGAGGCAATGCAGAATTTACAATTGTCCAATAAATTTCCTATATATTGGTCTTGGATTACGCAAGATTTTCATTATGCAAAACAACGACAAAAATTGATAATTTCTTCTTTACGGGTTCTAGACCTTATAACTGGACTTCAATATAGTAGCTATCCTGATATTTTTGAGAAATTACTTCGTATGATGTCTAATGATGATTTACGCAATTTGAGTATGATTTGATTATATTTTTGATGTCCTTTAATGCAACAATACGGATGGTAATTTTTGCATATCACTTCTTAAAGATTTGTTTAAAAGAAGGGTAAATATCAATTTGATGCAAAATTATTCATACATTTTTTATAATTTCTTCAGTCATGATACTATAGATTTGTTAGATGCATTTAATATAGCTGGTCTAGTAATTTGTTTATATTAACCAATCTATGAGGAAGCAATACACGAAGCAATTGATATTGGAAATGAAAAGAGGATAGAATATTCAATTCATAAATATGAACTCGATTAAGAATATATGGATTCATGTAGATATATAGTTTTTTACCATGCATACGAAGAGGATTTAGTTTGATAATGGACGCTTTAGAAATGTTGACTAATTTAAGATATAATAAAAGATATGGAAATGAATATGGAGTGTTGTGTAGATCGTTGGTTGTTAATAACGAGGCAGTTGAAGTGCGAAAATCATTGCGTCGGAGTGTCATATTATGGTTTTGGATATTTTGTGAGCAAATGAAAAGCAAAAAATAGTGTGCAAATGAGTTATTTGTGCATAGACGATTAAAATTAGTATATTACGAAACGACTTTGATGCTTTAAGCATCGATGAAAATTTTTATATATGAGGGTAATAATTTAACGCATAGTTGAGATTTTCTTATGAAAGAATTTGAAAGAGCGTATAGTGTTACTAGAGTATTTAAAGTTTTTAATAATTCGGGAAGAACCAAAGATGTTTCATATGATTTATTATGCGATTTAATGTATGTAAAGTTTTTTCCCACGCACTGAGAGAATGGTTTTTTTATATTAACTTCATATATATGATCGTGAAAATTGTTTATTTGTTTTTTTGAAAAGATTGAAATTTACTTGAATGGTATATTATACATTATATGTTATGATATAACTAATTGAGACAATTGTATTTGAAGAAATTTTAAATTTTTCATTATTATTGCGGATTCTATATGATTTGAAAAGTTTTTGAAGGTTTTTAGAAATTGTCTTTGGAATATATATATTCATTGTGATAGGATAGAACTCAATTTGTCAAAATGGATCTCATACCATGATTGAGATTATCCAATTTTGCAGTAGTATATGAAATATCGCATTTGAGAAATAAACTGTGTGAGGCTCTTGAAAAACAACTTTATGTTAGTGTGTAGGTTCGATTTTATTTTAAGAGGTCTAATCTAATATGAATTATTATCTATGATAGTATTAAAAGATAATTTACGTGGTAAAAGCCTATACTTGCTTTAGATCTAGTTATCTCACTTATCAATTTTATTTCGTCTAATTTTCTCCATTTTCCTCTATAAGAAAAAATTTTATTGAGAGTAAAAAAAAAAACATTATAAAGTGATGAATTTTGATTTGTCGCGGTATCAAGTAGCGATGCAATGTCTAATGATTTATATTGAGAATATATGTATTTAGCGTTTAGTTTGTAGTGGAAGAATAAAAGTTTTGATACTTGCGTGTAGGGCTCTATATTTGGTATGATATCTAATGTTGAAAATTTTTTCAAGAATATTTCAAGTTTTTTTCAATTTTGAGGATTTTTATCCTTTAGTTTCATCAATGAATGTAGATGTCTCTAGAGTAAACATGATATATACGTGTTAGAATTTGGAGAATATGATTCAATTATGATTGCACGAGTGTAACAATAAGATTGATATAGGAGTTATATTGTTTCAGGAGAGGTTTGGATCTTATTCGTAAGTACGCAAATTTATAGTGAAATTCGTTATTTGTAGTATATATGTCTCAATGTTTATTATATACTCTATATTTGTTGGTTATCTGGATTTTATCACAATTTTCAAGTAAATTTCAAGATAATTGAAAATTCTCATATGAAAAAATAGTGTGAACTGAGTGAAAGTCATAAGGTCATTTTTGTTTAGCTTTAGTTGTTATATAATGTCGTTGATAGTAGAATGCTATAGAATATTTGAGTAATATAATGTACATCATATTCATATGTTCTGGAGCAGTTTGGAGTATTCATAAATCATTTTATTTGTTAGATTTTGAAAATCACAATTGGAGAAGCTTTGATATATAATTTTTTCAATTTTTCTCCGTGGATAATATTAGGATGGAGTATTTGATGAATACAGAGATTCATAACTATGGTATGTATATGATATGATTTTTGTATTTCATAAAATGAAGTTTCTCATGGTATTTCATACTTAGTTAATTCTTAAATTCATTTTTTGACTTTTCATTCCAATATCGACTCATTTCCTCGAATTGTGTTCTTTGTGGATTCATTTATTATATAGCATTCTGAAGTTTGAGTCGAATTTGTTAAAAAAAATACGTATTAGTGAGTGAAAAAAAATACTCTGAATTTTCAAAAAATATTTGATAATGCTGAGTATATATCGTTATATAAGATAGAGGGAATTCATATCAAAATTCTGATTTCTTTAGGAAAATAATTTTTTATTAAATTTTTATGTTTTCTTCATTCCAAGATTATTTATTATGATACAATTTTTAAATTGTTATTATTGAGAATCTTTAGTATTTTCATTAAATTGAAAATACATTGATAATTGAGTTAGTTTTCATTGATGAGTTTTCATAGAATATCAATTATCTTTTTCAATGAATGATTCGTTCTAACTTGTTTTTGAATTTCTCTTGATATGATGAGGCAAATCGTGTGATTGTTGACCAATTTTAATTTTTTTTTCAATTTTATTATAAATATTTGATTTTCTTCATGATAATGTCGTTGGGAATAGATTCACTTACGTTATTTCATTAAATTTTTATGTAATGTGTATGCTATTTTGTTAATAGAATTACATTATTTCTTGACGATATCTATCCACTATTAATCTAAGATTTTATTCATATATTTTTCAGATGATGTATCATGTTATAATAAGTTTATTGATGATGAGTATGATGATAGTTCAACTATATATGATACAGATGATGAATATGAAATTCAGAAACTCAAATATCTAAGGAGTTTAGATGAAGGAGATGATTATGAAGATTCAGAAATTCAAATTATTTATGAAAATTTTCATAAAATCCATGAAATTGTAGATGATGTCAATGATTGTGTCATAATTGAGGAATGTGTGATGAATAAAGAGAACAATCATTTCTCTAATGATATATATGATGAAGGTAAATATCTCTTTTTTGTCAATATTGATTTGAATTGTGTAACCATTTTTTTTTTTTTTTATAGATGATGATTTACAAAATATTTTTGACCCTACATTCATTATGGATACTGAAGAATCTCAGAATAGTTTTGATTCTATTGGAAGTACTAATGAATTGCAACCAGGAATTGATATAGAAATATTCACAATTGATTAAAAAAATGTTTCAAATTTTGTAACTGATTAACATATATTGGATTATATGTTGATATAAGTAATAATGTTTAGATAGATTGATAGTTATATATTATATATGACATTTATATATAGTAATTATATATATGTGTGTTCTTTGATTGTTACTCTATAATTTTTGACTATATGTAGTGTTTAATTATGCATATTGGAAAGAAATCATATGACATGTCGAAGAATGAAAGTGAAATAATGTACTTTTCGATCGATTTTTTATTTATTGAATTTAATTATTATGTATATGAATCATATTGATATAATTCTAAAAATTTATGAAATCGAATCAATTAATAAAATTTCAATTTTCTCTACTGAGATTTTTCGATTTTAATATCCTTGTTAATTTAAATTTCTTCAACCAACTAACGAAGAATCTGTATATCGTCTTTCTGTAGTTTTCACTCCATAATCCTATGGAAATAGATGTTTAAATCACTAATTTTATTGCAATAGTTCCAAATTTTCAAAATTATCTCCCTATATTATATAGTTGAAATGAAAACTTTTGAGCGATTCCACCGAATTCCTCTGTATTCCACTGAGTGCCACCAAGGGCCACCGAGGTCCACCGAGCGCCACCACCTTCCACCGAATTCATGCGAATTCCACTGAATTCCACTGACTTCCGCCGAATGCCACTGAACTCATTAGATATTCCACTGAATTCCATCACTCTTCCACTGAATTCCTTTGTTCTTCCACTGAGATTCCACTCCCTAACATTACCATTTTCCACCTACGTTTTTACGATATTTGACGAAAGTGGCACGTTCTGCCACCTGCGATCCACCGAATTCCAATGTGACTCCACCGAACTCTCAATTATGCCACCGTTATTCCACCGAATTCCACCGAATTCCACCGAACTCTACCGACGTCCACTGAATTCAATTTTTTTTTTTCGAATCCACCTCATCCTATTTTCCTGTACTATTTCATTTTCAAAAAAAGAATAGTCTTTCAATGTTATTGCCACAAGAAGAATATATTCTCTCGACCATGAACGGAGAACAATATTTATCAAACAAAACAATTTTTTCAAAACTTGTAAAAACATCAAAAATTGGATGAACTATAAAGTGAACTACGAATGTGAATGAGAAAAATATTGCTTAACAAAAAAGCCATATCAAAAATCAGATCGAGAATGAGCCAGTCTCAATCTCTCCGATTCAATTTCTTGATATCGAGGGAATCCATCCAATTCATATAAAGTGAACTACAAACGGAAAACAATATGTATCAAACAAAACAATTTTTTCAAAACTTGTGAAAACATCAAAATAGTATGAACTATAAAGTGAACTACGAATGTGAATGAGAAAAATATTGCTTAACAAAAAAGCCATATCAAAAATCAGATCGAGAATGAGCCAGTCTCAATCTCTCCGATTCAATTTCTTGATATCGAGAGAATCCATCCAATTCATAGAAACAATTTATAAAAACTTTAAAATGAATACAAACTAATAATTTTTTCGAACCCACTCATTCTCCTTTAAATTTCTATGTCTCCATCGCCACCTTCCTATGAATGAGAGTCACATTTTGATAGTCATACTATATGATAAAATGATTCATTTTGATTTATGTTATCTTTCTCACAAAAATTGCGTTAGCAACAAGTAACTCCTCCAAAGCCATTGTTTTATCTGGGAATGATTTTATATTACCAGCAGATTTTACTCGTACAACATAGGTCACCCCTTAAAATATCAAGAATCGAATCATAATGAACAAAATTCACCGCAATTCAAGTTAATAGATTGAAATTTACCGTTTTCTTGCAGATCCCCTATTAATTCTATCTTGTTCCCACGTTCTATTACTGGACAAACTCATCCACGCATTTTATCAAAACAAAATCCAGTTTATACCTCCCGTCAGTGATAATCCCCATCCATTCATTTCCGCTCTTATTGTTCTTCTTCACAATATCATCTTTCAGATAACCAACCAATTCTGCAAGTTCAAAAATGCACACTGTATATAAATATATATATATATATATATATACTCTTCTTTTCAGTACATATTCTATATACTCATCAATCCATTCTTCAATGGTACATCCCGGAAATTGATTGATAATGGTTCAGATAGTTTGCCGAATTCTCCGCAATTGAACACAGTTGAATAACTTTGCAAACTTATTTCATAAGGGAGATTTCCATTGGTGAAGTTCTGATTTGATGCCTGTACGGAGCATTTTTCCAGTAATAATTTCTGCACATAAATGGATAACATTCATTAATATTCTATATCAATTAGTGAATTATCCATGCATCAATTTGTTCACCACTTACACAATTCAATTTGAATGATTTTTTGAAATTCTGTATGTTGTCATCATATAAGTTGCACTGCAATTTGATACCACTGTTGTTGTTCAATAATATTTTCATGACTGTGACCTCAACATTGTCTTTTTTTCTTGTGAATTAATCTTCACCAAGGAATTCATCAACGTAAACCACTATCGTTCTACAACGCACGTTTGTTTTTTTGTTAATCAACCTATACTTATAACTCATTCTATCAATAAACAATCAATCCACGGTTATAGCACGTGAGAGAACAACGTTCATTCATGATAAAAACTCTCTACTCGCTAAAGTTTGGATAGATCCCATTACTCATCTTTACTCACGTAGTCTTATCACCAATCTTGACTTTGTTCTTCAGGAATTCAGTAGTGGATAGTTCAATCGTCTTCATTTTTTTGGAGAAATTTTTACTCTCTTCTTTGTTCTTGTTTTTGCTCATTGTAGCTGTTGATTTTGTTACCGAAAAATTGAAATTCATTGGCATATTCAACTAATTTTCCCCATGCTTTTTCAAGTGTTTCTGTAGGAGATCGTTCCTAATGAAGTATCTCCCACAATATTCACACCTGAATTTTGGATCTTTATGATTTAATTTGTGTCTATTCAAATTCGAAATTGTAGAATATTTCTTTTTGCAATTCCTGCATTTATATCGTTTAATATTTGCATGCGTCTGTGAATGCTTCTCCATGAACCTTGAAGCAACAATCAATCCACAAATTCCGCAACTCTTCAATTTATTGACTTTCCTTCTATGTTTGAGATCTTTATGTCTCTCCAAGAATCGAATAGATGAAAATCGTAATCCACACCTGTTGCATCCGAAATATTCTTCTTCGTCACAAGAATCATTGTTAACAGAGTCTCTACAAAACCATTCATTATTTAGAACATTTGAAATCTGAATATGTTTTAAATACTTTGTCATATGATTACTTGAGTTTTTTCCCCATCAGTTTTTTTCCCATATATCGTAGAGACGGCGATGGTCGATGGTATTTCTTCACGTACAATTCCAAAAGTTGTAGATGTTTTATGTCACACTAAATTTCCAATAATGAATAAATAATGTTTGCAATCTCAAGAGCATATTCGATATACTCTACTCCAGTCAATTCAAAAGCATTGAAATTCTCATTCTCTATACGATAATTGACAATTGCAAAAACCGCTTCTTTTAGAGTTTCAGATACTTCATTCCAACTTCCGAATTCAGGTATCGAATCATTCTGTCTTTCTTTATTCTGAATAATTTCGCTGAAGTTCTCAAGCAATCGTTGTCATCTAAATATTCGGCGTATTTCGAATAATTTTCTTCTTCCAACAGATGATTCTTTATCTCATCGTTCAATTTTGATAAGCGACCCTCTTCTTCTGAATCAACAATTTCTACTAATTTTCCTTTCTCCGGATCCCACTCCATTCTTTTGAGATCTGACGGAATGACAAAATCGAGACCAAGATAGAATTCTCCTTGTCAGTCTTCCAAAATTTCTTCCCAGACTACATTTTCAATCGTATTCGATTCGTTAAATTTATTTTCAATGAATAATTTTTCGGGATCTTTGCTTCTAGACAACGCAACATACAACTGTCCGTGAGAAAATAAAGTCTTCCGTATGAATATTCCAACATTGTCAAAATCCTGACCTTGCGATTTATTTATTGTCATTGCAAAAGCTAGAACAATAGGGAATTGTTTTCTATATAGGATGAATGGAAGGGATGATTCACGAGTGTCCAGAGTTATTCTAGGTATAAATACGCAGTTCCCTCTCTTTTCCCCAGTTATTATTTCAGCTTCTACGTAATATTTGAATAAGTATTTGATCCTCAAACGAGTTCCATTGCACAAACCATTTATTGCACTTAAATTTCGAATCAGCACCACAATTGCGCCAACTTTCAATTCCAATTTATGTGGAGGAAGACCTTCTCTGATGTCATTTAGGAATTCTATTGGATATTTCGAATGAATGTTATCGTCAGATTGATCAACTCCTTTGTGAGTAGCAACATCTATACTGTAATATGTCTTTGTATCACCATCCATCATTTTTAATATTTTCCGATTCAATCTCAGAGTATCTTCAGTATGTGGAGCCAAAACAACGCTATCAAGAGGTGCAATGCCTTTCATTTTACCGAAGATTCTCTTACATACATCACTTGATCTCCACTTTTCGGGAACACATAAAGGATTTATCTCACCAGAACCAACTTTCAGTAAAAATTTCGAAAATTCAGTGTTTTGAGTTCTTAAATTTTTTCTCAAATGCATAACATTGAATAGATGGCAGAGATGTGAAGATTTTATTGTTTCATTCACGATCGTGCTCCTACATCCGTTAGGCACTATCGGCAGAGTTTGCCTGAAGTCTCCACTCATAATCACCCATTTCCCTCCAAATGGTTCCTCACTAAAACTTACATCACGCAAGGTCCTCTCAACAATATCAAATGCTTTTTTTGGAATCATTGAGGCCTCATCCCAAACCACAACATGAGCCTCTCTCAATTTTTTCTTATCGAAATCAGATTTCAAGAAAATGCTTTCGATTGAATCTGAATTTAGTGGTAACTTGAAAGTTTTGTGACTTGTCAGCCCTTTAGGCAAAAGGATTGAAGCGATTCCTGTCCAAGCTACAGATAAAACTTTTTTACCTATAGATAAAAAATAATATATTAGAGTTTTGTACAAGAATGTCTCACCACATCCTCCAGGTCCATCTTTAAAATTCATCATATTATCCATAATCACTAATCGATCGAAAAATAATTTTTGATCTTCGTTCAAAATAGCATGCATCGCTTCGAATTTTATCTTGGATTCATGATTTGTTGAATCATGGTCTTTTTCATCTTCATGATCATTTTTATAGTTCACATCAGGCATAGGTAGATTGAAATCGGAACAGGACCTGTCGTCTAAACTCAAAATACTGTTAATGTGAAGGAAAGCGGAATTGTCACAATCCTCTTTGAAATCTTCAGTGAAAAATTTTTTATATCTTTCCCAAATATCTTTGGCATTGAACGTTTCAGACAAGAGAAACCAAGAAAAGAATTTTCTCACCTGTAGAGGTAACATGATTGAACATGCTTCATCAAAAATATCGTAAATTTGTTTATCTGTTTCTATGAGACCCAAAGCGATCGCTGCCTCTCGAAATGAATCATGAGTTATCCCATCAACAGTCCTCAAATCTCTGAATGAAATAGCGCCTTTCCTACGATTCAATATCAATTTCAGGAAGAATCTTTCGCTATCTTTCGGAGATACAACATTCAATCTGCCAATAATTTTGTATTTGATGTTGTTCTTTCTCCTCACCCATTCTTTCATTCTTTTGTCAAATCGATAGTATTTAACGATATTTATGTATCTTATGCCCCTAGCAAATTTGTTCTTTTTATTCAATTCAAACCAAGCAGTCAATGCTGTTTTCGATTTTATCAACGCTTCAACCTCTTTGTCTTCCTCAAAAAGAATTTTTTGTTGATTCCCGAGATGGACTGGTAATCTTTCAACATCATGACTCCTACCAACTATTGGAAATTTAGCCAATCTCCATGCACATTCCATCGGGCTTGAATATCTACCATCAATCTATCCATCAATTTCATTGTGAATCTCTTTAACAATTTCATGATCATCATGATTCTTGATTATTTTACAACGAGCTTTATCATGACCCTTGTGCAAATATTTGTAAACGTATTTGATACTTGTTATTGAAGCGCAATATTCTACATTTATACGGCATTTGAATTTTCTCAACAAAAATCCATTGTATGGTACAACCATTGAATTGTCAACTGGCAATCTCTCGCAATTTCTCTTTGAAATGTACCTTTAACCTCTACATCTGTTATCTCGTCTCCTGTAAGTTGGATATCCATCTTTATTGATGGATGTCGATTCTTGAAATTGTTTTGGAAAATTTTTTCCACAAGTTTTTGTTCCCGGATCATAGCATTTTGTTTTATTGGAATGTGGACCGTGGAGCATATGTTGTAAGACCAATTCACGCAGTATTTTATCATTTTCTAGAATTTCAGCAGAGATGAATTTATCTATCAAGTCATGAGTTCCCATCTTATGGTTTGGATGTAAGGTTATCAGTAAATGAGCATGAGGAAGTCCTCTTTTTTAGAATTCAACTGTATGCACATGAGCTATGGCTTTACCGAATATATCATTGCTCATGATGTCTTTCAAAAGCTCATCTAATTTAGTTTTGAATAATCTAACCATTATGTTTGGAATATCATTAGGCATGGTACCTCTTGGAAATTTTCTCAAAACTCTCGTAATTTCATCCCACTTTGGATTACAAGTCATCGTAATAAATAGATCTGGTCTTTCCTTTTCTCTCATTATGGCCATTGCATCCTGATAACGCTGTTTCATGTAACGAGGACCACCAATAAATGTTGAAGGTAAAATATGATGAATTACACGCCAAAGCGACCTACGAAAAGGGGTCATCTCTCAGATTCTTTTTTAACCTTTTTCATTCGATTCTATGGCCCAAAATAGGAACTTTGGACCACCTATGGGGCCCAAAGAAAATTTCTCCTCTCCATTGCACGCATATCCGTCAACAGACCGAAAATTTATCTTGTAAAAATCGATGCTCTTCTATTCACGAAAATGGGAATATTTCGAGTTTTTGGATAGCTATCGGTTTGCGGTTTGCGGCATCGCTAACATTTTTGCTTGTAGCTCTGGATAGAAGGCCCATTTGACGGAGTTACTCTGGATTCTTCATTTTCTAGGTGACACAAGACTGTAAAAAAATTTTGGAAAGGGTTGGTGATCCAAAGGTCAGGTCCTCCCCTTGTAAGTATGAATTTGATATAGTCAAAAAGTTCGTGAGTATGAATATATGTATGGGAAATAAGCTTTACTCCCGACTATAAGTGCCAGTAAAATATATACGATAACATCAAAGACTGGTATTCGTCGTCGGAAGTAAAGTTAACTAAGTATGAATTTGATATAGTCAAAAAGTTCGTGAGTATAAATATATGTATGGAAAATAAACTTTACTCCCGACTATGAGTGCCAGTAAAATATATACTAATAGAATATAAAAATAAAATATATTAGTGGGTTGAGAATTCGAAGTGAATGTTTTTCCGAAAATATTTCCTAGCCACAAATTCGAGGGTAATTTAACAATTTAAATGTAGGAGCTAAGCGTACACAGAAAAAGTGGTCTTTGGGCAATGATAGGAATGAGAATTGATTATGTAAATTGGAATTGTGGGGGTTGGCGAGCGTAGCGAGCAGGGGGGTACCCCCCCTAGTTTATATATAAATTACATTACATTATTAAATATAGGTAAAGCTTTTTCTTCACGATAACAATTTGTCGTTATAACGTCACGAGATTATTGTAATTTTTATGCGTGTGAATTTCAAAATTTTGTTTATTAAGGGAAACTTAGATGGAAACTGAGTGATTTCGGAGAACTTATTGTTTGAAAATTGTTCAGTATTAAATTTTTGAAATTATTGTTCGCGAAAATTGACTCTATTTTTACCCAACAATGGAAAGAATGTGTGAAAAGTGACTTTGAATCAGACACGTCTCATTGTCGACTGGTAATGTGATTTCCAGAGGTTTTTTTCACCTCTAGATGAGATTAGGGTTTAAATTTCTGATAAGCACATATAGGTTATTGAAGTTATCAATTTCTACCTCAACTTACCTTGATAAGTGAGATTTTGAATTTTGCACTCATGAAAATTGTTATAACCTCGTGGTGTTATAGTGACGAATTGTTGTTGTGGAAAACCAGTTTAATGGTGTAGTCATATTGTTATATGAGTTTCATATTTTAATGTTAATCATCAATAAATGAAGCTGGAAGTTGTTGATGGGTGTCTTGTCGAAAGAGTGATTCTTTCATAATATTTCTTTCAAATGTAGTAGTCAATTTCTATATGATGATGATTGAGTACTATGAATATTTGTCAATCAAGTAATTTCAAAATTGTTTGAGATTTTTATCAGTATCATAAGAAATGAGAGTTGATTTTACAAGGTCGCTATAGGTGGCGTTAGTGTTCTATACAGATGCGTGATGTATGTCTGAGTAAATTGTTGTGATGTAAATATATGAGATATTTCTCAAGTATATTTAAATTTTCTTGAGATATTCTAATAAACTATGAAGGTCATTTAGAGGTATTTCAATGTTTATATGAGTTCAGTCTATTTCTAACCAATTTGTCTGATATACTTGGTCAATAGCGACGAAGTTAATATACTGTATGTAAATTTATCATTCAATTCGAAATAGATTGAAAAATCTTGAGTGAATATGCCTCGTTATCAATTATCATCTAATAATACTTCTAAGCAAAATCTGGAGAAATCAACAGAATTTTCTCCTGAAATTTGTGTTGATGTAGAATTATCTAATTCTCAGTGTTCGTCATATGGCATTGTAAAATCTGATATTTCGAAAATGAAATCTGGATATGAAGAGATAAACTCGTAAGTATTTTAAAATCTCACGAAATTATATGAGAAATTGATGAGAGAGAAGCATGGAATTATGATGATGATTGGTCTTATGATTTTATTGATCACATTTTTCTTAATGATGTTATTAAGACTGAAATTTAGATTTTGAAGACAGCTCTGGAAATTTTGAAAAAATTGGTGATTTATTTAATTTTACAGAATATCAAAGAGACCTTTAGAGAATGAAGAAACTGATCCATATGTACCTTATAAATTTTTGAAGATTGATAAGCCTACGCAAACTGAACATGAAGTTTCAGATATTTTAGGGGAACAACTCAAATCGGAATCTAATATAGATTTGAAATTCAGTGAAATTACACAATATGTTAGAAGGTTAATATTGATTTCATTATTTTTAAATGAATAAGCTTATTTTATTGAATCTTTTGATTTGTTTATTCGACCATTTTAGATTGCATTTCAGAGTGAGAGTGTTATCAAAATCCTCTATTCTAGATATACCATATACAAAATTGAAATATTTTGAATTTAATTTGACTGATGGTTTCTCCCAAGCTGTTGGAAAAGTTATAGATGTTGATCTTGATTTATTATATAATGAAATACAGGTATGTTAGAAATTCATAAATTTGAACAATAAATCATTTAGATTATTTCAGGTTGGAACATCTATAGAACTTAGTAATATTCAGATTAATTATGGATCTCTGAATTTTTCGAAATTGAGATATGAAGTGATTGTCACTCAAGAGAGTGAAATAAAAATCATAGACGATGAGAGATTATCAAGTATTCAATATGAATTTAAATTTGTGAAATTCATTGATGTACGCAGTATGGATGCTGGTGAATCTATAGGTAGATAAATGTTGATAAACAATTCTGACAGTGGCCAAATATTTATCATATATTATTTCAGATATTTTGTGTAAAATAAACCGAGTGGGTGATGTGATCCATATTACTAATCATCAAGGAAGTAAATTAAGATTTCGTAATGTTGAGATGATTGATGAAGATTCACAGATTGTGAGTATCTCTTTATTAATACTCTTTACATGTATTATATATGAATTGAGAAATATTTCAGATGACAGTTGTATTCTGGAATTCTTATGTTGATAGTCTTGAAAATTTCAAGATTAATGATACTCTTGTTTTAAGAGAATTGAAGATAAATTTATATCAAGGAGAACAGAAACTCTATTATCTACAAGACTCTTCTATTATTATTGAGATAGATTCTAAGCGATTTACTGAGTATGTATATTTTTAATTTTAAATATTTAAAATTGATTAATTTTGAAATTTCATTTTGATATATTGTATAGTATATGAACAAATTTATTTTCATCAATTTACAGGTTCAAACAACTTGTTCATGACGAGTAATGGAGTATTATAGTAAGACGATGAATATTTATAATATTTGAATAGTTCATCGAATGAATGGTACTTGATTGTTTTTGATAAAAATAATATGAAGTTCCAAATAATTTTTCTCATATAGTAAATTGTTTCTATTACATTGTACGAAAATATTAGTATATTTTTGCATGATTTAAATTGAAACTACATTATGAAATTGTGGAAAATAACAAATTAATTTGTTTATTGATATTTATGAATTTATTCCTAATCTTGATTAATTTTGAATATTCATCTATTTCAATTAGAATATTATATGTAATTTGAGAGAAATTTCATATATGTAAATACTATTTGATTTTGCTAATTAAGAATCTGTGAGTTTTTATGGATTTTGCTATAAATAAATTGCAAAAAATAGAAGA
This sequence comes from Eretmocerus hayati, assembly GCA_029851415.1. Classification (NCBI taxonomy): domain Eukaryota; kingdom Metazoa; phylum Arthropoda; class Insecta; order Hymenoptera; family Aphelinidae; genus Eretmocerus; species Eretmocerus hayati. The sequence continues at coordinate 72,269,712 of CM056744.1, read as the reverse complement.
GTTCTAATTGGTTTTATTTATTAATTATTTTCCATTAATTATTAATCTCAACGATTAGAATTTGCTCTATTGATGTCATATAATAAAGTTTATAATCAAAATGAATCTAAAAATGCTAGACTCTGAACATTATGATGATGCAAAAATTTTCAATTTTCCTATTTTTTATTGCAATTATTGAATTTAATATGTTCTGAATTAAATAATGGGTTAGAAATTAGTTTAAATATAATTTAAAAATAATCTAGTTGAGAAAATTGATTAAATCAAATAACATTCATTTGTCAAATTAAACTTAATTAAAAATTATTTTCTCTAATTCTAATAAAAATTAATTAAATTATTTTATGAGATCAATTATTTTTTCAAAATGCTACTACATTAATTATAGAACATATAATTATATTTTATGATGATATTATATTAATTAATACAATAAATTCAATAACAATTATTTATATATTATTTTTTATTTTTAAAAATAAAGTTTTAAATCGTTATATTTCAAATAATCAAATAATTGAAATGATTTGAATTATTTTTCTAATAATATTTTTAATATTCTTAGTTATTCCATCATTAAAAATCTTATATTTGAGAGATGAAATTAATCATTCTCTAAATTCTGTAAAAATTATTCGTCATCAATAATATTGAAGTTATGAATAAATTGATTTTTATAATATTAATTTTGGTTTTTTTTTAATTGTTGAAAATAATAATTATATATTTCGTCTATTAGATGTAGATAATTGATAAATTTTACCAATTGAAAATTATATTAAATTCTTAATCAATTTATCAGATGTAATTCATTCTTTATAATTCTTTCTTAGGAATTAAAGTAGATGCTATTCTAAGATTAATGCATTAAATTATAATTTCTATAAATCGATCAGGTTTATATTTTGTACAATGTTCTGAAATTTGTTGAATTAATCACAGAATTATATCTAATGTGATTGAAAGTATTAAATTAAATGTATTTTTAAATTGAATTAAAAATTTCTTGATTCTTTATAAAATAAATTCTTTATTTTTTTATTGAAAATATAAAATTCGTATTGAACTATATCAAAAAAATTATATTACAAATCATACCTATTATATGATTTATTTTACATTTTTATTTTCTAATATTATTAAGATTGATTTATTTAAATATTCATCTTATAAAATTTAATAAAAATAAATTTATTTTATCTAACAAAAAATAAATTTATTTTTTAATAAACAATTCGTTTTCAATTTTTGATTTATCTACTTCTTTAAATTATTCATTAGAGTGACTAAGAAGATTATATGTAATATTTATAATTCTTAATTTTTATTGATTAATTTTTTCTCGATTTAATTATTTATGATTAATTTAATTATATTTAATTTTTCATATATAGAATTAAAAACATTATCCAAAATCAAATTCAATTTGATAAATATTTTAATATTTATTAGATTAAATATTTCTATTTTATTAAGTAATTTTATAGGATTATTTTCATATATTTTTACTTTAACTAGTCATTTATTATTTAATTTAACATTTTCTTTAGTTCTTTGAATTTCTATAATATTATTTGGATGAATTAATTATTTTAATAACATATTTATTTATTCACTTTTTCAAGGAACTCATTATTTTAATTATTCAATAAACAACTTCATTATTTGAATTATTTTATTTCAATGAAAACGGGATGTCATTCGAGAAATAACATTCCAAGGTTTTCATACATTTGAAGTGATTAAAAAATTAAAATTAGGTAGAATATTACTCATTTTATTTGAATTATGCTTTTTTATTAAAATTTTTTGATGTTATTCTTATATATTTTTATCTTTTAGAATTGATATTGGTGTAAATTGACTTCCTGAAAATATATATAATTTTATTCTTTATTAAATTATTATTTTATTATTATTGTCAGGAAATTCAATTACTTGAACACTATATATATATATATATATATAAATGCTTATATATATTTAATATATGTAATATATATCAGTTACAATTTTATATAAATAAATAATAGTATTTCATGAACTTTCTAATAAGTTATGTGGAATCTGATTAATTTATTCAAATCTAATATTAGAAAATTTGAATATTAAAGAAAATGATAATCTTTTGAAAAATGATATAGTTTATCAAATTTGATATTTATTAATATTTGAGAGATTTTAATGTTTTGAATAATATTTTACGGGTATATATCTCGATTTTTTGATATTCCAGATATATTTTTCAACTTGAGTATTTTTACGTAATATAATTTCTCCATTTTTATAATCAGTAATAGTATATCCATTTTTTGTAAATCTAAGTTGATCCTTTTTTTTTAGTTCATCTTGTGCTCTCTCCAATTTTGTTTTATATCTTGAACTAGTAAATTGATCAAAATCTTCTTTTTTCATCAAATCATCAAATATATCTTTATCTAATGTATGAATGAACCAAATTGGTTTGTTATATTTATCTTGGCTTCCATCGATATGCCATAGGGGTTCCTCTTCACCATGTAGTTTATATTTGATCCAATCTCTTATTTCCATATTTGACCAATTTTCAGATCTTTTAACGAATACAATATATTCTTGTGCTTTTTGAGGTTCTATTTCATTCTCATCACCAACATCATCATAATCATGAAAATTCTGACTTGATGATTTCTCAGAATTATCAAAATCTTCTTCATTTTCCAAGTTTGAAGCATAGTTATTATTATCCAATTTGTTATCATCTGAAAATAGATAATTTCATACTTTTAAGTTTATTTAAAATTTTTTCATCTAGATTTATTTTCTACAAGATAACATACAATTATATCTGATTGAATTATATTTTATTCGTAAATATTCAAATTGATAAAGACAGATACAATTTTGTCCAATATGAATACAAAATTTAAAGCCTCATCTTATATATCAAGAAATGAAATTATTTCAAAAGATTTGATTCTAAAAGCTTTATGTCTTTAGATATATTTATGAATAACGGCAATGATAGTAAAATCATATATATATATAATGTTAAAAATACACTCTGAACATAATCATATAGTGAACTATGCCAACGCTGCTCAAGATATACTATTTAAAAAGGTTAATTTTTCTTTATGAGTTTCATTATTTAATCTTGTTTGAAGTTTATGAATTTGATATTCTTTACTGAAAATAATGACTTATTCCAATATTTTGAAAAGTTGAGTCAATGAATTTTTGCTTATTAATTGGATCATTCTTCAAAAGTCTTCAAGTATATTGAGATCAATATACATTGTAGATCATTTTATTAATTAGTTACAAGTTTCTAAATTAAATTTTATAGTCGACAACTCTGCTAGATTTTGATAAACTCAAATGATTTCGATAAAGGATCCAGTTAATCAGTCAATCTTTTGATTTAATCTTAAGAAACATTGTAGTAAGTCATTTTTTTAGTAGGATTGTCAAAAATTTTGATAAAAATGTTATTTTGAAAATTATATAAATTTGTATATATATTAAATTATATCAATAATAATCAAAAAAATTACCATACCTTTATTTTCTTTTCATTCTTTTTTGTTGAAATTGTTTAACAACTTACCTTCATTTTTTTCATGTGTTTGTATATAGTCCTCTCCTAACCTATTTCTCAATTCAATAATTTCTACTTCTAATTTCTTCAAGTACTCAGATAATTCTTCATATTTTAACTCGTAATATTTTAATCTATCATTGGGCGTTAAAGAATCCATAATAATTTACCAGGATATGATAATTATTTTCAAAAACGAATATATTGCTGTTGGATTTTGTATTCTCTTCTACTACAATAAATCAACAATATCGACACATTCGAATAGCTTTGTCTAGATGGCGTTCATGAACTCAAGAAATTTTCAAGTTATTTTAAATATTCTTGAACGTATGAACTATCCATCTCATACACAGAATATATGAATCTAGATGGCGTTCATGAGTTCAAGAAATTTTCAAGTTATTTTAAATATTCTTTTATTTAAGTGAACTTCAATTGAAGTGAATTTATTTCAAATATTTTTTTTCATTGGCGTGAACTATCTGTATATACATTGAATATATTAGTCTACGTTTCTGGACGTTGTGGATATAAATAAATAAATAGATTGGTTTTTCATAAATTGTTGTTAAGTAGCTCTTATTATATTCCAACACAATTTCAACGTTCTTCTTGTACTAAGTGGGTATATTTCTGATCGGTGGGTTGAACGGAAATGGAGCTGATAGGTTTTAAGACACAAAATTTTAGAACCAATTTATTCATTTTTCAACGAAAAGTTTTCTAAGTTTTGGTTGCACAAGAACTATCTTGGAAACGTTTGTGCAATGTTTGAAATACCGTTGAAACGTCCCAGAAACATCCTGGAAACGTTGAAACAACAGACATCTCGTAGACATTTTATGTTGCTTCAACGTTTCAGTAACGGGGTTTCTGATTATTTACGGAACGTTACGAGGGTGCAATGAATTGTGATGATCCAGAAACGTTGAGGCAACATTCATTTTTTTTTTGGTGGTTTGATGGATGTCCTAGGACAACCGTACCTACAGGCCGCAGCGAGCGTCGGCGAGCGAGGCCAACGCGCTAGTTGTACTTTAGGACTAATGAACGCAGCTCTAGGGATTCCCTTGGTATTTATTTCACTTCCGAATTTCCACCTACCTACCTGTCGAGTCAGGACTCCCCAGGTGCAGTATAGAAGAACCCACGTTACGAATTCCCGTAACAACTTTTTGTGAATTTTTTTAAGATCCACGAATGTTGTTCTCACGAGTTTTCCAAAAAACCCCATATTTCAAGATCTATGATGAAAAAACCGAAAAGGACGTTGAAGGATGCTTGTTTCATTGTTTATTTCCGCCACGCTCCAAATTTCAAACAATAATTCTCATTGATATTGATCAATGAATGTGCCACTCATCATTTTAGCCCAGGATTATGCTGTTGTAGCGAGTTCAGCTACTTTTCCAAACCAGAAACGTTTTACAAGCTATGGGTGTCTTGTATTGCAATATCGTGCCACCACGTTGCGAGCCACACTCATCGTTGGATACAACAAACAGTATAGACGAAGACCGTCTGATCATCTGCTGAAATCGTTTCATCCTCCATACATCCTATTCAATGTCCCCAGATCACACAAATCACACACGAAGGATGATTCACTCAGGACCATATCTAGGCACGTGTACTTCTAGACACTTATATTAAATTCGAGTAGTATAATATTTCCCCAACAATACGCATACATGCAATGATATCCTCGGATACAGACACAACAGCATACACACATGCCTGCTGTACAGTACTCAATTGATTCGGATAGTCTGACGATTCCCCGGGACTTGCACACATGCATGAAATCTCACGGTCACTCGTGCATTAGCACACACATCCGAGCCTATTCCATCAACAGGATGCAGTAAAAGTGTCACTAGATGGCCGAATGTGTTAAAACTAGGGCCACGATGCAGTGCAAAAAGAGCATTTGGAGTAGTAGCAAGTATGGGACACTGAGTTTACAAGACACGGAGTTTACATTTCTGCTTTCCGTGCCCCTTGACGATTCTACTCACTCTAAAGCTAAACCCACTCATTTGGTATATAGTGTGGTTGTGTTTGATATATCCCAACAGTTTTGGGGCATTCAAACTACAGGAGGGGGAAGATAATTGTACCACGGAGTTTACAAAGCAAAAAGATACGCGCTAAAATTCGACGATCAACACTCAATAACGAGCGATCCTGCAAATATTTCGGTTCCTGAACTCTACTTACCGCTAAGTGTGTGTATTATCATCAATTAACACGGTGCAAGGGGCGCAAAGGTGTGAAAATAGCTACTGAACTCCGAAATTTATCGAAAACAACGAAATTTTGTGAAAATTCGATTACATCACCATTTCGAGTCCCACTGAACGCCGCCGCATTGACTGAGTATAACCCACGGTTTGTAGACAACTTTTTGAAGCCTAAAAAATCACCTAACTTACGCAGGATAGCTCATTCACTCTTCAGAGCAGTGAGAACTTGGGACCAAATCATCGGTTTTTCAAATTACAGCCACGAAGTTTACATTTCGACGATGGAACCAGTCGTATCATACCTTCCCCAGAGGAATCGTGGTCCGCATATACATGTGCTTGACGGGAAATATGTTGTCTTAAGTCATGAAAAACTTCCCAGTGGGCTAGTATATTCCTCTGGAAAATCGCGAGCCATTACACGAAATTGACGCGCCTAAGGATAATGACCTATATACAGTATTAAATTTGACTATAAAAATCCTCAACCCTTTCTGTGGCCTACCTCTGAATAGAAGACCCTTATCACAATTGCTCTGGATGTTTTTTTACGCGTATTTTAGATAGTATCCAGTTTTGAACAAATCCGGGATAGATTGGTAACCTGGACGTTAAGAGTTCTCCTTGTTAGTGTAGATTGATGATGGCCTGCGAAAAAAATGTGATGGTCAATGAATAATCAATCGAATAGATTGATTATTCATTCGGTGAACTTCTGAGCCCCTTATTACTCTCTCAGTATACAAAGGACTAAATAAATTAGAAACTTTGGGTATTTGCTGTCTCGTGAACATGTAATTCAATAATTCTCTATGAGTTTTGAGTTGCAACTCAAAACTGAAGTGAAGAACATGTTCCATCATATTTAACAGATTATACTTATCCTGAATCATTCAAGACAATCTCAGTACCAATTCCGCAAATTTTCATAACTCGATGCTTTGTAATATCCGGGACGGAATTTTATCAAATTTTTCATGAGTATATGATATGTTAATTCATTATATAGAACCGAACTCCAAGCCAGCAGACGTATCGTTGAATACCCTGCCGAGCCGGTCTGGGAAAGTGTATACAGTTGTTAGTCAAGGTAAACATTTCCTAATAGGCAATCTATTCGCTAACGCTGCCGATCCTTGGACACTTTGACTGGTATAGAGTTTACTGTGCTTATTATAGTATACGTCGAAGTATACATGACTATAAAGTTATTCCACGAGGAAACGATACACCAAAAAATGGTTGGTCTCAGAGTTCTTCTTGAGTACACTTTTCAATTCTATAGGTCAAAATATGAACATCTGCCACGACCGAAATTATGTTGGCTGAATCCATATAAGATCGACTAGTGATAATGGTCGACATCTCTAATTGGCTCAGCGAGAAAATATATGTTTTTGATTTGCCTGAAACCGATTCTCTCGAAAGTTATGCTGGATTTGAGTTTAAGAGTGAATTTGTGAGATGAATTGTTATTTCATACTCCGAAAAATTTTACAAAAGAGAAGACAGTATGATGAAGTATGGAGTTGTGATTCAGAAGAAGAGGAAGTGTAGATGGAATTGAACGGAGTTTTTAGTCAGGGATCACGCAATCTTCCTGGTTTTAGAGAACTAATCGTGCTGATACATGCAAATTCGTACACTCACTTATCCGTATATGTTCGGTCCGTACATCTGAGGGCGTGTTCATACTGGAAGCAATAACTTGCCGCGACTTCATCGGTGATGTGAAATCACGGCTCAATCGTCCATGTAAACAAAAATCGCTAATCGCAAACCACTAATCGTGCAGCAGTCCGTGTCACGGTGAAAATTTTCTCGTTTCCCTATTCACAGCTAAGACCCCATAGGATGGCAAACTATCCGTGTGAAAAAAATCTCGTTGGGCTCAAGTTGGGGAAATGTTTCGTTGGGCTCAGTTTGAGAACAACTTTGCCAATGAGACTCAGCCAAAGTGGCTATAGTCTCAAGTTGGTATCAAGTGTTGTGAATTTGAGCGGGAGTTGGGGTTTTTCCCGAGGAAACGCCAAAATAATGAAGTTGTGAGAACTTGGCTTAATGTCGAGTTGTGCTCAAGTTCAGCAAACTTGCGCAAAAGTTTATGCGACTTGGGTAGATATTTCTTCCTCTGATTTGACGCATCTATACGTTGATCTGGAATTTGGCGAAATTGAACGTAAGTTTTGATACATTTTCCAGACAACGTCTATATAATAATGTTGGGCGAACTTGGCTTGATGTCAAGTTATGCCCAAAATGAGCAAACTTGCACAGTGGTTCATGCAACTCCGGCAGATATATTTCCTCTCACTCGACGTATCCCCAACTCGATTTAGAGTTTGGCAAAGTTGAGCGTAAGTTTTATATCATTTTTGAGACAACGTTAAAATAATAATAATGGGCGAACTTGGTTTGATGTTGAGTTGTGACCAAATTGAGCAAAGTTGTGCAAAGGGTCATGCAAATTCATGAGATACTTTTTTCCTAAATTCGACGTGTCTGCAATTCGATATAAAGTTTTGTTAAGTTGAACGTAAATTTCAGATGACTTGTGAGAAAACGTCAAGATGATAATGTTGAGAAGCTTGGCTCGATGTCAAGTTGTGCCTAAGTTGAGCAAACTTGCGTGCAAGTTTGCTTAACTTGGGCACTTGACGGATTTTCCATACAACTTTTTGGAGGATTTTCGAGATCCCTGTTACTGCAAAACTCGAAGGATTTTTCCTGGGAATTTTGTGGAGATGTAAGTATTCATATGCTTTTCTGCGAAGTGTGGCACATAATGATGATAAGTTCACTCAGTATTATTCACCAATTATATTAAGAATTCTCGCAGAGGAAAAAAAAGTTGACACATACCTTCCTTATCTCGGTTTGCTTATAAAGTTCCACCTGTCCGCTATCAGTGAAAAATATTCAAATTGTATTATCATTTCTTTTTGAGAGACAAGGTCGAATCAATGTACAACGATATTTCATCACTCGTATATTCTGAATTTTCTCACAATTTCTAATACAAGTTTCCAAAAAGTACGAACACAAAAGTCTTTGGGAGGAGACTGCTCTCGTAGCTGATTTTGCTCCTTATTACGATTATTCCAGTCGTTTTGATGAACAGTCTACTCTACTTCCTAATCATTTAGTTGCCTGACTACATACAATATTTCGTTCATGTTGATATTGTGACATACTTTGAGAATATTTGAAACATCAATTACAAGGGCGTGTACCGTTCTTTTACACTCCGAGATTGTTGGGCTGAATGACTGAGTCGAATCACAAAAAAATGCATTCTCGCAATTTTCCAATGTTTAGGTGCCTACAAAATTGCGAAAAATAACTTCCGCGCCTCGCTCATGAAGTTCCCCGCTTCCCAACGATTATTTCGACCCTCGCCTGCGGCTCGGGCCGAAAACGAATCGATCGGAAGCAAACTACAACCTCATGAACTCGGTGCGAAATATACTATTTCAAGCTTAAGCTCAGCGACTATGACATAGGTCTTGCAAGTATCATGACAATCTTCGCATTTTCTAAGGCAATTACAGTCACATACAGTAATGAATTCATCAATAGAGCCAAATCGAATAGATCCATTGTGCTGGAACTCTATGCATGAAGAGTTTGTTCTTTTTTGCGAGCATACGGCCAAGTTTCTAAGTACGTACTACCTTTGAGAGCTCTTTGGAAGATATGCAATTTATTCGCTAAGATATTTTGAGGGGGCTCTGTAACTCGTTTGAGTTTTCCCAGGGAATAAACATAACCAATTAAATGTTTTGTTTTCCGGCGATGCGTACCACTTTTTGATATCTTCTCACAGAATTTGGCTATTTCACTGTCTGGTCTCAGGACTTGAGTCTTGAGATCTTCAAATATCATAAACAATACCACAGCTGAATGAATTTGCAGCTCAGGATTTTTTGAACCGTGCACATAACTTTTCAATTCACCATTCAAGTGCTCGAGAGCGAAACAATTCAGATTCCAGCCTAGTCCAAATTTTTCTACATTTTCAGGTGAGTGTTGCAATAAATGGAGATTACAAGTTCTATACTTCTTTCCATACAAGAATTCAAATCTCAGATCGTACTCAGTTAGTAACTTTTCGGTTTCGGCTATATCTTCACCCGTTACACATGATTTGTTCAAAAGGCTTATGCCATGAACTAGTAATAGATGATGCTCAAGATATTTTTTCTCCATTATGCCATCCAAAATAATTGGACTGTATACCAAGAGGAATGTTTTATCTCCCGAAGCTTCGAAATAATTGTAGTCTGAGACATCCCTAGGAATTCTCGGAATATATGAAGGGAGCTTGAGTTGCCTTTTCCTAGCATTGATAAAGTCAATATATGAAGAGAGAGGAGCAGGATGAGTTCGTAAGCTTGGATCAAACCAAATTTTCATGACTTTTTTCGTTATTCCTAGGTATACAGCATGCATTATATCGATTGTCATTGAGATCATGTAATTCAACATGATTAATCTCAGATAAGAAGGACCATTTATGCCAAAGACCGGCTCCTTCTTCTCTAAAGCTTGTTCAGCATGAAGCTCTGTCTCAGCAGTTGTTCTCAATTCTGGGTTCTCCGTGAATGGATAGACTTGTACATTTTCAATCTTTGATGTTTCAATTTTACATTTTGGGCATCCATATTTTGGATTATATTGTTTCGTGTTCAGAAACATTGCAAGTGCAGGTAGATCACAAACGCCACACACAATCAAAGCTCTCACCAGAACAGAGTCTGTGCCACTATGAGTTTGAAGTTCTATTTCTTTGAAGAGTTTTTTCAAGTCTTTTCGAAATACAGACAGGAACAATTCAGGATCTGGTTTAGTAGGGCCAATCCATAAGCCAGCAAGAATCATGTTCTCCTTCTTGATGCACAATTTATAGGGCAACTCGTTAATCATCAAATACAGAGGCCAAATGTTAGTTTTAGATGATTTGTACGACGCGACCCCATCTGAATTTCATGTGAAGATTATTCTATTTGGATCCTCTAAAAAATCTTTGGGTAGAAATCTGTACACTGAGCCATCATTCATATCCTCGGTATATCTTTGGTTCTGTCTTATATTACGATCTGAACTGTCTACAAAACCCTTTCGCTCGTAAAGCTTGGCTAAGTGCTCTATTATAGAAATTTCTAAAAAATAATTTGGTTCACAGCCGTGGCATTTTTCATCAAACCTAATCAGTTTTGAATAACATATTTCACGATAAAAATGAGGCGCGACTGACGTTTTTAGTTTCGCAAAAAATTTTTTGAACATGTAAAGTGTTCTCACACAGTTATGAGGCCGTATGCAATGCAATAAAATGAGAGATAAGATGGCTGACAAGAGAACACCTATTACTTTGTGCCTAAGAGCAACTATGAAAATAGCAATGATGCTTTCTATAGTAGTCAGTGGGGCTCCTGGATAAAGGAGCTCATCAGCTCCCTTGAATAAATTATCGTTTCCATCCTCGCTTGTTTTCGCTGGAGTCTCCACTGTCACTCGAGCTTGACACATCTTCGTCACTCGACGATGACGACGATGACTCCCCTTCTGATGAGCTCTCAGGTTCATGACAAAGTTTCTTTCGAAGTATAGAAATGCATGGGTGTGACGGACAGATCCTTTATTTTAGGCTTTCGCCAACGTTTCGCCAGCATATGTGCTGGCCTCTTCAGGGCTATACAAATTTTTGAAAACAGATATAAGTACGTCGCTTCAATTAAGAGTACAGAGTCAATCTAAAAACTTACCAAATTATCAAAATATTTTCACATTATCCACTCATATTCAGTGGATAATGTAAAAATTACTAACTGCTTCGAAGGCGAAGGGTGTCTTCGAGTCTGATTTTGCTTTCAAAAACATACACACAAACGTGGACAACACAACTCTTCCGCGAGCATATGCCTTGATCAAAATCCACAAGAAGGATTATCCGGCACGTATTATACTCTCGACAATCGACGGACCACTTTCTGAACTGGACAAGGCTATTTCACTTATTTTCAAGCACCATTTTCCTCGTCCGAAATATTCTATAAAAAATAGTTATGAACTCAGATCCCAACTAAAAGCTCTTGTTATACCACTAGGTTATGTCCTCATATCTCTTGACGTAGTCTCACTTTTTTCAAATCTCCTTGAAGAATTAATCATGTTAGACTTGAGGAGAAAGTGGTGCTACCTACGTGATACCATTGGTAGAAAATTAGGATTACAAGAGTTTTTAGACGGGATCGACTTCCTCCTAAACTCAACTTACTCTAAATTCATTGGGAAATTTTACGAACAAAAAATTGGATCTCCCATGGGCGGAAATTCCAGCCCTTGGTTTGCCGAAATAGTCCTTGAACAGCTGGAGAAAACGTGCCTGGATAAACTCCAAGATCGAGCTCTATACTACAGAAGATATGTAGATGATTGCCTTCTCATTGTCCGTGAATCAAAAATTCCCACAGTGTTAGATACCTTCAATAGTTTTAACCCTTACCTGCAATTCACTCTTGAAAAAGAGAAGAACAACAGGCTCAAATTTCTTAATCTAACCGTCATCAGAAATAACAATGACATCCCCACGCTCAACTGGTACAGAAAAGACACTTTCTCAGGTAGATATGTCAATTACTTTTCACACCACCCAAAAACAATAAAGAAGGCAATCATCTACAATCTTGTAGATGAAGCGGTAAAACTTTCTGATCCTGAGTTCCACGACATGAATATCAACCACGTGAAAACTTTCTTGCTTTCTAATAGCTACCCTACTGATTTTATTGAGTCCTCGATAAAAAGCCGTATGTTCATACTCGCGAATTATCCAGAGTACGTGAAAAGTAAGAATTACAAGGATCGCGTAAGATCAATGATCCCAAAAATGGTTTTGCCTTACATCAATGTCTCTCGTCCCAAACGAACGATATTTCACGTAGACATAACATCGACCCGATTTATAAGCTGTCCAATAAGCTCAATGACATCGTACGTTTGGGTAAAGACAAGTTGTCAAATGAAGAGGAAAAAGGGGTTGTCTACCAGATAACTTGTCAGAAATGTAAAAAAGTTTACGTAGGGCAGACACTAAGATGTCTGCGAGTTCGTGTGAGTGAACATATACGTGCAATCAATAACGATGATGAGCGATCAGCACTTGCGATACACTGCCGTTCAAAACACCACAAATTCGACTTCGAGAAAATCCGGGTACTAGACTCAGAGAGCGCTCAGTTCAAAAGAGAGTTTTCAGAGATGCTCCATATATATTGGAATAGCGATAACGTGAATCGCAAGTTTGATTTAAATAACTTAAAATACACGTACAAAAAGTCTCTGGACAATCTGAAACTCTCTTTGAAACGAAACATCAAAAAACAGAGCAATGAACCTCGGAACCACAACAAACGCGAGCGCAGACGAATGAATGCGCGGAATATACATAACACACACACTCAAGTCCGCACAACTGATCTGGCGGGGAATGCTTGGTCGCTGAGACGTTTGCACCCACGGGTTGCGCGCAATACATCCCACCGCATTACCAACTCACGTGGTGTGCGCTCCTAATACTAGAGCCGTTGTGCCACGCGGATGACAACTTCGCGAAGCATTCGACTATGCAGGGATATAAAAGATCGGCAAGATTCAGCCGCGGGCACGCTGTCAGTTGGGCAATCACCATCGCCGCCCGGCGCCAATGTGTCTGCGGTCTGCTGTGTTTTGGCTTATATGAACTTATTGTAAGTGATCAGCTTACTTTTACTTCTGTTTTCCTACAACAGTTTTGATGAAAAAATTTACACTTCCCATTCTTGCCAGATTTTGCCAAGTTATTTATAACGCTTCCACTCAATATGAGTGGATAATGTGAAAATATTTTGATAATTTGGTGAGTTTTTAGATTGACTCTGTACCCTTAATTGAAGAGACGTACTTATATCTGTTTTCAAAAATTTGTATAGTCCGGAAGAGGCCAGCACATATGCTGGCGAAACGTTGGCGAAAGCCTAAAATAAAGGATCTGCCCGTCACACCCATGCATTTCTATACTTCGAAAGAAATTCCAAATCCGCACGGACATCTATTGAATATTCTACAAGAGAATCATGACGAAGTTCTTCCTCAGCATCTAGGAGTGTTTGGAGAATATGATTTGATTCTGAGAGTGCACAGATCATAGAAACAACTCAATGGAAGAGAGATTTTTTTGTCTAAAATCTGATTTTTGTTAGTATCAGGATCATCTCTTAAGGTAGAAAGCTGTTTGCAGACTATGTTAATTACAATAATTAAGCCGCGGGCAAAATCCCGTCCGTCCGGATCCCCCCGAGCAGGGCTGCCAACGTGTGAGCAGGGTTGCCAACTTGACGGAAAAAAATATGAGTTGGTATTTTGAGAGCGACAATAGCCCTTATGTGTCGCGAGTGTCTAAGTACTTACTATCTAAGATCATCTAAGATCATCTAAGATCATCTAAGATCATCTATGATCATCTTAAAGTTATCTTTTGATTATCTTTTTATCGTATTGTTATCTTTTGATTATCTTTTTATCTTTTGGTTATCTTATGATTATTTTTAAGTTATTTAGTCGTTTTTTGATTATTTCTACTTTGCTTTTTCGGTTGTTTTTCCTTTTTCGAGTGATTTTTTGATACATTTTCATTTCTTTGGCGTTTAATACAATTGTTTAATACAAAAATCAATCACTCCAATTTAATATTGGAGTGATTGATTTTTTATGTACTATGTAATTTTTTAGAGATGGTATTACTCAATCGTTGTTTAATTTACATGATTTTTCTGAAACACTTGAGTGATTTACCATGAAAGAAGTTGGTTATTGAATATCTTTTCAACTATGCATTGGGTACTCCTTAGAAGATTTGATAATTATTCAGCAAGATTTTATTAATGAATTCGAATGAATAAATTTCTTCTGTTGCATTATGGAAATTGTTGGATTTTTTGTTATATTGATTTGAGTGTCTTATCATGTTGTGTGTGAAGAGTTGATGGATTAGTTTTGGATTTTTCGCTTCGGTCGCTCTCAGCGGAGTTAATAACTCTTGAGCCATGGCCTAGGCGAGATACCGCAACGTTATCATCAGTGTAAAGTGGGTGTTTCAATAGTGCTATGTGTGATTAGTTGATTACATTAAAGCCTATATATGTGATGAGTGTGGTGTTGATGAGTTTGTATTGGATTTTTCGCTTCGGTCGCTATCAGCGGAGTTAATCACTCTTGAGCCATGGCCTAGGCGAGTCATCGCGACGTTCTCATCAGTGTGAATTGAAGTGTTTTAGTTATGATTGATGTAATTTTTGGTTGGTTTTGAATCATCAATGGTGTTGTATGAGAGACTGTTAGTGTTCTTCAGTGTAAAATCCATTTTGCAACAATAGTTATTGAAAAGTTTATCATTATCTCTCATTCTATTTTGGTGAGAGTATTGAAAAAGGAGGAAAACTTTGATCTCTGATGACGATTTTAATTCATTGCAAAATCTTCTAAAAGTTATTATCAGGAGAATCTTTTCTCTATTTTGTTCAATTATTGCATGATGGATCATGCAGTCAGAGTATGTGCGTTCGTAGCCCAGAATTTCACGATTCCAAGAGAATGTACAAATCTATGGATGAGTCATTTACTAACAGGGGACCTTCAAGGGTTCTGTGTAGAATGACTCAGATATGTAGGGATTCAATTGGGGGGAAATTCTTTGATGGGATCCGTCAGTCAGCTAATAAGAACACCGAGTCCTTGACATTACCTCAGCACTTTTGTGAGGCACCCTACCGCAGGCGATAGTCAAGTACTGGATTCTTCGTATGTGGATGTCAAGTCGATTGATTATTAGGAAAAGTTCTACTGTGACGCAAGATTATCATTATTGAAAATTCTGTCCTATTGTCATGGTCTTGATTCTAAATTAAGTGTAATTTTGCAATCAATTAAAATGGTCGAAATTTGAATATAAATGAATTGAATTTTGTCAAACCTTAGCAGAAATCATTTTATAGTCCTTTTCAAGTGACTTAAAATTATTCGAAAGTTTATTCTAACTAAACCTATGAAATGAATGGAGACGAGAGAGGAGAGACGGGCAAAAGTCCCGTCTCTGTCGAATTTTATTGGATTATTCAATATACATACATTTCTTCACAATTTTCATGAAGTTTTTATAATTTTCCACAAATAGTATAAGAATCTTACATTATCATTCAGAACATTAAATAATCTTCAATGATTTGGAATCACCTGGACTACGTATTTCCTGTTGAGAATCTCCTGTTGACTGAGATTGTCCAATGGGTTAGCGGGATACACTTTCTCTCGGCCTCGGTGGTGCTGTAGAATGAAAAATCATTAAAGCGTATTATTTTACTACGATAAAACAATTGAAGACGTTTGTGTGTATATGTGTACATATGGGTGTGTGTGTGTGTGCGAGTAGATGTGTGTGTGTATGTGTGTGTGTGTGTGTGCGTGTGTGTGTGTGTGTGTGTGTGTGTGTGTGTGTGTCAATAGAATTATGAGGGAGGTGTTGTGTATAGGTATTGAATGTTGAAATTAATTGTGTATGTGCGTGTATGGGTGGGTGGGTGAGTGAGTGTGTGTGTGTCGAAAGATTTATTATAGGCCTATTAATTGATAAAATTATAGATTATATTAATAATCATTGATCATCCAAAAGATCATTCTATTACTTACCAGTGCAGCCTTTTAATATGACCCTTGACTGTTCCAGTGGCAAAGTCATTTTTCTTTAACATCTGAATGATCAGCTGCAATCGGATGTTGGACTGATCTATTGGCTGAAAATAAATAAAATGAAAGTTATATTATTGTTCATAGACCAACTGAATTTGTTTATGTGTTAGTGAATTGTGTGGTAGGTATATTTATATGTGAGTGAATGAGCGTGAATGTATGTGAGTGAGTTCGTGTTTGTGTGTGTGTGTGTGTGTGTGTGTAACTGTGGATTCATATGAGTGAGTGTATCGAACATTTTATGCATATTGATTAATATTAATTGATCAATTAATTATTGATTGAGTGATCAATAAAGACTCACCATTGCAGCCTCCTATGATGCTCCGGGAATTTCCGAATGATGATGAGTTGAGACTGGAGTTGAGATTGCTCCATACTGTTGGATGCTACAACTTGAATGAAACATTATATAATTATTGAAGTTATATGTTTATATGTTTGTGTATTCAATTGTTTAGATGAAATTACTCACCTGTGAAGTCCCCTGTGATAGACTTCGATTGATCCCGTATCTCCTGGAGGTTGGCTTCCGAAGTGACTCCTCGATCATCAGGAGCGGCATTGACTTCACCCCACGATGGGTTAAGACAGACTGGCCCTACTCGCCGCTTCAGTTTTATATATACTTTTATCAGCTCCCTCTAACGACTTTCAAGATCGATGTCGCGTGTATCTAAATATCTATTGTATCTTCGTCTATATTATCATCTAAGATTATCTGGTAGTTATCTTTTGATTATCTTTTCATCTCAACGTCATCTTTCGGTTATCTTTTCATCTTTTAGTTATCTTTCCGTTATCTTTGAGTTATCTCGTCATTTTCTTTATTATCTTTCATCCTCATTCCGTTAGAATTTCATTTTATGGTCTTTTTTCTGAGATAATCTCACGACAATTCAGAGCGGACTATTGAGAATGTCACATATGTAGACAAGTATTTGTATTGAGATGGAAGTCCTTATCAGCTATGTGCGTCTAGAAATTGAGTCTAGAGCGGAAAAAATTTTTCTTTCAAGTTTTTTTATTACAGATCCTCATCAGTCACGTATAGTTGAAAGGTTTCTTATAATATATAGAAACTTCTTCGATGAATTCAAAAGTAAGTATCAATTCAAGAGTATGTTTCTACATTCTCCAAAAGTAGTCTTCTGGAAAATGTAGAAACAACAGTCATATCGAACATTGGAGAGTTTTTTTGTGCTTGCGTGCGTGAACCTGTATGGGAAAGTTAATTTTTAAAAGCTTCAGAAGTTTTTCATCAATCAATAGTCTTAGTAGTGAAGAATCCTATTAAAAAACCTACCTTAACAACTTTCTAAAAATTTTGAAATACCTTTAGAAATCGCAAAACTATCGAGTTTCCCAAATAAAGTGATGCCGAGCGAGCGTTAGCGAGCAAGGCAATATCGCTAGTATGATAATTGAGGGATACTGTAAGTCTTAATTTTAAAGATAGCTGGGCCAGTGTACAAATTCTAGATTGAAAGCCGAAAGTTCCTGTCTAAGGCGTATGAGATTGATCGAAGCTTTTCAATCTTGTAATCAAAACTAGTACATGAACCAACCTGAAAAGACCTTAAGTATTATAACCAGATGAGGTCGTATGTCCGAATTGTACCGTGTAGCTCATCTATTTCCCAAAGTTCGCATGTATCTTACTATCACACCTGACTTTTATTTCTAATTCAGTAACAGTAGCAGCTATAGAAGGGATGAGATGAAAACTTACCCCAATCATTACTATAAAAATACTACAAAGAATGCAAACATCATCTTCCCCTTGCATTCGATTTCACTATTGGAAAAGTACGGAAATGGAGGAGATAGAATTGCCATTTGAAATCAAAATCAAAGCGAGTCAATAACTTGATAGAAATAATGCAGCACTCATCTGACCAACAGTACAACGAAAACACGTGTAACTAGTCGTTGCGATGACTTGAAAATTGCAGATTAAAATTGCAACTGCAGATGAGTCTTCTCGACCTTGCTCAATTTATACAAGAACGAATCCTAATCACGCTTAATGGAGGAATGTCAATTTCATCAGAAGAAATAAAATCTGTATCCGAGTCCCAAGTCAACAGTGTAGGAGCAGACAACACTCGCACGCCACGCCATAATAGTGTAGCGTTAGGTTAGTCACCGCCGACTATCTATATATACGGCACTCGGCAACTGCTCGGCGGATCGAGCGTTTGGACACATGATGTGGATCAGTCTGGACTAGCGATCCTCTAGGTAGTCTGGACGACACCGCGCTGCACACATGCCAAACACGCTGCATCGACACGAAAAGTTCAAAGCCATCAGAGCTACAACGCAAGAACTGTTATTACATCATTCGCGAAATGCAGGTGGAACGCTTCGTTTAGTGTTTAGTGTGAGAGGTTTGAGCGGTTTCTCCTTCGCCAGAGGCAAGATAAGTTGACGTTCACTCAAAAATCAGACTGCTTATGAAATCGCAGAGCAGACCATAACCTTTACGATATCGAGTGAGTTCATTCTTCTGGACCGAATGAATGCCGATTCGAGACCAGGTGTGTGTAGGTATACATGTATCAAGTGATATTGCACGAGGAAACTGATCAGCTGTTCTACACCGACATGGTTAGATGATGACCTGGGTCCTGGGTGATGCTCCAAAACGTGGCTCGCTCAAAGCGCAAGACGCCAGAAAAACTGTAAATACCGCACCCGGAGTTCTCGCGATTAAGTGCCACGGGCCATCCTACTCTCACAGAATCTCTATTTGCTCTCGATGTCGTTCTTCGGACTTCGACGCGATTTTTGTCAGAAATTGTCGACGACTTCTCCAGCGGCCCGGTACACGTGATCGATGATTTATCTGTTGGTACTCATCAATTTAAGGGGCTGGTAACCATGCAAAGGAAACTCATATAAATCTTGGACCAGGAAAGTTTTCATCGGAAATCGGAGATTTCCACGAAGTTGACGTTTGGAACGACTTGATATTAGAAGATTTTTTGAAGCGAACGTTTCAGTTATGATGCGGTCAAATTGTGCGAGTGATTCTCTAACGATCTCGAAGTTAGTGACTATTCATTCAACGAAACTGAAATTCTGTATATTTTTTACTTTGCTCATGAAAATACTCGTACGAGAATAAAAAGTCTCATTTATTATCCAACAACTACTTGGAGTAGCTCGAAGGGAGATTGTCAACCAATGCGGAGTTTTTGGCACACATACTCTCGAAGGTATTTAACGTGTCGCCCAAATATTCCTTATAAAATGTACAGTGAA
Source organism: Eretmocerus hayati (assembly GCA_029851415.1). Taxonomy (NCBI): domain Eukaryota; kingdom Metazoa; phylum Arthropoda; class Insecta; order Hymenoptera; family Aphelinidae; genus Eretmocerus; species Eretmocerus hayati. The sequence continues at coordinate 72,249,825 of CM056744.1, read as the reverse complement.
CATGAATAAGCATGTTTGAGCGGTTTATCTGGATATTGGATGAAGCCCCCAGCTATCAAAAAAGATGGAGATCGTTCTGGGAAATTCCTACTCAAAAATATCGATGCAAGTATAAAGAAGGATGAATGAGTTCTCTGACAAATTCAAATTGCTACGAGGTAATGTTCAAGGTATTGCAATGTGATTGTGCATCAGAATTTCGTAACTTATTGTCGAAACCCGAGTACCAAGGATGCTGATGTACTCATGCTTTCTCACAATCTCTCAATCGAGAGTGAAAGACTATGAAGTACTGGGCCTTGAAGTGAGTTACCAATCTACGTTTACATATATCTATCGTTGGAATTATTGAATAATGTACATGCTTCATTTTTTGCAAAATAGGTAGGTATTGGACTCATATGCATATCATGTGAGATACGATCAACCACAATGAAGGAGCAAGTCGACAAAATCGATAGGTGAGCATGAGTGACCATCGAAAATGTTGCGGTTCGTTATCAATAGCATATCATTAGAAGAATCTGTAGAATCTTGGCCCAGAGATATTGATTTGAATGAAAATTGATAATTATTTTTTCATTAATTACTCTCGTTGGAATTTGGATTTCATAGACAATATAGTATTCCTATTCAAGCACGAGTTTGAATAATATCTCATGAAAAACGCTATGATAAATCGTGAGTTCGGGTTCTCGTTTGAAGATCTATGTTTTTACCTCCATCACCTTCAGTCTCATGCTCGTAGTAATTTTCTTCGCAGTCGTAATAAATTTCATCGTGGTCAGGCGTATAGGATCTTGCAGTCTCATGTTTGTATTCACCTTGCTCAGAGTCTCGTTGAGAATTTCTTTCGCCAGAATCAGAGCTTGTCAGTTTTTTAGACTTCTTAGTTGCTTCAGATGAAGTGTCGGCGAATATAATCGTGGTACGGCTGGATAATGGGACTCCAAAATTTCGTTCTTTATTCTCTTTGAGATTTCCCTGGCCTAGCATTTCAGTTCCACTTGATTTTTTCAACGAATTATATTTCCACTTTCCATCAAACGACATCAAAAGAGCAGTTTTTCGCGACAGCCCGTGGTATAAAAAAAAATAGAATAAAAAAAATCAGAGAATTTGAAATATTGCGCAAGATTCAGACTACATTATTGAACATATTGGATTAGTTATTATGTGAACTCACCGTCTACGGAGTCATCGTCGCTTGTACTCTCGTCGGCAGACGCGTCATCTTCGTCGCTTTCAGAAGAAGAATCTCCCAACTCTTTCTGTTTACGGTACTTGGATGCTCTAGAGTAATCTTGATCCTCGGTTACACTCTTTTTCACCATCCCTCAGCAACTCTCGAATTTTGACGTACGTGGAGCAACTTTTTAATCGCGATATGTTCAATTCCGCGAATCAACTTTGTAAGCTACCAATTTCCTTTCCTCTGAACCCGCCAACACTTCCATCTTTCCTCAACCTATCACTGATACAGCAATTTGAGATCGCTCGCAAACATAAACATTTATATATGCCGCATAACCCCACTAATCAAGAGAAGATCGCATCCTATCAAGACAGGTTGAATTACTCTTGGAGGAAAATGACTACGTACGCTCTTGCTCTGTGGGAAGAGACTCAAGACAAGTATCGTTCGGGAAAAGGATCTAAAAAAAGGAAAAGCCAAGTATGGAAAAAAATATTATGCAGCCAAAGTGATCATGAAAAGCAGTGAGTATACATAACCCTTGATTCATAACGCTTCGATCCAAATTCTTCACTCACAGTGTGATAACTTTCATTTCGCCAGCATCAAAAATATTTGGAGATTCTTTGCACGTTACTAAAGATGGACAAATTTCACCAGTTGATGACCAAGAAGCATGCTCCAGAAAGTTACTCAAGAAAAGAGCAGAGTATGTTCAAGCTAAGAAAGTGAAACAGAAAACGCAAGTCAGCTCGAAAAATGAACGTAAAGTTTTGGTTGCTTCAAAATCATCTATATTTGATGGAGACATCAGCGATGATGAGCATTGTGAAGAGCCACGCTCAGTTTCAACTCCGCTTACCCCTTAATTACCACTGTGGAATTTCGTGACACTCCAACTACTGTGGTAAACTTTTGGCACATTGTCTCCCTTTCAAAAATCTTTTGAGAAACTGTTATGAAAAAAATTTTTTCATGAACTTCAAGAACTTGAGAATCTGTATAAACATGATTGAACCGTAGAAAAGTGTCCTGGTTCCCACGAAAAATTCTTTAAAAAGTATCATTTTTAGGTTAGGCCGATGACAAAGATTATATTAATCCAGAAAACCATATCAAAAGTTGCAAAATTTACTTCTGAAATGATATTGTCACCTCAAGTAGGTCTCAAACTAGCTATTGGACCCCAAAAAGGGAGGGGATTGTCAAAAATGAACTTTTTGAATGTTGCGATTGGCGGATTTTGGGTACTTAATTTATCAATATTTTGAGAAAAAAAGTATCAAAAATTTTTTGAACAGTTAATTTGGAGAGAAAATATCACGACACGAATTTACATATAGTTCCCGAGAGGCTGGGAAGAAATTTCAGCGTTCCAGCCGTAGAACAAATTTTGGTGGTGCCAAAATACTACCACAGTAGTAATTAATGGTTAACCACACTAATGAACCAGCTAAAGAAAAGGCTTCCAAGTAATGTATCATGAAACAATGATCTCATTTATCTCGCATTAATCGCTAAGGTCAAATATTTTCGTCATGAGTGAGAGTAAAAAATTTTATGCGTATTACTCGTTTTTCAGGATTCTGGCATCAAAAATTTTCATATGAAAGAAACAATCATAAATTGCAATATCGCTTATGTGTAATACTACTAATCCCCGATGCTTATTCTTTGGTTGTTCTGACCAGGAAAATGAGAAGCAAAAGTAAACTGATGGACAGTGGGAGAAACTCAAAGGATGCAACCACCTCATCTGGGCTAGAAAACGAGCTGAGTCCTCTAAATGGGTCCTCAGACAGCCAGGCTGGGCCCGATGCCCCAGAAGGTCGACCTTACATATGTGCCAATTTTCCAGATGGTAACGATCTATTGATTATTCAAACTGCTCGTACCACTCAATTTCCACGCAAAGTCTCAGGTGTTTTTTTTTCTCTCTCAGTGACGCTTGAAGATATAGGAAGATTTGGAATGATTCTTGGTATGGCGAGGATGTTGCAAATGGAAAATCTGCAGAATGTCGAGACTCAAACCCAGGTAGTTTAGAAATATCTGGGAGTTCACAAATTTCAAAACCCTCCTCTCACTTTGATGGAATCTTCCGCTAATGATAAATCTTTTTCTTCCAGGCTAGTGAGAGAGATGGAACAAAACCTTCGCCATCGAAACAAGTAAGATGATCGATTTTTATATGAGTAGAATAATCTCTCAATTCTATTCATATTATATAACGTGTTCACTATCGGTGATGGATGATTTGGAACCAAATTTTATCTCGTGCTTATCAGAGTTTTGACCCCTTATCAATCTTTCCAGATCCCTCTGCTGGAAGGCTCATCGATACAATTACCAGAGTTGGAACTTCAAGGAATTGTCAATTCGTGCGGAAAGAATCCCAGAAGAATGGTTCGAAGATTCATGCTTCTCATCTTGGGCAAAGAGACCTTATTGAAGTCATCGCCAACTGGAAAAGGCGGCTGGACCCCTATTCCCGAACACATTTCCGAGGAAGTGGAGAGTGAGTTGATTTACTCCCTTTAATCCTTGAATTGGACCAGATTCTCTCCTTTTGTCGTCAGATGACATTTACGTCAGATGGATTGCTGACTCTTGACCTAATCTCCACTGTTTGACTCAATAGAATTACCGTCAAATTTTCCAGAAATGATTTGGTTCGGCATTAAAATTCTCAGTGATCATCGAGCTTTTGAGGAATTTCGTGAATACATTTTACATAAAAAAAATTTTAGTCGAAATGATAGCATGCAATACTATGTTTTGATCATTCGAATGGTACCTCGTATTTGAGAATTCAAAACAAAATGATTTGTTTTCACTTCTAGTATTTGTACGGGAAAAGACCAAGAAGAAATACAGAATCGACCATACCCAATACACGCAATGTTTGACTTATCAATGTGCAACCTTGAGGACCAATAACTCAAATACCCAAGTCAAAGGAAACTCAAGAAGAATGATGGACAGAGTGACGTATCTGACGTTGAAGGTAAAGATGAATTGAAGTCATCTGAAACAAGAGAAACGAGATGCTCTACTCAGCCTTCCAAGCGGAAGAAGAAACAATGTGTACAAAAGTCCAAAGATGCTGATGGAGAGAAGGATGACTCTGAAGGCTCTGTTCACTCTTTTATGAATAATGGAAAACAACACGTAGAAAAATCCCATGAAGAAACTGACGAAGAAAGTGATGAATCTGAAGATGGGGTGAAGTTGAAGTCAACAGTAATCGGTGAAAGGGGACGATCTGTTCAGTTTTCTCAGACAGAGGAGGAACATGATGTAAAAGTAATGAATGAGGCTGATGGAAAAAACTAGTGACTCCGAAAATAGTAAAGAATCAGAATCAACCGAAACTGATGGTATAAAAAGCTCTACTCGGTGCTCTAAGGAGGGAGAAAAACAACGTGTGAGAGAATTCGGAGGAGGTGAAAAAGAGAGTAGTGATTCTTAAGATGAAGATGAGGAGGAATCAGAATCAGTCCAAGCACGAGAGAAGCAACCTCTACGTTCCGTGAAAAAGGCTGTGGATAGACAGAAGTCAGATGAGGCAGTATCAAAAGCTCAAAGGAAGAAGAAATAGCTCGTAAATCAAGGTGGGAAAGATGATAAATAAAAGTCGAGTGCAGGTGAATCAGGAAAAGATGAATTAAAATTTCCCGAGGAGTCAAATGAATTAGCGGCAAAATCTGATGGTTCTGTCTGGTGAAAAAAGTGTACCTGGTTCAAGCGAATTGATGAATGTGAGGAAATTTTTATGCAAGAGGAAGAAATCAGAGGTGCAATTGAACCTAATGGTGAAGAATCACATTCGACCAATAGTAAACCAGCGTCGGAAGAAGAGTCAGAAGAAGATAACGAGGTAGAAAAGGAAGCCAAAGGTAGCCTGCAAGGTGAGAACATCGACGGGTCAGAGCTTCAAGGGACAATGAAGGGAAGAAAAAGGGAGAATTCACAAGATAATTTACCCCAACTGAAGAAGAGAACGAAGTGAAGGAGAGCTCCTATTTGTTATATTGTTGATTGCTCGAGTATTCGTTTTTCTTTTCATCATTGATTGCATGGTCGATATTTCCTCGCAAAGTAATGCATCATCGAAAATAGCTGAAAAAATCAAGCATAGATATTAAGCTGTATATAGATCTAAGAATGATGGATGCCCCACTCTGAGATTTCTTGTTACAGAGAAATTGAGACTGTGGTCAGAGGGAATCAGATATCAATGTGATAGTCTATAAAGAACAGAACTTGAAAGAAGAGTTGGGGGCTAGTTTCGATTCCTCTGTGATAATTCTTGCAGACTTGCTCCGATTACTCTTTGGAGAGCTGTTAGTAGTTTGAAGTGCTCATTGTTCTTGTATGATAATTCTCAGATTCTTCATCAAGAATCCATTTATATCTCAAGTAATATGTAATGGACGATGGATATCTTGCATCTTTTTTTCACAAAAATTTTACTCAAAATCGACATTGTTAGTTTTGTTCATGATGTATGGTTGATTAACATAATGGGAGCTATGATGACTCTTTAAAACTAATTTGAGATGATTCTTGCATGCTCACTGCTTCCAATCAATTGTACATACAGCGAGATGAATGCCAAAGAATATGAATCTGTCTTTTATCAGCGTGGCTGAAACTCCGCAGTTTTAGTTCATGACAGTAGACTCATCAGATAATTTCCATATCTAAAATTGTTACGTGTGTCCGATCGATGGCAAATGGTACTAGAATATTCTCAGGAGAGTTTTAGGACACTACCAATGGAAGTCCTTGCCTCGTATTAAGCAACTCTTTCACCTTTCACCGGATCTCATAATACTCGAGGGACCCTAATGTGACCGGGCAGCTGCATTCGAGATCTTTGGTAGCATTCGACCCACTTTTGCAAATTCTACAAAAGTTTATGGGACCAATAATTATCCGGGAAAATTGAACAATTGAGGGGTTGCATCGAGTTTTCGGGCAAAATTTCAACAAAGTTTTCCATCAAGTTTGCTCACTTTGGAAAAAACGTGACGTTAAGCCAAGTGTGCTCAATATCATGGTTATTAGACATTTCCTCTCAAAGTAATCCTAAAGTCGCAAACTTCGTCAAGCTCTAGATCAACTCACAGATCAGTTGAGTTTCAGAAAGATGTTTGGTCCATGTTGTATAAACCTTTGTGCAAGTTTTCTCAACTTTGGCAAAACTTGATATTAAACCAAGCCTATCAACATCACGATCTTGACTTTCCCTCCCGAAATGATGCTAAACTCATGCAAACTTTGTCAAACTTCAGACCAACGTACAGATACGTTGAATTTTAGAAAGGAATATTTGCTGAAGTTGGATAAACCTTTGCACAAGTTTGTTCAACTTAGGCACAGCTTGACATCAAACCAGGCTTCCCAACATTATCATTTCAATGTTCCCTCAGAAGTATTCCCGAACTTACATCCGACTTTGCGAAAATTTATATCAAATTGTAGACATGCCAAGTTCAGGAAAGGAGTATTTTATAAAGTTGCATAACCCTTTGCCCGAGTTTGCTCAACTTGGGCACAACTTGACATCAAACCAAATGTGACTATCATTATCATCTTGACCTCTCAAAGATGATATTAAAGTTACGCTCAACTTTGTCAAACTCCAGATCAACTTACAGACATGTCGAATTGGAGGAAAGAATATCTGCCAGAGTTGCATGAACCTCTGCACAAGTTCCCTCAACTTTGGCACATCTTGACATCAAACCAAGTATGCCCAACATTATTATCTCGACGCTTCCTCGGAAAAAATCCCAAACTTCCGCTTAACTCCGCAAAACTTCATATCAACTTGAGTCTCAAACTCTAGCCACTGTGGCTGTGTATCATCGCCGAAATTGTGCTCAATTTGAGCCCAACGAAACATTGCCCTAACTTGAGCCCAACGAGATTTTTTCTACGCAGGTAATCCCAAAAAGCTCGGATGCTCTGGCCAAACCCGGGTTTCGGCCGAGTGTCCTGCGGGGGGGGGGGGGAGATCCACTTCAAAAACCCAAGGAGGCGAATTACGCGTTCCTTGGATCAATACCTCAGAAAAAAAAATTCCAATGGAAACTCGAACAAGTGGTATTCTGTCCTAGTCACGATTGCAGTAGTTCAGAAAAAATTGAGGACTCCATTTTTATTATTCGCGCGGGGTTAGTCACCCATAAATTTGGCTTTCCCAGCTCCATTCCCAAAACATCCCATCTCAAAAGATGTTCTAAGGCGTGTAAATACATTCAACTCGATGTACACTGATCATGTTTTCGTTGTTAGATGCATGCTTGTCGACGAAAGAAAGTGCGGACGACTACCTACAAGAGTGGTTACCCAGATTCGACGAATTTTTCTTCTGCCTGTGAATTTCGCAAATCCCAAAAGGCCCCTGATTTTTTTTCTAAAAGTATGTTAATCCCGATGTGAATATCAAGAAAAAAATGCCGTGACCCAGATGAGCGTGCTTAGCTTGAAGTCGGAATGATGAATCACTAACGAGATGAATTTTGTCACGAGAATCGGTTGGGAAGAGCACTAATATCCGATATTAGTTCCGTCTGTCGCGTACAGCTGTATCTGAGAAAATACTGGGCCGAAAGTGCCCACCTCAAATCTATTATGATCTAGGAGTAGAATAATGGAGATGAGGGAAGGATGTTTTGACCATGATTTCTAAAGGTGGGCTCGGTTTTGAAATTCTGTACGACAGACAAACAAAAAGGTCTGGGCGGACCGGACTAAAAGCACGTCGGCAAATCAAGTTCTGGCTCCATTTTCCCTCTTGAAAACTCCAAAGAAAATCATATTCAATGACATAAGAAAAGTGTGTCTGGTCAATTCTTGTTCTCTGAGCTTACAAAATCATTTTTTCGATCGACTGTGCGTGAAACACTGCTTTACGCACGTGAAACACTGCTTCACGCCCGTAGTTTTCGTTTACTTTACGCCCAGTCGATCGAAAAATACTATTCTGGCACATGTGAAGCAAAATGCAGCGAGATCATCCGTTCTCTGCTTCGCTTGAAACTCGCCCACGTGAAAAATAATACTTCAAAAATAATTTTCGGTGAGTTTGGTTGTGAATTGATCATTTTTTTGAGCTCTTGTCGTCAATGAAGGTCTCAAGACCACAAATGATTTCACTTCGATAATGTGAGGCAGCCAATTCTACGTGAACTTGAAGGCTTGTCAAATGGATTAGAATTATAGAATTATGACCTCCGGGCTCGCATTTTCATGGTAATTGAACTTTTCAGTGAAATATTGACCAAAACCCTCAACCGAGTTCCTTTCATTAGGTGCCTTGAAGTTTAGCACAATCGATTCCTGACTGAAGTAAACCAGGCAATCTTTTCTATGTCTCAAAAGACCTCATCGAGGAAATGATGCTTTAAACTCTTCGCGTACCTGCAGACCTACAGCACATTCAACGAGCTCGGACTCCGAGGGCATCCTGACTGTGCCCAGTCAAGCTGCCAGTAGCCGTCGGCCAAGCGTGGCCCATATATACTTCTGTCCTCGTGAACATCTCCGTCGTCGCCAAGTCGACCATTCTGTAAGTGCCAGATCGATCTTCTCTCTCTCTCTCTCTCTCTCTCTCTCTCTCTCTCTCTCTCTCTCCTCTCTCTCTCTCTCTCTCTCTCTCTCTCTCTTTCTCTCTCTCTCTCTCTCTCTCTCTCTCTCTCTCTCTCTCTCTCTCTCTCTCTCTTCTCTCCTCTCTCTCTCTCTCTCTCTCTCTCCTCTCTCTCTCTCTCTCTCTCTCTCTCTCTCTCTCTCTCTCTCTCTCTCTCTCTCTCTCCTCTCTCTCTCTCTCTCTCTCTCTCTCTCTCTCTCTCTCTCTCTCTCTCTCTCTCCGTGACCTACGGTGAATATGATTTCTTCCTCGTGCCCTCCTTGTTACGTCCTTCGAGCTCAAATGCGTCTCAAGGTCATTCGACTATTTGTGAATATTTTTGCAAATACTCATGATCTTCCCATTACTTTATTCAAGCCTCGGTACTCAAATTAACCTCATGCTTTGGTCATTCGACCTCCCCCTTATACATAAGTACAGAGTAAGAACCACAAAATATTGAGACAGGCTATGCCTGGGTATGACGGAATAAATTCCCTCATTTGGCGCCCAACTCGTTTCTGTTTCTTCATGTAATTAGAGTGAGGTGCATGCAAATTCGAGCACGTAATAGTGTGTCTTGTAGTGCGTGCATAAGCGTTGGTGTGAGAGTACCGATTATGGGAAATCTAAGCGGGGGTTGGACATTTATTGTCCAACGTTCGTGAACGTTTGGTCAAATGGCCATTTCGCTTGAAAATTCCGGAGCAATAGCACGCTCATCGGGTTCGCGACTTTCGGCGCCTCGACAGGAGAGGCACGCAAACGGCTCACGCCCTATTGCCATACATGGGCATATAAACATCACGCAATCACCGTCCGTCGCTCGCTTGCAAATCAAGTCAAAATTTCCTCTGCTCGCCCGTGCGTGTGTGCGAAAGAGATAGCTGTATGAATATTCTCGATCGTAATATTTCGTGCGTGCGATATAGTTTCTTCGAATATATTTCGATCCGACATTCGGTATGCAACAAGTGTATGTGTGTGTAACGCGCGCTCCAAAAAGCGTGCAGCCAAGCGAGCGGGAAACCAGCGATACATATAGATATACCGAATAGTGCGATGCGTATTCAAACGTTGCGGCGTTCTAGTGCGCCGCAAAAAATTTTGAAAATTCCATGCGTTTGATTGGAAAATTCAAAAACGATTGTGGTTTCACGTGACCCTAATATTACTTGTATATTAACAACTTTGAGAATTTTTGATGCGATTTGAGTGAGTACTACGGTTTATGACCGTTCTTTTTCTATTCTTCTGAAAATTCTGAGAATTTCCCGTTGAGTTTACACGAAATATTCTAGCAAAGACTCTAGCACACCTGTGCAATGGAGATACGATTGTTGTCAACAACTTCATAGTCAAATTTCAATTGTATGATGAATATTAGGTCGATTTCAGTAGACCAAATTCAGGGCAACTATATTTCGAGTTCATCCACCAATCTCGTTTTTGACCAATATATATAGTAATAATTTGATGTTTCTTGGGATATACATACATATAATAATATCCTCAAGCATCCGATATAGATATAATGATGTTTACAGAAATTCGTGATAAATTCCAGTCGATGTGCGCACAATGATTGTTGTGTTGTTTCGTTCATCTCATAACTTTTCAAGCTGAAATTGAGTCTCTTGGAAAGCCTTGGACCGTTCTTTTCGCATCGTTCTGTGTGGAATCCCGAAAATTTCCATAATTGACAGTAAGTTGGCCATGACTCAGGCACTCTCGTGCATTGCAATCTGAAGTTGTTGTTAACATCATTTATCAACAGAGTCATGTATCTTGTCGAAAATAGGTCAAATTGATCTGACCAATTATGAAATGACTGAATTATGGAGCCATCGACCGAATCTGTTTTTGATCTGTATATATAGGTATAACTTGACTTTCCTGGGGATATATAGATATACTGAGATTCTCATTATGAACATATCTATAGATATAGTGATGACTACATATAATCGAACGATGCGCTATGAAATCGGCGGAATAGGACTGTTTTCGCCGGTGTTGGGGTTTGGGATCCAGGTTACTCGTGACGAGAGGAATGCGAATTAATGCTTTTCAGCGAACAGATATATTGAGCAAACTTAATACATGCTCGAGGTGGTGGAGAGTGTGCGGCTTGTTCGCGATCCACATGAAGACTGACTGAACCGGAGCAGAGCAGGAGGCCTATAGCCAAGCGGCTGAATGTCTATATATATATATATGTATACACTGCAGTAGGTTCTACTGTCGGTTGAGGGTCTACTGCCGGTTGAGCGTTTAGTGTCGGTTAAGGGTCTGCGCTATTGTGTAGGTGCATGTATGTGTGCTGTCGCGAAACATTGCTTGATCGGTGCTACATAAACATCCTCCCACCTCGAGAGAAAATTATATTTCGATGAAATAAACAAATGATTTCATAAAAGTGTGGAAAAATAAGGGTTCACTTGTTGTGAAAAAAAAAATTTATAGTCATTATTCGATTTCACCTGGAGAAAATAATCACTAATTTCAAAAATAGACAATTGAAAATTGATCAACATAGTAAATATCCATTCGTCGTTGTCTTAATGCACTCCACTTTTGAATCACTCGGAAGCACTTTTCACTCATCTTCTTCACTTTGAGGGCAAAATAGTTTCACCAACTTCACAATTGGCCGGTCCAGGATGGTGGTAGCTGTGCGCACCTGCACGACTCGAACAATCCCATCTTTTCCAGGGAGCGTCTTGATGATTCGGCCCAGTGGCCATCTGGATGGTGGTGTGATCTCGTTTTTCACTAAAACCAAGTCACCTTCAGCAAAGTTAGGTTGTACTGAGGTCCACTTATTTCGTTTATGGAGCGTATGGAGATACTGGTGCGACCAACGTTCCCAAAGTTGTTGGACCATTTGTGTGATGATTTTCCAGCGTCGTAGAGGTGACACTTTGTCATTGGTGACTCTGCCCTTGACTATTAGGAAGGATGGCTCTCCTATCAGAAAATGAGCAGGTGTGAGAGCCTCTAGATCAGAAGGGTCATTGCTGAGGGGCATGAGAGGCCGAGAGTTGAGGCATGCCTCCACTTGATTGAGGACTGTTGTGAATTCCTCAAAGGTGAGTATTGTTTCTCCCACTACCCTCTTTAGGTGATGTTCCACTGCCTTAACCCCAGCTTCCCAAATTTCTCCAAAATGTGGGGTGGATGGTGGATTAAAACGCCATTTTGTCCCCAAATTGCTAAGGGATTGGGAAATGAAATTGGAGTAGGGTGAATTTTTAGTGAACATTTTTCCAAGTTCGGCATCTGCTCCTACCAAATTCTGACCTTGATCGCTCATGAGAAGCTCACAAGGTCCTCGTCTTGCCTACACGACGCCTAGATACGACTCTGTAGTGTAATCGGAGACAGCTTCAAGGTGAATTGCTTTTGTGCAACGACAAATGAAAATGATGAAATAACCCTTGTAGGAAATTTGTCCGCGAATGCGTGAAGCTAGTAATTTAAATGGACCTGCGTAATCTACACCCGATTTTTTAAATGGACGCGTAGGCAGTACCCGTTCTTGAGGTAGAGCTGCCATCATTTGATACTGTGGAGTGGCTCTGTATCTTTGACAACTGGTGCAATTATCAATAATAACTTTCACTGCACTTTTTCCTCGAATGATCCAGAACATTTGTCTGCTAGTAGAAAGAGTTAGTTGAGTACCACCGTGCAACGTGATGTGATGAAAATATCGAATCAAGAGCTCCGTCAGGATAGATTTTGTAGGTAAGATAACGGGAAATTTCTCATCGTCACATACATCCGAATTCTTGATTCTGCTACCTACTCTCAACACACCGTCCTTTAGCACGGGGTTCAAGGATTTCAAGGCATTTGCTTTAGGCAGAATTTTACCTTCTTGCAGCATTTTATATTCAAATGGAAAATAAACTAACTGGGTAAGATAGCTCATGACAAGTTTAGCGTGACGAATTTCACTGCTGTCTATGAGCTGATCTGAATGAAAAGGAAACTTGCTAATAACGCATGAGACTTTGTCTTTGAGAGACGTTCTATTCACGATTCTTGGAATAAATGTCATAATGTATACAGTAATTCTAATCAGTTTGGTGAAAGAAGAGTACCGTTTCATCAAATCCCAAATCTGAATCTTCGGAGTCTCTGAAGTTATGGTATTTACAGATACTTCAGTGTTTTCATTAGTCGACTTCTCTGGATTGGTAGAAAAATTCAAATCGACATAACCTGTTAGATTCCAATCGCGATTGTGTTCTCGCAAGTCGGGGGGTCCCTCCCACCACAGACGATGTGAGACGAGCTCATTCCCCAAACACCCTCTAGAAGCAACATCTGCAGGGTTTTTCGACGATTTGATGTAGTGCCAAGTGGCATTGGAAATCAGAGATTTAATTTCAGCACACCTATTGGCAACTAAAACCGGCCATTTAGAAGGGTGCTCATGAACCCAGTGCAATACTACTTTTGGATCGCAGTGCACATGGATTGACAAATTGTCAAGCTTAAGTTTGGATGCAAATCGATTGAGTAGTTGGGCGACTGTCAAAGCGCCGAATAGTTCCAATTTTGGAATCGAGGGGATTTTCATGGGGGCAACTTTTGACTTAGCACCCAACAAAGTGACTTTACAGTCATCATCTAAAACTTGCAGGTATACAACCGCTGCATACGCTATCTTGGAAGAGTCGGAATAACCATGTAGCTCATATTTTTTAGCGTTTTTCGTTATACCCAAGTAACGTGGGATTTTCGAGTCCAAAAGGTGAGTCAAGGAAGAATACCATCGTTTAAATTTTTTGGTAAATTCATCCGGTAGTACCTGATCCCAAGGTACATTTTTTATCCACAGCAGCTGCATAAAATTTTTACCAGTGATGATCACCGGCGTTATCCAGCCCAGTGGGTCAAAGATTCTAGCAATTTTGGAAAGTACAATACGTTTTGTCAGTGTAACCATCAAAGGATCAAGTGACAATTGAAATTTGAAAATATCATTAGCGGGGCACCAACTTATACCCAGCACAGAGAACAAAGAGTCCTCTTGCAAAGGGTCGTCCGCAGCTAATATGTTTTTTGGTAATCTATCGATGAGTTCGGGGGGGTGTTTGAGAGCCATTTTCTCAACTCGAATCCACCAGATTTTAGGAGGTTAGTTGTGTCCGATTGCTTAGTCAAAATTTCCTCAATTGAGAAGCCACCAGATATTACGTCATCCATGTAGCTCTCTTCATTGATTACTTCAATAGCGCTCGGAAAATGTTCACCTTCATCTTTGACTAGCTGTTTAAGTGTCATAATAGCTAAGAAAGGACTACTCGTATAGCCAAATGTCAGTACGGTCAACAAAAGTTTCATTATTGCATCACTGGGGTGCTCTCGCCACAGAATAGTTCCGAGGTGTTGATCCTCTGGATGGACGCCAATTTGTAAAAACATTTGTTTTATATCAGCCACAAAAGCATGAGGATACTTACGCCATTAGGTACATAAATCAACTAATTCAGGTAGTAAATTCGGACCTGAATAGAGATAGTCATTGAGCGAGTAACCCTTATCAGTGATCATTGAAGCATTGAAAACTGTTCTCACTGGAGTTGTCGAGCTATTCTCTTTGATAACTCCGTGATGAGGTAAAAAATAGAATTGATCGTCAGGGATACCGGTAGTGAATATTGGGCGCACGAAACCTTGAGATAAGTAATCTCGCATTGATTTGACATACGCGTTCTTGAATTCAGGATTCTTTGCGAACTTCTTTCCCAGACTTAGAAAAACTCGAAGTGCTTTGGAGTAAGAATCTCCTAGAATACCTGACTCTGGAAAATTGGGTTTCCGTGGAAGTTTGACGATATATTTGCCGGTTTCTGTGCGACTCACATTGTTGTAGTAATGTTCAACACATTTTTGTTCGTCATCCGACAAGAAACGTTCCTTTGGAATTTCCTCGCGTTCAAAAAACGAACGGAGAGTTTCATTGAGTTGAGAATCGGTATCATTGAGACACAAATTTATTGTTGGTTGCAACGATTTTTGAGACATCGAAGAACCAGAAACTATCCAGCCGAAATGTGATTTCATAGCTATAGGAGCATCGCCCTTCCGGCTCTTACGTAAACCTTGTTGTATGATTTGTGCGTGGATTTGAGCACTAAGTAACATATCAACAACACCAGGTTATTTGAAATTAGGGTCGGCTAAACGCAGTTTCTTCAAATGTTTCCAATCCCCATTGAATAGAGAGTTGGGTTGATATTTGGTAACCTTAGGAATTACGTAAGCTGACACTATGAATTTTTTATCGGAAGTAAAGCGAGGTCGTATAGTCACCTCTACTATATTTTTGCATACAGGGCCACTTTTACCGCCAACTGTCGTAGTAGGTACCATAACGGGTTTTTCCTTTAATCTAAGTAATTGGCATAAGCCTTCTGAAATAAATGAAGACTGCGCGCACTGATCCACTATTGCCCGTATTTCGTATGACGAACCAAATGTAGATTCAGCTAAGATTCGAGCAGTTGCTATGAAAATCTATCCATCATTGTCATCTTTATTAACAATGTTATTGACGTGGTTCAATTCCAATTGTAACATAGATGCTGCACTGCTGGACTTTTGGGCGGACGTATTCTATTTGGAAAGTTGATCAGCGGTATTCGGGATACTAGGCTTACCACTCTCGTGAATAGTCGTATGATGCTTGCCGTTACAAACAGCACAGCGTCTCTCTTTAGTGCACTCTGGTAAGAGATGGTCCGAAGAGAAACAATTCAGACATCTCTTGAGCGAATTTATGTATTTTTTTCTTTTAGGCACAGATTTCGCCTTAAAAGTATTGCAAAAGGTGAAAAAATGTGGACCCTCGCAAATGAGGCAGACGGGTTGTTCACGCCAAGGTTTCTTTGGGTCCTTTTGATTCACATGAACCGCTTTAGAATCCTTGGGTTTGTTATTCTGATTTTTATTCTGATTCTTTGTGTCAGAATTGGGTTTGCGCTTTTGCTCCGACTGTTCCGTGGCTACTTTAGCACTTTCAAATTGAACATGAGCTAGCCTTTGCGTTTCGAGAAAATCATCAAGCATCTTGTAGCTAGGACACTGCTTAGGATTTTCTGATTGCGCGACATGAGATTCCCAGTCTTTTTGAAGCGAAGGGGTAAGACGCATCACTACTAGAAAGACAACAAAAGGATCCCAAGTGTCGACTTGCCAATTTAATGATTTTAGAGCTTTTAAAATATTGCTCACGCCGTTGCGAAGACGACTAATTTCTGAAGCTACGTCAGATTCCATCTTATTCATGGACATGAATTTTGAAAGTAATTTAGAGACTAATAAGTGATTATTGCTGTAGTACTCTTTTACGCTTTTCCAGGCTGAATCAAAATTTTCGCCAGAGGAAGAGCTTTCTTCAAGGAGCTCTGCGGCTTCCCCTTTAAGTGAGGATCGCAAGTAGCTCATTTTATAAACATTCGCAAGGCCGTGTTTCTTCACCACCATTTCATCATATGAATCATGAAAATTCTTCCAGTTTTGTATGTCACCGGAAAATGTGAGGAGTTCAATCGGCGGTAATTTTGCTTGGAATATAGCTGATTGTTCCGACGTTTCAACATTCCGCGAACCGGTAGGCACTGCTGCCTCGAGATTCAACAAGGAGTCTTGAAAAAGTCCGAGAGAAACGAAGTATGATTCTTCTACACTATCAAATACATTATTTTTGAAGTAGTTATCCGAAGCATCAATATCATCATCGTCCATTAGCTTCCCATGTGCCTCTTGAAACTTTTCCCAATAGTTTTCCAATCCTTTCATTCGGGTAAGGCACGCGCCTTTCGTCATCTTGGCTTGGCCTGTCTTTTGGAAATTGATATACGCGTTTGCAATGCGCGATTGTAATTTGAGTTGCTTTTCGATCGAAGCCATTGTATTCGATTATTTTTATCTCGTCAACTCGAGCGCTCAAAAAGGGAGAATCTCCTCAAATGCTCAAAATGAGTGTTGACTTAAAAATCAAGTAATTTCGATTAATTATGTGTCGCGAAGAACACGAAGAACAATCTCAATCCATCAACAAACGTAGCATGATGCAGTACTTGAATATGAATGTACCGATTGAGGGGAGGGGCAAGGGTAGGCAGTGAAACAATCCCCCAAAGAATGTAGGAAGGATAGACAACTCACTCACCGGTAGATGACCTTGACCCCTGTCGCGAATGCTTCGCGACCGTTGATACTGCGCAGGAACGTGATGACCGATGATGTGGCGCCGCTTTCTACTCTGCTAGCTGCTTCGACGATGAACGAGACGCTGGCTCTCAAAATGGCCGCCACGCGCTCGTTTTGTGGCTCGCTTCGCGTCATCCGCCGTTTGGAGCGAGGCAGGCAAAATGGCTGGCATGTAGTATGGGCGATGGCTTGATTATGCCATTAACTTCCCACAAAATGCATGGATCGCAAACTTTCAACTTACACAATAAACTTGCACACTTTAGCTCACTGTATCATAGTCGGTATGTGATATCATGCTTCACAACCGCGAATGAGCTCCGCACTATGGAATTTGCACCACGCGTTCGCACATCACTACGAATCATACAATCTCCCGGCACAAGTACCTGGATCCGGCCCGAAGGACCAAATGTTCTCGCCGGTGTTGGGGTTTGGGATCCAGGTTACTCGTGACGAGAGGAATGCGAATTAATGCTTTTCAGCGAACAGATATATTGAGCAAACTTAATACATGCTCGAGGTGGTGGAGAGTGTGCGGCTTGTTCGCGATCCACATGAAGACTGACTGAACCGGAGCAGAGCAGGAGGCCTATAGCCAAGCGGCTGAATGTCTATATATATATGTATACACTGCAGTAGGTTCTACTGTCGGTTGAGGGTCTACTGCCGGTCGAGCGTCTACTGTCGGTTGAGGGTCTGCGCTATTGTGTAGGTGCATGTATGTGTGCTGTCGCGAAACATTGCTTGATCGGTGCTACATAAACAAGGACAAAGTCCAAATAAAGTGTGGATCTGAGTGCGTGCGCTGATGTTGAAAATTGTTATTGTCAATTATCCGAACAATTTACGACTCAAGTCGGATTTTTTCCGCAAACAATACCCGATATTAGACGATATGAAAACAATCTGCAGTAGGATCGAAAATGATCTCTTAATATTTCTAGAGATACCTGGTTTTGACTTTTTGGATGAACATTTGACTGCGATGGCTGCAAATACTGTCAGAGACTCACGATTGCGTATCATCCAACATTATTTTATAACTTTGCAACCAATCCAATAACGAATTTGGGATCAAACATATTCCGACAAATTCATTTTTTGACGTTCTTAAAGTCTTTGGATGTAATTTATCAATTTCGGTTTATTTTAATTCTACTGTCAATAATTCTCGAGAAATTTTTACATACCTTAAATATAACATGAGAACACTGCACGTGCATCTATACGCACAATGAGGCAGACAAAACCTTGTGAAATGTATAAATATCCAAGAATGTGCAACAACTCCTGTAGCACTCATTGTAAATTCCATGTGCTCAAAAAATTCGAAAAATTCGCCCGAAGGCTGAGAACTCTTAGACATAGTCCTCGTTTCCTTTCTATGAATTGATATCATGAATTCTATTCATGTACGCAAAAATGATTGCAATTTGAGTCACCTAGTCGTATTTTGACTGTTAATTCTTGAGTTTTTTATGGAATTTTTCGAAATTTTGCGTTGAATAGAAGAAACTTCTGAGGACCCGAGCACTTCGGTGCATGACAAAATGAAATTGTATATGACATTTTTGTCGACTTTTCTTTGACTTTTGTTGAAATATTGGTCATTTTATTCGATCATTCTTGGAACTTATCAATCATTGAACCATTGACCCCTCATGATTTGTAATGAATGAGTGCGGTCTTATTTAGGGGATGCTAAATGTTTATAGCTAATCGTGACCATTATAACATCCAGAATCGCCCCATTGAGTGCATCCGTTCGAATTGGAGATTTTGCTATTATAACTTCCAAAATTCGCCAACTGAATTTTTCTTTGGTGAGAAATCCACTTTTTTCCTGGATAGAATTCCACATCCATACTTGTTTGCCCAGAGCTTGTGACCAATAATAACGCCAAAATCAATTTTTCTGAATTTCAATAAATTTTCTATTTTCTCCGTTTAGTCACCTATATGAAAAAATATAACTGCGAGTTTCTGCAAATGCCACTCGAATGTTCGAGATATAGAATAATGGCCCCGTAGGTTAAGTTGCATTCTTTCTCTATAAAGCTGCACGAGGATCAATCGACGGAAAGTACAGCAACAATGAAGATAATTGTGGTACAAGGCACCAGAGGCTTATGATCGCCTGCATAACAAGCGATCGCCAATTTAATTATGCCGATGTCAAGCTCAAGTCTGAACTGGTCGTGAAAAATGACCATAATAAAGACAAAAATGAAGTCCCAGTTAAGAAGTAAAACTTACTAAAAATGCTTTCGGACAGAGTGTCGAAAAATTACTGTCCTAAATTCTCACAGAGTAGAAAATTGAGTGAGATCTTTGAATTCTCCATGAAAAATATGACCCTCGGCAACAGATTGGTCTATGAACAACAAACAAAATCATGTTTCAAGAAACCTGCCATGTCGTTCTCTCATTATGACAATGCAAATCTAATCAGTGATCAATCTCATTGGTGACTTGACACTGAATTAGGAAATATTTGCTTATGGGTTCTGAATAATATTGATATTCCTAGAACAGTTGTTGGACCAATGTATCCACAATTGATTGCTGCAACCATACTTCACGTTATTTTGTGATGCAATTCTCATTCCTGTAGAGAGTACAATGACGGTGAAGGGCGAGAAGGGCCCGTCAGACTCTTTCACTGTTCAATTCTTGACGCAGGAAGATTCAATTACTGCACAACCCACATCTATCGGCGTTGAAGATTTTACCGATGAGCGGTAGGAATCGTTGAATATTACATCAGCCCACAATATAGGTTATATGGTCCGAATATCAGTTGCACAGACCGTACTGAATACGAGATCATTGTCGAGTCTACTCGACCGATCGATGAGGAATACTACCCCGTATCCAAGTGGATCGAGGACGAAAGGGAAAATGATGTCCGGCCAGTGCTCAAAATTTACATATCTTTCATCGCAATTACATGCAATCTTAAACAATTCGCGCATAGTGAGTAGCGCATTGAATAAAATTTCGAGTGTTTCGAGACATTACGCCAAATCATGACTCTTAGTCAAATTCTGATTTTTACAGGCGAAATTATTACTTGTCTGTATCGATGGATGTCCAAACTGCTCAATCTTGTACTCATTCTTCATTGCCAGGCATGACTTTTGTTCAATATGGCCTATTTGGGCATGAAATATTGTATGAGCGATCATGGCTCTGTCAAAATAATAATCATTTTGATTTGGCTCTTTCTCAATTGGAACAACAAATCAATAATTTCCATTATATGAGGGCGGAGATTTGTCTTGACATCCCAAGCGAAGGTACGTCTTCTGAGTCCTTCACGAATCCTCTGGATGTCATCGATTTCCATGGCTCTTCTCGTTTGATATGTATTTTCCAACATCCGTTCATCTCGATCATAATTACAACCGTTCGGTCTCCATCGGACAATCGCAGTCAGAATTTTAGAGTCTGACAAGCTAGCGCACGTTGTAGTGCAAACCTGTCAGCCCGATCGGATTGTAGAATTTTCTGAATCTGGAATTGCATCGAGATGAGGAATGGGCCTGATCAACCCTATTCTAGTCAATTTTGCCCCCCAGGTTTAATATAATGTGGAGTTTTGTGGGCAATATCTCAATACTGACTTTCACAGTCCAAATTTCGAAGGTAATTGAAACGGTAATGAGACATTTGATGGTCGTAGGATCGATTGCGAATCCTGGTCTGAGTATGAGGTCAAGTCTGAGCTATCTCGACCGGCCAATGAAGCATTTTACCTCGTTTCTACCAAGATCAAGGCCGAGCTTCATGCTCATGATGAAGAGATGCGAATAGATGATCATACATATTTTTTTCTTTCCACCCATGCACAAGCAGTGTGCGAATACCAAAGTACTATCTTCAAGTACGATTCCCCAATTCAACATCGATCAAGCCTCGGAACGCACTATTGTCTGACGAAGCACATTTTTTGCCTAGATGCATCATGTTGCAGGTTTCAGTGTGCGGTAGCCTTGCAATGACCGTTAAATTTTCTGGTCCTCAAGATCCGACCTAGCATCTCAATTTGTTAGCTCGCCGCACAAGACCATTCTATCCACGTGGCTAGAGCAATCTAACCTCAATTTTGACGAGCTATTCCCGACATTATCTAGTCGTGATATTGGATTCAAATTTTATAGAACCCATGATCTTCGATCAGCAGATCAATTACTCGCAATCAATCCAAGGCCCATGAGGCCAATACAATCACATAGCGTCGTTACGACAAATTTAGACTGAAAGACTTGCCTAGGAGGAGGCATAGCGACATCATAAGCGCAGGAGCAGCCTTGTGCCCGTAGCAAGCATATACGTGCTACTGACTGCAGCCGAAGATAAACATCATTCCGGAGGAAGATTCGTCGAGTGAGAGAAGAATTGACCTCATCAAACCAAATGAACGTTCCAGTGTGTGAAAATGGAATTACAACAGACAATTTCCTCTTCAATGAGCCTAATTATTGAAGATGACCAATGACCATTTGAATTTACCGTGTTCTCAAGTAGAGATCAATAATGAGGTCAATCGACCATGATGAAATTCATCAACATTTGTACAATATTACAATATGCTTTGAGTTTGTTGTGAACTAAAATTTGTATAGTTAAGTACGAAACCAATTCATTTTGATTGGTATGATCCATGAGTAGTTTCTTATTTATTTGGTATAACCAATGGAATTTTTCCCAAGATTCTCGATACTTGTCTAATTCCTTGATATGATCCTTCTACCAAATCTCCGTTACTTGTCCATACTTGAATTTCTCGAATGGAATAAGGTCCGTTGACCAATTTCGGTATTAGTAAGTACAAAAGTCTACTACCGATTTTCTCTAAATACTCTTTCAATACTTTCGATAATCCACTGGTTCGAGTTTCAATATGATCATTTGATCCGGACTGGATTTCCATTTGACAATATCGCTTGACAACTAAACGCGCTTTGAATCGAACTGAACCATCCACATTGAATTTTTCCGTAAAAAACCAAAAGCAATTCATGGCCTTCTTACCTGGTGGTTTTTCCTACACACATATACTTCATTCCCATTCAGAGAATTCATTTCATCTCGCGTTGCTTCAATCCATCGTTCTTATTCTTTCAAATCAATAACATCTCTATAGCAAGTTAGCAATTTTTCTGTTGAGAATGTTATAGAACGGCCAAAATGATCTGGTGGTTTAATCTTAGAACGATCACGCAACTGTCTTTTATTCTGATCATTATCGTGATTGCTAAAGGGCTGCAAATCATCAACTCTCCACGGCGAGTCAGAAACCCGAACAGGTGAAAATTGCGTGAACCTGGGAAATGCTTGTGGGGTATGTTTTGGGACATTTTGAACATCATTTCCCTACAAGAATCGAAAAAATCCGCCGAGGGATTAAAAAATAAAGTCAACTTTTGCATTTTCTCACCCCATTTTCCGGGAAAATGCAAAAGTCGACTTTAATTTTGAATACCTCTCAGGTGTATATGGAACATTTATAGTATGCTTGATTCCCTCACTATTCAAGTATCCTTGAACAGATTTTATCAAGCACTCACCACCACCATCACTGTGGATTTATTTCATTTTCTCATTGGATCGATCTTCTACTTCCTCACAGTAATGCCTCAATTCCCCAAATACTTCTGATTTCTGACGTATGGAATAATTTTCCGATTTCTTGAAAATTCATCCTTGAACACGAGGAAATACAACTTTTCACCTAGGGATTCTATTTCCATAGGCCCGCATGAATCTGTATAAACTATCTCATGAACTCCAGTAGCTCACTGTATTTTCTCGTGGAATGGCAATCGATGATGCTTGCCATACGCGCATCCTTCACAGAAGAAATCTCTACCGAGAAACTCTATTCCAGAATTCTCCAGAATATTACGAACATGTTTCACATTTTGATGACAAAATCTCTCATGCCAGACTTGCAAAGAATTATCGATATTCTTCAAACTCTTCCGGGACTGTGATAAGTAACAATACCTTGAAGTTGTACTGTTCGATTTCACTCCAAAATTCGATTTATATGGATCTCCAAACTCTGTCCCGGTCATCATTGTTTTATTACCGAATCTCAAAAAACATTGCATTCCAGAATTAGTGATCAAACAGTCAACTCCTCTCTACCCAGCCTTTTTCACGGAGAAAAGATTGTACATAATTCCATGCACGAATAATGCACCATTCAGAACACCTTCTTCTTCATCATTACTCACGCATGAGACGAATTCGATCTTACCAATTCCATACGCACGCATTACGCTTTTCCCATCACCCATACCTATCGTCGTTGGTTCTGCGAACTCTTCGAACGTGAATAGCATCCACGCCTCTTCGCCATATCATTCGTTGCCCCGGAATCCAACACCCATACATCAGATGACTCACGCTGTGTGATGCCGATCAACGCTAGCTTTGTGCCTGGCTGTGAGGAACTCGTGCTGCCTACACCGCCACCGCTGCTCCCACTTCCACCAGCGTTGCCGCCAGAACGGCCGCTATGATGATTATTATGCTCCGAATTTTGCCTCTTCTTAGAGCAACTATCGCTCTTGTGTCCTGTTCCTCCACATATGAGACATCTGTAGCAATCTTCTTCCACATTCCCTGGTCGACCAGAATTGAAGCACGTGAAACCTTGCTTCTTTTCCTCAGACTCATGTTCTACTTGTTTTCGGAAGCCATTTGCCTTTAAATCGTTCACACGGAATCTCGATAAGAGCGCCATTGCAGATTCACACGTGTCATTCTCTTGAATTCTTGACTCTTCGGCAATCAAGCTCGCAGTCGAATTATTGGTAGTCTTTTTCTTGTCTTCCTCAGAATCCCAAGTTCTGTGGAAATGGTTGAACTCTTTCGGCAAAGAGGATAGAACACGAGAAATGAACATACTTTCTGTCACATCACTGCCGAGATTTTCATTTGATTTCGGAGCAACTCTAACTTGGAGATATTGTGAACTACACTTTCACTTTCTGCCCACTGTGAATCGGAGAACTATTTCTGCACTGCAGGAAAATTCTCATCAGATCTCATATCAAAGACCCAGTTTAACTTGGGTCACATCTCTTTTGCAGTCGTACAACTCATGATAAGCTCTAATGGCTTTTTCTCGACTGTCGTCACGATCAGCTGTCTTGCAGAGTTGTCAGCTTTCCAAAACCTTTCGAGTTTTGCTTCACGATTGTCCTCCGCTGCGTCTGGGTGAGCCAACGTGCCCTCGATGACCTCCGATACATCATCGTCATCTTCGAGTAGAGTTCGTACAACAAATTGCCATATTCTCGATTCTTATACTTAATGAATCCATCTTCCATGCACTTTTTCCACACACTGTACTGCTCACGAGCCGTATCTGGGCTCATAACCTATTAACGGAGCTCGAAATAATTTGCCACTCAGCAAGTACAGATGAACATAAAATAACATTTATTGAAAAGTATACATGGAAAGTGCACAGAACAAGTCTTAATTCGACGGCTGCACCTGCAGAACTAAATGAAGTTGATAGCGCGCGACGGCGCGATGATCCCTCTTCGTAGATTATAAGGGCCAGAGTTGAACCTTTGCGCACTCTCGCGTGGCACACTCATGATGAAACTGACGAGTAGAGTTTTTTTCCATAAACACCAAATTTCACGACATATTCGATGTGAAAATACACTTCTCTGCCGAGTTTGATGAAAATCTGATCGGTAAATCTTCTCCAGAGATTACTCCCTCAAGCGATATTCTTGTGGAAATTTGGAGACAAATGAAAAAAGATTGGTATTTCATCACATTTGATAGCAAATGAGATTATGGTGGTGTTTGCATGGCGGAACCGTAGCGGGACCGTGAATCAGTGAGACGAGAATCCATCATATTTGTTACCATAATTCACACATTTTGATTACGATCAGCTATTTCATCTGCGCGATTCTGTCAATATACTCACAATCAATACAGACTCAAGTGTAATCTCCTGTTTTGAGTGATATTCTTGGGAGAATTCGAACAGAAATTCGAGGGAATAATACTTTCTTCCAACCGATGACGGACAGAAGGGTGACAATGTCTAGGTACTGAGAACGTGAGAATAACAAAACATAGTGAATCTACAGTATATCATCTTTGTTATCAAAATTGTCATCTTTACATAGGCATGCGCTATTTTTCCCGCGTGAATTCATCAGTGCATTTATGGACGAAGCAAATCCAAGAGTCATTTTTCTGGCTTGAGCAATATTCTCGTGGGAATCTGAAGACGACTGAGGGAGACTTGATATATCTTCACAATCATGGAGAATAAGTTTATGGCGATATCTGAATGGCAAGGACGTGAAAACATCGTGAATCAGTGGGACGTGGATCCATTGTATTTTTTATCAAAATTCTCACACTTTGATCTCCGTCATCTATTTGTATTGCGTGAATCTGTCAGTAAACTCTCACTCAATGCAGATTCTGATGTCGCTCTACTGTTTTGAATGATATTCTTGCGAGAATTTGAGCATGAATTGAGAAAGGAATGAAGCTTCCTCGCAATTGATGAGAAACAAGAATATGTCAATGTTCAGGTACTGAGCGCGTTGCAATCACGAGAATTACTGAGGCTACAGTCGATGCACGTCACATAGCAGATCAAGCAATGTTAGCATATAGGGGCTCCACTTTATCGACGTATTATCTCCCACGGTCTGGCACAGAACAATTAAGTAAGGGCCTGATCTCCCTACTCTTGCGTTTGATGGGCATTGATCAACCCGGGAGAGCTAGAAACTCAATATTACCATTACGGCCCTAGGCATCGAATGTTGATACTGCTCTCTCCGTCGGCCATCTTTGAAGAAAAAACGTCTATGTGCAGGCAACTCGACAAGCATGTCAGATCAATATAGAAAAAGTACGGTGACTCGTAAGACAGACGTTATTACGATCTACCATCATGAAATTTTCCTACTCACTCTGATCCAGCCTTCAATGAGTTCAAGGCGTTTTGATTCATTTCGTTTCGTTTCTCCTATAACGAAACAAGACTCGCCTCAATTCCGTTCCGGGAGAGGATAACGAACGTATGACTAACCTAAAAGAGTTTCGTTCCGTTTCATATTTGGTTTTCGGATTAATGTAAGAATTACGTTTGGGTTCAATTCGGTCTAGTAAAGAAGTAACGGAACAAGAATGACATGTAATCCTGTTATCTGATGATGGAACGATATCATGGAACTTCCATTCCGTTTCGGTTTCCAATGAGTTCGGGGCGTTTGATTCCA
Source organism: Eretmocerus hayati (assembly GCA_029851415.1). Taxonomy (NCBI): domain Eukaryota; kingdom Metazoa; phylum Arthropoda; class Insecta; order Hymenoptera; family Aphelinidae; genus Eretmocerus; species Eretmocerus hayati. Next base: position 72,223,472 of record CM056744.1, on the reverse strand, counting down.
TCTCGTTCCATTCTCACTTATACGGAACGGTACTTGTCTCAAGTTTGTTCCGGGGATGGATAACGGGAGGTTAGTGAAATAAGAAGATTCCTGATTCGTCTTGAGCTTAGTTTTTGGATCGACGTAGGAATTGTGAGTGTGTTTATTTCAGCTCATTGACCCCCCTGTGTCTAAGATTGAGAATTGTCGTCCGAAATGGGCAAGTTGATTTTGCGCCGGGGTGAAAACACTCTCCGCCAAGAGCCACGAGCACCCGGGAGTTCGAGGCCCAATCACTGTCGAGTTGCGAATGCTTCTCCAAACCCACGGTATTAAAGTATGCTCCTCCCCCTCCTCATCCACGTACGCACACGAGCGTGCATTTTTGGCGCAGTAGGCCACTGCAACGATTGTGCCATTGTAGAGATGCCGTTTTGAATATACAGGAACCAATTGTCACGGGTGGTGGGAACGGGATCCAGGACAGAGTTCCAGCGAAGGTGCAGGGGGCGGAGGCCCCCGACTGGGACAAAACTTTTGGAATGGTCCATGGAATCTCCATTTGGTAATATCATATGAACTCTCCCCTATTCCAATTAGAATTGATGTTTCAATATTTTCTCATCCAATGTTACACAGCTGAATATCCGAATATCAATTCGAAAGATGTTTTTGAACATCAATGTTCGTGCGTATGCGTGTAAAACCCGTAATATATCTGTATCCCAGAAACAGCTCCGCTTGACCTTCTAGGTCGTTGCCTTTCTTCCCCTTGTTCTCACGCGAGGTGAGATTCTTATTTTATTGGTCGAAATTGAGACAGGCGACAAGTGTAACGCCCGGGTCCTTCTTGTCGAGCTGCGCTCATTACTCAATTTGCGCTAGTTAGCCATCGGTCTGCGAGCGAGCAAGATGTGCGGCTCGAGCGCCGTCGCATCCGAACATCTATCTCGCTATCACGCCGGTGCCCGCCCGCGACAATTCACTTTTCTCTGCTTCCAATAGTTTTTTCTCTCTGATTTTATTCCTGCGCTGCGCACGCAATTCTCCGCGATTCTTCTCCTATACCTTCTGTTCCATACCTTTTTTATGACAATATAGTGAAACGTCCATTTTTTATTATATCTCGTGAGTGTTAATTTTGAACCCCTTCCCTTTTCATTCACGATCGGTCCACACTAAAATGGGCTTGGGGGTTCCATTAGAACACCCCGCCCCAACATTTTTGTAGCAGAGCTTGGTGAAATCGTGTCGTTTTTCATCTCGCGGAAAATTGAGTCACGTGCAAGAATCGCGAAATTGGTGCGCGTGCGCGGGAAACTCGAGAATGTCGCGGGCGAAGTGATTGTGAAGTGCTGAATGCAATTCCGGGCGAAATCATCATTGTCTCGCACTCAGTTTTGGTGTACCTCGTTGCACGAGCACTGGAACCTGGCTGAATTTCCACGGCACCGGCGTCGATACGACGACTTCGCAGCAGACCTGCTCGCCTGAAGGCGAGCCTTGAGGAAGGAAGCAGCAGCCCTGTGGCAGTCATTGGCCACAGCGAGCAGTCGACCCGGAATTTATTTTTCCACTCATCATCGGCGTTTGCGTCGACGTTGCTACCGTGCATCCGACCGTCGAGCATCATCGGGAACCTTCCATAGCATCCCCTCTGCCCTCCTCGGGAGCAGTGAGGAGGGCAGAGGGGAAAGGGAAAGCCGCGGCAATCGAGCCGCAGCCGGTGAGTGTATCATTCCTTCACATATATATCACCACATTTGAATCTCCCGAGGGGAGCAGTTGCGCGCTCTCGCACTTGTCCCCGCCCACCCACCCTCTCTCCTGCCCATAATTGGTGCGGCTATAGTTGCAGCCGCGTACCAGCACAGCGTTGCCGCTGTCACATATGATTGTGTGCTTGCTATATAGTACTACTCCCCTCGCTGCGCGGCTCGCTTACCGAGTCTAGCATCATCTCGCTATTACAACAGCTGTTCTCAATCTGTCTCTCTTACTCATCACTCGATTTGACTTGGCTGCTGCAGTATAGGCTCGTATTGGTGAGCGTCTCGATGAATGCAGCAAATTACCATGCGAGTCTCGCACAGCTGATTATACTTGCTCCCTCGAACATTGGATGCTCACCGCTAGCTACACTTATGTTTGTTCTATTTCTCTGTCCCGTGTGTTGTCCAATCCAAAATCACTCGTTTGAACCTTGATCTCAGTCTTTGTTCCTCTCAACCTCATCCCATTTTTTCGCGATCTAGTCAATTCCATCGCTTGACGTGCACTTTGAGTATGTTCACATCGGACTTTCCTCGAACCTTATTAGACCATTTTTACCGCGAATTGAGATCGATCAACTTGTGAAATCATGGTGACAATCACCGAGCTGAGTTCAATTTGAAACTCGAACGTCTCGAACAGTTGGAAGGTTATATTTTGAACTTTATAGAAAATGCTAAGAAAATCAACTACAGCTGGAGAACGGAAGCAATCAGCGAACGTAACGAAAAAACTTGCTGATTTAACAGATTATTGGTTTGAATTCAAAACCCACCATGAGTTTGCTTACACACCAAATCCCTTTTGCCAAATCATGAATTTTTCGAATAAGATTGTTCTCTTGGAATTAAAGACGTGGTAGCGAGGTATTATGCAGCTACAGAATCCTGACTGCCTACCCCTGTACAAGTGGAACAAAGTGCATCAGCATCAAATCTCAACTCAGACTTAATCACTTTGTCTCAAATATTGGCGCAGCAAGAATATCAATCTGAACGTTTTTCGAAGAGAACTTCTGAAATACAATCGGTCTCACCTATTGCAATGCCTACCTTTCCAGGCAAGCAAGGAGACTGGGACATTCTTGAACCTCGTTTTGAAGCTGTTGTCATGAATAAGCCATATCCTGATGCACTCAAAATACAATATTTACTCGATGCGGTACAGCGGGCGGCAGCAGATTTACTGGAAGGTATCACGCCTGATGGCACGGATTTCAAGCCAGCTTGGAGTAAACTGTCTCGTCGTTATGATAATAGCCGTAGAAAGATGACTACGCATATGCAAGCGCTACAATCCTTGAAACCTCTTACCGGAAAATCGGCATCTGAACTGAATGAAATTTTGAATACAGCGGAGCAAGCAGTCCAAGATTTTGAGGATCTCAAATGTCCTGTTGAATCCTGGGATTGTGTTCTTGAATATCGCATCGTCAGTGAACTTGATCCCAGCTTCCGTGAAGCTTGGGAAAATAATCAATCGAATACTGAGGGATTTTCTACGGACGCTGATCTTTCAAAATTCCTCGAAGATAGCATTCATCTCCACGAATCGGCGTCTCTTTACGCCACACTTGAATTGTCCTCGAATCAAAATCAAAACTGGTCTAAACCTCGTTCCTGAATCTGGAACGCTGCTTAGCTGGAAGGATCAGCTTCGTCCCTTGTCGCGAAAATTATTCCACAATTTAGTTTCTTTTCAGGAGTATGACTTTTTTCATAATTTCTTCACCCGTATCAACGATTGAGATTGGTTGCCAAATATGACACAGTCACATGGTATTATGTTTACGTTGCGTTCATTCCAAGAATTCAGGGAATTGTGAGCGCATCGAGTTTCTTCCAATTTTTGTTGATTTTGATTTGATGGCACTATAAAGTGGCCCATAATGGATCTATTTTTTATCTGTTTGTTGTATTTCAATATCCAGTGTTTGATTTGTATCAATTTCTTCGAAAAGTTCAATTCAGACATACTTGCTGTAATTGTTTTGGACTTCTGTGGTTCATTGTTTATAGTCTAGTTGAATATCAGATCTTAGTTTGATTCATGTTCTCCTTCTGAGAATCTAGTGAGTTGATTCGATAATTTTCCATGACTTACTTTTTGTTGATCTCGCTCAGTGCACAAATATATCGCAGTCTCTTACCTTGTTTATATATTTCCAGAATTTATACTTATTCTGATTTTTTTTGATCTTGCTTGCTTCGAGTATGCAAAGGGGGCGGTATGTTAGAGCGTATGCGTGTAAAACCCGTGATATATCTATATCTCAGAAACAGCTTGGCTTGACGCTCTAGGTCGTTGCCTTTCTTCCCCTTGTTCTCACGCAAGATGAGATCCTTATTTTATTGGTCGAAATTGAGACAGGCGACAAGTGTAACGCCCAGGTCCTTCTCGCCGAGCTGCGCTCATTACTCGATTTGCGCTAGTTAGCCGTTTGTCTGCGAGCACGCGAGATGTGCGGCTCGAGCGTCGTCGCGTCCGATCATCTATCTTGCGATCACGCCGGTGCCCGCCCGCGACAATTCACTTTTCTCCGCTTTCAATAGTTTTTTCTCTCTGATTTTATTCCTGCGCCGCGCACGCGATTCTCCGCGATTCTGCTTTCATACTTCCTGTTCCATACCTTCTCCACGACAATATAGTGATACGTTTATTTTCCATTATATCTCGTGAGAGTTGGTCTTGAACCCTTTCCCTTTCCATACACGATCGGTCCACACTGGAATGGGCTCCGGGGTTCCATTAGAACACCCCGCCCTAACAATCAATATTCATTGATATTTATTCGAGATTCTTCCAATCATACTCCTATGTGATGCTCGTATCATCACTCATCTGAAAAGTAACGAGAGACACTTAATTAGAGGTCTTACATCTATGCATGGGTTGTGTAGACGTTCAGTGCTTGTTCAAGCGTGATCCTATATGGAGATTTCGATAGACCGCTGGCCTCGTGGCAAGTCCGTTGAGGGAGGAAAGTTTGACACTCGAGTGAGAATGAATCACATCACATCCGAAAGAAGGAGCAAGATGACGTACTTGAGTCTCACTAGGATAGGAATCTTTCTTCGAATAACTTTCGAATCATTCCGTTCTAGGTCACGTACCATAGTACGAATCAGAGCTGTCGTGGTTGCCTCGAAGATAGTTGAATTCAAATCCACGGTAATTCGGTGCTATCATGATAGGAGAGCGATCCAAAATCGGAAAGTTATAAGATCTATACATATTGCAAGCAAAACGTCGCAAATACACTCGAATTTGCATCAAGTAGTTGTGTCAAAATTTTCTGAAACAGCACCCTAGTCCTCCAAGATCGAGTTGAAATAAATACATCGTATTTCAAATGGAAGACGATCCAATGAACTTCCCCCTCCATACTAGGTAACCTAGTTGCTTACCTAGCCTAGTCCCCGGAACAAATTTCTCTCGAATAACTTGACAATCGATTTCCGCAAGCCGACTCATTTCATGTATGACCGGTGACCCGAGTTTCAGCGAACCAAAAAACTTCGTTGGGAAATGATCAGGAATGTACTTCTACGAGTCATGCTAGCCAGGAAAATCCATCCTCAATGATTCAGTGGCTAATCGCACGTGCGGAATCCATTCTTTTGTGCAAGATGTGATCGATCCATTGATGCCGCTGGAACTTGGATCAAGAGAGAGTCCTTAGGAGAAGTGCTTCACATGAATGCTTTTCCTACACTCTTCCGATGTTTGGGCCCTCAAAAAATTCCATTCAATAATCTCTACGCCTCACTCATGAGTTTTCCCGCTCTCAAGTAATTATTTGGACCCTCGGCTGCGCCTCGGGAGGGAAACTAATCACTTAAAAGCAAACTACAGCCTCACAAACTCGGGGCAGAATATACTTTTTTCCAAAGAAGATTGAACATTCTCCAACTGCAGAACATACAAACTTGTCTCTGTGATCTCCCGAATGATATTCCATGCGAATTTGCGTACTCTTCGGAGTTTGACTAGCCTCACTCACACTTCATCGAGGAATATAGTCCAATATATGGCAGTAGGATCCATTTCTTGCATCTCTGCAATAATATCGATCCTTGCCCACTGTTCAGGATTGAAATTATGTATACGAAGCGAGTAGCGCTCGCTCAAATTTCGTCTAATATGTATTGTCGTGCAATCAATCTCACTAAGACAATAACATCCGTCCGTGTGTCTTCCTTCTCTTCTCAATAAAGCTCATGCAGCTCGAAATCAGTTTTGCCTCGATGTTGGCCCACGGCGGACTTACACTTCGGTGCCTCGTGTGACATAGAGTTCAGCCTTGACCAAGGCCTACGGTGGATCTTTGTTCACCCCGTGCACGCGACGCACAGTGGGGCCGGGGAATTCTTGGATAATTCACCTTTACGTGAATTCGCAACCAATTGACATATGCGCAGACGCAGGAGGTTGTCCTCATTCATCCAAAAGTCTTCTGTTTGCGCATATGTGGATTGGTTGCAAATTCACGTAATAGCGAATTAATCAAGTACTCCTTGGCCCCACTGTGCGACGATCGCTCAGTATATACATATATATATTGACTACCGGCCGATCATAAAGACCAAACTACCCCTTGTATGTGCCCGCGGATTGTGAGAAAAGTGCATCCCCGCACGATTGAATTAGTGCACTGAACGCGAGTGACAAACCATGTATTTAGATCGTAAGCTTTAGTGGATGAATTCCTGTAAAGTAACACGAAATCTACAAATCACTGGCTTTGATCACCAACCCCGCTCCGGACTCATCCTCGTGTTTCAACCCGAAGGGAAGCACCTCAGCTCCCGAACATTGGTCCTTCGAGCCGGATGAGGAGCCGGCAGGGGCAGATTCTCACCGATCTCATGGTGAATTTTCGTCACTCGCAGTGAGTTGAGAATCGATTCTCACGATCCCCCGCGCGCCAATCGCCCCAAATTTCGGCGCCCTTACCTTCGCCCTCCGCTCATCATCAACGAGCTGAGATACGTACGAGTATTGTACGAAGGGAAGACTGCACCACCCTCGCGTGCAAGTCGAAAATGCATCGTCGCGTGACCCTTATGAAGCTTGTGTAAGCTCGCAGCTACACGTGGGGATCATCGTGTAAGCTTCCATTGTGAAGAGCAGTCAATCACCTGATGTGCTGTTCAAACAGCCGTTGACGCGTGCAAGCCCCTCTTGCACCGCGCACCTCACCTCAACGTCTTCTTTGTGAGTTTCTCTCTTTCACTAAGTACCCCCACCTCGGCCGATTGGACATTGTCCGTTTCGGCCATATGTTTGAGTAGTGCACCATACACTGTGTGCGATATCTCACTCACTTTCGCACTCGACTTTTCGCGAAGCTGGCAATGTGTGCTATTTTCCTGCATGTGTGGACGTATTACTATATACTACGTTCGACCATGCCTCAACCCGTGCTCAGCTATAATTACGCTCGCGCTGTGAACTCACCCGCTTGAAATACTTGCGGGCCTCGAGTCTCACTGAATATTACGTGTAAAAGTTCACGATAGTACTGATTTTTGTCTCTTTTCGGCAAAATCAGCCTCAATCGTCTCGTGCCACAGTAATTCGCTTGTGGTCGCTAGAATTTACTTCACCTCGGCCGAGTTTCTTTTTTCAGAGCTCAATATCCTCAGAGCTAGCAATTTGTGCTACGCTCGTTATGTGAGTGATACATAGTCGTTCGCCCCACCTCTTCCCCGAGCTTGGACTTACACATCCTCTTGCATCCATGTCCTCACCGTGCATTTTAGGCACAAGTGACTCATCTCTGTAGAGCAATTGCTCGCACAAGACCTCACCACGCTGAGCAAGGAGTATGTGAAGCTCTTTGCTCTTCAAGAGATCATCGTCAATTCGATGATCAATGCCCCCGAAAAGGTCAAGAAGTACAACCGATCCTCTCAGCTCCTGCTGAAAAACCACCTGTCTAAACTGAACGAAGAATGGGATAAGTGCAGGAACTTGCACGTGGAGCTGCATGCTGAATCCAGTCCCGAAGACCTGCAGCATGACTACTTTGTGAATGAAAATTTCACGGTATTCGAAGTAGGGTATGATAATGCCAGAGATTTTATCCCCGAGAGGTTGCAGGAAGTCGAGACATCTGCGATCGCTGCCGAGACTCATACTTACGCCCGAGCGCCGGCTCAAGTGCAGTCAGGCGTGGGGTTTCAGCTTCCAGAGTTGCCGATGCCGATCTCCGAAGGAAAGAGAAATGGAGCCATCAACGAGCTTTTACATTGCAATTTCGATGCGCCCGATTCACCTCCACCTGGTTCTAAGAAAGTGACTAACCATGGAGAGAGTGAACAACGTGTATCAGTGACTACACTGCACAGTAATCATACTAACGCTCATAGCTGTAGCTTACTACCCCCGGCGCCTGTGTGCGTTACCTCCATGGCATTTGTCTGCATGATTATCAGTACCCATGATGATATGAATTCACTCATGTTCTTACCCTCGTGTTCGGAGCTGTTCAACGCATCCGAAAAAACTTCCCAGGACTTCAAGTTTCATAAAAATTATTGTGATTCCAAGATCATTCGCCTTAAACATTCACGGTCCTCATACGTCTTCAAATTCCCATGAGAATATCGCTCGAGCCAGGAAATGACTCTTCCATGCGCATCGTCTATGACTTCCCTGATGGATTCACGCGTGGTGAATAGCTTATGACTATCGGGAAATGAGAATTCTGATGATGGAGATATACATATGAGTCATTCTGGAGCAAGCTGGACGATACCGTTACCGAGGGGGTCTGGGAAAAACCCGCAAAATTTTTTTTCTGTTAGTACTATGTTCAAATAGTACAAAAAGAATTTTTTCAGATTTTTTCCGCCCTCCCCGTAGTCCCTAGGGCCCATGAAAGGAACATTTTAGGCCCTTTCCAGTCCATTTTAGAAAGATCGTAGTTCCAACAAAATCCAACATCCTTCAATGGACTTGGGTGCATTTTTTTCGTCAAGATTGATACTCTTCAGAGGAGAATTGGCCCAGACGAATGAGTCAAGCTGACAACTTCTGCGAGCTATTTATTCAGAGAAAATTTTGGCAATTTCTGCGTCATCTTGTAGGCGACCTAGATCCAACTAGAAAGGAGATAATTGCATTCTATCAGTAGTCGTTTCAAAGGTCTTGGGAAGACTGGGAAGACCTACAATTTGCCTACTTGTGAAGGTCATTCATCAAACTTTTTGTTGGAGCTACATTTGGTACAAGTGGAGTTATTTTCGAAAAAGTCGAGAATTCAGGACCCAATGCCAAAAATACACTACCGCTCATAAATTCGTGAATGGTGAACGCACGTTCCGCCTCATTTCGAGAAGCGATATCTCAGACTCCATGCATCGTAGGACATTTCTGAAAAAACCATCTTGAAGAACAAGAAAATGCTAACTTTTCAGTGGTTTCAATGATCTCTATCGATTATCTCGAAGGTACTAGACGCTGGTCAGAAGTTAGAAATCTACGAAAATTTCCACTTCCATTGATACACCTGCAGTTTTGCTGCAAATGAAGATACGGCGATTCTGCAAACGGCATCTTGTAGAACAGAAAAAATGCCATGTGTAATCATTTTGTGATTATTTTTCCCGTTCCGCATGTGAGAACATATCAGCTGTCAAAACACCCGAGATGATAGTTTTTCAACGGAATTGGCATGGAAAACGGCAAAAACCATCATTTTGGGTGTTTTGACAGCTGGTATGATAGAGTCTGAGATATCGCTCCTCGAAATGAGGCAGAAAGTGCGTTCACCGTTCACGAATTTAGGAGTGGTAGTGTATATCTCAATCTTCTTCCACTAAACTCATCCAAAAATGTTCTCTGAGACATCTACCTTCAGTGGGGGAATTTCGCGGAGGTTGTTTTCTTTTGCCGAGCGTTACAAAATACCGCATTTCGTCGTTCTAGCGAAAACGGCATCTTTGATCACGATCGCTTATGCTTTCGTCTGAACTGAAGTGCACCAATCTGTGTGGAAATACTCTCCAGAGTACCCTCAAGTACGTGTGCGGAGTTGCGGAGACAAGCTTCGAGCCCAAAAGCAAGCTGTAGGTTCTATTTACCAAGTCAAAAACAGGCATTGTCTTGGCTTTTTGAGCACATTTGGGGAACGCGACCAAGAGCATGATTTTACTTGTTCTGGCTCACAAATGGGATATTGAACCAGAACGAGGATTCAAACATATTTTTTCGACTCAGAATGACCATCTATACACTATTCCGCATTTAGTCTTGCCCTATGGAATTATCTTTCCGTTGACGGATTCGGACACCATCGAGGCATTAGACGACGTTTAAGAGCTGAGCTGACCTTAGATGTGTGTTCAGATGGCCATTTGAGTCAGAAGAATATGTTTGGATCCTCATTCTAGCCCATAATCTAATTTTCAAGCCAGAACAAGTGAAATCATGCTCTTGATTGCGTACGCCCAAATAGCCAAGATAATGCATATTTTTGAATCGGTGAATAGAACCTACAGCTCGCTCCTGGCACGAGGCTCCACACGGATTGGTGCACATCAATCCAGATCGGACCATATGGGACCGTAGTTAAAGATGCCGTTCTTGCTAAAATGATGAAATGCGGCATTTTGTAACCCTCGTCAAGAAAAATTGAAAAAAATAACCTCCGCCAAATTTCTTCCTCTGGAAGAAGATGCCGAAAAGGACATTTCCGCACGAGTTCAGTGGGAGAAAATTGAGATTTATTTCTGGCATTGAGTCCTGAATTTTCGACTTTTTCGAAAATAGCTTAACTTGTACCAACTGTAGCTTCAACATGAAGTGTGATAATCGACTCTTACGAGTAGGCAAATTGTTGGTCTTCTTAATACCTCCAAAACGACCACTGATGAAAGTCAATTATCTCCTCTCTAGTTGGATCTAGGTCACCCACATGCAACCTTGAGGATGCTTTGGTAACTAGTCCTACTCACGGGTGGCCTGGAGCAAGCGGAAGTTGAACAAAACTGACGCCAAAAAAAGGTCACGGCACTTTGTTCTTCTCGTTCTTCTGAAGAAAAAAGTTCCTCATACACAAAATCGGATTTGCTCCCTAGAATGATTTACGGAGCAATTCTCATTTTGAACAAATGTATCCGTTTGATTGCATGTATGCTAATTAGCATGGCTAATCACTCAACGGACAAAGATAGCATAATTGTTCATCCAAGGTCACCGAACGGGTTAGAGCTGAATAAATACGCGTCTTGATAGGAAATTTCCCGTAGAATCGGCTGGTTGAACCCATTTTTTGGAATCTGGCTTCGGTTTTGGAATGTGGGTGAAATAGCCCAAGATTCATTAGGAGAGCTCAATCTGATAGGAACGCTTGAGCTCATGATTGTATTGGACAAAAGAGGATGGAGGTCTCAATAACGCTCTGTAGCATAGTTTTTTAATGCATTCTTCCACAGAGAATCTGAGTCTGAGCTTGGTTCCATCCTAAGACCTCAGATTTCCATTTGAATCGCAGAAACTTATCACAATTTCCCAGAAACCATCATTTTTCGACATTTTTCAAATCGATTGATCAAGTGCCGTTTTCTACTATTACCCACAAATCTTCATAGAACACTCATTCAAAAACTTTATTGACCCGTTGGATATGATTTCGATGTTACCATGATCGGATGACGCATTTAGAACGTCCTCCGAATCGACTTTGCGAGTATTTATTTGCAAAGTTATGATGATTCCAGTAAAATAGAGAATGTTCCTCGTAATTTGGATGGGAGCATGGAGAGTAAGGCTGAAACCGAGCTCGAACTTGGACTCTACGGGGAGAAATACATCAAAAAAATATGCAACGCAGCGTTATTTTGACCTCCATTCCCTTTTGTCCAATACAATCATGAGCTCAAACGTTGGTGTCCAATTGAGCTCTCCTAATTAATCTTGGGCTATTTCGCCCACATTTCAAGAACAAAGCCAGATTTCGAAAAATGGATTCAACCAATCGATTTCACGGGGAATTTCCTACCAAAATGCATATTTGTCCCCCTCTAACCGGTTCGGCGACGTTGGATAAACAATTATGCTATCTCTGTCCGTTGAGTGATTAGCCATGTTAATCAGAATACATGCAATCAAACGGATACATTTGTTGAAAATGAAAATTGCTCTGTAGATCTTTCTAGGAAGCAAATCCGATTTTGTGCATAAGGAACTTTTCTCTTCGGCAGAACGAGAAGATCGAGATGCCGTGACCCATTCTTGGCGTCAATTCATTCAACTTCCGCTTACTTCAGGCTACCCGTGTACTGCAGCTTAACTTGAGGACGGATTAGATGCTGGCGTCACTACAGCTATATATAACGCAACTTCCCGAGTGCGGGATCGATTTCAATCGTTGGCTGGACGCTCCTTGAACGGACACTCTGTCACACTTTTCTAATGTGTTTGAGCGGAGACAATGGCGCGGACTCAGAAGTTTCGGTCGAAATCATGATTCAGGAATTGTGTCACGCGTGACAATGAGTCGCGCTACTGACAAAAATCGGCTCCGCTTTACTCGACAGGGATTTATCTGCATACACTGCATGATGATACCACTTCACATATTGATCAATGCAACTCATATCAAATGTATCTACATTTTACATGAGTTACACCAATCGATATGCGATGAATCTAGCATGATCTGAATGGTATTTTTGGGATAATGTTCTGGTGAATCAGGTGGCTCGTGAATGCGGGACGGCACGCCTCTCCTGTCGGACAATTTTTGACCCGGTAATGACACCGGGGTCGGTATTGTGAGAGCTTGTGTAAGTTCAAGACAACACACCCCTCCCGTCAAACCATACTTGTCCCGAGGATGTCACGGGAAAGCCAGGTGCTGGGTTGCGCGAACATGATGGATCCCTGACACGGAGTTCATTGATTTGGATGTGAGAATGAGCAATCTGGTATGAGAGTGTCAATTTGGTGTATCGTGATTCATCATAAGATAAATATTGAAGTTGGTGTCTCATTGATCTCGAAGGGTGGTGGGGAATTGAATCAATTCCCAAAATTTCGTGACCTTTATTACGACGTTTCGTCCACAAAGATTCGTGGACCTCATCAGGCTTGGATTTCCTGTTTCAACATACAAAGATGGGAAATTTTACATTATATATTGTGTACATATGATAGACGTATGAATCTAGAGATGCGCAACTTACGTTATTCTTTAGACCGTCATGGTATATAATGGGCGATCTTGTGCTGGAGACCAGACATTACGTCTGGCTTCTGTCAATACAGGTGAACAGAGTAAGTGTTCGGTCTAGTTCCTTACTCGAATTTATATTACCGCGCAATCACAGAGTACAGTAGGTGACATATATGAAGAATAGTGCAAGTAGGAGAGAGAAGGAGAGCGGGGGTCAACGAGCTTAGTCAGCCATTATCCACAACTGGTTATGGATTCGACTGAGATTTTGAATATCGTCTCTCTTATTGATGACATTTATGTCAAATTTCATGTGAATCATCTCAAGAATCAAACGTTTCTCCCGCTTGGGTTCTGTGTTAGAAATTTTGGTTTGATCACAGTTGAAATCATGTTTATATTTCAGTTTATGAACGGATTTCTTATCTCTATTTGTAATGTGATAGTTGATGCGAGTGCCTAGTTGTCTTTCGGTCTCTCCCACAAGATGGTCAAGATCGATAAGACACCAACTTCAATATTCATCATCAAGGACAAAAAATCTACAGTATCTCTCATGACATCATAAGATAAGGTATACGAGACGCTACGAAAGTTCTGAATCATTGCAACACTAGGTATACGATGTGGTTTACATATCTAATCTACTGAACTATTCTCCTTCGTCTCATAATTTTGATAATATTGCATAGAATGGAACGAATCGAATATTTGTGAATGATTGCGCAGGATTTCCAACTTTGCACTAGTATTGACTGATGTTTGATATGAAGATTACATTTGATCAGCTGGAAAATATTATCAACGACGAATTCTTATTCTATGGCAGTTCTTTTTCATGGTGAATTCCATAAAGACTTCATCCAATCTTGATGAATAGTTGCTGTATTGACGAAATGGATAACACAGAGAAATCACCCTACGTGCTAGCATGAACCTAGTCCTCTTCCAACGGGTTGAACACTAAATGTTTCTCCCTGGATTCCACGATATTTCAAGGAAGAATTTCCTCTATCAAAAATGTTCTTTTCGATCAGATTATGTCACATGTTTTGATACATCATTCATCTCAGATGTTTTTCTATATTCTCGCCTCGAAGTGTGAGAAAATCCACTTATATGATTCCCTTGAGTGGAAATCATATGGTTGGAATGAGTTGACATGAAAGAGCTATGCCTGCAAATTTGAAAAAGTCTCTAGGTGTGACGAATTTCAGCTGAAGCTGTGATCGAGAGCTGACTTTCCAAGTTCATCATTCATTTGTCACGTCAAAGGTCCCGTTTATATTATCACTCGTGAGTCTCATGTGTTTCGGTCGATAAACTTTGGATGGCGTACGGAGGAGGGGGAAGACGCGACATCGAAAGAGGCATCTTTCCGAGGTCTTATGATTGGAAATGTGGAATTCTAGAACTTTGATTGATGCGAATAAGGCGAAAAGTATCTATTGAAGGTCAAATCGAAGCTGTCAGAGAAATTCCGCATTGATATGATTCGGTTTGCTCATTGGGTCTCCAATAACGCATTGCATTAGAGGGAAAGGATTTCTTACGAAAACTCCAACCAAGAAATTTCGAGTGGACGAAAGAGAGGAAGACGCGATCAGATACTTCAACATCAGCAAAATCAGAATTTGATAAATGATGGTAATCGGAGATTCTTCAAAAGAGATTTACAATGAAATATCGGGAGAGAAAATCTTGATTGAATCAATTCAATATTCTGTTGGAATCGAATTTTGTGAAGAAATTATTCTTTCTTATGCTAATCTGCATGTGAGCTCAGGGAATCCTAAATGCGGGAGCTGGGAGTGGAGCCCATGATATTCATTATGACAGAATATCCCACTCCTTGATTCTCATGATTTTGCGCGCAGCGTGACAATCTGCCACAGCACGACACTTTGTCGCATCGCAACATTTTGTCACAGCGCGACATTCTGTCGCATCGTCACATTCCGTCGCAGTGCGACATTTCATCACAGCGTGACAGTTAGTCAAGCAATTTACCCTCCTGATCACTCAATTTTCCGAGTGGCTATCTCGATCAGCTGTTTCTTATTTCCGTGAATAGATCCCTCCGTTCTTATCCATGTTCGAAAATTCAGATGCGCGATCATTCTATTTTCATTCGATGTAACGAACACGGATGGAGTAGAAAGTTATGAGAGTCAACAAAAGTCAGTAAGGGACTATTGAAGATTGAATTCTGAATTTTTGGTGGGAATTCCGGAACTAGTGAGTCGGAACTCGTGTATTGGAACTCGTGAGATTCATTTCTACAGAGTTTTGATATTGGTTTGGATTGCTCAGGGACACGGTCGTATACACAGGTCTTATAACTCCCGTCTTGAGGGACGATCCACTATTGAGGCGGCGTGAGCTTCATTTTTTCACCACCTCGCGTCTCTACTTGTTTTTCGACCGGGGCAGGCTTTGATTTTTCACGCAGCCTTGTTCTCATGCGATATAATGACAAGTCCCGATTGAATTGATAGCAAAAACATTCATCAATCAATGCGGGGGCTCGTATCCTACCCTTTGGGATCCGCTTAACGCACAATAATCTTGAGCCCTGACTGGGGCCAACAAGTTGAGTGGCAGTTTTGTAGTGTAAGAGAGTATTGCTAGCCGTGGTTGAGTGGTTAGCGTGCTCATTTCCTTCTTGTTCGCTTTCATCCGGGTTCAAATCTCGGTCGGATTGATTTTTTTCTTTTTTTCCCAATGCAGCTGACTAATGAGAACCCATCAAGCATCTTTGAATCATTTTTCCCGGGCTTCTTTCAATATACAAGATCTTTGATAGAATGCTGAAGTTTTTTCCGAATTAATCAGTCCACGTCAATAACTCATCTTCACTAGAGTTGAGCCATTTTGCGACAAATTATTTGGAACACAGTCCACTTAAGAGGAGGCTTACCCTAATTCTGAAGTCTGGCCTGAGGAATCATGGAGGGCTGAAGTTCTGGCTTCGTATGTATTTTTTCGATCTAAAAACGATGGCGTAGTCAGTTTTTCAGAAAAAATAATTTTCGACCATTTTTGTCAACTGGTTTGGGCTTCCATCGCCCGATCGACAAACCTATACGATATTCTGTTCAAAACCATGAAAAGTACTCCCAGAAAAATGTAAAGACCGACTCATGAAATTCTGAGTGACTAGATACATTGTTTCGGGTCAAAAATCTCGAATTTCCTTGCTAAAATGTCTCAGAATTCGAGGAATATCAATAATTACGAAAAATGACAAGAATACTCTCTTACTTAGATCAAAAATTTACGTCGGACTGGTGAACACAATATTCCAAAAGTCAAAAAGGAATATCACCAGAAATTCATATAATTATATGTATGTCGAATCCGTCAAATACAAATTCTCGACTCCTGTTCTTTATTGTTCATTCATCCGATTAGATTCCACAATATGGACAGGAAAGTACTCCTGTCATTTTTTGGAATTATCAATATTTTTCCAGTTCTGAGTCACTTTTCCGCAAGGAAATTCAGATTTTCGAACCCAAAAAGTTCATCTAGTCACACAGAATTTGACAGTTTGTCTGTAAATTTCTTTCGGGGTACTCTTTGTGGTTTTGAACAGAATGTCGTATGGGTTTGGCGATCGGGCGAAGGGGAGCGCAAACCAGTGGACGGAGATTTTCGAAAATTTTTTCTCCGAAAAACTGACTACGCCATCGTTTTTAGATGGAACAAATACATTTAAATCTAGATTTTCAGCCCTCCATGATTTTCCAGGCCAGATTCCAAAATTAGGGTGGGACCTCCCCCTAAATCCGGAGTATTGTGTGAAACATGAATCAAATACGATCGTTTTCGGATCAACAGGATATTATAATTTTTACGTTTCACAGTGCTGTCAACTGCTGTCGACTTTCCAACAATCTTCACGAGTCAGTCTTCTTGGTAGCAACAAGTTTTTCCCTTCTCATATAAGTATTAACAAGTTTTCGGTCAGGAGTCGTGAATTCCCTGTGATTTTGGGTGTATATTGTATATAATGGAAAAATATACGATACACAGTTTTTAAGTCCCGAAAGTCATCTTTGCGAGATTGACGCGCTACTTGCAAATGTACAATATGTACCCAAAATCAGAGAAAATCACATGACTATCTATGATACTGAAAAGGATGTCTTATGAAGATTCTTTGAAAGTCAACGAAACTGTGGAACGTGAAGATTATCATGTCCTGTTGATTCGAAAACGATTATATTCCTTTCATGTTCCACACTATTCCTCGCTTTTAAGCGGACTGTGTTCCAAATCCTTTGTCAGAAGGAAGGCTCAACTTCAGAAGAGATGAGTTGTTAACGTAGATTGATTAATTTGAGAAGACTTCTGTCTATTGGAAGAAAACCGCAAAGAATAATTCACAGATGCTTCATGGGCTATCATTAGTCAGCTGAATTAAAAAGAAGAAAAATCCATCCCGACCGAGATTTGAACCCGGATGAAAGCGTGCAAGAAGAGACTGAGCACGCTAACCACTCAACCACGACTAAACATATACTTCTATGCAACAAAACTATTACTTAACTTGTTGGCCCCAGTCAGGGCTCAAGATTATCGTGCACTAAGCGGATCCCAAAGAGTAGGATACGAGTCCCCGCATTGATTGATGAATGTTTTTGCTATCAATTCAATCGGCACTCGTCATAATATCACATGAGAACAAGGTTACGTAAAAACCGTATCAATGTAGACCCGAGTCAGCCCGAGCTGTCGCTGCAGACATAGCAGCAGACGATTCCCTCTTCCGCGCGCACGCGCCCGCCGCGGTCTCGAAGAACAAGTAGAGACGCGTGTTGGCGATGGAACAAAGCTGTATGGCTTTCATAGTGGACCTTCCTCCACCACGGGAGCTGAAGAACCTGTGTATACGACCGTGCCCAGGGATCGAACGTGGCGAGGATGAAGTGGAGATGAGACTCTTCCACCAAAGATTTGAGCCCGTTTTGGAGGACGAATATCTTGAAAGGATTCCGATGAGTGAGCACTTTGGGATGAAGTTTGATCGAATTTCGTTGTATCTTGGTGTAACGTGGTGAGGGGTCCAGTCTCCAGAATGAACACGAGTGATTGGGTTGAAGAGTGACTTTTATGTACGAGAGTTAATTGATGGTTGAGAGAGAGAGTGTGTGGATAGTAAGGTTGGTCTGAGCGGTCTGCCCGCGGTGAGGCCCGTCGTCCACGATGATGGGTCGCGATGCGCCATCGCACTCGGTGGGGAAACGGGCGATTATTCGTTAGAAATGCTGACGGTGCAACTGGTGTATCGTCAGGTGACGGGGAGAAGCGCGGGCTGGAGGCTCAAGACTCATCACGTCACAGGCGTGCCTGCCCGGAGACTCACATCGTCCCGATGCGGTGACCTATATAAGTAAAATACATCAGCTGTGGCCTCTGAAATGGTGTTTAAATCATATGATTTGAGAAAAAATCATATGCATTGCATTAGCGTTTGCGCGAGCAAACGCGTGCTAGTGTGTGTATGTGCAAAATCATGGTAGAGCGAGAGTGTCGATGTCAGTGGATGTCGCATTTACAGTTTCTTATCGCGAACTCTCTGTCGGTATAATCGTTTGGACTTAAATACTTCCATCCTCTCATTTCTAAATTCACAAAATGTGATTTTCTTGTTTGTATCAGATTATGCTTGAAAGTTGAAAGATGTTTGATGGATTTCTCGAGATCATGAATATGTTTGATGGAATTTCTGGGGCATATTAACAATCAATTGTTTTAACAATCAATTGTTAATAACTAATCGTCTTGATTCTATTCATATGAGGTCTTATACCTCTATTCGATCCGAATGTTTTACAAAATTATAGAAGCATCGAAATGTCTGGAAAAAATTATTAACAATACATATGAACAATATTCTCTAACTCTATGATTATATTATTCATATGAGATCCTTCATCTCAACTTCGTTAAGCAAGCGAAAAATTCCCAACAAGGTTCATTTTTATATGAACGATTTCCTGAATGTTATTATCTAATAATGTTACCAATAAAGGATATAATAATAATAGTCCATAGTCGGATATTTTTGAAAGTGATATTCGTCAAGATTTTGGATGACCAAGAATTGAGTTGCGAAGAGACCGATTATTTCTATCGGTCTCGTTTTGTATTTCCTTCCCAGTTAAGACGATGCGTTCCCGCAACGTATCCCAGGCGGTTTCCATCGGGAGGGAACCTTTTGCGAAGAGACTGTGCACCGTAGGGGCGCCGTTGCGACTACGTACGAATGTCCGCAGGCGAAATCGTTCCCCACAGGTTGTCTCATGATCGCCATAACTTTCCCGTGGTTTCTGATAGTTTTGTAATGGTTTCGTATTCGTTACTCGTGCAACCAGAAGCTTAGAAATTTTCTTTTTGAGTGAATGAATAAATTGGTGTTTTGTAATTCGTCCACTCGCAGGTCATTGATGCGATCCCGCCGGCTGGACTGGAACATAAATGAGGCTGACCAGATATATGGGGACGATGAAACTGTCAATCTATCGGACAAGAATCAACAAGGGAAGAATAACTGAGAATTATTTGTTTAACAATTGTTACGCGGAAACGTATGAAACGTTCCAGCAATTATGAGACAACCCGTGAGGAACGGTTTCACTTGCGGACATTCGTTTGTAGCCACAACGGCGCTCCTACGGTCCACAGTCTCTTGGCTGGAACGTTCCCTGGTTCCCATCGGAACATCCGAAGAACGTCAGGGATGCTATCGATCAACGCAAACCCACTCTCCTGGTGTGATCTGACTCTTCTAAAGCAAATGATACAATCCCTCACCTCAAACTTCTCACCAAACTTCGCAGACTTGGCTGTAGCAAGCGTGTGGTACGATGTTTTGGCACCTATCTCATTAGTCACCATCAAGCGATTCGTTTAGAGAATGGTTCTCACGAGAACTGAATCGAAATTGATGCCGGTGTCCCACTAGGGAGCATACTCCTCTTTTATTCACGATGTTTGCAAACGATCTCCCAGACGTATTTATTCGTTCTCAACATGCTGTCTCCGCAGACGTTATTTACATTTACAGTCATTTCTCCCCATTTGAGCATGTAAACAATATTATCTCGATGAGCGACAAAGTTCAGGCCGTTGCAAACTGGGCAACCGACAACGATCTCAAGTTCAATGCACTGAAAACCACCACCATGATTCTCGGTAGCAATTTTTATGTGTCAGCCATTGACTTCAATACCATACTTCAGATTACTTCCACGAACACAGCAATGCCATACTCGACCACACTGAGAGAAATATATAGCCCGGGGTACTATATGCGTGAAGTATATGTGACAACTATCGAAGTGTAGTGCCCAGTCGCGATAAAGTACTGGGTACTATATGGAAAGTTCGGAGCGCTCACTGTTTACTTCCACATCGTGTTTACATATCCCGATGCGCGGCTCATAACCTCACATAACCTGTCCGAACCTGGATTCAAGACGCGTCTTCATCAAAATAAAAGATTGCAATGAGTCGGATGGATAATTCCAGCATTCAAAACTATCAAAACATTACATAATTGTTAGTATATTTACATTGAGACGACATGTATGTCTCTAAACCCATATTTAGATACCACAAACGTGCCTACTCTCCATAAAGTACTGGGTACTTTATGGACAGTACAGGTTACACTGTGTAGAGTAGGCACGGAAGTTACTTTACGTATAGTACCAGGTACTATATTAAAGTACACACTACTATATTCTTCTCTCAGTGCACTATCAAAAGTCTGGGAATACTCATCTCTCCCACGTTCGATTACCAAGCCGGAGTGAACGAAATATCGAAGAAAGTCCATTGGTCTTTGAATATACTGCGCTTTGTGCCATGCAAGCTCCCCATAGGTTTCAGAGAAAATCTTGTATCCGCCCGTGTTCTCCCTCGACTCGACTATGGTGCAGCTCTGCTCACGGGATTGAATAAATCTCAGGCCCTGAAGCTCCATCGCCTGTACAACGCTTGTGTACGATACATTTATCAAAATATCCTCGGAAGTGGCCATGTCACCCCATTTTTCATAGCCCTCGGTTGACTATCTGCTCAAAGTCGCCAAGATTATCTCCTCGGGTCTCTTGCCTTATCAATACTGACTAACGGATCTCCCATATTTCTCAGCTCGAAATTCGCACCAACAAGAGACCTCCCGGACATACGCCAATCTAAGCGTTGCACGAAACCGATCCTAACCTATGAACCTCCCCGAACTGAGGCACGACGATCATTCGTAGTATCCGCGTCTCGCCTCCTGAACACCCTTTCTCACATAGACCTCGTAGAACCCAACCTAGACAAACTCAAGCTAGTACTACGTAAGACGCTACTTTAACGTGATACTTTCGAGTGGTGTCACTGTGCAGCCCAAGACATCATCCTGATCCCGGCCTTCCTTTTCAATAAGCTCAAAATCCCTGTTTCTCGAAACTGAAGTTCAACTTCTGACTTACTGCACCGAGACCAACCACGAAAATTCAACACCTAACCAATGTTAACAAAATTATTCCAATGTTATATGTGAACAAACCATGAATTCGCCATCGATCCCCAATTTCATTATTGTAGGGTTATTCAACTTTCTTGCATTGTATCAAAATGTGACTGCTTCAGTGGGAACGATAAGATTTTATCCCGCGTCCTCTGCTGAATTCCAATCAATCAATCTCTCTGTATCTTTCTCTCTCTCTGCTACCCTTCCTTCAGGCTTCACTAAAGCACGAGCTTTGAAACTTAATAGACTCATCATATATTGTGTGCGCTCAGTCTATACCAACGTCCTCATCAGAGATCATGTAACTCCGTACCGGATTTCTCTTAAATGGCTACCGTTTGAGGAGCGTAGGAATTATCTCTTCGGATCACTAACCTTCTCACTCTTCAAGTCCAATCTACCTGCAGATCTTCGCTCCCGATTTCGACTCACACAAGACTGCTCTGTCCTGAGACAGTCAGAGCGTAGTGCCAGAGCCAAACTCATGCATCCTGCTCCACGGACAGAAGCACTGAACCAATCCTTCGCCATCGTGTCTGCACGTTCTTCAAACCAAATCCCTGAATGAGACCCAGATGGAGCCCCGCGTGAAACATTGTAACATGAATTGAGTTCTGCTCTAGTTGCACATAAGAGAGCAAAGTGGTTGACGCGCTCCAGAAGAGATGAACTCACTCTCACAACACCGTCGACTGAATTTCCTCGAACTATTATTATATCATACCCATATGTACAGATCACCATATGAACGAATGCGTAATATCTCCTCGCTCTTGATCATTATTAGCGTATTTCCTCGCGCTGCTCGGCCTGTAAATGTTTCAGATAGGCGTATTGGCTCCTGAAAATGCTTGCAAATCAAATAGAATAAGTTTCTAGAAGGACCACACTGTGATTTACGTAACCACATAGTCACGCGATTTCTTGCATCATTCCGTTGTCATGATTCTGAGCAATTTGAGAGGGATTGAGATAGAAGAACGGAATTTCAATGAAAATGCGCGATTCCGGGAGAACAAAAATGAAAAATATCTTTTCCTTCGTTAATTTTTCCGGAAATTCCCGAAAAAATTCCCTGTTTGCGTCATTTGAAGTTATTCCCATAAACGCATAGTCACGTGAGCTCTTGTGTCTTCCGGATGTCATTCTAGCGTTCACGCCGCGTCAAAACTCGCACGACGAAGAAGAACGTCCTAAGTAGCCGCTAATAAGAAACGCAAATCACTCAATCAGTCACTCCTCCATCAGCTTGCAGTCTCACGTGGCCCATTGTTGCGAGCACAACTGCATGCCGAAGGACATCATGCGACGCAGTAATTGGAGAAATATGAGGCAGCACTTAATAGTAGGCCCTTCGGCACCATTCCCCAGTCTTCTTTGAACACCCCCTGCAAGCAGACGTGCGCGTTAGAAGAGTTATATACGCGACAGTCAATGGAGGGAGTGAAGTTGGAAAATCCACGTGCTTGGGGGGGGGGGGGGGCACATTCGAGGTTCGACTCTTGCCGCGACTCCCAGTGTACGCCACGGAAGATGCAGCCTCTCAGCAATCAAAGAGAAGTGGGGAACCGATAGTGATACAAGGTCTCGATGCAGCTTGCAGTCATCCTGTTGTTCCCGTCGCAACAACACACGCCTGTTCGAACCAGTCATTAAGAGGGGAAGGGACGGACGTTGATGATTCATCCACCAAGTTCTTTGAAAAGGAGTCAACACGAGAGCACGTGAGTAATAAATCTGATATCTCTATATACAATTAGCCAATGCTAGCCTAAGATATTTTACTTTTAAGGAGGCACCAGCGTTGGGTAACGTATCACGAGTAGTTAGGGCCCCGCGCCTACCAACACAAGCGCCATGCTACGAGACGCGCTCGCCCACCGACACACATACACAACCCAAGCTCGCGCTCGCGCAAGCGTGCCAGCAATCGAGCAGCCTCTGCACACCTGTTTTTCGACAGATTTGATCCTTTCGAATGTTTTCCTGCCTCTTACACGTCGGTGACATGCATGTTTCTGAATAACATTCCATTCGTCGATAAATGATGCATGCTTGGACAGTTGCTCGTTGCGGTAACACTGTTACATTTTGAGATATGACTCCTTCCGTGGCCATCACCCATAAGACGCCGTGTTAAATTCCAATACTTTGAGAATTTTCCCCTCAAAAATAAGGTCGGCAACCCGCATATTTCGAATCTGCAATGGATTTCTTGCATCACGGTGTATGTGCCATGATTTTCCCAAATCGAAATGACTTCAAAAGTTTGGGCACCTTTGCCCTCTTAATACCCCGTATCGCACGTGTTCAATTATCTTCAGACTTTCTTACCAAATTTGAACGGATGATGAAATTATGTAAGAAGAACAATAAAAACAAAATATTGAACCCTTTTCGGTTTCAACTGTCTAGAAAGATGATCAATACATGTTTTGACAATTTTCCACAATTTTGAGCTATCAAGGACATGAAAAATGGAAATCTCGAAGGAAATTAGGGGACAGAAATATAGAAAATTTTTCTCTCCTGCATGAATCTCTCCAAAATTCCCGATTGATTCCCACTCTGCGGCATATTCCATGTAATTTACGTAACCACATAGTCACGCGATTTCTTGCATCATTCCGTTGTCATAATTTTCCGTGTGAATTTTCCCAAAAATTCCCGAAAAAATTCCCACTTTGCGTCATATGAAGTGATTTCCATGAACGCATAGTCACGTGAGTTTTTGTGTCTTCCGAATGTCATTTTGGCGTCCACTCCGCGTCAAAACTCGCACGACGAAGAGAAACGTCCTATGTAGCCGCAAATGAAGAACGCTAATCACTCAGTCAAACACACTCCTCCATTAGCTCGCAGTCTTACGTGGCCCATTGTTGCGAGCACAACTGCTTGCCGATGGACATCGTGCAACGCAGTAATTGGAGAAATATAAGGCGGCTTTCAATAGTAGTCCCTTAGTCGTCATTCCTCAGTCTTCGCTGAACAACCCGTGCCAGCAGACCTGCGCGTTAGAAGAGTTATGTACGCGACAGTTGATGGAGGGAGTGAAGTTGGGAAAACTACAAATTATGAAGATGTAATTTTATCGGTCTTTGCGAGTTAAAGTCAGCAAATTTTGCTGAATTTTTAGCATCAATCGAGAATGGATTTTTCTCCACTCTGGATCAATGCACCCTCAGAGCCTCGTATGGTTCCGAGGATGCATCTAAAGGATTTTGATGGAAAGGAATGAAAAGTAAAGATGAGAAATGAGAAACTTTTCAAAATCCTTTAGATGCATCCTCGGAACCATACGAGGCTCTAAAGGTGCATTGATCGAGAGTGGAGAAAAATCCATTCTCGATTGATGCTAAAAATTCAGCAAAATTTGCTGACTTTAACTCGCAAAGACCGATAAAATTACATCTTCATAATTTGAAATTCCCGCGAGTGATAAATACGATATCCGATCATATCGATCGAGTGTCAAAATTAATTACATATATTGGGAAAACTACATTCTTGCGCAAGCCACTATCGGTGTTCGACTCTTGCCGCGACTTTACGTGCACGCCGCGGGAAATGAAGCCTCTCAGCGATTGAAGAAAAGTGGGGTACCGTTAGTGATACAAGGTCCCGATGCAGCTTGCAGCCATCCTGTTATTCCCGTCGCAACAACACACGCCTGCTCGAACTAGTCATCAAGAGGGGCAGGTATGGACTGCAATAATTCATCCACCAAGTTATTTAGAGAAGAGTCGACACGAGAGCACATGAGTAATAAATCTGATATCTATATATAATTAGCCAATGCTAGCCTAAGAATTCTTACTTTTAATACCCCGTATCGTACGTGTTCAATTATCTTGAGACTTTCTTATCAAATTTGAACGTATCATAAAATTGTGTAACAAAAACGAGAATATTTAACTCTTTTCTTATAATAAGCATATATCTCTAATATGCACCTGATATGAAAATATTTAAACGAAACACATAAAAATCGATTGCTCCTAACCTTCGCCAACAGATTCGGAAGCTTGGGCAGTGTTCGCAAGGGCTCCGTGAGACCGATCAGCGACCGTCTTCACGGCAAAAATTAGCAGCAAATTGAATATATAATATCAACGTATGAAAACATATAATGAAATCGGAGATACATATACGAAACTCAAAAACACGTCAAGAATACGTACAGTGGAACTTGTCTAAGTTGGGCTTCCACGGTTCCGGAAAAACCTGCCCAAATTAGGCAGGTGCCCAACATACAGAAATTAGGACTCAGAACTATTCTTCTGATCCAAAGTGGTCAGTTTTCCATCAAATTTTGAATATCTTCGATGGAGCAAGTGATCCACTAATGATGATGTACATACATACTCTGAATTGGGAAGTCATAAAGTGTTCTTTTCTATTAAAGAACGGACGTACAGTACAATAATGAAGGAATCGGAAGACAGAAGAATCCATTTTCCAATCAGAAACTTGGTACGTGTCGATTACTCTATTCAGCAGCAAGGTTTTTGACTGCTTCATACTGAATATATACTGCTTCGTAAATTTTTGATCCATGAATTCATTCTGATTGAGTTTGCCATGATTGGTGGATCATTGTCTGACGGTAAATACGCTACCAACTTTTCTCCAATTCGATAACTATTGATACACCCTGATGTTAGATTAAAATTATGGTTTATTTAGATGATTGACTAAGTAGACAATTGTTGATGCTGATAATCGATCAATACCAGAACGACCTCTTGTTAATCAAACTCTGTCGCTTAATCGTGAACTCATAATCGAGATGATCAGGATAGGTATCATATCTCGAGCTTCGGAGTAAGTGCCCAACATACACAGTCTCGTTTACATATTATTATGTTCGATGGGAGGCAAGAATGCGCCCAACTTAGACAGGTGTCCAACATATAGAGCGCCCAATATATAGAACAAAATCCCCATAAGAGCTCATGTATTTTTGCGCGTTCCGCGAGAAAGTGCCCAACTTAGGCAGGTGCCCAAGTTATAGAGGTGCCCAACTTGACGAGTTTCACTGTAACCGACACTCAAACACGTATACTATACATCGCGGAAAAATCTAGGGACATTTGACCTGGTTTAGGGACTTTTCGCGTCGTCAAGCTGGCAGCACTGATTTTGATTTTATGTTGGCAGGCCTGATACAGGGATTCCGTGGGGGAAAATGACCCTGCATGCCTCTCAATATAATAATATGAAGAGACATGTCGCATCATCTGCTCCAACGGAATCCCTATATCAGGCTTGCTAACATGAAATCAAAATCAGTGTTGCCAAATCGACGGTACGGAAAGTCCCTAGACTTTTCTTCGTTCGTGTACGTATATTCGCCGATGGGTCGGTAGGTGGGTCGGTGTCTGTGTGTGTGTATGTGTGTGTGTGTGGGTGTAATCCTCATTCGTGAGGCAGCCCAATACACGGAATACGTTATGTATCCTTCTTACTGCATCAATATTGACGTCTTTAATGCGTGCGGTACCGGCTCGAGGATGTGGTATTCAGCGTGTGTGTGTGTGTGTGTGTGTGGAATTTTTTTTGTGAGGCAGCCCAATACACGGGATACCTTATGTACCCTTCTCACTGCACTATTATATATGTATCCATAGCATTGATTGACGTCTTTATTGCGTGCGGTACCGGCTCGGGGATATGGTTTTGAGCGTGAGTGTGTGTGTATAATTTCTTTCAGTTAGGCACTCTAATACAAGGAAGATTCTACCGCAGCAAAATATACGAATCGTATGTATTGATGTCTCTATTAAGTGCTGAGGAAATTGGTTCTTCCATATAACTGCGATTGAAACGATTCTTTTGAACAGTTGATTGTTTTTATCCAGTTTTTTTTAAGTTCAGAGTTGAGTCATCGATCGTATCGAGGGACGTCTTTGGTATCGCATAGATCATCGAGAATGACTATTGTGAATGAATCCATTATCACTTGATGGATGCAGTTATGGAGAAAGATTCCAATTGAGCTATTGTCATGGTCTATACATGATCGTCGAGAGTAACCATTAGAATTCCATGTATTTCTTTTTTTAAGGGGATGGCGTATACCGGCCGAAATTCGTCTGCTAAGTTACTCCAAAATCGTATTTAAAGAACTACGGCTCTAAAATTTATCGAATCGATCCCAAATTTTCCACAGAGTTAGAAGATCCTCGTGGAAATGGTGGAAAGTCAGTGATTCCCTTGGAAAAGATCTGTGTCAGTCAAAAACTGTCTCGAATCTCGAAATTCTTTTAGGTTAGGCTACTATTATACTCACAGTGTAGGATTCCTGTGAGCTGGATTGCTCTATGAGGGACTTTCCACCAATCCTACGGGGATCTTCTAACTCTATGAAAAATTTGGGATTGATTCGATAAGTTTTCGAGCCGTAGTTTCATAAATACGAGTTTGGGGTAATACGAGTAAGTATTCTGTATCGCGAAGTCGAGAACTGCATTTCATAAGTTGGCAGCATTGCCGTGGTCTGCTGTTCACCCGCGTTGGGTTGGGTTGAGCTGATGTCGGCTGCTTGAACGCGTCCTCTTTATGCCATTGCAAGCTTGCTTTTCGGTATACCGCAAATCCTCGCAGTCGGCGTTTTGCGAGGGAATCGTGGCTTCCTGGTGGAGATGAGAGTGTCCGGGTCGTGTGAAATGTGATAACTATGAGTGTTTCGTGTTGTGCTGAGTGTGCTAATGTGCAACCGCAAATGCTCGCATCCTGCGGGTGGAATAGGATGCACCTGGGCTTCTACCGTGGCCACCTCCTGTACACGGCTTTGTTATTCTCTGGAATAACAAAAATTTGGTCTGTGACCATTGAAAAATGTCGTGACGCAGGAGTGCAAGACCTTCTAGAAGTTATCGAGACCAAGAGAAGACTTGCATGTGCTGAATCCGTAGCGTGAGTGATGATATATGGCAGCATGTTTTTCCTATCCAATTGCATGTAGTTGCTTTTGCCAAGTTCTTAGATTTTCCCTCAAATATTCATCTAAAGACGGTTTGAAGGAGTTTTTCCATTCAAAATGATGGGATAAATATAATGCATTGAATGCAAGTGGAATAGAGTAGATTAGTTGTCTAGACAGTATTTTGGTTGAGTTGCTGAGTGTCGTGGTTCAGGATCTGCAGGTAGCATCAACCTCAAATATTGTATCCTGACCTTGTTATTGGTCTCTTGATATTTGCTGATTACCCCTGAGCCATCTAGAACTCCTAGAGAATCTCATTCCCCATTTTCACATTCTCCCCAAGATGCATGATTAGCATGCACTCATGGCGAGAAATCATGGAGTTAGATCTTTAATTTTGAGCAGCACTTCCTTAGACTTTCAGAAATAAGCTGAATTATCATTTATTTTCTTTTATATTGTAATGATATGATGGATAGAAAACTATTTATGAATGCTTGCTCCCCCATAATCAGACAATTACAGCGACACGTTATACATAGTTGGAAAAGACCATAGGTCAATAAAATATCTGTCAATTCAATCTCCCAGATTCTTGATGACGCAAGACTATACTTAGTTTCAATCTCAAATTCTTGTATCATGCAAGATAATTCAAGTTCATGAATGAAACTAATAGCCTTCATGAAGCTGTTTTATAGAATAATTGATTTCCTCTCAATAATGATTTATGTAAATACTTGGTGAGCAAACTTGGATATCTTTTTATGCATGTGAATTTGAATGCTTTTCAATGAATGTATATGCTATCAAATAAGACAATCCAATTCATGTTGATGAACATGAATGCAGATAACTATCTATATGGGAGGATCAACCTGCTGTCCAAAGAATAATCGATTTCCTCTCAATGATGGCTCATGTGAGTACTTGGTGTGCGAACTTGGATATCTTTTTATGCATGTGAATTTGCATGCTTGCATATGTATTTTCCAATGTGTGAATTGCATTGACGCTGATGGATACGAATGGAGATGACTATCTATTTGGGAGGATCAACCTGCTATCCGATGAAGCTGTGGATGCATCCTTATTTCTTGGCATGAATTTTGGAATTGGCGAATGTTGAATCTCTAAAGGCATCTGTTTGGGTGAATCAACCTGCTACCCGATGAAGCTGTGGAAGCATCCTTGTTTCTGGGCATGGATTTTGGAATTGACGGATGGTACAACCAAGGAGGATCTGTTTGGGAGAATCAACCTGCTTTCCAAGGAAGCGCTGAATTTTGGAACTCATAGATGGCACATTCCAATAGATGGATCTTCTGCTTCTGATGAGGAATCCTGAATCACTGATGAGGAATCCCATATTTGTTGAAAAATGAGTGTACCCTTTTCGTCTACATAAATCTTTGAATTCATCTCGTTTTGGGGAAAATGCTGCCTTATTTCCAGACCATTCACGTTTGTGAGCGTGGATATATTGGATACAGAGGCGTGAATGGTGGATCCATTATGATTTGACAGAATCTGGGATATTTTCAAATCATTCACATTTCTCAGCGTGGAAAGATTGAACGCTGAGAATTGCTCTCTTTGAAGAGTAATTCAAATTATTCACACTTGAGATTGATCTAGTCTTAGCTTTTGAGCGCAGATTCTTATTCGAGCTAGTCTTCAAACCGTCCACTTGTGTGCCAGAAAATCAGTGCTGCCAACAACAGGAAATTACATATGAGAAGCTCATTCTGAGTGTCGCCATCTACACTCAGTATAAGCTACTAGTATGAGCCCGCCGGATAACCCAAGAGAGTACAACATCCTCTTGAGTGGAATAAAAGGAAAAATCTGATGACAGGGTATCCCTAATGGATCGCCGGCATACCATGAATGCTTTGATTTTGCTCACCCAGTAACCGGATGAGCATGAATCCAGCGCCCATGTGCCCTGGGGGCTAAAACCTTCTGCTCTCAGCCCTATATCGCAAGGGGGACACCATGTCCTGGGGTGTGACGACCCTCCAGCCCCAGTTACTGGGACACCGTACCCGGGCTTAGGCCCGAAGCCGGTAGGGAGAAGACTGGCTCCGAGACTGGTGCTCGGCGCTCTGACTTCTCCCGAAAACCGCAAGGGGGGTTGGGGCATGGCGCCTCATCCCTGAGGTTTGACGACCCTCTGGCCCCAGTTACCGCCCGCCGGAGCGAGGAGACCGCACATCTCCATCCGGTACTACGGGAGTGGGTGAGTCTAGGGACTCAAATTGGGATCGCCCTCGGGCGATAACAATGCGAGCCCGTAAGACTCATCCATCATCCCGAGGGACTCTTTGGGCCCTCAGGAAGCCTAGAAGAGTCCCAAAACCCCCCACCGAGGGGTAGGCATCGGCCTTGTGCTGGGGCCGTGCCCGAAAGTTGGTAGTCGGAGCGGAGGACTGAGCCTACACCGAGCCTGGCTCGGTGTTGGTCATCCTCCAACCCGACGCACTGGCAGGGCGTATCCCTGCCCCGCACCCATGGGGGCAACCGGGATTGAGCCGGAAGGCAGGGACCCGGTATACAAAAGCCAATATTCCTGCTCTCAGCCCTTCCCCTCCATGGTTGGTACCTTGACGTTGTGGAGGGGCTTAGCCACCCACGTTTTGTGGGTGGTGACCAAAACCAACAAACCTCCCGAGCCGGTGGTGTGAGGCCGTGCCCAGCGGCTCAGTCGGCACCCCGGGGGTAAATTTGGTTGTCTTAAACGACTCCAAGGGGGAGTGGCGACCCCCCTGGTGTATTGAGCCTTACCGGCATATGCGGGGCTCTGTAGTGGTGGACCCATCCTTCCCTAGCTGCTCGTGGGAACGAAATGGAAAAAAAAAACTAGAAACCAAAACCAAAACGAAACAAAGAACGAGTCAAAGAATGAAAACAAGAATAAAAAGAAAGAGGAAAGGAGCCGCTCGAGATCTCCAGTGACGACCAGAGATCGGAAGAGCGAAGGATCTGGAGGGAGTTGCAAGAGTAAGAATGAGAGAGGGGCTGTGAGTGTGAGAGAGAGTGATAAAGAAGAGTACAAGAAGGGGAAGAAATATCCTAAGAAACAGTTTACGAAGACTGGGGGAAAGAACAGTGGGGAAGGGGTGAGTAAATCGAAGGGAGAAAGGACTGCGCAGGAGTTAGAGAATTTGGAGGAATGGGAAGAAGTCCTCGGCAAAACCAAGGCGAGAGCGGAGAAGGAGAAAAGAAGGAGGAAGGAGGCTGAGGATGCGCAGGATGATGGTGGAGTTGGTTGCATGAATGATGGAACCAAGAGGATGAATGTAGAATCGGGAGCGAGTAGCAGTGGAAATGAGAGTGAGAGTGAGAATGAGAGTGAGAATGGGAGTGTGGAAGGGAGCGTGAAAGGGAGCGTGAAAAGGAGTGTGAATGGGAGTGTGGAAGAGAGTGTGAATGGGAGCGAGAAGAGAGCTGGAAGGGATGAAGAGATAGATGTGGAGACGGCTGAGAAAGAGGCGGATGAGATGGGCTCTGAGGAGGGTCAGGAGGATAGGGGAAGGATGATCAACGAGAAGGTGAGCAGGGTGAGGGGGGAACTGTTCGGGTGCATGTTCTCTGAGGGTAGCAAACTAAATAAAGCAGAGTGTCGAGAGATTATCTCAAAGTTTGCCAAAATGGAGGAACTGTTGAATGGAGAGAGGCGACGCTCGTCTGCACTGGAGGGGAGATTAGATGACAGGAGACGAGAGAGACTCCACCTCCGGAATGCACTCGCGGCTTAAGCGATAATTGAGCGTAACATGAGAGAAGGGCCTAGTACAAGCGTGAAAGAGAAAGACATCCAGTCCAAACAGTGGGGTAGAACACCGGAGCAGGCTGAGGCTCCACCTCCACCTGGGCATGCTACTCAGGGTAAGAATAGCAAGAAGAAGGAAGTTGCGACACCCCGCCCGCCTTCAGCACCAAGCTACGTCTTGGTGGTGGAACAAGCGGACGGAGTGTCGGACCAGGATGCTCTTGCAAGAGCCAAGAAGTGTGTGATTGAGAATAGAAGTGTGCATGTGAAGGGTATGAGAGTGGCCAGAAGCGGAGGTGTTGTTGTAGAACTCGCCTCCGATCTGGAGGAAAAGAGGGTGAAAATGAGCGATATGCTTGTGAATGATAGTATGACTGTAATAGAGCCGAGGTCTCCAAGACCACAGCTCATCATCTTGGACGTGCCCAGCGAGCTGTTGAGTGAAGGGCTGGTCGAGGAGATCCGCGAGCGTATCTTCCCGAAGCTGGCCCCGGAAATCTTCCGGGACCAGGTCTGCGTGGTTACGTCCATTGCCCAGAAGAAGGAAGTAAGGAGGAAGGAAGAGGAAACAAATATGGTGGTTGGAGTGTGCTTGGAAACGAGAGAGGAAATATTGAACAGGGGACGAACGTATGTGGGGTGGGTGAGCTATAGAGCGAAAGAGAGTTTGAATGTTCCGAGATGTTGGAAATGTATGGAGTTTGGGCATGAGATAGATGAATGCAGAAAGTAGAATAGGTTATGTAGGAGATGCGGATGGCCTGGGCATTTGATGGCGGCTTGCCGAGTTGCCGAAAGATGCGCGAACTGCGCTGAAAAGCCAGGATCACGCAATCTAAAGCACTCGGCAATGTGGCTCAATTGCCCGGAGGACAAGTGGAGGGCGAATCAAGTCAGGGAACGGTGGGAGCGGAGTGTAGGAATGAGTGAGTGTATGGAGACGGATGAGTGTAGTCATGGCTAGGTTGGATGTGGTGCAAGAGGATTGTAGGAAAAAATCGGAAAGTGGACCAACCATTCTCTCTCGTTGTGTGAATACGCAAGTAGACGTGTTCTTGGTCCAGGAACCGTATGCTTTTTGTGAGCGGGTGGCTGGCTGGGGAAGAAATGAGGTCGTGGACAAGTTCTAGTGGTCACGCGGCAATTGTCGTCTCAGCAGATGACATTACCTGCGTGCCACAGAGCGACCTGGTGTGGAAGGATGGTGTGTGCGTGTTGTTAGAGGGTGTGTTAAGTAGGGTGTGTGTGGTGTCCTTGTACTGTCCTCAGGATGAAAACATCAACCTGAGCCTCCAGTACTTGGACAGGGTGTTTTAGTGCATGGGAATGTATGGAGTGATTGTGGGCGCGGATGCAAATGCGGGTTCAACATTGTGGCATAGCAAGAATAATACGAGGGCGTCGAACAGATATTACAGGGGTCTCGAGATGGAGGAATGGCTTCTAGAGGATCGATGGGAAATCGATGTGCTGAACAACCGCAGCCCTCACTACACATTTGTGAGGGAGGCGGGAGGATCCAGCGACACCGACGTGATCCTATCGAATATCCTCCAGTAGCGAGTTTGTACATACGAATGGTGGGTAGAGGACGATTGGGGCCTGAATGACCACAACGTGATCCGCATCGCTTGGACGTGAGTATGATTTTGGGAGAGGATGTGATAGAGGAAAAGGGGTGGGCCATGGATGGGGTGGATGAGGAGAAATACCTCACTCGACTCGCTAGACTTAAGAGCGAGTGTGAGATTGAGGTATTCAGTGAAATGGGAGTGAATGAAATGGTGCGAGTGTTGACTGAATGGATTAGCAGGGTGAATGATGAATGTTTGAAGAGGAAAGGTAGATCGAATAGGAGAGGGAACATGAGGAAGAACCCGTGGTGGAATGATGGACTGAAGGAGGAGGAGAGAAAGGCTAGGAAGGGCAGGAGAAGATGGCAGAGAGTGAAGAAGAAGAAGGATACTAGCGAGGCGGAAAAGGAGGGAGCTTGTAAGACCTATGTCTCAAGAGCCAGAAAATTTAAGGATCTGGTGACGAGGGTGAAGACTAGGCACTGGCAGGACTTTGTCAGGAGGGAGGGAAATAATGACCCCTGGGGTGCTGTCTACCCGATTTGCCAGGGTAAGTCCAAGACGACAGGACTCGCGGGACTCAGGACAATGGATGGAGGACTAACCCGCACCTATGAGAAAGGTGCAAATGCTCTCCTCTAAGAGCTCTTCCCGTCGGGAACAGCTCAGAGGGAGGGTGAGTATGTGCGTGTAACGGATGAGGAGTACATGAACAATGAGATTGTGGAGTTTGGAATGAGTGAAGTGCGAGGTATGATTGACAAGATGAAAATAAGAAAGGCACCGGGTATGGGTGGGATAACGAATGAAATGGTGAGATGTGTGTGGAAGAGTGTGCCCGAATATCTGTTGAGTGTATTTAATGAGTGTCTCAGGCAAGGGGTCTTTCCTCAAGTTTGGAAAGATGCCTGTGTTGTGCCTCTTCCCAAAGGGGGGGGGACAAGGATACGGCAGTGCTCAGGTCTTGGAGGCTAATTGGTCTGCTCTCAAGCCTCGGCAAACTGCTGGAAAGGGGGTTCAATAGTAGGGTATTGAAGAAGATGGAGGGAAAATGGGATGAGGCACAACACGGTTCCATGGGAGGGAAATCGTGTAAAAGTGCGTGGAATGAAGCCAAGAGTGTGGTTGAGAGTGTGAATGAGAAGTATATGTTGTGCGGCCTCGTCGATTTCAAGGGAGCCTTCGACTATCTTCGATGGCTCATGATCCTGAAGGGAATGAGGTCGTATGGTGTGAATGCAAATGAGATGAGGGTATGGGGAAGCTACTGGAGTGAAAGAAGAGCCTGCATGAAAAAGAATGGGAGAATAGTTTGGAAAGTGTTGGAGGCGGAGGCGGTGCAGGAATCCATACCAGGACCCACTGCATGGAACTTATCTATGAATAAGCTCCTTTCGAGGCTGGGGGGATGAGGGATGATGGGATCGATGTCGTTGCATACGCAGACGACATCAATCTCATTGTAAGAGGCAATAGTAGGAGAGAGATTGAAGAGAAAATGAAGAGTGCGATGAGGATAGTGTATTAGTGGGGTGAGGAAGCGGGTGTGGATGTGAGTGATGAGAAAACAGTATGCATTTTGATGAAAGGTCTCCTGAATGTTGCGTATAAAAGTGTGGCAGTGGACATGAATGGAACTGTGCGAAAGATTAAGTATGTGGAAGAAGCGAAGTACCTGGGCATACATGTGGGCCAGAGACTCTCCCTTGCTCCACACTTGCAGAGGCTTAGGCCTAAAATCTGCAAGTTGGTGAGGAAATTCAGGAGAGTCCTGAAAGAGGACTGGGGAGTGAGGATGAAAGGTGTGAACTGCTGGGTGAATGGTTCATTTAAGAGTGTGGCATTGTATGGAGCGAATGTATGGGCGGATTGCCTCGTATACACAAACGCACGGGTGGCACTCAACTCCTGCCAGAGGGTGGTTTTCTTGGCATGCCTTAGAACATGCCGCACGGTCTTCACTGAGGCACTACAAGTTCTCGCGAGCTGGACCCTATGGGACCTAGAATGCAGGAGACGTGCAACGATGTGCAGAATGAAGGAAAATGTCAAGCTTTGATCGGCTGATATGTTGGATGGGGATGCGGCATACAGATTGAGGGACGAACTTGAAGACATGGTTGAGGTGAAGGTGGGAGGGAACTAGGAACGGGCGTACCACTTATGCCTTCATCAGGAGGGTGACTCTAGTAGACAGTATCCCTGGAGGCTTGTTTGAGCCGTCCTTCCGTGCCCTGTGCTTACTCACCGGGAACGGGACGTTCAACGGGTTCCTCTTCAAGAGAAGGCTGAGTGGCACACCCAGGTGTGTGTGTGTGTGTGTGTGTGTGGACACGAATGTGAGGATACGATACATGTGTTATGTGAGTGTGAGTTATACAGTGATATGCGTAACTTGAGGAGTATGGGTGTGATACGGGATGAGAATGGTAATTGGAATGTAAGCGGTGTTATGAATGGGGAGAAGTCGTTTGGGGCTATGTGTGAATCTGCGGAGAGGGCCTTCCTGAGAAGGAAGGAAGTTTTGAGGTTGAGAGAGGAAGATGAAAGGAGGGCGAGGGAAATAGAGCCTAGGCACTGTAACCCGGACCCTAAATTGCACGGGTACTATACCGCAAGGGAAACTTCGTGTCCCGGGGTGTGACGACCCCCGGCCCCAGTTACTGGGACACCGTACCTGGGCTTAGGTCCGAAGCCGGTAGGGAGGAGACTGGCCCCTGAGACTGGCGCTCGGTGCTTTGACTCCTCCCGAAAGCCCGCAAGTGGGATTGGGGCATTGTACCTCATCCCTGGAGTCTGACGAGCTCCCGGCCTCAGTCATCGCCCGCTGCGTCGGGGCGAGGAGACCGCACATTTCCATCCGGTACCACGGGAGTGGGTGAGTTTAGGGACTCAAATTGGGATCGACCTCGGGCGATAACAATGCGAGCCTGGAAGACTCATCCATCATCCCGAGGGACTCCCTGGGCTCGCAGGAAGCCTAGAAGAGTCCCAAAACCCCCAACAAGGGGTGGGCATCGGCCTTGTGCTGGGGGCTGAGCCCGAAATTCGGTAGTCGGGGAGGAGGAGCGGGTCATTGTCGAATTACTTGTAGTTCGGTGGTGGCCGTCCTCCGAACCGACGCGCTGGCAGGGCGTATCCCTACCCCTCGCCCATGGGGGGAACCGGAGTTGAGCCGAGAGTCAGATACTCGGTATATAAAAAGCAATGTTCCTGCTCTCAGTCCTGCAATGTTGGCAAGCCATCATTGCAGAATTGGGGGCAGCTAACCATTGTCTAACCAACCCATCCCGGAACCGCTTTAGCATCAATTCAGGGTGGGAGGCGTATCGCACGCCATAGGGCGTTCCTTTTTGGTGTGTCCGCTCTCCCGTCTTCTCTCTTCGTCGTCAATGATCACTCTTCAAGTCGTCGTTGTTCGCTATGCAGCGCCCGTTGCTTGGCGCTCCAATACCTGTTCTTGCTTTCCTTTTCGGGTGGTCGCCGTCTTGATGTAGGCGGCGACCATATTCCACTGTCTTTGCTGCAGAGCATAAACGGCACTAGGGTCTCAAGGGTAATCTGAGCCCCGAGCCGGTCCCCGAACTCCGCTCCCTCCGCAACTGTGTTCACGCCAGGGGTGTCAAGCGTAGTAGAGTCCCTCCCCTCAAGCCCCTCCAGTCAAGTGCAGAGAGCGTTGCGGCTCGTGGCGAAGGAGCCCCTTCCCTGCGACGCCGCGGCGCGCTCTACACATGACTGGAGGGGCTTGAGGGGAAGGACTCTACCACGCTCGAAACCCCTGGTTCACGCACTGGAAGAGTGCGTGCTCTGCACCGTCCCAGTCTTCCTCACACATCTGACAGACCGGGGGTCTCACTTTTTTGGAACCGCTCCAGGTACTCTCCGGAGCAGCCATGCCCACTAAACGCTTGCGTCAGCTAGTGATCCAGCTCTCCGTGAGCTTGATCGATTCACTTGGCTATGTTGAGGATCAATTTTCGCGTCCACTTCCCTTCCGTTGTACTCTCCCACTCGTTCTGCCACTCTTCGACGGTCTTTCTCCTCTCGACGTTTCGTGTGAGGGCCTCACGAGTTGGGTTGAGCACGACCCCATTGCTCTTAAGGGTTTCTAGGCATTGCCATACCCGCACTCTCTCGGTGATAAGCAGGCGAATAGGTGGTGTACCCGTAAGTACCCAGGCTGCGTAGTCGGACACCGTGCAATGAGCACTGATCGTCCGTAGTGCGAGACGCCGCTGGGCTGGACCTAGCTTAGCATTAATTACGGACCCTCTAGCTACCTGTCCCCAGATTGGTGCTGATGGAATAGCTCACGGTGCTGAGTAAGGCTCTCCTGTTTGGCTTGGGGCCACGAATGGTTGGTATGAGTCGTTGGAGAGCGCTACCAACCCTGTCCGCCTCCAGCGCTGCTTCTCTGGCTAGTGCCTTGTAGCTCCATTGATCATCAAACCAAACCCCAAGGTACTTGAGTTCCCTCTTGAGTGGAATCTTGTACCCGTTGATGGAGAACACGGGAGTTTCTGAACTCCTTCTCTTGGTGACTAGCATCACTTCGCACTTGTGCTTCGCAAGCTCCAGCCCGTTCTGAGGGAACCACTGACCAATGCGGTGAAGAGCTCCATCGGCCACACACTCCACTTGCCACGCGGTTTCGGCGACCACGACTAATGCTGCATCGTCCGCGAATCCAATAAGTTTCGCCCCATCTGGTATGCTCATTCCCAGGAACTCGTCGTATAGCGGGTTCCATTCGAACGGTTCTGACACGGATCCTTGAGCTACGCCTGCAGATAGTTCGAGCTCAACTCTTCCCTTATCGGTGTCACATACGAGGATTCTGTCACGCAGTCCATCGCTGATGAGTGCGAGCAAGTGAGGGCGGACTCTTCCATCTAGGGACCTATAGACCCGTTCTCAACTTACGGTGTTGAATGCATTCTCCTTATTCAAGCCTATTATTGGACAGTACCCTCTCCCTGGTTGGGGGCCATTGTATGCGCTCTGTGGACTCTGTCTTGTGAGCTTCCCATTGCGTTCATTGTACTGCGCCCCTTAGGGAAGCCTAATTGCATTGGGACATCCCTCCGCTACGCCTATACTCTTCCTCCGCCCGTTGCAGGATCATGCGGTCGAACATCTTCCCGATGTTGTCAAACATATTGAGTGGCTGATGCGATGATGGCTCCGCTGGTTCTCCACCCTTTTCCTTGGGAATGAGGACTAGCTCCTGCCATTTCCATACTTCCGGGAACATCCCCGCAAGGAGGCCTTTTATTATACAGCTCCAATAGCAGGATAGACTGCTCTCGAGCCACAATTCCCAGGGCTTCATTGGGAATACCATCTGACCCCGGGTCCTTACCATTCGAAAATCTCGTAGCGGCTCGTCTTAGCTCCTCTTCGGTGAAGAGGGGGATTGGCTCGAAGATGAGCCTAGGGAATGTGAGTCTGGGCTCTCCTCTCGGGTACAGTGCCCTGGCTATCCGTAGAACCGACTCTTTCTCAGTTGACGCTACTGGTCCGTCTCTCAAGCGCAGTCTACTCATGACCACCCGGTACGATGATCCCACGGATCTTGATCGACCATGCTGCATAGCTCCGTCCAGCACTTCCGTTTGCTGAGTGGAGATGCCATCCCGAAGAAGCTTCTCCGCCTCTCTGTGGGCCGTTTCGTCTGCTGCCACTAAGAGACGTCCGCGTTCACGCGCTCGCTTCGCTCGCCTCCTCTTAGCGTTTGCGCTGTGGCGAAGGTCTCTGATTCCATCGTTGGGTGATGGACCGGATGAGGCTCGTCACAGTCTTCTCCGGCAAGAGTTCTCCTCCGGGGTCCTCTGTTCTCAGGATTGCTTCTTTGAGGCTTCCCTCGTCCAATTCACGGACTTGCCATCCCTCGAACTATTTGTCTAGAGAATATCACAACGATGCTCTCACACAGACGGACACCAACTTATCTCGTTGTTATGGTTTACCAAAAATTCATGAAGAAAATGTTCCACTCAGACCAATAATTCCTACAGTCAATAGCCCTACTCATTTCCTAGCTTCCGTTTTAAATGAAGAGCTGAAAAAATGTATCAAACCACCTGCATCACGCATTGACAATAGCTTCGACTTGAAACAGCGGTTGGAGACTTTAACGATCCGACAAGATCATATACTCCTTCCTCTCAACGTTAGCTCTCTGTTCACAAACATTATATGTTGGTTAGTGCCAGAGGCGCTCGACCGCAGATTTTCAGATATACATAATAAGTCTAACATAAGGTCTGATGAAATTCGTGAATGTACTGAGTTCCTTTTTGACAACACATTTTGCAATTCAATAATCAAATTTATCAACAAATCTTTGGTAGTCCGATGGGATCACCCATCTCTCCACTTTTCGCAGACATTGTTATGAATGACTTGGAAACTTCATGCTTGCGTAAATTGAAAAATGATCACGATTGCACGCCTCTATTTCATTATAGATTTGTCGATGACACTATGATGTGTGTGAAGAAAGAACATGTAGATGTAGTCCTCGATGTTTTCAACAGTTTCAATGAGCATCTACAATTTACACATGAGATTCAAAACAACAATACCATCGATTTTCTTGACATATATCTGATCCGAGAGGATGGAAAAATCATCACCAATTGGTATCAGAAGCCAACATCATCAGGCAGGATTTTGAATTTCAAATCCAATCATACTATGAACCAAAAGAGGAACATAGTGTTCAATCTAGTCGACAGAGCCACATCTTTTTTACATAAAAAGTTTCATTCCTCTAAGTTGTCGCTTATGAAACAACTCCTCTTAGATAACGATTATCCTGAAGATTTCACTGATAAATGTATAAAAACCAGATTACATCGTTCCAAAGATCTTATGAATAGAGCAGAAAGAATACGTTGCATTCAAACCTTATATGCTGGCCAGAACAAAATTTGTATTCCATACCACGAACGTCTATTTGAAAAATGTAATGCTCTGTTCGAATATAACGATATTCACACTCTTCCTAAAGTTTCCAAGCCATTAAGCTTAATAGTAAAATTACGTAAGAACCAACTAGACAAATTGAGCAAAACTGGTGTTGTTTATAAATTTCAGTGTAAAGACTGTCCAGCAACGTATGTGGGAGAGACAAAAAAACAACTGGGTACACGTATCAATGATCATGTTACAAATAAAGATAGAAAGTCCGTAGTTTCTGTTCACAGATTAGAAGATAAAGATGATTTCTATTGGGATCAAACCAAAATTCTAGACACAGAGAAAAATTGGAAAAAACGGTTGATTCCTGAGATGATCCATATTAGATTCGACGAGAACTGCATCAACAGAAAAGACGATATTCAAAATCTCAGTCGAATATATAACCCGCTGTGGTCAACGGCTAACGAATCTCGTTGACCCCCGCTCTCTTTCTATCTCCCACGTGCACTACTTTTCATATATATGTCACCTACTGTATGCTGCGATCGCGCTAATATAAATATGAGTGTAAAATGAGACAGATGACTCATTATATTTACCTGTATCGACAGGAGCCAGACGTTACGTCTGTGCTCTATTACAAGATCGTTCAAAAAATATCATGACGATCTAAAGAATAACGTAAGTTGCGCATCTTGAACATTTATACATCCATCATTTGTGAAAATCTCATATTTTCTATCTTCATATGTCAAAACAGAAACCTGAAGCCTGAAGAGGTCCACGAAGCCTAGTGGACGGAACGTAGCAATAAAATTGCTTTCATGAAATTTTGGGGATTCATTTGGTTCTCCACCGTCCTTCACGATCAATCAGACCAAATAATCAACTTATATATGAACCATCAAGGACAAAAAATCTACCAAATTACTCATGATATGTTAGAATCATCTCCATTTCTTCGAGCTAGGAGAGCTTATTGTATATAGCTGATCATGAATTTTGGAATGAAGAGATTGAAATGTCTGTAGCGTTTTTGATCGGTCGTATTGAGATGATTACTTTGGATGCTTGGTGGGCCAGTAATTCTCGCCCAAAATCAAAACGTTTTCGACATGACCGCTATAGGATGGTTTTATTTTTTTTCGGTGCGGGATACCTTAGTGGACACCCCCTCATGGAATGGAACAACTTCAGGAGTGTGCAAAGAATTACAACAACGAAATAGTGGGGAATTTTGTATTTTTCCCCATCATTTTGCATCCTGGGGAGTTCTTATAATATTTGGATTGTTTCTCATGGTACCATGTTGTGGGCAATAGAATTCTCTGAATTAAAGAAAAATACCAAGTGTCAAACTTTTGCCTAACTCGGGATAATTAGCAACAAAGCTAAAATATGTCAAGAATTTCCTTTATTTTTTATTACAAGGAATGTCAATGAATTGATGTGTACTTGCTGGAAAATGTAAACGTCATAGAGTTCTATATGTGTAAAAAGAATCAGAGCAGTTAGTCGATGAACATTGACGCTATTCTAATTGTTTATCCCAAATAGTTGTTTTTTGCATTACCCGTAAAAATTTCCCAGGTGCACTAAAGTTGTCGCAAAAAATCAGAGAGCTTCCTGGAACCTTCAACTACAAGATGCAATCACGAAACTGGTCACTTTGTTACATTTATGACGCTCTGAGGCCAATTGTTCATGAAAATCGGAATTCCTCGATCTCATTTTGCTCATAATTCCGCGAGTAATGGGTATATGAGAAAATTCGTTCCGGGATCTTGTAGTCCTGATTCTGCTCTGAATTCGACGAGGGAAGAATATTGCTCTACGACCCTTCGAACCGGAGATACCAATTTTTTTCTTGAATCGATATTCAATAGAGGATTGAACTTTAAGAGCCGAACTCTTCGGGAAACGGTTGAAAAATCTCCAAAGTTTCATTAATGAAATGTTTGGTTTACGTACCTTGACTTTTGTTCTCGTTCTAGCAGGTCGAAGTTGTTGTTTCCTTTAGCTCGCTTGAAGAAAGCTGAGAGGTAGAGCAGTGGGGGTACTCCCACGGCAGCGTGGCAGGCCGCGCAGAAACTGAGTCGCGCTCTTCAAATCCGAGCGCTCGGAATTTTTGACGGTATTTCGGGTCCTACTGGACCGTTTCCGATCAATCTCCTCTTGAGTTGGGGTAGTTTTTAGAAAAAAACACAATTGCGTATGACTGACATTGATTTGAATGACCATTTTGTGTGTATTTGGGATATAGTCCAGGCGCTGGCTGTTTTGAGTTGGAAATTTGCATTCCATGAGGTTTGTAGATGTATTCTCATGTAATTTAAGGCGCTAAATCGAATGCACGAGGTTGCCGGACCGAGAGCCCCACCGTTCGTTTGTTATTAAAACTTCTTAGTGCAAAATTAAGGTTTTCCCGCAAGAAACTGGGAGGATATTCATTTTCATGGGGAATATGCATTTCTATGGAGAATTTCCAAAGACCAAAGTTGCAGAACGTGAAATATCTTTCAAAAGAGTTCCCTACAAATTTCCCCGAAAACCCAATCAATAACGAGTATTTTGACCTGTGCTCAATTCAGTCCATTGAATAATTTCAAAGGCTTCAACCAGGCCGTTCGAAAAAGGCTCCAAAGAGCTCCGAAAAGGCTCTTGACCATTCAAAATTTTTCCAAGTTTACAAATCTTTATCTAAGGATACCTATGAGCTCTCACAACCTCAAAATTGAAGTCAATTCTAATAGCTATTACTCCCCATGAATGCAAAGCTCCGTGGGTTCCAACCACTTCCGTCATTTTATCCCTACTAATACAGATCCCTTCGGATTCTAACCGTAAGAATCAATGCATCACTGTGTTTATAGACTCTCGTGGGTTCTAACCACCTAAGTAAATCAATCCCCATGAATTGAACTGTTGGTTGCTTCTGATTGCACTCCCCATTCTTGGTGAAAAGTTATACGAGTTCCCTCGAAATCCCCCTAGCTTCTAACATGACATCCCATTTGTGCGAATGGTTTGGCCCTAACCATTCACAATCCCTTGTCATCATCCCATTAATTCCCTGTTATACCCCATAGTACATCCCCAAATTGTATATCAATGAATCAACCCCCCTGTATGTTTCGTCATTATTCGTTATTCCTGCAGTTTTCTGTAAATAGTAAGCCGGGATCTTGCAGTTCCCGTATTGGCGGTCGAAAGCATCCCCTAACTGTACTATCCTGAAATCCTCGAGAACCTCTGGGGGTTCTATTTGTGTTTCCCAATCGTTCGCATCATATTATAACCAATGAATAAACTGTTTGTCCAGAATTGTTCCCCCATCTACCCTTACTAAGTGTATCACACCGATAATTTTCAGACAGTGGGTTCGAACCACATGCGATCTCCAATCTTTCCCCCCATATCCCCATGGGTTTCAACCACATAGATAATTTACAAGTAGTCTATCCCAACCACGTGTAAAAATCCTTGCAATGCGTGTGCTCCAACCATATGATTGCTCCAATAAAATTAAGAGATTTCCCTCCTTTACATCGAAATAAAACCAGATAATAACGGGCGTAACGCTCTACATTGGTACCTTAGCTCAAATTGCAAGAAAGTTTCCTCAAGTAATTCCTTCACTGATTTATGTGCAGCATAATTTACACAGGGTATGAGCCATTTGATTCTAAATCCTCCATGAATTACTAACTATTCACACCGTTTTTTTTTTCAAAAAGCTTTGAGTGCAAGATTCGTTAAGCGTCAAATTATTGTCAATCACTTGATCACTTCTGAACTCGCGGCTTGGTACTGAGTCTTCCCAACTCTTCAAGAATTCGAAAAACCATTCTTACTTGGCCGTCCATTATCATACATTCGCTATTTTTCCTCGAACTATGCTATAAAAATCTTGAGGTTTTTTATCACGCCTACTGTATCTCCTTCACCCAAAAATCCTGCCAATTCCTGATAAAATTATTGTAATTTAACCCCTGACCATGATTTCGAATATTACTATTGGTGTTGAGGGTGAAGGGACCCCGGTCCCCATCATTATGATACTGTCCTCGGTGTCCTCGATATTAGTGGCGAGATCAATTATAACTCGGAGATTCGGAGTCTTTCCGTAAATGCATATTTTGCAGTCTCAGTGTCCTCTGTATCTGATTTGATAAGGAGACCCGATCTGAGAGCGTCTTCCAATGAACGGCAATTATTCAAATCATGTCCATGTATGCGGCAGTAGTTACAAAATTTTGAACCCTTCATTCTTTCTGGACAATCTTCTTGGACATGTCCTA
Organism: Eretmocerus hayati; assembly: GCA_029851415.1. Taxonomy (NCBI): domain Eukaryota; kingdom Metazoa; phylum Arthropoda; class Insecta; order Hymenoptera; family Aphelinidae; genus Eretmocerus; species Eretmocerus hayati. The sequence goes on along the minus strand of CM056744.1, from coordinate 72,178,494 downwards.
ATTGATGACAATAGTAGCACTCGCTTTGCACGCGGGACAGTCTGACAGAAGCTGATTTCAATTGATCAGATTCCTTTTCATGCATTCTCTCCAATTCTTTCTGAACAGCAGCAGCCAAGAGAGCTGTAACTTCCTTGAACTCCGACCCCGGCATTTTTTCGGAAAAGATTGCCCTAGCATTTGTCTTATTTTCAAAATCCACTGCTTTGAAAATAGCTTCGCGAAGAGTTTTGGGTTCCGTCGATCTAACTTGGTGTTCTAATGCTCCGGCAAGACCAAATAAAAATTGTTGTAGAGCTTCCCTATCCACGTTATATTCATATGTTTTGCGCTCCCACTCTTCCAATTTCTTATCAGAGTCGTAAACGTTTAGAAGACGATTATGCAAAGTCTGCACGCGTAGACCATAGTCACCTGCACCCTCTCCTGGTTTCTGCTGAATTGATTTCAATTCGGCTAATACGCGATCTGCACCACCAACTCCACCATATTGAGTTGTCATATCGGCTAACAGGCTTTCTACTGAACTATATTGAGTCAGTCGGGCCATATACCCCTCGGCTGCTCTACCTTTGAGCTTACTCGCGAGTGCCGAGAGAATCCAGGGCTCAGCGTCAGGTCCATATTCATCGACTATGTATCGAACCGATTTACAGAATAATGCTAACCTATCTGAGTTACCATCGTATGGTGCAATTTGATTCAGTGCTTGATGTAAGGGAAGACGACATTTGGATTCACGTCTACGACCGCACTTGGGTGCATCAGTTATATTCCGTGTCCTAGACTGGCATATCCGTCTGTTTGTGTCTATTCCAAAATTATTTACAGAAACTTTCTCGTACGACGGAACTCCTGCTCCTTGAGTATCCGGTAAATCGTTATCAGAACCGTAGTACTTTTTCGAATGTTGACCATCTGACGCGTGATTCGAACAACATGAGTTTTAGATTCGATCGTTAATTTGACTCGCATTGATTGTGCCACCGCATTTTGCGTCCTTTGAATCATTCCTCCTGCAATCTTCGTGAGCGTTACAGGAATCTATTAGCTGATTGTATTGAAATTCCTGTTCCATGACCTGTCTACCATTTATGTTCCCAACAACTTTCCGAAAATCGAATTGACCAGACTGATTGGCCTTATATACACTCTGTTTTCGGCTATGAGTCTCATATCGGCCTTTTTGGAGGTCACTTGGACCAACAGCGTCATGTTGACTGGCTCGCGCAGAAGCTTGACTAGTCGGAATCTGACTCCGGCAACTCGATTGAGAGTCCATACCTCTTCGTTTCTGTCCTTGAGGTCGGGGGAAATTGGATTCTTCACAGAACTGAGCATCCTGATCGTTGGATCGGTGGCTACGATTCTGATCATTAGTCCCCAATTCTATTGCATCCAAGTTCCAAGGGAGGGGGTCCATCTGTTGGACATTTTCAGGTTGTCCTCTCCATCCGAAAGGTCGTAAAGCCAGAGTGTGGCGCTCTCCTTCCATACCTTGCGGTCGATATTGAGAGCTCCTCGATTGATTCTTCTCCCAAGGCAGTCCTTCGCCCGTCAGAGGGTGGCAGCCAAGATCCTGATCTTTGAATTGTACTCGCGTCGTCATGTCTCGGCCCGCGCCGTCCGTAGTTCGGTTATTGGACCATGAAGCTCCCCCAATACCCGTAGCTCCCGTATTCATCGGGTGGTCTGTCCATGTGTCGGGGCTATCATCGAATGACAGCCGTCTTGGGACCGGTTTGACTCTTTCTGTGGTTTGATTGTCGTAACGCGAGGACTCTGCGTTCATCTGCGACGTTTTGAATTGTTCGTATTCTTCAAAAAAGACGTTAGACGTAGGCATAGGTGTTTTGGCTCGTGTCCCCGTTGCAACTTGCTGTTTTCCCAAGTGAAGTTTCAATGATTCTAAGAGCGTTACTTCTTTATCCGAAAGAAACTCCGGGAGGGTAGAAAGAGTTCGGCTCAGATCTCTTATCGCCAGTTCCATATGCATTCCGCCGGGGTTTTTGAGTCCCAGATCGGCGGACATGAGCGCAAAGTAAGCAGTGCGCGCTCTCTCGTCGCCTTCCTCCATCCCGTCATAATAGCGTAATTTCAGCTGAGAGATATCGAGAATTTCCTGTTCTTCGGGTTCAGGTTCGCCCCCCGTAGCTCCCTGCTGGTCGGGATTCAGCTCCTCAGCAACGCTGCTCGTTACGTTTTCGGCAGATACCGGAGGTCGGTCATCATTTTTACGGCTTTTTGCCATTGTGTCGCGCTCGCTTATGAATCTATTCAACTATAGGGCGGCTAGTTTCTCACGTGCTAGTCCCAGAATGCACAGGCGAGAGACAGGTGACAGGTGACGCGTGAATTCAAAGTCCTCAATGTTGGTTGAGTGGATACTCACAAATTATGAACTTACGTGATGTAGTCTTCTATAAAAACAGACACTCGATTTGCTATTCGCAAGAGAATGAGTCAACAGTACGTTATTGTTTATGAACCTAGTTTCTATAGAATCTAGAGTCAGGATCGATTCAAATGATAGCGATTTACTATTCGCGTGATAAGTTTGAGGTAACTATTGAACGAAGAAAAGCTTCAGTCCATACGCTAGTAATTCTGAAAAAGAGTCCTCGCCTCGCGACTCTCCCCACGAGGGACGTATAGTTGGGTCTAATAAAAAAACTACTCACCCTGTAGCTGCGGGAATGAAAATCAGGAAGATCCGCATGAACATCCTCTCGGATCCTCCCGTGGAATCTGTAGTCTACTGCCGATCGATGAATGAAAACGCGGCGCGGTTGACGCGTTATGATTATCTGTAACCTTCAAACAGATTTCCCGGCCGATACACCAGTTTTGTTACGATTTGAGGGTCCTTGAAATCTGTTTATCCGCTGAGTTATAAGACTCAGAAGACGGGTGAAGGCACAGTCAATAATAAACAAACGGTGGTTCAGCTTTGTTGATGTTCATTTGGAATAAGTATAAAACCCGAGAGAGAGACTAACTCGTAACTCTAAGACTCTAGATATATCTACGAGGCCACCCACGGCTGCTGATACTCGAGATGTCGACTCTGCGACGGTTCGTATGCGACTGTGAATCTAGAAGCTCCTTCTGGCAGAATCCCTCTGTATTTATACTCTTTCCCAGGCTGAGACTTCTCTTCACTCTCTCCCAAGAGAGGGGTTGAACAGGTTAGAGCTTGCAGCGGCTCGAGGCTTGTGCCTGCCTCTCGCTCGAGGTCGGTCATCTTCATGCGGTAGCCGTTACGGCCAGGTATGAGCCGTAACACCTTGCATGTTTTGATACCTCCGCACGTAGACATTACCTCGAGGATTGTTCCGATATGTTCGTTCCCGCTGTGTTTGGGATGCATTTTGAGTGTGTGATTGATTAGATTGTGATTGTGTCTGAGTATAGAGCATTTGCGTTTGTGTCGTAGTCCCTGAGTTCCCCCGGATTCTCTTACGTTCGCTATCGATCCTCCTCGCGTGCTGAATGGCTTGATCGAGGGCCTCTGGTTTCTCAAGTCTGACCAGAAGTTCAACCTTATTTCCAAGACAGAATAGGTATCTATCGCGAGCTGCTTTCGCTGCGTCTTTACGTCGAAAATCTTTTTCACCATCAGAGTATTCGGGCGAGAGACCGATCATGATATTATATTCATCCAAACGTGTTCGAATTCTCCTACCAAGGTCATCCGGTGTTTCGTTCGCGACTTTGCTGGTATCATCAGTTTCGAACAGTATATCCTCGACCGAATCGGTGAGACAATATCTCTCCATTATTGCTTTCAAAAATTCATCAACTGATTTGAATTCCAATATTCTGTGATAGAAATCTGTTTTGGCTTTGCCGGGTAGTTTTTGTTGAATCTGACCCATCACATAACACACGTCTGCCTCGCAAAGATTTTTAGGTACTGCCTTGTCTACTCCCTCGCAAAAGGATTGGAGCAGTAAAGTCGAACCGTCAAAACTGGGAATTGCATTTTTTTTTCGTGTAGTCAGTTTTCCGTAACTCTGACTTTCCCGTACTATGACGTTACGAATGTGTCTCGTCTGAAAATCTCTGAGTTCCATTGAGTAGATCTTGAGTCTGAGGTTCATTTTGTGTCGTTTGCGCAAATGTTGTATTGAGTCCAGTTTGCGATGGGTATGAATGTTGTTGAGATCCACTAGAATGTGTCTGTGCTCTATGTGTATTGATTTGCGGTATTTGATTGATATAGATACTCCGTGATGTTTGTAAGTTTGCCCTCACAATCGATGGTACGTGTGTTTGAGGATTGCTATTTCCACTCGGTGTTTGCAAATTGATTCCTTGATTTGACTCAATTCCTGATTGACTGTTGATTACATTTGGACTTGCTCGTGGAGAACAGATTGGTGTAGAATTTTGAGCGAATTGAGTATCGGGGTGTGGTGGGAAATTTTGTGTAATAGAATCTTGGGTGAGATGGAACCCATTTTGCTGTGGATCGGTTCCGCCGATCCCTTGATTAGGAGGTGCGACTCTTTGATTCATAAGACATTCTATGATTTTTTTTAATTGACTCACTTCATTTTCCAGATAAACTATCATTTGCGCCTCCGGAGACGGAGATTCTATTCTTGGTGAAGGAATAGGTACATAGAATGGGTTGTATGTAGAGTGGTTTGGTTGCGTGTGGAATGGTGTCTGTGAGTCATTCGAAACAGTTCCCGGTGTGTGACTATCGGTATCATCCTCGAGATGCAGGTTTGGCGCGGATGCATTTAGCCTATTGATTCCACCAGGCGATAAGCATCCGGAATTTTCCTCCACTGCCATGTCTTCATGTCGGTTTTCAGCTCGTCGTCGTAAACTGATATTCGGAACGGAACGTAATAAGTGGCCTTGTCGGTTAATTCTCTCTCTTAGAGTATTTTCCCATGATTCGAGTGAAGATGGCCTTGACGGCATGTTTCCGTACAAAAGGACACGTCAGCGAGAGAACGAGAATAATATGAGATGGAGTAAAGTTACTCACTGGCTAGCAGCACGGCAGAATATGAATAGTAAAGTTGCTGCAATCATCCTCCGGAAGTCTTCTTTGAGGGTTGCTGCGGCGATGTTCTGATGGTGGTGCACTCCGCCTCGTCGTGTCGGCAGCTGCTATTCCTCTTGTTTCACTACCTCGCGATTTAACTTTCGTCCACACCTAGCACCACTGTGACGTAGGTTCGGGTGGAAAAGTTTGATAGAATAATACAGTATCGATGTTGCGATGATATGTATATTCAGAATAACAAGTGAGTTGTGTATGAGTGGAGTGCTTGGTTGTCGAGCGGTCTGGCGCGGCGCGAGCGGGCGGTGGCTTATATGCCCACGGTCCGCCGCGTCGTGCCTGACAAAAATGTGCAAGTTCGGCAACTTACAACTCGGGCGATGCGCCTTTAGAGGTTCATCGCACTGTTGCGAAGCCGAACGAACGATGGTGCAAATGTGCATACATATGCACCATCGTTACAGATTTCTCTCAGACCCCCCTGGTGACGCCTCTGGATGAAATGCTCCGAAATGACTCTAATACATGTAGACAAAAATTGAGAAGTTGAAATGTCCCAGATCAACGTATAGAAGGGACGGCACCTCACCCATTTTTTCCCAGGCTCGCCAGCCGGGCGCTGTCGCGCCTCTTGATATTGCATTCAGTGTGAGCTCCATCTCTGGGTCTTTCCAGCAACGAATGTAGTCGGAAAAAATTCTATGGTGAGTATTTTGATCTCTTTGACCAAAACGGCACCTGTTCGCCCGTCTTCACTAAGTAGTTTCCGGGGGGGAGAGTTATTGGACACAAAAACCGCTTCTCAAACATGAAATTTTTAACACCCCGTCGTGTTCCTAAGAGGATATCTGAACGAATAAAGCGGAAAAAAATCGATCCATGATCAATCAAAACTCCACTAACATGTGGGATAAATCTATTCCGATGCTCATGGGCGCGATCAAATCTGCAGGTGCCCAATTGCTCGAACCACAAGTCTTGGTATCGGGAGTGAACCATTGCGACATGGCTCAAACCATGAGTCATGAAAATATTGTGTCAAAGGAACAGAAGATCAACATCTCCGGAAATCATCGATGATTGAAATAGATTCCGAGGAACATCACGATCTTGAGACGATGTTTTTGCGCGAAGAACTCGAGCCCATGTCTTGGGAGTCTGGGAACGACGAGACCCCTGCTTGAGCTCCAGGATGATAGTTACCTGATGGATCTTCCCTTGACAGGTTTTCCTGATTGCGAACGAGTATTTGAGGGGGTGGGTGGAAAAAGGGCCTAAGTGCACTTAGGCCCTTTTTCCGGCCTACCGCTTTTTTGAACCCTTGAACCATGATCTATCACCCCATGAAAGTTGTTTTTCCATAAACTTCGAAAACCCCATAGATCAGAAAAAGGACCTAAGTGCACTTAGGCCCTTTTACATATTCGATAAAACGGCCTAAGTGCACTTAGGCCTTTTGGTCGATTATATGATGGGAGTTACGCCCTTTTATCGATTGTATGATGAGAGTAAGATCCTCTGTCTATTATCTAAAGGCAATTAAACCCGGCTAGACTCCTTGGACAGCTAGTTGTACAGTTTTGATGGGTAAGAACGAATCGCCTAACTACGATGCACCATTGGACACGAATGGTTCGCCAATCATTTTGAAGAGAAAAGCATGACCTCACTATTTCATAAGCTTTGAGTGGGGAAAGAGCTTTCTAACGTCCCACACAGTTGATGAAAACCCGATTTGCGAAACAATTATTCTCACCCTGAAAACAGGCGAATTTGGAAATTTGCGAAAAGAGAAATTGTAGGTTTTTTCACGTAGATTATGAATCTTTTTCCCAATTGGAGCCTCCGAGATTCATACGCTCACGGCAAGCATAAAAACGCGAAAATCGCGGAAAAAACGCAGTTTTAGTGATTTAACTTGATGGGGACGCATTTTACACAAATTTTTATGGGAACAAAAATTGTTGCATTTTTCGGAACAAATTGGATGATATGACCAGTTTTTCGTGAAACCGATTTTTTTGGTATTCTTTGCCATTTTGGAGGGCTTTCAGTGGATATTTTGGAATTTGGACTACGGCAATCGAAAGAGCGGGAAATTTTACGTAGGAATATGTACTTTGAAAATTTGGAAGAAAGATTTTTGGAGGTGATCTAGGGAGTAAGAATAGAGGAAAAACTGAAAAAACAGAGAAAAATGGGTAATTCGTGAATTCTCGAGGTCTAATCGTGAATGTGCCACCTTGTCCACAATGGGGTTACCTCCCTCCATCATCAACCAACTATTTGCCGTATTCCACAAGTGCGTAGATACACTTGCTGGACTCTGAGACCAGTTATAACGAGTCTTGGGGTCATATTCCGTGCAAAGCCCTGTGAATCCGATCAAAACCATGAATTCTCGAGGTCTAATCGTGAATGTGCCACCTTGTTCACAAAGGGGTTACCTTTCGACATCATCAACCAACTATTTGCCATGTTCCAGGAGTGCCCAGATGAACCTGCTGGACTCTGAGACCGGTTATAGCGAGTCTTGGGGTAATATTCCGTGCAAAGCCCTATGAATCTGATCAAAATCATGAATTCTCGAGGTCTAATCGTGAATGTGCCACCTTGTCCACAAAGGGGGTACCTTGCGACATCATCAATCAACTATTTGCCGTGTTCCAGGAGTGCCTAGATACACCTGCTGGACTCTGAGACCGTTTTTAGCGAGTCTTGGGGTCATATTCCGTGCAAAGCCCTATGAACCCCATCAAAATCATGAATTCTCGAGGTCTAATCGTGAATGTGCCACCTTGTCCACAAAGGGGGTACCTTTCGACATCATCAACCAACTATTTGCCGTGTTCCAGGAGTGCCTAGATACACCTGCTGGACTCTGAGACCGGTGATAGCGAGTCTTGGGGTAATATTCCGTGCAAAGCCCTATGAATCCGATCAAAATCATGAATTCTCGAGGTCTAATCGTGAATTTGCCAGAATATTCAGAATATTCCCCACGAATCCTTTCCGTGCCGGAATAATCTTATAACTTTTCATAACTGGAATATTTTTAGCATCGATTCTCTGGATGTCCATTATCGTTCACGAAGTCTTGAGTACTGCATTGTTGTAAGGTCAAGGCTTCCCTGATTTCATTGGGACAGAAAAATATAAGGGTGATTCCAGTCAGCAAAGATTTCTGCACAGGTGCTGCGATATGATTTTCTGATGAATGACTTCAAATCTAGTTTTTTTCATTAATTCTTCTGCCTTGTACGCTATCAATATCATGTCCATACTGTATGGAGCCAAATCAAATCGAGATCACGAAAGATATAAGTATAACGTCAGTGCTCAATTATAATCCATGGAATTATGTAACTGTGATACCGTGACGTATCATTGCTTTAATTTCTGGCATGGATATATCGAAATGACCACAAGCCCAATGTAATCCTATAGATTGATTCGTCACGAATCAATCGTGACGATACTTGGAGTTATTCCAGTATGTCAGAGTTACGTTTGTGTGGAATACATCTCCTGAAATTCATTACAGGCTTTGATCCAGTGTTGCTTGAGCTTTTCACAACGATCCTGCAAGCTTTATCTTGTTCTTTTGAGATCGACCCTCTGAAATTTGAAGATCTGTGCATGAGGGCAACGATACGATACTGTCAAAACTACTCATGGTACAAGCTTCCACCATCAATACATGCTATTTTGATGCATGCGTGAAAAATGATGCAGTTTTACCATATTCCTATGGGAGTGTTATCCGAAGAGGCTCTCGAGACGACTCATAAAGTCGTCAAGTCCACCAGACTGAATCATACGAGGGAATTTTCCAGGTATGTACTTTTCATTTTGCCGAGATGTGGTAATTTTTTTGGGCAATAGTTGAATCAAGATTTCGTTTCAATATTCACGCAATCGGTTAGATGGGATACCGAGATGCATAAGGGGTACAATTTGTGTGAAAATGTACATTCTTCCAACGAATGAATCGATAACTGCTCAATCTTGAATGTGGATGAGATGTGAGCTTCACTCTTTTTCAAGTCGAAGCTGGGATTCATGGCTAATTTCCCATAGTGTACTCATTCACCCTTAATTATTACTGTTACCTTTCGAACTCCTAGGCAATATACCGATGCATGACGATAATGAAAGCTAGACTCTTGGCTATCAATGGATTTGTACACAAATAATACATGTGAATAAATATCAGCTGATTGGAAGAAAAATTCCACTGAAAATATTGCTCGTGGAGTTATGCCTATCTCTAACTAGACTATGTATGATGTGTAATATCAAGGCGTTAATGAATTCTCGCATTATTTTCCAAAGAAGCGACCAATGAGGACCTATTCCATCGATTGTTCTTGTTGTCAGATCCTATCCTGTCTCGGACTCGCAAAATCAGGGAAAAGAGAGTGAATCTTTTATCGCCTGAGTTGAGGAAGTTGATTGTTGTCAACAGTGAGGATGATGGTTACAATACTATCTAGTTGTATTAGGCTTGATGTATTCGAGTTGGCGGAATGAAAATAATTGGTCGTTACCTTTTGGAGAATTAGTGGGAGATTCTACGATTCTTTCAGTTACTGTTGTGAATCAATAACAGGCTGTGTTTTTTATAGGATAACTTTCGTTTGATTTTGTGGTTATTTTTGGTTTCTAGTCTAGATTCCCGATGGTGCTCAAGTCTGTCACATGAACCTTGTTTCCAATGCCTTACTATTTGAGTGTTGTACCTGTTGGTTACGGACTTGGGCATGTTGCAGATGTTGCTTTAACTAACCATGAATGTATCCTAAATTCGTGATCATCTATGGAATTATGAATACCTGTATGTTGAAATTTTGCTGGACGAATGAATATTCGTGTGAGAGGAAAATCTATGGTGATCTTTTTTTTGTGAACCCAACTGAAAATTGCGAGATCCGCGCCAGTAAGTTGGGAAGTATTTCAATTTGGGTAATGAGGAGTGAAATTTGATGTGATCAGTGATGGGAACAGAAGACCCTGAACTATCCCTACACCCTTGGTCCCCTTTTTTGCTATGGAACCAACTGATTTCCCTGTGATCTGCAGTGAAAGCAAGGTCGCGGATTGGGTCATTCGGTTTTAACTCAATGAACATTCGAGCACCAACGTTTCTCATTCTTAATTCGAGGATTGGGTCGGTCGATTTGATTATTATCAACCTCATTAAGCATGAAGTATTATTTTGATCCACTCCCACATCCTTTATTTTACATAAGAGAGATTGGAGAAGGGACAAGTGTGTGGAATTTCGGTCTAGTGAGTGCTACGGAAAGGAAGTCCCAAGATTGATTTCATGGTTCTCATCGGATTTGCCGGGCTGTACATTGACTCTGGCCCCAGAACCCTCAGAGTCCAGCAGGTGTATCTAGGCACTCCTGGAACACGGCAAATAGTTGGTTGATGATGGAGAAAGGTAACCCCTTTGTGGACAAGGTGGCACATTCACGATTAGACCTCGAGAATTCATGATTTTGATCGGATTCATAGGGTTTTGCACGGAATATGACCCCAAGACTCGCTATAACCGGTCTCAGAGTCCAGCAGGTGTATCTAGGCACTCCTGGAACATGGCGAATAGTTGGTTGATGATGTCGAAAGGTACTTCCTTTGTGGAAGAGGTGGCACATTCACCATTAGACCTCAAGAATTCATAATTTTGATCGGATTCATAGGGCTTCGCACGGAATATTACCCCAAGACTCGCTATAACCGGTCTCAGAGTCCAGCAGGTGTATCTAGGCACTCCTGGAACACGGCAAATAGTTGATTGATGATGTCGCAAGGTACCCCCTTTGTGGACAAGGTGGCACATTCACGATTAGACCTCGAGAATTCATGATTTTGATCGGATTCATAGGGCTTTGCACGGAATATGACCCCAAGACTCGCTATAACCGGTCTCAGAGTCCAGCAGGTGTATCTAGGCACTCCTGGAACATGGCAAATAGTTGGTTGATGATGTCGAAAGGTACCCCCTTTGTGGACAAGGTGGCACATTCACGATTAGACCTCGAGAATTCATGATTTTGATCGGATTCATAGGGCTTTGCACGGAATATGACCCCAAGACTCGTTATAACTGGTCTCAGAGTCCAGCAAGTGTATCTACGCACTTGTGGAACACGGCAAATAGTTGGTTGATGATGAAGAAAGGTAACCTCATTGTGGACAAGGTGGCACATTCACGATTAGACCTCGAGAATTCACGAATTACCCATTTTTCTCTGTTTTTTCAGTTTTTCCTCTATTCTTACTCCCTAGATCACCTCCAAAAATCTTTTTTCCAAATTCTCAAAGTACATATTCCGACGTGAAATTTTTCGCTCTTTCGATTGCCGTAGTCCAAATTCCAAAATATCCACTCACAGCCCTCCAAAATGGCAAAAAACGCCAAAAAATTCGGTTCCATGAAAAACTGGTCATATCATCCGATTTGTATCGAAAAATGAAACAACTTTTGTTCCCATAAAAATTCGTGTAAAATGCATCCCCATCAAGTTAAACCACTAAAACTGCGTTTCTTCCGCAATTTTCGCGTTTTTATGCTTGCCGTTAACGTATGAATCTCGGAGGCTCCAATTGGGAAAAAGATTTATAATCTACGTGAAAAAACCTACAATTTCTCTTTTCGCAAATTTCCAAATTCGCTTGTTTTCAGGGTGAGAATAACTGTGTCGCAAATCGTTTTGAGTAATCCTCCAAAAAAGTTGAAAATCGGCGTTCCATTTGTAAAATCGTGTTCCGATGGATTTCAATGAAACAGTCTGATTTTTTTCAACATATCTTCGGAACTTCGACAAATAGGAGAGCAGTATTCTTATATCGACAACCTGTGATTGAGGCCTCTAAGAAAATTGATAAAACATAAGAATTGATTTCTAACCATGTTACCTGTAATCAATACGTTAGTTAACCACTTCATCGTATTTGCCGGGCCATATTACAGCGAAAACGGTTTCGAAAACTATCAGTCTTGGCGGTGGAGAGTGGTCAAGAATGCAAAAATTATCTTTGAAACAAATTTCAATCCAGTATTTGCATCTCTTGTGCATGCGCGTCCTCTGATGTCTCTAAAAGTGATTTCAATTGATAGCCGCCTGGTGTAACTCACTTCAGAATGGTCACTCGAGGAAGTCGGTTTGACGCGTTAGATCACGAGATCTAGCTGGTCCAAAAACTGAAAAACTCCAAGGTATCGAGTCCGTGAACCCGCGGCTTCTCCAATGGACGCCAAGAATGCGAATTTTGAGTCGGATCGTTCCCAAGACGTGAACATGTGTTTTTCGTGTATTTTTTTATGTGGAAACCGAATCCGTGATCATTTTCGTCCCCAACCTTCAGGATTATCTGGTAGGCTCAAATGGAGTAAGATAGGCTAAAGTAGGTTCAAGAAACGAGATCAAGTAAGAAATTGATCGGGCCCCATTCACTGTGGCGCCCGAAAATCGGACTCGCAACGGGAGTTCCGAGGGTCCGGGTCATCATACCTCACTAAACTTTTTTCAAACTCTCGTACCACCTAGAAAATGGAGAATCCAGAGTGACTCCCTCAAATGGGCCTTCTGTCCAGAGCTACAAGCAATAACGTAAGAATTGCCCATATAGGCCCATGTCAAAAAGTGATATATATATATATATGGGTATACTGGGAATGTTAGCGTTTTTGCTTGTAGCTCTGAAATGAAAGCCCATTTGATGGAGTTACTCTGGATTCTCCATGTTCTAGGTGGTACGAGCCTGTGGAAAAAGTTTGGTGAGATTTGGTGACCCGGACCCTCCGGACTCCCCTTGTCAGCGTAAGTGTATTTCACGGGCACGATTTCTTCATACATGGCTATTTTTCGGAAAATCATAACTCCGACAGATTGGATTTCTCATCTTATTGTTGTTTGACTGGGGAAACTAGACACCTCCGAATTCCCCTCAAAAGATTATAACAATGAGACTCCGGAAGAGAGTTTTGTTTAGGAATCGAATCTCAGCACGAATGTGACTACGTAAAAGGGTCTTATCACTGCAGAGAGAGGTACCCACAAAGTCACCAAGACCTCGAAGATTTTCTAAAAAAGCCCAAACAACAGGAAAATTTTGTTCGAAAAAAGGGCCCAAGTGCAAGGGTATTGTTGAAAAGAGCCTTAACGTAGAAGTACTGGCAAAAAGGGCCTAAGTGCAACAGTATTGGTAAAAAGGGCCCAAGTGCAACATTATTGGTAAAAAGGGCCTAAGTGCAACAATATTGGTAAAAAGGGCCTAAGTCACCGTAAAAACTCGTTCAAAAGGGCCTAACTCCACTATCGATATCGGGATAAAGGGCCTAAGTGGTGAGGTATTGGTAAAAAGGGCCTAATTTTTTACCAAAATATTTTAAAAAATATCTTATGACCTCCATATCTCTTTTCTACCAATTCTGGCTATCAAATCATGTTCTTTGGCCTTCAAAAAATGTATCTTCATGCTTGCTAAGTGAATATTGAGTGACCTCAGTTTCACACACTCAATGGAACCATCTTTCACGTGCAGAATCGATGAAAATGCATTCAGACGTTGAATCGCGATTGGATATCTTGTGTGACATACCCATAGATATGCTGATGAAATTTGGAGGCCATTGAACTCGATTTCGCAACGTTATCCAACTTTTAGTGGACCAACTATCCCAAAAATTGACCCAGTATTGGGAAAAAGGGCCTAATTACATTTTTTCGAATGGCTGTATACCTCTCAAAATCGACAGCTACCTTCCAATTCCTGTGCGGTTGTTTTGGGGATGCCAAAACCTTTGAAATAAGCCAGGTATGCGCATCGAATCATGCCACGGGCATGATATAGTTAGTTTTTATCGTTTTCCTCGAAATGGCCGTTTTGTAATTAGGCCCTTTTTCCACCCACCCCCTCATTTGTGAATGTGCAGGCCATCTTCGATTCTGAAATTGATTGCTCCCCTGACAGGATCCTTATTCGAATATTTGGGAGTCTGAATGATCTGCTGGGGTTTGCAATTCATTCGTCTTCCAATTGTAACGGGGCGTATTTCAGCAGGGTTATTTCCCAGCGGCAAAAATCGCTAAGCGTAACTATGAATTTTTATTCTCAAGTTTTTTGCCATTTTTTTCTGATATTTTTCCTCTGTCTCGTGGATTATTTCTTGAGTTGTCGAACTAAATCTCACTCTACTTCGTATGATTTTCAACTATCCAAATGATTGCTAACATTATATCAAATGAACTCCACATGAAATTTATATCTACTGTTATTTATATATGCATAATTTAATTTACATTGTATTACTCATTGTACCAGATAGGGTTATACCCAAAGGTAACATTAATAAACAAATCTTAAATCTTAAATCTTAAATCTTAAAAATCCCCGGAAATCTAACCCCACCCAGCGTTACGTCATTTATTTTTGGGCCGGATCAGGTTTGGGCCAGGCATCTCACGCCACGAGGGGCGGGACAGTGGGGTAAATTGAGAGCACCTGAGAATCGCGAGATACGGACACTGTATATGTAATCATATAGCGGATATACGAGATTTTTTCGGAAAAATACAAAACATACGCTTCATTGCTATCAAAAATCTCGAGTCAAGACTCGCAAGTCGATGAAACTAGGTTACAGCGTCACTTAGGACGTATCTTTGCATTGGGTGTTCATTCAGTGACCAAACTCCAACTGGAGAATATCGATCGTCACCTTACGGCGGAAACCATGTATACGCACGTCGAAATTCACCTCACTCCGTTGTCGTGGATACGCTTCTTATACATCATCGTTGGAATCAACTCGGGAGGGGCGCCGACCGTCCCTACGCGGTGGACCCGTGTCCTTCCAACTCTCCGCGCCTCGTCTCCGAGAATCGACGCTGATGTACTGAAATGGCCGACTCAACGAACCGAATAAACCAACATAGCCAGATCCAATATCTAACCTAGACGCGGGAAGTTGGGTCGACTCATAGACATAGAAGTATAGACTGTGGGTCCCGTGTACCGGCCGTTGTTCCCTAGCCTCTACAATGAAAGTGGGAGAGACACAACATAGGCGATGCGTGTTGAAATTGATGGCCTTTGAAGCATGTTGTTTCTCTCGCTCTCTCATCGAAGTTCTATCTCTAGTTGTCAACGGCGAAGATACGGCACCTGCAGTCTATACTTCTACGTTCATGGGTACACCTGGTGACAACGTGATGAAGTGGCGTATTTAGGGTCCCACCACGTCGTCGAGAGGGGGACAGACTGCCCGGTAGCTTGCACAACACGGCTCTCCGCATGTGAGGCACGATGGGGTGAGCGTACATTAGGAGGAATTAGGGCGCATTCACCGCGTTTTTGGAAGTACTTAGGCACACCGTCTATCTCCTCCTCAGCGATACAGTGGTCCCAGCAATACAGCAAACTCAGCAATACGTCAATCTCAGCATTAGTCCTGCTACCGCGGCTCTCAGCACTGAAGCAGCATGGCGCGCCGTAGCCCAGGGAATCGTCCAGAGCACCCAGGCTAGGTGAAATGTACCGCTGCTCGCTAACCCACCAACACTGTCACACACACACACACAAACACACACACACACACACTCATTTTGTGACATCTGTGAAACACTGTTATCACACATTAATGGGGGCCACTATACTGACCCGGACTCGAGGTTGACTCCTAATGCACGGTAAACGCGGCGACGACTTGTACAAGGAGTTGTGCATAGGGCGGCAGCCATCCCAGAATTGCCGGCCGGCGACGCACGGTGCAGCTTCCTCGAGCCCGTGCAAGCGCCACGCCACCCGGTACGATGGGCTGGCAGGTGCTACCACCACTTTGGTGGCGGGAGCTATCGGCCCATTCGGAATCAGCAGCATCATCCACTCGTCACCTCGGACGATTGATTTTGGTTCACCCAGCCCGAGGTGACGACGAGGTTTCCCGCAGGATAAGACACAGCGTGCTGCAAAGTTCCACGTTCGACAATTTGTCCTCCAAATTCTCCTGCTTTTCCAGCCGGGTTTCTAACTCCACCAGCGCGTGTGCTGTTTCTAACCATTAAATCCACGCGATCAAATACAGCAGACGCTTCGTCTGATGCAAATACAAAATCCATCCTTCTCGAGAAAATATCGGAAAAATCAGTTACCAGAACCCCACCTCCAAGTTAGAACACTATGAATCAGGTGAATACAGTCGACAAAATTCGGTACAGCTTGATTCTAGAGAGATCGATTCCCTGTATCTCAATACACTCCTTTCTTATCAATCGCAAGTACATCTTCTGCACTTCGTGATGGTCCAGATCACGAGCCCAGACGTCCATAGCGCGAGTATGTGGTCACGGCTCAAGCCGGAATGCTGTTTAATGATTCACATCCCTCATTCCTTCTATGATCCCATTGGTCGTGATTTGACTCGATCGAAATAAGTTCATCAACAGCTCACCCGAGAAGATCATCGCGAGACTCCGGAATGAATGAGATCCCACAGAACAGAGATTGAAATTATCCCCCATGCTCACTCTCTAATCCAATTCCACTCATCCGTGCTCAAGTAAGTGAATCTTCAATTACAGCATAGGCGCTTCAGTTATAGTCGACATGCAGTCAATGATAAGGACTTGGATACACAGATAAAATACAGATCTCATAACAATCATCATCATTCTTGTGGAGACTACAGGCACCGATCAAAACGGAGCAAGAGATCATTGAAGGTTTGGGAGAAGATAGAATATTGCATGGTAGATTGAGAAGGCTCTTCCGCTGAGTATCCTTGAACTCATAGTAACCATTTCATCTATCCAACGTCACCAATCATCACTGCGAGAAAGGCCACGGGTACCAAGTCTCGGATCATCAGTCACACGATCTGATGAGTAATTCAATGTAAAATCTTCCTATAGCAAGCGATCATGTCACAGGGCTCTCCCGGGTAATCTAATCATTCACTCATTCCATTTTGGGACCCCCGTCACCTGATCGGAATTGGGATTCATGGCGTGTATCTCTGTCTAGTAAAGAAAAAGGATCCTCAATAGTTCATCACTTCATACCTCGAGGATGGCATCTTCGACCTTCTCCGAGTGAGGGAATGAGAGATCCACAGATTTGAAATCCACCGCGGATTCCTTCAAAATCTCACTTCTCTCCCTAAATGTTCCATACTTGAGGAGAGATCGTGTATTCCTGCAGAGGGAATGATCCCATAGATTGACTCCTTCAGGAGCTGGACGCGATATCAAATGGGCAAAATGGAGGAGTTATAAGCAACTGAACGCAATAACTGCGTGTAGGCTGAGCAGGATCGATGAAATATCGATATTCTGGTTAAGGTCTCGGAAAAGGTTCCTGAATCCTAGCATTGCATTATTCGTCAGTGGGATGATTCGACAATCATGGCGGAAATAATGATTCGTGAGGAAGAACGAGGAAGCTCCATCGTTGATAAATCCATCATCGTGGGACTTGGCACCCACGCAACGTATTGATATTCCATAGGAAAACTCAAAGAAATATACCAGTGCGAGCTCCCGGAAATAGTGCAGGGATACCGCGAAGAACATTCCGTGATGTTCCGTTTCGATATTTCAGAGTAATCTTCCCGGGAAATCCCGAAAATATTCTAAAGATTACTAGAAATGAATTTATCGGTTATACGAGCCAAATCCATCTATCATTGCCAGGTAAGAACTGACAATGATATTCAAGCTGTATTATAACAGCCCTCTCGAAAATTCGATTAAAGACATCAAATTTTCGGTGCTCCAAGGAACGTTATTTCACGCCCACTCCTTGGAGCATTTTTAAAGAGAAAGATCAGAGATGAAAAAAAATGAAGTGCGTCCGTAGAACGCGCGATTGATGACGAAGTCGTCAAGGTTTGCTAGGGAGTACTATACTATTTGATTGAATTTCTCGTAATTCGTTTGCCACATGATTTATCTTTTCATTCATTTTGGAGTTAGATGATTGAGTTGCACAGATTCGAGGTGTAATCGATGGGGAACATTTTCTCGTTATTACACGTACACTGGTCTCATCTCTTAATTCATTACATCTATTCTGATGAAAGACACTCTTCAATCAAATTAGGAAGTTCCAAAGAACGAAATTTCGATATTCTATCACCGATGTGCCACCACCGAATTTTGCTCCCAAAGGTTCTGTAACATGCATATTTCGATTTTTTAGAACATATAGAGTATGTATTCACTCGCACAAGTATGTACATTTTCCCACTAATCGGTGCCATGGGAATAATATGGACAAACTGGTATCAGGGAACGATATATTTTAGAGAGGACACGGAACTCGACTTTGTCACTGGAATTGATCTCGATAAACGGTTCAAGCAACAGTCTTGGGGCTTTGATTCAGCCATCAGATATCTGTCAAAATGCAGGCTAAGACCTTTGCAGTCGGTCTCACTAGTAATGCAGGGAACTTTCATGAAAATTTAGCAAGCGTAGATTTTCTTGAAAGCGTATTTAGTGAAGAAATGGAAATCAATTTTTTCCGACACTTTGGATCATGAAGAAAATACACCTCACGAAGAATTTTGCAAAAAAATTGGCGCGGAAAGACTTGAAATGAGGTGGATTCACTTTTATCGAGGGAAGCTGATCGAGTAAAATTTGAGGCAAGATTGCGCCACGGAATGTACGAGCTCAGCGTGCACATAAAGAATGGAATTCCGGTACTCGTAACTGATGGGTTTGATACTCACGAAGATCGGAAGAACGAGAATCCACAAGGCACGAAACTGACATTCAGACCCATGTTCATTTTGATAATTTTTTAGGTAATCCTGGATCGAACGGCCCATCATGGGGCCAGAAGCAGCACCAAGAATAAATATATCAAGAACAACTAATTGTATGGTTTTTTTCTCAAAAGTGATAAGGGTTTGAATGAGGTGGTTCTAATTGTTTTGAAGTTTCCACCGGACTATACTCATATTAAAATGCCCAAAAGCAAGTAACTATTCCATAAACGGACGTCACTGTATTTTCGGATTTTGAAAAGCTAATACTCTTATTATTAAATATGCAACATCTTATACCTCGTCTTTATATGCATTGTAACTCCGTAAAGAACCTATAGATATTATTAAAAATTAACGAAACTCTCTCTCTCTGTTACGATGAAGAGATACTTTCGTACCCTTTGCTAACAAATTTCTCTTCTCCATTTCTGACGCGAAAAATTCAGCTGCATCTTTAGCTAAACCCAATTTTTGTATAGAGTCACTAAGTTCTTCTTGATCAAATATTCGAGGAGCTTTTTTCCACCAGCCGGTACGTATTCCTCGTCGTCGTCATCACTAACATCTCCGTCGGAAAAATCATCAAATTCCATCTCTCCCGCTTCGATGGGATCCATATCCATGGGATCATTCCTCTTGCTCGTTTTCTTGTCTACGAACTCCGCCTTGTCTGGTCTCATGACTGAAGAAACTTTAGCATAAGAGATATCGGCTTTCGTGTTTGATCGGAAACCCCTGATGTCCGTCATACAAAAATAACAATCTCCTCGACCTAGAGGTACAAACCAAATCATTGGCTTCCTGAATTTGAGCTGCTCTAGTTTTGGCTCTTTTTTCCATCGCATCAGCATTGTGTAGCATGACCCACAGATTGTACGAGGCATGAATGGATGATCCTGGTAGCTGTTTCCTGAAACGGAACACTGAGTATACAGGAATTTCAACATGGGAGTGAGAGATCTCCGATTACTCAATGTTCCAAATTCACCACAGATGAAACAAAATGAGTCGTGGCTCTTATCACATTCATGGGAGCTACTTCTTGTAGCATTATACTCTACAGAGACCAAGTCACCCACCAATGTAGAGCTGCGGTTGCTTGATGACGACGACTGCGGGCCCGCTTGCTCACCCTGACCAGCCGCCGATACTGGGCTTCCTACACCCTGCATCGTAAAATACTGATTTGTGCCTGCCATGACGGCAATAGCGCCTTCACCCAGGGACTTGGCCAGACGGAGCTGTTGTCCACCGTCACCACGAGGAGGTGCCCTGGTTACAGGCACTGATCAGTGGTTCGACTTAAGGGACTTTACCTAATAGGTCAATTTTCCGCCGTCACTCCGAAGGGGTGCCCAGGTTACAGGCATACATCAGTGCTTTACGATTCACAGGAGTATATCTCAGATATTGCTGGAGAGGGATCTAGTTCGGAAGTTCCCACGTTAGTAAGGGTAGGAGAACAACTTTGTAACCCGAGAACCCTTTCCTGTATACTTGAGATTCACATTTCACTTGTGGGAGGCACCCGACGCCACCTGGTGGTAGCGCTACAAACTAAGGTGGCTCACGGCGGGGAGAGGGTAGTTTGGAGCAGGAGTCGGACTTTCGCAGTTATGAAACTTTATCTAAGATTAGCCCTACGCTGGCTAGCCGGAAGAGTGGCGAGCTTCGAGCCGTCGTGTGGCTGGAGGTAGAGCAAAGACTGGTTGGCTAGCGCCCGTTGTGCATCGAGGAAGGGCTCAGCTTGAGACGGGATGGGCTAAAAAGTTTGTGAGCTTAGGGCTTTGTTGATCGAGTTATGGGTTTGAAAATCACCTTGTAACTTCTAATGACCAGAGCATTCAGCTCAAGATGGAGTAGGTTTGTGGGTTTTGGGGCTTGAGGATTCGTTGCTTTCCCGGGATTTGGGTTAAATCCTCCTCCCGCATCTCAGGACCGAAGTGCTGAATTCGAAAGTGACCGGGTCCGAGGGTTTGGGAGCTTGGGGGTAGGTTGCCTTCTTCGGATTTGGGCAAGATCCTCCTCTCGCTCCTCTCCACCAGAGGACTGAACTCGAGGGTGACCGGGTCCGAGGATTTGGGAGCTTGGGGGTCGGTTGCCTTCCTAGGATTTGGGCAAGATCCTTCTCTTGCTTCTCTTCGCCAAAGGACTGAACTCGAGGGTAGCCGTGTCCGGGGATTTGGGAGCTTAGGGGTTGATTGCCTCCCTAAGATTTGGGCAAGATCCTCCTTCGTCATTCTGGATCCCACAGAATCATCATTTCGACATCATATCCGTGATCAGCGACCCCAAAAACTCCTGAGAAGAGACCCATGGAAATAAACTGAGCAGTTCTCGGAAATTTCCACAGGGCCATTTTGAAGCCGTCATCTTGGATCTGAGAAAATCAGTATTCTGACACTGTATTTGTGTTTGGCGACCCCTAAAATCCCCGAGTACGACCAAAAACTCCCGAGGAGAGACCCATGGAGCTAAACTGAGCAGGTTTCAAAAATTTCCGTTCCGCCATTTTGAAACCGCCATCTTGGATTTGAGAAAATCAGTATTCTGACACTGTATTCCTCTTCAGCGATCCCGGAAACCCCTGAGTACAAATTTCCAGCTCAAAATATGTAGATTGATAAAAATTCATCAGATTTGTAATGCTATTCTGCGCTACTTCCACGATTTCCACCGAATTTTCACGATTTTCTCGGAAATAAGAGGTAGCCGAGTCAAATCGACCTCGGATTCGGATTCAGCGTGCCAAAATACATGGAGAAAAGTAGGTCTGGTCAAAAGTACAGATACTTTTTTTTGTGTGCCGGTGTTATTATATCGTGTGATGATTTGCAAGATGATCATGACTCCGTATAACACATTTTTCGATCTCAAAGACTTGAAAGTCGTCTGATTTAAAATTCGCCCAACGGCTTCCCTGCTGAGAATAATTTCGTGGGATCCCATGGGATCCCGTGGGGTCCCACGGTATCCCACCGGATCCCGCGGAGTCCCATGGTATCCCACCGGATCCCGTGGGGTCCCATGGGACTTCGTGGGAGCTGGGCCTGATAAAATATCTAATTTCTATATTTTGCAGAATTTGACACCGCAGACGTGCAGCATACGAGTTTCGAACATCATTCCCCCGGCCCACGAAGTGGTTGATACATGGGGAGTGAAGAATAGATCCTTCGTGGATTCTGATCTCGATCTCTGAATGATTACGGGTATGAATATTCGAAATCAACCGATACTCCAAGAGTGTAAAAAAATCGAGCATCGAGAATCAATCCCTCCAATTTTCTCAAAATGTGCCTTTAGCCGAAAGAAGATGCTCATGATGTCATCAAGTGTCAACAGATCAAGTAAAGAACAATGCTCAGAGTGACACATGTCGTGGGTTTTATTTCGAGAACGTCTATATACTGAGTCATCTAATGATGAGGACTCGTAGGAACGATGTGACGTACATGAACTTTTTTTTAAGGGATTCCTTAAGATGTAGTATTGGGCAACTCCGAAATTCATGATGTCCCCTGCTTTATACACCGAGTGTTCCCTCTTTGTAATTGAAGCTTAATATCTAAAATCCAACGAAATGTTCAACTCTCAACACTCAAGTGACAAGGTGATACATCATTCTAGGATGATGAAGAGAACTCGGTACCCACGTACTGATAATGAGTGACCACCCATCCCCAAAAGTATTTGAGAATGAGGCTTCCATGATCTTCATAAATGATCGAGTAGGATGATTTATTCCGCAAAGTTCTCTATATAACATGTTCATCCACCCCTCATACAATAAATTTGCTTCAAAAACCGAAGTCCATGGGATTCGGATTCGATATTGTCTTTGTTATCAGCGATTAGTACAGCTACTTGATCAATACTCTACATTGATTATGATAATCAGACGGAAGTGAATATAGGAGAATATACGTATGTTTGTGAATAAACCAGACCATGAAAGATATTTTGAATTCTTCTTCCAATCCCATCATGAGCACTTGTTTAATTCGCGTGAAAAAATTCTCAAGAACCTCAGATTATGTATAGAATATCATTGCTACGAGTCCTTATCATTAGATGACTCAATATCCACACGTTCTCGAAATGAGACCCAACGTCATGTGTCGCTCTGAGCATTGTTCTTCACTTAATCTGTTGACACGTGACGACATCATAGGCATCTTCTCTCGGCGGAAGGCACATTTTGAGAGAAGTGAAGGGATTGATTCTCGATGCTTGATTTTTTACATTCTTGGAGTATCAGTCGATTTCAAATATTCATACCCGTAAATATTCAGAGATCGAGATCAGAATCCACATAGCATCTATTTTTTACTTCCCATGTATCAACCACTTCGTGGGCCGGATAAATAATGTTCGAAACTTGTATGCTGCACGTGTTGTGTGCCAAATTTTGCAAAATATAGAAATTAGATATTTTACCAGGGCCAGGTCCCACGAAGTCTCATGGGATCCCATGGGATCCCACGGAATCATTTTCAGTAGGGTTACGCTGAGGATTTCTTGGTAACTTGTTTCAACCCTTACTTGATGATCTCTTCAGGATTTTGGATGTTTCTTCCAGTCAGATTGAAACTTGGTTCAAGCTTACCGTGACGTTCGGTTCAATATGGGGTCTCTTGACCTCTACTTGTTAAAATCCTCTGTGAATTTGGGTTACCCACGAGTCGTCGCATACCAGTGAAATCATTATGATAAACGTGCGATAAATCATCATTTGGCCTAAATCCGAAGAGAGTTCGGACGAGTTAATGACGAAAAAATTAGCTAGCACGTCCTTGAATCCGTAGAGTTGACGATATAGATAGGGTCCCATGAGTGGAAGCACGAGTGATAACAATAACTAGATCACTTTAAGAACACGTAAAGATTCATATATAAGTCTGTCCAAAGAACATTTGATATTTTGGTTGCTGGAGGACCAATTCTCTCTCCTTTTGGCACGCATCTGGAACTAATCTTGCTGGTTACTAGAACTCCCAAAATGGGTGGGAAAAGTACGTGCCCACTTTTCTGGATGGATGTTATTCGTTGCATCGATGGAGACCACATCCAGCTACCTAACGAACACTGAGTGGACCCTATAAGATCTAGATTTACATACTTAAAATGGGCACAAGTCAGTTCAAGCACACTTACGTATTGTGTCTCATGTTTTCTTTACTTTTTGACCATGTACGACAAGCGCAAGCGTTTGAGTTCCCCCAACATCCAAGAAATGATCAGAAATGTGGGAATTCCCCCCTCTGAGACTCCTGAGACTCCCAGAATTTATTACCACCCGGGAAAAAGGACAGACAATGGTGCAGCTCGCGGGAATCATCGGGTTGTCGAGTTCTGAGTAGATTCATGACGAATTCTGTGGGCTTGACCCGTGCCAAATATCGAAAACATGACGACTGATGTACGTTACCGGTCAAAAGTTTAGGCTTACCCAAAAATTTTTTTTCAATTTTGTGAGTTGAACTACTCGGCTCTATTTGACCGTAGAGGACTCTTCCGGAGCTCATTTTGATGGGTTTTACACGTACTTGAAGATGGCATCATTCATTTTTATCCGTACGGATCGGGATCTTTCCAATTTGAGCCTGGGAAAGTGTCAATTTCAACGATTTTCGAGATAATCTTTTGTCTCGTGCCAATTTGAGCCACATGAATGTTTCAATATCAAAAATGTGAGATACAAAAGTACAATTCTAGATCTTCAAAATCCGTTTTTGAACGTTCCTTTATGCTTTCTCCAGTCCGAGCTATGACACTTTCTCTGAGGGAAGATTTTTTGCGAAAACCTGCACCTGTGTTCAGAAATGACGAGAAAATTCACTTTTTGGGGCATATTTCAAGGGTTTCTCGTTTCCTCGATCAAGATATAGATAGGAGATGACAGAAATCATGATCATACTCCATAAAATTGCATCTCTCTATCTCTCTCGAATTGAAATGCTATTTTTTGCGAAAAATCTCCCCTCAGAGAAAATGTCATAGCTCGGATCAGCAGTGGCGTAGAGGGACGTCCAAAAACGGAGTTTGAAGCTCTAGAATTGTATTTTCGTATCCCACAACTCCCATAGTGAAACATTTATGTGGCTCAAGTTAGCACGAGCCAAAAGATTCTCTCAAAAATCGTTGCAATTGATACTTTTCCAAGCTCAAATTGAAAAGACCCTCATCCTTACGGATGAGAATGAATAATGTCATCTTAGAGTACGTAAAAAAACCTTCAAAATGAGCCCTAGAAGAGTCCTCTACGGTCAAATAGAGCCGAGTAGTCCAACTCACAAAGTTGAGAGAAGAAAATTTTGGGTGAGCTCAAACTTTTGACCGGTAGTGTGAAGATTGCCCTCTTTGAGATACCTAAGACCCTGAGAATTTATTACCGCCCGGCAATCGGTCAGAAAACGGTACACCTCGCGAAAATCATCAAAATATCGTGTTCGAAGTGGATTCATGATGAATTTTCCCACTTCGACCTATGCGAAACATGCAAGAGATCATTATCGATGTAGGAATTCCCACCTCTGAGATCCCTTGAACCCTCAGGATTTATTACCGCCCGAGAAGGGACGGATAATGGTACAGCTCACGGCGATCATCGAAACATTGAGTTTGGAGTAGATTCATGATCAATTTTGTCACACCGACCCGTGGCAATTATCCACGAGATGACCATCAATGTGAAAATCAAGTCGGTTGAAATTCCTGAGACTCTCAGAACTGATTACCGCCCGTCAGATGGACAGAAAATGGTGCTGCTCGCTGATATCATCAAAATATTGAGTTCAGAGTGGGTTAATGACGAACTTTGTCACCCTGACTAATGTCAAACATCGACGAGATGGTTATCGATGAGGAATTCGCCCGCTCTGAGATTTCTGAGACCCTCAGGATTGAATACCGCTCGACAGTGGACGAGTAATGGTGTAGCTCACGGGAGTCTTCGGAATAAGGAGTTCTGAGTTGATTCATGCCAAATTCTTCCAAACTCACAAATGCCAAACATAAAAAAATATGTTGATGAATCTGGAGATTGCCCTCTTTGAGATTCTCGAGACCCTCAGAATCCATTACCGCCCGGGAAGTGGACGGATAATGGTGCAGCTCACGGTCATCATCGGAATATCGATTTTGGAGTGGATTCATGATGAATTTTGTCACTCTTATCCGTGGCAATCATCCCCGAGATGACCATCAATGTGGAAATCAACCCGGTTGGAATTCCTGAGACTCTCAGAATTCACTACCGCCCGAGGAGTGGACAGAAAATTGCGCAGCTCGTAGGGATCATCGGGATGTCGAGTTCTGAGTGGATTGATGACGAATTCTGCCACCCCGACCCGTGCCAAACATTCATAAGATAATATCCAATGGGAGAATTGTCTCATCTGGGATTCCTGAGATCCTCAGAATTCATCAACGCCCAGAAAGCGGAGAGAAAATGTTGCAGCTCGTGGGAATCATCGAAATACCTAGTCCAGTGAGTGAATTATGAACGATCCCCCATCTTGTTTCGTGTCAAACATAAGCATCAGGTTTCAGACCCATTCTCAGGAAGTAATCTCCCTTCTTACCCGCTGAGACTCCTGAGTCCATCATCATTCATTATCAGGTGTGAAGTGGATCAGAGCCGTGATACTATTGGTCGGGGGGATGAGGCAGCAGGTAAGTTCACCTCACTGAGTGATCCGAACCCTCTCCTGCACTTCGAGTGAAAGCCAACAATGAATTCAAACCTGAGATTGTATACAGTACTATTCTTCAGCATGGAGAAGGACCTCATCATTCATCACTTTTGGTTGAGTGAACTATGATTAGCAAATTTTGTAAGAATATCCAGATCCCTTCCCCAGACCAAGGAATAATCCATCTCAATCGGTCTCAAGGTTGAGAGTTGTCATTTGGCCGTCATTAGTCCATGGAACCGTAGCTCACAATGAGGGTACTGATAAGTTCCCGTCGAATTTTTGTGAGAGAACTGACTGAAGGAGTGTCAAAAACCTCTTTCGTGACTCTCAAACTACAACCTTACAGTACCGTGGATGTTTGGCACGGATCAGGATGACGAAGTTCGTCGTCAATCCACTCCGAATTCGACATCCCGATGATTCCCGCATGCTGCACTGATCCCTGTCTATTTCCCGGAAGGTTATGGATTCTGAGGGTCTCAAGAATCTCAGAGGAGGAGATGCCTATATTAATGGTCATCTCGTGGATGTTCGGCACGGGTCAGGTGGACAAAGTTCGTCATCAATTCACTTCGAACTCGATATTCTGATGATATCCGCGAGCTGCAGCCTACTCGAAAGTCCCACGTGATTATTCACGTGTCATAGCACGTGATTAAGACGTGAGGATTTATATGAAGAAGCACGTGTCTCATCACGTGAAAAGACACCTGGAAAATCATATGCTTAAACACCTGAATTAGCACGTGAAAAGTCACGTTACGGTGTGGACCCTTCTCGTAACGTGTACGAACATGTGATCGCACAAGTGCAATCGCACGTGTCCTTAGGGAAATTTCCAGAATGATCGACATGGTTTCCCGGGGCCTCTTCCGGAGCCTTGAGATGGGGAGACGAGTTCAAGGGTCGTCTAAGGGAACCTAATGATATTTTTGATATCGAAAATTCAATATTATCCATTCCAATAATATCACAGATATCAATCTAATCCTAAGTCGAGTGATAATCAAGAAGAGGATTGTTTGGCAGAATCTTTGGTATTTTTTTCGCGACATTGTCGCGAACCCATCAATAGCAAGTCAATGAGAATGGAATGATTCGATACGAGATCATTTATTTACAGAACATCATTTGTCATTAATACCACATAAGACAGTTGAGATCGTTTGTTGATGAATTCCTTGGGTCAATTTTTCGATTTATCCTATTGTATAGGTGATGAAATGGTGCCTGCTCTCGGAGGAGAAATTCAATGAAATGACTTATTCGGCACAGGTGTGATGGAGTTCTTGTCCCCATTCCGCACCATAACACAAGGATATTCAATTTCATGTGTCTTCATCAGCTCTTCTCGATCAAGACTACCGATGATCCCGTGGGTGAACTCAGGAAGGTGATGCTTTCGAACCTGTAATTACTGACATTCGGTTCTTTCGATTCGGGTATCGGAGGCGATCAAGAATGTCACTTCTTTCATAAATCTTCCGCTGTTCAATCGAGTATAGTAGTTGCATGTCCTCATATTCTACTTCTGCACTGTCATGAAGAGACTCTTATTTATGACAGCTCTCCCATCAGGCAACGCTTGTTCTGATTCATCGTACTTTGCTGCATACGCTCTACTTATTGATCGACCGCTACCGAAGTATGTTGCGGATTGCAATTAAACAAGTTTCTCATTCAGAGCTCCGGGAATATTATCACAGTGAGCACGCTCAATGTCACTGCAACGGAGGTAGAGTCAATTCTCAAGAACTTGTCAATATTGAAAAATATTAGATATCTGATAATTTGCAGTATTATGCCTTTCTCGCTGTGGGCTGCAGCTAGTAGTTTCCTATTCACAGATTCAAAAGCGAAAGCCGAAGGTGCCCACAACGGGGCCCAATGACATGTACTCTCCGCTATGTGCAACAGCTGGTGAACATTATAAATGAGAGCTCTGAGTGGATAGAACTTCGTCACATCTAGAACGAATGAGTGTAACATTTCACTAATATTATTCAAGTCTTCGGAGCTCATGTCGATTTTGAGACCCTTGTCAGATGGTCTAATTTAGACTATCATCACGAATTGCTATTTCTTCAGACCATTTCCGCTCAAGGATTCGAATGTATCTTTCGATCGATCTAATGAATTCGAGTGTTGAAGGTTCGATCGAAATCGTGTTTCATGGATCATAATCTCTATGACTCAGGAAATGATATAAATTCTGTCGTTACTCCCCACGAAGCACGGGAATATCATATACTCAAACATCATATGCCCAAACACCTGAATTAATACGTGAGAAGTCACGTTACAGTATGGACCCTTTTCGTGACGTGTACGAACACGTGACTATTCACATGCATCGTGGAGCATAACACCAGAATTCATATCATTTCCTGGGTCATAGAGATTATGATTCATAAGACACACTTTTGATTCAACCTTCAACACTTGAATTTATTAGATCGATCGGGAAATACATTTGAATCCTCCAGCGGAAATGGTCTGGAAGAAATAGCGATTCGTGATGATAGTATTAGTTGTACCATCTGACAAGAGTCTAAAAATCGACATAACCTTCGAAGACTTGAATAATATTAGTGAAATGTTACACTCATTCGTTCTAGATGTGACGAAGTTCTATCCACTCAGAGCTCTCATTAATAATGTTCACCAGCTGTTGCACATAGCGGAGAGTATATGTCATTGGGGTCCGTTGTGGGCACATTCGGATTTCGCTTCTGAATCTGCGGATAGGAAACTACTAGCCGCAATCCACGGTGAAGGAGGCATAATACTGCAAATTATCCGATATCTAATCTTTTTTGATATCGACAAGTTCTTGAGAATTGACTCTACCTCCATTGCGGTGACATTAAGCGTGCTTACTGTGATAATATATCGGGAGCTCTGAATGAAAGGATTGTTCAGTTGCAATCCGCAACATACTCCGGTAGCGGCCGATCAATAAGCAGAGCGTATGCAGCGAGGTACGATATTCTAGAACAATCGTTGTCTTATGGGAGAGCTGTCATGAATCACAGTCTCTTCACGACAGTGCAGAAGGAAGATATGAGGACATGCAACTACTATGCTCGATTGAACAGCGGAGGATTCATGAAAGTAGTGAGATTCTTGTTCGACTCCGATACCCGAATCGAAATAACCGAATGTCAGCGACTACAGGTTCGAAAACATCACCTTCCTGAGTTCACCCACGGGATCATCGGTAGTCATGATCGAAAAGAGCTGATGTACACACATGAGATTGATTATCCTCGTGTTGTGGTGCGGAATGGGACCAAGAACTTCATCATACCTGTGCCGAATGAATTATTTTATTGAATTTCTTCTCCGAGAGCAGCTACCGTTTCATCAACCATAGGTAAGGATAGATTGAAAAATGAGCCTAAGGAATTCATCAACAAACGATCTCACCTGTCTTATGTAGTATCAATAACGAATGATGTTTTGTAAATGTATGATCTGGTATCGAATCGTTGCATCCTCATGGATTTGCTATTGATGGGTACACGACAATGTGGGAAAATAGATACCAGAGATTATGTCAAACAATCTTCCTCTTGGTTATGATCCGACTGAGGATTAAATTGATATTTGTGATATTATTGAAATGGATGACATTAATTTTTTGATATCAAATTTATTATTGGGTCCCCTTCGACGAACCTCGAACTCCTCTTCCCATCTCAAGGCTCCAAAAAAGGCCTCGGAGAACCAAGTTAATCATTCTCGAAATTCTCCTAAGGACACGTGCTATTGCACGTGTAAGATCACATGTTCGTACACGTTACGAAAAGGGTCCATACCGTAACGTGCATTTTCTTGTGCTGATTCAGGTATTCAAGCATATGATTTTTCACGTGTCTCATCACCTGATAAGACACGTGCTAATGCATGTGAATTCTCACGTGTTCAATCACGTGCTAAGACACGGTAATGGTCACGTGTGACTTTGCAGTAGGGCACCATTCTCTTTCCATTTGCCGGGTGGTAATAAAGCCTGAAGGTCTCAGGAATCTCAGAGGTGGGAATTTTCACATTGATGATCATCTCGTGGATATTTGACACGGGTCAGGGTGACTAAGTCCGCCATTAATCCACTCTGAACTCGATATTTTGATACTATCAGCGAGCTGCACCATTCTCTGTCCATTTGCCGGACGATAATGAACTGTGATGAACGGTGGCGACGGTGGGCAACGGAGCAAGCCCATTATCCAGCTAAGTCCCAGGAACACGGCCTCATGCCGTCATGTCAAGTGCACGCAAAAATTCTACAATGCACAGGGTCGGATCCTCAGTATTGGCGACTGGTCGGGGTGGGAAAGCGGGACCAAAGTCATCTTCATCCAGCGACCGCACTTTCACATGAGTTGGCAACTTGGCTAATGTGGGATCTAACGCCACGAAAAGTCTACCTCAGGGGACTTCGCAATCACATAATTGTAATAATGAGCGTGACAACTTCTGTCTCATCTATCGCGAATTTGAGGTGAAATCTTTGAAGGAATCGATTGACAAAGAAATCGGCGCATCGTACGCAGGAATCTTCGAGTCAGAGCTTTTTGAAAGTAATATGTCACTGGACTTCAGACATGATTTGTGATGCTTACAAAATCATGATTGAAGAATGGAAGGAGGGAAAGATAGAAAAGTGATCAAATTCGCTGCTCCTTCAGTTTAAAGGGAAACCGGTAGCCCAAGAGAGTGCTACCTTTGTACGAATGATATTAAGAGCTGAAATAAGGAGAACAAACATAAGATTGTTCACACAAATGTTCCAACAGTGACGATGCCGACAAGATTCAGGAAAATGAGATGTAGACCGAATGATGACCACATTGTTGGGAACAATGAATCGACAGAATCTGATGGAGAGCTGATTCCGAAAGATGATGAAGCTCCTCCTACTGACGGTGACGACAGAAATGATCCTGACTTTGGAGCACGTGAGAGAACATCGAAGAAACCACGTTTGATATCTCACCCGAAACTGAATGACCTCATTCGTGACTTAGGTTTCCCGGAAGACGGTGCTGAATTCTTTCATGGCGGAACTGAAACGGAGCTTCTTCTCTGGAAGATCACAATCTCTTGGAACGTGAAGTCAAACTTTCTCTGTATCGAGATCAAGATGAAGAGTTGAGTAAATATTTCGTGGAATATAAAGATTTGGCATTAACTCATTGTACTGATATTGGAAGTCTGATTAATGAGTTGGAACTCAATTGTTACGTGACCTCTGAGCGGGACCTCTTATTGACTTCTCTGAGCAGAGTATTGAGTCAGTGATACTCCATAACACAACTGTGTATTCTCCGGTCCCGATTGCCCATTCGATTGGAATGGAAGAGAAGTACACTCGGCGGTAATTGTTTCCTTCCGAGCTTGCGACCGCGTGTACCGATCACGAAACTAAGTTGGAAGTGCGGTTTGAGGTGCTGGCGCGCAGCAATCCAGCTCTGATGAATTTAGAAATGCGCAGTGCGACGACAACGCGCGGCCGGTAGTTGACCTTCAATCCGTCGAGAATTCTAATTGTGAATGATTGTCGAGTCGTGTCCGGGTGGCCTCCGAGTTTTCCGAACCGAGAACAGAGCTAGGTCTAGGTTGCGGGATTTCCCGGATGGCCGAATGTGAGGTGAAAAGGGACGTTTTTTCGGTGAAGTCTGGTGTCCCCCAGGTCACGCAACTCCATGGCGTGATCCCCGTGGCAGCCTCAAGGCGGACTCAGCATCCTTGTTTGGAGGCTGTATACCGAAAGAAGCGAGCCAGATCTAAAGAGGTGGTCGACGGACGCTTTCACCGAACGCAACGGATCCAGGAAGATTGTGGACGAAGACTAGGATTCACCCTTGATGGTCTTCATTTGCGTGAGTTGCTGCTTGAGGAGGTATTCATTTTTTTGTCTATCTTGGTTGATGTTAGTAATTTCCTAAACGCATTCCCATAAATTTTTAACTTGTATCCATCTGAGTTTTCTTCATTTTGTTTGAATCCCCCATTCATTTTCTGAGAATTTCGTTTTCCGAACTTAAGCAAAGATAAGAGTCTTCTTGGATTCCGCTGTCAATGTGATGTTCCCCTTCTTCAAGAGATTTTGTATTCATCGTCTGAAAGTCCCATGATATTCACATAACTCATATTACAGGGTGGCTGTAGATATTTCAGTATTAAGTGATGGAGGTCCTCTCTAGGGAATCATCAAATTAGGGAGTGGAGATCTTACTCCATCCATCGGATACCAGGTAAAGTTTCATTAGACTGGGACCCTTCTGGGTGGCACAAAATTTGATTGAAGCACGGATAAGTACCAGCTATCCGGATTTGGATTGGATCCCGGTCAAGTCATCAGAGGATGGAACGTTGGTGTAAAAACTACAAAGAAAGAAGAAGTGGCCATATGCTCACCAGGATGTGCTTACGGAACAGCTGGTAGTCCGCCTAAGATCTCTCCTGATGCAACATTCAGGTTTGAGGTGGAATTTTCAATACTGTACCATCTGATCGATGGATATATTCTCATGGTCAAATGATTTTATACTCTCAAAGAGTCTAATCAATGTCTCTCTCAACAAGTCGGAATAATTGATTGGATGCGCAAGGACTTGAGCCCATTCAAAGACAAAGGAATTACGAGGCTACAGATCAAAGCTGGAGAAGGATACTTGACGGAGGATTTTAGTGGCAAATATCTGCAGAAATGGATTTGTTGCTCTCAGCTGATCTAAATTTTGCTCTATGTTTCCGGAAGACACAACAACACCTTCAGGCAGAAGAGGCACGTGAAAAACGTCTGGAGTTGGACCCTACAGATGCAAAAGTTTCGTTGTTACGAGATCGATTTCTTCTGCAGTTGGCGTCTCCAGAATTTGCTGTCAGAGTTTTTCAGGAATCTATCGAAATTCGCGTAAATGATGAAGCTGCAGCAGATCCAATCACCATTTGCCATGACGTAATCAAGAAAGATTCAGGTAGTCTGAAGGAGTCGTATGCAAATATGTTTGAATCATTTGCTACAGAGCGTCAACAGGTTAGTGTCTCATTTTCTCGTGGCATTCAGTATGTTTCTTAACTCTCTGGTTTTCTGTCTACTCGGGATTTCTGAAATTGGAGGTCAAAAATGGTCATTTTTGAAAATGGTCAAACCACATTGGCATTTCTTATAAGTAGAATCAGGATGTGGGTGTACAGGTCGACTGCATCCTGTTGATCCTTGCATGCTCATCTGAGTTGAAAAATTGTTAGTGATACCATCTCATTGGTCTATTCAAAGTCTCCGAATGATATCAAAATTGAGTTGAGCATCATAGAGAATTGATAGAATCACGTGTAACCATGATATCCTCAAAGGGGTATCATTCTTTAAGACTAATGTGTAATGCTCCTAATAGGATAATATGTTTTTGAATTCTATCTGTAGCGAGGAGCGAAAACTGTCTTATAGATTATATGGAATTCTCTGCGTATGGGGACAAGAGGAGAGACCAGGAGGCCGAGATGCTACTGCATTTGAAAATGAAATTCCCAACATACCAATGCTGAATGCAAATGGGACTGGTGACTTCAAAAATATGTGAATGCCTCAACAATGTCTAGTGAACTCAAAATTCATCGATTCGTTGAAGGAGATTTTCAAACTGATCAAGGCTCCAACTGCGTGATGACATTTGAGGAGTTCTCTAGGAACTCTTTGTGTTTTCTTAATCCTTGATCTATCACTCGTTTGAGATCTCCATTGTTACTACTCTCTTCTTGAAGAAGTTGGTAGTTTCAAGAATCTTGGACAAAACTTCTTGATCTAGTATGTATAAATTTGGAAATACGTGAGTTCATAACTGATTCCAAAAACTTCTATACTCAGTCAATTTCTTTCTAGAGCTCCATCAAGGTTGATGTGAGGTTCAGCTAGGGGAGGAGGTAACTGCATTCAATTTGTATCAACAATCATGTATCAATTTGGGTAATGAACTCTAGTTACTGCATATCTTAATATAGTCCATTTGTTACTGTGGCAGAAATTCCCATGTTATACTTCCTGAACATTTTCGATTAAATCAAACTTCTCTTAGATCACCTCGATGTAAAACATGACTCAGTCACAGGAATTTGTACAAGTGGTTCACAACATTGACTCATGAATCTTGTCAGAGTGGCAGCACATTAGAAATGCGGATTGAAGATAGCGGCAAATATCGGCGCAGCGTCTGCTCTTGGCAGCTGTCTCGGTCTCTCACAAGAATGCTCCGTGATTTTCCGTCAAATGATGGAGTTGTAGAATTTTTATCAATAACTCAATTTCGTAAATACCTTGGAATGGATTTTTTTGAGAAATGAGCGTGGTTTCATCGTGTGATATTGCACTGATAGCGAGATCTTGTCTCCAAAGGCTTTGAATGTTTTTCCATGTTGAACGCACAAAACAGTGAACAAGTAACTGGTTCGCACCTCACAATCTTGAGATTTTGGGGAATGTTTGTCTACTGCTTCCTGCTCATTTCATCTCAAGCGTAGATTTTCTCTGTGCTATATGAGTGTTCACAAAATCTCAATCCTCTGGAATCCACAATAATCTCTGGATGAGAACCCTCGCTCTCACTTACCAAACTGTGACAGAATATTTTGATGCAATAGGATATGAACAAGCATTTTCTCTGGATTCCTAATCTTGATAGAACCTCCGTTGGTTCATCTTGCACGAACTGGAGAAAGCCTGAAGCACTTTCAATCTATTGCCCAAGATAATCAGGAGGGTCAGTGAACTTCTGATTCGTGTTGATTCTTATGTAGGAGCTGTTGAAAATTATTCCTATTCTCTTGAGAGGATTCAGTGATGCATAATACTGAGAATCCGCATTCTCAGCTTGGTTCAATTGTCGCATTTTTCTATTTTTTCGTTAGATTCATGGATGATCTCAGGCTTCAACACAATGAAATGTAAATTATAACCAACAGGCGTGTGATAAACTTCAATTAGCAATCGAACCATACAAGTGTGACAATGCTCGATTGTTTGAAGAATGTAATAAGCTCCACTTAGAATCGATAGAAGCTGAAGAGACAATCCAAAAGTAGAGCAATGATTACAAAAGGGTTTACTGGAGAATTAGAGAGTGGTTCACAACTCAGTGGTTTACAATTATCCTATTCACAAGTATACAGAGGCTCAAGCTGCTGGAGGAACAATTTTCCGAGAACTGGAAGAAATGGGCAATGTTCAATAGGACCTTGTTCCAAGTCAATCTCAAACGATATGAGTAAGGGTCAACAAATACTCGTCCTGCTCCGAAAAATGTACTCATCTCTCAATAATGATTTCCACCATTTCTGTACGTTTGGTATCGCTCGGAATATCTGAATGAACCATTCCCTTATAATTAGCGGATACAAGATGCTCCAGTCATATCCCTCGAGGTTCGAAGAGTTCGGCATTGGGAGGAAATCCTCTTCCGATACATACAATCTCATCTAGCACGAGTTTTGATCCTAAGGGAAGTGAGCTACACAATAATGGTTTTGTCAGCTTATCAGAATAGAGGATTAGATTAGTCTTCATTTCTAGTCACGGGGTACTACGCCATTTGACCTCATTGATCCGTACAAATGCAAAAACTAACATATTTCATTTATGGTGCAATATAAAAGGCAAATGTCTCCAAAAAAAGTCGAGAGTTGCCAGAAAATAATAAAGGCTACGACAGGAAAATGTAGAAAGTGCAATCGAAATATTATATAATATGGTATAATATGATATAGTAATGTAGTAAGATAACCATATAATAATAGTCATAATAATTATAAGAATGGTGATAATAATAATAATAGTCAAAGCTTACATTAGTGGAAGGGGCCGAAAAAAATCAAAAACAATGAATGAAAGATTCAAAATTCAAAATTCATGGCAATTCGTGGAGAATGATGGTGTTACAATGTATGAGTGAGCGATTTGCTGGAAGAACAGATATGGTAACATTTTGTTGTTGAAAAAACGCAATCAAACAGTGATCCCTTCAATAAAAACTCCAGTCTTCCAATTATTCTCATCTTCTTTCATGAGTTTTGCGAACAGCTCAGATTTGAACGGCGCTACGTGCCGTTCAAAGTAAAGGATCAGTGAGTTGATGAGAGAAGTTCATCACCCGAAGGAAGATCCATGTCTCAGTAATAACAACAAGAATGATGTATTGAAGCTCAATTGAACAGACAAAGAGATGTTGACATCCCTTCCTAGCATCCTCCTCAATCTCGAGAATAAGGAGGATGCTAGTGGGTCTTAGGCCAAGCGTATCTGTGATTCAATATCATTACTGTTCGAGCCATGATAATATGAATGGATGTGGAGACATGCATGGTTCACTGCAAGCTAAATCAAAATTCGAACAAGAATTGCAAGCAGCTCTGAATGAACAGCATGATGCCATGAAGTAAGCTATGAAGCTGGCAGAACTTAAGAATAGGTTAAACAGTATTGAGGTATGTTATCCAAGAATCATCTCAGTATTCATAATCGAGTCATAGAATTTTTCAATAAATGTGAATATGAAAACATGTTGAATCACGCCAGTGTAAATAACTCCATCTGACTCGCGGTGCAATCTCAAATCGTATCTCAAACTGAATGGAAGATATATTCTTCATTCTTAAAGTCAGTATATTCTTGCTTGATTATGGAATGAGCATGATTAGCATGATATTCTCTCTTGATTAGGAATATTACTACGATTTCATGCTACAACCAATTTAATTGCGAGACACGTGATATTCAGTCATGCACGGGTGCTTATACAAGGAATATATGATCAATAATATAAGTTCATGTGAGTGATCTACCGCCATTCTCTTATGAACCCTCGGGAGTCGTTCAAAGAGCGGTACGTACACTACTCTACAGGGTAGATGACAGTAGGAAAATTGCCATTTACAACATTGTCGAGGATGGAGAAGTACTCCTCCCTCATCCTGTCCCACAGTGCTCTCGTATGACGCACTGTTAGGAGATATTATTCCTCAAAAATCGCCAACAAAAACGCGTGCACAATAATCTCTACTCCGATATACTCACACGGTTTTTCGGCGAGCGACCAATCGCCACTCACGGCGTGATCATGCAGGTGGTTCAGTAGACGTGTACGCGTTTGCTCAGAAATAGGCTTTTTGCCTTGCAAGAGGGCACAATGAGCTCGCCCGGGCCTCCTAACTCCCCTCTTCTACAGTTCCTCCAGCTTCGACCGAATATCCTCTCTCACCAAGGCGTATCCCCTTATCGATGCTCCTCGATGTTTGAACTCTCTTTGGCGTGGCGTCATGATCGCCCCGTTGTGGTTCCTGGGAGAGGTCATAACTGCTAAAGAGCAATCGAACTCGGAAATCACCCGTACAGGTAAACTGCCGTATTTGAGGGGGTTACGTGCCCAGAAAATTGACCGCGAATACTGGAGCATACTTCTTATGAATATATTCAGATGGACGATCATTTACCTGCCCGCAAATAACGAAAATTGCGAATACGGAGGTTTCCCTGTATTCAGATGGACGATCATTTACCTGTACGCTAATAACGGAAATCGCGAATACGGAATCCGCAGATACGGAGGTTTGCCTGTACACATTCTATGACGGTCTTCGCTTCTATCATCCTACAACAGATAAGACTATATACACGAGCGAATGGCTCTGTGTGTGGTGAACATGCTCCACACATTTTGCGTGCACGTGTAAACGAATTATGTGGTCGTGTATTCTTTGACTATGTTTACACTGCCCTTATACCTGATATGATAAACTTTTTACAGCAGGCGATTAGTACTGCGTCCGCGTGATCCTACATATGCGCGTACCACGTGCCCAAGGATTCCCTCATCCCTCTCGTTCCTGCGCCACCAATGCGAATGAGGAAAAACGGCGCCATCAGCTAAATCTCGCGATCAAATGTAATAAGCTGGTAATAACACCTGCATCTCTCGAATCTCGTGGAGTATATATCACGGATGGCGAGTGATATCGCGCTGCAAACTATGAACACACACATGGAAGACAAAGACTCGAACATCCGTGCAATCTATTATATTTTTTGGCTAATCACTCAGTCGTTGCGAGGGCTAATAAGGATTCTGAGATATACGACGAGCGAAAGCAACCTGAATTATTCGGCACTCACGTGTTTGGATCATTCAATGATCCATATAGCGAGAACACCGGGTAATGTGGTCAACAGTTGATGGATAATCCAGATGACCCGTGGTTGAAAAACCGCCGTGTGCTCTATGATCCCCGCGCTTTCTCAAAAGCGGACAAACTTACAAGAGACAAAGCGTTGCGCATAGCATCTTATCGCGAGCCCCCGAGCTGAGTCAAAAGCGCCAAAAAATCATCATATATCGTATTTTCCCGACTGTGAACGCCATAAGATGCTTGTCGTATAATGTCATCCCTTTCTCAAACCGTGACTCACCGTATTAGCAGATGTCAACGAAACGGCACGCGTCACGCCTGAGGTGTTTTTCCATGCAAGATGACAACGTATTCTCTCGCGTGAGAAAACGACTTGGGCCCCGCACCTGTTCCTTCCTCGAAATTCGCGGATGCGCTAGATCGAGGCGTGGGAAGAGGCCGACAGATGAAAATGATGATTCAAGCATCCTCTCGTCACGTGGCACTCGCGTTTTTGATGATCCACAAGTCTCATTTAGCGCAAACAAAGCATGCTACACAACATGTTGAAACTACGTTAACCCTTAGGCTCCAGCCTGGCTCATACATGAGCCACCCGTGACCTTGCATGATCCTTGGGACATGCCGGATATATCTATGAATGGAATTGCACATTTGGAGATACTAATTTTCTTGAGAAAAATGCCGGCAGTCTAAAGGCTAATCAATCGGCACTCGCGTGTTTTAGAGATCAGCTGAGCCACCTCGCGAGCACAGAGGAAGATGCGGTCAACAGATGAAGAATGACCCGGATGACTTGTTCACGCAAATCCGCTGGATCGAGGCAAACGCGGCTGACTGGCGAGGATCACGATTAGACATTTTTATGCAATTCTCCGATGTTTGGGTGCTCGTGCAATTGCATAATGGTATGTTTTGCACCAAGTTCAAGAGGTCGTAGCTCGCTTCTGAGCGATTGGTTTTCGCTCAGAAGTGAGCTAAGGAATAATTGTTCGGAACCGGGGAACCTCAAGAACAAAGTGCAAATACTATTTTGTGCGATCTTACGAACACCCAAACATCGGAAAATTGCATAATATACTATTATGCAATCCTCCGATGTTTGGGTGCTCGTGAAATTGCATGAAATAGTTTTTGCGGCTCGTTCTTGAGGTTTCCCGCTTCTTAGCGATCTACAACCCCATGAATATGGTGCGAAACGTACTAATTTGCACACGCATACTTGCGTGTAAATGGCCATTTTTGCATACAGAATAACACAATAGTATGTTGTGCACCAAGTTCATGAGGTTGTAGCTCGCTTCTTAGCAATTGGTTTTCGGCCCGAGCCGCAAGCAAGGGTCGAAACAATCGCGCGGGAGCGGGGGACCTCGAGAACGAGGTGCAAATACTATTTTTCGATACACTGTGCGTGAAAGTGCACTTTGCGCACAATTTGTCGACTTTTACTCACAATTTATCGGAAAGTATAGTTAGATACACGGGCGTGAAACATATTATTCGCATCCTCGTAATGATTCCGACCCTCGCCTGCAGCTCGGACCGGAAACCCACCACTCGCATGCGAATAAAACGTTCTACGCCCTTGTATCAAAATGTACTACTATGCAATTTTCCGATGTTTGGGTGCTCATAAAATTGCATAATAGTATGTTTTGCACCAAGATCATGAATTTGTAGCTCGCATCGGAGCGATCGGTTTTTGGCCCGAGCCGCAGGCGAGGGTCGAAATAATCGCTCGGAAGCGAGGAACGTCAAGAACGAGGGGCAAATACTATTCTATGCAATTTCACGAGCACTCAAACATCGGAGAAATGCATAATTATTACTTTTTGATAAAAGGGTGTAAAGCGTTTTATTCAAATCCGAGTGATGGGTTCCCGGAACGAGCCGCAGGCAAGGGTCGGAATCATCACGAGGATGCGTATAATTGGTTCTACGCCCGTGTATCTAACTATACTTTTCGATAGATTGTGAGTAAAAGTCGACGAACTGTGCGCAAAGTGCACTCATACGCACAGTGTATCGAAAAATAGTATTTGCACCTCATTCTCGAGGTTTCCCGCTTCCGAGCGATTGTTTTGACTCTTGCCTGCGGCTAGGGCCGAAAACCAATTGCTCAGAAGCGAGCTACAATCTCATGGAATTGGTGCACAACATACTATTTTGTTATTCTGTGCGCTAAAATGGCCATTGACATGCAAGTGTGCGTGTGCAAATGACTCATTTGCCCACGGGTTCTCTTTCGCACAGTGTGCAAATGACTCATCCGCACACGCTAGTACGCAAATCAGTATAATTTGCACCAAGTTCATGACGTGATAGATCGCTCGAAAGCGGGGAACCTCAAGAACGAGGTGCAAATACTACTTTATGCAATTTTACGAGCACCGAGACATCGGAGAATCGCATAATTATTACATTTCGATACAAGGGTGTAAAGCGTTTTATTCAAATCCGAGTGATGGATTTCCGGCACGAGCCGCAGGCGAGGGTCGCAGTCACCACGAGGATGCGGATAATAGGTTTTACGCCCGTGTATCTAACTATACTTTTCGATAGATTGTGAGTGAAAGTCGACAAACTGTGCGCAAAGTGCACTTTTACGCACAGTGTATCAAAATAGTACATTGAGCAACATGGGTGGAACGGAAGATTCCCGCACGAGTGTCCGGAAAAAGTGCGAGAATGTAACTTTCTCGCACGATTCCACTTTCTTGCACGGCTATTATGTTGTTCTCGCAAAGTGAGTGCGAAAGTTGCAAGAGTGCGAGAAAATTACTTTCTCGCGTGGTTCCGGACACGAGTGCGGGAAGTTTTCGCTCGCGTTGCTCATACTATTTCATGCAACCTGTGCGGAAAACTGAGTCTCCATGAAATCTGAAGAATTTGACGCATCAGGCCTTCGATAAGACAGAACAGGCTTCAATCATTAGCCTCTCATCTTTAGTCAAACGAGTACCCTTCTTCGCTAGTTAAGGTTTCGGAAACTGAATCACAAATACTTATGAGTAATTACTGTCATAAATTCAATGATCAGATATATGTTGATAGTCTATTTCTCCAAGAATGTTCAGTCTTATCCTGTCCGCATTGATTCGTTTGTCCTCTATTAGGTAAATAACTGCTCCGGTCGAAAATGAAAGAAGAGGGGCTCGAGAGCGCGCAGGGCGGGGTCCAGGGGCGGCAGGGGTTGAAGCCCCCGCCGGGCTGAAAAAAAAATTCTGGGATTGTATCGGAAGAGAGACTCTTGTTAAAATAGCTTGTCACCGCATAGCTTGAGAATACCTTCAAGTCTCAGAAGTATACTCATACGAATTTTCCATACATGAAGTGCGAGATGATCAAGTTTGAATTCCATAGTCGGTGAAACGATAATTATGTTGTCTGAATACGATCTGAGGAAGTAATTCTAGAGATGCTGATGTAATCGTGATACATTATCCTATGCACCAGCAGTAAAACTTTCAAAA
The DNA here is from genome assembly GCA_029851415.1 of Eretmocerus hayati. Lineage (NCBI taxonomy): Eukaryota > Metazoa > Arthropoda > Insecta > Hymenoptera > Aphelinidae > Eretmocerus > Eretmocerus hayati. Next base: position 72,136,326 of record CM056744.1, on the reverse strand, counting down.
ATTTGAGAAATTCCGGGAAATAACAAACATGGCTCCGATGGTAACAAAATTTGACCTACGGATCCGATGGGATCTGAGTGAGCCAACGATCCGCGGGTAAGTTACGGAATCTTCGATTAATGGACTCACCGATAACGAGGGATCTTTTCATCCATCTATCATATTGACTTCTGAGTTCGACTTGAGACACCGTACCGAGTAGACGTGTTTCCCGGATTATGTAAACATTCCAGAACGCGTGTGCCCGAGGCATTTAAGCCACACTGTGACGAGTGATTTACTTCAAATCGAGTGCATAGTGACTAAGTGCAAAGGGCGCTCGACTGCTCTTGCAGTTTGAGCCGCCGAAATGATGGCCGGCATGGCCTCTGTCACCAACAACAATGCAGATATTTTGCAACAAAGTACATCGAAACCTGCAGTTCAATTGACCGCACCTATGAGTTATGCTAACGCTATGCTACCGAGTAAAGAACAAGCTATTGTATTAGAAGCTATTGAAAACGCAACCATTGAGGAGTACATCGACGGAATTGAAGAAATAACAGAAGTAATTAATGTAAAAGCTATATCGAAAATATCTGGAGGTAGAGTTTGTGTATTACTGGCTAATAAGACGATTGTGGAAAGTGTGTGTGCAGAAACTGTGAAAGTAAAGGACCAAATTTTGAAAGTTCGACCCCTACTGGAAAAGAATAAGAGGATTTTGATATCCAACGTCTTTCCCTGGATTCCAAAAGATGTTCTCATTGCAGCTCTAGCAAATAAAGGTATCAGACTCGCCTCACAAATACAGTCAATTAGAGCAAGCTTGACCAGTGATGGTCGCTCGCATATTCAATCGTTTAGACGACAGGTGTATATTAAAGAGGAAGACGAGCACTTGGTTCCTGATTCGATGCAAATAGTATTCGACGATACAACATATTGGATATTCTTGAGCTTAGACTCAGCATGCTGCTATATTTGCTGCTATAACAACCGGGCCATATTGCCAGACTGTGCCCAAACAAACCTCCCCCTCCTCCGTCTACGTCTCAAGCAGAAATGAGCCAACAGCTGACATCAACCGAATCGACTATAAATGAACAAGGTATTCAAGAATCGATGGAAACTCTCCCAATCTCGAATCAAACTTTGAAAAGACCCCCACCATCTTAGGTAACATCCAGCGAATCTCCCCTCTCGCAAATTGATGCGCGAGATGATCTTGAGGCCAATACTAACAAGGACAATGGAGGGTCAACTGAAGATGGATTCGTCGTACCGAAAAAAAGCTCGAGAAGGAGAAACAAAAAACGCAAAGTACAAATTGAACCCATTAACAAAGAGGAGATCAATTCAAGAGTGAGTGACATGATTGCTACTATAAAACCGGATATTTGTCGCTTAGATCAGGAAGAATGTATCGATTGCCAAGTTTTCCAACTCTTTCTGGAAAAATCATGGGGTCAAAGTAAAGTCATTGGAATAGCTCGTGATTCTTTGGGCATTAACATCGAAAAATTGAAACGGATGATCGAGGTTACACACACGCTTATACAAGACTCACAGATGAAAGCACGATTGACACGCCTCAAAACAAAATTGAGTTTAGACAAGGACATAAGTGAATCCGAAGATACAGATTCATCGCTAAGTCAAGACGCAGGAGGCACTTCTCAATGATCGGGATGGCGAGTGCAGTAACAAGAGATCTCAAAATAATTTTCTGGAATCCCCGGAGTGCTAGCAACAAAAAACCCGAGATAGAAAAGATCATTGAAAACATCGATATATTGGTATGCGTTGAGTCGTGGCTGTCACAAGACAAAGTGCAAGACAGAAATTTCCACTTCACTGGGTTCAAGACTTTCCGAAAAGATAGAGACTATGGTAGAGGCGGAGGTATACTTGTGTTAGTACGTAATGATATTGCTTATTTTGAGTTGGAAAATCTCGCGAGCCCTGCTGAATCAGTAGAAATCGCAGGTTTGAAAATCACCAACGTAACACCTAACATAGATATACTTATATGCTATAGACCCCCAGGTGACGTCTTGTCTCAAGTACATTGGAACACTATTGTTAACAATGTCAAGCCACACAACCATACCATATTGATGGGCGATTTTAACGCCCATCATATTTCGGGGAATTGCGATGAAATAGACTGTAACGGTGAAAGACTTTTGGAAAGTGTTGATAACTTGAATTTGATACTACACAATGAGAACACAAAATCTAAAGGAACTTCAAACATAGATTTGATCTTTTCTTCTGCAAATGTTGCCGATAAAATTCAAGTACGAGCGCACGATGACACCTGGGGCTCAGATCATTACCCATTGTTCATTGATCTCTTAGTAACGAAAAGTATATACCGCAAAAAACCATTTCGCTTGAGTTCTGTGAGAACTGATTGGGCTAAAGTCTCCGCGATACTAGAAAGCAATTATTCTAAATTCTTAGAGCCAGGGTACAATGAGACAGATGCACGTGGTAAATATAAGATTTTCACAAATATACTCTCAGAAGCTATAATTGCAAGTACCCCTCAAAAGGAAGTTGTCTCTGATGATCAGCATAAGAATCCAGCATCTTGGTGGGACGAAGAGTGTGATAAGATGAAAAGATTGAGAAAAGCTGCATACAAAAGATGGAAATTTACCAAAATTTTTCGTGATTTTGAGGAATATCAGAAAGCCTGCGCGCGAGCCAAGAAAACATTTAAGAAAAAAAAACGAGAATCGTTCAGAAATTTTGTCAGTAGTATAGACTTCAATAGTAATAGATCATATGTCTGGAACACATTGAAAATTTTCAAAAACAAATGGACGAAAGTTACCCCTTGCCACACCCCTGAAAATCACCAAGATGCTGAGAGAATTCAAATAGCACTAGATAAGATTAGCCCCCCTTTTTGTATGAATAACCCCGATTTTCTCCCAGAGGATTGTCCCGAAAATGAATTTCTTAGTCGACCCTTCGACTTTGTGGAATTCAATCTGGCTCTGAGTAGTAGAAAAGCTGAGTCTTCTCCAGGTTTAGATGGAATTGATTACAGAGCGCTCAATGAAATGCCGATCAAATTTCGACTAATTTTGTTAGACATTTTTAACGAAATGTTTAGCAGCAAAAAGTATCCAGAAGATTGGAACCACCAGTATATCCATTTTTTGAAAAAGCCAGATGGCAGAAGCGTTCGTCCTGTTACTCTCACGTCATGCATATGCAAGCTTTTCGAAACAATAGTCAAAAACAGAGTAGATTGGTGGCTAGAGTCGAATAATCTTCTTCCTCAGAGCCAGGCTGGATTTCGAAAAGGGCATTCGACGATAGATAACTTGGCCAAGCTTCTTATAGATGTGGAAGAAGGCCTATGCAAGGATCAAGACGTATTGGCAGCATTCTCAGATGTTAGTAACGCCTTCGACAATATTGATCCGACTATACTACTCGAAAAATTAGCAGGACTTGGATGCCCTATCAATATTATTGAATTCATCAAACATTTGACGTTCGAAAGAACAGTATATTACGGCGATATGACATCAGAAGGCAGGAAAGTTTATAAAGGAGTTCCTCAGGGAGGCGTTTTGAGTCCCATCCTTTATTGCATCTGCGTTATTGGTATTTTTGCTAATCTGCCAAAAAGTGTCGTAGTGACTCAATTTGCAGACGACATAGGATTACATTGTAGAAGGAAGTCCACTGAATCATGTAGAAGTCTTATTGAAAGATCTGTAAATCACGTTCGTAATAGTTTGTGGGAACTGGGGTTGGAACTTTCTCCGCCCAAAACAGTTCTTCTTCACTTCAATAAAAAGAATATTGGTCCTGGGGACATAGAAATAACAATAAAAGACACTGCAGGCAATCCAACTGAAACCGTGAGAGATACTGTAGTCAAGTCGTCTGAGACTGCACGATTTCTCGGGGTAATATTCGATCACAAAATGAGTTTCAGAAGTCACACACAACAAGTGCACGAAAAATGTTTTAAAGCTTTGAATATTATCAAGTATATCAGAGGGACGTGGTGGGGAGCTCACCCGGCCGCTCTCATAAAATTTTACAAGAGCTATGTTCGCTCGATCATAGATTATGGTTGCTTCATTTCTTTTCCAACTCAAGCTAATCTCAAGAAAAAAATAGAAAGGATACAGTATGCTTCGATTCGCATCGCTTTAGGCTACAGAAACAGCACCCCCACAAATGTTCTCCTTTCAGAATCAAAACTGTCAACACTGGAAGATCGAGCAAGGTTTTTAGGGAGCAATTATTTGAACAAAATTATTTCGAATAAGAGTTTGCTTATGTACAACTCAGTCTTACGCTTCAAGAGAGTTCTTGAAGATCGTAGATATGCGAATAAATTTAAGGATCGAATATTATATGAGTGTATTAGAAATACAGATAGGAACATTAATGTCACATTTTCACAAAATAACTTTGGAATTTACATGGATGAATTCGAGGTTGTCAAATCCGTGCTGGATGTTGACACAACATTTGGGAGCTCACTCAAGCATGAAAGTGATCCCAATAAACCGATCGATAGCTTGATAGAAAATGAAAATGCGTATGGAATTTATACCGATGGTAGTAAGTCCGAACTCTCTCAATCAGTGGGTAGCGCCTGTTGGAATCAAGACTTGGGCATAGAAAAAATGAGAAGCATCGTCAAAGAAGCCTCTGTATATACTGCAGAATGTATAGCTATCCGAGATGCAGTGGACATTGCAATTCATAATCCGACGAGAAATGTGCTCATTTTCAGTGATTCACTCAGTACCTTGCTTTCTCTCAAAAGCAATACTCTTAACATTCGCATCAATCCGTATATTCTAGAAATTAAGAGGAAAGTCCTTCAGTTTAAGTCAGAGACCCCCAATCAGGCTCACATAAAATTCTACTGGATCCCTTCACATAGTGGGATAGTTGGTAATGAAAAAGCAGACGAACTCGCGAAACTAGCTTCTGAGAATGTACCCGATACGTCAATATCCATACCGTTCACAGATTTTTCACAACATATCAAACTTGAATGTAGAAATCACACCCTTGATGAAATAGAGTCAGAGGCTTTGTCGAAAGGGACGTTTTATTTTGAAAGGTATCACGATCGAAAAGCCAAGCCTTGGTTCCATAAAATCAATCTCCCGCGAGAAATTCTGTCAACAGTCAGTAGAATTAGATCGAATCATTACAATCTAGCGTATTCACTGGCTCGCAAGGGCTACATTAATGATCAATCCTGTGACTGTAGTTATGAGATTCAGGACATAGAACATGTTCTATGGCAGTGTCCTAAATTTGACATGCAGAGGAATGTACTCATCAAAAAGCTTAGAAAAGAGAAACTGACTCTACCACTTGCGAGTATCGTTCTTTTTTCACACCCCTCAGCGTCAATTTGTACTATCGTTCATGAATTTTTGCGAGAATGTGAATTGAAGATATAGATATTGCAGAAAGATATTGTGAAAATTTGAATGACCAGAGATGTTTATATTATCTAGATTTAAGTATGATTCTTGTATATGCTTTATAATCTCATACGAGGTTCAATAAAAGCTTCATCATAAAAAAAAAAAAAAAATATTGACTTCAACCAAGATGATTTATCAGTCCTGAGTAAACGAAAGTGGCGTCGCAATGGGATCACACTAGGTCCTGCGAAGGGTTAATACATCGACAGAACTGATTAAATGATATATTCTTCCAAACTTTCAATTTTTCATGAGAATCATTATTGCACAGATTTTACTTTCTCACTATGTTTTCTCGAACATAGCGAGGAAGTTACCGTGCGATGATGACTTTCCGCATTTCTTTCGGCACGGGTACCTTGCATAGAAAGTTAACTTTTCGCACAGTTTTACGCACAGCGTTGCATGAAACAGTATTTGCACCTCGTTCTCGAGGTTCTCCGCTTCCGAGCGATTGTTTTGACCCTTGCCTGTTGCTCGGGCCGGAAACCAATTGCTGAGAAACGAGCTACAATCTCATGAAGTTGGTGCACAAGATACTATTATGTTATTCTGTGCGCAAAAGTGGCCATTGACACGCAAGTGTGCGTGTGCAAATGACTCATTTGCCCACGGGTTCTCTTTTGCACAGTGCGCAAATGACTCATTTTCCCACGCTAGTACGCAAATTAGTATAATTTGCACCAAGTTCATGACGTTATAGATCGCTCGGAAGCAGGAAACCTCAAGAACGAGGTGCAAATACTATTTTATGCAATTTTACGAGCACGTAAACATCGGAGAATTGCATAATAGTATATCATGCAATTTTCCGACGTTTGGGTGCTCGTGAGATTATATAGAATAGTATTTGCACCTTGTTCTTGAGGTTCCCCGCTTCCATGCGACTATTTCGACCCTCGCCTGCGGCTCGGGCCGGAAACCAATCGCTCACAAGCGAGCTACAACCTCATGAACTCGGTGCAAAACATACTGATTATGCAATTCTCCGATGTTCGGGTGCTCGTAAAATTGCATGAAATAGTATTTGCACCTCGTTCTTGAGGTTCTTTGCTTCCGAGCGATTATTTCGACTCTCGCCTGCGGCTCGGACCAAAAACCAATCGCTCAGAAGCGAGCTACAAACTCATGAACTTGGTGCAAAACATACTCTTTTGATCTTCTGTGAGCGAATGAGGAGCGACAAACAGTGTGCAAACGACTGACTTGCGCACAGACGATCAAAATATCCATCTGCGCATGGCGTAAACGATGGAACCTGGTGCGAATGAGACGTCAACACACAGTTTGCTTACCAAATTTGGGTTGATGGTTAATTATCCTATACTCACTATGAAATATGTTACTATAGTAAGACTTGGAGATTTATGACTGTAGATATCTTGAAAAGTGACCAAGACCTGGATATGTTGAGAATCATGCCTTAATGCATATAGTATAAGCAAGGAGTGAACGAAGCTAATTTGTAGGACAATGAACTCGAGAATATGCAATTCAAAATTCAAGGAGGCTCAAGCGTCCGAGTGAATTCCGTCATTGAGACACAGAAAAAGTGCTACCTTGTAGCTGGAATTACAGCCAGTTTTACGTCATTTTCCAGAAAGCACATTGCCGACCTCATCTTCGAGGGGAAAATTCTCGAAGAATCGAGGTTCAGCATGGCGTCTTATGGGTGTGAACCCTGAAGCGACCCTTGTATACGCTATATTTCGCTAATTCCCCGTGTTTGCTACATGAAAATCTAGAGTAGAGTGAGTCAAGTGTTGCTGATGAGTTTCATGTACAATAGTTAATGGGTTGTGGACTATATATGTGCAAAAAATGGAGTGAAAGAGAAAAAAGGTGCAGTTCGACGCACCACGGCGTTGAGCAGCGATGCAACGGGCAGTGGCTCGCATTGAGAGTATACCTATATCTAGCGTCAGGAGTGAGGTGTAAGTAGAAATGGCCTGCTATCTGCGCGAAGGGCCCCACGCTTGATGGTACGATACCCAATGCTGGAGCCTCCTTGAGCAATCAGATCGAATGAGAAGCGATCACGACGTCGGACTTATACTATCACGATGAACGTACTTCCATAACAATTTGCGTAATAAATTGCGACTACTCTTAATGTCAAAACGTCCAAAATCAACGATAACAGAGAATATTCTCTCTCGCACCGATCCCTTTCCATCCTTTGGTTATGTTTTGTTATTCACAAAATACGGTCGTTGTTCCCCGAAATTTCTTCATTTCTTACAGTTTTATTCGTGGCGAACTATGCGATCACCATCACATCAGCATCTCTGAGAAATATTCTCAGATAAAATAAGATACCCAAATTATCGTTCTACGGACTATGGAATCCGAAATTGATCATCTTACGGTGCATGCACCAAACGTCAGAAATAGTATATATTGGATGATTGCAGGCATTTCAAACGATGCGTAGTTATGTGAAGGAAATTCCCTCGGCGTTTCAATACAAATGGTTTCAGCAGTCTAAGTTCCTGCGCATACGCAGAATGAGTCATTTCTCAACCGAAGAGGTTGAGAATATAGATGAAATGTGAAAAAATGGCGTAGAACCCAAAAACACAGATTGGAATCACTTTTTCCTGGAAGAACACGCGATTTTACATCAAAATATGAATTTCCAGATTTTTAAAAAATTGGGTTATAGAGGAATCGAATTTTTCCGTTTTTTACCTTTTTGCTCATAAGAGGCGCCTGTCTTTCCAAAAGAAATTCTCGAGGCATATTTCGATAGATTTTCCAAAGACCTTTCGAATGCCACTATTTGCGTGGTATTGGACCATAAAATCGGTTAAAAATGTCGGAAGAAGAGTTGGAAACATGTTTGCAATTTGTAGTCCGCTTTCGCGTGGAATTACTCATATATAATCTCGCTCTTATGCCCATTCACTGATGTCAATACACGCACAAGCGTTGACGGTAGGTATATAAAGTTAATATAGTAACCACTCCTCATGAGTTGATCCTCTTTGATCTACATTCCTACCGAACTATCAAAAAATTTTGCAGTGAGATATTGCGCCGTCTGGTGACGAACCGAGTCAAGGCTACAGTTCCGATAAGATCGTGCATGAATGTCACATATAGAAGGAAATGTGAAGTCCAGGCTCGAGGGAAACAGCGGAAGTTCTACGTGAGAATAAGGCTCCATCGTGTATCGTGCTCCGAGACCACGATGCTTGAGAAGAGCATTCTTTCCTCATTAGGAGAGGGGAGAGTACGATAAGATTCACACGTTGCGTAAGTCCATCCAATTCACTACGAGAAGTTTTCGCATTTATCTACGCACATCTTTCAGTCGACATGATGTAAGACCTTGATTTGGCTCGTATTGCTTATCATAGAATCAGTTTCATGCTATTCCCCAATGTTTGGATGTTTACAAAATTGCAAATAAAAGTATTCGCCCCTCGTTCATGAGGTTCCCTGAGTCCGAGCGTACGACCCTCGACTGCGGCTCGGGCTGAAAACCAATCACTCGGAAGCGAGCTACAACCCGATACACTCGGTGCGAGCTCGGATATTTTGATACACTGTGCGTAAAGGTGAACTCTTCGCACAGTTGGTTGTGTTGTTGGGGACAACAGCGCGCGTGAGTATAATATACTCGACGAAAGCGTGAGGAGAGAAACGAATGCGAGGTTGCTCGAGTCCATGTATTATAAATTGACCCAGCTCTCGATTGGAAATGGTATTGAGACCATAGAGTTGGTCCCGTGGGCAGGAGATCCATCATTATGGAAGAGGAACAGAACTGTTAACTGAATATCGTTCGTCAAACGTGAATCTCCTGCCCACGGGACCAACTCTATGGTCTCGATACCATTTCCAATCGAAAGCTGGGTCAATTTCCTTCCAAAAAACCTCTTGCCGGAGTCGATTCCGTCGAATGATGTGGTACACAGCTGTCAGAGAGTCTTTGAAGTTATGAGAAGGCTACGGTAGGGCTCACAGATTTCATTCTTGACATTCTTGTTTTGATTCGAGTGGCTACAAATCCACTCCTAGTGCATCAAATTAACTCTTACAATAGGTCATTTCGAAGGGAATTCCAAGGGCTATCGTTCAAGAATAGTTTCACGAGCCCAAAACCTAATGGGCATGCTGGTGACACCATTTTCTGTTCGGAAATGTGCTTTGAAAATGATTTTTCAGTGTTTTGACGACTTTTAAGGACTCAAATGATTCTCAGGAAATACATTTTCGATGTAAAATGATTTGGCAAATACGATGAGAATGAATTTAGAGCTCTACGAGGAGTTCCGGCTTCAGGAGAAATCATTTTCTACTTTTTTTGACATTTTTACGCACAAAAAAAATTCCAGAGAAGCCATATCTCAAAAGAAATACTTCAAATTTCTTTTACAAGTACTTTGGAACAATATCAATCGAAAAAAAGGTCAAAAAAAATTTTTTTCTGGGGGGGTCAAAAAAGATATGGGCTACACCGTGAATCAAGGTTATTTTGAGTCTGGCAAGGGCCAGAACGGCTTTTAGAAGGCTTTGCGGGTGGTAAATCGATAGGTTTTTGACCCCTCTTTCGAATGCCGTCAGCCGAATTGCGATTGGTCAGGATGGTCAAAAGTTATATGCAAATTGCCGAGGCAATGTTTTAAACCTTGGATTTATGGCAAAACCACTTATATGGACCCAGGTGATGCAAAAAAATTTTTTTGGCCCTATAAACTGTTGGAACTATCTTTTTTCGACACTATGAAACGGGAAAAAGACTTATGGAGGGATAAGAAAATGGCCGGAGAAAACCTTGCTGAATTGACGTGGAATTACTCATAGATAAGCGAAGCTTCGAGGACACTCACAACCACACGGGATTTTGTTACTTCTTTATTACTCTTGAATGTTATAGTCGAGATAGTCCTAAGACCCAGAGGAAACCGATATTTGGGCCTGAGGCTGGACGAGAGCTGGAGCAGGGTAAGATGAAAACTACATGGTAGATTGAGCTCCCTCTATACAATAACGTGCGATTAAGATGGGCTGAGTGGCCATGAGTCTTCAGAGTTGATGAGGAAATTGAGAACGAATCAGCCAACTCGATCACGGGGCCCAAAATAAGGGAGATCCTGCTAAGAGCCATTATCCACGCAGTTAAGACTTCACTGTGGGTTGTAGGAAATTCCAACGGAACCAAAACATTACAGAACCTCAGATCTAGTGATTGAGTATCATCATAGTTGCCCAAAAATTCATTACCAGTCATCGTCCTCGGATTGCGGGCTCAGAACAGGGCGAAATCAGGACCTGAGCCATTGTCCGCGCAGTTATGACGTCACTGTGGGTTGTAGTGAATTCCAATGAACCCAGGACTGGAAAAAATCTAGGTGAAGTGTCTATGCTCCATTAGAGATACCCAATGGATTTATTACTAGTCAGCACTCTCGGTTAAGGGCACTGAACAAGGCGGAATTCGGCTCTAAACCGCTATCGGCACAGTCAAGACGACACTGTGGGTTGTAACGAGTTTCAACGGATCCAAATTTCTACAGAACCTCCAATCAAGTGGTCACGTACCATCCAGGATGCCCAAAGAATTTATTACCAGTCAACCCCCTCGGCTTTCGGGCCCAAAACAGGGCAAAGTCCGGATCTCAACAGTCATCCGCGCAGTTAACACGTCACTGTGAGTTATAAAAAGTTCCAACGGACTCAAAACTTCACAGAACCTCAGATGGAGTGATCATGTACCATCGGAGATGCCCAGAGAATTTACTACCAGTCAGTTCTCTCGACTGTGGGGCTCAGAACAGGATAGAATCCGTTCCAGAGGCCTCTTCCGTGCTGTTGAGATGTCACAGTGGGTTGTAGGGAATTTCAATGGGTCCAGGACTGCACGAAACCCTGGATTGAGTGTTTATATGCCATCAGAGATGTCCAAGGGGGAACCACCGGTCATCAACATCGGCTATGGAGCCCCGAACAGAGCAGAATCCAGCTTGAAGCCGTTATCCGCGCAATTATGACGCATTTGTGGTGTGTACGAATTTCCAATGGACCCAAAACTCTACAGAACCTCAGATCAAGTGGTCAAGGACCATCAAAGATGTCAAAAAGATTCATCACCAGCCAGCACTCTCGGCTATGAGACCCCAAACAGGATAGTATCCGGCTCAGAGCCCTCATCCGCGCAGTTGAGACGTTATTGTGAGTTGTAGGGAGTTCCAATGGACCCAGGACTGCACACAACTCTAGATTGAGTATACATGTGCCATTAGAGATGCCGAAAAGATTCATTACCAGCCAGCGTCCTCGATTTTCGGACTCAGAACAGGGTGAAATCAGGATTTGAGCGTTCATCCGCGCAGTTATGACGTTCCGGGGGTCGTAGGAATATCCAATGGGCCCAGGGCTGCATGGATTTCTAGATCGAGTGCTCACTGCTCATTCGCCAACAAAGATTCCCAATGATTATATTAGACGTCAGCACTCCTGGTTATGGGGCGCCAAACAGGGCGAGATCCAGCTCTGAGCCACTACCCGCGCAGTTAAGACGTCATTGTGGGTTCTAGAAAGATCCAATGTACTCCAAACTCTTGAGAACCTCAGATTGAGTGGTCATGTCTAGAGAATTCACCACCACTCAGCACTCTCGGCTTTGAGGCCCCAAACAGCATGGAATGCAGCTCAGAGCCCTCATCCGCGCAGTCGTCACGTCACACTGGGTTGTAGGAAGTTCAGATGGATCCAAAATTGCATAGAGTTCTAGCTTGAGTGTCGATGGACCATCGGAGATACCCAAAGAATTCATTTCCAGTCAGCACCCTCGATTATGGGGCCCAAAAGAGGATGGAATATGACTTTGAGCCGTTATCCGCTCAGTTCTGACGCCACTTTAGGTTGTAGGGAGTCCCAATGAACTAAACACTGCACAAAATTCTAAATTCAGCAGTCATTCATCGTGGATGTTCAAAGAACTCATCACCAGTCAGCACTCACGGCATTCGGGCCCAAAACAGGGCAAAGTCAGGATCTGAGCAGTTATCCGCGCAGTCAAGACGTCACTGTGAGTTGTAACAAGTTCCAACGGACCCAAAACTCTACAGAACCTCAGTTGAAGTGATTATGTACCATCGTAGATGTCCAGAGGATTTACTATCAGCCAGCTGTCTCCACTTTGGGGCCCGGAACAGGATAGAATCCGGCTCAGAGCCCTATTCCGCGCAGTTGAGACGTCACTGTGGGTCGTAGGGAATTTCAATGGACCCAGGACCGCACAAAACTTCGGAACAAGTGTACATGTGCCAACAAAAATGCCAGAAAAATTCATTCGTCAGCAGTCATTCATCATCATGGATGCCCAAAGGATTCATTACCAGTCAGCACCCTCGGCTTTTGGGCCCAGAACAGGGCGAAATCAGGTTTTGAGCAGATATCCGCGCAGTTATGACGTCACTGTTGGTTGTAGGGAGATCCAACGGACCCTTGACTACACAAATCTCTAGATCAATGGACCCGAAACTCTAGGATGGATATTCGAAGAAAGAAGATCTGCTCATCACTTCACCAGGGTTTCTATTTGAGAAAGATTCTGTATAATTACATATAACGTATCCATATTACTTCTCATGTGCTTGGGTTGAGGGAGGCGGGTACGTTGCGCTGGCGCACAGTGGGGACAAAACGATAAAATTGTGCATAAATTGCCTTTACGCGGATCCTCGACCAATTGGCGTGATTCGAGAGGAATTTTCGTCATTTCCCTCTGCTGTATAAGCTGTGTCTGCGCAAAATCTGATTTGAAAACTTCCGGTCCATAAGAATCATGGTAGACGACAGAACTGAAAAAAGAAACAAAAGAACCTGATCTTTTTATTGCTCGATTGGTGATCTATTATAGGTCACATTTTAATCAAATCACGTGATAAGTGACTGAAAAGTATTTAGAGGAGATTTTGAGACCTCACCGAATGGTAGTTGAGGCCGCCAGCACCGCAGATCTTATGTGGTCGATCATCTCAGAAATCCAAGATTCTATATCATTCTGGGCCTAATCGATTCGTTTGATGCTGCTATGTGACCTTCAAAGTAACTTTGACATTAACCATTGTAAAATCCAGACGATTTGAACCCAGCTAGAGCTATTTAATGCATCCAAGGCTCAAAAAACTCGAATTTTCAGAATTTCAAACCCATAGAGATCACTAGCAAATCAAAAGTCCTGACACAAAGCTGACTCTCACGACTTCTACAGCAGTTCAAGCTATTTCGGAGGACTGTAGTGATAATCATCTGTCGTTTGGCCCAAATAGAGCTCTGCACATTGCCATCAAGGTCCAGGGGACTCGATCATTCACGGTATATTACATTCATCCACGCCTGTATCTAATCATGATTCTGGGGCACCATGTAGCTCCAAGTCAAAATTCGCGCAGACACAGCTCAAACAGCAGGAAAAATGAAAGAATTCCCTCATGAATCATGTTGATCGATCGAGAATCCGTGTGGAGGCAATTCATGCGCAGTTCCATAATTTTGACCACACTGTGTGACGCCGCACAGACCATGAAAATTGTGAAAAATTATGGGCTCACACGTCACTATATTCATATCTTGCTATCCGAAATATTCCACTTCAACATTCCGTAATAACACTCAACCTCTGGATGTTTAATATCAAAATCTGTGAATTTTCGCAAAAACACTCATATCTGGATGTGGAGGTCCCTCTCTACGAGTAGACCACATACTCTCTCTCTGTATTTTTCCTCCTTAAGGTTATTAGGGGGCAGAATCTGCCTCAAGATCCCTAAGATCCGTTCGCCAAATACCGGACTAGTTCAGCTCATGCCAGGGTGGACTACATATAGTCCACGCATGCTATACCAGGCGGGATACGGGTTTGGTTGGGATCCAAGAGGTGGGCCCGGCCGTGTAAAATTCATCTTCCCTCGATGTCCGATCCCTAGGGCATCGGAAAAACGAGGAGAAAATTAACCTGTATTTACCATCTCAGCCCGGGACCTCGTGAGCATTACTTCAAGATGAGCGTCGTGTCTTGCGCTAGATTACAAGCGTTCCTGTCCCCTCCCTCCCCTCTTCGGCCTTCCGTCGGTATCTCCTATCTCCATTCTTACTCCTCATTCCTCTTCTTCCTTCCTCATTTATCCTTCCTTCTCTCTTCTTCCTCCTCGGTGCATGTGGCGTTCTCCTATTAATTGAGGCGAAGAGAATCCCGTTTGCCCCGTAACCGTAGCTGCTCGGTTTTTCAGATGCGAAGAGAATTGCGATTTCCAGTTTTTACTGTGGAAGCCTGTCATTTCGACGGAAATGAGGCTTTGGAATTGTTTGCGGCTAGCGCTCAATCATACCATCCCTGGTAAAAGTCGTATGGTATCGTATAGTATGAGATACCATACGATACTCATGCGATACTCATACGATACAACCATGTGATACCAGACGATACTCATCAGATATTTCAAGATATGAGCAATACGAACTCATACGTACTTGAGAGACACTATAAAATACTTTTTTACAGATACGCATGGGATACCATACGATACTTATGTGGAATCAACATCCGATATGCAGTGATATACTAACGAGATACTATACGATACTCGCCCTAGGAATGCTCTGTATTCTTATAGGATACCACGAGATATCGATCTTCGTGGTGCTCAAGTTCAAGAGTAGTTGAACTGTAATGATATATTTGAACAGAGGGCTAGCGTATATCACTCGATTTTGTTATTAGCCGAAGTCATCTGGACAGAATCAATGATAAGAGATAAAACCAGTGATATGTATTCAATGGACATTCATTAGTTCTAGAATAATATACTCTTGGGATCTTGGATGCCACTCAAGAAACATGATCAAGGATCAGACATTTGTTTTCTCCTCTGAAAATTGAATGAGTGGGACAGAATCCGCATTGAGAACGCAAAATAGGAAATTCGAGTGAGATTCATTGCTGCAGTAGAGTCAGAATTGAGGGTAAGGAACGCACGGAGAGTTAACATCCAAGGGTCTCACGTATAGCTTGAGCCATAGGAAACTTTCGAGCCTCCTTTCAAAAGTGGAATATCGTTTCAGTTCAACACACATGCACATCAGGAATAGACAGCTCTCAAATTCCATTCACATCCCCTCCAAATAGTTGTTGGTCAATCATCAAGTATTCCCATCAGATTTACAGATGAATCCATTATGCCCTGGTCTAATGACGGAGCAGGTTCTATCTCTCAATAGATATCCAATGTTTTCGATTCTAATTTGGATGATAACCACGCTGCCACACAAGGTAGATGTCTGCGGCTTATCTGATGAGTATTGGATGGGATGGCATACAATCGGATCAGTATCTTATGGTATATCATTCGCATGGCATAGGATAGGGCCAGTATCGGATGGTATTTTATGCGTCTGGTATGGAATCGGATGAGTAACGTGTACCATATGATGCGTATACTATGCGCACAATATCTTATATGCGTATGTCATGAAATCGAATACTAGTAAGTATATCGAGCGTGAAGCATGGAATAGGATGAGTTGAGGAATTGGACGGTCTCCGTGCATTTTCTCTGGTTCCCAAACTGGCATCTGCTGGGAACGCGACTGTGTAAAATCAAATCATATATGTAATATCGGGAGATGCGTATTCCATGTAATCGGAAGAGTATCTTATGGTATCTTAGTAGTCTCTTCTATCATTGGATTAGTATAGTACAGTATCGCATTGGCAGGTTGTGGAATCAGATGAGTACCGTATGGTATCTCATCACTTCTTTACATTTCCAGGCAAGTACTGTACAGTATCTGATATATATTCCATGATATCGAATGAGTATCGTGCAATATCTCAGTGGTGTCTCATGGTATCGGATGAGTATCCTATGGTACCCAATTCGTATGTCATGAAATCGGACTAGTATCGAATGATATCTCATGATTGTAGCATGAAATCAATTGAATACCGTATGATATCTCAGTAGTATTGCGTAGGACTACGTGAATCGTAATAGTATCATTTTTCCATATAGTTTCGTTCCTGCGAGTGATTATTGAATAGTATCCCATGGTATCTCATAGGTTTTCCTCGGCTCATAGTCCAAATACTTGTGAGATATCATGAAATATCATGCTCATTTACAAATTCCATCTTCTGCCGAGTTCAAATCGAGGATCGATGTTCCTGATGCACCCCTTCATAATATCGATGATTGCCCATACTATTTATGTCACAAAGACCCTTTCTCCTCATCTCCCGAATCTGAAAGAATCTTATGGTATCGCATGAGTATATAAATTCTCAGGGAGTATCGTACGGTATCATATAGTATCTCATGGGTTCTGAAATTTCCCCCATCAGCTCTTCCGAGTGTACCGATGATCAGGGGAGTCATTTCACAGTACCTTTTGGAATTCTCAGTCATAGAATAGACGATTTTTCATCTTTTATACCAGTTCATGGTATCTCATGACATCTCATTAGTATCGTTTTGTATACGCATAAAATACCATGTGGTACGCATGTGGAACTCATTCGAAAATTTGACCAGGGATGATATCTTCGCGCAAGTTGGCTGGGAAATTCACGAAAAGAGAGAACAGAATGTGCTAATATCCAAACATCAGCGGAGAGAATTGATAATACTCCCAAACCAGTCCGAAGAAAGATGTTTCATTTTTACAGAGTTACTGTGATTTGAATCACATGTAGACGTGAGTCATCCTTTTCAATATCGCCTGCTTTCGTGTCGCCGCGGGTCAGGGATTCTTCTGTAACTTTAGGCACATGTTGTATATGATCAATGAGATAGAAAGCACATGTGTTGCAGTAATCAGGCCCCGAAAGCCATCCGGGTGTATTAGGCACCCTATTTTCGTTCTTGAAATTCGTAAAAAATTCGATTTTTCGAATTCTGAATGAATTCCTCACCAGTATAGGACCCGATGAAAAAATGATTGGAGATACATATTCCGACGTGGAAAAGCTGGATTCCCCGAAAAAAATACTTTGATATTCGTTTGATCTGAACATAACTCCGAAAAACTAGTTTCTCCCAGGAGAACCCGATTTTCGAGCATGTGGTCCTATTTTATCGCAAATTTGACATCCTTATCGAATATCTTATCAAATTCTTCCTCCCTGCTGTATGTACAAATCCGAAACAATGCGTTTTTGTGAGGTTGGAAGAGATGTTCCTGATCAACTTCGTAAGCACTTTGAGATTTATTGCGAAACTGTCCAAACTCTCCTCCTAGGCTCTCAAACAATTAGGTTGTCCTTCGTTTCAAACGCATTCTAGCCTGTTACAACCACTATCATCGTATTGAGTAGGCCAAAATACGTGAAATCTCTAACTTCGGGTCTGCTTCAACCCCGCTCCAAGGTTGCACCATCAAAATCGTGTGCTTACAAAATCAGCAGAGAACGCTGGAAACGCAGCTATTCTGAACCTAAGTATTTCGCGATATAGAGGAATACCTGATGTCTAGGTCCAAAATTGGTTTCGAATTCGGTTTCTACGTCGAAAAGTATCCGAAACAGTCATTCTCTGGTCAATGCGCTACTTCTGACCCAATATTTTGGTGCCCAGTGTAATAAATATCCCTCCGGGAAGGACCAATTTAGCGCGATTTTTACGATCCTGCTCCTCAAGTTGTTATTATGATGGCCGACTCATCCTCAGCCCAATCTCTGTGAAACGGTTTTCGACGTGATATTCGACGAAAAATTGAAAAAATGTCAAATTTGCGATGAAATAGGGCCTTATGATCGAAAACTAGGTTTTCCTGGAAGAAACTACTTTTTCGGAGTTATGTTCAGCTTGAACGGATATGAAAGTATTTTTTTCGTGAAATCCAGCTTTTTCACGTCGAAATATGTGTCTCCAATCATTTTTGTATTGGGCTCTATACTGGTGAGAAATTCATCTGAAATTCAAAATATCAATTTTTTTACAAATTTCAAGAACGAAAATGGGGCGCCTAATACACTAGGATGGCTTCCGGGGCCTGATTACTGCAGCGAATGTGCCTCCTATCTTATTGATCATATACAGCATATACCCCAATTCACAGAAGAATCCCTGACCCGCGGTGACACAAAAGCTGGCAAATTGAAAACTCGAGCACATGAGGAGTAATATACATGCATCATATCGATACCTCCTACGAAGACTAACACGTACGCTAACGTCCGGCGAAGAGTAACACATAGCGTCGGCCCCGGCGAAGAGTAACATATAGAGCTTATGCCGTACCAAGAGTAACACATAGCGTCTAACCGCGACGGAAAGTAACATATGGAGTTTATGTTCAGCGAGAAGTAACATTTGAATCTTGGTTGCAATTATTTCGCAGTGGCTGTATGTGGCGGGTGAATAAGAATGATTGAATTGCGAGTCCGGAATGTATAAGCGGTATCGTACTGGGATCTTGGAGGTTCGAATTGAATATCGTAATTAGATTGTTGGCGACAACATATCCTGGTCATTCACTCAGACTTAGATCTATTTCGAGCGGGAAAAGTATTCAGGCTCGTATCATATCTGTTCTACTTCCCGTAGATATTCCACACTGAATATTTAACTGGTGATCCACCTCACTAGTCCTATTTCGTGGATCTCAAGTCTTTAATGATTCTTGATCGAACTGAAATTTGAATACGTTATAACAACATGAAACGATGGAGGTGTTGGGATGTCGAGATCAAACTTGATGATCAATAGTATTGAAACGATTCAGTTTTGATAATGATTTTTGGAAGTTAATTTTCAGTTTTGAACGAGAAAGAGTTGAATATTTAAGGTTGTCATTTATGTTAATTTTATATTTTTTCTTCATTTAAATAGTTTCATATTATCATGATGTCTATTGTCTGAAAGGAAAAAGTTTCGATTTGTTCAAAAGAAAATGAATGATTCAGGATTTTTTAGTGAAAATAAAGAAGGAAGAATATTCAATTGGCAAAATACCTTGGTTGTGCGAGATATAAACTCACACAGATTTTCGATTAATTTGATCCCTCGACGAAGGCCAGCTGTTGTTTCCTGCAAAAGTACTCCTTTCCTCATCTCAATTCTTTATTGGTCCATCAACGGGTCCATTGACCAACATTTCCAAGTTTCGTTTTTCAAGTCCTGTAAAAAACAAAAGAATTAGGACTCTCATTTTCATTTCAGTCTTTGCTACCGAATTGGCAAAGACCATAATCTGTAGAAAAGGGTGAATTAGATTCTATTTTCCCAAAGAGGGAAATCATTCTCATTATCATCATTAACCATTAAACGCAAGTAATATTAGTTCAAGAAAAAGTCTTACCTTGAATTCTGGAGTTGGTTGCCCCACGACGGATTCTCTTGGTTTACCCCTGGAGGTGATCTCCAGTGGTCTCCACATCTGGACTTGCCCCACTGGTGTTCCTTGAGTATCCAGGTAAACCTAGAAGAAGCACAAATTCGATTAGAATAATCATTTTAGTCAACTATTTTATTCATTCTGATCAAATCCGAGAGAGACCCTCTCTTAAAACCGAAACCCAGACCACTCCAAGTAGAGGTCTCATATAGTGAATATGGGCACTTTATAATGAAATATAATAAAAAAGGTGTTGAAAAGACCTCACATTATTGTTGTAGACAGCCAAAACCAGTAGCAATCATTAGCCCACCTCTATGAGCCACCAGACTAAGTTCGTGGTATAGCCCAGCCTCCGTTTCTTAGTTTCAACAATAGAGTTTTCACAATACCTGCAACAAGGAAAATATTAGATATAATCAAGCTAGCTACATAAAAGATTGGATTTTTCATAATCATTTAAGTACAAAAAAATACACACCCAGTCCCTAATGAATGGGACTGATCAAAAAAGTAATCTTTGTTTACATGCAGCCCATGCCAATGCATAGTAAAACAGTGCCCTATTGTAACGCAGAGTACATGGTGAGTACGGCTTTTCCAGTTTTTCTGGGGTACTCATGTTGGAGGAAAAGGCCTAGCGCAGGTGCTCTGACCAAGAATTGTTAATTAAAATTATCAATAAAAAATGACTCACGATATAAACACCCCGGTTTTGCTGGCTCGAGCAGACGCTGGTTGTCGTGCTGACAGCTCACGCCCCGTTCCGTGTCACGCCTCGGCAACGATGTTGTAGGTTCTTAATGGTCCACAGCATACAATTACACACCCGGAACACTCGAACACCACTCCACGACGTAGCGCGAGCACCAGGAAGCCGTGTAAACAACCTGTTGCAAGGAGCTGGCGGCGACCATTTTGAGTGCGGGTATAGCATGCTTGGCCGCTATATCAGCGTGCGCAGATGCGCGCCGATTTGAAAAGTCCATGCTACAGTACTTGTATCATATTTTATTCCAATAATTAGTGTAATCAATTATAATAACTTGTAAATGTGTACATTTTTTATCCCGTATTCCAACTACGATATGAGGGGAAATCACTATTTTTAGTAATTTTACCCCACCACTCGACAATTGGAAATTTGAAAATTCGAAGCTTTTCTTTGACCTCGACGTTGATTGGTCGAGCGTACCAGGAGTGGGGGGAGAGAAGCTTAATTCCCGAAAACCGAGCTTATGTGCTTGGGAAAGCTGCAGCGGAGCGGCATTTTTGTCGATACCCATCCAAGGATCAAAACCTGGAGGCTCTCCAGAGTCCGACTCTCGAGTGGAAGAAGTTGGCTTCAACCACTGCCGGTTTTTGAGCTGCGCATCGCCGTCGGCTACTCACCCAGCATCTCGCAAGCTTCACGTCTCTCCTAAGCTGCAATCCTGGCGCCCTACGCAACAAATCTTGCCACCAGGAGCCGACGTAAGTACTGATTTCTTCAGCATCATGATAAAATGAAATGCCTTTCTTTCCCTGGGTTACCCTATCCCTGTCACTTTTAGTGATCAGAGGAGGCCGCAACGAAAGGAAGCACGCTGATGCCTGGAGCTAGGCGCGCCGGTAAATCGTAGCATTCGGGTGCCCAAAATACCTCATCCTTTTTTTCTGCCTTGATCAAACCATCACGTTCCTCCGAGATCTTTGATCGACGAGAAAGGCAACTATTTCCGAGTCATGGCCTTGGCGGTAATGTGATGAGAAATGCCTGTGATTGATCTTCTCATCTTCTTGTGTTAGCGGTGAAAATATCCCCGACTAGTTCTCGGAGGAGATGCTTGACTCTTGTGCTGATGACGATCCAATCGTAATATCACGTACGTAGAGCCTTGCTGCCGCATCACTTGAGGATTATCCCAAGTTATATTTTATAGTAGATCGAGTGCGAATGCACCCCCGCGCGCGCAAGTAAATTTCTCTGTGTGTGGCGCGCGGGCCTCTTTCTCTAATACATGCCCCGTGAGTAGTTTTCGTGGAATCGGAATTACTGCGCCAGTGGGGGAGTTTCGTGATATATCTATATGTATAAACAAGTGTCTTGCAGGCGGATGAATTCTCTACCGCGTCGCGTCAACCCTTTCGGTTTGAAGGTCGACCGTGCGACTTTTCCTCGCTATGTTGAAGCGGTGATCGCTGATAATTATCGGTTACAAGTATCGATGTGTCATTAAAAATTCTAGTAATGATTTTTCGTAATGTAATAGTTTGAGTATTGTAAAATGAGTGTTTTCCTTTTCATATATCATCCAGTGAATTCATTCATGACCAAAAGAAATGCTTGACCACATGTCTAAGAATACAATAATTTGAGTGATGAATTTCTTAATAAAAAGTGATTAAATGCAATTTGCATTTATGCTTGTTATGATTCCTTGACCCACCCAAATGCCTATCCCCAATGAGAGTCGAAAACCACACATAATATAATATCATTATATGATAATGAATTTCCTCTCAAAAAAGTGAGATGATCTTTTGATAGTTCAATGTGGATATAAAATTCTTGACACAATATCAATAGAATTTGGAAGAATTCTGAGGTCATGGCAAGGTAAGTGACGTCAAACTGACGTATAGTTGAATTTTGAGTAAATTATAGCACTTTCAGAAAAATAAAAGAAAGCAAGTAGTTTGCATCCTTGCAGTATATTTCCGTACTGAGCGCGTTAGTTCATTTCGGGCACTACAGCAGACGTGTCCCCCAGTGCCCAAAATGGGCTTGCAAGCAAAGTGCGGATATATTTTTCCATCACGAGAACCCTAAAATTGATTTTGAACGTTGCATTTTTAGAGTAGAGTGAGGAGTAATATCCAACAAGAAAATCTCTCTCAAATTACTTGTTAGAGATTGCGATTTTGCTCTAGTCAGACAGAATTTCTCGAGTTGGGGATGTCAACAAATTCCAAAATGCAGCAGGGATTTGAAATCCTGTTAGGTGATAAATCGGAGATCCTAGCTCGAGAGAGGAATCTTATACATATCATAGTATAACACTTTCAATGCCTCTCCTCGCGTCTCTTTGCTACTCTAAACACACAATAACCTGCGCTATACTCTGACTGTATAATATATAGCACTCCTGTGACCTGCAATTCGGGCAAACGGGATAGATCCCCCACCCTCAATAAGACCAACAATCAATCAATCTCTCTCATTACCCTGTATACGTGTATAGTGCACATATAATGAGCTCGAGTGAAGAATACGGATGAAAAGTTAGTGGGAAATGATTGGTCGAGGAGATATGTGCAATATCTGGACGAGTTTTAAAGACGTATGATGAATTCCACGCCAAAGCGACCGACGGAAAGGAGTCATCTCTCAGATTCTTTTTTAACTTTCTTCATTTGATTCTTTGACCCAAAATAGGAACTTTGGACCACCTATGGGGTCCGAAGAAAATTTCTCCTCTCCATTGCACGCACATCCGTAAATACACCGAAAATTCATCGTGTAAAAATCAAACCTCTTTTATTCACGAAAATCGGAATATTCCGAGTCCTTGAATAGCTATCGAGTTGCGGGTTGCGGCATCTCGAAGGGCATCAAAAAACCTATCAAAAACGTCGTCGGAAATTCCTCCTCCGTGATTTGGGGGCCTCCTGAGAATGAAGAATAGTTATCCACTAAAACGTTAATTCCTTAAAAAGCCATTTTTTTAAATTTTTTGTGAATCAGATATGTGACGTGAAATTTTGAGTTCTTTCGAAATTAATGGGTTCCAGAGAAGTTTGGGCGATCCGAGTGACTCATTGGCCATTTTTTGAAAATTTGATCTCTCCGGTTTCAGAAAGGCAATTTTCTGCGCATGCGCACAAAAGTAGACTTTCGGCACCATTGCCAATGGAAAGCTGACAAAATTTCCTATAGAATGACCACCCGCAGAGTTGAAATTCATGCACTGAGATTGGATCTGCACCAATTAACTATACCGAATCAAAATCACATGGAAATTCAGCCCATTAACGCCTTTGAGGCGCCTGCTAAGATGACACATTCACGGGATTTTTTCGGGACTCACTCTTGAGTACAAAATTGCCCCAGGAAAATTCGGACCACATGGTTGCAACGTAAAATTGTCTGAACTTCCAGAATATGTGATGAAAAATTCCGTTTGAGGTAAACCCTAGGTGCTACATTCATTTTTTTGCCAGAAAATACAATTTTCCACACTCAAAATTGCAAAAAATTGGATGTAGCACCTAGGGTTTGCCTCAAACAGAATTTTTTTCGCATATTTCGAAAGTCCAGACAATTCCACGTTGGAACCGAATGGTCCGAATTTTTCTAGGGCGATCTCGTACTTCAAAATGAGTCCCGAGAAGATCTCGTAAATGAGTCATCCCAGCAGGCGCCACAAAAGCGTCAATGGGCTGAATTCCCATGTGATTTTGATTCGATATAACTCATTGTTGCAGATCCCATTTCAGTGCATGAATTCCAACTTCGCGGGTGGTCATTCTATAGGGAATTTTGTCAGCTTTCCATTGGGAATGGTGCCGAAAGTCTACGTTTGTGCGCATGCGCAGAAAATCGCCTTTCTGAAACCGAAGAAATCAAATTTTCAAAAAATGGCCCATCAGTAATTTGGATCACCCAAACTTCTCTGGAACCCAATTTTCTCGGAAGAACGCAGAATTTCAGGTGGAATATCTGATTTTCAAAGAATAAAAAAGAATGGCTTTTTAAGGAATCAAAGTTTTACTGAAAAACTTTTTTCTGCTCTCAGGAGCCCCCCAAATCACAGAGAAGAAATTCCCGACGACGTTTTCAATAGGTTTTTCCGATGCCCTTTCAGATGCCGCAACCCGCGAATCGATAGCTGTTCGAAAGCTCGTAATATTTCCATATTCGTGAATCAAAGAACATCGATTTTTACACGATGAATTTTCGGTCTGTTTACAGATGTGCGTGCAATGGAGAGGAAAAGTTTTTTTAGACCCCATAGGTGGTCCAAAGTTCCTATTATGGGCCATAGATTCGAATGAAGATGGTTGAAAAAGAATCCGAGAGATGACCCCTGTTCGTGCGTATGCGCGTAAATACCGCGATATATTTATATTTCAGAAAAAGCTCGGCTTGGAGCTCTCGGTCGTTGCCTTTCTTCCCCTTGTTCTCACGCGAGGTGAGATTCTTAGGTTATTGGCCGAAATTTAGACAGGCGACAAGTGTAACGCCCAGGTCCTTCTTGCCGAGCTGCGCTCATCACTCGAATTGCGCTAGTTAGCCGTTGGTCTGCGAGCACGCAAGATGTGCGGCTCGAGCGTCGTCGCGTCCGAATATCTATCTCGCGATCACGCCGGTGCTCGCCCACAACAATTCACTTTTTTCCACTTTCAATAGTTTTTTTTCTCTCTTATTTTATTCCTGCGCCACGCACGCGATTCTCCGCGATTCATCTTTCGTACCCTCTGTTCCACACCTTTTTCACGACAATATAGTGAAACGTTTATTCCTCATTATAACTTGTGAGTGGTAATTTTGAATCCTTTTCCTTCCCATATACGATCGTTCCACACTAAAATGGGCTCCGGGGTTCCATTAGAGCACACCGCCCCAACGTTTTGGTAGCAGAGCCTGGTGGAATCGTGTCGTTTTTAATCTCGCGGAGAATCGAGTTGCGTGCGAGGATCGCAAAATTGGTCCGCGCGCGCGGGAAACTCGAGCGTGTCGCGGGCGAAGTGATTGTGAAGTGCTGAGTGCAAGTGCGGGCGGAATCATCATCGTCCCGCACCCAGTTTCTTGTGTACCTCCTTGGCTGCTGCAGTATAGGCTCGTATTGGCGAGCGTCTTGATACATGCAGCAAATTACCACGCGAGTCGCGCACAGCTGATTATACTTGCTCCCTCGAATATTGGATGCTCACGGCTAGCTACAATTATATTTGTTCTATCTCTCTGTCCCATGTGTTGTCCCATCCCAAATCCCTCGTTCGAACCTTGATCTCAGTCCTTGTTCCTCTTAACCTTATCCTATTTTTTCGCAATCTAGTCAATTTCATCGCTTGACGTTTACTTTGAGTACGTTTACATGGTACGTTCCTCGAACTTCATTAGACCATTTTTACTGCGAATTAAGATCGATCATCTTGTGAAATCATGGCGACGATCACAGGAGCTGAGTTAAATTTGAAACTCGAACGTCTCGACCGGTTAAAAGGTTATATTTTGAATTTTATAGAAAATGCTAAAAAATCAGCTACAGCTGAAGAATGAAAGCAATCAGCGTACGTAACGGAATAACCTGCTGATTCGACAGATTATTGATTTGAATTCAAAAGCCATCACGAGTTTGCTTACACAAAGAAATCCCTTCTGCCAAATCATGAATTTTTCGAAGAAGATTATTTTCTTGAAATTGAAAACGCGGTAGCGAGGCGTCATGCAGCTATAGAATCCTGGCTGCCTACCCCTGTACTAGCGAAACAAAGTGCATTAGCATCAAATCCAAGCTCAGACTCAAAGACTTTGTCTCAAATATTGGCACAGCAAGCATATCAATTTGAACGTTTTTTGAAGACAACTTCTGAAACACATTCGGTCCCTCCTATTGCAATGCCTACCTTTCCAGGCAAGCAAGAAGACTGGGACGATTCTTCAACCTCGTTTTGAAGCTGTTGTCATGAATGAGCCATATTCTGATGCACTCAAAATCCAATATTCACTTGATACTGTACAGGGGGCGGCAGCAGAGTTACTGAAGGGTATCACACCTGATGACACGAATTTCAAGCCAGCTCGGGATAAACTGTCTCGTCGGTATGATAATGGCCGTAGAAGAATGACTACGCATATGCACGCGCTACAATCCTTGAAACCTCTCACCGAAAAATCGGCATCTAAACTAAATGAAATTTCAAATAAAGCTGAGCAAGCAGTTCAAGGTTTTAAGGATCTCGAATCTCCTGTCAAATCCTGGGATTGTGTTCTTGTATATTGCAGTGTTAGTAAACTTGATCCTAGCACTCGTGAAGCTTGGGAGAATAATAAATCGAATATTGAGGGATTTTCTACGTACGCTGACCTTTCAAAATTCCTGGAAAATCGTATTCGTGCACTTGAATCGGCATCTCTCTACGCCACACTCGAATCATCCTCGAATCAAAATCAAAACTCGTCCGAACCTCGTTCCTCGTCACAAAACTCGTCCTCGAGAAGCTCGTTGGCTGTAAATGTTGCGAAAGTTCGATCAAGTAGTAAAACAGCCAAACCATCCACAGTAACCTCGGAAAAATCAGCTGATTGTTATTCTTGCAAACAAAAACATCAGTTTAACACTTGCGAGTCTTTTGCAGCTTTGAGTGTTCAACAGCGATATGAACTTGCTAAACAAAAACGTTTGTGTATAAACTGCTTGCGTCCAGGTCATTATCTCAAAGATTGTAAATCTCCATATCGCTGCTCAATCTGCAAAGGGTCTCATCACACAAAACTGCACAACAGTGCTTACTCGAAGAAACCTGTAGATAAACCGGGAGACTCGGAAAAACCCTCGACATCTCCAAAGGTTGCTGCACATACTGCAGTAGTTGGGAGAACTTGTTCACTTGCTACAGCGTGAATAATCTTACAATCAGAACTGGGCGAATCACTCGAAGTTAGAGCTCTTGTCGACCCTGGAGCTGAGAGATCTTTCGTATCAGAACGAGTAGCGAAAGCGCTCTCGTTACCGCTATCAAAAATATCGCAAGATATTACCTTTCTTGGCGGTGAATCTGGAATTACTGTTAAATCAGGAGCATTCATACACATACGCTCACCTATTCGCTCGGATATCAAGCTTGATCTCTCAGCTCTAGTATTATCTGAACTAACTCGAGTTTTGCCAGCTAGTAAAGTTGATGTGAGTTCTTGCGCTCACTTATAAAATCTTCAATTTGCTGATCCTTGTTTTGCGTCACCTGACAAAACTGATTTCGTCCTGGCTGCCGATGTTTATGCGGCTATTATCCTACCAGGCTTGCGGAAAGGCAAGAATGATGATCCTGTCACGCAAAATTAGGTATTTGGCTGGATTATAACTGGGAATTCGCATTCAAACTATGCAAACACTAGGCCTTGCGCTTCTTTTCATGTTGCTTTTGCTGATGAGTTTCTGTCTGAAAACTTGCAAAAATTCTGGGAGGTCGACGAACTTCCTCACGCTTCAGCACCCAAGTCCCGAGATGATGAATATTGTGGGAATTACTTCACGTCCACGCTGTTATCTACACCGAAAGGACGAATTAGAGTTAGGCTTTCATTCAAGCACAATATTGAGATACCATCGTTTTCTGATTCGAGGGACATCGCCATCGCTTGTTTGTTACGTTCAGAATGACGACGTCAGCGTGATGAGAGTCTTGACGCAGCTTACAAGGGCTTCATGAAAAAGTATGAGGAACTTGAGCACATGGAGTTTGCAAACAAGTCGACATCATCTGGTCCATCAGTCTACCTGCCGCACCACCCAGTTTTTCGTCGAGAGACCAACAAAATTAGAGTAGTATTCAACGCGTCTCAACATGGAGGTAATGGCTATTGTATCAATGATATCCTGCTCCCTGGCCCAAAATTACAAAAGGATATTGCACATATTATCATACGCTGGAGATTCTTCAAGTTTGTATTCGCCACTGACATAGTAAGAATGTTTCGGCAAACTTCGATTCATCCTGATGACCGTAATTGGCAACGAATCCTATGGAAAGACGATCGAGTCCCTGGAATGTTAGACTTCATTCTGAAAACAACCACGTACGGGATGAATTGTCCCCCATTCTTCGCGCTTAGAGTCTTAATTTGTCTTGCTGGAAAATACGGAGATGAATTTTCACTTGGTGCCATGGTAATTCAACTACTCAGCTATGTCGACGATCTTTATGGATGGCGGGGATACTTGGGAGGATACCCTTGAAACTCGCGATCAATTGATTGCCTTGTTACAAAAAGCTCTCATTCCACTCGAAAAATGGGCTTCAAATGATCCCAACCTGCTGCAAAGACTACATACGGAGGCTGAGTCTGAAATTTCTGTAAATATTGAGAACGTTGTGGCAGCTTTGGGCCTGAAATGGGCCACGGATTCAGACGAATTCTTTTGCAATGTAGACATGCCAGCACAGCCAACAATTTTCACAAAACGCATCGTTCTCTCCGAGGTTTTAAAGTTGTTTGATCCACTTGGCTGGCTTGCTCCATTTTTAGTTCAATGCAAAATCCTCCTCCTAAAATTCTGGCTAGCTCAATTAGACTGGGATACTTCCCTTGAAAGCAATCTGCTTGAAGAATGGCTTGAACATCGTAAATAAATTTCTACTTTGAACTCGATTCGAATACCCCGTTGGTTAGAAACTTGCTCGAGCACTCAATGGACGTTACACGGGTTTGCCGACGCGTCATGTCACGCCTATGCAGTCGCTATTTACCTAGTCATTCCAGGACATTTGTCAGTCTTACTTATATCAAAAAATCGCGTTGCTTGGTCTGCGAGCACCGCAATACACTCGAATGACTTTTGTTATTGCAGAACTCGCGGAACCCAGATTCAGATCTCAATCTTGTGATGAATATAGGTGAAAAATCGTAGAGGCCCGGCTAAAATCGAGTCTCCTACTCGTTAGCGTCAATGTACAGAGCTCTGCTTGGGTGCAAATTGTAGGTAATTGCCACCACAATACATTCAAACGATTCTCATTATTGCAGAACTCACAAAACCCTGATTCAAATCATGATTTTTGGCTCAGTCTCGACTAAATAGGTAAAATGTGGTCCGAATCTGTATGTCCCGCTGGGAATAATTTCACAGAGTTCTGGAAATTTTCAAAAACACATACTTCGACGTAAAATTTCCCGTTCTTTCGATTGACCTGGTCAGATTTCCCGAGAGTGTCCAAAAACCCACCCAAAATCCCCCAAAACCTCCCCAAAAACCCCAAAAACGACCAAAAACCCGCCCAAAATGTAAATTTTCTGGAATACTGGCAATGGTTTTCGATCTGTCGGACAAAAATCTACAATTTTGTATATCTCTACTCTGAGCTCAAAATGCATCCCCTTCGAGTAAAACCACTTTTTTGGACGGCTTTTCGCACATTTTTTCATTTTGAAGGATGCCACTCTCACAGACCGCTCGGAGGCATCTCGAGGGAAAACGATTTAGAAACTAGATGTAAGAAGCTACAGAATGACCTGTTGCAGAGTCCCAAAATCGTCCGATTCCAGGGGGCAATTAATATTGTCCCGTTGCCTCTTTTTTTGATAGTGTGCGGCATGCTCTTCTTCGAAAATATGCCGGGGTAAATAAGAGTGTCAATTCCGAGGCTAACCACCAACACGTCTAAAAGATCGACAGTCCAGCATCTCGCTCGACTTTTCGTAAGTATTTGCTATACCAAAGTCTCAACTAAGCGGAAAAAGCGATCCGATAACTCTCCGATCCGTTTCCGCTGATCAAACTTGGAATGTAAATTCCATGCCAGTCAATTCCGTGGCCGATTTGCGATTTCGAGCTGAGCTCTTATGGGATTTGACACGTAAAAATTTTTTTCAACTTTCTATATATTTGAATTTTGATCCTGAATATAGATGAGATAAGGAGTGAAAAAACCCATCTTGCGAGCCCAGAAGCTCAATTTTGTCTTACATCCATTTTTGAGTTTGTTCCGAGCAAATTGCCGCAGATCCACTGATATTCATCATAGCTGTAAATCATTGGTTATAAACACCGAACATATATATCATATACTAGTTTTCTGCGATGACACAATGAAAGCCGATTTAGAGTCGCATCTCTGCGGCTCAGCCTATAGAGGTGATACTTTTCGTCGGGAATGAGCTCTAAATGATACTCTCCGTCGGGCACAAGCCGTATGTGCATGATAATTTTATGCAGTATCATGTACGTAGCGCGTACATGATACTTTCCGTCGGACGATATGGAAGTGTTTTTCTCCGTAGAAGGTATCTGTATGTAGTTGCACAGAATTTTCTCCAAATGGAAACCCTGGTGAAGTGATTAACAGACCTACTCTTTTCAAATATTCGACTCACACACATACAGATTCCAATCACATCCAGCAACAGCTCAGTCGCCGACCAATTCGGACTCGTCACTCGAAGAGAATGGATCTTTCTACACCAAAACGAACGAGTACTCTCTCACTGCGATAAATATTAACATGAGTGAAGAAAATTATATACGAGTACTCTCACGCTAGATATGCAGCCACTTAGCACAAAGACGCACACCAGATCTGATCAAAATAGTGGAATAGTTGTAATGCAGTGTGTATCGTGTGAAGTGATCAAGACCTTGTGAGTGGATTAGTGCATTGTGAAAATTGACCAGTCCGTCAACAGTGTAACCGCTTCTCTAGGAGGTCCCTGCGGGCTGTGAGAAGAGAGATCTGAACTACTTTCCAACATAGAGGGGATCATAAAACGCTGCACCCACGTTAATGAATTCTTATCATTCAAGCGTCTACACTCCCATTCTTCATCCGCAGATTAGATGATGATTCACTTGAAGAAGGACATATATGATGAATTCCACGCCAAAGCGACCTACGGAAAGGGGTCATCTCTCAGATTCTTTCTTAACCTCTTTCATTCGATTCTATGGCCCAAAATAGGAACTTTGGACCGCCTATGGGGTCCAAAAAATTTTCTCCTCTCCATTGCACGCACATCCGTAAACAGACCAAAAATTCATCGTGTAAAAATCGATGCCCTTTCATTCACGAAAATGGAAATATTCCGAGTTTGTGAATAGCTATCGATTTGCGGCTTGCGGCATCTAGAAGAGCACCAAAAAACCTATCGAGGAAATCGTCGGAAATTCCTCCTCTGTGATTTGGGGGCTTCCTGGAGGCAAAAGAGTGTTTTACACTAAAATTTGAATTTCTTGAAAAGCAATTTTTTTTATTTCTTGAAAATTATATATTTGATGTAGAATTCCGCTTTCTTCCGAAAAAATGGGTTTCAGAGAAGTTTGGGGCGATCCAAGTGACTTATGAGCCATTTTTTGAAGATTCGATTTTTTCGGTTTCACAAAAAGGCGATTCTCTGCGCATGCGCACAAACGTGGACTTTCGGCACCACTTTCAATGGAAAGCTGACAAATTTTCCTATGGGATTACTGCCCGCAAAGTTGGAATTCATGCACTGAAACGAGATCTGCAATGATTAATTATATCGAATCAAAATCACATGAAAATTCAGCCCATGAGAGCCTGCTGAGATGACACATTCACGAGATCTTCTCGGAACTCAACTTTGAGTACGAAATTGACCTGAAAGAAATTTGGACCACATGGTTTCAACGTAAAATTGTATGGTTTTTCAAAATTGAACCCCAAGAAGATCTCGTGAATGTGTCATCTCAGCAGGCGCCACGAAGGCGTTAATGGGCTAAATTTTCATGTGATTTTGATTCTATGTCATTATTCGTTGCAGATCCCGTTTCAGTGCATGGATTTCAACTTTCTAGTCATTCTAGAGGAAATTTTGTCATCTTTCCATTGAAAGTGGCGCCGAAAGACCACGTTTGTGCGCATGCCCAGAAAATCGCCTTTCTCTGGACCGAAAAAATCGAATTTTCAAAAAATGGCTCATAAGTCACTTGGATCGCCCCAAACTCCTCTGAAACCCATTTTTTTCGAAAGAACGCAAAATTTTACGTCAAATATATGACTTTCAGAAAATAAAAAAGATGGCTCTTTAAGAAATTATGAGATATTACCGGAAATCGTCCCGAAATATTCGTCTGGAAGATTTTTCAAATTTTTCCGGAATACTTCCGTGCGATATCCCATATATACGACTTTGAAATATTCCTGGAATTTTGCACAACAATTTTTAAGCGATCTCTTCTCAAGAGACTCTTGTAGATCTACTGAAGGGTTCTTGATACTTCCCTCGGAAATTTCAGCCCAATTTAGTATCCCGGGAATATCATCCTTGAACGTTCCTGCAATATTCCACCGTCAATGTGTCTAGAATCTTGATTTGGAGGAATTTCCGTGAGGGTTATGAAAGGTTTCTAGTACTGTCTCCGCATGAAACAGTAGAAATTGATCTCAATGAGAGGATTTCTGTGATTTTTAGTGAAACTCCATTCATTTTAAGTGGAGTTTCACTGTGAATTAGAAAAGATGCAGTGAATGAAATTAATATCCGCTGATTCGTGTGGAGAGAAAGATTTCAGAGCAATAATCCAAAAGCATGACTTTTGAGCAGGGTTTTTAACGAAACGAAACAAAACGTGATTTCTAATTTTGTCTCGTTTATTTTAGCAAAAACAAAACGAAACAAAATTATTTCTAGTTATGTTGAAGAAAAACAAAACTAAACAAAAACCGAATCCGTCTTCCTTTTCATAAACAAATCTAAACGAAATCATTGTGATTTAGCTTCGTTAAATATTGTTTCTCAGAATTTATGTTTCGTTTAGTTTTGTTTATTCACGGGATGAACAGAACTCAATAATCTTGTTCAGTTCCGTGAATGAACGGAATTCAATGAAACTATTTTCTGATAAATAAGTTTTGTTTTGTTTCTTAAAACAAAACATGAACGAAATCATTCATAATTATGTTGCGATTACCGAAACCAAAAAAAACTCTGTATGATTATGTTGGGGGTGAACAAAAAAGCATGAACAAAATGTCATTAAACGAAACGAAACGAAGAAATTTCTGTTTAGTTCAGTTTATCGAGAAGTTTGCCCCGACGAGATCGTATTTCAACGTGGCATTTTTATGTTAGAGTAATGAAAAAAAATTGTCTACACGTTGTGCGGAAAAGTGTCTCCCCCCCACTGATTTTCCACTTTCACGGACAGTTCGTCGGAAATTACAGTTCGATACACGGATATAAAACCTATTCCTTGCATTCTCGTCTTGATTCCGACCATTCGACCACGGCTCAAGCCGCAAACCCATCACTCGGACGCGAAAAAAAGGTTTTCCACCCTTGTATTGATATGTACTATTTTCCACCCTTCTTTCGAAATGTACTATCTTTGCATGAGACATGAAAATGAGGACCTCATTGTAACTGGAACCACGCATAATCTAATTTCTACTTCAACAGAAACTTATGTAAAAATCGCCTGTGTCACACATCCATCTCAGCAGTAATGCGAGGATAACAAAAATTGAAAATTGACAAAAAAGTACATTTCGGTAGGTGAGGAGTTCCTTCATCTTGTAACAGAGACCATTGGGAACCCCTATAAACTGTTAGAAGCCCCCCTGTTCACTTTTCTGACGCCAAAGACAGCTCATTCCTAGAATGAAGTGTACTCATTAGTGTAACTGAGGGATTTCAGGATGTCGGGAATTCTAGGTGGGAATGACAATTGAATACAACGAAGTTGGAATAAATGATATATATTAAGAATAATATGTACAGAAGAATTAATAATGATATATTCAATTGCCCTCAGGCCTTGGCTAATTCACTGCTACTCTAATACACTGTAATAACCCTAAAAACTGTTGATAGAAATACAATTCATCTGAAGTTACTTGAACGGAATAATACGGGTACTGTTCTATTCATCTCAAGAGCTCCTTGCGATGAGCAGCACAGCGACTGGCTAGTGAACTAGTCTGTCAGTGGACTCCTGACAGCGACATTTGATGGAGCTCCCACCAAATGCCTTCACCCCGGTCGGTTTTCGCGGGCGGGTTATACAGGATACAACATCCTAACTAATCTTACATATCTTGGTGCTCCCAGGATGCGAAGATTTAGGATGGCTGATATCCAGAGCTCCTGGATAACATTTCTGCCTCGGTGCTCCCGAGGTCTATCTATCACGACTCTAGAGCTCCTAAAGCCGAGAAAGATCGAGAGAGTTAATACTTGGAGCTCCCAAGATTAACTAGTGAGTTGAGCCCGAGCTCCGGGCCGACTGACTCTGCTTCTGCGGTTGGGCTGGTTTCCTTCCTATGGTCCTCTGTTCCGCTTGTGAGAGAGATTGGCGTTCACCTGGCGGTGACTGGTGTAAGCATACAGTTGGCCTGGTGCCTGTGGCATTACTGCGCGGGCACGCCGATGCTTAGCGGGTTGCGGTAGTGTAGGGGTACCCGTCGCATCCCCCTCTTCCTTCGGAGAGTGAGTCTTACTCACTCTTACTAATTCTGCTATCGGGAAACAGGTTCTAGTTCTAGGGGCGACAAGCTGTAATCGAATTCTAGAGGTTACCCATCTGTTTACTGGATTCTAGGTGTGTCTAGCTACGGATTTTCTAGGCGTCTAATCTTCATCTGATTCATCTGAGTCATTGCTTCGGTACGGGGAAAAGTCCTTGACATGAATGTGGGTGATTACGTTGCCCTCATCGTCTTCTAGGTCGAATATTACTGGTGAAGTTTTTTTTCGGATTCTGTACGGTCCATCTGCTTTTTTGTCCAACGCGGCGTTATAGTGTTTCGCTTTGTTTGACAGAGTGTGGAGTTTCTTAAGGACTAGTTCACCTTCCTTAGGTACCCATTCTCGCCGTCTTAGGTTGTAATGAAACCGTTGTTTCGTGAAGCTACGTGCCATATTCGCCTTGGATAGTTCTAGAGCTTCATGCATTCGTTTGAACCTATTTTCTGCCCCAGTTCTACGACCACCTACCTCCTGGCTCAGGCTGCCAGGTGTGGATAGTTCCCTCCCGTGGTTCAGGTACGCGGGAGAGAACCCAGTGGAGTCACTTGGAGCGGTGTTGTAGGCAAACGAAATTTCTGAAATCTGCTTATCCCACGTTTGTTGTGATGACTCAATGAGCTGCTTGATCATTGTTTTTATAACTTTGTTGGTCCGTTCAACTGGATTGCATTGCGGTGCGTAAGCTGGCGTCCTCCGATGTGTTATTCCGAAATTATTCATCATCTGTTGGAATTCCTTTGATCTGAACTGTTGACCGTTGTCACTGACTATGGATTTAGGTACTCCATGGCGAAATATCACTTGTTCCTGCAGAGCTTTTATGGTCGCGGTGGCTGTGGCTTTCCGTAATGCCTTCAGCTCGATCCATTTCGTGAACCTGTCCTGCATCACCAGTAGATATGCGTTACCGTTTGTGGATCGTGGTAAAGGTCCGATGAAGTCTATTGATACCATTTCCCACGGATCGTTGACCGTGGTGGCATGCATGTGTCCGGGTGGTACTTGTTGACGTGACTTATGTTGTTGACAGCTTCGGCAGTTCCGGACGTATTTGGTGGTTTCGCGGAGAATCCCTGGCCAGTAGTAATCCCTGGGTATTCTGGTTAGTGTTTTGGCGACTCCGAGATGCCCCGCCGTAGCAGCGTCATGGCATTCTGTTAGCACTCTCGTCCGTTCATCTGATGGAACGCATATTTTCCATTCCTCGTGATTCTCTGCGTCGTTGAAGTCCAGCGTGTGTAGTATATGGCGGTACAGACGTCCTCCTTTGATGCAATATTCGGGATCGTCTTGTGGGTTATCCATGACTTTCTTCAGCATGCCATTATACCATTTGCATTGGACTAAATTGTTTACTTGGCATGATTCCACTGGTTTTCTAGATAGAGCATCGGCGACAATATTATCTTGGCCTCTTCTATATTTGAGCTCGAAGTCCCACTGGCTGAGTTCCAAAGCCCATCGCGCCAGTCGTCCTGAAGGGCTCTCTATGCTATCCAACCATTTTAGTGACTGGTGGTCTGTTAATACTCGAAAATGGTAGCCCTCAAGGTAGTCTCTCATTTTCCATATGCCCCATTTGACAGCGAGGCATTCGAGTTCTGTCGCCGAATAATTTTTCTCTGCGTTGTTCAATGACCGACTGGCATAGGCCACCACTCTTTCTTCTTCGCCTTCCCCTTGTGTGAGTACAGCTCCTAATCCAGTTTGGCTTGCATCGGTCTGTAAGGTAAACAACTTATTCCAGTCAGGGTATGCTAGCACTGGGGCGTTAGCCATCTGTTTCTTTAGCTGATCAAATGCTCTCTGCTGTGCGGATCCCCATTCGTACCTAGTTTTCCTTTTTAGCAGTTTGTTCAATGGGGCTGAAAGTTGTGATGCATTCTTTATGAATCTCCTATACCAGGATGTCATACCTAAAAATCGTCTCAGTTCCTTTGCGTTTTTAGGCGTATCAAGCATTTCTATGGCCGCGATCTTTTCAGGATCCGTCCTAAGTCCGTGTTTGTCTACAATATGTCCCAAATATTTGAGGCTTTCTCGTGCGAAGTGACATTTCTCCCAATTTGGTACTAGATTTGCCTCTCTCAACCTTTTCAATACTTCTCGTAGGAGTTTAATATGCTCTTCAAATGTTTCCGCTATGATGATGATGTCGTCCAAATAGGCGAAGACGTTTTGTGCTAAATCTGGTGTGATTATTTTATCTAGGAGTCGTTGAAAGGTAGATGCTGCCGCATGTAGGCCGAACGGCATAACCACGAACTCGAATAGGCCACGACCCGGTACTGTAAACGCTGTGATCTCGCAACTTTCCTTGGTTAATGGAACCTGCCAATAGCCATTTTTCAAATCTATCGTTGATATATATTTTGCTCCCCTTAGCTTGTCGAGTGTTGCGTTTACCTGCGGAATGGGGTAGGCGTCTTTCTCTGAGTTATCATTCACTTTTCTGAAGTCTATGCAAAATCGATGCTTCCCGTTCTTCTTCTTGACGATTACAACTGGTGAATTCCATGGGCTATTTGAAGGTCTTACTACTTTATTCTCGAGCATCATATCTAGTTCTTGGTTCATAATTTCTTGCTTCGCTGGATTGCATGGTCTGTGTTTTTGTTTGATCGGGTTTTTATTTCTCATACGAATGGTATGATCAATCAGTGGGGTGACCCCTTTTATTTCCGCGAATCGTCCTTTTCCCTCTTCGATGATCTCTTGTAAGGTTTCCTCTTCCTCCGATGATAACTCCGCTAGTCCTTGAAAGTTTGTTACTGTGCAGATGTCCGGCCCCTTCCCATACCCTGGTTGCAGTACTTTGTTATCCAGAATGATTTTAATCTTCAACCGACGCAGCATGTCCATACCTAGTAGTATATCGCACCCCAGGGTATTCATGATGTGGAATCGGTGGTGCAACTCACGTCCCAAAATCTCGATGTTGCCTGTTGCTTGGCCCGTGAGGGTCGTAACGGAGCCATCTGCTAGTCCTGCTGAGCTGTACCCGTCCGAGACCTGCCATTCTTCTTTGATGCATGTGTCTTTGACCTTGGCACTGATGAAGGAATGTACTGAGCCTGGATCCACTAGAGCTAGAAACTTTTTATATCCTATCCTTGCTTCAACGTAGTATCTGGATTCTTCTGGGGCCGGGTTGGTGGTATTCCGGCCCCTTTGTCGTTTTCCTGTTTCGGACAAGGACAATCTCTGCTCAGGACATTATCTTTACCGCACCATGAGCAAAATCTCTTTGATGGGTTTTTGCAGTTGAACCTTGTATGACCTCTTTGACCGCATCTCCAGCAATGTGTCTTGCCATCATAAGTTGGAGCTATGGTCATTGCACTACCCCTAGAAGGTAAGCGAGACTCTCTGGTATCTTTATTCATTTGTTTCAACGTTTCTTCCAGTTCTTCTGTCCTCTGCATCAGCTCTGAAATAGTCGCAACGCTTGACCGCTGTATGTATAGTCTATACTCTGCCTTCATCTGATAGAACAGAGTATCTAGTTGTCTTTCAATGTCATACCCTCCTCGTCTGCGCATTAGAGTGAGCATTGAAGTTATAAATGACCGTACTGATTCCGATGATTCCTGCCGTCGTTCTGTTATTCGCTGTGTAAGGTTGCGTAATTCATTCGGAGATAAAAAATATGACCTCATGCTTTCCTGTATATTTCTCCAATCCATATCGCTGCCGTTCATGTTTCTGTACCATAGCTGTGCGTCTCCTTTCAAGAGTTCTGGCAGTCCCGAAACTAATGCCTCGTCTGTCATTTGGTATGCTTTTTGTAGTTCGTTGACCCGTTCCAGGAAAGAGTATAGGTCTTTACCATCAAAATGACAATTCCACTTCCTCATAGTTTCCAGAGTACGTATGTGATCGGGCACTGCTTGTTCTATGATGATGGTCCTTTCAGCTGTGGATGTACTAGCGGCTCCTGCCGTCTGTAAACTCTCTTTCGTATCCTCTGTTTTTGCCAACTCTTCATTGAAAGTTGCAGGATCTTCAGGTTTATCTGAAAATTCTTCGGGGTGACCCCGGACAAACTGTACTAGACGTTGTCTTAACGTGGCCATACTGCCGGTAGTATCTAGCTGGTAGCTGTTCAACTCTGCAATGAGTTCGATTTTCTTCAACTGGTAGACCCAAGAAACTGGTGCCATCTCGACTTCTTAATGGAGAACTAACTTTTACATATGAAAATACTAGCCTAGAATCAGCGAATTAGCCTGCCTGTTACAATTTGTCTGGGCGCCATGTAACTGAGGGATTTCAGGATGTCGGGAATTCTAGGTGGGAATGACAATTGAATACAACGAAGTTGGAATAAATGATATATATTAAGAATAATATGTACAGAAGAATTAATAATGATATATTCAATTGCCCTCAGGCCTTGGCTAATTCACTGCTACTCTAATACACTGTAATAACCCTAAAAACTGTTGATAGAAATACAATTCATCTGAAGTTACTTGAACGGAATAATACGGGTACTGTTCTATTCATCTCAAGAGCTCCTTGCGATGAGCAGCACAGCGACTGGCTAGTGAACTAGTCTGTCAGTGGACTCCTGACAGAGACATTTGATGGAGCTCCCACCAAATGCCTTCACCCCGGTCGGTTTTCGCGGGCGGGTTATACAGGATACAACATCCTAACTAATCTTACATATCTTGGTGCTCCCAGGATGCGAAGATTTAGGATGGCTGATATCCAGAGCTCCTGGATAACATTTCTGCCTCGGTGCTCCCGAGGTCTATCTATCACGACTCTAGAGCTCCTAAAGCCGAGAAAGATCGAGAGAGTTAATACTTGGAGCTCCCAAGATTAACTAGTGAGTTGAGCCCGAGCTCCGGGCCGACTGACTCTGCTTCTGCGGTTGGGCTGGTTTCCTTCCTATGGTCCTCTGTTCCGCTTGTGAGAGAGATTGGCGTCCACCTGGCGGTGACTGGTGTAAGCATACAGTTGGCCTGGTGCCTGTGGCATTACTGCGCGGGCACGCCGATGCTTAGCGGGTTGCGGTAGTGTAGGGGTGCCCGTCGCATTAGAATGATTGTAATACGAGGTTCTCATTTGAATACATGAGAATACCCGTCGTTCGACCGCTTAGGCGTGGCGAAGCTGCAAAATGGATCACGCGAGTATCATACCATTGTTTGAGTACTAATTAATCGATGGAAAAGTTACCCGGAAATGTCGTATCAGGTCAGAATATCTCGAATTTGCCAACCAGTATCGCTCAAATGCCGAGATTCGTCCATAAGACTCTCACCCAAAGAACTAGAGCTTCTGCCAATAATGATACGTATCGAATGAAGTGTGTTGTTGAGGCGATCGAGCACTCATAGTTTCCACCTTTGAACAATAATAGATGTGTGCGAATGGAGTAAACTAGGAAAATGATGGAAAAAGAAGAAAAACATTTTGTTTTGTTTCGTTGAGTTTTGTTTAAGGGAAGAACAAAACAAAATGATGTAATTCCATCTATGTTGACGATAAAGAAAACTGAACGAAACGATATTAATGAGAGAACCAATCGAAAATGAACGAAACTAATCGAAATTATGCGAGTTTTGTTTCGTGTAATATTACGTTGAGCCCTTCTGATTACGTTCGGTTTCGTTTCCCTCCAACATAATCAAAAGTGATTTTGTTCACGTTTCGTTCCCCAAAAACAAAATTCAACGTATTCAGAATGCTAGGATTCCGTTTAGATTTGTTCATTGATATTAGATATTAATAATGTTTTGTTCAGTTTCGTTTATCATCAACGTAAACGGAACTATTTCGTTTCGTTTCGTTTATTTGCTAAATAAAACGAAACAAAACGAATATCCCGTTAAAAACCCTGCTTTTGAGTTCCCCATCATTACCGTGTTTTGCCTATTATAAGCCATGGCTTATAAATTTTTTTTGGCTCCCAAGCATGGATTATATTTGCAGGGTGGCTCATAGTTCCAGAAGACTTATTTATCGTCAAGTATCTGAATTCATTTGGATCAAGTATAAGAACCAAGTGTCACTCAAATTCACAGATGACATGTCAATCAAATTCAATAAAATGTTATTGGGAAATGGTTTTCACACATTACTGCATACACGGGGTTTCAGATATTACTGGAAACTCTCTCAGCACTTTGTCCACAGTTGAGAGATATCTTATTACTGATATTCATCGATCATGTGAATTATGCTCACTGTTAACTTTCTGACATATGATCAGCGATGACTCGCCGAATTGACAATCTATCTGTAATAAAAAAGTACCTCACCCACTGTTGAAGGGAGGAACAAGCATTATTCACCGTTGAACGTACATTTTCCTCTCAAGATCTGGCTTTCATTCGAATGACTTATACTTGGGGGTGGCTTATATTTGGAGAGTGGCTTATACTTCCATCATCTGGCTCACTACAGCTCATATTTGGAGGGTGGCATATATTTGGAGAGTGGCTTATAATAGGCGAAACACGGGACTCCCATGACAATCTTTTGGCAACCTCGCGCTTGAAAATTCT
Source organism: Eretmocerus hayati (assembly GCA_029851415.1). Taxonomy (NCBI): domain Eukaryota; kingdom Metazoa; phylum Arthropoda; class Insecta; order Hymenoptera; family Aphelinidae; genus Eretmocerus; species Eretmocerus hayati. The sequence goes on along the minus strand of CM056744.1, from coordinate 72,094,792 downwards.
AAGAGATTAACAAGGGCCCGTAGGAAAATGTGAGGGATAATCCCGGAGCACTCCACATATACAATCCTCCAACAAACTCAATTTAAACATTCTTGGCGATTCCCTGAATTTTTTCCGTAAGGTTCCTAAGAGCTCCTTAGGAACTCCCCGAGAGACTTCTGAGAGGTTTCTGGGATATGCCTGATATGTTCCTGAAACATTGCTGAAAAGTTTCTGAAATTTTTATGAAATTTTCTTCCAAATGTTTCTGAGATATTCCAGGAATGTTCCTAAAATGTTTCTGAAACGTTTCCGGGACGTTACTGAAACGTTCCTGGAATGTATCCGGAATGTTTCTGGAAGGTTTTGGTGCAGAATTCCAAAAATCTTCCTTCGAAACAGTTCTGCAATACTGCACGATGAGTTTACTCTCCACATATCGGTGGAAGGTCAATAGTGCGCGCGCATAATCGAGGATTTGAATGTCAAGATGTGAGCGCATGATCCAGCGCAAGCGCTCTCTCTCTCTATCTCTCTCTCTTCTTTCTCTCTCTATACTTTAATGTCATCAAAAATGGAAGGGTTGGTTTCAATATCACGTCACAAATTGTTTACGCGCATACGCATTTTACACGCAGTTAAGATGTGAGCGCATGATCCAGCGCAAGCGCTCTCTCTCTCTCTTCTTTCTCTCTCTATACTTTCACGTCATCAAAAATGGAAGGGTTGGTTTCAATATCACGTCACGAATTGTTTACGCGCATACGCATTTTACTCGCAGACGCATAGAATCAGGCCAAGTGTGGGAGGAAGCGGAGAAGCACATCTTTGCATCCCTTCTATCAACTACGGGCACGCGCGTACGATTTTCCCCGAACACCATGCAACCTCTCTGTTGTACTCACCCCACTTATGAATATTATCCTACTCTAAGTACGCATACGTAATTCTCGTCATTAAGTGGGTTGGTAGTGGGGGTTCCTTCGAATACCCCGGAATATGCCCAGGAGGGCACTTCTTCTGCTTCATTTTTTGTTCTAACACTATGTATCATTTTGTACCCTTTTGATATCACAATAAACCCAAACATAACGCCTCAATATCAACTTGTTCTATCAATCAACCCACAAACATATTACAAAGTGGTGACAGCGGTGTTGAGTTGAGAGGCAGTTATTTGAAATATTCAATTCTCCAAATTTTGGAAAACCAATTTTTTTTCGAAAATTTTGGAAATTTCTGATAGTCGGTTTTGTTGAGAGATGGAATTTCACTCAAAAGTAATTCAAAGAACTGAGGTTGAGTGAAAGTGATTGGAACAGTTCTGTGCTTATGTGCAGCTGATTAGTGTTCATGAACGAATGACGTGCTAAAGAATCGGAATATCGTTCTGTCTATATCTACGAGATCGGCATTCAACAACCATTGAATTCAAACAGAGTGATTCATTTTTCCTTATGGGAACCGAAAACACGTTCCAGTGTTAGGGAAATCGAGTTGCAACATCATAACGAGCTGATTCTGGAACTGAAAACTGTCAGGACTGCAAACAGGTACACGCCAAGTTCTCTGGGAAGTTTTGATTCCTGAAGAACAAAAACTGTCGTGCTCGCAAGCTGCCGAAGCTGCAAATCAGTGTATCTCCAGACTGTTGAACTTACAAACTGCTGAGACTGCAAGCTCGCGATTGCAGGTTGCTGAATCGCAGGTTGCTGCAATTGCGGATTTCTAAATCGCAGTTTATTGCGATTGCGGATTGCTGAATCGCAGGTTGCTGTGCGTGTGGATTGCTGAAACGCAGGTTACTGTGATTGCGGAGTGCTGAGTTGCAGATTACTGCGGCTGCAGGTTGCTGAAGTAGTAGGTCGCTGATGAACTGCAGCTTTGCATCGAAAATCGGCGCATCTCGACAAAGTGACTTGTGTACAGTATTGAGCGTTCACCGGTGATACGGTAACGTTAAGTGATTGAGGCGAAGTGCTCAGGTCAAATCGACATCATTCGTGTTTGTGCCTTGGTATCTGCGACGCACAGTGAAATTTTGAATGAAGTGCACGGAGTGATACCGATTCCGCGAAAGTGCTCTATAGTCGATAATTTGTGTGAACGGCATAACGTGGCGCTTCATAGTGTTGTGTGTTTGCCGCTTACAGCGACGCTTTGAGTACCAGTGGAAATTGGAGATCCGTCATCTGTATTAATTTGATTGAGAACCAAGTATCTGATGAGTATTCAGAATTAACATTTGACCCATAGAACGATACTCATGATAAGGATAATATAGTTACATAGGTACATACTCGTTCAATGTCACCTAGGAATTACGTAGCTATTGCGGACTATTTTGAAGAATACTGTGAGATTAGTAGATTAACGAGCGGAGACTTACTGACTATCATTGGTAGCTTCGATTCGTATTGTGCACGGAATATATCGTATTTTTGCACGGGTGCAATCTCTAGGGAAATAAGTTGTATGGTGTGTTTCGATCGTGGACTATTTCCGGAATATGATCAAGTAATAATAACAAAATATTTGCACGAAATTAGACGTCAAGTTGAGGGATCACTTCTTGCTATTTTTGCGGTGAACATTTAGTGTCAGTGAGGCCCGTTACAGAGTGTGTTCGTTGTATGGATTGAATTTGTAATGAACAGTAGATATTGACTAGAATTTTCCCTCCAGAAACTGAAACGTTCGGGTGGAGTTGGGCGGTTTTACGGATGTCCCCATCGGAAATTCATGCATGCATAACAAGAGAAATATTTTCAAACCTTCGGAATAACGAATTGCATTCGCACGAGTATAGATTTGATATTCTTGTCCGGATACTTGAAAGTTTTTGTGTAACTGAAATTCCGACAATTACAGAACTTTGTATCGGAAAAGAAAGTGGTAGAGTCGTGTGCTTCCTTTGTTTCCCAGATCAAGAGTATTGGTCATCCGAAGAATATTCAATAAATAGGTCACTCCATGTGACTGCTTCTCAAGAACAAGGAATAATTGTTTGTGATTGTTGTGGTCAGCCAGTAGTGGTAAGACGACCCGCGTTTGAATGTATGGAATGTGTACAACGAATAATTGACTCGATGTGACGACAGTCACAGAACTCCAATTGATCAGAATAAGCCTTGATTACATTCTTACACAGAGAGGGCCAGTGGAGGATCTTTTTGACATAATTTCTATACAATAGCCGGAAGGCAGTTGCACGTTATACTATTGAATTCATCGGTGTATTGAACAAGTCTTGCTAAATTCACAGATTGCTATCTCACACACTTGTTTTTCACGAATTGGATATTAAAAACCATTATTTCAACGAGTTAGAGATTCACAAATGAAATGTCGTTAGGAGATAAAATCCGTTCGGACTATTTAGATGACTTAGAAAGTATAGTAGAAAGTCAGAAAATAGCTATTAATTATCTCGCACGGGAATTTGGAAGTCATTCGCGTATGCTGGACAGGCAGGCAGAGCTCAATCAGAATTGCGAACTCAGAGCAGCGAATCAATTTAAAGGTATTGAAAACCTTGCTGACAAATTGAAAAGAATTGTGAAGCTTTCGAGTGAAAAAATTCAAGAATTAGATTCAGAGTTTGAACGCTCACAAAAAAAAATTGAGGAATTAGAACTGCTTATTGAGGATAAAGAGGTGAAAACAGAGGGTGGAATTGAAGATCAAGAATAATATGACAGAAAGGGCTATCTCACTGGTGAAGGAAAATGATGGGTTTTTCGAGAGTCAGTTCAGTGGAAATGATATCTGTGAAGTAAGGTCGATTAGGATTGTGGAAAATACACATAAATTACGGAATAATTTAGATATAACGCTTGTAGCATTGTGTGAGGAAGTCGCAGAGAAGAAAACGAAATTGCAAAATTTACGTGATAGAATTGATAAAATTACGGCAGTAGTAAAAACCCAGTAAATTACAATTACTATTTATGGAATCTACGCACAAGCATTTTTCACATTCTGACAAGCTAAGTTGTCAAGTTGAACATAAATGTAAATTATTGTTAGATTGGGCTTACATAGGTCTACTGAGATACTTTTCTACGAATAATTTTGTCTACATTGATGATCTTATCATCAACTGATAGGATACTAATTTTATAGGAGTATCGTATACCCTTGAAGCATATACAATAATTGAAATAATAATTTTCCATAAGCTTGTCTAGTAGGTAAACTCTAAAATGTCACGAACGCGAGAATTCAGACCGCCGAGGAGGTCACCGCGACTGAATCAGGGCTCAAGAGATAGCGTTGGGTCCGGATCAAATACAACATTGGAACTTAACCCTGAATCTAGTGAACAAACTGGGAATGACTTGAACATCTTTCATGAACCATTGATTGAATCACAAAATAATGGCGTTGGAAGTTCTGGAGAAATGAGTGCTAGACTTTTAACCATTTCTGAGGCAATTAAATTACTACCAATGTTTAATGGTAAAAATATTCCAGTATCAACATTTATTCGTGAATGCACGGATTTAGAGTCTCTATTGAGTGATTCAGACAAATATATTTTTATTCGTATTATGAAATCAAAGGTAACTGGAGAAGCTCAGAGATATGTCGAAACAAATACATATAATTCCTTGACAACACTTTTCAATGATCTGAAACGTGCCTATGATCCATGTAAAAATTTTTTCGGTCTACAATTAGAGTTATCTAAAATTGTGAAATCAGAAAATGAATCAGTTGCTGAAAATGGTCTCAAATTTTCACGAATTCAAAATAAAATGCTTGAAATATCTCAAACCAGTTCGAGTGAAAATCGCAATATAGGCCACAGAGAGACAATCATTAAGAATACCATATAATGCTTTATTCGGGGTTTGAGTATGCAATACTTCTACCAGATGGAAGAAAATGATTATAATGATTTGAATAAAGCGATTGATGCAGCAATGCAAATTGAACAAAGATTGAAAGATTTTAACACTCTCCATGGAAAACAAAACGACACTGCTATCGCGGTTCACACCATAGAGCCGAAAAGTGATGATCGGAAATTCGATGATAGGTGTTATACCTGCGGAAGAAATGGTCACTCCGCTAAAAATTGTAGATCACAAAAGAGTGAAAGTTCAAGAAGGCCAAAGCCGTACGATGGGAAATGCAACAGGTGTGGGAGTTACCAACATGTCTCTCGCTATTGTCGTCATAAGAACAAGAAATGTAATTTATGTCAAATAGAGGGTCATCTAGAAAGGGTATGCTTCAAAAAAGCAAAGAGGTTGAATGAGGGAAAAATCAAGAATGAGACTGTCAAAGATAAGTTAGAGGAAAAACGTTTGAACGCGATACCTACTCATTGAGCGAGTGCGTCAGTGAGGCAGAAACACCTGAAAAGCACTCGAATATCAATGACAATAGAATCATATTGACAGTGAACAGCTTTTCTAAGGAAAATGTCCGTCAGTTATGCTCTCGAGTCCTTGTCTTAATTCAGTTGGGAAATTTTTGGTTGACACTGGAGCAGAAGTTAATGTATTGAAAATGAACATGTTAAAATCAGAAATCCAAATCGACAGGTCAAAAACAATCAATCTAACAGGTATCAACGATAATATAGTAAAGACTCTCGGCTATGTTACAATAGATCTAAATGATTCTTTTTGTGGATTCTTTTTAGTTCTTGATGATTTTCCAATAGATTACGATGGGCTTTCAGGTGCTCAATTCCTAAGACAATTAAAAGCTAATATTTCATTCCAAAATAATGTCCTCAAAATCGGAGATGAAGAGATAGAATTTGTACAAATCAATAATATCCAATGCGTTCTGCCTGCTCGATCGAAGGAACTCATTTCAGTGTCAGTCAAAAATCCAAGTATGAATGAGGGCTACGTTAGGAGAATCTATGCTGGACCATGTATATATGTAGGTGAGAGTCTCATATAAAACACCAACGGCGTGGGTCAGCTTTATGCTTGCAATACCAATATGCATGACGTTTCAATTTCTATTCCGCCTATGATTTTGGAAGAATTCGAGACCCAATCAGGAGAGATAAGATACATCGATTTTGATAAGAAACAAGAGATTGTGGCTAGGATGAATTCATTGTCAGAGATCATGAAATTAGACCAGATGAATGAGGAGGAGCGAGAGAGTATATTGAAACTGATAAAAGAATTCCCCTTCCAGTTCCATTTACCGGGTGACAAATTAGGATGTATAAAGAGCATGAAACACAAAATTCGAACCATGACTGAGGTACCAATCAACGTCAGGCAATATAGAAATCCGCAAGCTTTGAGGGGTGAGATTGATAAGCAAATAGAGGAAATGTTAGAACAGGGTACTATAAAAGAGTCAACGAGTGGGTGGAATGCGCCCTTGTGGATTGTTCCAGAACATGACAATGAAAAGGGTGAGAAACAGTGGAGATTGGTCATTGATTGTAGGGCATTGAATAAAGTCACAATTTCGGAGGTTCACCCTCTGCCGAATATTACTGATATTCTCGACAGACTTGGAGGGGCTAAGTACTTGTCGGTACTTGATTTGGCTTCGGAATTTTATCAATTATTAATTGACGAACGAGATTCAGAGAAAACGGCTTTTTCAACAAACAATAAACATTTCGAGTTCCAAAGATTGCCTATGGGATTACGCAATTCGCCAATTTGCTTCACCCGAGCTTTAACAAACATTCTGACAGGCCTAAACAATGTAGATCTGCTCATTTACGTCGATGATATTATTATTTTCGCATCGTCAATAGAGGATCATTATTGCAGAATGAGGAAATTATTAGCACGAATCAGAGATCATAACCTCACCTTCTAACCGGGGAAATGTTCTTTTTGAAAAAGGGAATAACGTATCTTGGTCATGTGGTCGGACACAATGGGGTGAAACCGGATCCTAAAAAAGTGGCTGCTATTCAAAATTTTCTAACACCAAAAAATGAAAAGAATGTTAGGCAGTTCTTAGGTTTAGCTGGTTACTATAGACGTTTTATACAAAATTTCGCTAAAATCACAAAACCACTGACAATGCTCTCCAAGAAGGGGTCAAAATTCGAGTGGGGGGAACGCAACAAGCAGCTTTTGACAAATTGGAAGAAATACTATGCAAAGATATTATTCTACAATATCCTCGGGGTGATCAAATTTTTGTCATAACCACGGATGCGAGCTCCGTTTTGGTGGGAGCAATTTTGAGTCAAGGCCCTCTAAATGAAGATTTACCAATAGCATATGCATCGAGAACGTTAGATTCAGCCGAGCAACGCTACAGTGTAATCGGGCGTGAATTATTGGCTATAATTTTTGGCGTGAAGACATTCCGACCTTACGTTTTTGGGAGGAAGTTCATCCTAGTAACTGATCATAGACCACTTATCTGGGTGAATAATTGTGTTGACCCGTCATCTCGTCTGATGTGCTGGAGAGTGGCACTGAACGATTATGATTTTGAAATTAAATATAAAAGAGGAAGTTTGAACCAGAACGTAGATGCTTTGTCAAGAAATGCACCTGAAAAAACGAATGACACTGAAAGAATAACTTGCGAATCTGACGATGATGATTTGGAAACATACGTTGTTAATGTATGCATGGATATAGTTAAAACTACAGAGTGTAATTGTCCATATTGTTCGACGTTGCTGGCATCAAAAAATGGCGAAGGTACGACTCCGAGTCTAGCAAATGATACTTTACATGGGTCACGGGGTAGAAGTGTTAGCAGTGACACTGGCGATCCGGATGCGCATCGTGCTGGGGTGGCATTCGATGAGGTTACAAACCGAATGAGTAACGACAATCCAGATGCTTGTCGTGATAGGATAAGACAGGAAAACGACACACACAATATCATCTTGAACAAACGATTTTACAGTCGAGATCCCCTTTGGTTGAGACGAGACAATATGGTTCACTGGTTCACAGCCAACTGTGCAGTACAATCGAAAGTGACAAAAGGATTGATAGAACACAATATAATTGACATAGAGACAATCAAATCTCAGGCTCCGAGCCAAGGAGAAATTTGAGTAACAGAATTTTCCAGTAAGAAAATTTCCCACCTTTTTGTAAAAAGGGAAACTGGCGAACAAATTTTCACGTTTGATCTTCTCAAGAGTCTGACCTTATTAAAAACTGTATTAGAAACGAGAAAAGTTAAATCGTTCAGCATAGAAAAATGTTTTGATGTTCTCGAGCAATGCTATTGGCCGAAAATCTTTGAATTTTTTGAGACATGTTTTGAACCTGATAGTATGAAAATTACAGAGTGCACAGGAGAGGTGACCATACCTGACGAAGAGTGTCGACGAGACATAGTGAAAGAAAGTCATGAATCATTGATTGGTGGGCACAAAGGTATTTCCAAAACGTTTCAAAGAATCCGCGGAAACTTTTACTGGCCGAATCTGAAAAAAGATGTGAGCAACTTTGTCAGAGCTTGTCAAACATGTCAGGAGAAAAAGTGAGTCAGGGTGAAAACGCGACAACCGATGGTAATAACAGGTTGCCCAGAGCGAAGATTACAAAAAATACAAATTGACCTGGTCGGGCCTCTTCCACAAACTGAGACAGGGTATAAATCTATTTTAACTTGGCAGTGCGTTCTTACCAAGTATGCAGGCGCAATGCCATCAGTGAACATTGAATCTGAAACGATTGCAAAAAGTTTCGCGCATGACTTCATTTGCAAGTTTGGATGTCTCGACGTGATTCACACCGATCAAGGGGCAAATTTGATTGGTGGTATGATGGAGGAAATGGCTAAAATCTTCGAAATTCGGAAAATCCGAAGTTCATGTTATCACGCTCAATCATTGGGTAGTTTGGGAAGATTCTATCATACTCTGGTCGAATTTTTGAAAGCTTATTCACAATCCAATGATTGGGATAACCTTTTGAAACCGGTTTTGTTCTCATATAACACAAGTACATCAGAGTCTACAGGATTTTCGCCATCCGAACTAATTTATGGTCGAGTTGCAAAGATTCCATCCGAATTTTTGAGTGGCCGAGTGCCAAGAACATACAATCTAGTTTTTGACGATTTAGTGACTCAAATCAGTGATTCACAAGCTCAAGTAGACATCAGATTGAGGGTGATCGAAGAAAAAAATAAGAGGCTATACGATAGGAAACTCAACGTGAAAGAATTTAAAGAGGGAGATATAGTGTACATGCTCAACGAGCCAAGAACAAATAAGTTTGGGGATCGATACAAAGGGCCTTATGAGGTATCAGAAGTTTTGGAGAATGAAAATATGAGGTTAAGGATAGAGCCAGATAAGTATAGAGTAGTTCATGCGAATAAATTGAAATTTGCATGCACTCCTATTGACAGGGAAGAGAAAACCTATTGATTTGAGAGTTAAAATGGTAAGAGATTGGATTTTCATTGGAAGTGTTTAGAACTGTTCCACCACAACTGTTTCACCTAAAATGAAAAATTACCAATTAGTATACCTGTATCAGTAATAAGAACTCAGAAATAAGGATAAAAGATAATGGAATTTTGACTCATCAAACAATCGCCCAGAATCGACCAGAGGACATGTAGGATAAAAGGTGTTGAGACATCTTCCAACTCCATCAGGTGAGCAGAACACTCTGTAGTTGATAGGTTAGCATACTGGTAATATTACTGATCTTTACAACAGCTTCACAGTGACCTAGATACACAAATTAGAATTAGAAAAAACTCAAAAACAAAAAAAAGGAGTTAGTAAGCCAGTACAGCATGCAAGGATAAGAGCATGATAAATTTGAGTTAACATGATAAATTTCGGGTTTTTAGTATACAATTAAATATTGAGATGAAGCTAAGTTTGATATAAACATTTATCACAATTGAGTCTTGTAAGTAAGATTTTGTCACGGAAGGTTTCTTTTTAAAAAAGAGACAAAAATCAGTCAGTCGCTGTAAAAGGTTACAATATGAGAACATTCAAGAAGATAAGATGATAGATATTCAGTCTATAAACAAGAAAAACATGTATAAGAAACTGGAATACCTCTATTTTTTGATATCTTCGAGTAGCTAATCAATTCAAAAATGATAAGATTTAAGAATTTCTTTTTTCCATCAAGAAGCAAATTTAATTAGGAAAGTCCAGATAATAGCAATGCTAGAACACATGTCATCAAGTTGGAATTGATATTAAAGCAAAGTTCAGAGTACAGTCCACAATAAAACAATGGAATCAAAGAAATCTCAACATTTATTTATGAAAAATTAGCCTGTGATTTGATCTTAAGCGCAGATTTTGCACTCCAATTCAATGCAATTTTAGTCCCTGAAAGTAGTACAATGACCACCAAGGGTGACAAGGGCCCGTCAGACCCCTCCTCAGTCGAGTTTGCTATCCAGGGTGACTTAAGCACCGCATCTCTATCATCGATTGGTATTGCTGACATAACCAACAAGCAGCGTAAAATTTTAGGAGGAGTTCTAGAAAGGAACTTAATTGTAAACGGTCCAGCGATAGGTTCAACCAACCGAATCGAGCATGAGATCGAGGTCGAATCTTGTCGACCGATCAAGCAAAAATATTACCCCGTCTCTAAAAAGATCGAGGATGAAATGCACGATCAGGTTCGGAAAATGCTGGCAGCCGGAATCATAGTCAAATCAACCAGTGCGTGGTCAAGCCCAGTCGTGATGGTACGGAAGGCAAATGGTGAATTTCGCTTCTGTGTAAATTATCGAAAATTAAATAGCGTCACCAAAAAAAATGCTTATCCTTTGCCGTATATGGACGCTATTTTGAGGAAGCTCCAAAATGCAAAATACATCAGTACCCTGGACTTGAGCTCCGCATATTTCCAAATCCCCCTTTAAAAGGACAGCCGCCATTTTACAGCGTTCGTAGTTCCAGGAATGGGATTATTTGAGTTCACAAGATTACCGTATGGGGTCTGTAATGGTCCAGCTACCTTTCAAACACTAATAGATGATATAATCGGTCCAGACTTAGAGCCTTACGCGTTCTCTTATCTTGACGATATCATCATTGTGACAGATACGTTTGAAAAACATATGGAGATCCTTGAAATCATTTTAAAACGTATCGCAGCAGCTGGATTAACGATCAACCGAGAAAAAAGTCATTTCTGCAAGGACGAAGTGAAATACTCAGGTGTCTTGGTTAATCGTGACGGATTTCGTCCGAATCCAGAAAAAATTAAACCCATTGTAGAATATCCACCACCAAAAACGGTCAAGCAATTGCAAAGCTTCCTTAGCATAGCATCTTGGTATCGAAAATTCCTCGATGATTTCGCCACGGTCGCAGAACCGCTCACTCGACTTACAAAGAAGAGTGCACCTTTTACGTGGGATGAGGAGCAACATGCAGCTTTCGACCGCATCAAAATTATGTTAGCAACAACACCAGTATTGTCAAGACCTAACCATCAACTCGAATTTCAAGTCCAGACGGACGCAACCAATACCGGGTTGGGAGCCGTACTTGTACAAGTTGTTGATGGAGAAGAGCGCCCCCTAGAGTTCGCTAGTCGCGTACTTACGCCACAAGAACGTAAATATAGCGTTACAGAACGTAAATGCCTTGGAGTTCTGTGGGCGATACGCAAATTTCGTCCGTACATCGAAGGATACAAATTCAAGGTTATCACGGACCACAGCAGTGGATTCGTAACCTAAAAAATCCTTCCGGACGATTAGCACGCTGGGCTCTCGAATGACAAGACCAAGATTTCACCGTAGAACATCGACCAGGCACAAAGAATGTCGTACCGGACTGCCTGTCTCAAATGTTCGAAGGAGCGGAAGAAAAAAACGCAGCTACAATTGCTACTGTAAATTTGGTCGAATCGACCGACGACAAATGGTACAAAGATAAATTTGGAGAAGTTCACCGGCGACCGAAAGAGTTTCCGAACTGGAAGATTGTCGGCGATCAGCTGCATCACTACAAGCCGAACGAGTTGCTCGCTGACTTCGATTTAGACAACGATGGGTGGAAGCTTGTGCTCCCCAAAGAAAAACGTTTGAAAGTCCTTCAAGAATGCCACCAAGAAGTGACGGCAGGACACTTCGGACGATTCAAAACACACAAGCGTGTGTCTCTCTATTATTTCTGGCCAACACTTCATCAAGATGCTGCGTCATCTGTAAGAAAATGTACAGTCTGCCAACAGTGCAAAGTAAAACAACTTGCTCCAGCAGGTTTCATGGGCAAACGGTCAATATCACGACCATGGCAATTTGTAGATGCTGACACGTGCGTATTTCCTCGCAGCGTCCATGGTAACGAATATCATCTTGGTTTCATGGACCTGTTCACGCGATGGATAGAATGCATACCCGTCCGGAAAGCCAATGCACAATCGGTGAGAAAAGCATTAAAGAGATACATAATTTTGCGCTATGGAGCGCCAGAAACATTCTTGTCCGACAATGGATCTGAATATTTCAATAAAATTATTGACAAGTTCTTGGAAAAAGGGGAATGGAACATATGACCTTGGCACCTTATTTGCCGCAAGGAAATCTGGTCGAAAGAATTAATCGCACGTTGAAAACAGCGATAATAGCGTCCCTAGAAGAGAAACATAGTCGCTGGGATGAGCACATTCACGAGCTCACCTTCGTGTATAATTCGGCTGTCCAGGAATCGACGAGATTGAGTCCAGCTTTCCTAAATTACGGAAGAAATCCGACACCCCCCAAGAACATGAAACGTCTAATTGAACAAGCGTCCGCACAGCAAGAGCTTACACGGTCGTTGCAAGAATGGCAGAAACGAATGCTTCGATTGTCAGAAGCGCACTTAGTCGCAGCCGGCAACTCCGGCCGAGCGACCGAAATACAAGCTCAATATTTCAATGCAAAGCGACGCGATGTCCAATTCAACATTGGAGATGCGGTTTGGAAACGCAACCGTGTACAATCAGCCCAAGCCCAAGGCATTCCGGCAAAGCTTGTACCGAGATTCGACGGTAAATTTGTAATCACCGTTCGATTAGGCTCAAATGTATATGAAGTAGCCGATGAGTCAGGCAACCCGGCCGGCAAAGTACACGTCAAGGATTCGAAACCTCACATCGACGGAGAGGAACCACAGGAGGAACCCACGCCCAACGAATCGACTGCCATTCCAGCGGAAGACACATTGATGGACGACGAGGGAAGAGTGCGTGAGCTCCGATCCGCGAATAGGTTAGTAGCGCTAACCGTAGAAATAAGTTTTAAAAAGCGTAAAGTAGGGCGACCGCGAAAAACGCAATTACTTGTCCGTAAGAAAAATGTAGAATTCGCGCCGTCAATCAACAAACCAACATCTGTTAGCGAACCGAGTAAAGAACCACCACCAGAAGAAGTTCCTAAAAGGAAACGTGGTCGGCCGAAAGGCTCGGTAAAGAAAAAAGTTGATCAACCGGTCGCGGAAATATCACCGATTAGGACACGAGCGAGTCGTCGTCAGGCGCAATAACATTTGTGCTTTCGTTATTTTCGCTGACAATTTTTTTGTTTTTTTTTACCTCTTTTGCATGAGGATTGAGAACAAAAAAAACGACGCACGCTTTGTTTCATTTGTCGCAGGACCATGGCTGAGGCAACAGAGGATATGAAAGGGGAGGAGCAGCAGTAGGAGCTGATTCTAGAGGGAACGACTGACTCTAATAGGGATGACCACTCTCGGGAGGAGCTGGGAGACGGTCGGCCAACCGTCCTAGCTGCACGAATCATCTATGTGCCCTCCCCAGATAGTCTAAGCGCAACCCTCAGAAGGGTCACATTAGTCGATACACCATCTACCTCGGCATCAGCGACCGCAAATACCACCGGCGCTTCCGCAACATCAACGTCCGTGATAAACAATTCTTTTGCTGCACTGTCCGAACCTGTGGACAGCTTGGACAACCAATCGTTCGAAAATCAGGACAATCAATCGTCCGAATCGTCCGAAAATCAGGACAATATAGAACAATCGTCCGAAAGTGGACAAGGAGTCGTCCGATCTCTCGGTCGAAATGCATCACTTCCGGAAAGGGATCTCTGCCCCGCTCACGTCGTTGAAACGATGATCGACGAACACAAAAAACAAGCGCACCATCTCGCTATCCGGGAGAAAGGAATGTTTGATTTGTGCGCATATTATGAACCAGTCCATGGAGAAGCCGAACCGTCGATCTTTGGAGAAAGACTGGACTATGTCCGAGAAAAAAGAGAGGAGCGGGAAGCGGTCTTGCGAGTCATTCGTGAGAGAGAGAGGAGACAACGAGTAGAAGAGGAGCGTGAAGAGCTCCAAAGATTGGAACGAGAAAGAATCGCGAGGCTAGAGCAGGAACTGGCTCGAGCTCGTCGTTCTGAAGAACAATTAAGACATGCGTCGGCGGAAGAGATCGCAATCGCGAGGACGAACGCCTCGTTCGAGCATAGTCGTCAAGATAGATTCAGACAACGTCGTGGAAGTGCTCTTCGTTTTGACGATCATCCAAAGTGCCCACTGTGCGGTGCCGTAGACGTCCATAATCCAGCAACTTGCTACAACGCGGATCTACATCACCAGTGATATCAAGATATATTGTATGTTGCTAACCATTGGTACCATTATCGAGTCGACGTAGAAGATACAACGGGATTCGTGGTACCTGGAATAGAACATCCATTGATAATTTTACCTGATGTACAAGATCGGATCCCAAACAGTACTATCATACAAGTCATGAAAGACACGAAACTCCTAATAAGATACACACAAGCACTGGGAGGTAATCCAGATTTGAATGATGAATTTTTGTCTGATTTGAAAGATTTGATACACGTAGAATCGAAAATAATGCACGTAAGAGCGGATGATTTGAATATGATATTAGAGATTAGATTTGGAAATTGTCATGATAAACTGAAAGATAATAATAATGAGGGAATTTTTCATTGCATCAACGCAAAGCACACAATTAAGATATATTCTCATGAAACTTCTCCGCGATGCAAAATTTGTCTTGAAAGTTTGCAAGAAGAAGTGAAACACGCTATCGAATGTAAACTTTGTGGGCAGCATTTTTTTGTCAACAGAGATAAAGTCCTTCAAGGACAAGAACAAGAAATTTCCGAAGAGAAATTGAAAAATTTCTCCGTCACTTTTGGAAGCTAGTTATACTTCGAAAGATATTTCACAATGATTTACACAATAAGTATATAATGAACGCTACCAGGTTATGTTTTATATATAATAATCAGTAACGAGTTGGACTAATGGTTCGATAAAAGTTGTACAAACTAAGGAAATCAGTGCGTAAGAATCGGGAATTCTTATGCAAATGTTCATTTGTATTCACATTCTTCGGATAAGGGGGGAAGGTGTCACATATCGGTGGAACGTCAATAGTGTGCGCGCATAATCGAGAATATGAATGTCAAGATGTGAGCGCATGATCCAGCGCAAGCGCTCTCTCTCTATCTCTCTCTTTTTTTTCTCTATCTATACTTTTATGTCATCAAAAATGGGAGGGTTGGTTTCAATATCACGTCACGAATTGTTTACGCGCATTCGCATTTCACACGCAGTTAAGGTGTGAGCGCATGATCCAGCGCAAGCGCTCTCTCTCTCTCTATCTTCTTTCTCTCTCTATACTTTCACGTCATCAAAAATGAAAGGGTTGGTTTCAATATCACGTCACGAATTGTTTACGCGCATACGCATTTCACACGCAGACGCATAGAATCAGGCCAAGTGTGGGAGGAAGCGGAGAAGCACATCTTTGCATCCCTTCTATCAACTACGAGCACGCGCGTACGATCTTCCCCGAACACCATGCAACCCCTCTGTTGCACTCACCCCACTTATGAATATTATCCTACTCTAAGTACGCATACGTAATTCTCGTCATTAAGTGCGTTGGTAGTGGGGGTTCCTTTAAATACCCCGGAATATGCCCAGGAAGGCACTTCTCTTGCTTCATTTTTTGTTCTAACACTATGTATCATTTTGTACCTTTTTGATATCACAATAAACCCAAACATAACGCCTCAATATCAACTTGTTTTATCAATCAACCCACAAACATATTACAAAGTGGTGACAGCGGTGTTGAGTTGAGAGGCAGTTATTTGAAATATTCAATTTTCCAAATTATGGAAAACCATTGTTTTCGAAAATTTTGGAAATTTCTGATAGTCGGTTTTGTTGAGAGACGGAATTTCACTCAAGAGTAATTCAAAGAACTGAGGTTGAGTGAAAGTGATTGGAACAATTCTGTGCTTATGTGCAGCTGATTAGTGTTCATGAACGAATGACGTGCTAAGGAATCGGAATATCGTTCTGTCTAGAAATGATACATAGTGTTAGAACAAAAAATGAAGCAGAAGTGCCCTCCTGGGCATATTCCGGGGTATTCAAAGGAACCCCCACTACCAACGCACTTAATGACGAGAATTACGTATGCGTACTTAGAGTAGGATAATATTCATGAGTAGGGTGAGTGCAACAGAGGGGTGGCATGGTGTTCGGGGAAGATCGCACGCGCGTGCCCGTAATTGATAGAAGGGATGCAAAGATGTGCTTCTCCGCTTCCTCCCACACTTGGCCTGATTCTATGCGTCTGCGTGTAAAATGCGTATGCGCGTATACAACTCGTGACGTGATATTGGAACCAACCCTTCCATATCTGATGACGTGAAAGTATAGAGAGAGAAAGGAGAGAGAGAGAGATAGAGAGAGAGAGCGCT
Organism: Eretmocerus hayati; assembly: GCA_029851415.1. Taxonomy (NCBI): domain Eukaryota; kingdom Metazoa; phylum Arthropoda; class Insecta; order Hymenoptera; family Aphelinidae; genus Eretmocerus; species Eretmocerus hayati. Next base: position 72,078,121 of record CM056744.1, on the reverse strand, counting down.
TGCGCTGGATCATGCGCTCACATCTTAACTGCGTGTAAAATGCGTATGCGCGTAAACAATTCGTGACGTGATATTGAAGCCAACCCTTCCATTTTTGATGACATGAAAGTATAGAGAGAGGAAGAAAAGAGAGAGATAGAGAGAGCGCTTGCGCTGGATCATGCGCTCACATCTTGACATTCAAATTCTCGATTATGCGCGCGCACTATTGACCTTCCACCGATATGTTACACCTTCCCCCCTTATCCGAAAAATGTGAATACAAATGAACATTTTTATAACAATTCCCGATTCTTACGCACTGATTTCCTTAGTTTGTACAACTTTTATCGAACCATTAGTCCAACTCGTTACTGATTATTATATATAAAACATAACCTGGTAGCGCTCATTATATGCTTATTGTGTAAATCATTGTAAAATATCTTTCGAAGTATAACTAGCTTTTAAAAGTGACGGAGAAATTTTTCAATTTTTTTTCGGGAATTTCTTGTTCTCGTCCTTGAAGGACTTTATCTCTGTTGACAAAAAAATGCTGCACACAAAGTTTACATTCGAGAGCGTGTTTCACTTCTTCTTGCAAACTTTCAAGACAAATTTTGCATCGCGGAAAAGTTTCATGAGAATATATCTTGATATTACTGGTGAATGTTGGTTGGTACAATAATGGTATTCCCGGTGCAGTGAATCTTTTCGAATACGAAAATTTTGAATTGATTCGGTCGAATGACTGTGACCGTCTCTCGTGTACATTTTGTGCGCAGAGAACGCGTTATTCATGCACGCATTTGTATTTGGCAATATGCCCTTACATGTTGAAAATAGATGTTGATGCGCTGATGGGAATTTGGAGCATGATGGTCTTAGAGACTGATTTACTCCTTGCGCTTTGGTCGTAATTGAATCAAAAGTTTGATCAGAATGATCTTCCTGCACTAGGCAATCGTGAGCATTATTGTCCGTCTCGATCATTTCAGAAACGAGATAATTGTGTTCATCAACCAAACGTGAAAAATCAAGTCCGATGACGTGCTCATTTGCTTTTGCGAGATTGATCTCTGGTGGGACTACAGATGGATCCAAGTCATTAGAGTGTTGACTTTCTGATCCAGCATCATCAGCCATGTCATGAGATGTAAAAATTGCCTCCTTGATGGATGAATTCTGAGCAGCTGATTTGACAGATGAAGAGCTTGAAGAGCCCATCTTGCTCTTTGTCAGTGTGAACTTGCAAGACTCAGGAATCTTTTCAGGAGCATGTGTGAAATTTGCTACCAAAAATCGGTCGCAGGAAGCGTTCTCGACATAAATTGAGAATCTATTGCACAAATTGACATTTGAAAATTGCAATTCAGCCCGCACGAGTGATTGTGCTAATTGGCTAGATACCAAGCGATATAATAGGCTTTGATGGTTTGCTAAATAGGAGTCTAATCCATGACAGGATTGAGAATTGATTGGTCCATCCAAATATGTGTATTTTCTGTTATTATTCTTGCTTAGGATAGCAAAGGGAATTCGGACGATTATAATGTCCGATAAATTATTCGGAAGTACTGCAACTGCATGATTCTTCCGGCAAAAGATGGAATTTTTGACTGGGTAGTGCGCACAATTAGGTGTAATTTGGCACTGTGATTGGAGTTTAGAGAAATCAAAATGATGATTCGAGCGTATCCACCATGGTTTACGCCATTCATGCCCAAATTGGTCGACATAGTCAAGTCCAACGACTGGCAATGAATCAAAAATTGCGTTTGATTGAGCAGTGTGAATTTCCGTCAATACAGACGAATAAGGTCTTTGCTCTGATGAATCATAATTTGATGAAAAGTTATAATGAGGCATTGAATATTTCGACTCTCGTCCGGAAAGAAATTTGGACAATACGGATCATCCCTCCCCCGGAGGTGATCAAGCTTCGTCATGGGGGTCGAATTGATTTGCGTACCTGTTGCAGATTCGTGCATACACAATGAGCACGTACAACTATTCGCACAATTTGAATGTAATCTCAATTTGTCGAAATTATCTACAGGAACTCGATTCGAAGTTGAAATGGAAGGTAAAGCGAACTTTGACTAAAATTGTCAGGTTGGTGGAATCCATGGTCATCCTTCTGCTTCTAGTTAGTGGTGGTGATTTGCGCGCGCGCGGATGTCTCACTTTCTTGATTACGCGATAATCGACTCTTGAAGGCCATAACCCATTCATTGAGCATCGCATCTCGGTGATTTCTAAGCGCAGCGTCGCTATGGAAATTTTTATTTCCGACAAAATCATTGATTTCATAATTGCCTGCGAGGCGTCGCAACAAACGCGGCAATGTTGCATTCCTTAGCTCAAGCTTCGTGAGCATAATTTGCCATCCATCGTCCGAAAGACTTGTAATATATTCCAATAATGAGGGTAAATCCTCTGGATTTATAATGTTAGGATTCATCATGGCAGAAAGAAAAATGACTATAAAAATTGTAAAAAACTGTTTTGAATTCCTCAATCGATCACCTAACTGTCAAAACATTGACCAGAAATATTCAATTCGAGTCGATTGTATCTCGAACACAGAGATTGAGGACGGTGTCTTCAGTCTGCGAACTAAGCATAACCCTGCCGAAAAAAGCAGCTGATTTCTCAGCTGAAAAATCAGCTGAGATCACAGGTGAATTCACAGTTGAGATCTCAGCTGAGATCACAGCTGATTTCTCATGCCAAATTCACAGCTGAATTCTCAGCTGTGATCTCAGCTGATATTTTAAAATTTATTTATTAAAAATAAATTCCTCTCCAAGCTTTCTAGGCTAATTTTTCATGTTCTAGGTGGTTAAGTGTCGCAACTAGATTAAGAAAAAACGTAATTAAATCATTAAAAATTTGCACTTACGGGGATTTGAACCTGGGCCCTTCACCTTACAGCAACTCACTAGCCACGACACTTAGCCGACTGCGCCATCGAGGATGTGTCAGTGGGGGATACAGAACAGGTATATCAGGATTTCGGTCTGTCCTGGATAAGGTTCAGAGTGTAATAAAATAACTGTTATAATATTTGTTAACTCGCTTGACTTGAAGTACTGCTATTTTCGTACTTCATATTTAATTTCGTACTTTATAATTTATGAATGATCCAGAGAAAAAAATACTCCAAAATTAATGGAACAGGTGGAAGGGGGAAATCATTCATATAGCTTTCGGTTTTCTTTTGTTGGGAGGAGAAAACCAACTTTCGGCCGATTGAGCCTTCTCCTTTCTCTCTTGTTGCTTTTACGGCCACGTATATATAAGGTAAGTGTACCTAATATCCCCCCTAAGCCGTTTTGCCCATAGTTTTTGTCCACTCGAATATTTTTCAACGTCCTTTAGCTTACTTTGAAGCTTGTTCCAAGGCCTTCAAAACGAGCTAAGGTAGGTTCAATCTCGACCGACTCGAGCTGAGCCATCACAATTTTGCCAAGAAATGTTTCTTTGCGAGTTTGCAAAAGGGTGTACCCAACGTGCCCCCATTAGCAATTTCCTCAACAGCTCTGGTCTACCTCAACATTTTTTAATGTACTTTGGCTCATTATGAAGCTTATTTTAAGACCTTAAAATTGAGCTAGAGTACGTCTGGTTTCAATCAGTTAGAGACGAGCTGTCTTAATTTTGTCCCCAAAAACGATGTAAGTCGTCGATATAGTGCATGAAATTGTTCTCATCGGCGTGCGACTACATTTGGGGCTTTACTTGTGCTTGACCAAAAATATATTTTCTTCCTATTTTGACGTGACAAATACGTTCTGCGTGATAAAAAGAGTCTTACAGCGTGCCCTCTTGTGATCACCATACGAGGGCATGTTGGATACCTCCGATTTCGGCTTTCTTGTTCTACAAATCATTTCGGTATTTTCCTCATGAATCCTCCCCAAATCCGAGTTTTGCATTTTCGAGAGGAGAATTATTGCAGGTTTCCGAAAGAGGAATCTAATGCGCTGAGGTACGTTAAGACTGATGGCACTGAACGCAATTTCCTTTAGAAATACGAAAAATGGAAAAATCACTTTAACTTTTCTGGGAAACACAGAAATGATTCGGGGTCGATCTAGACTACTTATTTCGTCATATTTCGACATAACGAATGTGAAAAGAATCTGAACTAAGGTTAACTTGTGCCCTTTCTTGAGATCGACATATGGGGGCAAGTTGGGTACACTTACAGTCCCCCTAAAAGATAATGAAGAGTAGGGTGTGCGTTACATCCCAACTCTCGATTTTCCACGATACCATCGTGGATCTACTATCTTTGATATAAAAAAAAAGGCAAAAACTTTTGCCGCTCCCTGTATACGACGTATCCTGTTTTGCCACTCGAACATTATTTCAATCAACATTGAGAAGCCTATTCTGAGAAGTTTGCCCTCCCAACCCTTCGTGTCTCTGAGATCGCTGTCATTTTTTATAGCTTCTTTTAAAGCTGAAAAATTATTAAAATACCTGATTTCTACGTGAAATACCACGAAAAACACGATGAAATTGTCAGTTTTGATTTCCAACGTGACCCCGGTGGGTCACGTTGGAAATCAGTCAACGTGATTTTTTGGAAGAACCGCTAATATCAAGCCGGGGTCACTCTGAAACTCCAAACTGACAGTTCCATCGTGTTTCTCGTGGAATTTCACGCAAAAATGATGTATTATGATAATTTTTCAGCTCTGAAAGGAGCCACGAAGAATCACAGCGATCTCAGAGACAAGTGGGTTGGGAGGGCAAAGTTCTCAGCATAGGCTCTTCAATGTTAAGAAGGATATCCGAGCGCCAAAACAGGATACGTCTTACACGGCACGGCAAAAATTTTTCCTTATTTTTTCATATTAAAGATCGAAAATCCACGATGGTATCGTGGAAAAATCGAAAGGTGGGGAATAACGCACACCCTAACGAATAGTCTTAGTAAATCACCAAAGTCTCCGACCCAGTCCGTCTTGCGTCAGTTTCACGAGAAGCATCTCAAAGATCATAAAAAAATCTATCAATTCATATTCTTCAAAAAAATTCTACCCTCTTTCAGCTTGTCTCAGTTGACGTTGAAAATTCAAAAAAAATTTCCATTAATTAATCACTTGTATCTTCGACGAGAATGATCTGATCGAAAAATCTTGAATCATCTCTTGTAAAATTTCCATGCGACCTTTTTCATCGGAGCTACGAGCGCCGGAAAGAAACTCATTATTACATCGATTCTTACGGAGATACCGAGGCATGCACCACTTTCATCTGTTCAGCCTCCATTCCCAATCCAGAATACATTCCAAAGATAATCGTAATGCGTGTTTCCGAGGTAAAATTCTCTAGTCTTTTAGAATATACTATCAAATTCCCTCTCAGACATGACCTGTGATAGCTTTCAATTTTTTACTCGAAAAACAGGACCAAATGAGAGTGTACTTCCCTAGATCACGTCAGAGACAAAATCTGATAGCATGTTCTGAAAGATCAGAGGAGTTTACATCGGAATCATGCATCCCGATAATTTTTGGAATGTATTCTGGATTGGGAATAGAGGCTGAACAGATGGAAGTGATGCATGCCTGGGTATCTCCGTAAGGATCGATTCAATAATGAGTTTCTTTCCAGCGCTCGTGGCTCCGATGGAAAGGGTCGCACAAAAATTTCACAGGAGACCAAACTTGAAGATTTTTGAATGACCTACAGCATTCCGTTCGAGACTTTACGATCAAATTATTCCCATTAAGAATACAAGTGATTGATTAATGGATAATTTATTTGAACTTTCAATGTCGACTGAGATAAGCTAAAAAATGAGTAAAAATGTTTGAAGTATATGAAGAAATCTACCTAACCTTTATCTTTTGGACCATCCGAGAAAAAAAAATTTTCCCTCCTTGTCGCTTTTGAAACCAATTCCATAGTGTTTTGGTACCTTCAAAATTTGAAAAAAAAGTTGTACCCACCATTCTTGAGAGATGCTAATCCCCTGAAAACAGTGAGGTGGAATTGGTCTATTACGCTTTCGTCACTATTAGACGTTTTCCACATGGATGGATCGTGAATAGTGCAGTATGATGGTTGATAAAGATGTTGGTGCATCCGTTTAATCGAATTCCATTCCCAGAATTGATCCTCTTTCCGTTATACTCATCAAGATTCACTTTTCTTGCGTCCACAGAGTTGTCGGAGGCGTATGCAATTTTTGCTCTCTCAAAGCTTTCCCACTTGAATTATGATAAGCTTGAAGTGTGAAAATGATGTGAGAATTACATAAAAAGTCGACAGCTATAATTCAGACCCCCACGCAGCATGAGAATCTTTCAGAAATCTTCCTGCAAGCTTTCAGGAAAACCCGGGAATCTTTCAGAAAGATTTCACTGAAAGCTTCCCTCAATAAAGATATGTCCCACTTCAGACACCTTTCTGCAAGATTTCATGAAATATTGACGGGAATATTTCGGGAAGCTTTCAGAAACATTTCATTGAAATATTTCAGTGAAATGTTCCTGCAAGATTTCATGAAATCTCCCAAAAATATATGCGTTAATGTTTTATCTGTGGGATCCATATTTTGCTTGATAAGTTTCTTGATCATTCTAATGCATGACTTCATCATTCTTACTCGTACTTCAACTCCATTGTGACGTTGAATCCAAAGCTTCACGTTAGATTCATCCAGGTTTTATGAACTCTTCGATGTACGCGACACCTAACCGATAAGCCGTCCTCCTGTCTTATATACTAACCAGCGTCTATTGTGAACGCTTGCGAGAAAGCCTTTACGCATCTTCAAATAATCTTCACGTATCATTTACAGACCATTATGCATAGCTGGTCCTGGGTATATTATCACACATGACAGATCATTTGATACTACCACCAAATTTCCTGATAGATAGTTTCCCAAAAACCATATAATTCCTGAGAACGAAGTTTGAGAACTAAAGTGTGTTACGCGACATCTATCGGGAATAGAATCTTCCAATGAAATATTCCTACAATCGTTCACTGCAATGTTTCTGGAAGATTCCTACAATCTTTCACTGCAATGTTACTGAAAGATTCCCAGAATGTTCCACCGCAATATTTATGTGTCATATCCTACAGATTCAAGTCGTTAAGAATTACTCCTCGCAATACTTTAACAGTATAATATGTTCTTACCTCGGTTGTAACGGTTTTCGGTATTAATATGCAGTACCCCGTCACATAGTTTTACTCTGAAAGATTTTAGGGAGCTTGCGAGAATCTATCAACAATATCTCAGTGCAAGATTCCTTGGAGAGTACCTGTGGAATGTTCCCAAGAAATATGTACGGAATCAGTCAGAGAGCTTCCACAAACCTATTATTATGATGGCTTTATTTATATGCGACGACTCGTGATTAGCCTAAATTCAAAAGAGATTCGAACAAGTTAGGAAATCAATGAGCCTATATCACAGCGAAGGCTTGTAAATCTTCCAGAAATACTTCAGTGAATTGTTCCAAGAAATCTTCCAGAGAGCTTTCGTGAATCTTTTAGAAAAATTTCAGTGCAAGGTTTCCGAAAGATTGCGTGTAAGATTCTTTGGAATATTTACGGGAGCTTCCGGAAAGCTTCCTCTGAAAAAATGCCACGGAACATTTTGAAATATCACCTGCAATATCCCTGCAAGATTCCTGGGAGATTGCAAAGAAATATTTCATTGATCTCAATATCGTACAAAAATTTCGCGGAAACTCTTCCTAAGAATATTGCATTGAAATCTTCCAGAAAGCTTTCGTAAAGATTTCAACAATATTTCAGTGCAACGTTTCTGAAAGATTACCGGTGAAATAATTGCTAGAAATATTTTCGGAACCTTTTAGAAGGTATTCAGAAATTTTTCAATTTCATTAGGTGCAATTGAGTGGCAGAGAGGTTACTCATAGAGGAATTCCTTGAAATGTTCCCGAAATCTATTGATTTAATGAAAACCAGAATCAAATTGATTTTCCCAGCTCAATCCAAAGTGGTACGTTGCATATCGTGAGTTAGAAGGATAACTCACAGCCACAAAGTGCTCCATCTAGAGTATCAGAACGCGGTGAGTTTTGAAAATCCATCATGGAATTTTTGAAGATTTCCCAGCCTAAAAGAACTGCAAGCACGATGTTATTTGAAACTGGTCTGGAAATGTAGCCCTCCGTAGAAGCTAGCAAACCCTCCAGAAAATTTTGGGGCCTCGTCATGATATAATATTATACTCAATATCGGTGGAACATTTCCAGGAGATTCTCCCCATAGCAGTGAAACTTCACAAGAGGCTTTCGTAACTCTTCCAAGACTTCTCCCCAAAATATTGCACTTACATCTTTCAGAAAGCTTTCGATAATCTTTCAGAAATATTTCAGTGAATTGTTTCAAGGAATCTTTCAAAAAGCTTTCGTGAATCTTTCAGAAATATTTCAGTGCAAGGTTACTGAAAGATTGAGTGTAAGATTCTATGAAATATTTACGGGAGCTTCCGGGAAGCTTTCTCTGAAATATTGCCACGGAACATTTTGAAATATCTCCTGCAATATCCCCGCAAGCTTCCCGGGAGATTGCAATGGAATATTTCCCTGAATCGTTCTTTGAAATATTTCCATGCTGTGTGGACAGTTACGTGAATCATTACCGACCAAAAAAATCAGCTTTCAGGGGCTGGACAAGTTTCCCGAGCTCCTCCCTCGAATAACAATCGTTATAGCCACCTCACCTGCAGTGCATAGTAATTCATCATACGTCAAAGTATGGGCAATAGGATTTGGGAGCGACATCTGCTCATTGTTTGAGTAACAGAGATTTATGTCCTTTTTTGAAGTGATGGGCGCGACCAATTTCGCAAGTTCAACGTCACAGATCTTCGACCAGAATGATGTGTCGCTGCCAAATGAAGAAGCATTTTGATCGTCTATTCTTACTCTTTAATTTCCCATCACCTGATTCATCCTAGCTCGAATGTTATTTTTCTTGATTTACGAAACAGTGGAGGAAGTGAGTATTTTCCAAAAAGTGAGTTACACTTTTCATGGAAGCCCTGTGTTGACCACGGACCTGAGTCGCTACTAGGACAAATGCCTTATGATTAAATCAGGTTTGAAGAGTCAGCTGGAATTTTTTCAAATTTTTTGGGACAGCGTTATTACCTCCAGAGGCCGAACAGTTCCGAAAGACGCGCCAGTTACACTGAAAAAGTACGTTTATCGACGATTCTTCAATTTATATCAAGAGCACTACGCACGTGTCATGAAAAATCGATAGAGTACCATCCTGCCCTGTACCACGTATCCTGTTTTGCTGCTCGGATATCCTTCTTAACATTGGAAAGCCTATGCTGAGAACTTTGCCCTCTTAACCCACTTGTCTGTGAGATCGCTGTGATTTTTCGTGGCTCCTTTCAGAGCTGAAAAATCATCATGATACATCATTTTCACGTGAAATTCTACGAGAAACACGATGGAACTGTCGGTTAGGAGTTTCAGAGTGACCCCGGCTTGATATTAGCGGTTCATCCAAAAAATCACTGATGTCTCACCGGGGTCACTTTGGAAGTCAAAACTGAAAATTTCATCGTGTTTCTCGTGGAATTTCACGTGGGAATCATGTATTTTAATAATTTTTCGGCTTTGAAAGAAGCTATAAAAAATCACAGCGATCTCAGAGACACGAAGGGTTGGGAGGGCAAACTTCTCAGAATAGGCTTCTCAATGTTGATTGAAATAATGTTCGAGTGGCAAAACAGGATACGTCGTATACAGGGAGCGGCAAAAGTTTTTGCCTTTTTTTTATATCAAAGATGGTAAATCCACGATGGTATCGTGGAAAATCGAGAGTTGGGATGTAACGCACACCCTACTCTTCATTATCTTTTAGGTGGGCTGTAAGTGTACCCAACTTGCCCCCATATGTCGATCTCAAGAATGGGCACAAGTTAACCTTAGTTCAAATTCTTTTCACATTCGTTATGTCGAAATATGACGAAATAAGTAGTCTAGATCGACCCCGAATCATTTCTGTGTTTCCCAGAAAAGTTAAAGTGATTTTCCCATTTTTCGTATTTCTAAAGGAAATTGCGTTCAGTGCCATCAGTCTCAACGTACCTCAGCGCATTAGATTCCTGTTCCGGAAAACTTCAATAATTCTCCTCTCGAAAATGCAAAACTCGGATTTGGGAGGATTCATGAGGAAAATACCGAAATGATTTGTAGAACAAGAAAGCCGAAATCGGAGGTATCCAACATGCCCTCGTATGGTGATCACAAGAGGGCACGCTTTAAGACTCTTTTTATCACGCAGAACGTATTTGTCACGTCAAAATAGGAAGAAAATATATTTTCGGTCAAGCACAAGTAAAGCCCCAAATGTAGTCGCACGCCGATGAGAACAATTTCATGCACTATATCGACGACTTACATCGTTTTTGGGGACAAAATTAAGACAGCTCGTCTCTAACTGATTGAAACCAGACGTACTCTAGCTCAATTTTAGGGTCTTAAAATAAGCTCCATAATGAGCCAAAGTACATTAAAAAATGTTGAGGTAGACCAGAGCTGTTGAGGAAATTGCTAATGGGGGCACGTTGGGTACACCCTTTTGCAAACTCGCAAAGAAACATTTCTTGGCAAAATTGTGATGGCTCAGCTCGAGTCGGTCGAGATTGAACCTACCTTAGCTCGTTTTGAAGGCCTTGGAACAAGCTTCAAAGTAAGCTAAGGGACGTTGAAAAATATTCGAGTGGACAAAAACTATGGGCAAAACGGCTTAGGGGGGATACTAGGTACACTTACCTTATATATACGTGGCCGTAAAAGCAACAAGAGAGAAAGGAGAAGGCTCAATCGGCCGAAAGTTGGTTTTCTCCTCCCAACAAAAGAAAACCGAAAGCTATATGAATGATTACCCCCTTCCACCTGTTCCATTAATTTTAAAGTATTTTTTTCTCTGGATCATTCATAGAATTAAATATAAAGTACGAAAATAGCAGTACTTCAAGTCAAGCGAGTTAGCAAATATTATAACAGTTATTCTATTACACTCTGAACCTTATCCAGGACAGACCAAAATCCTGATATACCTGTTCTGTATCCCCCACTGACACATCCTCGATGGCGCAGTCGGCTAAGTGTCGTGGCTAGTGAGTTGCTGTAAGGTGAAGGGCCCAGGTTCAAATCCCCGTAAGTGCAAATTTTTAATACTTTAAATACGTTCTTTCTTAATCTAGTTGCGACACTTAACCACCTCAATCATGAAAAATTAGCCTAGAAAGCTTGGAGAGGAATTTATTTTTAATAAATAAATTTTAAAATATCAGCTGAGATCACAGCTGAGAATTCAGCTGTGAATTTGGCATGAGAAATCAGCTGTGATCTCAGCTGAGATCTCAGCTGTGAATTCACCTGTGATCTCAGCTGAGTTCTCAGCTGAGAAATCAGCTGGTTTTTTTCGGCAGGGAACCAACCAGACTACACTAAATAATCGGCTTGTCTTCTCAGGGAGATTGACAATTGCGAAAAAGGATATTGATTTGATTCGTCACAAAAATTTTAGAAGATGATTTTATATATAAACTTATTTTCATAATTCGATTCTAGAAATTGAGGAATTTTCAAATTTTCGGAACGATTGATTCGAATTTGATTGGAAATTGGCTCTATTTCACGTTTTAGTTGACTATTGATTTCGTCAACATTGATTCTGTAACTTATGGAGTTACACTTGTACATTTCGATTGTACGATTCCGATTTCAGGAACGGTCGATGACCTTATTTGAACGGCACGTGTATTGAGTATTCACTCGAATGCCATCCCATACACATACTAGCATACATTCCCTCATACATACGGGGATTTTACGATTTTTCGGACGATAATATCTACGAAAGTCCATGATCTAACCACTTTGTTTATGCAGAAATTAAAATAATTTGATTTCACACTCGATTTTTTGCACGAAAGACAAGCTATATTGAGTGGATATTATTGTTATTAATTTTGGATGGATTTCTTCTAATCCAAATCGGACGAAAATGAGCTAATGTGCGCTTTCACAAGGCGTCAGTAATTTGAAAATTTCTTAATTCATTTTGGGCGATCGTATATATATATATATATATATATATCATCCGGAGACTCTTTCGCGCTTGATTCGCGGATTTTGGGGAAATTTCATACACTCTTGATATCCACTGACATCAAGTCATAACTATTTCCATACACTGTACGCTGTGGTATAACTATATATACGCACGATTGTAATGTTACTCTACTCAATACATACGCACTGCATTATACCTATATATACGCGTATGCTAATACTTATGCCATGCATTGGCCTGTGCACTCACTGATTCACACATCAATTACACTACACACTGTTCATATTCATCACTGCATGAACACTACAGTAATAATTTTAATGACTATAAGAGGCTATATATCGGACGATTCGATTGTCCATCTCTCTCACTCCTATGATAGAATTTTTCGGACATAAAATCGTTCGAAACGCGAGCTAACGTCTGACCGCGACTTTGTTTTTATGTAATTAATTTTGACACTCGATCGATATGATCGGATATCGATCCATTCTCGATTGATGCCAAAAACGTCAGCAATATCTCCTGACTTTAGCTCGCAAAGACCGAAAAATTATATCTTCATAATTTGCGACTTTGTTTACTTTCCGCCCCTTCGAACTGAGCTTAGATTCCGATCGCGCGACACTCACACACATGTATCTTATTCGCTCACGGGCGACTCTAATATCCAATTTTCTCGGTGCAGCAGACTAATATATTTGAATTTCGATTTGAAAGAGGAAAATTTTTGATTTGCAGCAACAGGATGAATTGGATTGATTTTCGGATTTTTTGATCGGACGCCAATGTGACGCACGCGATAAAATTTCAATGAGATTTTGGTGAATTTTTCTCTGTGCACCGACGTGACGCGCACAATATAACAAAAATCTAATTTGCCACGTAAAAATTTGAATGCACAGAGAAGATAAATTTTCAAATGATTTGATGATTTTTAGATCTCTTCTGTCTGGTGCCAATGTGACGCACACAAACTGATTTTAATTGAATTTTCGGGAACTTTTATCTGAGCATCAATGTGACGCACGAAATTGGAATAAATTCCGAATTTGAAGGAAGAAAAATTTGCAGAGAGCTTGCAGAAGAATGAATTTGATTGATATTAGGAGTTTTATGTCTGGGCGCCAATGTGGCGCACGTAATATGATTTTAATGATTTGAATTTTGAATTTTAATCAGGAACTTTGGTCTGGGCGCCAATGTGACGCGCACAAACTGATTTCAATTGAATTTGAATGAGCAGCAGAGAAATGATTTTGATTGTTCCAGGTTTTTGTGGTCTGGGCGCCATGTGACGGCTGCTAGATTTGCCTAGTTGATTTAGCCGCACATGCTGGGCTGTGTGCAATGCCCAGCAAATTTGTATATAATAATTGTAACTGGAACTCTGCATCTGCTGCTTCTACTGCATATCTATATAGATATATATATTGCTGCTATCGCGCGCGAGAGAGATTGGGTATGGAGCGCGCCAAATGACTAATCATGATTTTAAGATAATAAAGAGACAAGTTTATTCAAATAATAAAGACCTGGTGCACATGAGGCACATCGAGCGCGAGCACGAAGAGAGCAAAGGGTGAAGCCCAAAAAGAGAGAGAGCAATTCAAGGCTGTACTCACAAATGTATATTCTCTATCGGCCGCTCGCATTGTAATTGTTCTATGATCGGACGATGTCCAGGGCGCAGGAATGGGTCGCACGCAAGGTTGATCTAGACCGTCGGATGATCGGCAAGACGGGCGAACAGAGTCTGAATTTGGCGCAACGCGCGATGCCGGTCAGCTGATTAGCTTGGACGAGAGGGGCGCGGTGCGGCGATTCTGAAGGTTCGATGATGATTCGCGACAAACGCGTGATTTTACTGTCTCTCTCTCTTACATGTATAACTTACTGCTCTCTCCTCGGATGCTCTGCTACATTCTGTAAGAAAGTTATATGATTACATTGATTAGGAACAGGAGAGAGAGAGATGATGGTTGAGATTATCTACTCAACCATCACATCCCCTCCCCCAGACGCTGTTCAGCCGGATGGCGTAGCAGCTCGAGAAATATTCTCTCTCTATCCGGGCCATAGATGGAATGGAATTGTCCGAAATCAACGTAGACTGATTTGAAAATTGAAATGGAGAAAGGGAAATTGTTAATTCTTTACAAAAAATGTGGAAGATGAGATTGAAAAGAAATTTCCTAAGGGGAAGAATGAATTAAATGAATGATTGTGGTTCTGGTAAAGTCACTCGATTGCTCTCTTGAACGAAAATTTAGACTAATCGCTAACATCCATCCATTCAAACTTTAGATTATAAATGATTGTACTTATATCGTACGAATGAACTGTGCGTAAAGATTTCTGCACACGCACTGAAATACGCAACGCACTAAAATACCATTCCTCTAGGATGAATGAAGTTCCATACTTATTCCGAATAAATATTGATTCAAAAGTAATCTGATGAATTTTATGTTAATCGGATTGGTGAAAATAAATTCAAGGATCCTCTCTAATTATCCGACTTGGTCAAACTTTCGTTCGATAAAGGTCATTGGCTATTCACCCATTGGGAATAAGTTATTGAATGGTTAATGATTTTGATGAGATATTTATAAAAACTCTTAAGATCTGTATTCGACCGATTCTTGCCACTAGGTGGCGCATCAAATGTTATATCTCCTGAAATGAATTTCTTCGAGCTTTATCATCATCCCAACAAGAAATTTCTTACGATAATCGACAGATCTTCTCGCCATTTTAATGTCGGACCTCGATTAGTCAATTCGTAATAGAAATTCAAGCTCTAATTCCAATTTTTCATAAAATAAGGAGGCATGAAACCCTTCCTCGCAAGCGGCCAAATAGGTCCTCGACTGATATATGAGGCTCGGAAAGTCGCATATACATGCAATATCAGTGCGAGCGATACAATTGAGACATGATAATGAAGTGCGTTGTTACCTTAGATATAAATAGCGAGTATCTTAACTACATAAGAATGGAATAAGCGACTATTGTTAATAATAGTAATAACTATTGATCCCCCAACTCGAAGGAGTAATTTGAATAAATATTTATCTGATGTGAATAATCTTTCCATGGTTGGCTAACATACCATGTGAAATAAATTTTGCTTTTAGTTATCTATGATATTCAATAGGAATGAATATTTCTTTGGAATGAAGTTTATTTCATCCTTCTGAAGGAATATTCATTCATTTTGAATATTAGTTATTCATTTGAGCATCGCAAATCGTTCAAATGAGTTACTTACGATAAAATCATCATGAGATTTCATCAAATATTATGAAGATATAATTTTTCGGTCTTTGCGAGTTAAAGTCAGCAGATATTGCTGACGTTTTTGGCATCAATCGAGAATGAATTTTACTCCACTCTCGATCAATGCACCTTGAGAGCCTCGTATGGTTCCGAGGATGCATCTAAAGGATTTTGATGGAAAGGAATGAAAATTAAAGATGAGAAATGAGAAACTTCATGAAAAATTTGGATTCTACGCTGATATTATGCGTGTTTCGCCCTTCTCTCATTGCTCGGGCTTTTCAAAGTGGTGGAAGAGCAATGAAAGTTTACCACTGACACGCGGCTCAAGTGGCCGAATGTTCGATGGTTTGAACGCCCTTATATACGAAAGTTCATCTTCGTTAAGCGCTTGCGAGAAAAGTCATTTCAACCCGCTATTCCCATTCTATTTCTCAACATTTTCACTTTGGCAGCTCTTCGGCCTTCTGCCGGAGATATATGTAATTAATTTTGACACTCGATCAATATGATCGGATATCGTATTTATCACTCGCGGGAAATTCAAATTATGAAGATATAATTTTTCGGCCTTTGCGAGTTAAAGTCAGCAGATATTGCTGACGTTTTTGGCATCAATCGAGAATGGATTAATCCCGCGAGTGATAAATACGATACCCTATCATATCGATCGAGTGTCAAAATTAATTATATATATCTCCGGCAGAAGGCCGAAGAGCTGCCAAAGTGAAAATGTTGAGGAATCAAATGGAAATAGCGGGTTAGAATGACCTTCCTTGCAAGCGCTTAACGAAGATGAACTTTCGTATATAAGGGCGTTTGAACCATCGAACATTCGGCCACTTGAGCCGCGTGTCAGTGGTAAACTTTCATTGCTCTTTCACCACTTTGACAAGCCCGAGCAATGAGAGAAGGGCGAAACACGCATAATATTAGCGTAGGATCCAAATTTTCCATAAAGTTCCTCATTTCTCATCTTTACTTCTCATCCCTTTCCATCAAAATCCTTTAGATGCATCCTCGGAACCATACGAGGCTCTAAAGGTGCATTAATCGAGAGTGGAGTGAAATCCATTCTCGATTGATGCCAAAAACGTCAGCAATATCTGCTGACTTTAACTCGCAAAGACCGAAAAATTATATCTTCATAATTTGAAATTCCCGCGAGTGATAAATACGATACCCGATCATATCGATCGAGTGTCAAAATTAATTACATATTCATCAAATATTATTCCGGATTTGATAAATATTTATTCATTCGGAAGAAATGCGATCATTCATTTTGAATAAATGTTTGCCTAGGAGGATATGGAAGTATATTTATCCAAATCAGGAGAACTTTCTTCAAAATCGTTCAATTTTTTCTCTCAGTGTAAATCATTCTAGGAGGATGAGGAGAACTCGGTACTCACGTACTGGTATTTAGTGACCACCCATCCCCAAAATCATTTGTGAATGAGGCTTCCATGATCTTCATACATGATCGGGTAGGATAATTTATTCCGCAATGTCCTCTATATAACACGTTTATTCACCCCTCATACAATGAATTTGCTTCAAAAACCAAAGTCCATGGGATTCAGATTTGATATTGTCTTTGTTGTTAGCAATTAGTACAGCTACTTGATCAATACGCTACATCGATTATGATAATCAGACGGAAAATAATATGGGAGAATATACATATGTTTGTGAATAAACCAGACTATGGAAGATGGTTTGAATTCTTCTTCCAATCCCATCATGAGAACTTGTTTAATTCGGGTGAAAAAATTCTCAAGAATCTAAGATTCTGTATAAAACGTCATTGCTACGAGTCCTCATCATTGGATGACTCAGTATCTACACGTTCTCTGAATGAAACCCACGTCATGTGTCGCTTTGAGCATTGTTCTTCACTTGATCTGTTGACACGGAACGACATCATAGGCATCTCCTCTCGGCTAAAGGCACATTTTGAGAGAAGTGAAGGGATTGATTCTCGATGCTTGATTTTTTTACACTCTTGGAGTATCAGTCGATTTCAAATATTCATATCCGTAATCATTCGGAGATCGAGATCAGAATCCACGAAACATCTATTTTTTACTCCCCATGTATCAACCCCTTCGTGGGCCGACGGAATAATGTTCGAAACTTGTTTGCTGCACGTCTGCGGTATCAAATTTTGCAAAATAGAGAAATTAGATATTTTACCAGGGCCAGGTCCCACGAAGTCCCATGGGATCCCATGGGACCCCACGAAATTTTTTTCAGCAAAGTAGCTGCGGGACTGTTGGAGTATTAGTCTGCTGATCCCGGGCACTTTGAGTCAATCAGCTGATGGCACAGTAATCGTTTCGAGAGGAATCCAGTGGGTGGCGCGACCTACATCGAACATGTCGAATACTCCACATATGGGATTCCTCAGCGATATTGCTTCGGAAGATGTTCAAGAGTTCCCTGAATGATTTCTGTGAGCTCCTTCTCAGCTCTTCGAGAAATTTCGAAGAGGTTCTTCAAACGTTCCTAGAATGTTCTCGAAATTCCCATGAGTTGTTATTGAAACATTCTTGAGATGTCTCTGAAAAATCCCGATACAAGATAAGAGAAATATGACCTCGAGATATCTCTACGATCTCCCACTGTCAAATCTTCAGCAATCTTGCAATCAAAAAATCTTGAAAGTTCCCTGAGAGGCTTTTTTTGGATGGCTCCTGAAAGCTTCACGACAATTCTCTGAAAGATTTCTGTACCATCCCTGAAACATTCCTGGAATGTTGCTGAAACGTTCCTGGAATGTTTCCGAAACGTTCCTGAAATGTTTTTAGGAGGTTCATATTGAATTTCAAGAAGTTTCCCTCAAATATTTCAATGCCAATATCTTAGCAGGGTTCATTGAGCAGTATGAATCCTCCTTGAGAACCATCTAAAATATTTCAATGTGTTCCGGGCAGATTTCTACTTGAATTCACCCAATACTACAGTTGGCAGTGCAAAATTGTTCAATATGAAGATCCTGGAAAACAAAATTACGATACATCTACATGATCTGTTTTGGTAAGATGAAAAGAGTCGCGAGACCCCCGACTCGAAATTTTGTTCCATGTCATTTCGCCTCTCCCCTCATGTGAATCCCGATTCCATATTCCGGTAGGCAGTCTTCTTCACAAAAAAGGCCTTTGAAAGAGCAGAATACCATTTTCGTTCAAAAAATTTCGATTGCGATCCTCATTGTATGTATCTAATAGCCAGAAACGAATGTAATTCTACATATACTCGTTCTCACATCACAAACACTTGGGCTTGGCCTAATAGATGTTTTGAGCCACGACGGGCACATACATCAATAGCTCTGTGGACAACAATGCAATCTTGTTATCCGAAGATCGCAGGTTCAAACCCTACTGGTGACACTCATGTAGAGATATTATCATATAACATTGATAACTACCCTGATGATAACAGTTTTTCAAGATGTTTAATGATCAAAAATTAAATCTGATTCTGAACACCCGCGAATTCAATATGGAACGATTTTTTTGCTCAATCATCTCAATATTAATTATCCCGAGTTCCCGCGAATATTTCGATGTGGTGTCTTTGAATGGTTTCTGAAATGTTTCTGAAATGTTCCTGAAACATTCCTGGAACGTTCCTGGAAAAACTTTCCAGGAGAATTTCCATGAAAGCTTACAGAAACATTCCTCAGTCGGCGACATAACTATATTTCAGGAACGTTTCATTGAAATATCTCTGAGATGTTCTGTGAAACGTTCCTGAAATGTTCCCATGCTGTGTGGGTGATCGTCCTCGCTCATCATTACCTCATCTCGTTTCTCGATTAGGGGAATCCGAGTCCAATTTTGATCTTAATCATGTACGTATTTGGAGGGGAGCATGTTATGATTTTTCATGGAAATTTCGTGGACGAGCGGACGTCGTACTGCAGAGCTGGCGTCCCGTGATCTGTACAGTGACGGTAAAAGAGTTGCGATTTTGCCGCTTTGCTGCTCGAAATTGCATGCGGCACTCCATACAACGACTCCATAGGAAATTCCACGTCGACCACATTTACTGGAGATTTTGAATCAGGAATCCCTCGTACTCAATGATGAGCCCCAAAAAATGTCTGTGGTCTCTTGGGCATCACGGCGAGGAGATAGGGCCGTGCCATATCGAATCGACCCTAGGGACATTGTGGCACCCCTGATGTCACAAAGTCTCTGAG
Source organism: Eretmocerus hayati (assembly GCA_029851415.1). NCBI lineage: Eukaryota > Metazoa > Arthropoda > Insecta > Hymenoptera > Aphelinidae > Eretmocerus > Eretmocerus hayati. The sequence continues at coordinate 72,058,539 of CM056744.1, read as the reverse complement.
CTTGAGATTCCAAACTCACGTGAGATCAACGAGAGTCGCTACGTATATACTTCTCCCTGTTGAATCTGTGAATTTGTATCAAGTTATGATCGATGTATGTATGTGTAAGTATGTGAGAGGAATCTCTGGAAATTCTCTGATATATTTACGTATTATGATAAGGCATACATGTAATACAACATTCATAGGCATGCATGCGACTGAATGAAGCAGATGATAAATCAAGACTCTCAAGCTAATCTTGCTCAGCGATGACTCAACATCGGAAAATATTCTGAACACTCATGAATAGACTCGATCTCATCGGCCTGTATTTCTAGGTTATAGGCAGATTGTATGAGCACAGTGGATTCATTTCCAGATTATCCAAATACCCTAAAAGGATCGAGACTGACTTCCGAAAATCATGAATCTCAGAAAAGCTGTTAGAGGTATGACGGTTAATTATCCCGTCTATTTATCTCGGAGAGCAGCGGCTAAGTGCGATGCCGCATACCTCTCGAGAAAGCGAGACTCTTGGTAAAGATGGCGATCTGCTCCAGGCTGCGTCTCCCTCGTGGTTACCGGCCTCCTGGCGGCCGGTTCTCGTCGTTGAAAGCGATAGCGCATTTAATGGCAAAGACGACGACACGAGGAAACATTTATCAAGGATAACGCGGCCAAGTAGAATTAACAATAGATCGATTTATTCAGACGTAAAGTTACAAAACGCATCCGAGCGCCTACGCATCAGGTGGGAATACCGCGAGAGAGAGCCGCACATTTTAGAGAGAGAGAGAGAGAGATTTTGCCGGTACTCACTCGCTGCGATGTCGCACGCTAATTTGGGCTCGCTGCCCGGACGCTCGTCGTTGGAGTCGACTCCTTCCGCACTCGCCCTGCTCGTCGCCCAGGTATCTGGATGCCCAGCCGTCGCGAGATGTATGTGTGTCCTGGGAAAAGTCGGGTACACCCTGGGCACGCGCGACGCGGGGCTCCACAACACGAGCCGCACAGACGACGAAATTTAGCACGAGGCGATACGTTCCGCGATCCAAGCAAGTCTAACTCCCTCGTCGTCTGCCTACCGCGAGAGCGAACGCGAGCTATCTCCTGATTGGTCCGCCATCTTGTGGCGCGCGCGCATCTACTATCTCTCTCTCTTTCAAACGACCTACCGTGTGCGTACTCTCTCTTTGCTGCTATGCGCTGATACACCTGTAACAAACTCATAATATAAATGTATGTATTACTATCTTATCATATATTTGCCGAGGAGAGAGTGATGGGACTTCGCCCGTCACATACCCTCCCCCCAGACGCCGTTAGCCTAAGCGTACCGGCTCGAGAAAATCTCTCTCTGAGGCAACTATAATCAGAAATGAAAGTAATGATAAACTAGTTTATTGTATCAAAAATACAAAAGAAAATACAAATTTTGTCGAACCAGTCGACTGATCTTTCAACATAATACTTTTGGCTGATTGCCTTGATAAGCGAGTGCGCATTTAGCGGCTAAGCATTAATAGAAAGAAGAAAAATTCACGTGATTCGTGACTTGGATCGTTTTTGATCCCAAACAAAAGGAACTGTGATTGATTCGAGCGTTAGCGCATAAGTGCCATGTAACGCTAGAAACGTGGTGTGCTTCATATTGCAAACACCGTCAAAAGGAGAAAAAGAAAATTATTGTACATATTTTTGTACATGTTATTGTGAATAATAATTATTGTAAATATATAAGTAAATGGAGTAGAAAAATGAAATGAAGGAAAATTGTTGCCGTACACGTCGTGGGCTCTCTTCTCTACGGCGATGACGCAACGATTAGCGCAATTGGAAATTTGGGTGGTTGGCCCGGTTTGGGCACTCGCGTCCTCGAGCGACTCCGGGTAGGCCGCATATGCAGCAGAATCGGGGTCTTGCCGGGTTGGCGCGTTGAGCTCGGTTCGGGTCAATGACACCCAATTGCTCTCTTTGTCTCTGCGTTTCGCTCAAAGCTCGCTGTAGTTGTTCGGCTTCCCTAGCCGTTCTGTTCCGAAATTCCTCCAGGTTCCTCCTTGCTTCCTCTTTTGCGCGGTTGACCTCCTCGCGCATCCTCCTCAAGTCTCTCTTCTTTTGTTCTCCAGCTTCCCGAGCCGCTCTTTCGTCTGCCACGCGAGTGATCAATCCTCCAGCCAACTGGCGTCCTCTGTGGCCGTATCTCTCCAGAAAATCGTCAAGATTTTCAAAAGTCGAGTGGAATTCATCTCGGGCACGGATGTAAAGGGTCCGTGCCTCGAGGATTTCCGCCTTTAGGTTATTCCATTCTTCTTCCATGGAGAGCGCGAGCGCGGGTGGTGCTGGTTCTGCTGGGATCTCGACGATGTTTGCGAGAGCTAGAGGGGCACGAGGTTGGTTGACGGCATCGAGTTCGGGCAAAGAGGGATCTTGGTTCGTCCCAGAATTGTCTAGGGACATAATCACCCCCGCATTCATCTGCTCATCTAACCTCTCCTGGATACTGATGGGATCGTTAAGCGCAAGCGCATTGTATGGCCTTCTGAGCTGTGGACGTGAATGTTCTCTTGGCAAAACTGGCACATCATTGAGACGTCCATTTGCTTCACCCAGTGCAAAGTCGGCGCCTAGTCGCATGAGGCGACTCAGATCGTCTTGTGACATTTCCCACACCGTGGGAATTATTCCCTGCATTGGCGCTCGAATCGTTGCACTGAGAGTCAGGCGGGCTATGCCATCTTCGCTCTCATCAGCTGCGACTTGCACGGTCGCTCTCAGGTCCGCCCGATTCTCCATCTTGTATCCTGTCGAAGTGAGGTTAGATGTTAAGATGGTGTGAATGATGAGAGGTTAATATGTTAAAACATATAAATGATTGATCAATAATGAGAAGGTGAAATGATTTTTCCGGACCGAGTTGTCCGAGGTGATGCCTCGTCCGATGGTACTTGCAGCGATGGCGCATTTTTCGAACCTTTAGGCCGTCCGCGACGTCTTACGGTGTTTGAATCGGTGTGCTGATCGGTCTCCGCGCGTTGGTCATTCGTTTCCGGTGTATTTTCCGTTTCTTGATCATTTTTCGCATACGACGGATCATTCGCAGGTTGTTCGCTTTCCGCGTCAGACGTACTTTGCGGAACGGTCGCAGTGTTCGGATCGCGTGCTGACGGTGCTCCGGTATTCACGGTTATACGCGTTTTCCTGGGTCTGCCCCGCGGTTTCGCTCGCAATCGCGTTTGCGCATCATTTACAATTTCATCGTTGGACTCGTCTGGTCGAAGCTCGAGGTCGTTCTGCCGTGCAGTCGTCACGCCCTCGTCTTCTTCAGATACAGCCTCACTCTCGTCTTCTTCAGAAACAGCATCCGTCCGGTCCGGTTCCTCCTCGTTTGAGAAAAATGGTTTAAGATCGCATACTGGGAATGTTCCGAGTGAGACATTGTCATCGTCAACTACCTCGTATACATTCTCACCCAGTTTTGCTGAGATCTTGCCAGGTCCTCTGTATTTAGGTGCAAGTTTAGCGGAAATGCCTTTAACTGCAGACGACAAAATGCGATTGCGCATCCAAACTTTTTCGCCGACGGCATACTGCACGTCACGGCGGTGAGCATTATAATATTTGCTCTGGCGTTCTTGCGCTTTAGCTGAGTTGTCTGCTGCAATTTCACGCAACTTACTTAGATTTTCCATATGGTTTTCCCATGTTCCAAGCTCTTCGGCCTCTGCGGCTTCTGCAGCTGCCACATCCTCCTGTCTACGAAACGTATGTGGAGGTGTGGGGTTCCTTCCTAAGTTTAGGAACGCTGGAGACATTTTTGTCGATTCTTGGGTGGCTGTGTTTATTGCAAACATCAGCTCAGGTAATTTTTCATCCCACGTGTTGTGGTTTTCAGTCACGAATGCTGTTATCCTAGCGCGAAGCGTACGGTTCTTATTTTCCGTCGGATTGGCTTGCGGATGATAAGCTGGACTAAATGATTGTTTGACGCCATTTTCTGTCAAGAACGTCTCAAGTTCTTTGTTTTTGAACTCCTTGCCATTATCCGCATGGAAAATCTCTGGCGTACCAAAGCGCATAAAAATTCGCTCCTTGAGTTCCTTGATGACAGTTTTTGCGTCAGCGCGTCTCGTTGCTACGATCTCTACCCAACGTGTAAAGAGATCCACGAAAACGATGATATGTTTGTTGCCCTGGACCGTGCGGACGTATGGGCCCATACAATCCGCAGCTACCATTGACCAAGGTTTCTTTGCTTGTCGTTTACCCATGAGTCCCGCTGGAGGTAGTTGCTGCACTTTTACTTGTTGACAGATGGAACAGCCTTTTACAAAGTTCGCGACATCCTTGTATAGGCTGGGCCAAAAGTAATAGCGTGCGATGCGATCTACTGTTTTGGTGCGGCCGAAATGGCCAGCCGTTGCTTCGCAGTGTCCTTCAGACATGACTTGTGCCCTTTGCTCTCTGGCCAGAACGAGTTTCCAGGCGTCGTCGTCTGAGACGAGATCTTCTAGTATGCGATTTGGCCGCCAGATGTATAATCGACCCCCCGTGATCTTCATATGTGGGTAATCCTCAGGATTTTCTGAGACTGCTTGATACGTTTTCAAGTACCACGCATCTTGCGTCTCTGGCACCAATGGTTGCACAGCAGCTAACCCCTCCTCCGTTTCATCCTCATACATGCGAGATAAACAATCGGGTACGACATTAAGCTTGCCCTTGCGGTATTCTATGTCGAACGAGTACGATTGTAGTTCGAGAGCCCACCTTGCTAGACGTCCTGTCGGATTCTTCAAGTTGCATAACCACATTAGACAACTATGGTCGGTTATCACTTTGAAATGGTATCCTTCGACATAACAGCGCCATCTGCGGATCGCCCATAGAACTGCAAGGCCCTCACGTTCGCTGACAGAGTACTTTGCCTCTGCTCGTGTGAGTACACGACTAGCGAAGCAAATAACTCTTTCTTCGTCGTCAATCGTCTGTGTAAGCACTGCACCCAGGCCCGTGTTTGAAGCATCGGTCTGGATACAAAACTGATGTTCAGGTTCAAATGAAGGTTGGGCTAAAACCGGAGCTGTTGCGACTAGCGCTTTAATCCTATCAAAGGACTCTTGTTGCTCGGTGCCCCATACGTACTTCACGTTTTTCTTTGTGAGCCTTGTAAGAGGTTCAGCAATGGTTGCAAAGTCTTTCAAAAATTTTCTGTACCACGAAGCCATGCCTAAAAAGCTCTGCAATTTTTTGATCTTTTTTGGTACTGGAAAATCCATGATTGGTGAAATTCTGGAGGGATCTGGACGGCAACCGTCTTGATTTACTAACAATCCCAAAAATCTAACCTCCTTTGCGCACCAAACGCTTTTCTCACGATTAACGGTGAGGTTAGCTTCGTTCAGGCGATTGAGGAATTTTTCCAGAACTTCGATGTGTTTTTCAAAGGTTTCGGTCACAATCAGTGAGTCATCTAAATATGTAACTACCCATTCCGATAATTCTGGCGTAATGACCATGTCGGCAAGTTGTTGGCAGGTAGATGGCGCTCCTGAGAGCCCGAAGGGTGTTACCACAAATTCGAATAGCCCAAGATTTTGAACTACGAACGCGGTCATAGGGATAGATTCTTCTTCTAGCTCTATCTGCAAAAACGCTTTGCTTAAGTCTATGACTGAGATATATTTTGCATTGCGTAGTTTTCGCATTATCACGTCCATGAAACGTTGAGGGTAAGCGCACAGCTTTGACTTTTTATTCAACTTGCGGTAGTCGACGCACATGCGATATGTCCCGTCTGGTTTTAAAACCATGACTACAGGACTCGACCATTGAGACTTGGATCTCCGGATAATCCCTTGTTCTAACCACTCGTTGACTTGCTTATGCATTATTGCTTCAAGTTTCTTGGATACTGGATAATACTTTTGCTTGATCGGCGTGTTATCTGTGAGCTCGATTTTATGCTTAATCCATTTGGTACGACCAAGTTTACCATCATTGGCCGGAAGCGTCCTATCCAACATTCGCTGCAGCTTGTCTCTCTGAGCTTCTGCAAGATGTGCCAATCCAGCAGAGGATACAGGCGTCTCATTGCATGTCATTGAAGCCAGTTCGACTGGAAGGAGTTCCGCTCGTCCCTCAAGGCGAAGCATATTTTTGCGCGGTAATAATTGCGCATCAAGAGCTCGTATAAGATCTCCACCAATAAGCAGGTCGGCATCTGCCTCTCTCAGCACGATGGCCCATACTGTTCTGGTTATTCCTCCTATAGTAGAAGGAAGTTCAACTTCTCCTAGTATAGCTGTACAATTCCCATCTGCGAGTCTGGCGCCTGGACCATAATAAGGTTCAATTTTTTGGCCTAGAGCTGTCGCTATTTGAAGACCAACTGGGCCAAGAGCTGTTCTTGAAGCACCCGGATCGAACAGTGCGCGAACGCTAAACTTGTCGATTTCCACGTCCACCCACCAACGAGGGAAATGGTCCGGTTTATTTTCAATACTCCCAATATAATGCGTTTCCCCGCAATCTTCACAGAAAATTGGAGGAAATTCACTGATAGACGCAGTATCAGGAGAAGGTGGTAGCCCCGGGCAGGTCTCGTGCTCCTGGCTGGGGACAGCAGCGACCTCATCTACTTGTCCCCCTCCGCTTTACCCGAACACTCAGGACAAGTGGGTCTGATATGACCTGGCCACCCGCAGCCATAACACTGCATATTCTCTTTGGGGCCTGGTTCTTTGTCTGCATTATGTTTGCTGACCACTTTGTCAGACTTGTCTCCGCCCTCCTGGGCAGGATCCTCTTTCTTCTTCTTGCTTCTCCTCCAATTCTTCTTCGCCTCTTGATCGGCAGCAGGTTTCTCGGATGAAGTGGTTGAAGTCGAATTTGGTGCGCTAGGCTTAGCAGCTGCCCCAGAGTTTGAATTTGCATTTTTTAACGCGTTTGCAATCGCTTTATTGATGATAGACTCGAGATTGGGCGTTGGCGCAGCAGCAGCCGGAGCCTGTGAAGCTGTGGTCAATTTAGACGTAGCTTCCACGAGTCTGCTTAAAACAGTTGTTAGTTCGCTTGGCGGAGTGTCGCTCAACGCCGCGAGGTTGGGTTTGTTTGGCTTGGTCTCTGCTTTTGCGCTGTGACACGCGACTTCTGGGAGCAGAGCCATCTCCGGGGGTGGTGGTGGTTTATAGTTCTTCTCAGACCATAACAAACTCTCTGCATCTCTTGCGAGCTCTAGAAGAGAGTCGATGTCCGTAACTTCTTGCCTACGCACCAGTTTTCTTATTTCAGGGATCATATTCCTGTACAGAAGATCAAGTTGTTCTTCCTCTCCCCAAGGTCTATCAAATCTGCCTAAAATCGTGAGCAGACTGAAGATACAATCCCTGGCAGGTTCTTGTTTCCCTTGGGTACGCGTCTGCGCTTCCACTATTAGCTTGTGTTGGAAATTGCGGTCTACACCGTATGTACGGCGAGCGCTTGCGCAAAAATCGTCCCAAGTTGTCCATTTTTTCCGAGCTTGACGGCACCAAATTAGCGCTGCGCCAGTCATAAGCTCTGTCATTCCGTTGAGTAAATCCTCATCATCAATGTGTGCCAAAGCACGGCATTCATCTACTCGTTGGATGAATTCTCCAATACTTATAGATTTTTCCCCGCCTGTGAAATTTATTTTCCAGGCTCTAACAATTTTTCCGACATCCTGCTTATTATAACTTGAATTAGCAGGCCTTTGTGATCTGGATGTCGAGATAGTCTCTGATGACACCCTCCCCCCGGGCGCGGTATTCGCAACCGCAGGGTCATTACGAAAAACATTGTTATTTGGGGAGCTCGTGCCTCCGAAATCTTGAGTAGGCTTATTAGGAATTTGTGCTGTTGAGCTCATTGGTCCATTTTCTGGTATTCTTCCAAAAGAAGGTATAAAGCTAGGCGCGTGTGCGTTCAGCGCTGATCTCCCAAAGCTTAGTGGGTTCGGAAAGCATTGCGATACCGCAGTCGTGAAATCGCTCACATTGTAATTATTATCGTTATGGATATGTCTTACGTTGTGGTAATCGCCGAAAGTTACTCTTGAAGTACCTTGATATGACGAGGACTGTAGAGAACCAGGCGTGAAGATTTGTGACTGTGTGACTTGGGTTGCTTGGGCTTGAGTCACCTCGTCTAAGGCCCTTTCGACTTGTACCAACAAGTCACGTGGTACTCGGTACTGCTTACCAGCACTATCTTGCACAACTGCCATACCCCTTGAACCTGCAGAGTTGTTATATAGAAGCGAATCGCCTTGAGTTGCAGTAACAGTTGTTGTAGTCGTGGTGTCATCACCTATTGTTATTTGGTATTGCCCACGAACTGTTACTTTTGATGGTACGATCCCTCTATCTATTTGTTCTTGGGTCAACAGCGAAATTCCGGATGACGAAAACGAAGGCATGGGATTCCATGTAGACGTCGATAGATCAGCTGTTGTTGTTATGGTTTGAGTGGATGACGTTTGAGGTACGGATATTTGCGGTGGCGCTAGATTTTGCAGGGTGACCGGTGGTACCCTAAACGTGAGACGTGTACCACGACCGGTGCCCGCGGCGCTGCTTGTATTCACCCCCAAATTCCTACCCAAAGCGTCTTCAGTCGTTTGCATTCCAGGGACGACTTGGTGTGAGCTATTTGCCAACGGATTGCCTAGTATCGACGTATCCGTCTCTTCATGTGACGTGTGCGCACGGGATACGATGATCTGACGATGTTCTTCATTGATGCCGATCTCTGCCAAAATCGTCTCGAGCTTCACTTCTCGACGAGTCTTCAATTCAGCTTCTTCGATCTCTTCATCGATCCGCGCGAAATCATTCTCCCTGTACTCGCCGCGTAATCTAGAGGCAAGTCTATCAAGTTTTTCAAAATATGAACCAGATTTTTTTAATTCGAGATCTTCTAAAATAGGTATCAGTTCTGCTTGCCTTTTATTCCCGAGCCAATCTTGAATTTGTGACTCGAGATCTTGTGAAAAATCTGCGTAAGTCGCCATTTTACAAAATAAATAAATCAATTCCTCACTAATATTCACTAACGCGGAGCAGCAAAATGCATCTGCTCACTTTGGCCAAAATTTTATAAAAGTGCTGTCATATAGCACAAGAAGTTTCCATTTATTATACAATCTGGATATGCATACAAGCGCTGCTCTCAGTTCCGCGTTTCATTCATTCGAAATTAGAATTTTCATCCAAAGAAATTTAAGAATTAAATCTGTAAAAATTTCCGAGAAATTTCAAAATTCCAGAATTACTAGAAAATTTCAGCGAAATTTACTCAAAAGTGAGCTGAGAGAGCCTACATCTATTTAATTTTGGCTAAAGTGTGCGTCATTTACTTAAACTAGCGCAAAAATTACGAGGAAATATTTTATTCGGAGTTGTAACGCGACCTAGCTAGCTTACAAGATAGTCTGTTGCACTAGCAGACGACGTAAACTTGATCCAGAATTTTTTATATAAAAGAAAATCAAAGAGCGCAGTGCGCATTGCCTGGTATAATTTTCACCTGAAAACCCTAATCGCAACTCTAAAAAATTCCAAATGCGAGTACAGGACGCATAAACATCCAACATTCCAACACACCAACACTCTGCACACTGATCATACCTTATAGTATATTATTTTTGCAGATTACTACAAAAATTTCATGTTTCTGCATTTTGCAGTGATTTAAAAAATTCCAGTTTGAAAAGTGCAATTTTAGAACTAAACGCAAGATTTCAACTCCATTTCGCATCATTTTCGCAAAATTATTACTAAATCGCGGTACTAATGCGAATGCGCTGCAAGATCTGGCGATCTGTAGCGTGAATCGATTTCTCCTCGATTTTACAAAATTTAATCAAATAATTTTTACCATGACTCCAGAAATTTCCACGAATTTTCCGGTTTTTCCGCACTGGAAAGCTGCTATGTATTAGCAGATGCACGTAAAACACGAGAGAAAAATTTTCAGCAAAATCGCAACATTATAGAAGCCACAGAGTCACTGTATCTTGCTTCGCATCCGGAGACTTGAATGCCCTATAGTCGTTGTATATCTATATACACTCATACCGACACACTATAGCATTCCGCACACTCGCGTCGACGCAATTTTCAAACGCAAAGATTTTTCCGATTTGAAATTCTGCTCGCCTGCGGATATAATATCCACGCATACGAGCGTAATACGGGCTGCCTGTAATTAATAAGCAGCACTAGCGTGAAAGGGGCTTGCAGCTATACAGCTGATTCAAGCGCGATCGATAATTAAATATATGTATATCGCGTCACTTCCACGATGAATTCAAATCGATCATCTTAACCGATGAAAATCACCCGATCAGCACACCTGCGATATCGCATCACTCGCGCCGATGAATATACGATGTTGGCTACGCACACCAGTGCAGACGATATCTATATGTATCGCTGCCTTTCCCGCTCAAGCGAGGGGAAAATTTCCAAAGCGCGCGGTTTTAGCCGACGGCGACGATGATATTGCTATGCACTAGGCTATGCACTCGCGAACGCGCAATTTTTTGTTAGGTGGATTATTCCGTTGGGCGCCATTTATGACGGTTAATTATCCCGTCTATTTATCTCGGAGAGCAGCGGCTAAGTGCGATGCCGCATACCTCTCGAGAAAGCGAGACTCTTGGTAAAGATGGCGATCTGCTCCAGGCTGCGTCTCCCTCGTGGTTACCGGCCTCCTGGCGGCCGGTTCTCGTCGTTGAAAGCGATAGCGCATTTAATGGCAAAGACGACGACACGAGGAAACATTTATCAAGGATAACGCGGCCAAGTAGAATTAACAATAGATCGATTTATTCAGACGTAAAGTTACAAAACGCATCCGAGCGCCTACGCATCAGGTGGGAATACCGCGAGAGAGAGCCGCACATTTTAGAGAGAGAGAGAGAGAGAGATTTTGCCGGTACTCACTCGCTGCGATGTCGCACGCTAATTTGGGCTCGCTGCCCGGACGCTCGTCGTTGGAGTCGACTCCTTCCGCACTCGCCCTGCTCGTCGCCCAGGTATCTGGATGCCCAGCCGTCGCGAGATGTATGTGTGTCCTGGGAAAAGTCGGGTACACCCTGGGCACGCGCGACGCGGGGCTCCACAACACGAGCCGCACAGACGACGAAATTTAGCACGAGGCGATACGTTCCGCGATCCAAGCAAGTCTAACTCCCTCGTCGTCTGCCTACCGCGAGAGCGAACGCGAGCTATCTCCTGATTGGTCCGCCATCTTGTGGCGCGCGCGCATCTACTATCTCTCTCTCTTTCAAACGACCTACCGTGTGCGTACTCTCTCTTTGCTGCTATGCGCTGATACACCTGTAACAAACTCATAATATAAATGTATGTATTACTATCTTATCATATATTTGCCGAGGAGAGAGTGATGGGACTTCGCCCGTCACAGAGGAATGTCAAATCTTTCGTGTAGTGATGAAACTTTGTGTTCGATATGTATGTATGTGTGTATAGGACTTCATTACACCTTGGGGTAGGACCCCATCTGGTGTTTATGAGAGTATACAGGAATATACAAGATTACTTAAAATTAGTTCGCAATTACAGAGGCACAGTTGTGATAAGTCTCGGAACGTGAGAGCTGAAGAAAATATTCATTTGCGAAGACAAGCTTGATTGAGTTAAGTGAATGATATTTTTCAACTTAATGCAAGTAGTTTTGCAAGGTGAACAATATCTAGGTCTAAGCAGCATCAGTGATGCTTCATGTGAATATCAGTTTCAGATCACGAAAATAGTTATACAAACTCAACCATTCTCGACTGATCCCCAAGATTAAACATGGAATCATCCCTCTAAAATATAGGGATCTTGGAAGACATGATCTCAAATTTAATTCAATATTCAAAAATTGACTTTATCTCTGGAAATGACCCGGATACGCAATTTTGACGGAGTACATATTGTAGAATATTGAAACTGGAACTTTGATGAAAAGAACATGAGCGATCAGATATGGTTTAGAGGCACAAATGAAACCATTACACTTTGTATTCCATCAATACATCTCGAGAACAATGGAATTTACAATATAACTTTCTAACTTTTGGTCACAAGAACCTTAGAACTCAACCAAATTCTAACGGATTCAGGCGATTGAACATGGAACCATCCCTCAAGAATTCAAGATTATCTTCAATTTAATATTCCAAGATTGACTTTATCTATCAAAATGACCGGGATACGCCATTCTGACCAAGTATACTAGGATATTGACACTGGAACTTTAAATGAAATTTTCAGGAAAATACACGATATAGCGCAAGGATGGAATGGGAAATTGACCTCTCTGAGTAGAGAGATTGAAAGTGAGTTAATGTCATGTATCTACATCGACTCGAGTTGATATCAGGAAAAGATATCGGAAATATTTCAGAACATTTTAAGCCACACATCTGTCTCGCGCTCAAAATCCCGGCGATGAGGAAGCCGTACGTGCATTACGTATTATGGACATTCTCAAGTCGCAAACAGGTGAGCAGGAACAAGACAGAACGAAATGCAGCCATTGATGTACATGAGAAGCCTGGGAGCGGCATGATGAAAATGAAATTACGAGGCTTAGGATCTCGTCATGTGTTCATTGCATGCTCATTGTGTCCATAAAATCCTGGCAATCGAGAAAAAATGCGTGTATGGATGAGCACAGAAACAACGGAGCGATGGAAACAGACACACGTATTATAAGTCAGCTGAGAGGGAGCTGTTTGTCGCGAGAGCGCGAGAAACAGTCGCGAATTGCAAGAGGTTGTAGAGAAAGGCTGCGGGGGCAAGGAATAGCGCTGGCAGTGCTTGTGAAAAGGATATGGTCTGTGCGAGAGACATATGAATATCAAATATATGTATCGATACATCACCAATACATGCTCTGGGACACCAAGAGCTTGACGGATGGATGAGTATGGTGCGATGCCGATGACTCCCATCGTTGCCGCAGCTCTCCCCCTGCACCGCCAACCACATCTAAACTTTGCGCGGGCTGCTCGGCTCAGAAACAATGCTGATGATGATTGGAGTGGGGACTTGTAGGCCAAGAAGATGCTGCTCGATGTCGCACTAACTCCCAGATGATAGCTCCAATGAATGCTCGTCTGGACTAGAGGTCTAAAGCCAAGCCGGTCGATTGCACGAGCTCAGGCCCGTTGATGCAGCGCACTTCCCTCGACGAAGTGCACCAGGTGGCCGAGAGACTCCTCGCACTAGCGAGAGAAGATGGCGAGGGCTCTTGACGCGATGAATTGCGTCAATTGTCTTAGCCACAAGATTACTGCACCGATCACTGGTGCACTCGCGAACACGGATCTTGAAGGCGATCGCAACCGCGAGACGGACTCAAATTCGCGCCAATAGATTTGGCGCGCCAAGATCGCTGATTCTCGAAACCGACTTCCTCGGCCGAATTATCCTAGGCACGGATTATCCGGCTCGAAGGACCAAAAATGGTGGCGCAAGTTCTGATAAATGGCAAACTTGCACTCAAAAAAGCGGGAGAGGGAAGTCGGATCAGGTTTCACGCAATGATTCCACTCGCGGGTTCAATTGAAGGAAAATCAGAGTCTTTATCCAGAAAGACCTGGTCTAAACTAACTAAAAAGCACACAATGAAATACTCGAAATTATGTGGAAAAACTATGTACAAAATTGAAATAATGAGTCCGTCTTCGTCAAGGTGAAAATTACTCAATTTCGCAGAAGGCGGCAAAATCGAGAGGAGAGAGGCAGATATCGAAGGCCAACTCTCCCGTGCGCCGTTGGGCACGTAACTGAATGGACTTGCGGAAAGTCCCGAAATCGCCGTTGTCAACGAGCCGTCTCGTAAATGCGAGCCGCAAACTATAGATCACGCGATTTCACACGTAAACACACAAGTATGTGTGTATCCGAACTATTTGAAACATCGAATTTGAACGATCTTGAACGAGACGATGAATCGACCTTGAAATTGACAGAAAATGCTTGCGCATCATACTACATGCGCAACCACTATTGTTAGTGGGCCCCACCCAAAGCCGTGTTCCGCCTGGTATGGCCTGCGTGAACTATGCGTAGTCCTCGTAAGATGAACCAGTCCTCTGTCTGGCGACGAATCCGAAGGATCTTGAGGCAGATTTTGCCCTCTAACCACCTCAAAAAATACTTTCCCAACCTAATACATACTAGCGTAATGCCTCACATTGCTTGGCTTGTTCCTGAGAGGCGTATTAGTTTTTCAAAATGCTCTTCCAAATCAAATAAGGAATTGTTTCTCAACAATTTTATATATTCAGTAGAGGGATGGTTCTTCACATGGTTTTGAACTCATGGAGGCCATGAAAAAATACCATCACTTGACGCAATATATGAAAAGGGTACAGAACATATTTTCATTTGATCTGAAAGAGCATTTTGAGAACCTTATACGCCTCTCGGGAAATCTTACAGGCCGAGCAACGCGAGGCATTACGCTAGTACTGAATTAAACTCTGAATCTTCACGTTCTTCCGACATACACATTTGCATATACACACTAGGGTGGTCCTTATTTCCCAAGTTTCACAGATCCTTCCTCCCCCCTCTGGATACCTTCTCTGAGCCGAAAAAACATGGGGAAAATTTTCTCCGAGCCCCTAGAGAGTGATTTAATAGTGCCTCAAAGAGCATCTTGCTTCGAAACTCAGGTGAAAAATAACGCTTTTTGTGATTTTTCTGTCCCTATGTTCGAGCTCTTGAAACTTAGTGTTTCTTCGCGAATGTAGAAGTGGAGATACATGTCCCCACGTAAGATTTGATGCTGAATCGAATTTCATCGTGACCTTTGAACTAGGATGCCATCCAATACTCGTAAATTGCGTTTTCCGACGCGGAAAACATTTTTAGCGCGACTTTTCATCTCATTCGAGTGTCTCAGGCGTCACTTACTGCCTCCAGATTAATCTAAACCACCTATTTTCATGTAAAAAAAGACGCTGAATTGCAATCCATCGTTATTTTTTAGGTATGATGTCGCTCAACGTGAGGAAAATGCGTTTTTCCACCGAGGAAGCACCTCAAGTGAGTCTTTCACGCCCGAATCGAGTGTCTCAGGCGTCACTCACTCTCTCGAGATCAATACGAACGACTTAATTTCATGTAAAAAAACACGCTGGATTAGAATTCATCCTTATTTCCTAGGTATGATATCGCCTAACGTGAGAAAAATGCGCTTTTCCACCGAGGAAGTACCTTAAGCGAGTCTTTCACGCCCGAATCGAGTGTCTCAGGCGTCACTCACTCTCTCAAAATTAATCTAAACCACCTAATTTCATGTAAAAAAACTCGCTGGATGGAATCCATTGTTATTTACCAGGTATAATGTCGCCTAACGCGAGAAAAATGTGTTTTCCCACCAAGGAAGCTACCTAAGCTCATCTCTCACGCGGGAATCGAGTGTCTCAGGCGTCACTCACTTTCTCGAGATTGATCTCAACGACCTGATTTCATGTAAAGAACCACGCTGAATCAAAATTCATCGTTATTTCTCAGGTACAACGACGCTCAACGTGGGAAAAATCCGTTTTTCCACTGAGAAAGCACCCTAAGCGCGTCCATCACGCGGGTATCGAGTGTCTCAGGCTTCACTCACTTCCTCGAGATTGATCTTGATGACCTGATCCCATGTAAAAAACCACGTTGAATTGAAATCCATCATCATTTCTCAGTAACAACGATGCCTCACGTGGAACAAATGCGTTTTTCCACCCAGATAGCATCCTAAGCGCATCTTCCACCCCCGAATAGAGTGTCTCAGGCGTCACTCACTCTCTCGAGACTAATGTGAATTGAACAAAATGTCTCTTCCGTTCGATTCGAGGGTCTCAGCAGTCACTGACTCACGTAAGAATGGTCAGAACGTTCCAAATCCATGCCAAATCAGAGTTCACCATCATTTCTGCCGTGAAATTGGTCCCTGTAAAGAGACCTAAGGGAGAGTTCCTGCCAAAATCGAAAAACTGTCTCACTTGGCCTCATATGGGATTTTCGGGATCCGTGACAAACTCTCTTCACAACCACTCCTAAAGGTGCTCACTATCGTATGAAGATCTAGGCTGAATCAAATTCGTCAATGGCGTCTTGTTGGAATCACCTCCAATCAGCGCGAAATAGAAGTATCTCGTACGAAAACATCTATGCACTCCGGCCGCCTAATCCAGAAAGAGATCAATCGGGCTTACTCTAACACAACCCTCACGGGTAAGGTCCCTATCTCACGCGAAGATTGTAGCGCCCCTTGCTCGTGCGTTGCGGCCGGTCATCAAACCAAACCATACACGCTTCGCAATCCTAGCATTTTATGTGAAAATGAGATCCTATGGCCGCTCCAGTAGTCCAGGCCCTACTCCAAGCCTTTTGTCAGCGTCGATTGACGTCGGTCGTTTTGGCAGTTAACGACGAGCAACGTCAAGCTGTCATGGAATTTTAGTGAGTTGCGAATAAGTAGGTCCCTGGGGAACCGATCGAGATTCTGGAATCACAATGCTTCCCTAAATTACTCTCTGGTATACTTTCAAGTCTGAATCCATGTCGAATTGCACTATACAAAAGAGTCTTCTGCTGTGACTATGATTTTCAGAGCCAAAATATACCAGTATAGTATATTATGATACAAGGGCGCAAACGATGGTTTTCGCAGTTCGAGTGACTTTTTTAGGCCCGAGCCGCAGGTGAGGGTCTGAATAGTCATGAGAAGGAGAGAATCATTGCGCCCGAGTATCATACCATGTTTTTTGATCTTCTGTAAGCAAATGGAAAGCGAAAAACAGTGTGCATTTACTCATTTGCGCACAGACGATCAAAAACCCAGTTACATTCTATACAGCTAAGTTCAACAAGGGATAGAAGACAGTATCCAGATGCAAGTAAGATGACCGTTCTGAAAAACATGAGGATCGAAGAGGAAAGATCTTCATAATTTTATGAGTCGAGGACTCGTGTTATGTTGTTTACTTGAGTCACTCGATATCTCCACTCTTGTTTATAAATGTATCTCCCTAGTCAAAGCGTGATGAAGAGTATCGACTATCCCATCCGAATCAGATATCGTAAATTTTTTTTCCGATAGATGCCTGAGGTGTAAATCCTTTTGACTCATAATATCCCTATTTGTGTCGAGTGTCAAAATGTTCTGGTGGAGAATGATGACTGAGTTCTCTAAGAATCACGATGGTTCGTAGGAACTTTGAGCTGTCTCTCAAATTGACTTGGTTGATTCCAGTGTTTTTATGAATTTTACCCAGGAATTCGTCATCTTTCGTGGATTTCGGTGCATTCTGGAGGAAAAATGGATTTTTTCACGTTAAGCGTCGTTGCACCCGAAAAATAACGATAAATTTTTGATTCAGCGTAGATTTTTTCATAAGATCAGGCCGTTTAGATCAATCTCGAGAGAGTAAGTGACGCCTGAGACACTCGATTCCCGCGTGAAAGATGAGCTTAGGGTGCTTCCTTGCTGGAAAAACACATTTTTCTCACGTTAGGCGACATTATACCTGGTAATTGGAGATGGCTTCCAATTCAGCGTGTTTTTTACATGAAATTAGGTCGTTCGTATTGATCCCGAGAGAGTGAGTATCCGAACTATTTGAAACATCGAATTTGAACGATCTTGAACGAGACGATGAATCGACCTTGAAATTGACAGAAAATGCTTGCGCATCATACTACATGCGCAACCACTATTGTTAGTGGGCCCCACCCAAAGCCGTGTTCCGCCTGGTATGGCCTGCGTGAACTATGCGTAGTCCTCGTAAGATGAACCAGTCCTCTGTCTGGCGACGAATCCGAAGGATCTTGAGGCAGATTTTGCCCTCTAACCACCTCAAAAAATACTTTCCCAACCTAATACATACTAGCGTAATGCCTCACATTGCTTGGCTTGTTCCTGAGAGGCGTATTAGTTTTTCAAAATGCTCTTCCAAATCAAATAAGGAATTGTTTCTCAACAATTTTATATATTCAGTAGAGGGATGGTTCTTCACATGGTTTTGAACTCATGGAGGCCATGAAAAAATACCATCAATTGACGCAATATATGAAAAGGGTACAGAACATATTTTCATTTGATCTGAAAGAGCATTTTGAGAACCTTATACGCCTCTCGGGAAATCTTACAGGCCGAGCAACGCGAGGCATTACGCTAGTACTGAATTAAACTCTGAATCTTCACGTTCTTCCGACATACACATTTGCATATACACACTAGGGTGGTCCTTATTTCCCAAGTTTCACAGATCCTTTCTCCCCCCTCTGGATACCTTCTCTGAGCCGAAAAAACATGGGGAAAATTTTCTCCGAGCCCCTAGAGAGTGATTTAATAGTGCCTCAAAGAGCATCTTGCTTCGAAACTCAGGTGAAAAATAACGCTTTTTGTGATTTTTCTGTCCCTATGTTCGAGCTCTTGAAACTTAGTGTTTCTTCGCGAATGTAGAAGTGGAGATACATGTCCCCACGTAAGATTTGATGCTGAATCGAATTTCATCGTGACCTTTGAACTAGGATGCCATCCAATACTCGTAAATTGCGTTTTCCGACGCGGAAAACATTTTTAGCGCGACTTTTCATCTCATTCGAGTGTCTCAGGCGTCACTTACTGCCTCCAGATTAATCTAAACCACCTATTTTCATGTAAAAAAAGACGCTGAATTGCAATCCATCGTTATTTTTTAGGTATGATGTCGCTCAACGTGAGGAAAATGCGTTTTTCCACCGAGGAAGCACCTCAAGTGAGTCTTTCACGCCCGAATCGAGTGTCTCAGGCGTCACTCACTCTCTCGAGATCAATACGAACGACTTAATTACATGTAAAAAAACACGCTGGATTAGAATTCATCCTTATTTCCTAGGTATGATATCGCCTAACGTGAGAAAAATGCGCTTTTCCACCGAGGAAGTACCTTAAGCGAGTCTTTCACGCCCGAATCGAGTGTCTCAGGCGTCACTCACTCTCTCAAAATTAATCTAAACCACCTAATTTCATGTAAAAAAACTCGCTGGATGGAATCCATTGTTATTTACCAGGTATAATGTCGCCTAACGCGAGAAAAATGTGTTTTCCCACCAAGGAAGCTACCTAAGCTCATCTCTCACGCGGGAATCGAGTGTCTCAGGCGTCACTCACTTTCTCGAGATTGATCTCAACGACCTGATTTCATGTAAAGAACCACGCTGAATCAAAATTCATCGTTATTTCTCAGGTACAACGACGCTCAACGTGGGAAAAATCCGTTTTTCCACTGAGAAAGCACCCTAAGCGCGTCCATCACGCGGGTATCGAGTGTCTCAGGCTTCACTCACTTCCTCGAGATTGATCTTGATGACCTGATCCCATGTAAAAAACCACGTTGAATTGAAATCCATCATCATTTCTCAGTAACAACGATGCCTCACGTGGAACAAATGCGTTTTTCCACCCAGATAGCATCCTAAGCGCATCTTCCACCCCCGAATAGAGTGTCTCAGGCGTCACTCACTCTCTCGAGACTAATGTGAATTGAACAAAATGTCTCTTCCGTTCGATTCGAGGGTCTCAGCAGTCACTGACTCACGTAAGAATGGTCAGAACGTTCCAAATCCATGCCAAATCAGAGTTCACCATCATTTCTGCCGTGAAATTGGTCCCTGTAAAGAGACCTAAGGGAGAGTTCCTGCCAAAATCGAAAAACTGTCTCACTTGGCCTCATATGGGATTTTCGGGATCCGTGACAAACTCTCTTCACAACCACTCCTAAAGGTGCTCACTATCGTATGAAGATCTAGGCTGAATCAAATTCGTCAATGGCGTCTTGTTGGAATCACCTCCAATCAGCGCGAAATAGAAGTATCTCGTACGAAAACATCTATGCACTCCGGCCGCCTAATCCAGAAAGAGATCAATCGGGCTTACTCTAACACAACCCTCACGGGTAAGGTCCCTATCTCACGCGAAGATTGTAGCGCCCCTTGCTCGTGCGTTGCGGCCGGTCATCAAACCAAACCATACACGCTTCGCAATCCTAGCATTTTATGTGAAAATGAGATCCTATGGCCGCTCCAGTAGTCCAGGCCCTACTCCAAGCCTTTTGTCAGCGTCGATTGACGTCGGTCGTTTTGGCAGTTAACGACGAGCAACGTCAAGCTGTCATGGAATTTTAGTGAGTTGCGAATAAGTAGGTCCCTGGGGAACCGATCGAGATTCTGGAATCACAATGCTTCCCTAAATTACTCTCTGGTATACTTTCAAGTCTGAATCCATGTCGAATTGCACTATACAAAAGAGTCTTCTGCTGTGACTATGATTTTCAGAGCCAAAATATACCAGTATAGTATATTATGATACAAGGGCGCAAACGATGGTTTTCGCAGTTCGAGTGACTTTTTTAGGCCCGAGCCGCAGGTGAGGGTCTGAATAGTCATGAGAAGGAGAGAATCATTGCGCCCGAGTATCATACCATGTTTTTTGATCTTCTGTAAGCAAATGGAAAGCGAAAAACAGTGTGCATTTACTCATTTGCGCACAGACGATCAAAAACCCAGTTACATTCTATACAGCTAAGTTTAACAAGGGATAGAAGACAGTATCCAGATGCAAGTAAGATGACCGTTCTGAAAAACATGAGGATCGAAGAGGAAAGATCTTCATAATTTTATGAGTCGAGGACTCGTGTTATGTTGTTTACTTGAGTCACTCGATATCTCCACTCTTGTTTATAAATGTATCTCCCTAGTCAAAGCGTGATGAAGAGTATCGACTATCCCATCCGAATCAGATATCGTAAATTTTTTTTCCGATAGATGCCTGAGGTGTAAATCCTTTTGACTCATAATATCCCTATTTGTGTCGAGTGTCAAAATGTTCTGGTGGAGAATGATGACTGAGTTCTCTAAGAATCACGATGGTTCGTAGGAACTTTGAGCTGTCTCTCAAATTGACTTGGTTGATTCCAGTGTTTTTATGAATTTTACCCAGGAATTCGTCATCTTTCGTGGATTTCGGTGCATTCTGGAGGAAAAATGGATTTTTTCACGTTAAGCGTCGTTGCACCCGAAAAATAACGATAAATTTTTGATTCAGCGTAGATTTTTTCATAAGATCAGGCCGTTTAGATCAATCTCGAGAGAGTAAGTGACGCCTGAGACACTCGATTCCCGCGTGAAAGATGAGCTTAGGGTGCTTCCTTGCTGGAAAAACACATTTTTCTCACGTTAGGCGACATTATACCTGGTAATTGGAGATGGCTTCCAATTCAGCGTGTTTTTTACATGAAATTAGGTCGTTCGTATTGATCCCGAGAGAGTGAGTATCCGAACTATTTGAAACATCGAATTTGAACGATCTTGAACGAGACGATGAATCGACCTTGAAATTGACAGAAAATGCTTGCGCATCATACTACATGCGCAACCACTATTGTTAGTGGGCCCCACCCAAAGCCGTGTTCCGCCTGGTATGGCCTGCGTGAACTATGCGTAGTCCTCGTAAGATGAACCAGTCCTCTGTCTGGCGACGAATCCGAAGGATCTTGAGGCAGATTTTGCCCTCTAACCACCTCAAAAAATACTTTCCCAACCTAATACATACTAGCGTAATGCCTCACATTGCTTGGCTTGTTCCTGAGAGGCGTATTAGTTTTTCAAAATGCTCTTCCAAATCAAATAAGGAATTGTTTCTCAACAATTTTATATATTCAGTAGAGGGATGGTTCTTCACATGGTTTTGAACTCATGGAGGCCATGAAAAAATACCATCAATTGACGCAATATATGAAAAGGGTACAGAACATATTTTCATTTGATCTGAAAGAGCATTTTGAGAACCTTATACGCCTCTCGGGAAATCTTACAGGCCGAGCAACGCGAGGCATTACGCTAGTACTGAATTAAACTCTGAATCTTCACGTTCTTCCGACATACACATTTGCATATACACACTAGGGTGGTCCTTATTTCCCAAGTTTCACAGATCCTTTCTCCCCCCTCTGGATACCTTCTCTGAGCCGAAAAAACATGGGGAAAATTTTCTCCGAGCCCCTAGAGAGTGATTTAATAGTGCCTCAAAGAGCATCTTGCTTCGAAACTCAGGTGAAAAATAACGCTTTTTGTGATTTTTCTGTCCCTATGTTCGAGCTCTTGAAACTTAGTGTTTCTTCGCGAATGTAGAAGTGGAGATACATGTCCCCACGTAAGATTTGATGCTGAATCGAATTTCATCGTGACCTTTGAACTAGGATGCCATCCAATACTCGTAAATTGCGTTTTCCGACGCGGAAAACATTTTTAGCGCGACTTTTCATCTCATTCGAGTGTCTCAGGCGTCACTTACTGCCTCCAGATTAATCTAAACCACCTATTTTCATGTAAAAAAAGACGCTGAATTGCAATCCATCGTTATTTTTTAGGTATGATGTCGCTCAACGTGAGGAAAATGCGTTTTTCCACCGAGGAAGCACCTCAAGTGAGTCTTTCACGCCCGAATCGAGTGTCTCAGGCGTCACTCACTCTCTCGAGATCAATACGAACGACTTAATTACATGTAAAAAAACACGCTGGATTAGAATTCATCCTTATTTCCTAGGTATGATATCGCCTAACGTGAGAAAAATGCGCTTTTCCACCGAGGAAGTACCTTAAGCGAGTCTTTCACGCCCGAATCGAGTGTCTCAGGCGTCACTCACTCTCTCAAAATTAATCTAAACCACCTAATTTCATGTAAAAAAACTCGCTGGATGGAATCCATTGTTATTTACCAGGTATAATGTCGCCTAACGCGAGAAAAATGTGTTTTCCCACCAAGGAAGCTACCTAAGCTCATCTCTCACGCGGGAATCGAGTGTCTCAGGCGTCACTCACTTTCTCGAGATTGATCTCAACGACCTGATTTCATGTAAAGAACCACGCTGAATCAAAATTCATCGTTATTTCTCAGGTACAACGACGCTCAACGTGGGAAAAATCCGTTTTTCCACTGAGAAAGCACCCTAAGCGCGTCCATCACGCGGGTATCGAGTGTCTCAGGCTTCACTCACTTCCTCGAGATTGATCTTGATGACCTGATCCCATGTAAAAAACCACGTTGAATTGAAATCCATCATCATTTCTCAGTAACAACGATGCCTCACGTGGAACAAATGCGTTTTTCCACCCAGATAGCATCCTAAGCGCATCTTCCACCCCCGAATAGAGTGTCTCAGGCGTCACTCACTCTCTCGAGACTAATGTGAATTGAACAAAATGTCTCTTCCGTTCGATTCGAGGGTCTCAGCAGTCACTGACTCACGTAAGAATGGTCAGAACGTTCCAAATCCATGCCAAATCAGAGTTCACCATCATTTCTGCCGTGAAATTGGTCCCTGTAAAGAGACCTAAGGGAGAGTTCCTGCCAAAATCGAAAAACTGTCTCACTTGGCCTCATATGGGATTTTCGGGATCCGTGACAAACTCTCTTCACAACCATTCCTAAAGGTGCTCACTATCGTATGAAGATCTAGGCTGAATCAAATTCGTCAATGGCGTCTTGTTGGAATCACCTCCAATCAGCGCGAAATAGAAGTATCTCGTACGAAAACATCTATGCACTCCGGCCGCCTAATCCAGAAAGAGATCAATCGGGCTTACTCTAACACAACCCTCACGGGTAAGGTCCCTATCTCACGCGAAGATTGTAGCGCCCCTTGCTCGTGCGTTGCGGCCGGTCATCAAACCAAACCATACACGCTTCGCAATCCTAGCATTTTATGTGAAAATGAGATCCTATGGCCGCTCCAGTAGTCCAGGCCCTACTCCAAGCCTTTTGTCAGCGTCGATTGACGTCGGTCGTTTTGGCAGTTAACGACGAGCAACGTCAAGCTGTCATGGAATTTTAGTGAGTTGCGAATAAGTAGGTCCCTGGGGAACCGATCGAGATTCTGGAATCACAATGCTTCCCTAAATTACTCTCTGGTATACTTTCAAGTCTGAATCCATGTCGAATTGCACTATACAAAAGAGTCTTCTGCTGTGACTATGATTTTCAGAGCCAAAATATACCAGTATAGTATATTATGATACAAGGGCGCAAACGATGGTTTTCGCAGTTCGAGTGACTTTTTTAGGCCCGAGCCGCAGGTGAGGGTCTGAATAGTCATGAGAAGGAGAAAATCATTGCGCCCGAGTATCATACCATGTTTTTTGATCTTCTGTAAGCAAATGGAAAGCGAAAAACAGTGTGCATTTACTCATTTGCGCACAGACGATCAAAAACCCAGTTACATTCTATACAGCTAAGTTTAACAAGGGATAGAAGACAGTATCCAGATGCAAGTAAGATGACCGTTCTGAAAAACATGAGGATCGAAGAGGAAAGATCTTCATAATTTTATGAGTCGAGGACTCGTGTTATGTTGTTTACTTGAGTCACTCGATATCTCCACTCTTGTTTATAAATGTATCTCCCTAGTCAAAGCGTGATGAAGAGTATCGACTATCCCATCCGAATCAGATATCGTAAATTTTTTTTCCGATAGATGCCTGAGGTGTAAATCCTTTTGACTCATAATATCCCTATTTGTGTCGAGTGTCAAAATGTTCTGGTGGAGAATGATGACTGAGTTCTCTAAGAATCACGATGGTTCGTAGGAACTTTGAGCTGTCTCTCAAATTGACTTGGTTGATTCCAGTGTTTTTATGAATTTTACCCAGGAATTCGTCATCTTTCGTGGATTTCGGTGCATTCTGGAGGAAAAATGGATTTTTTCACGTTAAGCGTCGTTGCACCCGAAAAATAACGATAAATTTTTGATTCAGCGTAGATTTTTTCATAAGATCAGGCCGTTTAGATCAATCTCGAGAGAGTAAGTGACGCCTGAGACACTCGATTCCCGCGTGAAAGATGAGCTTAGGGTGCTTCCTTGCTGGAAAAACACATTTTTCTCACGTTAGGCGACATTATACCTGGTAATTGGAGATGGCTTCCAATTCAGCGTGTTTTTTACATGAAATTAGGTCGTTCGTATTGATCCCGAGAGAGTGAGTATCCGAACTATTTGAAACATCGAATTTGAACGATCTTGAACGAGACGATGAATCGACCTTGAAATTGACAGAAAATGCTTGCGCATCATACTACATGCGCAACCACTATTGTTAGTGGGCCCCACCCAAAGCCGTGTTCCGCCTGGTATGGCCTGCGTGAACTATGCGTAGTCCTCGTAAGATGAACCAGTCCTCTGTCTGGCGACGAATCCGAAGGATCTTGAGGCAGATTTTGCCCTCTAACCACCTCAAAAAATACTTTCCCAACCTAATACATACTAGCGTAATGCCTCACATTGCTTGGCTTGTTCCTGAGAGGCGTATTAGTTTTTCAAAATGCTCTTCCAAATCAAATAAGGAATTGTTTCTCAACAATTTTATATATTCAGTAGAGGGATGGTTCTTCACATGGTTTTGAACTCATGGAGGCCATGAAAAAATACCATCACTTGACGCAATATATGAAAAGGGTACAGAACATATTTTCATTTGATCTGAAAGAGCATTTTGAGAACCTTATACGCCTCTCGGGAAATCTTACAGGCCGAGCAACGCGAGGCATTACGCTAGTACTG
Organism: Eretmocerus hayati; assembly: GCA_029851415.1. Classification (NCBI taxonomy): domain Eukaryota; kingdom Metazoa; phylum Arthropoda; class Insecta; order Hymenoptera; family Aphelinidae; genus Eretmocerus; species Eretmocerus hayati. The sequence goes on along the minus strand of CM056744.1, from coordinate 72,032,921 downwards.
AATTAAACTCTGAATCTTCACGTTCTTCCGACATACACATTTGCATATACACACTAGGGTGGTCCTTATTTCCCAAGTTTCACAGATCCTTTCTCCCCCCTCTGGATACCTTCTCTGAGCCGAAAAAACATGGGGAAAATTTTCTCCGAGCCCCTAGAGAGTGATTTAATAGTGCCTCAAAGAGCATCTTGCTTCGAAACTCAGGTGAAAAATAACGCTTTTTGTGATTTTTCTGTCCCTATGTTCGAGCTCTTGAAACTTAGTGTTTCTTCGCGAATGTAGAAGTGGAGATACATGTCCCCACGTAAGATTTGATGCTGAATCGAATTTCATCGTGACCTTTGAACTAGGATGCCATCCAATACTCGTAAATTGCGTTTTCCGACGCGGAAAACATTTTTAGCGCGACTTTTCATCTCATTCGAGTGTCTCAGGCGTCACTTACTGCCTCCAGATTAATCTAAACCACCTATTTTCATGTAAAAAAAGACGCTGAATTGCAATCCATCGTTATTTTTTAGGTATGATGTCGCTCAACGTGAGGAAAATGCGTTTTTCCACCGAGGAAGCACCTCAAGTGAGTCTTTCACGCCCGAATCGAGTGTCTCAGGCGTCACTCACTCTCTCGAGATCAATACGAACGACTTAATTTCATGTAAAAAAACACGCTGGATTAGAATTCATCCTTATTTCCTAGGTATGATATCGCCTAACGTGAGAAAAATGCGCTTTTCCACCGAGGAAGTACCTTAAGCGAGTCTTTCACGCCCGAATCGAGTGTCTCAGGCGTCACTCACTCTCTCAAAATTAATCTAAACCACCTAATTTCATGTAAAAAAACTCGCTGGATGGAATCCATTGTTATTTACCAGGTATAATGTCGCCTAACGCGAGAAAAATGTGTTTTCCCACCAAGGAAGCTACCTAAGCTCATCTCTCACGCGGGAATCGAGTGTCTCAGGCGTCACTCACTTTCTCGAGATTGATCTCAACGACCTGATTTCATGTAAAGAACCACGCTGAATCAAAATTCATCGTTATTTCTCAGGTACAACGACGCTCAACGTGGGAAAAATCCGTTTTTCCACTGAGAAAGCACCCTAAGCGCGTCCATCACGCGGGTATCGAGTGTCTCAGGCTTCACTCACTTCCTCGAGATTGATCTTGATGACCTGATCCCATGTAAAAAACCACGTTGAATTGAAATCCATCATCATTTCTCAGTAACAACGATGCCTCACGTGGAACAAATGCGTTTTTCCACCCAGATAGCATCCTAAGCGCATCTTCCACCCCCGAATAGAGTGTCTCAGGCGTCACTCACTCTCTCGAGACTAATGTGAATTGAACAAAATGTCTCTTCCGTTCGATTCGAGGGTCTCAGCAGTCACTGACTCACGTAAGAATGGTCAGAACGTTCCAAATCCATGCCAAATCAGAGTTCACCATCATTTCTGCCGTGAAATTGGTCCCTGTAAAGAGACCTAAGGGAGAGTTCCTGCCAAAATCGAAAAACTGTCTCACTTGGCCTCATATGGGATTTTCGAGATCCGTGACAAACTCTCTTCACAACCATTCCTAAAGGTGCTCACTATCGTATGAAGATCTAGGCTGAATCAAATTCGTCAATGGCGTCTTGTTGGAATCACCTCCAATCAGCGCGAAATAGAAGTATCTCGTACGAAAACATCTATGCACTCCGGCCGCCTAATCCAGAAAGAGATCAATCGGGCTTACTCTAACACAACCCTCACGGGTAAGGTCCCTATCTCACGCGAAGATTGTAGCGCCCCTTGCTCGTGCGTTGCGGCCGGTCATCAAACCAAACCATACACGCTTCGCAATCCTAGCATTTTATGTGAAAATGAGATCCTATGGCCGCTCCAGTAGTCCAGGCCCTACTCCAAGCCTTTTGTCAGCGTCGATTGACGTCGGTCGTTTTGGCAGTTAACGACGAGCAACGTCAAGCTGTCATGGAATTTTAGTGAGTTGCGAATAAGTAGGTCCCTGGGGAACCGATCGAGATTCTGGAATCACAATGCTTCCCTAAATTACTCTCTGGTATACTTTCAAGTCTGAATCCATGTCGAATTGCACTATACAAAAGAGTCTTCTGCTGTGACTATGATTTTCAGAGCCAAAATATACCAGTATAGTATATTATGATACAAGGGCGCAAACGATGGTTTTCGCAGTTCGAGTGACTTTTTTAGGCCCGAGCCGCAGGTGAGGGTCTGAATAGTCATGAGAAGGAGAAAATCATTGCGCCCGAGTATCATACCATGTTTTTTGATCTTCTGTAAGCAAATGGAAAGCGAAAAACAGTGTGCATTTACTCATTTGCGCACAGACGATCAAAAACCCAGTTACATTCTATACAGCTAAGTTTAACAAGGGATAGAAGACAGTATCCAGATGCAAGTAAGATGACCGTTCTGAAAAACATGAGGATCGAAGAGGAAAGATCTTCATAATTTTATGAGTCGAGGACTCGTGTTATGTTGTTTACTTGAGTCACTCGATATCTCCACTCTTGTTTATAAATGTATCTCCCTAGTCAAAGCGTGATGAAGAGTATCGACTATCCCATCCGAATCAGATATCGTAAATTTTTTTTCCGATAGATGCCTGAGGTGTAAATCCTTTTGACTCATAATATCCCTATTTGTGTCGAGTGTCAAAATGTTCTGGTGGAGAATGATGACTGAGTTCTCTAAGAATCACGATGGTTCGTAGGAACTTTGAGCTGTCTCTCAAATTGACTTGGTTGATTCCAGTGTTTTTATGAATTTTACCCAGGAATTCGTCATCTTTCGTGGATTTCGGTGCATTCTGGAGGAAAAATGGATTTTTTCACGTTAAGCGTCGTTGCACCCGAAAAATAACGATAAATTTTTGATTCAGCGTAGATTTTTTCATAAGATCAGGCCGTTTAGATCAATCTCGAGAGAGTAAGTGACGCCTGAGACACTCGATTCCCGCGTGAAAGATGAGCTTAGGGTGCTTCCTTGCTGGAAAAACACATTTTTCTCACGTTAGGCGACATTATACCTGGTAATTGGAGATGGCTTCCAATTCAGCGTGTTTTTTACATGAAATTAGGTCGTTCGTATTGATCCCGAGAGAGTGAGTATCCGAACTATTTGAAACATCGAATTTGAACGATCTTGAACGAGACGATGAATCGACCTTGAAATTGACAGAAAATGCTTGCGCATCATACTACATGCGCAACCACTATTGTTAGTGGGCCCCACCCAAAGCCGTGTTCCGCCTGGTATGGCCTGCGTGAACTATGCGTAGTCCTCGTAAGATGAACCAGTCCTCTGTCTGGCGACGAATCCGAAGGATCTTGAGGCAGATTTTGCCCTCTAACCACCTCAAAAAATACTTTCCCAACCTAATACATACTAGCGTAATGCCTCACATTGCTTGGCTTGTTCCTGAGAGGCGTATTAGTTTTTCAAAATGCTCTTCCAAATCAAATAAGGAATTGTTTCTCAACAATTTTATATATTCAGTAGAGGGATGGTTCTTCACATGGTTTTGAACTCATGGAGGCCATGAAAAAATACCATCACTTGACGCAATATATGAAAAGGGTACAGAACATATTTTCATTTGATCTGAAAGAGCATTTTGAGAACCTTATACGCCTCTCGGGAAATCTTACAGGCCGAGCAACGCGAGGCATTACGCTAGTACTGAATTAAACTCTGAATCTTCACGTTCTTCCGACATACACATTTGCATATACACACTAGGGTGGTCCTTATTTCCCAAGTTTCACAGATCCTTTCTCCCCCCTCTGGATACCTTCTCTGAGCCGAAAAAACATGGGGAAAATTTTCTCCGAGCCCCTAGAGAGTGATTTAATAGTGCCTCAAAGAGCATCTTGCTTCGAAACTCAGGTGAAAAATAACGCTTTTTGTGATTTTTCTGTCCCTATGTTCGAGCTCTTGAAACTTAGTGTTTCTTCGCGAATGTAGAAGTGGAGATACATGTCCCCACGTAAGATTTGATGCTGAATCGAATTTCATCGTGACCTTTGAACTAGGATGCCATCCAATACTCGTAAATTGCGTTTTCCGACGCGGAAAACATTTTTAGCGCGACTTTTCATCTCATTCGAGTGTCTCAGGCGTCACTTACTGCCTCCAGATTAATCTAAACCACCTATTTTCATGTAAAAAAAGACGCTGAATTGCAATCCATCGTTATTTTTTAGGTATGATGTCGCTCAACGTGAGGAAAATGCGTTTTTCCACCGAGGAAGCACCTCAAGTGAGTCTTTCACGCCCGAATCGAGTGTCTCAGGCGTCACTCACTCTCTCGAGATCAATACGAACGACTTAATTTCATGTAAAAAAACACGCTGGATTAGAATTCATCCTTATTTCCTAGGTATGATATCGCCTAACGTGAGAAAAATGCGCTTTTCCACCGAGGAAGTACCTTAAGCGAGTCTTTCACGCCCGAATCGAGTGTCTCAGGCGTCACTCACTCTCTCAAAATTAATCTAAACCACCTAATTTCATGTAAAAAAACTCGCTGGATGGAATCCATTGTTATTTACCAGGTATAATGTCGCCTAACGCGAGAAAAATGTGTTTTCCCACCAAGGAAGCTACCTAAGCTCATCTCTCACGCGGGAATCGAGTGTCTCAGGCGTCACTCACTTTCTCGAGATTGATCTCAACGACCTGATTTCATGTAAAGAACCACGCTGAATCAAAATTCATCGTTATTTCTCAGGTACAACGACGCTCAACTTGGGAAAAATCCGTTTTTCCACTGAGAAAGCACCCTAAGCGCGTCCATCACGCGGGTATCGAGTGTCTCAGGCTTCACTCACTTCCTCGAGATTGATCTTGATGACCTGATCCCATGTAAAAAACCACGTTGAATTGAAATCCATCATCATTTCTCAGTAACAACGATGCCTCACGTGGAACAAATGCGTTTTTCCACCCAGATAGCATCCTAAGCGCATCTTCCACCCCCGAATAGAGTGTCTCAGGCGTCACTCACTCTCTCGAGACTAATGTGAATTGAACAAAATGTCTCTTCCGTTCGATTCGAGGGTCTCAGCAGTCACTGACTCACGTAAGAATGGTCAGAACGTTCCAAATCCATGCCAAATCAGAGTTCACCATCATTTCTGCCGTGAAATTGGTCCCTGTAAAGAGACCTAAGGGAGAGTTCCTGCCAAAATCGAAAAACTGTCTCACTTGGCCTCATATGGGATTTTCGGGATCCGTGACAAACTCTCTTCACAACCATTCCTAAAGGTGCTCACTATCGTATGAAGATCTAGGCTGAATCAAATTCGTCAATGGCGTCTTGTTGGAATCACCTCCAATCAGCGCGAAATAGAAGTATCTCGTACGAAAACATCTATGCACTCCGGCCGCCTAATCCAGAAAGAGATCAATCGGGCTTACTCTAACACAACCCTCACGGGTAAGGTCCCTATCTCACGCGAAGATTGTAGCGCCCCTTGCTCGTGCGTTGCGGCCGGTCATCAAACCAAACCATACACGCTTCGCAATCCTAGCATTTTATGTGAAAATGAGATCCTATGGCCGCTCCAGTAGTCCAGGCCCTACTCCAAGCCTTTTGTCAGCGTCGATTGACGTCGGTCGTTTTGGCAGTTAACGACGAGCAACGTCAAGCTGTCATGGAATTTTAGTGAGTTGCGAATAAGTAGGTCCCTGGGGAACCGATCGAGATTCTGGAATCACAATGCTTCCCTAAATTACTCTCTGGTATACTTTCAAGTCTGAATCCATGTCGAATTGCACTATACAAAAGAGTCTTCTGCTGTGACTATGATTTTCAGAGCCAAAATATACCAGTATAGTATATTATGATACAAGGGCGCAAACGATGGTTTTCGCAGTTCGAGTGACTTTTTTAGGCCCGAGCCGCAGGTGAGGGTCTGAATAGTCATGAGAAGGAGAAAATCATTGCGCCCGAGTATCATACCATGTTTTTTGATCTTCTGTAAGCAAATGGAAAGCGAAAAACAGTGTGCATTTACTCATTTGCGCACAGACGATCAAAAACCCAGTTACATTCTATACAGCTAAGTTTAACAAGGGATAGAAGACAGTATCCAGATGCAAGTAAGATGACCGTTCTGAAAAACATGAGGATCGAAGAGGAAAGATCTTCATAATTTTATGAGTCGAGGACTCGTGTTATGTTGTTTACTTGAGTCACTCGATATCTCCACTCTTGTTTATAAATGTATCTCCCTAGTCAAAGCGTGATGAAGAGTATCGACTATCCCATCCGAATCAGATATCGTAAATTTTTTTTCCGATAGATGCCTGAGGTGTAAATCCTTTTGACTCATAATATCCCTATTTGTGTCGAGTGTCAAAATGTTCTGGTGGAGAATGATGACTGAGTTCTCTAAGAATCACGATGGTTCGTAGGAACTTTGAGCTGTCTCTCAAATTGACTTGGTTGATTCCAGTGTTTTTATGAATTTTACCCAGGAATTCGTCATCTTTCGTGGATTTCGGTGCATTCTGGAGGAAAAATGGATTTTTTCACGTTAAGCGTCGTTGCACCCGAAAAATAACGATAAATTTTTGATTCAGCGTAGATTTTTTCATAAGATCAGGCCGTTTAGATCAATCTCGAGAGAGTAAGTGACGCCTGAGACACTCGATTCCCGCGTGAAAGATGAGCTTAGGGTGCTTCCTTGCTGGAAAAACACATTTTTCTCACGTTAGGCGACATTATACCTGGTAATTGGAGATGGCTTCCAATTCAGCGTGTTTTTTACATGAAATTAGGTCGTTCGTATTGATCCCGAGAGAGTGAGTATCCGAACTATTTGAAACATCGAATTTGAACGATCTTGAACGAGACGATGAATCGACCTTGAAATTGACAGAAAATGCTTGCGCATCATACTACATGCGCAACCACTATTGTTAGTGGGCCCCACCCAAAGCCGTGTTCCGCCTGGTATGGCCTGCGTGAACTATGCGTAGTCCTCGTAAGATGAACCAGTCCTCTGTCTGGCGACGAATCCGAAGGATCTTGAGGCAGATTTTGCCCTCTAACCACCTCAAAAAATACTTTCCCAACCTAATACATACTAGCGTAATGCCTCACATTGCTTGGCTTGTTCCTGAGAGGCGTATTAGTTTTTCAAAATGCTCTTCCAAATCAAATAAGGAATTGTTTCTCAACAATTTTATATATTCAGTAGAGGGATGGTTCTTCACATGGTTTTGAACTCATGGAGGCCATGAAAAAATACCATCACTTGACGCAATATATGAAAAGGGTACAGAACATATTTTCATTTGATCTGAAAGAGCATTTTGAGAACCTTATACGCCTCTCGGGAAATCTTACAGGCCGAGCAACGCGAGGCATTACGCTAGTACTGAATTAAACTCTGAATCTTCACGTTCTTCCGACATACACATTTGCATATACACACTAGGGTGGTCCTTATTTCCCAAGTTTCACAGATCCTTTCTCCCCCCTCTGGATACCTTCTCTGAGCCGAAAAAACATGGGGAAAATTTTCTCCGAGCCCCTAGAGAGTGATTTAATAGTGCCTCAAAGAGCATCTTGCTTCGAAACTCAGGTGAAAAATAACGCTTTTTGTGATTTTTCTGTCCCTATGTTCGAGCTCTTGAAACTTAGTGTTTCTTCGCGAATGTAGAAGTGGAGATACATGTCCCCACGTAAGATTTGATGCTGAATCGAATTTCATCGTGACCTTTGAACTAGGATGCCATCCAATACTCGTAAATTGCGTTTTCCGACGCGGAAAACATTTTTAGCGCGACTTTTCATCTCATTCGAGTGTCTCAGGCGTCACTTACTGCCTCCAGATTAATCTAAACCACCTATTTTCATGTAAAAAAAGACGCTGAATTGCAATCCATCGTTATTTTTTAGGTATGATGTCGCTCAACGTGAGGAAAATGCGTTTTTCCACCGAGGAAGCACCTCAAGTGAGTCTTTCACGCCCGAATCGAGTGTCTCAGGCGTCACTCACTCTCTCGAGATCAATACGAACGACTTAATTTCATGTAAAAAAACACGCTGGATTAGAATTCATCCTTATTTCCTAGGTATGATATCGCCTAACGTGAGAAAAATGCGCTTTTCCACCGAGGAAGTACCTTAAGCGAGTCTTTCACGCCCGAATCGAGTGTCTCAGGCGTCACTCACTCTCTCAAAATTAATCTAAACCACCTAATTTCATGTAAAAAAACTCGCTGGATGGAATCCATTGTTATTTACCAGGTATAATGTCGCCTAACGCGAGAAAAATGTGTTTTCCCACCAAGGAAGCTACCTAAGCTCATCTCTCACGCGGGAATCGAGTGTCTCAGGCGTCACTCACTTTCTCGAGATTGATCTCAACGACCTGATTTCATGTAAAGAACCACGCTGAATCAAAATTCATCGTTATTTCTCAGGTACAACGACGCTCAACGTGGGAAAAATCCGTTTTTCCACTGAGAAAGCACCCTAAGCGCGTCCATCACGCGGGTATCGAGTGTCTCAGGCTTCACTCACTTCCTCGAGATTGATCTTGATGACCTGATCCCATGTAAAAAACCACGTTGAATTGAAATCCATCATCATTTCTCAGTAACAACGATGCCTCACGTGGAACAAATGCGTTTTTCCACCCAGATAGCATCCTAAGCGCATCTTCCACCCCCGAATAGAGTGTCTCAGGCGTCACTCACTCTCTCGAGACTAATGTGAATTGAACAAAATGTCTCTTCCGTTCGATTCGAGGGTCTCAGCAGTCACTGACTCACGTAAGAATGGTCAGAACGTTCCAAATCCATGCCAAATCAGAGTTCACCATCATTTCTGCCGTGAAATTGGTCCCTGTAAAGAGACCTAAGGGAGAGTTCCTGCCAAAATCGAAAAACTGTCTCACTTGGCCTCATATGGGATTTTCGGGATCCGTGACAAACTCTCTTCACAACCATTCCTAAAGGTGCTCACTATCGTATGAAGATCTAGGCTGAATCAAATTCGTCAATGGCGTCTTGTTGGAATCACCTCCAATCAGCGCGAAATAGAAGTATCTCGTACGAAAACATCTATGCACTCCGGCCGCCTAATCCAGAAAGAGATCAATCGGGCTTACTCTAACACAACCCTCACGGGTAAGGTCCCTATCTCACGCGAAGATTGTAGCGCCCCTTGCTCGTGCGTTGCGGCCGGTCATCAAACCAAACCATACACGCTTCGCAATCCTAGCATTTTATGTGAAAATGAGATCCTATGGCCGCTCCAGTAGTCCAGGCCCTACTCCAAGCCTTTTGTCAGCGTCGATTGACGTCGGTCGTTTTGGCAGTTAACGACGAGCAACGTCAAGCTGTCATGGAATTTTAGTGAGTTGCGAATAAGTAGGTCCCTGGGGAACCGATCGAGATTCTGGAATCACAATGCTTCCCTAAATTACTCTCTGGTATACTTTCAAGTCTGAATCCATGTCGAATTGCACTATACAAAAGAGTCTTCTGCTGTGACTATGATTTTCAGAGCCAAAATATACCAGTATAGTATATTATGATACAAGGGCGCAAACGATGGTTTTCGCAGTTCGAGTGACTTTTTTAGGCCCGAGCCGCAGGTGAGGGTCTGAATAGTCATGAGAAGGAGAAAATCATTGCGCCCGAGTATCATACCATGTTTTTTGATCTTCTGTAAGCAAATGGAAAGCGAAAAACAGTGTGCATTTACTCATTTGCGCACAGACGATCAAAAACCCAGTTACATTCTATACAGCTAAGTTTAACAAGGGATAGAAGACAGTATCCAGATGCAAGTAAGATGACCGTTCTGAAAAACATGAGGATCGAAGAGGAAAGATCTTCATAATTTTATGAGTCGAGGACTCGTGTTATGTTGTTTACTTGAGTCACTCGATATCTCCACTCTTGTTTATAAATGTATCTCCCTAGTCAAAGCGTGATGAAGAGTATCGACTATCCCATCCGAATCAGATATCGTAAATTTTTTTTCCGATAGATGCCTGAGGTGTAAATCCTTTTGACTCATAATATCCCTATTTGTGTCGAGTGTCAAAATGTTCTGGTGGAGAATGATGACTGAGTTCTCTAAGAATCACGATGGTTCGTAGGAACTTTGAGCTGTCTCTCAAATTGACTTGGTTGATTCCAGTGTTTTTATGAATTTTACCCAGGAATTCGTCATCTTTCGTGGATTTCGGTGCATTCTGGAGGAAAAATGGATTTTTTCACGTTAAGCGTCGTTGCACCCGAAAAATAACGATAAATTTTTGATTCAGCGTAGATTTTTTCATAAGATCAGGCCGTTTAGATCAATCTCGAGAGAGTAAGTGACGCCTGAGACACTCGATTCCCGCGTGAAAGATGAGCTTAGGGTGCTTCCTTGCTGGAAAAACACATTTTTCTCACGTTAGGCGACATTATACCTGGTAATTGGAGATGGCTTCCAATTCAGCGTGTTTTTTACATGAAATTAGGTCGTTCGTATTGATCCCGAGAGAGTGAGTATCCGAACTATTTGAAACATCGAATTTGAACGATCTTGAACGAGACGATGAATCGACCTTGAAATTGACAGAAAATGCTTGCGCATCATACTACATGCGCAACCACTATTGTTAGTGGGCCCCACCCAAAGCCGTGTTCCGCCTGGTATGGCCTGCGTGAACTATGCGTAGTCCTCGTAAGATGAACCAGTCCTCTGTCTGGCGACGAATCCGAAGGATCTTGAGGCAGATTTTGCCCTCTAACCACCTCAAAGAATACTTTCCCAACCTAATACATACTAGCGTAATGCCTCACATTGCTTGGCTTGTTCCTGAGAGGCGTATTAGTTTTTCAAAATGCTCTTCCAAATCAAATAAGGAATTGTTTCTCAACAATTTTATATATTCAGTAGAGGGAAGGTTCTTCACATGGTTTTGAACTCATGGAGGCCATGAAAAAATACCATCACTTGACGCAATATATGAAAAGGGTACAGAACATATTTTCATTTGATCTGAAAGAGCATTTTGAGAACCTTATACGCCTCTCGGGAAATCTTACAGGCCGAGCAACGCGAGGCATTACGCTAGTACTGAATTAAACTCTGAATCTTCACGTTCTTCCGACATACACATTTGCATATACACACTAGGGTGGTCCTTATTTCCCAAGTTTCACAGATCCTTTCTCCCCCCTCTGGATACCTTCTCTGAGCCGAAAAAACATGGGGAAAATTTTCTCCGAGCCCCTAGAGAGTGATTTAATAGTGCCTCAAAGAGCATCTTGCTTCGAAACTCAGGTGAAAAATAACGCTTTTTGTGATTTTTCTGTCCCTATGTTCGAGCTCTTGAAACTTAGTGTTTCTTCGCGAATGTAGAAGTGGAGATACATGTCCCCACGTAAGATTTGATGCTGAATCGAATTTCATCGTGACCTTTGAACTAGGATGCCATCCAATACTCGTAAATTGCGTTTTCCGACGCGGAAAACATTTTTAGCGCGACTTTTCATCTCATTCGAGTGTCTCAGGCGTCACTTACTGCCTCCAGATTAATCTAAACCACCTATTTTCATGTAAAAAAAGACGCTGAATTGCAATCCATCGTTATTTTTTAGGTATGATGTCGCTCAACGTGAGGAAAATGCGTTTTTCCACTGAGGAAGCACCTCAAGTGAGTCTTTCACGCCCGAATCGAGTGTCTCAGGCGTCACTCACTCTCTCGAGATCAATACGAACGACTTAATTTCATGTAAAAAAACACGCTGGATTAGAATTCATCCTTATTTCCTAGGTATGATATCGCCTAACGTGAGAAAAATGCGCTTTTCCACCGAGGAAGTACCTTAAGCGAGTCTTTCACGCCCGAATCGAGTGTCTCAGGCGTCACTCACTCTCTCAAAATTAATCTAAACCACCTAATTTCATGTAAAAAAACTCGCTGGATGGAATCCATTGTTATTTACCAGGTATAATGTCGCCTAACGCGAGAAAAATGTGTTTTCCCACCAAGGAAGCTACCTAAGCTCATCTCTCACGCGGGAATCGAGTGTCTCAGGCGTCACTCACTTTCTCGAGATTGATCTCAACGACCTGATTTCATGTAAAGAACCACGCTGAATCAAAATTCATCGTTATTTCTCAGGTACAACGACGCTCAACGTGGGAAAAATCCGTTTTTCCACTGAGAAAGCACCCTAAGCGCGTCCATCACGCGGGTATCGAGTGTCTCAGGCTTCACTCACTTCCTCGAGATTGATCTTGATGACCTGATCCCATGTAAAAAACCACGTTGAATTGAAATCCATCATCATTTCTCAGTAACAACGATGCCTCACGTGGAACAAATGCGTTTTTCCACCCAGATAGCATCCTAAGCGCATCTTCCACCCCCGAATAGAGTGTCTCAGGCGTCACTCACTCTCTCGAGACTAATGTGAATTGAACAAAATGTCTCTTCCGTTCGATTCGAGGGTCTCAGCAGTCACTGACTCACGTAAGAATGGTCAGAACGTTCCAAATCCATGCCAAATCAGAGTTCACCATCATTTCTGCCGTGAAATTGGTCCCTGTAAAGAGACCTAAGGGAGAGTTCCTGCCAAAATCGAAAAACTGTCTCACTTGGCCTCATATGGGATTTTCGGGATCCGTGACAAACTCTCTTCACAACCATTCCTAAAGGTGCTCACTATCGTATGAAGATCTAGGCTGAATCAAATTCGTCAATGGCGTCTTGTTGGAATCACCTCCAATCAGCGCGAAATAGAAGTATCTCGTACGAAAACATCTATGCACTCCGGCCGCCTAATCCAGAAAGAGATCAATCGGGCTTACTCTAACACAACCCTCACGGGTAAGGTCCCTATCTCACGCGAAGATTGTAGCGCCCCTTGCTCGTGCGTTGCGGCCGGTCATCAAACCAAACCATACACGCTTCGCAATCCTAGCATTTTATGTGAAAATGAGATCCTATGGCCGCTCCAGTAGTCCAGGCCCTACTCCAAGCCTTTTGTCAGCGTCGATTGACGTCGGTCGTTTTGGCAGTTAACGACGAGCAACGTCAAGCTGTCATGGAATTTTAGTGAGTTGCGAATAAGTAGGTCCCTGGGGAACCGATCGAGATTCTGGAATCACAATGCTTCCCTAAATTACTCTCTGGTATACTTTCAAGTCTGAATCCATGTCGAATTGCACTATACAAAAGAGTCTTCTGCTGTGACTATGATTTTCAGAGCCAAAATATACCAGTATAGTATATTATGATACAAGGGCGCAAACGATGGTTTTCGCAGTTCGAGTGACTTTTTTAGGCCCGAGCCGCAGGTGAGGGTCTGAATAGTCATGAGAAGGAGAAAATCATTGCGCCCGAGTATCATACCATGTTTTTTGATCTTCTGTAAGCAAATGGAAAGCGAAAAACAGTGTGCATTTACTCATTTGCGCACAGACGATCAAAAACCCAGTTACATTCTATACAGCTAAGTTTAACAAGGGATAGAAGACAGTATCCAGATGCAAGTAAGATGACCGTTCTGAAAAACATGAGGATCGAAGAGGAAAGATCTTCATAATTTTATGAGTCGAGGACTCGTGTTATGTTGTTTACTTGAGTCACTCGATATCTCCACTCTTGTTTATAAATGTATCTCCCTAGTCAAAGCGTGATGAAGAGTATCGACTATCCCATCCGAATCAGATATCGTAAATTTTTTTTCCGATAGATGCCTGAGGTGTAAATCCTTTTGACTCATAATATCCCTATTTGTGTCGAGTGTCAAAATGTTCTGGTGGAGAATGATGACTGAGTTCTCTAAGAATCACGATGGTTCGTAGGAACTTTGAGCTGTCTCTCAAATTGACTTGGTTGATTCCAGTGTTTTTATGAATTTTACCCAGGAATTCGTCATCTTTCGTGGATTTCGGTGCATTCTGGAGGAAAAATGGATTTTTTCACGTTAAGCGTCGTTGCACCCGAAAAATAACGATAAATTTTTGATTCAGCGTAGATTTTTTCATAAGATCAGGCCGTTTAGATCAATCTCGAGAGAGTAAGTGACGCCTGAGACACTCGATTCCCGCGTGAAAGATGAGCTTAGGGTGCTTCCTTGCTGGAAAAACACATTTTTCTCACGTTAGGCGACATTATACCTGGTAATTGGAGATGGCTTCCAATTCAGCGTGTTTTTTACATGAAATTAGGTCGTTCGTATTGATCCCGAGAGAGTGAGTATCCGAACTATTTGAAACATCGAATTTGAACGATCTTGAACGAGACGATGAATCGACCTTGAAATTGACAGAAAATGCTTGCGCATCATACTACATGCGCAACCACTATTGTTAGTGGGCCCCACCCAAAGCCGTGTTCCGCCTGGTATGGCCTGCGTGAACTATGCGTAGTCCTCGTAAGATGAACCAGTCCTCTGTCTGGCGACGAATCCGAAGGATCTTGAGGCAGATTTTGCCCTCTAACCACCTCAAAGAATACTTTCCCAACCTAATACATACTAGCGTAATGCCTCACATTGCTTGGCTTGTTCCTGAGAGGCGTATTAGTTTTTCAAAATGCTCTTCCAAATCAAATAAGGAATTGTTTCTCAACAATTTTATATATTCAGTAGAGGGAAGGTTCTTCACATGGTTTTGAACTCATGGAGGCCATGAAAAAATACCATCACTTGACGCAATATATGAAAAGGGTACAGAACATATTTTCATTTGATCTGAAAGAGCATTTTGAGAACCTTATACGCCTCTCGGGAAATCTCACAGGCCGAGCAACGCGAGGCATTACGCTAGTACTGAATTAAACTCTGAATCTTCACGTTCTTCCGACATACACATTTGCATATACACACTAGGGTGGTCCTTATTTCCCAAGTTTCACAGATCCTTTCTCCCCCCTCTGGATACCTTCTCTGAGCCGAAAAAACATGGGGAAAATTTTCTCCGAGCCCCTAGAGAGTGATTTAATAGTGCCTCAAAGAGCATCTTGCTTCGAAACTCAGGTGAAAAATAACGCTTTTTGTGATTTTTCTGTCCCTATGTTCGAGCTCTTGAAACTTAGTGTTTCTTCGCGAATGTAGAAGTGGAGATACATGTCCCCACGTAAGATTTGATGCTGAATCGAATTTCATCGTGACCTTTGAACTAGGATGCCATCCAATACTCGTAAATTGCGTTTTCCGACGCGGAAAACATTTTTAGCGCGACTTTTCATCTCATTCGAGTGTCTCAGGCGTCACTTACTGCCTCCAGATTAATCTAAACCACCTATTTTCATTTAAAAAAAGACGCTGAATTGCAATCCATCGTTATTTTTTAGGTATGATGTCGCTCAACGTGAGGAAAATGCGTTTTTCCACTGAGGAAGCACCTCAAGTGAGTCTTTCACGCCCGAATCGAGTGTCTCAGGCGTCACTCACTCTCTCGAGATCAATACGAACGACTTAATTTCATGTAAAAAAACACGCTGGATTAGAATTCATCCTTATTTCCTAGGTATGATATCGCCTAACGTGAGAAAAATGCGCTTTTCCACCGAGGAAGTACCTTAAGCGAGTCTTTCACGCCCGAATCGAGTGTCTCAGGCGTCACTCACTCTCTCAAAATTAATCTAAACCACCTAATTTCATGTAAAAAAACTCGCTGGATGGAATCCATTGTTATTTACCAGGTATAATGTCGCCTAACGCGAGAAAAATGTGTTTTCCCACCAAGGAAGCTACCTAAGCTCATCTCTCACGCGGGAATCGAGTGTCTCAGGCGTCACTCACTTTCTCGAGATTGATCTCAACGACCTGATTTCATGTAAAGAACCACGCTGAATCAAAATTCATCGTTATTTCTCAGGTACAACGACGCTCAACGTGGGAAAAATCCGTTTTTCCACTGAGAAAGCACCCTAAGCGCGTCCATCACGCGGGTATCGAGTGTCTCAGGCTTCACTCACTTCCTCGAGATTGATCTTGATGACCTGATCCCATGTAAAAAACCACGTTGAATTGAAATCCATCATCATTTCTCAGTAACAACGATGCCTCACGTGGAACAAATGCGTTTTTCCACCCAGATAGCATCCTAAGCGCATCTTCCACCCCCGAATAGAGTGTCTCAGGCGTCACTCACTCTCTCGAGACTAATGTGAATTGAACAAAATGTCTCTTCCGTTCGATTCGAGGGTCTCAGCAGTCACTGACTCACGTAAGAATGGTCAGAACGTTCCAAATCCATGCCAAATCAGAGTTCACCATCATTTCTGCCGTGAAATTGGTCCCTGTAAAGAGACCTAAGGGAGAGTTCCTGCCAAAATCGAAAAACTGTCTCACTTGGCCTCATATGGGATTTTCGGGATCCGTGACAAACTCTCTTCACAACCATTCCTAAAGGTGCTCACTATCGTATGAAGATCTAGGCTGAATCAAATTCGTCAATGGCGTCTTGTTGGAATCACCTCCAATCAGCGCGAAATAGAAGTATCTCGTACGAAAACATCTATGCACTCCGGCCGCCTAATCCAGAAAGAGATCAATCGGGCTTACTCTAACACAACCCTCACGGGTAAGGTCCCTATCTCACGCGAAGATTGTAGCGCCCCTTGCTCGTGCGTTGCGGCCGGTCATCAAACCAAACCATACACGCTTCGCAATCCTAGCATTTTATGTGAAAATGAGATCCTATGGCCGCTCCAGTAGTCCAGGCCCTACTCCAAGCCTTTTGTCAGCGTCGATTGACGTCGGTCGTTTTGGCAGTTAACGACGAGCAACGTCAAGCTGTCATGGAATTTTAGTGAGTTGCGAATAAGTAGGTCCCTGGGGAACCGATCGAGATTCTGGAATCACAATGCTTCCCTAAATTACTCTCTGGTATACTTTCAAGTCTGAATCCATGTCGAATTGCACTATACAAAAGAGTTGTCTGCCATGACTATGATTTTCAGAGCCAAAATATACCAGTATAGTATATTATGATACAAGGGCGCAAACGATGGTTTTCGCAGTTCGAGTGACTTTTTTAGGCCCGAGCCGCAGGTGAGGGTCTGAATAGTCATGAGAAGGAGAAAATCATTGCGCCCGAGTATCATACCATGTTTTTTGATCTTCTGTAAGCAAATGGAAAGCGAAAAACAGTGTGCATTTACTCATTTGCGCACAGACGATCAAAAACCAAGTTCCATTCTATACAGCTAAGTTTAACAAGGGATAGAAGACAGTATCCAGATGCAAGTAAGATGACCGTTCTGAAAAACATGAGGATCGAAGAGGAAAGATCTTCATAATTTTATGAGTCGAGGACTCGTGTTATGTTGTTTACTTGAGTCACTCGATATCTCCACTCTTGTTTATAAATGTATCTCCCTAGTCAAAGCGTGATGAAGAGTATCGACTATCCCATCCGAATCAGATATCGTAAATTTTTTTTCCGATAGATGCCTGAGGTGTAAATCCTTTTGACTCATAATATCCCTATTTGTGTCGAGTGTCAAAATGTTCTGGTGGAGAATGATGACTGAGTTCTCTAAGAATCACGATGGTTCGTAGGAACTTTGAGCTGTCTCTCAAATTGACTTGGTTGATTCCAGTGTTTTTATGAATTTTACCCAGGAATTCGTCATCTTTCGTGGATTTCGGTGCATTCTGGAGGAAAAATGGATTTTTTCACGTTAAGCGTCGTTGCACCCGAAAAATAACGATAAATTTTTGATTCAGCGTAGATTTTTTCATAAGATCAGGCCGTTTAGATCAATCTCGAGAGAGTAAGTGACGCCTGAGACACTCGATTCCCGCGTGAAAGATGAGCTTAGGGTGCTTCCTTGCTGGAAAAACACATTTTTCTCACGTTAGGCGACATTATACCTGGTAATTGGAGATGGCTTCCAATTCAGCGTGTTTTTTACATGAAATTAGGTCGTTCGTATTGATCCCGAGAGAGTGAGTATCCGAACTATTTGAAACATCGAATTTGAACGATCTTGAACGAGACGATGAATCGACCTTGAAATTGACAGAAAATGCTTGCGCATCATACTACATGCGCAACCACTATTGTTAGTGGGCCCCACCCAAAGCCGTGTTCCGCCTGGTATGGCCTGCGTGAACTATGCGTAGTCCTCGTAAGATGAACCAGTCCTCTGTCTGGCGACGAATCCGAAGGATCTTGAGGCAGATTTTGCCCTCTAACCACCTCAAAAAATACTTTCCCAACCTAATACATACTAGCGTAATGCCTCACATTGCTTGGCTTGTTCCTGAGAGGCGTATTAGTTTTTCAAAATGCTCTTCCAAATCAAATAAGGAATTGTTTCTCAACAATTTTATATATTCAGTAGAGGGATGGTTCTTCACATGGTTTTGAACTCATGGAGGCCATGAAAAAATACCATCACTTGACGCAATATATGAAAAGGGTACAGAACATATTTTCATTTGATCTGAAAGAGCATTTTGAGAACCTTATACGCCTCTCGGGAAATCTTACAGGCCGAGCAACGCGAGGCATTACGCTAGTACTGAATTAAACTCTGAATCTTCACGTTCTTCCGACATACACATTTGCATATACACACTAGGGTGGTCCTTATTTCCCAAGTTTCACAGATCCTTTCTCCCCCCTCTGGATACCTTCTCTGAGCCGAAAAAACATGGGGAAAATTTTCTCCGAGCCCCTAGAGAGTGATTTAATAGTGCCTCAAAGAGCATCTTGCTTCGAAACTCAGGTGAAAAATAACGCTTTTTGTGATTTTTCTGTCCCTATGTTCGAGCTCTTGAAACTTAGTGTTTCTTCGCGAATGTAGAAGTGGAGATACATGTCCCCACGTAAGATTTGATGCTGAATCGAATTTCATCGTGACCTTTGAACTAGGATGCCATCCAATACTCGTAAATTGCGTTTTCCGACGCGGAAAACATTTTTAGCGCGACTTTTCATCTCATTCGAGTGTCTCAGGCGTCACTTACTGCCTCCAGATTAATCTAAACCACCTATTTTCATGTAAAAAAAGACGCTGAATTGCAATCCATCGTTATTTTTTAGGTATGATGTCGCTCAACGTGAGGAAAATGCGTTTTTCCACCGAGGAAGCACCTCAAGTGAGTCTTTCACGCCCGAATCGAGTGTCTCAGGCGTCACTCACTCTCTCGAGATCAATACGAACGACTTAATTTCATGTAAAAAAACACGCTGGATTAGAATTCATCCTTATTTCCTAGGTATGATATCGCCTAACGTGAGAAAAATGCGCTTTTCCACCGAGGAAGTACCTTAAGCGAGTCTTTCACGCCCGAATCGAGTGTCTCAGGCGTCACTCACTCTCTCAAAATTAATCTAAACCACCTAATTTCATGTAAAAAAACTCGCTGGATGGAATCCATTGTTATTTACCAGGTATAATGTCGCCTAACGCGAGAAAAATGTGTTTTCCCACCAAGGAAGCTACCTAAGCTCATCTCTCACGCGGGAATCGAGTGTCTCAGGCGTCACTCACTTTCTCGAGATTGATCTCAACGACCTGATTTCATGTAAAGAACCACGCTGAATCAAAATTCATCGTTATTTCTCAGGTACAACGACGCTCAACGTGGGAAAAATCCGTTTTTCCACTGAGAAAGCACCCTAAGCGCGTCCATCACGCGGGTATCGAGTGTCTCAGGCTTCACTCACTTCCTCGAGATTGATCTTGATGACCTGATCCCATGTAAAAAACCACGTTGAATTGAAATCCATCATCATTTCTCAGTAACAACGATGCCTCACGTGGAACAAATGCGTTTTTCCACCCAGATAGCATCCTAAGCGCATCTTCCACCCCCGAATAGAGTGTCTCAGGCGTCACTCACTCTCTCGAGACTAATGTGAATTGAACAAAATGTCTCTTCCGTTCGATTCGAGGGTCTCAGCAGTCACTGACTCACGTAAGAATGGTCAGAACGTTCCAAATCCATGCCAAATCAGAGTTCACCATCATTTCTGCCGTGAAATTGGTCCCTGTAAAGAGACCTAAGGGAGAGTTCCTGCCAAAATCGAAAAACTGTCTCACTTGGCTTCATATGGGATTTTCGGGATCCGTGACAAACTCTCTTCACAACCATTCCTAAAGGTGCTCACTATCGTATGAAGATCTAGGCTGAATCAAATTCGTCAATGGCGTCTTGTTGGAATCACCTCCAATCAGCGCGAAATAGAAGTATCTCGTACGAAAACATCTATGCACTCCGGCCGCCTAATCCAGAAAGAGATCAATCGGGCTTACTCTAACACAACCCTCACGGGTAAGGTCCCTATCTCACGCGAAGATTGTAGCGCCCCTTGCTCGTGCGTTGCGGCCGGTCATCAAACCAAACCATACACGCTTCGCAATCCTAGCATTTTATGTGAAAATGAGATCCTATGGCCGCTCCAGTAGTCCAGGCCCTACTCCAAGCCTTTTGTCAGCGTCGATTGACGTCGGTCGTTTTGGCAGTTAACGACGAGCAACGTCAAGCTGTCATGGAATTTTAGTGAGTTGCGAATAAGTAGGTCCCTGGGGAACCGATCGAGATTCTGGAATCACAATGCTTCCCTAAATTACTCTCTGGTATACTTTCAAGTCTGAATCCATGTCGAATTGCACTATACAAAAGAGTCTTCTGCTGTGACTATGATTTTCAGAGCCAAAATATACCAGTATAGTATATTATGATACAAGGGCGCAAACGATGGTTTTCGCAGTTCGAGTGACTTTTTTAGGCCCGAGCCGCAGGTGAGGGTCTGAATAGTCATGAGAAGGAGAAAATCATTGCGCCCGAGTATCATACCATGTTTTTTGATCTTCTGTAAGCAAATGGAAAGCGAAAAACAGTGTGCATTTACTCATTTGCGCACAGACGATCAAAAACCAAGTTACATTCTATACAGCTAAGTTTAACAAGGGATAGAAGACAGTATCCAGATGCAAGTAAGATGACCGTTCTGAAAAACATGAGGATCGAAGAGGAAAGATCTTCATAATTTTATGAGTCGAGGACTCGTGTTATGTTGTTTACTTGAGTCACTCGATATCTCCACTCTTGTTTATAAATGTATCTCCCTAGTCAAAGCGTGATGAAGAGTATCGACTATCCCATCCGAATCAGATATCGTAAATTTTTTTTCCGATAGATGCCTGAGGTGTAAATCCTTTTGACTCATAATATCCCTATTTGTGTCGAGTGTCAAAATGTTCTGGTGGAGAATGATGACTGAGTTCTCTAAGAATCACGATGGTTCGTAGGAACTTTGAGCTGTCTCTCAAATTGACTTGGTTGATTCCAGTGTTTTTATGAATTTTACCCAGGAATTCGTCATCTTTCGTGGATTTCGGTGCATTCTGGAGGAAAAATGGATTTTTTCACGTTAAGCGTCGTTGCACCCGAAAAATAACGATAAATTTTTGATTCAGCGTAGATTTTTTCATAAGATCAGGCCGTTTAGATCAATCTCGAGAGAGTAAGTGACGCCTGAGACACTCGATTCCCGCGTGAAAGATGAGCTTAGGGTGCTTCCTTGCTGGAAAAACACATTTTTCTCACGTTAGGCGACATTATACCTGGTAATTGGAGATGGCTTCCAATTCAGCGTGTTTTTTACATGAAATTAGGTCGTTCGTATTGATCCCGAGAGAGTGAGTGATGCCTGAGACACTCGATTCGGGCGTGAAAGACTCGCTTAAGGTGCTTTCTCGGTGGAAAAACGCATTTTTCTCACGTTGGGCCACATCATACCTAGGAAATAACGATGGATTGCAATCCAGTGTCTTTTTCTACATGAAAATAGGTGGTTTAGATTGATCTTGAGGCAGTAAGTGACGCCTGAGACACTCGAATGAGATAAAAAAGTCGCGCTAAGTATGTTTTCCGCGTCGGAAAACTCAACTTACGAGTATTGGGTGGCATCCTAGTTCAAATGTCACGATGAAATTCGATTTAGCATCAAATTTTACGTGGGAACATGTATCCCCACTTTTACATTCGCGAAGAAACACTAAGTTTCAAGAGCTCGAACATAGGGACAGAAAAATCACAAAAAGCGTTATTTTTCACTTGAGTTCCAATGCAAGATGCTCTTTGAGGCACTATGAAATCACTCTCTAGGGGCTTGGGGAAAATTTTCCCCACGTTTTTTCGGCTCAAAGAAGGTATCCAGAGGGGGGGAGAAAGGATCTGTGAAACTTGGGAAATAAGGACCACCCTAATACACACACACTTATACTTCAATGTTTACAGTCGAACACACGTAAGTGATTCACCAATGCAACGAGGCTCGTTGCAGCACGCAGTTGCACATTCAAATCGGACCGGGTGGTCCCGCCATCCGGAGTTGGCAGCACCTCCCGGTCCTACTTACCGGCCGGCGTGGCGCGCCCGTCGCGGGCGGAAGCCAAGCCGCGCGCCGCCGGCCGGCACTTCAAGGATGGCCGCCGCTTCGAGTAGACCTCCTCAAGCGAGTTTTCCTCAGCGATGGTCTCGAGACCGCTTCCTCGCAGCAGGAGAGCAGCAGTAGCAGCAGCAGTGAATATTCGAGCTCGCGGGTGTCCAGAAGCAGTGTTCGCGCCGCGGGTGTCCTGGGATTTTGCGCCCTTAGTGCTGTGTGTGTGGTGCCATAATTTCGCTCGCCAGCTCGCTCACCACATATCTCGCCCCAGGAGGCCCCGCGGGCCGGGCATCGCGAGCTGGCTCGAGCCAGGCGTACCAGCTGATGCCACCCACGGCGTCCACGCAGCAGCGTCCCAGGGCGGCCTCGTCGGCGAAACAGCCGCAGCGGTGAGTGCATTGTGGTCACCCGTGTGCCCCCTCTCGATGCCCGTGATGCCCCACGCCCGGTGTAGAGTTTGACGGAGTAACGCCCGATCATTCGGTCGTCTCGATTTGTGTCCCCTTGTTTCTCGCGCAACGTGTCCCTGCAACGTGTGCCTGCCCCGCGTCGTCACCCGGGTCGACCCGCTCCCATGAGGGCTCTAGCCCTGGAGCAACGCCAGATTCTCCCTCACCCGGGTGACTCGGGCAACAGGTACCACGCGGGCAGCAGACATTTTCCCCGCGTGCGTGCGTTGGGAACGCCATTTTGAACGCCCCAGTGAATTTCCGGTGACGAAGGAAGTGAACGCCGCGGAGAGTAAGTGCGTGCGCAGAGCGAGTGGGGAAGCCACGCCCCTCGATATATGGGCATTTCCAGTGCTACAGTGTTAGCGTGTGAATCGATATATGGGCACGTTTTCGCCGAGAAGAGTTTTGGAACTTTGGAAGTGTTCTTTCCTGACAAATGGACAAATTGAGAGACTTTCCCGCCGCGTGCGGCCTTTGTAATTAGTCTTATTGACCTGTGCGTCGTTACATGCACTTCCTAATAGCAATAAACGCCTCTTTTGTATTTTATATAAATCGTGAGTGAATCTCTTTTCCTGTGTCCGCAGATAACCATTATTTTCAGGTACGCTCCCTCATCCTCCCCCACCGACCCGCCCTTCGTGGCGCGGGGGACCTGGCTCAGCCCCGATCCGGCCCCAAATAAATTAGGTAACCCGGGCGGGTTCAGACTTTTTAGGTGACCCATACCGCCCCGTTACACCAATACAACATAATTGATTCATGACATGAAGGACATATCAAATATATTTTAAAATCTATTCTGTTATAATTCCTCGCACACATTTATTTTAGATTGCACATTTATTTCAGAATCTATCAATTCTCCCTCCCATCGCACTCACTTACATATATACACACACATACGTCAACACACCCATTCATACAAACACACTGCCCAACCCCATCTCATACATACCCACTTATCCGATTTCCTAGTAACACAAATTCGTATGCACGTACACACATGCATGGATTTCACACATAAACGAAGAATGTGATACGCGATCAGTCACCCGCGGCATCACATAACTGACACATAAAATCATTGGCGCCAATGATGCGCCAGCTTATGCTATAATATTACGGTATCTACATAGAAGAGAGTGGGGGAAATGCCTAACGGCACGCGCTTTCCGCTGGCTCTATAGTTCATCTCCCTCTCTCCCCCCACTCGTATCACCGCATACCGATGAAATATATATTGTATCGTTTTGGATGAGGGAGGGGATAGCACATATCCTACTGCGCTGACTAACTGAAGAGCTCAGTCTTCCACTTGCTTCCCTCGCAGGCACACGGGTGCGTTGGAAATTCGGAGAAGATTGAAGATTGCAGTATTATATCTAAGGTGAGTAACATGCAAAATATTTATCTATATCTAAATTAAAATGAGATTATGAACATAATACTATATATGATGAATTCCACGCCAAAGCGACCTACGAAAAGGGGTCATCTCTCAGATTCTTTTTTAACCTTTTTCATTCGATTCTATGGCCGAAAATAGGAACTTCGGACCACCTATGGGGCCCAAAAAAAATCTCTCCTCTCCATTGCACGCATATCCGTCAACAGACCCAAAATTTATGGAGTAAAAATCAATGCTCTTTCATTCACGAAAATGGGAATATTTCGAGTTTTTAAATAGCTATCGATTTGCGGGTTGCGACATCTGGAAGGGCATCGAAGAACCTATCGGAAACTTTGTGAAAAATTCCTTCTCTGTGATTTGGGGGCCTCCTTGAGGCAAAAGAGTGTTTCTCACTAAAATGTTGATTTCTCATAAAGCCATTTTTTTTATTTTTTCAAAATCATATATTTGACGTAAAATTTTGCGTTCTTTCGAGAAAAATGGGTTTCAGAGGAGTTTGGGGTGATCCAAGTGACTTATGAGCCATTTTTTGAAAATTTGATTTTTCCGGTTTCAGAAAAGGGCGATTTTCTGCGCATGCGCACAAACGTAGACTTTCGGCGCCACTTTCAATGGAAAGCCAACAAAATTTCCTATAAATTGACTACCCGCAAAGTTGAAATTCATGCACTGAAACGCGATCTGCAAGGATTAATTATGTCGAATCAAAATCACATGAAAATTCAGCCCATTAACTCCTTCGTGGCGCCTGCTCAGATGACACATTCACGAGATCTTCTCGGGACTCAATTTCGAGTACGAAATTGACCTGAAAAAAATTAGGACCACATGGTTTCAACGTAAAATTGTATGAACTTCCAAAATATGCGATGAAAAATCCCGTTTGAGGCGAACCCGAGGTGCTACATTCAATTTTTCGCCAGAAAATACGATATTTCACATTCAAAATTGCGAGAAATCGAATGTACCAACTCGGGTTCGCCTCAAACGGGGTTTTTCATCGCATATTTTGAAAGTTCATACAATTTTACGTTGAAACCATGTGATCCTGATTTTTTTCAGGTCAATTTCGTACTCGAAATTGAGTCCCGAGAAGATCTCGTGAATGTGTCATCTGAGCAGGCGCCACGAAGGAGTTAATGGGCTGAATTTTCATGTGATTTTGATTCGACATAATTAATCCTTGCAGATCGCGTTTCAGTGCATGAATTTCAACTTTGCGGGTAGTCAATTTATAGGAAATTTTGTTGGCTTTCCATTGAAAGTGGCGCCGAAAGTCTACGTTTGTGCGCATGCGCAGAAAATTGCCCTTTTCTGAAACCGGAAAAATCAAATTTTCAAAAAATGGCTCATAAGTCACTTGGATCACCCCAAACTTCTCTGAAACCCATTTTTTTCGAAAGAACGCAAAATTTTACGTCAAATATATGATTTTAAAAGAATAAAAAAAATGGCTTTTTGAGAAATCAACATTTTAGTGAAAAACACTCTTTTGCCTCCAGGAGGCCCCCAAATCACAGAGAAGGAATTTTTGACAACGTTTCCGATAGGTTTTTTGATGCCCTTTCAGATGCCGCAACCCGCAAATCGATAGCTATTCGAAAACTCGAAATATTCCCATTTTCGTGAATAAAAGCGCATCGATTTTTACACGATAAATTTTGGGTCTGTTGACGGATATGCGTGCAATGGAGAGGAGACATTTTTTTTGGTTCCCATAGGTGGTCCGAAGTTCCTATTCTGGGCCATAGAATCGAATGAAAAAGGTTAAAAAAGAATCTGAGAGATGACCCCTTTCCGTCGGTCGCTTTGGCGTGGAATTCATCATATATGAATTCAATTTCTTTTCTAGATTTATAGCATTATGACACTGCAAAAAGCAGCTCAAATGGAGAAGAGCCATCAGATGGATCAGTAGAAACTAATAAACCAATACTTCACGGATTTGATAGGTAAGTTGAATCTTCAATATTATATTTCATCGAATAAAATGCCACAAATATAACCATAACATTATGAGTATTCACTCTATAGATATAATAAACATACAGATATATCACATATGATAACTCTCTATAATTTACAGGCAATAGAGATGTAGAACCAGCAACAGAACGAAGTCGGTGGAACGGAAGGAAGATGGGAGACAACATCCATTCATCCCAAGGAAGAAACGAGGCGACAATAATGAGATTCATGAAACGGTTCGAGAGGTGAGTAGAAATTTAAATTACATTTCAAATCCATGCATTTGAGAATACATTCCGCCTTTGGGATATCTTCACAAGGCAATGTAAACTCATGAGAATGTAGTATTAACAAAAATCATGAACAACACGAAAATATTTCTCAAAAGGCTTGAACCAATTGGTTAAATGAAAGATCTCCTGGTTGGTTGGATGAAAATTGAATTATTTGATGGTGATTTCAACCAAATGGTTGGAAAACTCAGTGAATTTTCGACAAAACTGGTTAAATTTTCAATGAAATGGTTGAATTGGCTTTCAACCGGCTGTCTGGATTCTTCATCCAACCAGTTGAATAAAATTTCGGGAAATTTTTTATAGTGTATATTTACCGTGGAATTGGTATTCATTTGAACTCTAAGGACTTTTCATCATTGTTCACTACGTGTATGTCCATTTGATATTCTCAATCTTTTATTCTCCCTTCTCTTTTGTGATTTTCATCAGTTCTATCACAAAGGGAACATACGTATATCTAGATTATGAATCTCATGAGAAAAACAGCAAATATCATACATCGCGATGATTCATGTTCAAATAAATAATGTAATAGAAGTGAGAAGATGTTATAAAGAATGATATCAATGAGAAACATTGGTGCGAACTCTTATTGTTTTAGAATACTAATACATTTAGATGCTACGAAAATTACAAAGATGAAACATCATTATCGACGTTGTCATTAATCATAGAAGATGATTTCGGGAAAAATAAATGAGTTCTACAATTTTCATATGAAATTGTTAATAATTCCTAATAAAAATGATGGAATTCCCCCCCCCCCCCTTCCCCATCCTGGAGTGTATGGAGACTTATAAATAATTGTCTAAGTAGTTTATTCAAGATAATGTTACAAGCGGCGGCTCAGTATGCACTGACTTCCACCAATGCGAATGTGTCATATACAATATTAGATATGGAGCCTGCCCATACAATACGCTGCTAAATGATATTAGCAGAATGCTCTCTCACGGCGAAATGTGACTATCGGTGTAGACCAATAGATTATAATTTTGAAATGTGAAAGATGTCAGAGATTCTTGAGAAAAGCTCCAACAATCAGTATATAAGTATTTTTTCATTCCTCTTCATCAAAATATTCAGAATGAATATCTCTATCTTATGAATATATGATGTATGTAGTAGGGCGTATATATATATTTATGGAAACTATGTGAAATTCTGAACGTGTAACAAGGTATAATGAAAGATATTTTTGGTTGGGACCATCATCCCAACCAGTCTCCCTGTGTCAATTTACTCCCTCTAACGTGAGTGTCTGATAACGTTTGTTGTCATCCAATTCTCATGCAACAATTTCAACATTCTCATCCTTCCAACGTTGACATAATGAATCAAGTAACTTATATCAAAAGTTTTGAAATTCTCATATCACGAATCCTTATATTATTGAATGATTTGAATATAATCCTCATATCTCCCACCATCCTCATATTCTTGAATGATTCAAAATACCACATCAACAACATTGCACACTGACACTACTTCTCAGGATCAAACTGTTAGATTCCTCTGATCTGAACATCGGCCCTTGTCCCGTTTAGGAAAACCAATACGGATAAGGTTCATTCGACCATGAGTCTCTCAGTCACTATGGCGTGAAGTTACACCTACACATAATACATTCCTCAATACTCATACACTATCATCATGATACACTCTTTAACATTCAATGAGGATTCAAGGATTAATCTATCATAATCATTCCAGTTTTCATCTCATATTCAATATGCACGTTGAGAAGTGTGGAGAAATCTGAAAAATGTTAGAAACTCTTTGGAAAAGCTCGAACCATCAGTATATGAGTATTTTTCCATTTCTCTTCGTCGAAAAATTCAGAATGAATATCTCTATCTCATGAATATATGATGTATGTGGTAGGACGTATATATATATATATATATATTCATGGGAATCATTTGGGATTCTGAATGTGTAACAAGGTATGATGAATTGAATTTTTGGTTGGGAACATCATCCCAACCAGTCTCCCTGTGTCAATTTACTCCCTTTGACGTGAGTTTCTAATAACGTTTATTGTCATTCAATTCTCATACAACAGTTCCAACATTTTCATCCATCCAACGTTGAATTAATGGAAAATGTAAGTTACATCAAAGATTTTGAAATCCTAATATCATGATGATACATTCAAATTCTCAGAATCCTCATATTCCTGAATGATTTGGATAGAATCCTTACATTCATCACCATCCTCATATTTTCAAATGATTCGGAATACCACATAAACGACATCGCACACTGTCACTCCTGCTCGAGATCAAACTGTTAGATTCCTCTGATCTTAACATTATCCCTTGGCCCATTTAGGATAACGAATTCGAATAAGGTTTATTTGACCATGAGTTCTTCGGGTGCTGTGACGTGAAGTTACATCTACAAATCATACATTTTCCAATACTCATATACTATCATCATTATACACTCATCAACATTCAATGAGGATTTAAGGATTCATCTATCATGATCATTCCAGTTTTCATCTCATATCCAGTATGCACATTAAGAAAAGTGGGAAAATGTGGAAAATATTAGAGATTCTTTGGAAAAGCTCCAACAATAAGTATATGAGTATTTTGTCATTTCTCTCCATCGAAAAATTCAGAATGAATATCTCTATCCCATGAATATATGATGTATGTAGTAGGACGTATATATATATTTATGGGAATCATTTGGAAATCTGAATGTGTAACAAGGTATGATGAAATGAATTTCCGGTTGGGATCATCATTCCAACCAGTCTCCCTGTGTCAATTTACTCCCTTTGACGTGAGTTTCTAATAACGTTTATTGTCATCCAATTCTCATACAACAGTTCCAACATTTTCATCCATCCAACGTTGAATTAATGGGAAATGTAAGTGATATCAAAAGTTTTGAAATCCTAATATCATGATGATACATTCAAATTCTCAGAATCCTCATATTTTTGAGTGATCTGGATAGAATCCTTACATTTATCACCATCCTCATATTTTCAAATGATTCGGAATACCACATAAACGACATCGCACACTGTCACTCCTGCTCGAGATCAAACTGTTAGATCCCTCTGATCTGAACATCATCCCTTGGCTCATTTAGGATAACGAATACGAATAAGGTTTATTTGACCATGAGTTCTCCGGTTACTGTGACGTGAAGTTACATCTACAAATAATACATTTTCCAATACTCATATACTATCATCATTATACACTCATCAACATTCAATGAAGATTTAAGAATTCATCTATCATGATCATCCCAGTTTTCATCTCATATCCAGTATGCACATTAAGAAAAGTGGGAAAATGTGGAAAATATTAGAAATTCTTTGGAAAAGCTCCAACAATGAGTATATGAGTATTTTGTCATTTTTCTCCATCGAAAAATTCAGAATGAATATGTCTATCTCATGAATATATGATGTATGTAGTAGGACGTATATCTATATTTATGGGAATCATTTGGAATTCTGAATGTGTAACAAGGTATGATGAAATGAATTTTCGGTTAGGATCATCATCCCAACCGGTCTCCCTGTGTCAATTTACTCCCTTTGACGTGAGTTTCTAATAACGTTTATTGTCATTCAATTCTCATACAACAGTTCCAACATTCTCATCCATCCAACGTAGAATTAATGGAAAATGTAAGTTATATCAAAAGTTTTGAAATCCTCATATCATGATGATACATTCAAATTCTCAGAATCCTCATATTTTTGAGTGATCTGGATAGAATCCTTACATTTATCGCCATCCTCATATTTTCAAATGATTTGGAATACCACATAAACGACATCGCACACTGTCACTCCTGCTCGAGATCAAACTGTTAGATTCCTCTGATCTGAACATCATCCCTTGGCCCATTCAGGATAACCAATACGAATAAGGTTCATCTGACCATGGGTTCTTCGGTCACTATGACGTAAAGTTACATCTACAAATAATACATTTTTCAATACTCATATACTATCATCATTATACACTCATCAACATTCAATAAGGATTTAAGAATCCATCTATCATGATCATTCCAGTTTTTATCTCATATCCAGTATGCACATTAAGAAAAGTGAAAAAATGTGGAAAATATGAGAAATTCTCTGAAAAAGCTTCAATAATCAGTATATGAGTATTTACCATTACTCTTTATGAAATTATTCAAAATGAATATCTCTATCTTATGAATATATGATGTATGTAGTAGGACGTATATATATATATATATATATATATATATATTATTATATTAAGAGACACAAGGTGCCTATTCCCCCACGGAATCCCTATATCAGGGTTGCCAACATAAAATCGAATCAGTGTTGCCAACTTGACGGCACGAAAAGTCCCTAGACCAGGTCAAATGTCCCTAGATTTTTCCGCGATGTATAGAACACGTGTTTGAGTGTCGTTTACGTATTTTTGACGTATTTTTGAGTTTTTTATATGTATTTCCGATTCAGTTTATATGTATTCATACGTTAATATTATATATTCGATTTGCTGCTAATTCTTGCCGTGAAGACGGTCGCTGATCGGTCTCACGGAGCCCTTTCGAACACTGCCCAAGCTTCCGAATCCGTTGGCGAAGGTTAGGAGCAATCGATTTTTATGTGTTTCGTTTATCTATTTTCGTATTAAGTGCATGCTGGGAGTCATTTTATAGCGTATTTTAGTGAAGCGTATTGGAAAATTCGAGACACCGCTATTTTCAACATCGAAGGTAGCCCAGTAACTTTTTACGGTTGACAAGGCCGCCTCACTTTCAGATGTGAATTAATTTTGGTGTTCGAGTTAGCTTTATTTAATGGTTTTCATTTTAATTTTTTGTTAGAGATAGATCGATCCGCATGAGTATTGGTTGATTTCGAATGAAATGAGTGATAGAGTGACGATGAAGTCGAATCGTACTGACAAAGTGATGGAATGTTAAAGATCGAGAGGTTGTTATTTCGTTGATTTGAAATATATGATACATACGAATGGATTTCAAATTTTTGAAACTTTTTGGAATGAATTCGAGGAATTTTTTATTTGACTTTGAAGATGATGATTTTCGTATTCCTACTCATACCGAGTGTGAACCTACGTAATACTTTAGAGTTTTTAAATTTATTTCTATTTGGAGGAGAGATTAAACGTTCTTTTGAAATTCGAACTTATGAAAATATGAAAAGAGAAGTGGTTCACGTCTATCTCGCATGCTGATATCAGAGGACGTCATTTCATATGGGGGAGTGGTTGAGAGAATTCTTTTGATCAGTTTATGATTCAAGTGATTTTCATAAGATTCAGGGATAGATAATTGACATTGAGGAACGGTATCGTATAGAGTATTAGAAATGACTTTTGTAAATGAATCCAATATCACTCGCTTGATGCAATCGTGAGGGGAAAGTTGGATTGATGCATTGTTATGGTTTTTGCTACGCGATCATCAAGATTAATTATTGGCAATTCATTCAACAGGGAAGTTCTTTGTTTTCATATTGAGCATTTATGTCGCAAGATTTGAATTTTTGAGAAGTCTCTGATTGGATGGAATGACCTCGACATTCATCATCCTCGTTTTGTGTTTATGATGTGAAATTGAGTTGAAACTGGGGAGTGTTTTATGTTCAGAGTTAAATTGTAACTCTTCATCACAGAGGTTGAAGGAGACATGATCCGATGAGACTGACCCGTCGATTTGGTTTACCAGTGTCGGGACCAAAGCGGCGCTCAGATCAGAGGAAATCCAGCAACATGCTTCCGAAGAGTGGCGTTAGTATTGTGTTGTTGTTTTACAATAGCTGGGCAACAGGGAGTCACACTCTGTCGCACTCGGGAATGAGAAACCCAACTCCCATATGAGTCAAGGCATCATGTGCTGTTGCAACTCGTAAAAGTGTGGTGTGGTATTTTCGAGTGAGTATGACGAGGATGAGTTGAATATATTTCTCATCAGAAAAGCTTTGAATTGGATCCTGTTGATAAAAATCACGTGAATGTATTTACTTTTTGATGAAATTGGGACAATGACTTTATTTTGTCAAGTGATAGTGGATTCATATTTATTTTTCCAAATGATTCGTAATTTGATTCAATTTGAGCTGGAATCGGTTTTTAAAATTTCCCAATCTATTCAAAAATTCAGTTATGCCCTTCCTGGAAATTTGTAGAAATCTAATGATGATTAGAATATTTTCTGACTTGAGATTGAAAGAATGTTCAATCAAAGATTGTATGCTTACATTAGAGGGCGTCATTTTATATTGGGGAGTGGTTGAGAGAATTCTCTGGACCAGTTCATGATTTAAGTAATTTTCATGAGATTTAGGGATAGATAATTGACATTGAGGAACGGTATCGTATAGAGTATTAGGAATGACTTTTGTGAATGAATCCAATAGCACTCGCTTGATGCAATCGTGAGGGAAGAATTGAATTGATGCATTGTGATGGTTTTTGCTACGCGGTCATTAAGATTAAGTATTGGGAATTCATCCATCAGGAAAGTTCTTTGTTTTCATATTGAGCATTTACGTCGCAAGATTTGAATTTTTGAGAAGTCTTTGATTGGATGGAATGACCTCGATATTCATCATCCTCGTTTTGTGTTTATGATGTGAAATTGAGTTGAAACTGGGGAGTGTTTTATGTTCAGAGTGAAATTGTAACTCTTCATCACAGAGGTTGAAGGAGACATGATCCGATGAGACTGACCCGTCCATTTGGTTTACCAGTGTCGGGACCAAAGCGGCGCTCAGATCAGAGGAAATCCAGCAACATGCTTCCGAAGAGTATTAAAAAAGTCAGTCATGCTCTTTTTGAAAATTCGTATGAATTCCATAATGAATAGCATATGTTTTAACTCGAGATTGAAAGAATGTACAATTGAAGATTGTACGGAAATATCGCTTAATGAGTTGTACTTCTTTCGAATGCTTATTCTATAGTGAATGAATCGACACGGGGATGGTTGGGGCAATTTCCCCAACCATTTGATTTTATTTATCGAGTTTCAGGAGATTCAGATATTGATACAATCCATATTGAACATATTTACATATAGAGTATGGAACGTGATATTCTAAACAAAACTTTCATCATACATTATTACAATTATAGGCTTACATCCTGATTACTTATAATAGAGTGAGTAATGATATACAATCGTATGGGAGGCGTATGTTGCCGTTTTGTTGATAAAATTGAGTCATCGTACAAATTGAATGAGAATTGTCATAACAAAAGATTGAATATTGAGAAACGTATATGGGAGTCACTACATTGATCAATGATAATCCTCAATCATATTCGATAACAAACGAATATATAAATGAAATTATGGATAATTGATATACGATTCTAGGAACGCACTAATTTTAACAATACCTTGATCTATATTTTTATAACCACTGGTGATATTTGCGGAAGATTTTATTGAAATGAACAGAAATATCGATCTATCATCTTCGTTGTGTGATATGGAGTGGAATT
Source organism: Eretmocerus hayati (assembly GCA_029851415.1). NCBI lineage: Eukaryota > Metazoa > Arthropoda > Insecta > Hymenoptera > Aphelinidae > Eretmocerus > Eretmocerus hayati. The sequence goes on along the minus strand of CM056744.1, from coordinate 71,998,882 downwards.
GAGTGTGAATCGGTCCGTGTATATCGTTTCAGTGTAAATGTAACTCTCCATCACAGAGGTTGAAGGAGACATGATCAGATGAGACTGACCCGTCGATTTGGTTTACCAGTGTCGGGACCAAAGCGGCGCTCAGATCAGAGGAAATCCAACAACATGTTTCCGAAGAGTGGTGTAAGTGTATTGTGTTGTTTTTTTGGAAGAATACCCTACATTTACAGCAGCTTGGCAACAGGAGATTGTAGTATGTTGATCTCAGAGATGATAGTCTCGATCTCTATGTTAGCCATGGCATCATACAGTCCTGTTACAACTTGTAAATGTATTCGATTGCACTCGGATATGTAAGAGATGTGTATTGTTGGGAATCATTTGTTGAGATGTGTGACGAAGATGATTTGATTTTTTTCGTAATTAAAATTAGCCTCAAATTAAATTGTAAGATCAAGGATACATTTGTGAGATACCATGCATACCAATTTAGTAAAGAAGTAAAGGCTACTATGTGTTTACGTTCTCTGAAAAACTAATCAATCTAATGTTCTGACGACGATTTCATAGAATCATGATATTCGAAAAATTTCCATAGAGCTATATCTAATTAAAATTCTATACATATTTCTGAATAAGGAGTGACACGAGTTGATACATGAAACTCACATTTGATGTCTTCGGAAGTTGATTCGATTCCAGAGGTGTTATGGATTCCCTTGTTTTATGTGATTTTTGTCATTCTCTTGTGCTTGGATCCATGTCATCTTACTGTAGTTTTGATTTTGTTCATCTTTCTGGAACGGCTGTAACACGTTGAGTTGAAAACTTTTTGTAAATCCTCTACTGGGTGATTCTCACATTTGATATCTGGATGCCTGTGGGATGATAGACCTTGGTATGAGACTGAACTCCCCATTGGGGTCAATTTAATGGATGAGTTGTCAATTCGACTGAATTTTGTGATGTTGCAAGATATCTCTATTGTGGAAAAACTTAATAATTGGAATCGTAGAGCCCGGAAATTCTGTCTTTGGAGATAACTCATCAGTTTCGATTGGGACTATGGAAATCTAATTCACTTCTCGATTTTATTTCGGAAAAAAATTGAATTTTCATTTATCATGTACATGATTTTATAAAATTTCGGGAAAGGTTTGTATTTTGATGTTTGGTTCTAATATCAATTTTAGAGAACATGGAAAATAATGTTTTGATAGATATTACTCACCTTTCCATTATTGTGTAGTAGAGGTCAATGTTCATGATGGTATTTTATAAGTTCTTCTTATATATCTACATAGGATTTTCTTGGACTTGATTTCCTCTTTGGCGTACGAATGTTCGTGACCGTGTAAAGGGCTATACTGTGGGCTGCTGAGAGAGCGCGTATCACCGATTGCCTTCTATTTTTCTGTTGACATGTTGTTTGATCTTACTCGTCGCCTATGTGTGTCTGTGCAGGCAGCGAGGAGAGAACTGCGGCTCCGGGAGAGAGCACGTATGCTTATGCGTCTTTTCCACTGGAACTGATTAGAATAGAGGCAAGTTCAGGTATTTTCTCAGAGTAGAAAATTTCGCAAATTTTTGGGAACATTTTCCGAAAAAAAAAAACAATTTTTTATATTTTCGTTTTTTTAAAATCCCGTAAAAATTTCGAATTACTATTTCTTTTATTTTCGTTTTCGAAGCCCTAACTATTCGAAGAAAAACGAGTAATTAAATAAATGATCGAATTACTCACCCTTCAGACGTTCTATAGATGTTGATGTCCACGATGATATTCTGCAAGCTCATTCCATTTTATTCGACTCTTCTTATGATTGCCCACCTTCATAGAGTACGTGTGATCGCGACGGGCTCCAGAGGATGACTGAGGGCCGTTGAGAGAGCGCGCATCATTAAGTATCCCCGCTCTTTTTCGGTGTGACGTTGTCGTTCCTCGATGCGTGTGTCTGTCAGGCTATTTAGGGGAAAACTGCGGGTTCGGTCGAGAGCGCCTATGTTTGAGCGTCTCTTCCGCTGAAACTAATGAGTATGAACTCAAGCTCATGATGTGTCTCAGAGTGGAAAATTCTGAAAATTTTCGGGAAAATTTTTCGAAAGAAAATCGATTTTTTATATTTTTATTTTTTCAAAATCCCGTAAAAATTTCCAATTTTTTATTTCTTATCTCTTTGTTTTCGAAGCCCCGGACAAAATCTTGGAATGTTTCCATTAAATCTTTAATCTATTCAGATCATCAAAATTCTCGACGTTCACGATATTACAACTTTAACGATTTGAGGAAGAACGTGTAATTGAATTAATGATGCAATTACTCACCTTCTAGACGTTCTATGGATGTTGATGTCCACGATGGTATTCTGCAAGTGTATTCCATTTTATTCGACTCTTCTTATGATTGCCCCCCTTGATAGAGTACGTGTGATCGCGACGGGCTCTAGATGATGACTAAGGGCCGTTGAGACAGCGCGCATCATTAAGTATCCCCACTCTTTTTCGGTGTGACGTTGTCGCTTCTCGATGCGTGTGTGTCTGCGAGGGCAGCGAGGGGAAGATTGCGGCTCCGATAAGGAGCGCGTATATCTGAGCGTCTCTTTCACTGAAACTGATGAGAATGGAAGCAAGTTCAGGAATTGTCTCATGGTGGGAAATTTCGAAAATTTTTGGGGAAAATTTTCAAAAAAAAATCAATTTTTTATATTTCTAATTTTTATATTTCATATTTTTGTGTTCAAAGCCCCGGACGAAATCTTGAAATTTTTTCATTGTATCTTTCATCTATTTAGATCATCAAAACTTTCGACGTTTATGTTCTCGTAACTCTAACGATTCAAGGAAAAACAAGTAATTGAATAAATGATCGAATTACTCACCCTTCAGCCATTCTATAAATGTTGTGTGTCCACGATGATATTCTGCAAGTTCACCTCATTTTCCGTTGACTCTTCTTATGATTGCTCAACCGCATAGAGTACGTGTGTTCGCGACGGGTTCCAGAGGATGATTGCGGGCCGTTGAGAGAGCGCGCATCATTCAGTATCCCCTCTCCCCTTCTGGTGTCATGACATGATCGGCGCGCGTCTGTGTCTGTGAAGGCGGGGAGGGGGAGAATGCGGCTTTAGTAGAGAGCGCGAATGCCTGGGCGTTTCTCTGACTGAAACTGATAAGAATCGAGGCAAGTTCAGAATGTGCCTCAGAGTGGGAAATTTTGGAAATTTTTGGGAAAATTTTTTGAAAAAAAAACACTTTTTTATATTTTTGTTTTCTCAAAGTCCCGAAAAATTTTCGAAAATTCATTTTTTATATATTTGTTTTGTCGAAACCTCAGAAAAAATTTTCAAATTTCATGTATCATATATTCAAATAATTTGAACTATTGAATTTTTTGACGATAACGTTTTCTGGATTTCAACAATTTTGGAAAAAGTGAATTTCAAAATTTAAGTTGAAATTACTCACCTTCATGATGTCCTCTATGTATGTTGATCTCTTCAATGTCATCTTGCAAGCTGACTCTGTTCCGCGTCGACTTTTGTCATACCTGCTCGACCCCATAGAATACGCGTTTTTGCGCTGGGCACAAGAAGAAGACTGCGAACTGTTGAGAGAGCGCGCGATACTAAGTATCCCCTCTCCTCTTCTGGTGTCGTGATGCTTCTCGGCGCGTGTCTGTGTCTGTGAAGGCGGGGAGGGGGAGAATGCGGCTTTAGTAGAGAGCGCGAATGCCTGGGCGTTTCTCTAACTCAAACTGATAAGAATCGAGGCAAGTTCAGAATGTGCCTCAGAATGGGAAATTTTGGAAATTTTTGGGAAAATTTTTTGAAAAAAAAAACACTTTTTTATATTTTTGTTTTCTCAAAGTCCCGAAAAATTTTCGAATATTCATTTTTTATATATTTGTTTTGTCGAAACCTCAGAAAAAATTTTCAAATTTCATGTATCATATATTCAAATAATTTGAACTATTGAATTTTTCGACGATAACGTTTTCTGAATTTTAACAATTTTGGAAAAAGTGAATTTCAAAATTTAGGTTGAAATTACTCACCTTCATGATGTCCTCTATGTATGTTGATCTCTTCGATGTCATCTTGCAAGCTGACTCTGTTCCGTGTCGACTTTTGTCATACCTGCTCGACCCCATAGAATACGCGTGTTTGCGCTGGGCACAAGAAGAAGACTGCGAACTGTTGAGAGAGCGCGCGATACTAAGTATCCCCTCTCCTCTTCTGGTGTCGTGATGCTTCTCGGCGCGTGTCTGTGTCTGTGAAGGCGGGGAGGGGGAGAATGCGGCTTCAGTAGAGAGCGCGAATGCCTGAGCGTTTCTCTAACTGAAACTGAAGAGAATTAAGGCAAGTTCAGCATATGCCTCAGAGTGGGAAATTTTTGGGGAAATTTTTTGAAAAAAAGATAATTTTTTTCATTTTGGTCTTTTCAAAGTCCCGAAAAATTTTTGAATTTTTATTTTTTATATATTTGTTTTGTCGAAGCCCCGGAAAAAATTTTCAAATTCCATGTTACATACATTCAGATAATTTGAACTATTGGAATTCGCGACGTTATCGTTTTCTTAGTTTTAATGATTCCGGAAAGAATGGATTTCGAGATTTAGGTTGAAATCACTTACCTTCATGATGTCCTCTATGTATGTTGATCTCTTCGATGCCATCTTGTAAGCTGACTCTGTCCCGCGTCGACTTTTGTCATACCTGCTCGACCCCATAGAATACGCGTGTTTGCGCTGGGCACAAGAAGAAGACTGCGAACTGTTGAGAGAGCGCGCGATACTAAGTATCCCCTCTCCTCTTCTGGTGTCGTGATGCTTCTCGACGCGTGTCTGTGTCTGTGAAGGCGGGGAGGGGGAGAATGCGGCTTCAGTAGAGAGCGCCAACGCCTGAGCGTTTCTCTAACTGAAACTGATAAGAATTAAAGCAAGTTCAGCATGTGCCTCAGAGTGGGAAATTTCGAAAATTTTTGGAAATATTTTTTGAAAAAAAAACAATTTTTTTATATTTTCGTTTTTTCAAAGTCCCGAAAAATTTTCGAATTTTCATTTTTCATGTATCTGTTTTGTCGAAGCCCCGGAAAAAATTTTCATTCAATTTCCAAGAAATTTTTGAATTTTCATTCTCCACATTTTCTTTTTATTGAGGGTCCGGAAAAAATTCCGGATTTCTATCCAATATATTTTCGTTCTATATTGATTTCAGAAATAACGATTAATCAAATTATCCATGGAATTACTCACCCGTACGATGTTTTTCCTAGATGTCGATGTCAACGATAATATTCTGCAAGCTCACCTCATTATGTGTCAACTGTTTTTATACTCGCTCAACTTCTATGAGCACGTGTGTTCGCGACGGGCTTGAGAAGATGACTGCGGGCTGTTGAGAGAGCGCGCATCACTAAGAATTCCCCTTCCTTTTCTGGTGTCACGTTGTTTGATGCTTCTCGCGCGCGTATGTGTTTTTGAAGGCAGCGAGGAGACGACTGTGGCTCTGGTAGAGAGCGCGTATGTTTGAGCGTTCCTCTAAGTGAGACTAAGAAGAATGAAGGCAAGTTCAGGATGTGCTTCACGGTGGGAAATTTCGATAATTTCCGGAAAAATATTTTGAAAAATGAAATAATTTTTTATATTTTTGTTTTTTCAAAATCCCGAGAAATTTTTCAATTTTCATTTTTATATATTTGTTTTGTCGAAGCCCGGAAAAATTTCATCTCTTACATTTTCTTTTTTCCTGAAGGCTCGGAGAAAATTCTGTTTTTCTATTCATTATGTTCCTATTCTATTCGAATCACTCGAACACCTTCGACTTTCCTGTTCCCACAATTCTATCGATTTCAGAAAAACGAGTAATCAAATTATTGATGGAATTATTTGCGCTTACGATGTTTCCTTTAGATGTGAATGTCCACGATGATATTGTGCAGCTCCCCTCTTTCTGCGTCGACTGTTCTTACCCTCGCTAAACTTCAAAGAGTACGTGTATCCGCGATGGGCTCAAGCAGGTGTTGGTGATATTGATCTTAGTACGAAGTAAGGCCCAGAATGGAAATTTTGAGTGTCACTTGTATATTTATCCCTGTAACCAACTGAGTAAGTAATTCACGTCAAATCGATGTAAATCTCTTTGGCCTACTAGAAATCACTTTATTTGAGCATAACGATATTTTACAACATCATATTTCTGAATTTCCGATAGAAAACTTCCGTATTTTTATAATTAAACACTAGCGTTATGTTTCGCGTTGCTCGGCCTGTAAAAGTCCCCGAGAAGCGTATCAGTTCACCAAAATGCTCTTTTAAATCAAATGAAAATATGTTCTGTACCATTTTCACATATCGAGTTATATAATGATAACTTTCATGGTCTTTATGAATTCAGACCCATGTGAGAAACCGCCGCTTAACTAAATATATAAAATTTTTGAAAAACGTACTCTCATTTGATTTGGAAGAGCATTTTGGAAAACTAATACGCCTATCGGAAACATTTACAAGCCGAGCAACGCGAGGCATTACGCTAGTATATATTCATGGGAATCATGTGAAATTCTGAATGTGTAACAGGGTATAATGGGATATTTTTGGTTGGGAACATCATCCCAATCAGTCTTCCTGTGTCAATTTACTACCTCTAACGTAAGTTTTTGGTAACGTTCATTGTCATCCAATTCTCATACAACATTTTCAACATTTCCATCCATCCAACGTTGACATAATGAATCAAGTAAATTATATCAAAAGTTCTGAAATTCTCATATCATGAATCCTTATATTATTAAATGATTTGAATATAATTCCAATATTTCCCACCATCCTCATATCCTTGAATGATTCGAAATACCACATAAACAACATTGCACACTGACACCACTCCTCAGGATCAAACTGTTAGATTCCTCTGATCTGAACATCGGCCCTTGTCCCGTTTAGGAAAACCAATACGAATAAGGTTCATTCGACCATGAGTCTCTCAGTCACTGTGACGTGAAGTTACACCTACACATAATATATTCTCAATACTCATATACTATCATCATGATACACTCATCAACATTCAATGAGGATTTAAGGATTCATCTATCATAATCATTCCAGTTTTCATCTCATATTCAATATGCACATTGAGAACAGTGGAGAAATGCGGGAAATGTTAGAAATTCTTTGAAAGAACTCCAATCAGTATATAAGTATCTGTCCATTTCTCTTCATCAATATATCCAGAGTGAATATCTCTATCTTATGAATATACATCATGTACCAGAATAGGTGAACCGAACGTAACTGGGGTATGGATCGCATTTTGTAATTTCGTTGGATGTTCGCGGAATTTCTCGTAATAGTTTCTATTTTTTGTAACTTTTAATTGGAAATGCCATTGATATCATTTTATTATCATTTCATTCGAAATGCTCTGAAGCGAGTGCCCATTTTGTGCGCGTATCGATCTGTCACAAATCATTCCATGTGTTTATGTGGAATAATATGCGTCTGCTATCGAGATTAAGACAGGATATTCATTCTTTCCCTGCGGAGTATATTCAATTCATCCCTTCAATTTTATCGTCATATTGGTGTCGGTTTCGGTTCTGGGGGATCTTCGTGGGACTCCGTTTGCATCGTGACGAGACTTGAATGTGATACCTGTTCTACTTTTATGAAATTCATGCGCAATCTCAACGGAATCAGATTGATTTGCGGTAGAGCTAGCTTTGTGACCGTTGCGGAGATGCAGCCGTGTTGATGCGATCGCAGTATTGTGTTTTAACAACTGTGCCTGCCGTTTTTTGATGTATCTTGGAAGAACCGTGGCGAGTGTCGCGTCGGAGGGATTATGGGATTGCCTCAGCACGAATGAGTACCTTCGTGAAAGTTAATTCTTAGTGACACCGTGTAAGGTACGCGGGAAATCTGTGCGTGTTTTTCCTTGCGTTTTTCTCAAGTACCTTTGATGTTTGGATAGACTATTGTTGAGTCTTCGTCGTGAGGCCATTCCACATGCACCCGGATAACGAATATCAGGATATTTGAAGGCTCTGGGGTTGCGATTTTGGCCGTTTATTCACGCTTGCAATTCATTACTGCAACGCTGTGACATTGGTGCAATTTCCATGGCCGTGACATTCAGAATCTTGCTTGTTGAGGTAACCCAAAATGGAAATTGAGTTACTCTGGAGAACCCAGTCGTTGAGTACGGCTCTATTCAAAGTCCTTTAGGTTGCTGAACATGAAAATAGACTTTGTTCCCCTGTAACGGTGGAGAAAATGAGTGAAAATCACATTTCTAGCTGAAAATCATCCGATATGGCCTCGACGTTTATTTTTACGCAATCCCTCTGCCATCGTGAGGGAACAAAGTCCATATTCATGTTCTACGTCCTGAGAAAAAAATGTGAGACATTTCCAACGAGTAGATTCTCTGAACTCACTCGAGTTCCATTTTTAATTACTTAAATGAGCAAGATATTGAAAGTCGCGCCCATGGGAATTGCAGCAGTATCGTTACGCTGCGTTGCAGCAATAAACTGCAGTCGTGGAAAATCATTCTAGCTTTACAGTGGCTGCCATGGTGGTGACCTGTCTTGTTGCGATGCCTTTGAATCCCATCCATTTTACGTGGCAGATAGCTCCAATATCGACGGTCTTACTGTCCTGGCGAGCTCTTGCAAGCGACGCTGGCTTTCAACGACAGTACAACTCTTGAGATGCCTTGAATTTAGCAACGGGTATTTGCACATGAGCGGCTGTATTGAAATTTTTCGCTTATCAAGACAGCGCTGCTAATTGCTTGCTTCCCGACCAACTGCCTCTGCACAATTCGAGTGATACTTGAGTACAGATTCGGTGTCATTAGGGTACCAAATGCGTGTTGCATTTATCGACGTTTAGTTTTGTGACTTGCTTTTCAAAGAGAAAAATCCTAGTAACTTTTCTTTCTACCGTACTCTCCCTTCATCTGCTTTTTTTTCAACAATAATTTGGGACCAAATGAATCTCAACATTTAACAACATGCATCGCGCGGCAATTTTGAGAGAAGCATTTTGAAGAGCAGAGAAGTGACTAGCTTCCAAGGAGTTCGGATGATGTTTATTGATTCTGTCGAAGGTCCCAGATGCTGGTGGTGAGAGAGGAGATTCTGAAACTATCTCACTACATTGTTACTGTAACATTGTTACTGTAACTTACCTGTTTGTTTACTGAAAAGCTCCTTCCGACAGATGCGTCTCACAGATGAGGAAGAAGATTTCGAATGAAAAATTACCGAGTCTATCCGTGCAACATTTTCATTCGAACGAATTGAGTCAAGATGTGTGCATACGGTGAGTTCCTTTGTTAACATTATCCAAGACCGCAATCTCTATTTGGTACGCACTGAGTCTCACGAATTTAGACTTTCTAAGGACATAAAGATCTTCCATATCAAATGAGGACTTTCTGAGGACTGGAAGGACTAAAAGGACCGATAGACATCCAGTAACCTTCACATCTTCTCTCAATTCAATCAGATTCCCCTGAAAATTCACTAGGGTATCCAAAAAAGTGATTATTATGAAGAGATAATTTAAAAACGGGGAACTGCCGCAGAGACAACTTTCTACCTATTATTTACAATGGGATATTGGAATAGTTGAGTTTTTTTCCAAAGTCCACCGACAAAAGACTTCGATTCACACTCTATTGAAATTTTCCCATGACAAGTACGGAAGTAGCGTATGCTAAAGTAGCGTGCGCTGGAGTAGCGTGCGCTAAGGTAGCGAGCGAAACCTAAGGTAGCGTGCCTTGAGGTAGCCTGCGCTAAGGTAGCGTGCGCTAGAGTGGCGTGTACTAAAGTAGCGGAAGCTCGGTTAGCGTACGCTGAAGTAGCGTGCGTTGAGGTAGCCCGCGCTAAGGTATCGTGTGCTAGAGTGGCGTGCACTAAAGTAGCGGAAGCTAGGTTAGCGTACGCTACAGTAGCGTTCACCAAGGCAACGTAAACTGAAGTAGTGTACGCTAAAGTAGTGTAAGATGAGGTAGCGTGCGTTAAGAAGGCGTGCGCTACGGTAGCGTGCGCTGAGGTAACCTGCACTGAGGTAGCGTGAACTAAAGCAGCGGGCGCTAAGTTAGCGTACGCTACAGTAGCGTTCGATAAGGCAACTTGAACTGAAATAGCGTACGCTACTATAGTGTGCGCTATGATAGCGTGCGGTGAGGTGATATGAGCTAAAAGAGCGTGCGCTTAGCTCGAGCTCAAGTAGCGTGCGCTGAGGTAGCGTATAATAGAGCAACGTAATCTCTAGTTGCATACGCTGAAGTAGCGTGCGCTAAGGTAGCGTGAACTGAAGTAGCGTGCGCTATGGTAGCGTAAACTGAAGTAGCTCACGGATCCGTCATGTTTGATCTCATGTGCACTGAGGTAGCGTACATGAAGTAGCGTGAGCTCATGAAGCTTGCGCTTGAGTAAAGTGCGCTAAGGAAGCGTGAGTTGAAGTGCCCTAAATTTTCCAGAGAGACACGCTTTTTGAGAGTGAATGGAAGAGAGAGGATACAGGTTCCAAGCTGAGTTTGATGCGATTTGGACAATCCCATAGATTCTAATATTAGCGAGGTTCGATCTCGATGTATTTTGGTTCTTCGATGGTTCGGACCATTAACTCCTTCTTATTCATTGGCTCCAAAAAATGTGCTTCCAAGCGCACGCTAGTGTCCGAATAGCTATCATTGTAGTGTCCTACTTAGTGTGCGCTGAAGAGTGTCGCTATCTAGCTTACGCTGGGTGTGTGCTATCTTAGTAGCGTACGTTAGAAAATCCTAATTAGCATGCGCTGAAAAGTGTACTACCTACAGATACACCCCTATTTAATGCACCAAAGGATGCATTTGGCGTGCGCTGCACACTCTCCTTTGAGTGTTAATTCGTTGAATTCCCTCTAAATCCCAAGAGATGTTGCATCTTGAGGTTAATGGACGAACAATCAATGGAAATTGAGCGAATATTGTCGCAGCTTAAAATTTTTTCTTAACGCTCCTGTAGCGTACGCTAACCTAGCTTCCGCTACTTAAGTGCACGCTACTCTAGCGCACGATACCTTAGCGCAGGCTACCCAAACGCACGCTACCTTAGGTTTCGTTCGCTACTTTAGCGCACGCTATTTTGCTTTAGAGAACGCTACTCCAGCGCACGCTACTTTAGCACACTCTACTTTTGTACTTGTCATGAGAAAATTTCAATGAGGTGTGAATCGAAGTCTTTTGTCGGTGGATTTTGAAAATAAACTCAACTATTCCGATATCCCATTATGTATAATAGGTGGAAAGTTGTCTCTGCGGCAGTTCCCTTTTTTTGAATTGTTTCTTCATAATAATCACTTTCTTGGATGCCCTAGTGGATTTTCAGGGGAATCTGAATAAATTGAGAGAAGATGTAAAAGTTACTGGATGTCTATCGGTCCTTTCAGTCCTTCCAGTCCTTAGAAAGTCTACATTTGTGAGACTCAGTGCGTACCAATTAGAGATTGCGGTCTTGGATAATGTTAACAAAGAAACTCACCGTATGCACACATCTTGACTCAATTTGTTCGAATGAAAATGTTGCACGGATAGAGGCGGTAATTTTTTATTCAAAATCTTCATCCTCATCTGTGAGACGCATCTGTCGGGAGGAGATTTTTAGTAAACAAACAGGTATTAGTCGAGAATCTTCATAAAGACTCCAGTCACACACCGATCTTTGTATGGTGCGGGTCACAATCATTGGCAGAGGACTAGGAAGATTAAGTACACAGTACTGCTCATTAACTCAAGATCATTAGGCGCATAATCACCATCCCTCGGAATAACAATATGTCGGAATCCATGCGTTGTAGAACACTTCTTGAGGAAGCACGTTGAAAAACAGAAAAATTCTAATTCAACAGAGTTCTGGATGCTTTTGATCAATTCGTTTGAAAATCCTAGATGCTGATGATAGGGTGGAGAATTTCAAAATTTGTACTAATGTTGATACACCTGCATCCTTTTGGCAATCGAAGATGCGATAATTCTGCGAATGACAGCTTGTGGAGAGGAGAAAACGCTAAGTATGACTATTTTTTGATTATTCTTCACATCCTACGTGTGAGACGTGAGGAATGATCAACAAATAGTCATAAGTAGCATTTTTCCACTCAAAAAGATGCCATTCGCAAGAGTGGCGTCTCTTTCTTTGGAACAAAACTGCATTTGTAACAATGTTATGAGATAGTTCCGAAATTTCCTCTCTAATCACCAGCATCTGGGACTTCCGTCAAAATCGATAAACATCATCCGAACTCCTTGGAAGCTAGTCACTTCTCTGCTTTTCAAAGTGCTTCTTTCAAAATTGCCGCGCGATGGATGTTGTTGAATGTTAAGATTTATTTGATTCCAAATTATTGTTCAAAACAATAGCAGATGGAGGGAGAGTACGGTAGAAAGAAAAGTCACTAAAACTTCTCTCTTTGAATAGCAAGTCACAAAATTGAACGTCGATAAATGCAACACGTATTTTGTACCCAAATGACACCGAATCTGTACTCAAGTATTACTAGAATTGTGCAGAGGCAGTTGGTCGGGAAGCAAGCACTTAGCAGCGCTGTCATAATAATCAAAAAATTTCAATCCAGCCGCTCATGTGCAAATACCCGTTGGTAAATTCAAAGCATCTCAAGAGTTGTACTGTCGTTAAGAGCCAGCATCGCTTGCAAGAGCTCGCCAGGACAGTGAGACCGTCGATATTGGAGCGATCTGCCACGTAAGATGAATGGGATTCAAGGGCATCGCAATAAGACAAGTCACCACCATGGCAGCCACTGTAAAGCTAGAATGTTTTGTCACGACTGCAGTTTATTGCTGCAACGCAGCGTAACGATATTGCTGCAATTCCCATGGGCGCGACTTTCAAAATCTTGCTCATCTATGTGATTCAAAATAAAACTTGAGTGAGTTCAGAGAATCCACTCATTAGAAATTGCTCACATTTTTTTCTCAGGACGTAGAACATGGATACGAACTTTGTTCCCTTACGATGGCAGAGGAAATGCGTAAAAATAAACGTTGAAGCCATATCGGATAATTTTCAGCTCGAAATGTAATTTTCACTCATTTTCTCCACCGTTACAGAGGAACGAAGTCTATTTTCATGTTCAGCAACCTAAGAAACTTTGAAAAGAGCCGTATTCAACAACTGGGTTCTCCAGAGTAACTCTATTTCCATCTTGGGTTAGTTCGACAAGCAAGATTTTGAATGCCACGGCCATAAAAAATTGCACCAATGTCACAGCGTTGCAGCAATGGATTGCAAGCGTGAAAAAATGGCCTGGATCGCAACTCCAGAGCCTTCAAATATCCTGATATTCTTTATTCGGGTGCATGTGGAATGGACTCACGACGAAGACTTAACAATAGCCTATCCAAACATCAAAGGTAAGTGGAAAAAACGCGAGGAAAAACACGAACAGATTTTCCGCGTACCTTACACGGTCTCACTAAAAATTAACTTCTGCGAAGGTACTCATTCGTGCCGAGGCAATCCTATAAGCCCTCCAACGCGACACTTGCCACGGTTCTTTCAAGATACATTAAAAACCGGCACGCACAGTTGTTTAAACACAATACTGCGATCGCATCAACATGGCTGCATCTCCGCACTGTCACAAAGCTAGCTCGACCGCGAATTAATCTGATTTCGTTGAGATTGCGCATGATATCCATAAGAGTTGAACAGGTATCACATTCAAGTCTCGTCACGAAGCTAATGGAGTCCCACAAAGATCTCCCCCGAAACCGATCCCAATATGACAATGAAATTAATCAGAATAATATCGAACCGAAAACTAGCACAGTCGCATGAAAACGAGGGCGCGGTACTTCTCGTTCATCCTCACTGCGACAATCATGCTGGACAAGTCAATAACCAGCCACCGAATTTAACACAAGGCACTCACTAATCCAAATTGTTCAAAAATCACAACAAAACAGGGATGAGTTAAATATACTTCGCAGAGAAAGGATGAATATCCTGTCTTGATCTCGATAGCAGACGCATATTATTCCACATGAACACATGAAATGATTTGTGACAGATCGATACGCGCGCGAAATTGGCACTCGCTTCAGAGCATTCCAAATGAAATGATAATGAAATGATATCAGAGGCATTCTCAATTAAAAGTTACACGGGCGATGTCTTGATGCACCCGCATGTGTTATAGCAGACGGCGTTATCCGCTGCAGCAGTGTAACCAACGGATATATTCGTTGGTGTAACATGTTGTAACGTTTTTGATTGACTATTTTGATAATATTAGGTACGTAGAGATAACAGCAGAGATTGAATGCCAATTGATGCCAATCGTAGCACCGCCTGCACCGAGCTTGTAAATACCAGCTCTTATTATTGGAGGAATAATGAGAGCCACCTAATATTGTTGTGAGTTTTCTTATCTGGAGTGATATAAAAATAATAGGCCAGAAAAATGTGTGTTATTCCGGCTGTTGTGCAATGTCCAGAGTTGATCTCCAAACATATTTGGAGAATTTAGGATTTGATCGTGAGAAAAAATGAGTGCCAGTATCAATCTACATTCCAGCAGTGTATTGACTTACAGTTTTCTCAATACTCCAGACAGACCCAACTCTGGAGCTATAAGTACATCTCAAAGAATAGTTCATAAACCACTCTAGTTGAAGGAGAGTGCAACCAATAGAATATCCTTCGTGATGCTTTTCGTGTCTCAATGAAAACCTGTTAATGTCCAATACATTAAGAGAGATCGTCTCTAACATTCAGATGTTGTGAGACAGGTCAGTCCAATCGACGACTGTCCAAGAACAGTTGTTGTGATATATAAGAACTGATCTCTGGTGCTGCTCTGGTTATTACTTTTGAATATCATACTTCCATTGCGTAATACTCTAATCCAAAGGCCTCAGCTAGACTCTTGCTCATATGGTATATGGATTTCACTTTCTTGGCGTGTCACTCACATTTTTGCCATATACTTTGTGAGCGTGATGGCATAGGTTAATTTCTGAATGGGATTAGAAAGTTGAACGGGGTTCTTCTGTTTCATCAAGACCATTATGGAGAAAGGAAGGCACATTCACGCTCTTGGTGGGATGTGGTGAGTTCAAATTAAAAAAATAATTGGTTGAGGAGTCAATCATCAAACAAACTGGATCCATACATCTATCTTGAGGATCATTTCATCAGAAATCTAAACACATATCACATAATGCTTTCGAACCTTTATTTCCCTCAGAATGAGTTCGCACGGATTGCTCCAACTTCTTAGTGTGTTAGGAATTACCAATGCCCTAGATGGAACGTGTTTTAGTTTTTGGTTCTTAAAAAATGTTGGGCAACAGATGTAGTATCATAATTCTATGTTTCATTCATCAATTAGTTATTAGTTATTCACTTTGATAGTTAGCATCCTTTCTTTAGCTGAAGAGTGGACGAACCAACTCATGTAGGGAATTTCCACAATCTAAAAGTTCCTCGTGATCCAAAATATTAAGCACCATCACAAGTGGGTTGGGAGTCTTCGCATCGACCCAAGTCAACTCCATAAACTAATTCCAAGTCCTGCTCTCAAAAATACAAAGTCTTACTTCTCCAGATTTTTCTTTACTCATGATCAAAAAATATTCATCTTGAAATGAAGAACACTAGTGTAAATTAGGAGAATGATTTTTATAGATGAGATACATAGAAGTTTTCTGTGTTTTCCCACATGCTACTATTCTCAGCATGTTTTTCTATTTGAGAATATTCAGTCATTACCATAGCCAAATGTTGAAACCCCCCCCCCCACTTTACTTTTTCCGACAGTCTAACTTGGCGAGTATGGCCATGCTTTCCCCCTATCACTTCATCTGGGATCAGAAATTGAATTCCAACTCTTGAGAGTCATGATATCAGCGGAAAAATGTCGAGTAACTATTCAGCAAAATCTAAACGTGAAACGAATGAAAAGAGAATGAAAAATACTAATTTCAACTCTTGAGAGTCAAGAGATCAAGAAAAGTATGTCGAGTAATTATTTTGCAGAATCAACTTGAGTTACTCACCATCTCTACTGATTCTTGAACTAAAGCGATCAGTACTGGATTGAATCTTCTGGTTTCCGGTTTCTTTCCATGCGTCTAAATAGATAATCATTCTCAATATATCTGGTAGATATAAGAGATGGTGAGTAACTCAAACTGAGTCGAAATTATCGAAAAAATCAAATTATAATTCTATCAATCCTTATCCATGCGTTTCACGTTAAGATTTTGCGAAATAATTACTCGACATACTTTTCTTGATCTCTTGACTCTCAAGAGTTGAAATTAGTATTTTTCATTCTCTTTTCATTCGTTTCACGTTTAGATTTTGCTGAATAGTTACTCGACATGTTTCCCCTGATCTCATGACTCTCAACAGTTGGAATTCAATTTTTGATCCCAGATGAAGTGATAGGGGGAAAGCATGGCCATACTCGCCAAGTTAGACTTTTGGAAAAAGTAAAGTGGGGGGGGGGTTTAGGAACTTACGTTAGAGGGAGGGAATTGACACAGGGAGACTGGTTGGGATGATGTTCCACACCAAAAATATCTTTCATTATACCTTGTTACACATTCAGAATTTCACATGATTCCCATGAATATATATATATATATATATATACGTCCTACTACATACATCATATATTCATGAGATAGAGATATTCATTCTGAATTTTTCGACGAAGAGAAATGGAAAAATACTCATATACTGATGGTTGGAGCTTTTTCAAAGAGTTTCTAACATTTTTTACATTTCTACACACTTCTCAATGTGCATATTGAATATGAGATGAAAACTGGAATGATTATGATAGATCAATCCTTAAATCCTCATTGAATGTTAAGGAGTGTATCATGATGATAGTGTATGAGTATTGAGGAATGTATTATGTGTAGGTGTAACTTCACGTCACAGTGACTGAGGGACTCATGATCGAATGAACCTTATTCGTATTGGTTATCCTAAATGGACCAAAGGACGTTATTCAGACCAGAGAAATCTGACAGTTTCATCCATCCAACGTTGACATGATGGAGAATGTAAATCATATTGAAAGTTCTGAAATTCTAATATCATGATGATACATTCAAATCCTCAGAGTCCTCATATTTTTGAATGATTTGGATAAAAATCTTAGATCTGCCACCATCCTCATATTTTTAAATGATTCGGAATACCACATAAACGACATTAGATAATCTGTTCTGTTGCATAAAACGATTTTACATGTTTCGAATTTCATCTCTCCACCCCCTTATTTGAGCACTTAGACTGAACTTCGACCGAGAGATGAAACTCAGAATGTTCAAAAATCATAAACACGAAACTTTTAAATTCTCATTCGGAATTGCGGTAACTCCAAAACGCCTTTATAGATTCCAGAATCCATCATAACTGTTCCCACATGCTCTGAGATTGATTTCCCAAACCCCTTCTGAGCACTTCGACTGATACTTCGACCGGGAGATCAAGCTCAGAATGTTATAGGATCACGAACTCAGAATGAGTATGCAAGATTTACAGTCTAACGTTGAAAAACTATTTTTCTTTTCCTCTGACGATAACACATTGCGTAAGTCCATCTACATGAAATGTAATCTGTGAAAAATTAGCACGTCGATTGCTTTCACTTATTTTTCACTTGTTCCATAGTATATGATATTAGCTTCAGTATTTTTTTCATATACATTTGTAGTAATTCGTTAACACTAGACGGGGTTCTACCTCAAGAAGAAATAAAGTACCATACATACATACATACATTGCACACTGTCACTCCTGCTAAAGATCAGACTGTTAGATTCCTCTGATCTGAACATCATCCCTTGGCCCGTTTAGGATAACCAATACGAATAAGGTTGATTTGACCACGAGTTCTTCGGTCACTGTGACGTGGAGTTACATCTACAGATAATACATTCTTCAATACTCATATACCATCAATAAGATACACTCATCAACATTCAATGAGGATTTGAGTATTCTTCTATCATGATGATTCCAGTTTTCATCTTATATTCAATATGCACATGAAGAAAAGTGGAGAAATGTGGAAAATATTAGAAATTCTTTGGAAAAGCTTTAACAATCAGTATATGAGTATTTTTTCATGTCTCTCCATCAAAATACTCAAAATGAATATCTCTATCTTATGAATATATGATGTATGTAGTAGTACATGTATATATATTTATGAAAATCATGTGAAATTCTGAATGTGTAGCAAAGTATAATGAAAGATATTTCTGGTTGGGAACATCATCCCAATCAGTCTCCCTGTGTCAATTGACTCCCTCTAACGTAAGTTTCGTTTATTGTCATTCAATTTTCATACAACAATTTCAACATTTTCATCCATCCAACGTTGACATAATGAATCGAGTAAACTATATCAAAAGTTTTGAGATTCTCATGTCATGAATCCTTATATTATTGAATGATTTGAATATAATCCTTATATTTACCACCATCCTCATATTCTTGAATGATTCGAAATACCACATGAACAACATTGCACACTGACAATACTTCTCAGGATCGAACTGTTAGATTCCTCTGATCTGAACATCGTCCCCTTGTCCCGTTCAGGATAACCAATACGAATGAGGTCCATTCGACCATGAGTCTTTCAGTCACTGTGACGTGAAGTTACACCTACACAGAATGGATTTCTCAATACTCATCTACTATCATCATGATACACTCATCAACATTCAATGAGGATTTGAGAATTCATCTATCATGATCACCCCAGTTTACATCTCATATTCGATATGCACATTAAGAAAAGTGGAGAAATGTGACAAATATTAGAAATTCTTCGAGAAAGCTCCAACAATCATTATATGGGTATTTTTTCATTCCTCTCCATCAAAATATTCAAAATGGATATCTCTATCTCATGAATATATGATGTATTTCCTAGCACGTATATATATATTTATGGAAATTATGTGACATTCTGAATGTGTAACAAGGTAGAATAACAGATATTTCTGGTTGGGAACATCATCCCAATCAGTCTCCCTGTGTCAATTCACTCCCTGACATTCTTATTGATCCAGCGTTGACATGATGGATCGAGTAAATCATATCATAAGTTTTAAAATTCTCATATCATCATGATATATTCGTTCTCAGAATCCTTACATTCTTGAATGATTCGAATATAATTCTTATATTTACCACCATTCCCATATTTTTGAATCATTTGAAATACCACATAAACAACATTCCACACTGACACTACTCCTCAAGATCGAATTGTCAGATTTCTCTGGTCTAAATAACGTCCCTTGGTCCGTTCAGGATAACCAATACGAATGAGGTTCTTTCGATCATGAGTCCCTCAGTCACTGTGACGTGAATTTACATCTACCCAAAATACATTTCTCAATATTCTCACTATTATCATGGCACATTCATCAACGAATAACGAGGATTCGAAAATTCGGAACTCCACCATCATAATTAGTTCATCTTTCATATCCAATTTAATTTGCCCAATCAGGAACAATAGAGAAATGGCAAAAGTATGAGAGATTCTTTGGAAAAACTTTAACATAATTAATGTTTCTGATATGGATTCCTCCTCGTCCGTTGGCGGTTTCAATGTGAAATAACTCCCTCTATTTCCTGATACAACCGGACTTTATTGCCAATGTCTAGTCATTCTCGATCAAATTCCCGACGTTTCGGGTGCGTGACTCACACCCCTTATCAGGGAATCACTGAGTAGCAACGAATTTATACTAATTAATACAAAGTTATGGTACTATGCATTGTGAGACAATTGGGTGATGGAAAATATATAACAAAATTGTATGTTTTTCCTCACCAAGAAAGGATTTCTGAATGTAGCAATGTATGAATGTGTGCACTTTTTCCATGTCTTTGATCAACACCAGATGTTTGTTTGACCAATAAAAAGTTCTTGAATTCTAAACGGAGAGAGCACAATCGGTATAATAACACTGTTGTAGGTGAAAATTCTTACATGTTGGGAGACTATTACAATACAATACACTCTGAATGGTTTCACAGTAAATAATTTTACATGCGTAGTTTTGAGTAAATGTGCTACGAAATGCCTTTGTTTTCTACGAAAGTATCACACATTATGAGAGCGATGGGGTGACGAACTGTGGTGTTGATCGTTCGATCGCCTGATCGGCACTAGAGAAAGGGAGAGGAGAAGCGAGTGATGAGACAGGAAAAATGGTCGGTAAAATCGGGATCTTACGCATGTCGTCAGCTGTCATTGACAAGCATATCGACTCTCTCCCTTCTTTTCTTATTCCGATTCTGATTTTGAGGATCTTTGAACAGATTGCTTTTGGTTAGTTCAACAACATTTCCATGAATATTTCGCAAAAATCGAGGATCCTCAACCCTGTCCATATTATCACTGAAGGACTGAATATTTAACATTTCTGAGAATTCTCGAGTCTTCCAATGTGGTTCCTTATCTAAGATCTTGACATTGTCAAAATCCAGTGTGTGTTGATGTGAAATCGCATCCAATGCCGTGGCATATTTCTTATCTTGTCTTCTCGTGACAGCGATATGTCCCTTAACACGGACCTCAAGTTTTCGTTGGCAATAAAGTTCGATTGTATCAAGAAATAGAAGCAGTTATTTCACATTCAACATAATTAATCCATAAAACAAAATCAATATATCTGTCTTATAAGTATATGATATATGTCGTAGGACGTGAGTATATATATAAATATGAAATTTATGGGAAATTTTGAATGTGTAACAAGGTATGATGAAAAATTTTTTTCGGTTGGGAACATCATCCCAACCGGTCCCTCTGTGTCAATCTCCTCCCTCTAACGTAAGTTTCTAATAACGTCCATCATCGTTCAATCCTCATACAACAATTCGAACAATTCCATTTATGCAACGTTGTGATGATAGAACGAGTAGATTATCTCATAAGTTCCGAAATTCTTACATCAAATGATATATTCAACTCCTTGAGATATTGTGAATATGATTCAAGTATCACAATATCCATAAAAAGCATGTGAGATCCTAACATATGTTGGAAAATATGATTTGGTTCGAATCATCATCCTTACCAGTTTCCTCGTGTGAATTCACTTTCTTTATTTCAGGGTTCCATTTGAGTTTTCCAACTGTCAATTCTTATAAAACAATTAGAACAATCTCAGTCATTCAACTTTGAGATGATGAAACACGTGATCCATTTCAAAAGTTCTAAAATTCTTGTATCACAATAATATATCCAAATCCTCAAAATATTCCAAATAAACTCTAAGATGTTGCAAGATGGACAATTACACGACACCCTTACAACATCAGACTTGACAGAGAAGATGACGTTGCGGTGACTTGCTTAGGCCATGGCTCAAGAGTGTCTCACTCTGCTGAGAGCGACCGACGAGAACAAATCCAATACTGATTCTTCGACAACTCACACCTCGCGTTATCAACTATATCATACACGAAATAAACATACACATTCGCCACAAATACAGCATTTATATGCGGTACCGATGATAACGTTGCGGTGACTTGCTTAGGCCATGGCTCAATAGTGACTCACTCCGCTGAGAGTGACCGACGCAAAAAATTCCAATACAATATCATCAACACATCATGAACAACACATCACTCTTCCAAATTACTCTCCAAAATATTCAAAATTTACAGGAATATGGAAAAATCCGGTTTGCAACATCTGAAGGTTTAGTCGAATTCGATAGAAGTATTTCGAATCTCCATCTGTAATTATTCATTTATATATTCACTGTTTCACTAAAAATAATATTTCGTGGAGTGAACGCGTGATGTCGAATAGGATTCGATAATCAATTTCGAAACAACATATGAAAATTTTCAATAGGACATATCCCAACATATGTTGATCTCCAGATCTTGAATCACTTATTAAAAAATTTCAACTGATCCTCATCATCTACCTCCATGGAAAAATAACTTTAGTTATCATCTTATTGGCTCTTGATATCCAAAAAACAACTTATAACTTCCCCGATAACGGATACAGAAACTTGAAACTCATACACCTCCATCCTGATATGAATTCCACATTGAACACCATTCTACACTGACACAACTCCTCAAGATCAAACCGCTAGATTTCCTCTGATCTGAACATCGTCCCTTGGCCCGTGGAGGTAACCAATACGTGTCAGGTTCATCTGATCATGTCTCTCTCGGTCCCTGTGACGTGAACTTACAACTTCTCAAAATCCACTTCTCAACACTCATACTACCACTATTATCATAATATATATACTCAACATATATATCAGGGGTGATAAATCATCTTCAATAGTATTTTTGATCTTCAATTGCAAATATTTTTTATATATCATTCAAAACGACAAATATCCTCAGAATTCTCCCGGAGTTATATGATGGAGATACAGTAATGAACACGTAAAATGAGTGTATGTATCATGGGCTGCCTCACAAGGAAGAATTCACGAACAAAAGAAACAAAAATAGACGCACGAATACATATCCATATCCTCGAGCCGGTTTCCACACGCAGTAAAGACGTTAATATATACGATGTATGTCGGTGCGGTATGGAGGATACATAATGGATCTCGTGTACCGGGCTGCCTCACAAAAGAGGATCCTACTCGCAGTCACAAATGCAAGACACAAAAATAGACACACACACACACACACACGAACACGAATCCATATCCTCGAGCCGGTGACAGCACGTCGTAAAATGTGGATATATTCATCATATTCGTCTCGTAAGTGTACGTGTACTGGACTGCCTCACAGAAGAGGATTCTACACACATTCTCACAAACACAAGACACAGAAATAGACACACACAGACACAAACTCACACACACCGACCCATCGACCCATCGACCCATCCACCCATCCACCAGCCCACCGATAAATAATCATACAATCAATCGAAACAAGTCTAGGGACTTTTACACTCGCCTAGGGATTTCTGTCTCGTCAAGTTGGCAGCCTTGATTTCATTCTATCTTGGCAAACCTGGCATAGGGATTCCGGAAGGATAAGAGCCGCCTTGTTGGTTCATATTTTTTATACGGAACTGCCTGATGTTTCGCAAGATTATGGAACGACTGGAATCATCACGTCCTCTGTCACGTGTATGATTACTACACACATAATACTGTGTAATGCATTCGAGGCAGAAAAGGGAAGAGTATTCTTTGCATCAAATCACGCGCACACTCAGTATCACTTTCATCCTACCTCGTTTGAGGGGCAATACACTACCGGTCGAAAGTTTGTGCACACTTGAAAATAAAAATCTCGGTTTTGCTCACTCGATTGCCCGGATGTCCTTGGTTGATCCAAATTACCTCTACTTTGGCTCATTGGTAGCTTTTTCCAAGCACTTCGGAAGCTATTTGATATTTCTCCCGTGCAGCTCGATAGATTCTATGACTGGCTGAGCCTGAGTTAGGTCCAGTCACATCCAGATTAAATCTGGTTTATCAAGTTGGATTCGGTTATGCTGCATATCATCAAAAGAGAGAGAGGGATATCGAGTGATAACAAATAAGTGTACGTTTAAGTACCGAAGCTTTAATGAAAATAAAGTGAAAACGATTCAAACATATTTACAAGAAATATTTACAAGTGGTCATTAGACCGATAAAGTAAGCGCGAAAGCTCGAGCACGAGGTCGGGAGGGCACGATGAGGAAGACATTCTACTGATAGGCACCAGAGAGAGAAAGAGAGATCGGGCTGGCACTTACGGATGTTGTCGATGTTGCTTGTCGAAGGGACGAGATCGCTACGATGTCCAGACGCAGGTAGATTTGCCCCGAAGATGGGCCGACGAGGGTGCCGAGCGCGGGCCACGAGACTCCAAGCACGGGCCGAAGGTATGCCGAAGCGCAGGGCCAAGCGATGCCAGGACGGTCCGAAAACTATAGACCACCAGGTTGGTCGAGGATCTGCTTTCAATGGGTTTGACGCACACGCGAAAACCCGGAAAAGTTGCTCCAAAAAGAGCGGCCACGAGGCAACGAGGTAATATTCGGCGCGAATAAAATATACGGTGGAGCGCAACGTGCTCGCTTTACTCCGGTCTCGCTAGGAATGCCGTGGAATGCCGCACGCCGGCGATGTGCGCGACTTCGATGCGCGCGGAGGGGAAAGACGGGGGGCGCGGGGGGTCGAGCTTCTGCAGCTGCTGCTGCTAGCGACGGCCCGCGAGCGCTATACATATATGCCAACTCTCTCTCTCTCTCTCTCTTACCTTCGGCTGTCCACTCCTTCTCTCTTGCCGTCGCTGTAATATAAATGTGATATAATAATATGATATTCATTATTATATTTG
The DNA here is from genome assembly GCA_029851415.1 of Eretmocerus hayati. Lineage (NCBI taxonomy): Eukaryota > Metazoa > Arthropoda > Insecta > Hymenoptera > Aphelinidae > Eretmocerus > Eretmocerus hayati. Next base: position 71,974,483 of record CM056744.1, on the reverse strand, counting down.
GCCTAGGAGAGAGAGAGAGACGGTAGGTATATTATACCGTCACAATTCTTGCAAAATCAATCTGAAGCCTCCCAGAATCTCACGAAAATCGGGTCATTACGCAAACATCCGCAAGTCTGGCGGAAATTGATGAACTTGAGTGGTTCAAGGGGCATCTGAAAAACGGAGTCAGGAGCTTCAGAATCCATCTCAGGAAGTTATTCTAGAGAGAAGTAGAGGGACAGCTTGGACCAGGAACAAGCCAGAATAATTTCCTAAAACGAATTCTGGAGCTCCTGACTCCGTTTTTCAGATGCCTCTTGAACCACTCAAATTCATCAATTTCCGCCAGACTTGCGGAGGTTTTTGTAATGACCCGATCTCCGTGAGATTCTGGAAGGTTTCAAATTGATTCTGCAAGAATCTATCAAGCTGTGCGGGAAAAATATCAAATACCTTCCGAAGTGCTTGAAAAAAGCTACAAATGAGCCCAAGTAGGAATGATTTGGACCAACCTTTGACATCCGAGCAATCGAGTAAGCAAAACTAAAAATTTTATTTTTAGGTGTGCACAAACTTTCGACCGGTAGTTTATTGCCTCTTAAACGAGGTAGGATGAGAGTGATACTGAAGATGCGCGTGATTTGATGCAAGGATTACTCTTCACTTTTCTGCTTTGAATGCATCACACAGATATCATATGCGTAGTGATCATACACGTGACAGAGGACGTGATGATTTCAGTCGTTTCATAATCTTGCGAAACGTCAGTCAGTTCCGCATTAACAATTTTAATCGATAAGGCGCCTCTTACCCGTCCGGAATCCCTAGGCCAAGCTCGCCAACATGAAATCAAATCAGGACTGCCAACTTGACGAGACAAATGTCCCTAGGCGAGTGTAAAAGTCCCCAGAATTGTTCAGATTGTTTGTATGTATATTTATGGATGGGCTATTGGTGGATGGGTGGATTGGGGAATGGGTCGGTGGGTCAGTGTGTGTGTGTGTCTATTTTTGTGTCTCGCGTTTGTGAAAATGTGTGCAGAATCCTCTTTTGTGGGGCAGTCCAGTACACGTACACTTACTAGACGAATATAATGAATATATCCACATTTTACGGCGTGCTGTCACTGGCTCGAGGATATGGATTCGTGTTCGTGTGTTTGTGTGTGTGTGTCTATTCTTGTGTCTTGCGTTTGTGAGTGTGAGTAGGATCCTCTTTTGTGAGGCAGCCCGGTACACGAGATACATTATGTATCCTCTTTGCCGCACTAACATATATCGTATATATTGACGTCTTTATTACTGCGTGTGGGAACCGGCTCGAGGATATAAAATCGAGTTTTTTATGTATGTGTGTGCGTGTTTGAGTATGTGTTGTGAGTGTGTGGACACCGGCTCGAGGATATGGATATGTGTTTGTGTGTGTTTGCGTCTATTTTTGTTTCTTTTGTTCATGAATCCTTTCTTGTGAGGTAGCCCATGATACATACAATCATTTTACGTGTTTATTACTGTATCGCCATCAGATTACTCCGGAAAAATTCTGGGAATATTCGTCTTTTTGATTGATACATAATATATATATTCGGGATTGAGAATGAAATACTATGGGGAATGACTCATCATCCCTGATATATAATGTTTTGTATATATATATTATGATAATAGTAGTGTTATGGAAGTTGGAAAGTGTATTTTAAGTAGTTGTAACTCCACGTCATAGGAACCGAGAGAGACATGATCAGATGAACCTGACACGTATTGGTTACCTTCACGGGTCGAGGGACGATGTTCAGATCAGAGGAAATCTAACTGTTTGATCTTGAGAAGTTGTGTCAGTGTAGAATGTTGTTCAATGTGAAATTCATTTCAGGATGAACGTGTATGAGTTTCAAATTTTTGTATTTCTTATCGGGGAATTTATGAGTTGTTCCTAGGATATTGAGAGCCAATAAGATCAGAACTATAGTTATTCTTCTATGAAGCTAGATGATGGGGATCAGTCGGGATTTTTCAACAAAAGATCCAAGATTTGCAGATCAACATATGAGAGTTTCCACGGAACTTTTAACTTTTGTGTTACTGCAGTGTTCCAAGAGTATTTTGAACTATTCGGAGTGCGCAGGAGTGGCATTTCATAGTATTTGGCATCATTCAATATGGACTAAATTCTTTTTTGTTGAAACGCATCCTGATTTGTCAATAGCAGACCGCAAAGGATGATTTTTGGGTAGTTTACAAACGTACCAACGCGATTTTTTGAATTTATAAGGCTGTAACTAAAATACCTATGCCTCAACTACTTCGGTGCAATGATATATCCATCTACTAATCTCATATTTTGAGAAAAACTTTGATTCAGAGGTGTGCGCTGATTTGGCTATGATATTAACTCTCATTCATCGATGTAACTGAGTTTTGTGGGAAAACTTTTTCTGGCTATTGTTTACGAAATTGATGAAATACCTTGTGCAAAACGGAAAATTTAGCAATGAGTTTTCAAAGTTGAAAAGAAGACGAATCGAATCCCGTGTTGTTTGTGAGTGTGCGTTGATCCGGACAAATTTTATAAAGCTTCAAAGCTCATAAAGTTATCGCGCCACTGGCTCTCAAAACGGTCATTTTTTGATGGCATACTCAGGAAACGTAAAGCACAGGATTGGAATGTTGTGCTCTTTTTTCTTCATCGCAAAAGGGATATAACCGCACTGTTCTGAGTTACAATTGTCGATCGGTATTTCTGTGAGAAGCTGAGGAGAAATATTTGAATCCGGATGGTAAGCTAAATAAGCCGCTAAATGTGATGGTATCGCGATTTTCTTGATTTTTACATAGTATACGGCTGAAAAATGAACAAAATAACACCACAGTGTATTCTAGAAATTGAAATGAGACTCATAGCTCTTGACTCGATTTTGGAAATTTACATCGAATTTCGGAGGAATCAATGATGAAATTCATCTTAAAGTCAAGTCAGGCAAAATATAATCCGTATCGATCGTCTAGACAATGTTTTGAATCGAATCTGTTCGATTGGAGTTGATTCACGAATGTTTCAAGTGTGAAATTCCATACAATTCGTTCTGAACCAAATACCTCGGCTTGGAAGAGAGTGGCACCACTTTTTTCACATGTTTTCGAGGTATAAGAATCACATGAAACCCATTTTAAACGTGTGCGATGAGAAAATTTTTTTTTTATTTTAGAGGGTCAATAGTCAAATGTTCCATGGAAACCCTCATATGTTGGAATATGTCCTATTGGAAATTCTCATATGCCGTTTCAAAATTGATAATTGAATTCTATTCAATATTACGCGTTCACTCCACGAAATATCATTTTTAGTGAAACAGTGGATATATAAATGAATAATTACAGTTGGAGATTCGCAATACTTCTATCGACTCGACTAAAACTTCAGATGTTGCAAACCGGATTTTTTCATATTCCTGTAAATTTTAAATATTGTGGAGAGTAATTTGAATGAGTTATCGTAGTGTTCATGATGTGTTGATGATATTGTATTGGATTTTTGCGTCGGTCGCTCTCAGCGGAGGGAGTCACTCTTGAGCCATGGCCTAAGCAAGTCACCGCAACGTTATCATCAGTATCGCATGTAAACAATGTATTCGTGGCGAATATGTATTTTTATTTTGTGTATGATATAGTTATTAACGTTGAGTGTGAGGTGTTGAAGAATATGTATTGGATTTATCCGCGTCGGTCGCTCTCAGCGGAGTGAGTCACTCTTCAGCCATGGCCTAAGCAAGTCACCGCAACGTCATCTTCTATGTCAAGTATGATCTCGTAAGGGTGTCGTGTAATTGTCCATCTTGCAACATCTTAGAGTCTATTTGGAATATTTTGAGGATTTGAATATATTAATGTGATACAACAGTTTCAGAACTTTTGGAATAACTCACGTCTTTCATTATCTCAAAGATAAATGACTGAGATTGTTCTTATTGTTATATAAGAATTGATATTTGGAGAACTCAAATGAAACCCTATGTCAAAGAAACTCAATTGACACAAAGAAACTGGTAAGGATCATGGTCCAAACCCAATCATATTTTCCAACATATGTTAGGATCTCACATGCTTCTTATGTATATTGTGATACTTGGGTCATAATAAGAATATTTGAAGGAGCTGAATATATCATCCGATATGAGAATTTCAGAACTTATGAGATAATCTACTCGTTCTATCATCACAACGTTGGATCAATGAGATTGTTCAAATTGTTGTATGAAAATTGAACGATGATGAACGTTATTAAAAACTCACGTTAGGGGGAGTGAATTGACACAGGGTGACTGGTTGGGATGATGTTCCCAACCGAAAATATTTTTTATCATACCTTGTTACACATTCAGAATTTCACATAATTCTCATATATATACTTACGTCCTACTACATATATCATATATTTTTAAGTCGTATATATTAGTTTTGTATTATAAATCGATTATGTTGAAGTTTTTTCAAAGGATCTCTCATACTTTTGTCATTTCTCCATTGTTTCTTATTGGGCGAATTTAATCCGAGATAAAAGCTGAACTGATTAGGACGGTGAATTTTCGAATTTTCGAATCCTCGTTATTCGTTGATGAATGTATCATGACGATAGTAAGAGTATTGAGAAATGTATTTTGAGTAGGTGTAACTTCACGTCACAGTGACTGAGAGATTCAGGATTGAATGAACCTTATTCGTTTTGGTTATCCTAAATGGACCAAGGGACGATATTTAGACCAGAGGAATCTGACAGTTTGATCTTGAGAAGTAGTGTCAGTGTGGAATGTTGTTTATGTGGTATTTCGAATCATTAAAAAATATGGAGATGGTGGTAAATATAAGAATTATATCCAAATCATTCAATGATATAAGGATTCATGATATGAGAATCTCAAAACTTTTGATATAATTTACTTGATTCATTATGTCAACGTTGGATGGATCAAAGTGTTAAATTTGTTGTATGAGAATTGAATGACAATGAACGTTACTAGAAACTTACGTTAGAGGGAGTAAATTGACGAAGGGAGACTGGTTGGGATGAAGTTCCCAACCGAAAATATTTTTCATCATACCTTGTTACACATTCAGATTTTCACATAATTCTCATATATATACTTACGTCCTACTACATATATCATATCCCTTTATTATATAGTTGAAATGAAAACTTTTGAGCGATTCCACCGAATTCCTCTGTATTCCACTGGGTGCCACCAAGGGCCACCGAGGCCCACCGGGCGCCACCACCTTCCACCGAATTCGTGCGAATTCCACTGAATTCCACTGACTTCCGCCGAATGCCACTGAATTCATTAGATATTCCACTGAATTCCATCATTCTTCCACTGAATTCCTTTGTTCTTCCACTGAGATTCCACTCCCTAACATTACCATTTTTCACCTACGTTTTTACGATATTTGACGAAAGTGGCACGTTCTGCCACCTGCGATCCACCGAATTCCAATGTGACTCCACCGAACTCTCAATTATGCCACCGTTGTTCCACCGAATTCCACCGAATTCCACCGAACTCCACCGACGCCCACTGAATTCAATTTTTTTTCCGAATCCACCTCATCCTATTTTCCTGTACTATTTCATTTTCAAAAAAAGAATAGTCTTTCAATGTTATTGCCACAAGAAGAATATATTCTCTCAACCATGAACGGAGAACAATATGTATCAAACAAAACAATTTTTTCAAAACTTGTAAAAACATCAAAAATTGGATGAACTATAAAGTGAACTACAAACGGAAAACAATATGTATCAAACGGAGAACAATATGTATCAAACAAAACAATTTTTTCAAAACTTGTAAAAACATCAAAAATTGGATGAACTATAAAGTGAACTACAAACGGAAAACAATATGTATCAAACAAAACAATTTTTTCAAAACTTGTGAAAACATCAAAATAGTATGAACTATAAAGTGAACTACGAATGTGAATGAGGAAAATATTGCTTAACAAAAAAGCCATATCAAAAATCAGATCGAGAATGAGCCAGTCTCAATCTCTTCGATTCAATCTCTTGATATCGAGAGAATCCATCCAATTTATAGAAACAATTTATAAAAACTTTAAAATGAATACAGACTAATAATTTTTGAACCCACTCATTCTCCTTTAAATTTCTATGTCTCCATCGCCACCTTCCTATGAATGAGAGTCACATTTTGATAGTCATACTATATGATAAAATGATTCATTTTGATTTATGTTACCTTTCTCACGAAAATTCCGTTAGCAACAAGTAACTCCTCCAAAGCCATTGTTTCATCTGGGAATGATTTTATATTACCAGCAGATTTTACTCGTACAACATAGGTCACCCCTTAAAATATCAAGAATCGAATCATAATGAACAAAATTCACCGCAATTCAAGTCAATAGATTGAAATTTACCGTTTCCTTGCAGATCCCCTATTAATTCTATCTTGTCCCCACGTTCTATTACTGGACAAATCTCATCCACGCATTTTATCAAAACAAAATCCAGTTTATACCTCCCGTCAGTGATAATCCCCATCCATTCATTCCCGCTCTTATTGTTCTTCTTCACAATATCATCTTTCAGATAACCAACCAATTCTGCAAGTTCAAAAATGCACACTGTATATAAATATATATATATATACTCTTTTTTTCAGTACATATTCTACATACTTATCAATCCATTCTCCAATGGTACATCCCGGAAATTGATTGATAATGGTTCAGATAGTTTGCCGAATTCTCCGCAATTGAACAGAGTTGAATAACTTTGCAAACTTATTTCATAAGGGAGATTTCCATTGGTGAAGTTCTGATTTGATGCCTGTACGGAGCATTCTTCCAGTAATAGTTTCTGCACATAAATGGATAACATTCATTAATATTCTATATCAATTAGTGAATTATCCATGCATCAATTTGTTCACCACTTACACAATTCAATTTGAATGATTTTTTGAATTTCTGTATGTTGTCATCATATAACTTGCACTGCAATTTGATACCACTGTTGTTGTTCAATAATATTTTCATGACTGTGACCTCAACATTGTCTTTTTTTCTTGTGAATTGTTCTTCTCCAAGGAATTCATCAACGTGAGCCACTATCGTTCTACAACGCACGTTTGTTTTTTGTTAATCAACCTATACTTATAACTCATTTCATCAATAAACAATCAATCCACGCTTATAGCATGTGAGAGAACAACGTTTATTCATGATAAAAACTCTCTACTCGCTAAAGTTTGGATAGATCCCATTACTCATCTTTACTCACGTAGTCTCATCACCAATCTTGACTTTATTCTTCAGGAATTCAGTAGTAGATAGTTCAATCGTCTTCATTTTTTTGGAGAAATTTTTACTCTCTTCTTTGTTCTTGTTTTTGCTCATTGTAGCTGTTGATTTTGTTACCGAAAAATTGAAATTCATTGGCATATTCAACTAAAAATTCCCCATGCTTTTTCAAGTGTTTCTGTAGGAGATCGTTCCTAATGAAGTATCTCCCACAATTTTCACACCTGAATTTTGGATCTTTATGATTTAATTTGTGTCTATTCAAATTCGAGATTGTAGAATATTTCTTTTTGCAATTCCTGCAATTATATCGTTTGATTTGCATGCGTCTGTGAATGCTTCTCCATGAACCTTGAAGCAACAATCAATCCACAAATTCCGCAACTCCTCAATTTATTGACTTTCCTCCTATGTTTGAGATCTTTATGTCTCTCCAAGAATCGAATAGATGAAAATCGTAATCCACACCTGTTGCATCCGGAATATTCTTCATCGTCACAAAAATCATTGTTAACAGAGTCTCTACAAAACCATTCATTATTTAGAACATTTGAAATCTGAATATGTTTCAAATACTTTGTCATATGATTACTTGAGTTTCCTCCCCATCAGTTTTTTCCCCATATATCGTAGAGAAGGCGATGGTCGATGGTATTTCTTCACGTACAATTTCAAAAGTTGTAGATGTTTTATATCACACTAAATTTCCAATAATGAATAAATAATGTTTGCAATCTCAAGAGCATATTCGATATACTCTATTCCAGTCAATTCAAAAGCATTGAAATTCTCATTCTCTATACGATAATTGGCAATTGCAAAAACCGCTTCTTTTAGAGTTTCAGATACTTCATTCCAACTTCCGAATTCAGGTATCAAATCATTCTGTCTTTCTTTATTCTGAATAATTTCGCTGAAGTTCCTCAAGCGATCGTTGTCATCTAAATATTCGGCGTATTTCGAATAATTTTCTTCTTCCAACAGATGATTCTTTATCTCATCGTTCAATTTTGATAAGCGACCCTTTTCTTCTAAATCAACAATTTCTACTAATTTTGCTTTCTCCGGATCCCACTCCATTCTTTTGAGATCTGACGGAATGACAAAATCGAGACCAAGATAGAATTCTCCTTGTCAGTCTTCCAAAATTTCTTTCCAGCCTACATTTTCAATCGTGATCGATTCGTTAAATTTATTTTCAATGAATAATTTTTCGGGATCTTTGCTTCCAGACAACGCAACATACAACTGTCCGTGAGAGAATAAAGGCTTCCGTATGAATATTCCAACATTGTCAAAATCCTGACCTTGCGATTTATTCATTGTCATTGCAAAAGCTAGAACAATAGGGAATTGTTTTCTATATAGGATGAATGGAAAGGATGATTCACGAGTGTCCAGAGTTATTCTAGTTATAAATACGCAGTTCCCTCTCTTTTCCCCAGTTATTATTTCAGCTTCTATGTTATATTTGAATAAGTATTCGATCCTCAAACGAGTTCCATTGCACAAACCATCTGTTGCACTCAAATTTCGAATCAGCACCACAATTGCGCCAACTTTCAATTCCAATTTATGTGGAGAAAGACCTTCTCTGATGTCATTTAGGAATTCTATTGGATATTTCGAATGAATGTTATCGTCAGATTGATCAACTCCCTTGTGAGTAGCAACATCTATACTGTAATATGTTTTTGTATCACCATCCATCATTTTTAATATTTTCCGATTCAATCTCAGAGTATCTTCATTATGTGGAGCCAAAACAACGCTATCAAGAGGTGCAATGCCTTCCATTTTACCGAAGATTCTCTTACATACATCACTAGATCTCCACTTTTCGGGAACACATAAAGGATTTATCTCACCAGAACCAACTTTCAGTAAAAATTTCGAAAATTCAGTGTTTTGAGTTCTTAAATTTTTTCTCAAATGCATAACATTGGATACATGCCAGGGATGTGAAGATTTTATTGTTTCATTCACGATCGTGCTCCTACATCCGTTAGGCTTTATCGGCAGAGTTTGCCTGAAGTCTCCACCCATAATCACCAATTTCCCTCCAAATGGTTCCTCACTAAAACTTACATCACGCAAGGTCCTCTCAACAATATCAAATGCTTTTTTTGGAATCATTGAGGCCTCATCCCGAACAACAACATGAGCCTCCCTCAATTTTTTCTTATCGAAATCAGATTTCAAGAAAATGCTTTCGATTGAATCTGAATTTAGTGGTAACTTGAAAGTTTTGTGACTTGTCAGCCCTTTAGGCAAAAGGATTGAAGCGATTCCTGTCCAAGCTACAGATAAAACTTTTTTACCTATAGATAAAAAATAATATATCAAAGTTTTGTACAAGAATGTCTTACCACATCCTCCAGGTCCATCTATAAGATTCACCATATTATCCATAATCACTAATCGATCGAAAAATAATTTTTGATCTTCTTTCAAAATAGCATGCATCGCTTCGAATTTTATCTTGCATTCATGATTTGTTGAATCATGGTCTTTTTCGTCTTCACGATCATTTTTATAGTTCACATCAGGCATAGGTAGATTGAAATCGGAACAGGACTTGTCGTCTAAACTCAAAATACTGTTAATGTGAAAGAGAACGGAATTGTCACAATCCTCTTTGAAATCTTCAGTGAAAAATATTTTATATCTTTCCCAAATATCTTTGGCATTGAACGTTTCAGACAAGAGAAACCGAGAAAAGAATTTTCTCAGCTGTAGAGGTAACATGATTGAACATGCTTCATCAAAAATATCGTAAATTTGTTTATCTGTTTCTATGAGACCCAAAGCCATCGCTGCCTTTCGGAATGAATCATGAGTTATCCCATCAACAGTCCTCAAATCTCTGAATGAAATAGCGCCTTTCCTACGATTCAATATCAACTTCAGGAAGAATCGTTCGCTATCTTTCGGAGATACAACATTCAATCTGCCAATAATTTTGTATTTGATGTTGTTCTTTCTCCTCACCCATTCTTTCATTCTTTTGTCAAATTGATAGTATTTAACGATATTTATGTATCTTATGCCCCTAGCAAATTTGTTCTTTTTATTCGATTCAAACCAAGCAGTCAATGCTGTTTTCGATTTTATCAACGCTTCAACCTCTTTGTCTTCCTCAAAAAGAATTTTTTGTTGATTTTCGAGATGGACTGGTAATCTTTCAACAGCATGACTCCTACCAATTATTGGAAATTTAGCCAATCTCCATGCACATTCCATCGGGCTTAAATATCTACCATCAATGTATTCATCAATTTCATTGTGAATCTCTTTAACAATTTCATGATCATCATGATTCTGGATTATCTTACAACGAGCTTTATCATGACCCTTGTGCAAATATTTGTAAACTTATTTGATACTTGTTATTGAAGCGCAATATTCTACATTTATATGGCATTTGAATTTTCTCAACAAAAATCCATCGTATGGTACAACCATTGAATTGTCAACTGGCAATCTCTCGCAATTTCTCTTTGAAATGTACCTATAACCTCTACTTCTGTTATCTCGTCTCCTGTAAGTTGGATATCCATCCTTATTGATGGATGTCGATTCTTGAAATTGTTTTGGAACATTTTTTCCACAAGTTTTCGTTTCCGGATCATAGCATTTTGTTTTGTTGGAATGTGGACCGTGGGGCATATGTTGTAAGACCAATTCACGCAGTACTTTATCATTTTCTGGAATTTCAGCAGAGATGAATTTATCTATCAAGTCAGGAGTTCCCATCTTATGGTTTGGATGTAAGGTTATCAGTAAATGAGCATGAGGAAGTCCTCTTTTTTAGAATTCAACTGTATGCACATGAGCTATAGCTTTACCGAATATATCATTACTCATGATATCTTTCAAAAGCTCATCTAATTTAGTTTTGAATAATCTAACCATTATGTTTGGAATATCATTAGGCGTGGTATCTCTTGGGAATTTTCTCAAAACTCTCGTAATTTCATCCCATTTTGGATTACAAGTCATCGTAATAAATAGATCTGGTCTTCCCTTTTCTCTAATTATGGCCATTGCATCCTGATAATGCTGTTGCATGTAACGAGGACCACCAATAAATGTTGAAGGTGAAATATATAAATTTCCCAATCTCTCTTTTTTCTCTCGAAGTTTTTGGATTCATTCGATGCAGCGTTCTCCACAGCGTCAAACAATCCTTGATAACATTCAATTCTTAGTTTTTTCTGATTATTCTTAAAAAATTCATTCTATTACTTTCAACCATGATGTGAGCATTTATGAACTTCTGTTGAGTCAGTCTACCTCCATATAATAATGGGCTAAAATTTTTGTCATTAGGCCTGTAAGACAAACGGTAAGAATAAAATTCCAAGGGTGAAAGAAAATTTTTCTTGGATCCATTTGGTTTTTCCTGTAACCTGTACTCCAACCTAGATCTCCTTTCGGATAGAATATGGGGAGAACCACAGGATCAACATGATGTGACAATTTGTTCAAATGAGTCCTTTTCACTTTCTCTCCTATAAATTTAGGGTAAACACATAAATCAAAGTCGTATGGTATACCCGTGTCTGAAACTACAATACCTCCTCACTCAGATGTCAGGGGTTTATTGTATCTATGCTGCTGTTTGTCATTTTTTCTGACGAAATAAAGTTTGTGATTTGGAAGTTTTTCACACTTAGTCACTTCGTACAAATACTCATATTTTTGTGCATAAGGATTCTGTTTCATGATATCTGTTAAGATATTCATATAATTCTCCCTCAATTCGTCATCTAAGTTTTTGCCTTGACTAACGTCATCGAAAACTTTCAACCTTCCATCAGTTGCAAATTGATCATCATATATATATAAGTGTGATAATTTGGGCCTCTGATTTTTTTTGGAAGCAGGTGATCAGGAGTGGTGTGGAATACTTGACCCTGAATTTTTATATTGTATACACCACTCATGTTTTTTACATTAGCACTGAAAGTGGCAAAACTGAAACTGTTGTTGTAATAGCGTATCAAATGCCTGAAAGCAACGTCATAGAGGAGAAGTTTCCTCAATCTTTTGTCATATTTACTTAGTAGAGATAGAACAATTGTCCCTTTTTTACAACAAGAAGATTTCCTTGACTCCTTTTTCCAGTAAACAGCCCCACAGTGCTTGCACTGGTAATCGAGATCACCGTAATCAGATACATAGTTCAATTTTCTTTGTTCCTTCTATGACTTTGTTGTCTTCGTTCGGAACCTAGCCTCATATGTGGGTAATGAATCGACCTTTTCATATTTTTGATAATTGCTAACATTGGAAGAATTTGAATGCTTCATTCGAGATGTTCTGTTTTTATACGATGCATTGAATTTTGGCTTTGAACATTGATTGATATTTTTCAATGATTCTTTTTCCCCAACAAATGCTTTAAATTTAATCTGAAACTTTTCTGACTTTTGTGTCTGCGAATGAATCTCATTTCTGGATACATGGGACGATTTCAACTTCTTACAACCAATCTTGAATGAATGGTATGAGTTGAAATTTTTTGGTTCACGGTCAATGACCTCTTTAGAACTTTTTCTCTTCAATTCACAACCCCTTTTGAGTTCATTAGTACGCTCTCCGCTTATTACATCGAAATGTCCAGAATCTTTCTGCCCGGAGAATGAAACATGTAAATCTGATGAGCTTGAATCAACATTGAAATGGATAATGTTTTCCGAATCGTTGAAATGAACCTTTACGTTTATATTGTATATTCCTGTGAAAGCTTTGATTTCAACTTCGTTGCAATAAAATTTGTCTCTAGACATATGTTCACAATATTGAACAGAATTTTTGATTTTCTTATAATATTCATTGCCCACTATGAAACTTTTGTATTTCATCCAATTCGAACAAATATATTTGACAATATTCAAACGTATCGATCTGTGGAACTCTTGATTACCATGCAAATAATAAGAAAAACATCTAAATAGGCAGTTGCCATCGCCTAACATGAATGAGACTCGTTTTGACATTTTCTTTTTTGATGAAATACCCCTCAAAATCTCCAATAATTCATGAAAAAGAATCGAAAATTTGAAAAATGTAATATCAACTTGATTTTTGTTCGTAATCGATTACACTAATTACCATTTGTCATGTTCCAAATCAGTAAGCATTATTATGTCATTATATGTATTATTTACCTCGACTTTACCTTTTCTATTTCGAAAATGTTTCAAATATGAATACATATACCTGAAAAAATTCACTCTTCATTACGTCATGGTCCATTCATACATTAATTTAGTCAATTTTCAGATATTATATCACAGTTCTCCCCAGTTTCTTATCTCTTCTCTGAACACCAAGTCCACCAATCTGAGAGTGAATAAGTTCTCTCATCATCCCCAATCACCCAGAATTTCAAAAAACAAATTTCCACGATATTGTTTCATCACAGAGAGCTCGCCAATTATCTCGGAGGTGACGCTTGTCATTTGGTCTGGGATTAATCGACTCTATGTTTGAAAATTTATTGGTACATAATTTTACTGCACAATCATTTTCAACACCATGGCTAGATGATGGAATTGCCATAGAAAATATCGTCATAAATTGTTCCTATCCAAGATAAGAAACTAAGTCGTTTCCATCGACCCCCCAATCATGTCTGCATTCTCTAAAAAATTTAAAATGCATTTTCAATTTTTGTGATTGCACGGCTAAGAAATCACCGATGAAATCCCGTTCAGTAAAACCTGTGCAAATTCATTTCTATTCGACCAATGTCAACGTACCTGTGGGCATTCAATTCCTTCACTGTAGGCCGTCAAAATCCGCTCTTTAGAGTTGCAAAACTTTGATTTGGAGCTATTTACAAAACAGAGAGATCATTTTATGATCTCGAAGGGTGATATCACAGTATACCTAACATGCCCCCATATGGTTATTTAGGAAAGGCATGCAAAGTAGATCTCACGCGTGTGTAATAATGTTCTTCTTCTGATAATTGTTTTTTTTTCTTTTTTTTTCACTCTCGTTCTTCTCTCGTCGCGTGATTGTTCCACACGTGCATTCTTGAATTGTGATTAAGTACACATGAGATTGGTTAACCAAACGAACTGAGAATGATGAATCAGTCAATTCAATTCTGAATAATTACAGCTTCTATAACCACAAAAATTCAAACAAAATTTGAAGTTCTGATCGAGATTGCATAATAATAATTTATTACGAGATTTTGGTCCTAACCGCATGATTATGATCGATTATGTTAAATGCTTCCATGAAAGTCCAGATAGAAGCGTTTTCGAATCACCAAATTCGTCGTTTCATCATCCAATGTCTTGTAAAATTGATATTTTCAATGCTCCAAGAGACGAATATCGCAGAAATTGGAATATTCCCAGAGCTCTTTTGTACATTTAATTGATCGTGATAGATCAGCACCGTGTTGTAAAATTGCAGTCGAGATAGTTCAGGACAGAATGGCCTCGTAGTGAAGTTTTCTCAGAAATAAGGGTCATGGTTTGCGTCTATTTGATTGGAACCAATTTCATATGTCAGGCTAACTTTTTCAACGAGTCAAAGACTAAAAAATTGAGCTGAGATACTTCGAAAATTGTTGAAATGATATAGAAAAAGTATGTTTCAGCTCAACGATAATTGGAAGGATCAAAAAAAAGTGAAGAATCATTTTCAAAAAACAAAATTCTGCCCATCAAATCGGAGATGCTTTCACCATTTCTTGGCGTTATTTCAAAATCTTAATAACAAATCCAATCATACCACATCGGACTTTTGGCAACTTTGATTTTTCTCACGAACCCAACACGCAAGTTATGCAATACACGAGGGCATGGAGTGCGTACGGAATGCTCATCAGTGGCAACTAACTCGTACATATATATGGGCATCGGCATTTTTTGCGTATCGTGCGTGATATATCGGGAAGTGTGCGTTTCTATAGCTTCATTCTGGCTCGATTGGAATGTGCTCTGCTCTCGGGCAATTTGAAGTACTTTAGGCGTTCGACTTCGAATTCTGATCAGATCGCTTTCATCACTTTTTTTCTTCTCATTCAAAGTTAGCATAGGCTATGAGCAATCACCGAAGTTGATTATAAAGATTTTCCACATATACTTGAACCTATGCAGAATCACCGGATGCGCATAATAAAGCAGACGATGACGAACACCTAAACAGTGCCACTATACAGTGTGTAAATGTAAACCATTGGCATGAAAGAAAATTGTTACGTAATGAATTAGCATTAGGCATCGTTGCTCTGCCGCAACGAATGTTTAGCGCTTCCAAGCCGATTTTGCACTGCTTCAAGTGGATGGGATATAGATAACATGATGAATATCTATGCAACACACCAAACACTGACTCAGATGCGTCACTTTTCTTATCCTCGCAAAACTGAGCAAAGCAAATATTAGCACGTCTACGTAATATAGCCTACACTCCCAACATTTATTCCTGTTCAAAATTCGTCATAAGAATCACCATATCAATGCATCAATGAACATATAAGCAGTCCAACAGCCGTTCCGTTGCATTGGAAATTTTTGAATTTTAAAAAATGTCTGCATAGATATTAAATTTTGAACGTCCTAAATTTTTACGTAAAATAACCAACTTTGAGGTAAATTTCGTGAAATCAGCTGATATCAAAACGACGAGTTGAGAATATCTTGAACTCCAAATCAGTGACACAAAGCCTCCTCTTCACAGAGTAGAATTGCGAGGGGAGATAGGGCGCGCGAGCGTCGAGAAATGGTTTCTCTAACACTCA
Source organism: Eretmocerus hayati (assembly GCA_029851415.1). Taxonomy (NCBI): domain Eukaryota; kingdom Metazoa; phylum Arthropoda; class Insecta; order Hymenoptera; family Aphelinidae; genus Eretmocerus; species Eretmocerus hayati. The sequence goes on along the minus strand of CM056744.1, from coordinate 71,958,409 downwards.
TGATGGTCTCAAAATAATTTCTAACCAAAATGGCTGCCAGTCTTTCGTAGCTTCCGCGTGGATTGGGTTGTATACTGGTTGCTTATAATATCACGAATACGAGAGAACTCTATGAGAACACTCTCACTCTTGTATTTTCGTCGGAAGCGTGTAAAATAAAAATTCAGAGGGTTATACCGTCAGTGAGCAACGAGCGACAGGTGCCGCATTAGTATATAGCCATATAGCAGCTGTTATATATATATATATATATATATTAAACGTGCTTTTCACGTCCGCCCAACCCAAAACTGCTGATGGTCTGTTTGGTTCTATCTGACTATAGTTCTATATAGAGATCTTTTTGCACAGTCCGTCGCTTAATTACTTCGCGCGATATCCGATACTACAGAATACACACTATATATAAGAAGATCTGCCGAAATTTGCTCCAAGACTCAAAAATGGACGGAAGGCAAGAGTGAATTAATCTTTTTTTTCCACCTCTCATTTCATCTATATTGAGGATGAAAACTCTAAGGTTTAGGAAGCCGAGAAAGATTGTCACGTGTTAAATTTTAGAAGAGCTCAGCTTGAGATTGCTATTTGACCACGGAGTTGACAGTCATGGAATTGATTGACAATTTGACCCTTAATTTTCTTTTTCGACCCTCAAATCTCAAACTCAGTCAACTCGATTTTTTGCTAAGAACCAATCTGCTGGAAAATGATATCTAATATTGTGGCCTACATTGCGGTATGGCAATTCCATCATCAAGTTAGTGTGCTAGAAACGATCTCGTGAACAATATTGAGAGTATTGAAATGGGAGACGCAATCTATTAAACACCAAGACTTCATGAAGTCACGTGTTTTCAAACAAAATTTACTCTACATTGCAAATTTCTTGTGAAAAAGAGAACACATTACCTGTTTAATTGGATGGCTCGATATCACAATTTCTCATTGCCGATGGATGACTCAAGAAGAAAACACAAAACGATGAGTAGAAGAAGAAAGAATCGAATTACAGACGTCCTTTTTAAGTTCACTAGAAGAAATTATTATTTTTAATGAATTTTAGTGGTCTTATTTTTCGATGAAGAAATTGATGAATTGTGACGTAATTTTTTATGGACCACTGAGTATTCCAGACTAACCTGAAACCATATACTGTATGAGATTCTCAAATACCTTAGATATTCAAAAACCTTTTTCTTCAAAATTCATTGAAAAAATATTCTGCAAATACTTTTGATATGGAACTCGTCATGTATCAAAATTACAATTAATTTGGGATGGGGGACTTTTGTGTGTAACCTGAAAAACCAATGCAAAATTGATATCACCATAGGAAAAATTTGTGTTCTATAAATCATAAATATTTAATACTCACCATTAAATCGAATATCTCGATAATTTTGATCATGGAAAAAGGAGATATTATGAAAATTCACAAAATGTGTGACACGAAACGTAATATGTTGATATCAAAACATTCTGTTAATAAACAAATAGCAGACTGTTGTCGTGTCAACAAAAAATAAGAACAACAGCGCCATCTAGGGTAATCAATATATTGATTTGTGGGTTTGAAAGAAATTGATAACATCAAAGACTGGTATTCATCGTCGGAAGTAAAGTTAACTAACAAGGGGAGGACCAGACCTTTGGATCACCAATCTTGTCCAAAATTTTTTTACAGTTTTGTATCACCTAGAATATGAAGAATCCAGAGTAACTCCGTCAAATGGGCCTCCTGTTCAAAGTTACAGCCCATGACATTAACATTGCCCATATAGGCCCATGTTAAAAAGTGATATATATAGATATACTGGCAACGCTAACATTTTTGCTTGTAGCTCTGGATAGAAGGCCCATTTGACGGAGTTACTCTGGATTCTTCATATTCTAGGTGACACAAGACTGTAAAAAAATTTTGGAAAGGATTGGTGATCCAAAGGTCAGGTCCTCCCCTTGTAAGTATGAATTTGATATAGTCAAAGAATTCGTGATTATGAATATATGTATGGAAAATAAACTTTACTCCCGACTATGAGTGCCAGTAAAATATATACGATAACATCAAAGACTGGTATTCGTCGTCGAAAGTAAAGTTAACTAAGTATGAATTTGATATAGTCAAAAAGTTCGTGAGTATAAATATATGTATGGAAAATAAACTTTACTCCCGACTATGAGTGCCAGTAAAATATATACTAATAAAATATAAAAATAAAATATATTAGTGGGTTGAGAATTCGAAGTGAATGTTTTTCCGAAAATATTTCCTAGCCACAAATTCGAGGGTAATTTAACAATTTAAATGTAGGAGCTAAGCGTACACAGAAAAAGTGGTCTTTGGGCAATGATAGGAATGAGAATTCATTATGTAAATTGGAATTGTGGGGGTTGGCGAGCGTAGCAAGCAGGGGGGTACCCCCCCCCCCTTAGTATCATATATTTTTAAGTCGTAAATATTAGTTTTGTATTATAAATCGATTATATTGAAGTATTTTCAAAGGATCTCTTATACTTTTGTCATTTCTCCATTCTTTCTGATTGGGCGAATTTAATCCGAGATAAAAGCTGAACTGATTAGGATGGTGAATTTTCGAATTTTCGAATCCTCGTTATTCGTTGATGAATGTATCATGACGATAGTAAGAGTATTGAGAAATGTATTTTGAGTAGGTGTAACTTCACGTCACAGTGACTGAGAGATTCAGGATTGAATGAACCTCATTCGTATTGGTTATCCTAAATGGACCAAGGGACGATATTCAGACCAGAGGAATCTGACAGTTTGATCTTGAGAAGTAGTGTCAGTGTGGAATGTTGTTTATGTGGTATTTCGAATCATTTAAAAATATGGAGATGGTGGTAAATATAAGAATTATATTCAAATCATTCAATGATATAAGGATTCATGATATGAAAATCTCAAAACTTTTGATATAATTTACTTGATTCATTATGTCAACGTTGGATGGATCAAAGTGTTAAATTTGTTGTATGAGAATTGAATGACAATGAACGTTATTAGAAACTTACGTTAGAGGGAGTAAATTGACGAAGGGAGACTGGTTGGGATGAAGTTCCCAACCGAAGATATCTCTTATCATACCTTGTTACACATTCAGAATTTCACATAATGTCCAGAACTGTATATATATACGTCCTACTACATACATCATATATTCATGAGATAGAGATATTCATTTTGAGTATTTCGATGAAGAGAAATGAAGAAATACTTATATACCGATTGTTAAAGATTCTTCAAAGAATTTCTAATTTAATTTACATTCCTCCACTTTTCTCAATGTGCATATTGAATATGAGATGAAAACTGGAATGATCATGATAGATGAATTCTTATGTCCTCATTGAATGTTGATGAGTGTATCATGATGATAGTATATGAGTATTGAGAAATGTATTATGTGTAGGTGTAAATTCACGTCACAGTGACTGAAGACTCTTGGTCGAATGAACCCGATTCGTATTGGTTATCCTAAAGGGGCCAAGGGACGATGTTCAGATCAGAGGAATCTAACAGTTTGATCTTGAGAAGAAGTGTCAGTGTGCAATGTTGTTAATGTAGTATTCCAAAAAATATAAGAATGGTAGTCGCTTCGTGTCGAGTTCCTGTGATGTAACGCTGAGGAATACATCGTTTGGGGAGAAAATATGAAAAAATATCACTTGAGACCAATTCCATGTGAGATCAGACCGTCGAAAATTGCTCAAGTATCAAATTTCTTCCAGGATGAGATATATTCCTCAGGACAAATTAACGAGACACGTATTTTTGCGTTTTGCCCTATCATGTTCTGACTCGAAGTTATCAATTTTTCTCATTTGAGGCTAGTCCGTAAAGAATCCGGATATTTTGCCCGATAGATGGCGCTTTGGTCGTACTGCATGTGCGATGGGAGATCATGGACCACTTTTTTGCCTCATAGTATTTCAACCTCACATTTCCGACTCAAATCCGACAAATGAGATATGGCAACTGAAACACCATGATATTTCCCATCGAATGAGTTGTTCCACACCCGGGAATTCAGTCTATATCTCCAGAAAATCGTAGTTCTTTGGCTCTCTGAGCAAGTTATACTGCTCGATGCTCACACTAGTTCAAGGTTTTTGCGAGCTAGATTCAGAATTTTCGGGCGTGGGAGGGCTCATTCGACAGGAAATTCCGATCCACAGGTGGCCTATAGTATCTGATTTTGGCCAAAACTGTTTTGTTATTGAGGAATGAATCGGAATAGTCGCGGACGCGCTCTGTCCCACCAAAAAACTGCCTTTAAAGTTTTCGCGATTCCTAATGGATGGAATGCCATGAAACTCTGCATGGTATCGTGTTATGAGATTTCACAGGTGGCCTAGTATCTGAGTAACACATTTAATACCAATAAAAGCGTATAAACAATTATACCACTCTCAGAATCATTGGATGCAGTTGCAACCTGAAAGTACGCCGACGCGTGTCTGGTTGCGGTTTTGCGGGGACTCCGGACTAGCCTTAATGAGCATTTCGTGGAATTAGCAACTTTTGATCGATATAGATGCAATTCTCCGAGTGTAATGGCCTCCGTGGAGATAAGACTTGTTCAGAGGGGTCAAGTCATTTATATTGCACCAGAAAATCTTGGTATAGGAAGACAATTAGTGAGCAGGATCCACAAAAATTGATTCTGGCCAGAATCGAGAAGAGTTGAGTAGCTCAAAATAATTATCTTCAATTTTGATGTGAAATTTTCTATGAGCTCGTTGAAACATGAGGAACAAAATGTACTTGGTCCGGTTCGCGCGACGTGGCGCAGAGTAGCGCTAGAGACCATTTTCTGGATTTAATCGTTCGAACTTGTTTTTCATAATCGTTCGGACAGATGGAATTCGTTATGAGTCTGTGAAAACCTACATCGATACTTGGACGCTTTTGTCCACGCTAATAGCTGTTGAAGACTGATTCCCTTGTTTCTGGCTGCATTAATTCACTCTGAAAGATCGGATATACTCCAAGTCATACTTGTGTCGAATAATAACACGAGTCTGATATCATAGATGAGTCGAACCCAAATTTAATAGCACCCAAGCATCATAGTATTTTTCCAAAGCATCATATTACATTGACAATCTTAAATCCAAGTTTCAACGATAAAATCCAGGAAATGATCTTTAGCCCCACTCTGCGACACATTGCGCAAATCGGACCAAGTACATTTTGTCTTTCACGTTTCAACGAATTCACAGGGAATTTTCCATCAAAATTAAGGATGATTATTTTGAGCTATCCAATTTTCCTCGATCTCGGCCAAAATCAATTTTCGTGGATCCCGCTCACTAATTGTGTTCCTGTACCAAGATTTTCTGGTGCAATACAATTCAATTGACCACCCTGATCAAGTCTTATCTCCACGGAGGTCATTACACTCGGACTATTGCATCTATATCGATCAAAAGTTGCTAATTCCACGAAATGCCTATTAAATGAAAAAAATTGATAACTTCGAATCAGAGCATGATAGGACAAAACGCAAAAATACGTGTCTCGTTAATTTGTCCTTAGAAACATATATTCCATCCTGGAAAAGATTTGAGACTTGAACAATTTTCGACTGTCTGATTTTACATGGAATAGGTCTTAACCGATCAACATTATGAATAATATTACACATTATGGTTAGTGGAAGAAATAAGAAATTCTTTGAGGAGACAATACTGATTGAACTATCATGTGAAGGAAGCATGCTTTTATACTCATCGATGGGGCGTCGAGAAGATTCATGGGGTATAGTGAGGATTCTTCTGTCATCACGAGAATTTCTGTTTTATTCTTCTCAACTGGAACGATTACAGGGATATCGGGGATGGTATTCAAATCTTCACTAACCTCATGTCTCCATAATTGCTGAGAACGCTCCTAATCTTGTCTGCTTGCTTCTTGATCTTAACCATTTAATATAATGAATTGCATACAATGTGACCACGATATCTATGACAAAACATACATGCACAATCACAGAGCATAGAAATGACCTCCAAATTTTGCCAGAAATATCGTGGTCATCTGGTGTATTGATAAAACATAGTTAGAATGAGATAAGGTGATGGGATGTGTGGTACATGCAATGAGATACCACGAATCCTCTCTGATGCTCTACTCTGAAGCAACGCGGTCAGCATTTCCCGGATGATTGATACGCCTTTCGTATGGGCAGGCTTCGTATCTCATGGTATATAAGATACATTCGCATTGGTGGAACTCAGTGGATACTGAGCCACCGCCTGTATCATTATCTTAAATAAACTACTTAGACAAATATTTATAAGTCTCCATACACTACAATTGGCGGCGAGGACCATTGAACCAGAGCATATGGAAAGCAAGTTTTCAGTGATTCCAGAGTTGGAAATCCAGGAATTGAAGAAGTCTGAGCTGATTCTGTGCATTAGTTAATTCCCGAATAGCCTGGTATACAATCTACAATCAATTGACACTCTGCGAGCCGTATTGCGCAAGCTTCGAGACAGACAACAGAAGGATACGCAAGAGAGTGACAGACTGGAGGACTCAGGATCAAATACTTCCGGACAGCAGAGTTCAGTGAACGACAAATTCGGGGACCAAAACAAAGCGGCAAGTACGATAAAGTTATTAGCGCTCGACACCACAACGAATAACGGAGAAGATCAGGCCTCCGACATTCTCGATAACGATTTGAGTAACATGGCAACTGACACCAAAATATTCTTCAAACTCCACCAAGACGATTGGGATTCTTTTGGAGAAAGACTTGAACCGCATTCTCCTACGAAGAAAATAACAGAAGCGGAGATGGAAAGGGCTTTATTACTTACACATGTGGATGGAGATACATAAGGGCTATTCAAAAGTCTATATAACAAATTGAATGAAAAGTCTTACGACGAGCTTGTTGAGTTTCAGGTCAAGGATCCAAAACGAAATATGACGTATCGAGGATTAAGTTTTGGTGCACTGAAACATAATTCGACTTTAGTTTCGGTTCGCATTTCGTGTCAAAACCGACACTCGAACCAGAACGGAATTCAGTTTCGTATCATGAGGCGGAACTGAACTCTGATATCGTTTCGTTTCGGATCGAGATCCGAAACTGAATCAGTGTGCTACGTAATATTTCGGTTTCTGAATCGAAAATCTGTTAATGTGATTCTAGGGTTGTATTAGATAAGACAGGTCACACATAGAGTAGAAACTTTACTATTATGATCCCACTCATGATAACCATACCTATATGATTACCAACCACTATGTATATGTCTCTTGTCTGCTCTGGTGGAAACACTAAACTTCCATTGAAAAATTCAACCGGAATCGAACAGAATTTTGAGTTACGCAATTCGAACCCCAAATGGAATAGCCGATTTGAATTCGGTTTCCGAGCGAAAACAATATTTGACCAAAAACTACTTTTGCACAGCTAATCCCGAATGGAATGAGACCAAATGAAAATGTTTCGTTGCATCGAAACATGAATCTAGGTTCATAAAGTTTCGTTTCGGATCTTCAAACCGGAACTCGAATAGTTTCGGTTCGAATTTTGGTCTTTGGCACGAAACTTGGCCTGAAACTTAATCCAAGATTGTTTCGGTGCACTGAAACATAAATCGCCATTGATAGCATTCCGTTCCGTATCACCAAGAGAAGAATCGACTTCAGCTTCGGGTCATATTTCGGTTCAAACATGAAACCGAAACTAAATAGGAATTATGTTTCATTGCACCAAAACTTGATTCGGAACACAATAAGTTTCGTTTCGGGTCAGTGGCCCAAAATTCAATTTTGTTTTGGATCGGATTCCGGTTTTAGTCCGAAATGAAGTACAAACCGAAACTGAAATAGACTTTCATGATCCGAAACGAAACGAAATATTTAGTTTCGTGCAAAACCCTGCCTCAAAGTCATGGAATCAAGGTGTCTTCTGGGACTTGAGGGATCCTGAAAAGACTACAAACATCATCTAACGCGATCCACTCATCGCACGCTTCCGAGTAGGTATCATAAAATTGCCGCTGGGATGTTTCCGGGTTCTGGCCGGACGAGAATCACTCGCAAATGGTAAAATGACCCTCAAAATCCCGAAATCTAGGTGTGTTTTGTAACTTCCAGGATTTGGAAAACACTCTAAACACGATCTCATGTGATTCATCCATCGTATGCTTCAGAACAGGTGATAAATAGTTGCCGCTAAGATGTTCTCGGGTCTTTCTCCGCCGAGAAACACTCGCGAATGATGGAACAACCCTGGAATTCATGAAATCTAGAAGTCTCTCGGAACTTGCGGAATAAGAAAAACACTTCAAACGTCATCTCAAATAATGAACTTATATGATGCTTCGAACCAAGTGTCATAAATCTACCACTAGAATGCTTTAGGATCTTTCTTGACCGGAAAACAATCGAAATACGTAGATAGACCCCGTTACTGAAGCACAATGGGTACAAAAAGATGGCCGCCCCACGGGAAAATCAAGGAAAGAAATCGCTGAGGAAGACTCAGGAACGGAAGATCACATTGAACATAATAGGAGTCAAACTGACGAAATGAAAGTATACCCAACTTTGAACCATGTAAATACTTCTGAACTTTACGCTGGTTCATATAAATTATGGAAAGTCATGTACATACTGCAATTACCAAATGTACGGTAATATGGTTATATGTATATATATATGGGACGAAACACGTCAACTGTCCTGGGTCGCGCATTTTGGAAGTTGAAACATGTAGTTTTGAGCCATCTGTGAATGCCGTAGGAGCCACGTACAGAAAAGTCAATGATATCACTCTTGGCGTACTTTTGCCTCAGCTCCCCCATGGCGAGGTTTGTTCTTCGTTTTTGTCCTACCATAACCTCAAAATTCAGCAATCAAGTTTTGAAATGGCAATAATTCAAAATTACTCCTTTTCCCAGGTATTTCGATATCTCTAATCGAAAAACCAAGGAATTTTACATTGAAATAGCATTCGAAGAAATAAGGGTTTTTCGATTCTTAGTAGGAGTAAAGCAACGATGAAAATGCGAGTGCTCATTCGCGTGCTGTTTACCTTCCGCGGGTGTTCTGCGTCGTTCAATTCGACGCAGGAGAATAATCAATCGAGGCATCTTCGACATATTCCTATTTCATCTCTCTGACGGAGAGCTCCGTTTCTTTCCAATTTGGTTCAACATAACCTCAAAAAACGAAAATCATACATCGAAAAGGTTTGAACTCAAACTAACCTATTTTTCGTCGTCTCGATAGCCTGATCCGGGGGATTAGACAATTCTTGATAGATTCGATGATCTTTGGTGTGATTTCCAATTTCTAGTGATGGAATAGAGTCCAAATGACTAGATTCCTACTCCCGCGAGAAACGAAGCAGGGAATAATTGAGTCTTCGGCGTAAGCGTGACATTATGAGTGCTTTTCTCCTCCATAATCTCATTTTCTATGGGAATAGTCAGCAAACCAACCGTAGAACACTACTTCATCACGAACATGAGCCAATTCCCCAAATAATGTCATCAGAAATACGAAAAAGTGCGTTCTATTGAGTTGAGATCTTTTCGATCCATGATCCCCGTTTTTTGAGGTCAAATTGAATCAAAATGTATAAACTGGGCCCTTCATCGGAAAGATGAGATGAAGATACGTCGGAAATGCCTCAACTGACTATTTCCTTGCGTCAAATTGATCGGCCCAGAACGCCGGGGGAAGGTAAACATCAGCACGTGAATGACTACTCGTACTTTCATCGGTGCTCTTGGATATATGTTTCAATTATTTAAAATTATTCAAGAAAATTCGAAGATATGCTTCTCTTGACGAATCGTGTCCATTTTTTTACTCGAGTTTTCATCTAGATAGAAGTTCATTTCCACCAATCTGACTGCAGAATCAGAGAGTACCTTTTGAAATCTTTCCAAATAACTGTTTCTGACTCTTCTCCACCCGAATCCAACGCCAAATTAACGAGTAAGGAACGCCGCTTTTCTGGTTAAAATTGTCACGCGGCGAGTGAGTGGTTGACGTTCCGTGGACGCTCCCATATATGGGGCGAAATACGTCAACTGTCCTGGGTTGCTTTTTGGAGGGTCAAACATGTAGTTTTGAGCCATCTGTGAGGGCCGTAGATTCCACGGAGAAGAAAATAAGGACATCATATCCGACGTATTTTTGCCTCAGCTTTCCAATGGCGGGGATTGTTCTCCGGTTTTGTGCCAACTGATGTATACCTTCCGCGGGCGTTCTGGGCCGATCAATTTGACGCAGGGAAATAGTCAGTTGAGGCATTTCCGACGTATCTTCATCTCATCTTTTCGATGGAGGGCCCAGTTTATACATTTTGATTCAATTTGACCTCAAAAAACGGGGATCATGCATCGAAAAGATCTTAACTCAATACAACGCACTTTTTCATATTTCTGATGACATTATTTGGGAAACTGGTTCATGTTCATGATGGAGTGTTCTACGGTTGGTTTGCTGACTATTCCCATAGAAAATAAGATTATGGAGAAGAGAAGCACTCCTAATTTCACGCTCACGCCGAGGACTCAATTATTTCCTGGTTCGTTCCTCGCGGGAGTAGGAATCTAGTCATTTGGACTCTATTCCAACACTAGAAATTGGGAATCACACCGAAGATCATCGAATCTATCAAGAATTGTCCAATCCCCCGGATCAGGCTATCGGGACGACGAAAAATAGGTTGGTTTGAGTTGAAACCTTTTCGATGTATAATTTTCGTTTCTTGAGGTTATGTTAAACCCGATTGGAAGAAACGGAGCTCTCCGTCAGAGAGATGAGATAGACATACGTCAAAAATGCCTCGATTGATCATTCCCCTGCGTCAAATTGAACGACGCAGAACACTCGCGGAAGGTAAACAGCACGCGAATGAGCACTCGCATTTCCATCGTTGCTTTACTCCTACTGAGAATCAAAAAATCCTTATCTTTTCGAATGCTATTTCAATGTAAGATATATGCAGTAAATTTGGTAATTGGAGTATGTACATGACTTTCCATAATTTATATGAACCAGCGTGAAGTTCGGGAGTATTTACATGGTTCAAAGTTGGGTATACTTTTTTTTCGTCAGTTTGACTCTTCCTATGTTCAATGTGATCTCCCGTTCCTGAGTCTTCCTCAGAGATTCCTTCTCTTGATTTTCCCGTGGGGCGGCCATCTTTTCGAACCCATTGTGCTTCAGTAACGAGGTCTATCAGGTCAAGAAAGATCCTAAAGCATTTCAGTGGCAGATTTATGACACTTGGTTCGAAGCATCATATAAGTTCAATGTGTGAGATGTCGTTTGAAGTGTTTTCCAGATTCCGCAAGTTCCGAAAGACACCTAGATTTCATGATTTTTAGGGTCGTTCCATCATTCGCAAGTGTTTCTCGGCGGAGGAGAACCCGAGAACATCTATGCGGCAACTATTTATCACCTGTTCTGAAGCATACGATGAATCACGTGAGATCGTGTTTAAAGTGTTTTTCAAATCCTGCAAGTTACAAAACACACCTAGATTTCAGGATTTGAGGGTCATTCTACCATTTGCGGATGATTCTCGGCCGGCAAGAACCCGGGATCATCCCAGCGGCAATTTCATGATACCTACTCGGAAGCGTGCGATGAGTGGATCGCGTTAGATGATGTTTGTAGTCTTTTCAGGATCCCGCAAGTCCCAGAAGACACCTAGATTCCATGACTTTGAGGCAGGGTTTTGCACGAAACTAAATATTTCGTTTCGTTTCGGATCATGAAAGTCTATTTTAGTTTCGGTATGGATTTCGTTTCGGACTAAAACCGGAATCCGATCCAAAACAAAATCGAATTTTGGGCCACTGACGAAACTTATCGTGTTCCAAATTAAGTTTCGGTGCAATGAAACATAATTCCTATTCAGTTTCGGTTCGCGTTTCGTATCAAAACCGAAACTCAAACCGAAACGAAATTCGGTTTCATGTTTGAACCGAAATATGACCCGAAGCTGAAGTCGATTCTTCTCTCGGTGATACGAAACGGAATGCTATCAATGGCGATTTATGTTTCAGTGCACCGAAACTATCTTGAATTCAGTTCCAGGCCAAGTTTCGTGCCATGACCAAAATTCGAACCGAAACTATTCGAGTTCCGGTTTGAAGATCCGAAACGAAACTTTATGAACCTAGATTTATGTTTCGATGCAACGAAACATTTTCATTTGGTCTCATTCCATTCGGGATTAGCTGTGCAAAAGTAGTTTTTGGTCAAATATTGTTTTCGCTCGGAAACCGAATTCAAATCGGCTATTCCATTTGGGGTTCGAATTGCGTAACTCAAAATTCTGTTCGATTCCGGTTGAATTTTTCTATGGAAGTTTAGTGTTTCCACCAGAGCAGACAAGAGATATATACATAGTGGTTGGTAATCATATAGGTATGGTTATCATGAGTGGGATCATAATAGTAAAGTTTCTACTCTATCTGTGACCTGTCTTATCTAATACAACCCTAGAATCACATTAACAGATTTTCAATTCAGAAACCGAAACATTACGTTGCACATTGATTCAGTTCCGGATCTTAATCCGAAACGAAACGATATCAGAGTTCAATTTCGCCTCATGATACGAAACTGAATTTTGTTCTGATTCGAGTTTCGCGTTTGACACGTAATGCGAATCGAAACTCAAGTCGAATTATGTTTCAGTGCACCAAAACATAATCCTCGATACGTCATATTTCGTTTCGGATCCTTGACCTGAAACTCAATTTCGTTTCGGACCGGATTTCGGTTTTGGGCCGGAATTCATTACGAAACCTATTCAAGAATAGTTTCAGTTCGGATTCCAGCCCAAGAACCGAAATGCACTTTGGTTTCGGTACACCGAAACATAATTCCACACCATTGGAGTTTCGTTTCGGACCTTCGATACGAAAATGATTATATTCCGGATCGGGCTTACTTGGCCGATCCGAAACGAAACAAAATACCGGTGCACCGTAAATAATTTAGTTTCGGGTCAAACCCTGCTTTGAGGGTGAAAGTTTCAGGGTCATTCTACGATTTTCGAGTGTTTTTCGGTGAAAAAGGACCCTCAAACATTCCAGCGGCAATTTTAAGAAAATTGTTCCGAAGCATTCGATGAGTTGATTACGTGAGATGGTGTTCGAAGTTTTTTTTCAAATCCCGCAAGTTTCAAAAGAAACCTAGATTCCTTGATTTTGAGGGTCGTTTTATCATTTGCGAGTGTTTCTCGGTGGAGAAGGACCCGAAAATATCCCAGCGGCAATTATCTGACACCTGGTCTAGAGCATACGACGAATGAATCACGTGAAATGGTGTTTTCTGTGTTTTCAGAATCTCACAAGTCCCAAAAAGCACCTAGGTTTCATGGTCTTTGGGGTCATTCTACCATTCCGAAGTGTTTTCTGGACAAAAAAGATCCGAAAACATTCCAGCGGCAATTCTCTAACACCTGCTTGAAAGCATTGGATAAGTTGATTACGTGAGATGGTGGCTAAAGTTTCTTTCCAAATCCCGCAAGTCCCAAAAGTCGCCTAGATTCATTCATCCTGGGGGTTGCTCTACCATTCGCCACTCATTTTCGGCGAAAAAATGTCCTTGAAAAATTCCAGCGGCAGTTTTTCCATTCCCGTTCCAAAGCATACGATGAGTGAATTAAGTGAGTTGGTGTCTGTAGTGTTCTCAAACTGACGGGATTTCTAACAGGTAACAAGATTTCATGATTCTGTATGTCATTCTACCATTTTCCATTTCTTTCCCGCGGAAAAATATTCTAGAAAATCCCAGCGGCAATCATTTGACCCCTGCCTTGAAGCTTTCGATAACTAGATCATGTGAGATGATACCTGTAGTGTTTCCCAGATCCCGCAAGTCGTTAACTACTCCCAAGGTAATCAGTTCTCCCTCAAAGAGGTCCAGGAAGCGTGTATATCAACATAGGTTTGATTTTCACCATTTTTGGTTACATGTAACCCATTACAAATGAGTGAATGGTTCAAAAAGATGTTGGAGAGTAGTGTACACATTCCAAGGACCATATCGATCAGTGTGGACGATCTCAAGCTGCCAAATATAGCCCGGTCGCCCAGGAAAGTAGCGTATTGCCGTCTCGAATACAGTGCAACGTTCGATGCCCTCCCCAGACTCCAGGATGGTTTCAATCAAAATTTTTGCAGTGCCAAGTGGCGGAGGGTTGAAAAACGAAGAGAATCTCTTTCGAATTACGTCAATCGATCAAAATTCCGCGCAGATACGATTCATGGCCCATAATCGATGTTTCGCCCCACTGTGCAACATGGCGCTTGGTTGGAGGAACGAGTGAAGCTCCGTCAGAAACGCTGACGGTGCACTTAATGCATCGACAGATGACGAAAGAAGGCGTGGGCCGAAGGCTCGAGACTCACCACGTCAAATTACAATAATATTAAGATCAGAACATCGCTTTGATCGAGCCTTTACTTCCGGTCTGAATTTTAGCCCGTCCCTTAAATACCGGGCACCCCAGGGACTTAGCACCTTATCGAAGAGACATACACTAAGATAATCCTCGAGAAGAGCATAGAACATGATTTGGAATTCACGATACCTGGGCGTGATATGGTTCGAATTTCAACAAGACACTACGAAGCGAATCGCCACATTCTTATACCGGCTGAGGTTGATAGAAACCTCTCTTGACAAGTCGAGGGAGAGACCTTGACAGTATTCTGAGGTGAGAAAGACTAGTGCCTTGACCAGCTGGAGCTTGGTCATTTTGGGCGAAAAGTCGCTACGTTTCCGCAGTTTGCTCAAGGCCGCGAAGCAATTTCTTGACACATTAGTACATTGGTTCAACATACTCAAAAAACTATCTAGGGTGACCCCAAGCAGCTTGATGGCCTCCCAATACTCGACAACTCGATCACCTATCTTGACTGGAAGGATATCCAATTCACTAAGTTTACTCATGGAGTATGGTGATCCAAACCTTACGGATACTGTTTTGCAGGCTTTGAGTTCAAGACTATTATCATTACCCCAGGTCCGAAAACGATGTACATCTTCGTTCACAAGTCTTACTATATTCAGAACATCATGGACATGCCCATGATAGTAGATAGTCGTATTATCTGCGTGAAATGTGATTCATAGTTTTGGCAAACCGTTACCGCATCGTTAGCAAACAGTGAGTGGAAGGGTGGTTCAGCCTTAGGGCCTCGCAGAACCCCAGCATGGCGGATCAAAGGTATAGGGAATTCACCCTCAAGCAGCCTCACAACCTGAGTCCTAGTCGTCAGGAATGTCCTCACTCGATCACGAATTGAATCTGAAAATCCATTCGCCTCAAGCTTTTCAGAAGATAGCGTGATCTGAACCATGTCAACAGCACTAGAAGAATCCAACCCGACCGTCAACGTCATTTTCCCTTGATCTACAGCCTCTCTGATATCATGGACGATTTTGATACGCGCTGAGTGCATGCTATGGTTCTTTCAAAATTCAGATTGACATAAGCTCAAGGAATCATAAGAGGCTACGAAGTCCATCATCTGTACTGCTATTCCCGTAAGAATTTTGGCCAAGGCACACAGAATGCTCATCGGCCTGATGTGGCCGGGCTCAGATGTAGTCTCAATCTTGGGCAGAGGTGTGACCGAGGCTAACTTCCAGATCTCTGGAAAGATTCCTGTTCGAAGTGGAGAATCGGAAATGTTCAATACAATACCGGCGAGATACATTGCAGACAATCTTCAATGAAGCTCAGAGAGATGTTGTCCGCACCGCAAGCAAAAGATTTAGTCAATACCATCAGGCCTGGATAACATCACTTCTGAGAGCCAGCTTAATTAATTTGAGCTATATAATATCATACTCTCAATTGCACAATCACGAGTTCCGGTCTTCACCAAGGAAGAATATCTGGTCAATATTATCCGTAGAGAAAACATAGTTCAAAGACCGCTTAGCTGAATCTTCACATTCCTGGCGCATTTCGTATAGGAGTACTGCTGGCAATTTTCCTGCAAAGGAAATATTGAGAACCAATAGTTGAGACGGACCCATAGATGAAACGCACCCCTGTTTCGGAGCGCTCTTAACTGATTTTTGGTGCGTCTTATATTTGGATGAATGCGGTAATTTCCAAATATTCCCTTCCTCCTAATCCACCAGGTTTCGTAGATTTCGACTCATATGAATAATCCTCACTTCAATGAGATCCTATCCCCTCCTGACCAATAATCTGGGTTCAAGAATCATGGCAATCTGGATCGTTTCCATCCTTCCAGGACCCAAGGCAGTATCACGTCAGTTTTCCAAGACCACCAGAAGAGCATGAGCACGATTCAAGTATGGGAATGAGGAATAATGGTAAGAAGAATCTTCACTCATTCATTCTATTGCGATGATTTTTAGAGTGGGACACACAGTAGGACTACCGCTCAAGTCAATGGAGACACGCACAGCGATGAAACATAATGAAAGATACTGGATTCCTGTAGAAGGACGAGGCTAGAGGGCTGTCTCCAACCTAGGGGTGTTTGCTGTCCAAATCCTCCTTACTCACTCAGAGTACACGATCAGAGTTTTCGGGAGGCCGGGAATCGCTGGTGGAGCTTCTTTTGAGGAAAACTAAAAGGAAATCGGGATATCCCATCTTACATGAGGGGACTCCATGTCCATTCGTCACGGATTCTTCCGACCACGTGCTATCCACTTTCAGAGTTCCTTCTGTTTCAGAGTGCTCACGGGAGGTAATTTCAGTTGTTTTCCATTCCAATAACGAGTTATGCATTACTTAGGTCTGTATGAGTGATTTTGCTTTAAATTCAAAGTTTGAGATATTGACTCGAAAATTTGCGTATAACTTTGGACTGGTCACACTAATCACGATCCTGCCCACAGCATTCGAAGGGAAGCTCAGAAACCTATCGGTTTGTCACCTGTGGAACTCTTTGTGGGCCATTGCGGCTCTGACAACACTGGGAACGACCTCAAAACACGCGTAGACCTTAATTCCTCTAACGTGTCGAAACTTTCTCAACTTTCTTCCCATTGATATTGTTGTAGCGCCGTGACTGCATGCTAGACTTCGATGACGAAAAAAGTCTATCCTGGGGGCCAATTCATGTAACGCTCTTACGGAGAAAACCCTCAGAGAATCGGCCGCGTATGCAAAAGGCCTGCAAGCAGTCGACGTGGTCTCCTGGCGCGCAAAAGGGCTTATCATTTCCGTACGCAATGATAACGGAAGAGACGCCATGTGTGAACGCCACACAAGCCGAAGGAACCGGCAAATTCTTGCGTGCGCGGCAGGAGCCTAGTTCTCGCGTACGCGAAAAAAGCGTGCCGGCAACTACGAGAGTGTTCCGGAAAGAGAATCTCGTAGACATGCCTGGAATACGTTGAAGAGCAGATCACGTGCATTCATGCAATCCTCGCAAGCTTCGAAGCTCAAGCGCGCATCAAAGTTGGTAGTTTCGAAAGGCACGTGGATTTTCAGGAGTTTGACACGTTTATGATCCAGATTGTACAATGAGCAACAGGGGCGGGTCAGGAAGTAGGAAGAACTTCGTATCCCCCTTGGAATCGAGCCACGATTACGAAAAAGTGCGCGGATACGGGATCAAGTGGCGAGAGCTTACAAAAAATTTGAATCTGTTCTGTTCAAGCGCCTACAGGAGCAAGTGATTTATATCAACGGTATGAAAGGAGTCTTGACCCTGTGTGTCCTGCCGCCGTTGGAACCTCATCTCAGGCTTCTTTGACGCCATCCTACTAGGCCCTGATGCACAGTGGGGCGAAGAAGTTTTTGGATAAATCGTCTTTCTATGAATTTGCAACCAATCGACAGATGCGCAAGTGGACAACCTTTAGAAAAATGAGAACAACCCTTCACGTCTGCGCACATGTCAGAGACAAATTATCGAAAAGCTCTTCAGCCACACTGTGTGTTGGGTATCGCTTTGAATACCATTCTTCATCACATTTGAAAGGTGAACTGGGGAACAATATGCATGATATCGATCTACCTCGAGAGAATATTTGCTCACCGAACACGTCCAGCCACTTGCCAAGAAATTCCACGCAATATCATGAAACGAGAGATCATAAATCATTCCACTGGTTATTCATATATCCATTTTCGATTTCATCTTTGAGAAATTATCTCGCCCCACAATACTTCGAACACTGAGTCGCTCCTATGACAGAGGATTCTGATCCGCTCAGTACTAGAATTAGGCCCCGCGATACGGCCAAAAGTGGGTTTCCCCACAAGAACTCCCTGCGGGTTATCGAAGCTACATATAATGTCAACATAGAGTATTGATTTTTCTTCTTTCATTTCCCTCATTCAATTATCTAGAGATGCTCTTGAGCACATAGAGTGCTATTTAGCGCCTGGATAATTCATCCATTCGCAACGTGGAACGTTGCAGCACGTTCCATCTTGCCCTGCAGAAGCTCTTGTCATCACCCCGGGCCAGGTAGATCGAGGTCTGATTTTTTGCGTGTTTTACTTTCCTGTTGAGGTGCCCGAGGTGACGAGGAGGAGACGACGACGGCGTTCGAGCGGGCTGATGGCTTCCACCACCAGCGTGGTGGCAGCACCTCCCAGCCCATCAAGCCGGGCGGCGCAGTGCTTGCGCGGGCTAGAGGAAGCCGCGCCGCGCGTCGCCGGCCGGCAATCCTTGGATGGCTGCCACCCTAGACAGACCTCCCTGTATGTCGGCACGTTAAAATTCGCCACGCACGCATCAGGAGTCGACCCAGTAAGAGTCTAGTGTTCGCGCCACGTGTGTGGTACAGTTTTGTGTGAGTGAACAAAGTACAAGTGCCTAGACATTGTGCCAGCATTTGCTGACACGCGGCCCCTCACACGACCACATCTCACCCAGGGCACCCAGCCCTTGGAGAGTGACCCGGTCTGGGCTAGTAGAGAGAGAGAAAGAGAGAGAGAGAGGGAAAGAGAGAGAGAGAGAACCCGTAGGGGGACGGAGAGATGGACTACTGGACGACGCAGGCACTGAGCGATCATGGTTGCTTCGGTTCCTATCTAACCAGGTTCAAGAAGAGGACGACCCCAGCATGTCAGTCATGCGGGGACGAATGGGATGACGCCAAACATGCCCTGTTCAAGTGCAGCGACACCCGGAGAGAGCGCGCCGAGCTGGATGAATGGCTGGGTGCTCAACCAACACCCGAGAATCTCGTCCCGTACTTGCTCCGCAACCAGGAGACATGGGATAGACTCACCGGATACATCAAGCTGGTGATGACCCGCAAAGAGGAGAAAGAGAGGGAAGTGAGGCGCCTCGAAGCAGGCGAATGACAGTGACTCTGCCGATTGAAACAGAAGAGGCCCAAATGATTCCAGGAGGAATCTGATGCACTGAAGAGGAAAGAAAGAAGGAAGAAGAGAGAAGAAAGAAGGAAGAGAGGGAACAATGAAGAATGGAGATAGAAGATGCCGACAAGTGGCCGAAGAGAGAAGATGGAGGAGAGGAACGCTCGCAATCGAGCGCGAGACATGCCGCTCATCCTGAAGTAATGCTCACGCGGTTCCGGGATGAGATGGTAAATGCAGGCGGATCTCTTTCTTGATTGCCCGATGCCCTAGGTATCGGACATCCAGGGGAGAGGGATATTACACGGCCGGGCTCACCTCTCGGTGGGCCCCACCCAAACCCGTGTCCCGCCTGGTATGGCCTGCGTGGGCTATGCGTAGTCCGCGTAAGCTGAACCAGTCCGGTGTCTGGGGACGGATCCGAGGGATCCTGAGGCAGATTTTGCCCTCTAACCACCTTAAAAAAAAAAAAAAAAAAAAAAAAACCCGTAGGAGGCTTTGGGTGTGACCTTTGGGCTGCACTTGGAGCTTGAGGGAGCGACGCCCCACCGGACCCGAGTCCTACACTTACACTTACACACACCACACCCTACATGCACCATACTCACGCTTGCTCAAGCATTACACAGACATACCAACATTATACAGAACACGCATCACACAAACACCACACCCGTGCTGGTCTGGTCCGGGGTCGGCCAGCATGCGATTCTAGGCCCTGGAGAAAAGAAGAAAGAAGATGATGTCCAGCATTGACGGCAAGGATTCCCCAAGTAAAGTGGGGCCCCATTCGGATCTTGGGGGGGGGGGGGCAACAATGCAAAGCGCGCTACCAGTGGCAGACTTGGCTGGTAGAGTTACGCGTAAAGCTACAAGCGATGGAAATACGCCTCAGGCGAAGATAGTTGGAGAAAAGGACCAACACAAGAGAGGAGTAGACCTCACCCCGAACAGCAGGGGGAGAAAGGGTCTGAGTGAGGAAGTAGAGAAGCGAACGCTGAAGCAATCGAAACTCACATTCTCAAGCCAAGAAGAGAAGAACGCGAAGGTTGCTGCAGAAGCGCAAGCGGCGGCAGACAAGCTGATGAAGATCAACTCCGCGATCAAGATTCAGCTTACGCAAGACGAGGACAAGGAAGACGATACCGCCGATTCCAGTTCGGATTCAGGGGACTCTAACACGACCACGGAGTCCCAGAAGTCAGAAGACACCTTGACATCCAAGGACTGTGACCGCGGACTCGAAAAAGAGCAAAAAACACCGGAGGATATGGACATGGATCGGTTCCCCACACCTGAGAAGGCCAGTCAACAAAGAAGTGGAGGCAAGGCCCCTGATCTAATGGAAGGATGGAGGGACTTGGAAATGTGCCGAGAACAGATAGAGGAGAAGACTCATCTTCTCCTCGACCACCTCAACTTGGTCAAAGGGATAGCCGAGTCTGCCTCCAACATCCCAGAAGGAACTCAGGGTGACATGGAAGAGCTCAAGAAGATTGGCCCCGCTCTCGTAGGCCTACTTGCGGCAGACAAAGGGAAGAGAGCGGCTTTCGAAACCACACTCCTCCTAAAAATGAAGAGGAGTGCACAGCCCTCTGGGCCAGCCGCGTCGGGAAGTGGCACACAGGGAAGGGGGGCAAATAAACCGGAATCGCGACAAGGGGAACAGCACGATGCGAAGAAGACGCGACGCGGACATCCATCGGGAGCCCTCGAAACACCGCGCTCGACATCGACTCCTAATAGGCCCAAGCCGGACGGGCCTTGGCAGGAAGTGGTCTCCAAGAGGAATACGAAGAGGGCAAAGAAGAGCGGTCGATCAAGTAACACCGCTGGAAAGAAGGCAAAAATGAAGCCAAGAAGAGCGAAACCCGACGTCGTTCTCGTCACGGCAAACCAGGGTGGGTTAAGCTACGCAAATATGCTGCGCCAGATAAAGACGGATGACCTTAATGAAGAAGTGGGCTCTAAAGTCACGGGCATCTGCAAGACACAGGGGGGCCAAATCCTCATTGAACTGAGGAAGGGCGCTGACGCCGCAGCCATCGAAGCGGCTCTGACACCAGTCGTCGGGCAAGAAGGGGCTGTCTACTGCCTCGCAAATAGCATGACCCTCGAGGTTCTCGGAGTCGACTACGATGTCGACAAAACTAAAGTGCAGCAGGACCTCGCGAAGGCCCTCCCAGAAAACGAGGATGGAGCCGTAATAGTCAAGAGCCTGCGAAACGGTTCCCGGGGCACCGAAACAGCGGTTGTGTCCATCCCAGCGAGGCTCGCTCACCGCCCCCTGGACTGGAAAGAACCCAAGGTCGGATGGAGCAGAGTGAGAATCCGCGAGAAGGGTGGCATCCCACGCTGCTATAACTGCCTAGAGTATGGCCACAAGGCCTCAGACTGCAAAAAAGAGAAGGCAGAGGAACGTCAACCGAAACTCTGCTTCCAGTGCGGTGAACCAGGACACCTCGCCGCTACCTGTAAAGAGAAACCAAAATGCCTCAGCTGCGTGGCTATCGGAACCAGATCTGACCACAGGTCAGGCTCCAGCAACTGCACAGCCTACCAAAACGCTAGGGCGACATATAGACGCAGGGGGGGAAGAAATGGCTAACTTCATCCAAGCCAACCTCAGGAGAAGCGGGGACGCTTGTGACCTCCTACACACTGCCACCAAAGAAGGGGGTATCGATGTTCTGATCATCTCCGAACCGCCTCGGAAGCGCGAACTTTCCCGATCCACATTCAATCACTGGGGGACCGCTGTAATTCAGATCATGAACTCCGCGATCCGCGAGACTAAACCAGCTGTCAGTCGCCGCGGTTATGCTCGAAAGACCATAGGGGGCACAGCTGTATACAGCTGCTACTATTCGCAGTCGCTCAAGACGCACGAATTTGAAGACGAGCTCCACGACCTAGAAGAGGATGTGAGGCAATGGGGGGCCCAGTTATAATCGCGGGGGATTTCAACTCCAAGGAACCGACTTGGAGGGGGGGGGCCGCGCGATAGACGGGGGGTAATACTCGCTGATGCCATGGAGGCATTAGGATTAGTGCTCGCGAACGAGACGGGGGTTTTCACCTATTACCGGCACGACACTCGGTCCTGGGAGGGAGGTTCGTCATCGGTCCTCGACCTGACGTTCATGAGCCCGTCGTTCATGGGACGTATGACATCGTGGGAAGTTCTGGACACAGAAACTCTGAGTGACCATCGAACATTCGGTTTTGGCTTAGGACTGACGGACAGAGACAGACGACACGCAGGCCGCGACCAACGGGGTGGCAGGTACGGAAGCTGGACGAGGGAAAATTCCGGGAATCGATAGTAACAGTCGAAGATCTCCCGATGAACTTCACCTCGGACGAGGCTGTGGCGATGGTAACATCCGCCATCACGAGAGCTTGCGACACGTCGATGCCTCGCAGGACAATACCATGTTTCTGGAGGAAACCAGAGTACTGGATCACCGATGAGATCAAGGCTCTACGAAAAACGAGCAACAAGAGAAGGAGGACCACATGGCGATCAAGGAAGCTGCAACGACCATCGCTGGCGGAAGATGACAGAGCGTACAAAGGAGCAAAGAAGGATCTCGTTCTAGCCATCCGGAGGAGCGTAGAGAAGTGCTGGGGTGAACTGTGCTACATGGTTAACGAAGACCCCTGGGGCACGCCATATCGCGTGGTCATGTCAAAGTTCCGACCCCGGAGGGGCAACCCAGCACCGACCGATGCAGCAACATTCCGCAACATTGTGGAAGACCTCTTCCCAGCAGGAGAACCCAGAGTTACATTCCCTACGGAGAGCGAAGACCCCATCCCGCTCTTCACTATGCAAGAGCTACTCATGGCGGCGAAGAGGCTGCCAAACGGCAAGGCCCCTGGCCTGGACGGCAGTCCAAACGAGGCTCTGGAACTGGTCTTTAAATACAAGCCAGATTTACTCCTCAACCTCTTCAACATCTGTCTGAGCGCGGGAATGGTCCCGGACAAGTGGAAACGCCAGAAGCTGGTCCTGATACCTAAGGGTCAAGGAGGTCAACGCCCTTTCAGCATGCTCGACAATATCGGGAAAATGTACGAGAGGATGGTGCTCAACAGGGTGAAAAAAGCTTACGAAGAAGGCGGTGGGCTATGACCAATGCAGTTCGGGTACCGGAAGGGACGGAGCACTGTTCACGCGATCGAGGCGGTCCAAGAACGGGTTCAAGCGTCGGTAGCGAACCCATACCAAGGGAAAGGCGGATTCTGTGCCATCATTGCGTTGGACATGAAGGACGCATTCAACTGCGCGAGCTGGGAGCGAGTTTATCAATCTCAAGCAGGTAAAGTGCCCCCCTACCTACTAGCCGTCACGAGTGACTACCTGCGGAACAGGACCCTCGTGTATGACACCGACGAGGGACAAGAGATTTGGGTACTGTCCGCCGGAATCGGACAGGGATCGGTTTCCGGGCCGTTCAACTGGAACACCCAGTACGACAGCTTACTGTCTATCGAACTGCCAGGAGGAGTGATAATAGTGGCTTTTGCGGACGACGCGGGACTCATGGTAAGGGCTGACAACGAGGAACTCTTGGGTAGACGCGCGAACGAAGCGCTGGCCCGAGTCTACGAGTGGATGATTAGCAGGTTTCTGGAGCTCGCTGTCAAGGAGTGCGAAGCAATCGTGGTCACAAGGCGTAGAAAGTTCGACTCACCCCGGTTTTATATCAACGGGCAAGAGATTCCACGGAAAAGAGAGCTGAAATACCTCGGTGTATGGCTCGACGATAAGTGGTCGTTCAAGAAGCACATCCAGGAAGCCGCCCAGAAGGCGAGCAGGGTCGGTGCGGCGCTCCAGCGTCTCATGCCGAATATCGGAGGACCCAGGGAGAAGAGGCGCGCCCTTCTCAACACCGTCACCACCTCCATCATGCTGTACGGTGCACCCGTATGGGGAAAGAGAGTAGAGAAGACCATCATCGAGAAGAGAATGGGGTCTGTCCATCGAAGAGCGGCCCTGAGGAGTATCCGTGCCTACCGCGACGTGTCAGGAGATGCGGCTCACGTATTGGCGAGTACTCCGCCCATCCACTTGCTCGTCGCGGAGCGAGTGAGGATCTGGGACCGCCAGAAAGTGATCGGAGCCGAACGAGTACTCTCTCCGACGATGAAGGAGATCATCCGCGACAACGAAAAGGAAACCACCCTCGAACAGTGGCAAACTGAGTGGGACTCACCATTCGCGAATGGCAGATGGACGCACCGGTTGATCCGTGGCATAGCCAAGTGGGCGGAACGTTCCCACGGAGAGATGGACTACTGGACGACTCAGGCACTGAGCGATCATGGTTGCTTCAGCTCCTTCCTAACCAGGTTCAAGAAGAGGACGACCCCAGCATGTCAGTGATGCGAGGACGACTGGGATGACGCCGAACATGCCCTGTTCAAGTGCAGCGACACCCGGAGAGAGCGCGCCGAGCTGGATAGATGGCTGGGTGCTCAGCTCACACCTGAGAATCTCGTCCCGTACTTGCTCCTCAACCAGGAGACATGGGACAGAGTCACCGGATACATCAGGCTGGTGATGACCCGCAAGGAGGAGGAAGAGAGGGGAGTGAGGCGCCCCGATGCCGGCGAATTACAGTGAGTCTGCCAATGAAAACAGAAGAGGCCCAAATGATTCCAGGAGGAATATGACGCCTTGAAGGGGGGAGAAAGAAGAAAGGAGAGGGAAGAGGGAAGGAAGAGAGGGAACAATGAAGAATGAAGATAGAAGATGCCGACAAGTGACCGAAGAGAGAAGATGGAGAGAAAGAACTTTCGCAATCGAGCGCGAGACATGCCGCTCATACTGAAGTAATGCTCACGCGGTTCCGGGATGAGATGGCAGATGCAGACGGATCTTTTTCTTGATTGCCCGATGCCCCAGGTATCGGTTACCAAGGGGAGAGGGATATTACACGGCCGGGCCCACCTCTCGGTGGGCCCCCCCAAACCCGTGTCCCGCCTGGTATGGCCTGCGTGGGCTATGCGTAGTCCGCGTACGCTGAACCAATCCGGTGTCTGGGACGGATCCGAGGGATCTTGAGGCGGATTTTGCCCTCTAACTACCAGAAAAAAAAAAAAAAAAAAAGAGAGAGCGCTGCAGCAGCAGAATCAGCAGCAGCCCCAGCAACAGAGCAGCAACAGCACAGCAGTAATGCAGCTCATTTCGAGAGCACCGGGACGACGCCGACGGACGCGGTGAGTGGCCTTACATCTCTCCCAGAGTGTATCCACCCTTATCGTGACCCCTTGTTAGGGTGACTGATGAAGAATGCATGAATGATGAGATTGTGGAATTTAGTATGAATGAGGTACAAGGTATGATTGATAAGATGAAAATGAGAAAGCCGCCGGGTTTGGATGGGATAACAAATGAGATGGTCGAGTGTGTGTGGAAGAGTGTGCCTGAGTATCTGCTGAGTGTGTTCAATGCTTGTCTTAGACAAGGGGTTTTCCCACAGGCTTGGAAAGAGGCATGTGTTGTGCCTCTTCCCAAGGGAAGGGATGAGGCCATGGCGGTGCTCAGGTCTTGAAGGCTGATTAGTCTGCTTCCAAACCTGGACAAACTGCTGGAAAAGGGTTTGAATGGCAGGGTTATGAAGAAGATGGAAGGGAAATGGGACGAGGCACAACACGGTTTCATGGAAGGGAAGTCTTGCGAGAGTGCGTGGTGTGAAGTCAAGAGTGTGATTGAGAGTGCGAGTGAAAAGTATGTCTTGTGCGGCCTCGTCGACTTCAAGGGAGCCTTCGATTACCTACGATGGCTCATGATCTTGAAGGAGATGAGGTCGTACGGTGTGAGTGCGAATGAGATGAGAGTATGGGAGAGTTACTGGAGTGGAAGGAGAGCGTGCATGAAAAAGAACGGGAGGGTAGTGTGGAAAGAGCTCGAGGTAGGGGCAGCGCAGGGGTCCATACCAGGACCCACTGCATGGAACTTGTCAATGAACAAGCTCCTCATAAAGCTGAGGGAACTGAGGGACGATGGGGTTGATGTCGTAGCGTATGCTGACGACATCAATCTCATCGTAAAAGGGAAGAGCAGGAATGAAATTGAGGAGAAACTGAAGCGAGTGATGAGGATAGTGTATGAATGGGGCGAGGAAGCGGGTGTGAATGTGAGTGACGAGAAGACCGCATGTCTACTGGTGAAAGGGTTCCTGAATGTTGATTATAGGAGTGTGAGTGTGGATATGAATGGGACTGTGCGAAAGATAAAATATGTGAAAGAGGTGAAGTATTTGGGTATATATGTGGGTCAGAGACTCTCCTTTGCCCCACACTTGCAGAGGCTTAAGCCAAAGATCTGCAAGTTAGTGGGGAAATTCAGGAGAGTGCTGAAGAAAGACTGGGGTGTGAGGATGAAAGGGGTGAATTTCTGGGTGAATGGGCTTTTTAGGAGTGTTGCACTGTATGGGGCAAGTGTATGGGCGGATCGCCTCATTTACAAAACCGCGTGGGAGAAACTTAACTCTTGCCAGAGGGTAGTCCTCATGGCATGCCTGAGGACATGTCGCACGGTCTCCACTGAGGCACTCCAAGTTCTCGCGGGGTGGACACCGTGGGACCTGGAATGTAGGAGACGTGCGACGATGTAGAGGGTGAAGAAAAATGTCGAGTTTCGACCGGTCGACATGGTAGATAGGGATGCGATACAAGGGATGAGTGGGGACGAGCTTGAGGATATGATTGAGGTGAATGTGAGGAGTGAATGACAAGAAAGATGGGAGGGAACGAGAAACGAGCGGGCCACTTATGCCTTCATCAGGAGGGTAACTCTGGTGGATAGTATCCCCAGAGGCCTGTTTGAGCCGTCCTTCCGTGCCCTGTGTTTGCTCACAGGTCACGGGACGTTCAACGGGTTCCTCTTTAGAAGAAGGCTGAGTGACACGCCCAGATGTGTGTGTGGTTATGAGTGTGAAGACTGGATGCATGTGTTGTGTGAATGTGAGCTGTATAATGATTTGCGTGATTTGAGTAGTATGGGGGTGATACGTGATGAGGATGGAAACTGGGATGTTAGTGGCGTGACGCATGGAAAGAAATCGTTTGGGGCTTTCTGTAGGTTTGCAGAAAGGGCCTTCCTGGCACGGGAGGAAGCTGTGAGGATGTTAGTAGAGGTGGAAGAAGAGGGCGAGGGAAACAGTGCCTGGGCGCTGTAACCCAGACCCTCAATCGCATGGGTGCTTTACCGCAAGGGGGACACCATGTCCTGGGGTGTGACGACCCTCCGGCCCCAGTTACTGGGACACCGTACCCGGACTTAGGCCCGAAGCCGCTTGGGAGAAGACTGGCTCCGAGACTGGTGCTCGGCGCTTTGACTTCTCCCGAAAACCGCAAAGGGGGTTGGGGCATGGCACCTCATCCTTGGGGTGTGACGACCCTCCGGCCCCAGTTACCGCCCGCCGGAGCGAGGAGACCGCACATCTCCATCCGGCACCACGGGAGTGGGTGAGTCTAGGGACTCAAATTGGGATCGCCCTCGGGCGATAACAATGCTAGCCCGTAAGACTCATCTATCATCCCGAGGGACTCTTTGGGCTCTCAGGAAGCCTAAAAGAGTTCCAAAACCCCCTACCGAGGGGTGGGCATCGGCCTTGTGCTGGGGGCCGTGCCCGAAAGTCGGTAGCCGGAGCGGAGGACTGAGCCATCACCGAGCCTGGCTCGGTGTTGGTCATCCTCCAACCCGACGCGCTGGCAGGGCGTATCCCTACCCCGCGCCCATGGGGGCAACCGGGGTTGAGCCGAAAGGCAGGGACCCGGTATACAAAAGCCAATATTCCTTATCGTGACCCTTCGGGCGGAGAGTCGTGTCCAGGGCTACCGGGTGGCCTACTCCCCAGCTCGCGACGCGGTGAGTCCTTCTTGTCCGCCGCCTCATCGCGTCGTCAACGTGTGCCTCCAACTCCCCGTGCTCATATTTGTATGCACGTTTTGTCCATATTAGGCCACGCGGGTTGTCGCAGCGGCCATTTTGAGTATGAATTCTGACTTCCGGAGACGAAGGCATGGGGAGTTGGAGAGGGACGGGCCCGCCAGCTGGGGAATAGCTCCCACCCCTCGCGAGTTAGTTCCGCGCACAATGTATATGGGTGATTCCGCCGCAACAGTGCAGTGAACCATCTCGAGTCAATGTACATGGGTGTTTCATCTGTAAAGTGGATTTTTCGTGTCGTGATTTTCTTTGAATTTATGGACGAAGGAACAGTTTGATGACAGTTATCGCCACAGATGGCGTTGTAAATAGGTATATTGGCCTGCGTGCCTCGAAATGCGATTTCTAATAGCGATAAATGCTAATTTTGTATCCTTGTAACTCGGAGAGTGATTATTGACTTCGATCTACCAGTGTCCGTAGCATTCTTTTCGCGAGTTTTCAGGTGCCCCCAATTTCCCCCTGCCGTCCCGCCCTTCGAGGCGCGGGGTACCTGGCCCTAACCTGATCCGGCCCAAAAACAAATGAGGTAACTGCGGGGTGGGTTTAGTTTTCCAGGTGGATGTTCCAGATTACCCCTGACCCATCTTGCCCCACGTTACATGCCGATCCTACCAGGATCACGGTTGACGCCCGGGAGCGTCCGGAACGAAGCTGCGGACACTGCGCGTGCGCGTGAGAGCATCGACGCGGTACTGCGCGGATTTAGAGTGAGTGTCAGGCCCTCGGTGTATGCCGATGATTTAATATTATTCGCGTGCGAGCCTGCGCGCTCACTCCCGAACACTCTCTGTCAACGAATGACATCACCCCACCCCCATAGTGCCGCGCATTCGCCCCCACTCGCGCTCAGTGACCAGTTAGTGAAATATCCCGTCGTGTGGGTATTCGATCGAGAGCTCCTGACGAGTTCTCTTCGTGACACTAGAGGGCGCTATGCCATCGTCGCGCACACAAGCGCCACCACGCGCGCGAGCTCCCTATTGACGCGGAACCCACCGTGTGGGTACTCATTGGGAACCTCTCGGCGAGTACTTCCCAGGCCGCTAGGGGGCGCTTCGCCATCGACGCGCACACCAGCGCCACCACGTACGCGAGCTCCCTATTGACGCGGAACTCCCCATGTGAGTACTCGTTAGAAACCTCTCGGCGAGTACTAAGGCCGCTAGGGAGCGCTCCACCATCGTCGCGCACAGCAGCGCCACCACGCGCGCGAGCTCCCTGTTGACGCGGAACCCACCGTGTGGGTACTCATTGGAAACCTCTCGGTAAAAATTGTTCAGCTCACTAGAGGGCGCTCCGCCATCGTCGCGCACACCAGCGTCACCTGGCGCGCGAGCTCCTTTTTGACGCGGACCCTAACGCGTGAGTACTCGTTGAACACGTCTTGCCAAGTACTATTCAGGCCACTAAAAGGCGCTCCGACATCGTCACGCACACCAGCGCCACCACGCGCGCGAGCTCCCTATTGAAGCGGAACCCACCGCGTGGGTACTCACTGGAAACCTCTCGGTAAGTACTGTTCGAGCCGCTAGAGGGCGCTCCGTTGTCGTCACGCACACCAGCGCCACCACGCGCGCGAGCTCCCCATCGACGCGGAACCCACCGTGTGGGTACTCGTTGAAAACCTCTTGGCAAGTACTTTTTGAACCGCTAAAGGGCGCCCTGCTATAGTCGCGCATACCAGCGCCACCTGGCGCGCGAGTTTCTTATTGGGACAACACCCGTCGTGGCGGTACTAGCTGGATAGCTCTTGAGGAGTACTTCACGGTCCGCCATAGGGGGCAGCACTGCCGCTTCACCTTTCGGCGCCATCGATCCCCGGGGGATCCGACTAATATTTACCCCACTATGTATTCAAACTGAAGTCCGTGAAGCATCTGTATCGGTAGTCGTTTCCGTTTTGAAGTCGAGTGAAGTGACACTGATTTTCGGCCGATTACGCGATTGAACTGCTATTTTGCTCGTTGCGATAAGCGTTGTGAAAAATTCGTTCCATCGATTGAGCCGGTAGAGGGCGTCTCCGAAATTTCCGATTTCGTCTTGGTGGCAAAATGTTTCGGAGCATTTGAGTTTTCGGACTATTTCCTGTAGAATCTGCACAACTCTCATGGAATAGATCAGCGGAACATGCTCTCACATCGCGAAGCAAGGTCGAGTGATGTATGAAATCGTAGGGCACTGTCCGACTCGAGCGGAATAACTCGAGGAGCTAGAACGTTCCCACACCAAATGCGGACATCTGCGAAGGATACACGACTCTCCGTCTCCATCTGATTACATTGCATGCCATATTAGTGATAGTAGTGTGAGTAGAGGTGGAGGGGGACTCTCGTATCCTTATCTTTGCCCAATTTCCCAAATTTTCCGTCGAGGATTCAAAACCTCAACAAGGAATCCGCCGAGACAATCGCCTCAGCAGGGTCCACCAGTTGGTTATGGGGATCCGCCTATCTCATCGAGGGAGTCAATACCTGAATCATTCCGCGACAAGTTGAGCGTCATCGCGTGGGCAGCGAAATGGTCGGTAAGAAATCAACGACGTCGATCCCATCGGAGGGTCAACAGAGGAAGACGACGCACTATAGTCGTCACATTCCAACACTGGCCAAAAATCGCTTCAAAATTTGTTTAAAGCTATCGGGATTAGCCAAACGGCATCCTCTTCGTAATTGACAGGGCTAGGAGATGTGTTAATCTGATTCCGTCTCAGACAAAGTGGGCAGGGGTGTGGGGGTGTTGAACGCGAAATGGGGTTGAAGATCGATATTTCACCGGAATGAAACTCACGCGTGGCGAGTCAGTAGTTCTACTGCCGATCCGCAACCACTTGGAGTACCTTCTCGAGGTAGATGGCAGTATTTTAAACTCAACTCCAAGTCTGAGAATCACCGCAATCAGCTCTGAGGTCGATTCTGAGCTGAGAAGAGGTGATAAATGCTGCGAATTAGTCGATTATACTGGATTCTGAGTCGAAAATGATTCTACTGCCAACTCTCAACTCTTTTCAAAACATTCCTCCATCGATTCTCAGAATTTTGAGTCTGAGCACGGCTCTAAGAATTGCTGCGGGGAATTTTGAGATCGGTTCAGATTTATTTT
Source organism: Eretmocerus hayati (assembly GCA_029851415.1). Classification (NCBI taxonomy): domain Eukaryota; kingdom Metazoa; phylum Arthropoda; class Insecta; order Hymenoptera; family Aphelinidae; genus Eretmocerus; species Eretmocerus hayati. The sequence goes on along the minus strand of CM056744.1, from coordinate 71,926,984 downwards.
GTGGCGGGATTGTCTCTTCAGATCTTAAGGGACATTCGAGATGGTCGATTTTAGCTCAGAATGCGATATGCTGCCAGATGAAGAAGACTTTGGGTGTATTTCTGGAGCATTAAACATAATTTTTAGCCTGGTCTCAGGTCTGGGAATTGCCGCAGAGGGATTTGAGATCAATATTCGTCCACGGAAGGCTGTCTGGCCACGCAGAATATTAGATAAATCGTTATTTCTAGGTGGAGAAAGAGTGTACTGCCGATCTGTGATAACTTGGGGTACTTTTTGAGAGTAGGGAGCAGTATTTTAAGTTCATCCTCATGTACGGGATCCAACGCAATCAGGTCTGAGGTCGATTCTGAGCCGAGAAAAGTTGACGAGCCTTGATAACTAGTCGGGAATAGTGAATTCTGGGTCGAATCTAATCCTACTGCCGACTCAGAACCCGTTTCAACACATTCTCCCATAAATTTACAAAATTTTGAGCCGAAACACAGTTCTGAAAATTGCTGAGGGAGGATTTGAGATCGATTCTGATCTATTTTGCGGCTAAAATGTCTGTTGAGATATGTCAGTCATCCGAGAATGGTCGATTTCACCACAGAATTCAATATGCTGCCAGGTCAGGAACATCTCGAGTGGGATCATAGAACATTTAATAGAATTTTGAGCCCAATCTCAAGTCTAGAAATTGCCGTAGAAGAATTTCAGATCGATATTCGTCAAGAAAAAGCAGCAGAACAGTGCAGATTCTTCAAGGAACGGTGAGTTCTAGGTGACGAATAAATATACTGCCGATCTACAATGACTCGGGGTACATTCTAGGGATGCGAAACAATATTTTGAGCTGAAGCTCAGGTCAGAGAGTCACCGCAATCGGTTCTGAGGCCGATTCCAGAGCGAGGAAAAGTTATGAGTGCTGCGTATTCGTCGAAAATAGTGGTTTCTAGATCGGAAACCTCTCTGCTGCTACCAGAAGAGGCTTTCTCGTGCATTTTACCATCACTCACCAGGATTTTGAGCCGAAGCACGGCTGAGAAAATTTCCGTTTCGATCAAGAGTGGCCAATTTCAGCTCGGATTTTGATATGCTGCCGAGTCGAACAAACTTTGATTGAATACCTCAAGTGCAGATCAGAATTTAGAGCCTAATCCGATGTCGAGAAATTACTGCCGAGAGATTTGAGAACGATATATGTCCAGAAAACGCTGTTCAGTAATGCAGATTATTTAAGGAATGGTGATTTTTCGGTGAAAAAAAATTATACTGCCGATCAAAAAAAACTTGCAGTACATGCGGAAGATGTTAGGCAATATTTCAAGCCCAACCCCGTGCCTGAGAATCACTGCAATCAGCTCTGGGTTGAGTCTGAGCAACGAAAAAGAAATGAAAGGCGCGTATCGGTCGCGAATAATGTTTCATAAGTGGGAGACAGTCCTGCTGCCACCCCAAGAACCTGTTCCATGCATTATACTTCAAATCCTCTGGATTTTGAGCCCAAACACGACCCTGAGAACAGCCGTGGTTGAGTTTGACATCGATTCTGATCCGATTTCCCTGTCAGGAGCGTATCTCAAACACTGGCATAAATCAGAGATGACCGATTCTAGCTCGAAAATCGATATGCTGCCGCTTCGAAAACACATGGAGTGAATCTGTCCAGTATTTAGCTGAAATTTGACCTTAATCCGTAGGCCAGGAATTGCCGCAAAAAAATTTGGGAACAACATTCGTCCAGGAAAAGCTGTCGAGTAATGCAGATTATTCAAGGAATGGTGATTTCTAGGTGGAGAAAAAATATACTGCCGATCTACAAATACTTGCACTACATGCGGAAAAAGTTAGGCAATATTTCAAGCCTAACCACGTGTCTGAGAATCACTGCAATCAGCTCTGGATTGAGTCTGAGCAAAGGAAAAACGGTGGATGGTGCGTATCAATCTCGAATAATGGATTATAAGTCGGAGACAGTCCTACTGCCACCCCAAGGATCATTCGAATGGGCCAGGGCAAAGTGGTTCTTCTGCCACTCCAAAACAATTTGGAATACGGTCTGGGAGCACTCAACAAAATTCCCAGTCCAATTCGAAGTCTAGTTACTGTTGCATTCAGATCCAGAAGAGATCTTGTGGCCTCAAAACTCGGGTTGTCTTCGTGGTGAATAAAATCATCAAGTCATGATATAATCCTCAGAACCCTCTGATTTCTGCATACGTCTGGATGGTTTACTGTGTATCCATCGAAAAAGTTTTTGGTTTTATACTTATGAAGGCTTGACGTTTACCCTTATTTATCCGTATTCTGGTTCAATAACACTCACGGGTCATAGTTCAACCCCAACATCGCCAAGATACAGCGGCAGATATGGGAATTCGCAACTGATCCATATGGTTTTCGAGTAGAGTCAAATCATGAAGGGGCGTATTGGTCAAATGATAAGATAGGTTCCAATGATCTTCTCGATCTCAATACGTGTAGTACAGATGTAAAAAATAACGACAAAGACTGAGATGATCATTAAGCTATGCCTCAATTTGTATTTATTGTGTACCTATATTAATCATATCCAACAAATATTATATTCTCACACGAATGTGTTACATAGAAAGTGAACATGTCCACAAAGAACAATACAGCAGACGAAAAAATAAGGAATCAAACAATCTTGGTATTTCTGATCAACATACTAATCACTTGATAAGTAACCGTACAATCATTTCAGAGGAGTATGATCCAAGAGATTACACAAATGACAATATCGTAATGCCGCGTTATACTTCTCTGCGATAAGATTCTCTTTTCCATGTCTATTGAGCGTTTCATCGCTTACTCTTGAATTCGGATCCTAGTATGAGCCTGAAGAGAAATGTCAAGGAACACAAAAAGTGTCCTCTAACCGACGAAATGAAGTCACTCATCCAATCACGATCAGACGTAGATATAGATGACATCGAATATGCTGACGAGAATCCAACTCATGAATTTCCATTTGTTGGTGGAGGTTCTTGCAAAGAAACTCAAAACGATGATGACACTGACTCCAACTCGGACGAAGATGTGGACAACTGGGAAGAGAACTTAGATAGCGATGATACTAGTGAAGAAGAGTTTGATGAAGAAAGTAATGATGAATACATAGATTATGATTGATGACGATAAATGCATTCTTCTACTGTACGTCTAGACTCATTTTGTCATCAAGGCTGTGAGTTCCGAGACAGGGACTTCTGGATTCCATTATTCCATTCATGCATATGACTCTGAATCTCAATTACTCCTAGTTCCTAATGGAAACGAGCGCGCGTGCGCGTGCGGCTCGCTTGTAACTTGGCCTGTGCAGCCTACGCTCTTATGGGATCCCTCAGGGTCGAAGGGTGTATTTTTCACACGATTCCATGGGCATTCGCACATACCACTATATGAGCATGGGGATATTCCTTGGGCTGTTTAATTTTTCATGTCAAAATCGATGAAATGGGGAATTACCTCTTGTGAATCGCCTTGTAGAGCGTGTGAATTTATATACATTTCTTATCAAGTAAGATGACTATCAAGTACTACGGTGAGTAAAAAATTATGGTCATATGGCCATGCATTTGGCCATACGACCAAAATGGTAATTTTCCGGCAGACCTATACCAATTCTGTTATCGCATCAATCCAGGGGAACGTTTTGACGATCTGATATTACTGACAGGATGAATGGATTGAACCGAGATGTTCCAATTGCCTCAATACTCGATAGAGTCACAATCGCATGACGAGAATTTTCCCACGAAAGCTACCAACTTTTTGCTCGAAATGACACTGATGATTGGATTATAATAAACCAAAAATTTTTTGAGAATATTTATACAGGTTGATACAATAAAAAGGTCATCCATGTGAGGTCTGACGGCAATACCACGTAACAATCAAGTCGTATTGATCGAAAGCTAATTTTATTCCCAGTATAGGTTATGTTGCAATATTATGAAATTGAGCCAAATCGTCGCACTATACAAAAATTCAGCCGATACTTATCAATTTCCTCTGACTAGTACATGGAGATGAAACATTTCGACGTTCTCTTTGAACTGAAGGAAATTTGATATTTAGAACCGGGGACGTATACAACGGAACCAACTGCCCTAACCAAATTTTCATACGGAGTTGAGTTTACCTATGACATTTTATGTGGATATACGTTTATGTTCCAGTATATACGTACTTTGAGAGCTGATGGGGCCTCACATACAGTTGAGTCAGCTCATGTCCATAAGCTTGCACTCCTATGTACGGGCTCGGTCCCTCAATCCGCAATTCACTGATGTATTGGGACTTGAAATATATGGGAATGTATCAATGAGCTGTAAAATAATGTTATTAATCACATTATTCCTTTCCGAAGCCCAAAATCCATTATGGAACATGGCCGAAGTCTCGATTTCTTGCGTAAACTTGTGTGTTTTGAACACTGATATTTTGTCGACCAAGACTTCGGCAACCCCCACTTGATTGACATTGATCTTCAGTTCTTTCAGGCTGAATATTTATCTTGAATCTTTCTCTGGCAAATTTTGCACCGTATTTCTAGCTTAGACATCTGCTGGACAGTCCCGGATCGAAACGTAGATGATTTTGGATGGCATGGAAAGTATTTTACACTGCTACTCATGGTTCTTCAGCGGATTTGCACCACTCAACATCTTTCCATCGTCCAATGTCGATCTTGTAACTCTCTACGGTGATGCTCAGAGTTGCGTTCAAACTCGATATTTTGGGAAATTATATCAGAGCCCATTCGAATGATCCTTGGGGTGGCAGTAGGACTGTCTCCGACTTATAATCCATTATTCGAGATTGATACGCACCATCCACCGTTTTTCCTTTGCTCAGACTCAATCCAGAGCTGATTGCAGTGATTCTCAGACACGTGGTTAGGCTTGAAATATTGCCTAACTTTTTCCGCATGTAGTGCAAGTATTTGTAGATCGGCAGTATATTTTTTCTCCACCTAGAAATCACCATTCCTTGAATAATCTGCATTACTCGACAGCTTTTCCTGGACGAATGTTGTTCCCAAATTTTTTTGCGGCAATTCCTGGCCTACGGATTAAGGTCAAATTTCAGCTAAATACTGGACAGATTCACTCCATGTGTTTTCGAAGCGGCAGCATATCGATTTTCGAGCTAGAATCGGTCATCTCTGATTTATGCCAGTGTTTGAGATACGCTCCTGACAGGGAAATCGGATCAGAATCGATGTCAAACTCAACCACGGCTGTTCTCAGGGTCGTGTTTGGGCTCAAAATCCAGAGGATTTGAAGTATAATGCATGGAACAGGTTCTTGGGGTGGCAGCAGGACTGTCTCCCACTTATGAAACATTATTCGCGACCGATACGCGCCTTTCATTTCTTTTTCGTTGCTCAGACTCAACCCAGAGCTGATTGCAGTGATTCTCAGGCACGGGGTTGGGCTTGAAATATTGCCTAACATCTTCCGCATGTACTGCAAGTTTTTTTTGATCGGCAGTATAATTTTTTTTCACCGAAGAATCACCATTCCTTAAATAATCTGCATAACTGAACAGCTTTTTCTGGACATACATCGTTCTCAAATCTCTCGGCAGTAATTTCTCGACATCGGATTAGGCTCTAAATTCTGATCTGCACTTGAGAAATTCAATCAAAGTTTGTTCGACTCGGCAGCATATCAAAATCCGAGCTGGAATCGGTCACTCTTGATCGAAACCTGTGCTAATGAGACTTTCCCGACTCGGAAGAGATCGAATTCTATTTCAAACTCGTCCACGGAAATTTTCAGAGTCGTGCTTCGGCTCAAAATCCTGGTGAGTGATGGTAAAATGCACGAGAAAGCCTCTTCTGGTAGCAGCAGAGAGGTTTCCGATCTAGAAACCACTATTTTCGACGAATACGCAGCGCTCATCACTTTTCCTCGCTCTGGAATCGGCCTCAGAACCGATTGCGGTGACTCTCTGACCTGAGCTTTAGCTCAAAATATTGTTTCGCATCCCTAGAATGTACCCCGAGTCATTGTAGATCGGCAGTATATTTATTCGTCACCTAGAACTCACCGTTTCTTGAATAATCTGCACTGTTCTGCAGCTTTTTCTTGACGAATATCGATCTGGAATTCTTCTACGGCAATTTCTAGACTTGAGATTGGGCTCAAAATTCTATTAAATGTTCTATGATCCCACTCGAGATGTTCCTGAGCTGGCAGCATATTGAATTCTGTGGTAAAATCGACCATTCTCGGATGACTGCCATTACTCAACAGACATTTTAGCCGCAAAATAGATCAGAATCGATCTCAAATCCTCCCTCAGCAATTTTCAGAACTGTGTTTCGGCTCAAAATTTTGTAAATTTACGGGAGGATGTGTTGAAACGGGTTCAGAGTAGGCAGTAGGATTAGATTCGACCCAGAATTCACTATTCCCGACTAATTATCAAGGCTCGTCAACTTTTCTCGGCTCAGAATCGACCTCAGAGCTGATTGCGTTGGATCCCGTACATGAGGATGAACTTAAAATACTGCTCCCCACTTTCAAAAAGTACCCCAAGTTATCACAGATCGGCAGTACACTCTTCTTCCACCTAGAAATAACGATTTATCTAATATTCTGCGCGGCCAGACAGCCTTTCGTGGACGAATATTGATCTCAAATCCCTCTGCGGCAATTCCCAGACCTGAGACTAGGCTAAAAATTATGTTTAATGCTCCAGAAATTCACCCAAAGTCTTCTCCATCTGGCAGCATATCGCATTCTGAGCTAAAATCGACCATCTCGAATGTCCCTTAAGATCTGAAGAGACAATCCCGCCACAAAATGAATCTGAACCGATCTCAAAATTCCCCGCAGCAATTCTTAGAGCTGTGCCCAGACTCAAAATTCTGAGAATCGTTGGAGGAATGTTTTGAAAAGAGTTGAGAGTTGACAGTAGAATCATTTTCGACTCAGAATCCAGTATAATCGACTAATTCGCAGCATTTATCACCTCTTCTCAGCTCAGAATCGACCTCAGACCTGATTGCGGTGATTCTCAGACTTGGGGTTGAGTTTAAAATACTGCCATCTACCTCTAGAAGGTACTCCTAGTGGTTGCGGATCGCCAGTAGAACTACTGACTCGCCACGCGTGAGTTTCATTCCGGCGAAATATCGATCTTCAACCCCATTTCGCGTTCAACGCCCCCCCCCCACCCCTGCCCCCTTTGTCTGAGACAAAATCAGATAAGCACATCTTCTAGCCCTGTCGATTACGAAGAGAATGCCGTTTGGCTCATCCCGATAGCTTGAAACAAATTTTGAAGCGATTTTTGGCCAGAGTTGGAATGTGACGACTATAGTGCGACGATTACACCAGAGATTGCCGAAATACTCGGAGAAGACCCGCGATATGCAGGCGCAGCCAAGCTGGTGGCGAACCTCACTTATGAAGGAGTTATCGCCCGCCTGGGCAAAGCGAGGTTCAATCTAGGTGTCACTCTTAACGCGACGAGAATCCGTTTGCTACGCTATGACCTCTTGACAATCGACCCTAACGAAAGTTTCGTGGGACCCCGCGGTCGATGGGCTCCCAAAGGAACCCAGTCCGCTCTCGCCAGCGGCTAGGCGAGCGATACAAGAGATAGATGGAGCTGAACTGGGTGACGACAAAGAACCGGAAGCAGAATTCGAGTACAAAATGTAGAACCCCGTGGTCGTTACGTCGTCAACTTGGGTCACCTAGAGTGCGAACGTGACAACCATGTCCAGCACTTCCGCGAGTGTGACTGTAACTAGCTCATACGGGTCAATTGCTACACCGGGTTACGTGATGCCCGTCGGATATCAGAATTTGATTGCCGCTGCCGAATCTTCCCTCCAAATGTGCCAGAACATGCCCTCCGCCGAATGGGCTAACGCGGCTCTGCCAAACACAACCGCGATGGAGGGCTGTGGCATTCCACCGTTCCTACCTCCGTTCATGCCACTGAATGGTACCTCCACAGCTTCGATACGAGGAGTAAGTGATTTGGAGACAGAACAAGACCAGAGGACGGCAGAGGGAAGAAGTGACGACAGCTCGGGTGACGACACTGAGTACATCCGCCGACAACGTGACCGGTTGCACGGCCTGCATGGTAGCCAGACCACCAACCAAGTGCTTTCGAACACGCAAGCTCCACCTATCATCCAGATGCCGGTAGGCGCCGGGATTCGGGAGACGTCGCACAGTGTGGCCAATAATTGGTATCACGACACAAATCAGCGCCACGCGAATACTCAACGGATCGATCTGATTCCAACGCGATTTCGTTCATTTTTTGAAGCTCTACAAGGTGCCTTTGCTACAATTTCGATGAGGATGATCTCTCACGGTCCAGGATCGAATGAGGGAGAACTGGAAAGTAGTGTTCAGCTTGATTCTGGGCTATGAAACACTTCAAAAACGCCTAAAAATGTTTTTCATGCATACCCGACACCCTAGATCATAACGGTCGATGGATCTGTACTGTACGGGTGTATGAGAAGTGGATCAGAGGTTGTAATTTCTCGTTCACTACGCACTCAATCGCACCAATATATTACCCATTCGCCCCCTTCTCATTCCCACTCCTCTCTCATTTGATCTTGGACCGCGAGAGATCTCCGAAACCAAATTTGTAGCGAAGGCATTTTCGTAGAAATCAAAAAAATGAAGAAAATCGCGTTAGAATCAGATCGATCCGTTGAATATTTGCGTGGCGCTGATTCGTGCCATGAATCCATTCCCTGGCCGCACTGTGCGTCGCAAGGAGCCTATGCTGACGCAACTCACCAGCGCACACGTTAAAATCACCGAGAACGGGTAAGAACTACACTGCCAATGCATAGCGAATCGGCGCAGCCAGGCCCTACGCAACAAGCTCCGATGCAGAAGCAAGCCCCGCCCGGAATCCGCCACTCACAGGTCAAAGACCAAAGCACCCGCCGTGACTGATTCTCGGGTTTGTCCAGCAGCGACAAATGGGAGATGGAGACACTGGTGTCGAGGAGGTCCCGTTCCAAGGGCAGAAGAGTAGTTTCGAAAGAGCAGAAGAAGTCGGAGCGCATTGTACAAGTGATCAAGACGTTTGCGAGCTGGAAGATTTCGTTCGATGGGGAATCGAAAGGCCGTAGAGATAAGGCTGAAGAGTTTCTAGCCTCCGTCAAAGAATGCATGGAAGCGATCGGCCTATCCGACGCGGAGGTCTTGGAAGCTATGCCGAGCATATTGACCGATCGAGCGCGCACATGGTATCGTACACACCGTACGGGAATCGCGACCTGGGGGGATTTCAAGCAAGCGTTTCGTAATCAATATGTCCTGTCACGTAGACCATCAGGATTTGATGGAAGAGTTAGTTTTTAATAGCTAATTCATTTAAAAACTAATTCCGGCCGAGCGAGGAATTAGTTCTTAATATCGTGATACGCAATTCAAGACCGGAAGTCCGCCGATATTTAGAAACTGAGGACGTAAGAACGCTGACGGAAATTCAATACTATGGCAAGAAGTTTGAGGAACAGTTGGAGTGGGACGCGCGATATATAGCTCCGCCATCGCAGGACAAATCCCGCATTCCGGGGGCAGCCTACCAAGGCTCGAGTAGCGCCCCAAAGAAATTGGCTGCCACCGAGTTGGAAGATGCCACCGAGCAGGTCGCTGGATTGACGATTGGGGATAAACCCGAAGCGAAGGCACCGGAGTCTAAGCCGCCGCCGGCCACCACCCCAGCGAACCCTGATAACGCCAATGGCGGCCAAAAAGGCAAGGTTAGGGGAAGGAGGGGAGGTGAGAAGAATGAGAATGGGACGGGTGCAGGTGGAGCAGCGGAGACCGCTGAAGTGACGACCAACGCCACCAAATCCACCAGCACTCCAGCGCCCACACCTTCCGCACCTCCGCAACTGACCTTACCAGCACCACAAGCGGGACTATAGGGCTATCCGTGGGGATATCCGCCCTACTCGTATTGGCAAATGCCAGGGGCGTCTGGAATGCCCAGAAATACGAGGACTGCGAGCGCTGAGAGTATGCAGAAACGTCAGGAACAGTTGACACGGGGGGCGTGCTTCAACTGCAGCAAAACTGGACATCTCTCGTGCGAGTGTTCAACCCGGCAACGTTATACTTGCCACGCTACGGGCCACGCTTTGCACGAATGTCCAAAAAGAAACGAGAAATGCCAAGGTTGCGACAAGGTTGGGTATTCAGTTAAGACATGCCCAGATTGTAAATGGGCGCTCAAGTACTCGGGATACGGGCCCGCGGGGGCCCAGGGGGGAACCCTTCTTGCTACCCAAAATTCGAAGTGAAGAGCGGATGCGATGAAGCACCAGTGATACTTGATGCAGATCCCCTCGCGGCCGAGGGGGAGGTCAATAGCGAGATTGGTGACTTATATCCATCTCGACTGGTAGTAAGCAACTGGACGACTAGCGACGACGATGAAGAAATATCTGACCTGTACGCCGAGGGAAATCATGCAACAAGTTTCGCCGAATCTGACTTGAATCCGCCTCCGCCAAGGGAATGACACGAAGTAGAGATAACTCCAGGGATGGGTGCCACACGCAAACACCCACTGACAACGAGAAGGAGCGACGCTGACGAGGTGGATAAAGGAGTGGATGGGTAAGATAGGGGACAACGTGAGACTGATCACCTCACCGACGTGCCTACAATCGACCTGAAAACGCCATGCCACGAAGAGGCAACGGTCGCCGACACACCAAGCCTAGAGGGAACTCGTACGGGGGACGCCCCATCTGACGTCATCAGGGCAAGAAAGAGAACTTGGAGTCAGGAAAAGATTGCAGATGGACCCGCCGCACAAGCCGCAACTCGTAACTTTGACGAGGTCATCTTGGGAGGAAAGTCATCCATGGCGTTGCAGGACCCTGAAGCGCAGGTATCCTTCGTCGGGCCGAAAATCGCAAAATTTTATGCGGAAAGTCTTATTCATAAGCGAAGCGTGTTGAGAGGAGCCGTGGGCAAGAACGTCACCCAAGCATTGGGACTGTTGAAGATGTATATAGAAATTGATGAACATTTCCGAACCATTGTGATGGAAGCGGTACACAACACGTCGTACGACATGGTCCTGGGAATGGACTTTATGAACGCGTGGAAAGCCGACTCTCAAAATGCCGATGGGCAGTGGAGAGTACTTCAAGGAGACTACCGAAATTTTGTAGGACGTCGAAGAGAAGAACCAGAAAACCGAATATACGCCGAGTGTTCGGGACTAGTAGTAGTAGAAGAGAGGAGTAAAGTCCACCTAGAAGAAGTGGTGCGAAACGACCGCCAAGGCAGCGGACAAAGTCGAGCGAACCAATCGTGGTGTTCACAGAATCGAACTAATCGATTTCACTCCTGTCCGCCATCACCCGTGACGCCACGCCTCTCTCCCAAAATGCTCGAGATTACTAGGGAGGAGGTCAAAGCCATGTACGGTCTCAAACGTATCCGCTCATGCCAAAAGGACACGTACCCCCTTCCCAAATGGACTCCATCTTGGATAAGTTGCGAAAGGCGGAGTACCTATCAAAAATAGACTCAAAAAGCGCGTACCATCATATTTCGGTAGCGGAGGAGTGCCAGGAGTATACCTGTTATAGCCTTCCGCGCGTTGGTTCCTGGTGCTGGTTCTTCATGCCCTTCGGGCTCTGTAACGCCCCCGCGACCTGGCAGCGCATGATCGACGAAATATTAGGTCCTGAGCTAGAGCCTCCTGTTTTTTCGTATCAAGGTGATACTATTATCGCGACAGACACGTATGAAGCCCATGAGAAATATCTGAAGATAGTGTTGGAGCGACTTGTGAATGCCGGACTCCAGGTACATCCGGAAAAATGTCAAATTTGCTGTGGTGAGGTGAATTATCTCGGCTTTATTCTGGACTCCGAAGGCCTCCGCCCGGATCCCGAAAAGGTAACGCCCGTACGGGAATTCCCTCCGCCAAGAAACCTGCGACAATTGCGATCGTTCCTGGGGATGGTGACGTGGTACTCGAGATTCATCGACCACGACACCGAGATAAAAGTACCGTTACTGTAGCTTCTCCGAAAAGATACACCATGGTCATGGAGTGAAGCCAAACAGGAAGCGTTCGACAAACTGAAACAGGCCTTGACGAGCGCGCCGGTGCTCGCTAGACCTGATTTTTCAAAAATGTTCGCCATACAGACCGATGCATCCGCATATAGCTTGGTAGCCGTGCTGACCCAAGATAGGGAAGACGGTGAGCACCCTATTGTCTACCTGAGCCACAGTCTTCCGCCAGCAGAGCGAAATTATACGGTCAGCGAGAGGGAGCCACTAGCGGTGGTCTGGGCCATCAAAAAGTTACGACCCTACATCGAAGGGTACCAGTTTCAAGTGATAACAGATCACAGTGCCTTGAAATGGCTCCAAAATCTGAGAGATCCGCCTGGTCGTCTCGCTCGCTGGGCACTCGAACTCCAGAATGGGGTTTTCGAGGTGATGCACCGGAGTGCGAAGCTTCATAAGGTGCCGGATTGCTCTTCGCGGATGAACGAGCCAGAGGACGCCAAAATCGGAGCAGTAGAAGCAGCAAATGAAACGACAGACGCCGTGGACCCGACGGTTACCGAAATCCAATGTTCCGCCGAGGACGCTTAGAAGGATTCCGAATACTTGAAGCTGGCCAAAAAGATTCGTGCGAATCCGGACCAGTTCAAGGATTGGAGGGAGGTGAATGGCTTGATATATCATCATAGCCATAGCACCTTTCTGGATCCAATCACATTTCCGGAAGAAAAGTGGAGACTTGTCCATAGGAGGTCCATAGGAGACGTGACGCCCTAGAGCAAGCTCATTGCCTCGCCTCGTCAGGTCACATGAACATAGAGAAAACGTATGATAGCTCGAAATCTCGTAGTCATCACTACTGGCAAAGCATGTATGCAGACGCGAGAACGTTCGTGAAAGAGTGTCAATTGTGCCAACAATACAAGATGCCACAAACAGGCCCGCTTGGCCACATGGGGAACGGAGTAGTCGAACGACCATGGTCCGTCATCTTCGACGATCTAATGGAATCTCCGCCAAGCAAGAAGGGTTTCAAGTACTTGCTGGTCATCCAGGACTTGTTCACACGCTGGGTGGAAGTAAAACCATTAAGACGCGCCGAGGGGAAGGCAGTAGCCACCGCGATTGAGGAATTGATCCTTTTCCGATGAGAGACGCCAATGTACTTCCTATCCGACAATGGTAGGAGTTCGACAACAAAATTGTGGACGCCATGTTGGAAGAACACGGAGTACCTCACATCAAGACGCCACCATATGGGCCGTCAGCCAACCCAACGGAACAATGATCTCTCAATTCGTGAAGAATGATCACCGCAATTGGGATGACCACATCCATGAGTTCCGTCATGCGATGAACACGGCCGTGCAATCCAGCACCAAAGTCTCGCCGGCGTTTCACAATTTTGGCCGTCATCCCACTCCGGTGAAAAGCCTACGTCGCAAACTGGAGAGTGAGAAATTGATTGAAAAAATGGGAACTCAAGATTGGATGGATAGAATGAAACGCCTAGACGCGTTGCGGGAACTAGTCGTCCGCCATAACGCTGAGAGTCAAGAAAAGCAAGCTGAAGCGTATAACAAGGGTAGGGAGGATTTCACGTTCAAAGTGGGAGATGTAGTGGGAAGGAAGACGCATTTCCTGTCTAACGCCGCGAATCGGTTCAACGCCAAGTTAGCTCCAAAATACGAGGGTCCGCTGACCATAGTTGAAGTAAGATCTTCGGTCGTTTAGATAATGGAGAGACCCACTGGCCAACGGACGGCCCCAACCCACATCTCCCACCTCAAACGTTGGATTCCTTCCCGAAAGACTGGCTAGATGCAAGAGTAGAAATTCCGCCATCCGCCTCAACATAGAGTAATGAAAAGTTTCTCTTTCGTTCTGCTTCCTTGCGGGTATGGCAGAAGATCCGCCCAGAGACCGTAGCTGCTCACCCTGCCCGGAGTAATTCTGGAGCATCGCGAGACCCGACGACCTTCTGGAGGCAACGACAGTCTGGAGGTCAAACTCCCAGGTACGTCGGGCTCGCCGGGCATCTCGTGAGCGGAGTGGGAGTCGTGGACCGCTGAGTCAGACAGTGGTCTGAGCGACGACAACTGCTCGCGAGACACTCCAGAATCTCGTCGAGCAGAACCAGCGCAGCCACAGCCCGCGCGGGAAGGGGGATGAGACAGCGGAAACAGCAGCACGCTCACTCCACGAGAAGACAGAGCGTCTCCCAGCATCGGTGGACCGTCGCGCCACCTAGGAGCGATTCCGCGCGCCCCGATGGTGGAGAGACCCTCGCGAGAAAGAAGACGCCGCGCTAGACCCGAGCCAGTGGGAGCTGAAGCTCCAACTCAGCATTGCTCACCGGCGGCAACCTCTCTCGCAGTGCTCACAGAGGAAGCGGAACCAACCCTGGACTCCGGCTTGGATCCAGTGGCGGACTCTGCTAGAGCTCAGTGGGAGTTGCAAGAATGGTTGGAGCCCAGGGGTGCTCCAACCCGGTAGGAAATGGACCCCGGACAGTAGGAGTGGGCACCATCTCCGCCATCTGTGCACCTCACCACGACTCCATCAAGACCAATACCCCGACCGATTCCTCCCACCACCCGTGGAAGAGCAGCTGAAGTTGCTGCACCCGATGAGTTCCGCAAACCCGCGCTCATCATCGCTCCACCAAACCTCCCGGCCTCGGAGCGTCACGAGCTGGAAACAGCCGTTGAGCTCCAGTTGCGGGACAATTGGGATCCTGAGCGAGGTTGGCAAGGATACCTTGACCAGAGGGACGAGGTGGCCCGAGTCCTCCGCCCGGACCATCCCGTCCAGTACCCCCAGCCTTACAGAGGCAAACGGACGAGGACCACGTCGGATTGGACACCAGAGGTTGCCCTGCAGATCCGCAGAGAACGGGTCCTAGCAAGAGACCATCGCCGCGCAATGGAACGCCAATATGAACGCTTGTCCGTCAGACCCCGGGAACCGGAGCACCCGCGCCACCAGGAGCAACAACAACGACGGCAAGAAGAGCCGATGTTGCATCACGACGACTCTTCCAAACGCCGTCAACGCAACCCCAATCGTCGAATGATCCTGGAGGATCATGTTGACTACCAGGCACCCGCGGAACGCGACTACTCTCCGCCTCCGGGACCCGCAACCTTGGCTCGAGCTCTATCGGTCCCCGCGGACCCATTGCAAGAGGAGATACACCGCCTCGCCGAGGAAGCTGCTCGGGTGGCAAGATTGGAGGACCAATCTCCCACGGCCACCGCAACTTCACCGACACCGGAGCGACAAAACCCCGCGCCCGAGAGAGACGTCACCCCGACATCAAGGCCCGGACCAGTACGTAGGGGCACGAGATTCCAGTGGCTGGAGCCATTACCCCTGGACGAGGACGACCCTCCGCCCCAAACCTGCTTCCCATGTTGGAAGCGGGGCCATCGATCAGCATTCTGCCCGGCTCCGAAACCGTGGTTCCACTGTTTCAATTGTGGTCGGCGCCGGGTAGCTGCTCACAACTGACCGCGCTGCGCCACGGCGTATACGTTGTGGGTGGCTCACCCCGCACACGAGGCGCGCTCTGGCCCGTCGGCAACGGTAACCCGCCCGCCACAAGAGCCAGGGATGTAGACCGCACCCATGGAGATCGACAGGGTTTGGGAACAGCTCACTCAATCCGCCGCTGTCTCCCAACCCCCCTCGAATCCACCACCATCCGCCACGACGAGGCGTCAGAACGAGCGAGGATCATCAAGGTCACCGACTCCATCACCACCCAGCCGCGCAACCAAGGACACCAGAGAGCCCGGGCGGTTCCTGCGCAGGCCACATGGGTTGCCACCCGCCTGGGACAACGAAGCCACGGGGACCACAACGCTGCCCCGGCTGTTCTCGGTGCTACCTCTCGAAGCACCAGCCGCAGAGCAACCCCGGGTGGGGTTGGTCTCCACATCAGCTCCGAACCCACCACCTGCAACAGTGGCACCGATACCAGCCCCAAGAGTAGCTCCGAGGACCACGTTGACCGCAGGCTCAGCCGCGCCACAGCCCAACATCGCTGCTGCAACCGTCAACAGATCGGCTTCCTCTAGCGTGACCATGCCAATTCCGGGTCTGGCACGGCCGATGGTGGCCATGACCTCTGCAAATCATGAAGAGTTCCGGGTGCTGGTCGCCGTGGCGGTTATCATGCCGCAGAGCGTGCAAGAACTAATGTATGCGGCCTTCTTTGACAAGATCCGCCGGGTTCAGTAGAGCCGAAGAGAATCCGCCAAGTGAGAGAAACTTTGATATCCTCGTTTTCCGAATACCCGAATCCAGATCCTAGTAGTTAGAGGACCCTGTCCCCTTCAATCTGAGAATTTGAGTTGATTTAGCCATTCATAGTGTTCCATTTGAGTTTACGATAGATCTGATTTTGATTCTTGATCGATTCAGCGATGTATGATGATTCCGCCGAGGTAGCGATGAGGGTGGATGTGCGTGAGACGAGACCACTCCGAATTCTTCTCACCAAGGAGGGTGAGGGGGAGGAGCCGGGGGTAATACAACGTGGGACGTTGCAGCACGTTCCGTGTCGTCCCACAGAAGCTCTCGTCGTCATCTCGGGCGAGGTAGATCGAGGTCTGATTTTTTGTGTGTTCTACTTTTCTGTTGAGGTGCCCGAGGTGACGAGGAGAAGACGACGACGGCGTTCAAGCAGGCTGATGGCTTCCGCCACCAGCGTGGTGGCAGCACCTTCCAGCCCATCAAGCCGGGCGGCGCAGTGCTTGCGCGGGCTAGAAGAAACCGCGCCGCGCGTCGCCGGCCGGCAATCCTTGGATGGCTGCCACCCTAAACAGACCTCCCTGTATGTCGGCACGTTAAAATTCGCCACGCGCGCATCAGGAGTCGACCCAGTGAGGGTCTAGTGTTCGCGCCGCGTGTGTGGTACAGTTTTGTGTGAGTGAACAAAGTATGAGTGCCTAGACATTGTGCCAGCATTTGCTGACACGTGGCCCCTCACACGACCACATCTCGCCCAAGGCACCCAGCCCTTGGAGGGTGACCCGGTCTGGGCTACACTGAGAAGCATGGATACTATACCGCACGATGTGATAGTACCTGTGACTATACGTATCGTAAAACCAGCCGGGACTACAACCTCATACGATACGTATAGTACGCCGCACTATATTGTAGCGTATCCCGAGCTTCCAAGATAGTAATAGTTACTATCTCGTGTCGCACAGTGGGGCCAGGGCATCTTTCTAGAGCTTAGCGCCACGCAAATTCTCAACTTATCGCCGTGTCCGGGATCGGACGGTATTCTGCTAACTGAGAGCAACATTCCTCGTTCCCGGACATGGCAATGAGTTGAGAATTCGCGTGGTGCTCAGCCCTAGAAAGATGCGCCGGCCCCACTGTGTGTCGTCGGAGACACGAGCCTTACAGTGAGTTTTATGATATTCAAGTTAGGAGTGATTTCGTTGTCGTGAGGGGAAATTTTTCTGACTGATCATAATTAACAACTTTGCGTTGTTGATCAAGTATATGCGAACTGTGAGCCATGATTTCGAATGATTTCATGTAAATTTTAGGTTGGTGTGATATATAAAAAAAGGGAGAATGTAGTTTAAATGAGCTATAGACTGAGATTTGTCTCAGAAATGTCAAATTCTGGAGACAATTATTTTCAAGAGACGTTTATAGGATAGTTCTTTCATAGCCAGGACCCTAGATGCTCTTCCTTGTTGATGTGATACGTCTTCGACACCAGCTGGAACTGTTGATCCATCAAGAAACATATCCTATGCTGCCTCTGAGCCATGGGAACGATACTTTAGACAGCATTACTTTGCAGCGCATATCATACTTTTGTATGTTTTTCTTCGCCATACAAACATTAATAGATTAATCTGCACCTGCACTGAATGTGACAGATGTGGAGCTTATGGATTCTTAATCTCTCAATTGAGATGCCTGTGGTGTTTGGGATAATACTCGGATATCTTGTGGACAATCAGTTTGACAGGAAATTCTTCTTCAATAGTAAGTAAAGGAGATGGATTTGGATAATCATGTCATCATATTTCGCACTCCTTGAATTTCAGTTGACATTTGTTTAAATTTCCCCAAATGTTCACGTTGGTATATCATTATTAGTATCTCTAAGCGTCATCAAAACTTTTCTTTGTGATTCTGCCCTACCAACTGATGATCACATTGATCTATAATGACCCTTTTATGTGATTGGAAGGAGCAGACCATGAATTGGATACTTGGGAGAGTCACATACTTTTGGATTGTTCAAAATTGTTATACCTCATATAACTGACTCATGAATGGAAATCACAGATCAAATAGAAATCTATCTAATTCTATATTTACATCATTCTCCAATGATCTCAGACATGGAGAATAGAAAGTTGAGCGGGGTACCAGTTTCCATCTCTATTTCAGGAATGACATGAGCCATACTTTGAGAGATCCCATTATAGAAGATCACTCTCGGATGGAAAGATGATGGCACCATGAATAAGTCATTCAATTATATACTGATATTATTCTTCAAAAAGTTGGAATAGGAGCTTTAACGAGGTGAAACAATTATTATTCAGGATTTAATAAGTTCAAGTTAATGGGAAAGAAAAAGCTTGTTGGCGCTTGAAAATATTGTCAACAAATGAACAAAGTAAGCATTCAAAAACATCCAAAGAAAAGCTATGTAAAACATGGGGGAAGCAAATTAGGATGGTCAGATCATTCAATTTTAAGTCCTTCCTTTACTGTTGAAGAAGAAAATTCCCCTAAGAATGATTATTACCAAAATATGCATACATAAATCTCAGTTATTTTGATAATGTAAGCTTAGAATCAAGCAGTATGAGAATTGTTCCATTTAGTCACAGATCAATCTGTGGATATTCCTAATATTCAAAGAGCACAAAAAGTGTGGCACGAACTTGCTCCACTACAAGCCAATGCTGCCTGAACTGGTGTTTCCATAGCTAAGAAACATGACAGGATAACTTTATCCATTGATAAATAATCCCAGCTGATCCTTCGAAGGTACAAACACCCACAAGAAAAAGAATCTTGGGTCCATGCGGAGTCACTCGGTTGACTGCGCAGGACCTATAACCTGCAAGCTGATTCCACCAAGTCATCACTTGGTTTCGTAAAAAAAACAAAATACTTTTTCTGCATCAGATCAAATTCTTGAAAGATGAAATATGCTAGTAAATGCCATTTTCAATCCTGAATGCTATGAAATCAAATAAGAAAAATGGGGACTCATTGCATGTCACAGCAGACGATTCGTAGCGCCATCCCCACTTCTCATACGCTTGACTGAACTTTCGGATAGTAACTATCACTATCTCGGTGAGTCGACGGTACGATTTGGAACGTTTGAGAGACTATTTCTCAGCGTTTTGAGGAGTGAGGACGATATACGGGATAGTTGAGACAACGATCAAAATATAGTCAGGAGTACGATTCATGGCTCTCAGTGTAGTAGAGAGAGAGAGAGAGATTGATTGATTGATTGATTGATTGATCAACACTTCATTTTGCCGTGGTCACGTTGGACCGTATGGCAACAGGAAAATACACAAACTTCACATATAAAAACTTGAATATAATTCAATTTTCATGCTATGGTAGAATTCAACTTACATATCGTCGCCCCCGAAGAAGAAAAACACCTCCCATTGTTCTCCCAATGCATTCTTAAATGGGGACGTGTTTTTTTTCGTCGGGGGCGACGATATAATATACAAAACTATGATAATATGACCTACAATAACAGCCGTCATAAGTGGTGCAATTACTTTTAGGGCATACGATTTGCAATTATCACACTCAGGAACAAAATATCACACATCCAGACTTCTTTGAACAGCTTTTCCATACAAATTTTCTTGAATGGCGACTTTGAATGCGTCAAATGGCACCTTCAAACGGATAGAGAGAGGGAGAGAGAGAGAGAGAGAGAGAGAGAGAGAGAGAGAGAGAGAGAGAGAGAGAGAGAGAGAGAGAGAGAGAGAGAGAGAGAGAGAGAGAGAGAGAGGGGCCCGAGCAGAATGGGCCTTGGAAGGAACAAGCGAGAAGGGCGAAGGAGAGCGGTAGATCGAACGATGCCGCCGGAAAGAAAGCGAAAATGAAGCCGAGAAGGGTGAAGCCCGAAGCCGCAATCGTTACGGCCAACGAAGGTGGGCTAACCTACGCAGACATGCTGCGCAGGATAAAAACGGATGACCTCGATGAAGAAGTGGGCTCTAAGGTCACGGGCATCCGATAGATCCAAGGAGGCCAAGTCCTTCTTGAACTCAAGAAGGGCACCGATGTCGCCGCCGTCAAGGCAGCCTTGGCAACAGTCGTCGGGCGAGAAGGAGCTGTCCACTGTCTAGCGAACAGTACGACCCTCGAGGTGCTCGGAGTCGACTACGATGTCGACATAATCAAAGTGCGGGATGACCTCGCGAAGGCCCTACCAGAGAAAGAAAAGAAATACTTCCTCTCCCGATCGAGATAGTCCAGATTCGCGTTATTCATCTAGAAGATTTAATTTGAATCTCAATCGATCAGGATTGGGAAAAGTTCTCAATCATTAATAACACGGTGATGGGGGTACATTATGTAATTCATTCACGATAATTGTATGAAGCTAGTCCAAGTGGCATGGTGACAATAATACCCGACATCATGATTGCACTTGAATTGCTACACACAGAAATGAGTACGGCTAGTCACGTATACATTTGATCTGATTCTTATGAGCTACGAGCGAAAGTGTAGATGAGAAAATTGTGTGAGAAAGAAGAGAGTAGTTCGCACTTTTCAATTCAGAAATGACTTCCTTATACATATGGAGATGTAATTTTCAAGATCACACGAATCCTAAGAGATGTCATGAAAGAATGCCACATCACAAATACGGTATTTCAGGATGAATTGTACAGTCAAATGCTCAGCATATGATTAGTTTTTTACAATGCCATTGTATACTATTGTATGGTCTTCTACTACGATGGCGACTTTCACAATGAAGCGAGTCTTGTGTTGCATGCATTGACATTCTCCGCAAAGATCCAATATTCATCAAATCACTGATGAACCCGTACGAGAACGAACCTCCATTGAGTAGTTATCTACTGTTTCTACAATCCAGATCCCGTCCAAGTATGAATATTCCTGAAATCTGTAATGATATATCTGTGCTGAGTATTCTAGAAATATTTGAAACTCCGATGGAGGTATCACTATTTGTGTATAAGATGGGAACTTACTCGATTAATTGTCTCTCTGATAAAGATGTCACAGATTGAGCAGAACTGAAATTAGCATAATCACGCTGTTACATTTCCACTTTGCAAATGAACGGCTCAACCGATGATATTCTCATGCAGTGTTGCAATCAGTTCGTTCGAGAAAGTGAGCACAAACTACGAATGGGGAAGATAGGGATCAATATTCTGTAAGAATGACGACCCTTTATGTGTTTCTTGTCAACTAACCTTGCCAAGTCTTTCATCATTGAGAACGACCTGGATATTTCTGAATTTTGATTGCATTAACAACATGCTCTCTATCTATCCATCAATTTTTGACAATATGCAGCCCTCTAATGTGTGGAATGTTGTGAAGAAACTATACGTTTGTTCTCAACTTTATTGTGACCAAAGCAATATCCAGGACTCACCAGCACACATATCTTCCGTGCACGCAGAATACTGAAAAACTGTGAAGGTTGAGTGACGAAACATTTTGATCGATGAGCGGGGTCTTAGGTACATCGAAATGTAAGTATCTTGAGATGATCTTTGACTTCTTCAATAATGTAATAAGTTTGGCACATTCATATAAGCGGTACCCTACGAATATCAATCTAAAGAAAATGTTTATTTTGTTTTTGGAAGAACTATGAATGATTTATAAGAACGAATGTATCCCTACTGAAAATTTTAACAGACGATCGTGCACACGATCGTACATACGAACGTGTGTGAGATCGTATACACGATCGTACACACGATCGTGCTCTCTAGTTTCAGTGACGCTTGTGCCCCGATCGTGAGAACGATCGTGCCACGATCGTGATAACGAGTAAGCATACGATCGTGCGTACGATCGTGCGTACGATCGTGCGTACGATCGTGCGTACGATCGTGTATGCATTCGTGACACGATGACTCGTGTCGACAAGGTCGGAGTGACACTCGGCCTGTCGCGCGAGATAGTGCGTACGATCACGCACACGATCGTGATAACGATCGGGCACGCGATCGTGACACGACGTCCCGTGGCAACAAGGTCGGAATGACACTCGGCCTGTCGCGCGGGGTCGTCCGTATGATCATGCATACGATTGGCCACACGATCGTGATAACGATCAGGCATGTGATCGCAAAAACGATCGTGACACGACGCATAGCGGGGCCAGGGCATCTTTTTAGGGCTCAGCCCCACGCAAATTCTCAACCTATTGCCGTGTCCGGGATCGGACGGTATTCTGATAACTGAGAGCAACATTCCTCGTTCCCGGACATGGCAATAAGTTGAGAATTTGTGTGGCGCTGAGCCCTAGAAAGATGCGCGGGCCCCACTGTGCGACGTCTCGTGGCGACGAGGTCAGCTCGACACTCAGCCTATCGCGTAAGTTCAAGCGTACAATCATGCATACGATCGGACACGAGATCGTGCATACGATCGTGATAACGATCGAGCATGCAATCGTATGTACGATTGGGTACACGATATTGATAACGATCGTGCGTACGATCGTTCGTACGATCGTGACATACCGTCTCGTAGCGATGAGGTCGACTAGACACTCGGCCTGTCGCGTGAGATCATGCGTACGATCACGCATACGATCGTCCACACGATCGTGATGACGATCGAGAGTGTGATCGTGAGATGACCTCTCGTAGCGACAAGGTCAGATCGACACTCGGCCTGTCGCGTGACATCGTGCGTACGATCATGCATACGATTGTACTCACGATCGAGCATACGATCGTGCATACGATCTAGCTCACGATCGCGGATACGATCGTGCATAGAGTCGATACATAGTCCGCCACATGGTAGCATTCCCCTCGTGACCTTGGGAGACCGAAGTTGTACCTGTGCTATACGATCGGGTACACGATAGGGGACGCGAACGGGCACACGATCGAACTATATTTCTATATCAATATCACTCCATCATCATGAGCTATAGTTGTTCTGCTCCAAATTAACACAGTTCATAGAAAATGCTGAGCATACATAAATGTGCATATCATAGCCTCATGAATATGCCTCTTGATACTAACTCATGCATGAAGAAGGCAGGTAACTGTTGATGTACTATTTATCTTATCACGTCTGGATTCTATTCCCTTGTTAATGTTTTGCTCTCATAAATAGATTCAAGGATATAGAGAACTGGAACACATGGATTGAGGTTTGCCATTGGTGCACAGGGTTCCCATCAAGTGTTGATGAGCATACATCACCCACAATGCGAATTCTCCAAGCTTGTATGTACAAGTGCTGATCAGCACTGTATGAAAGCTTCTTGCACCAATAGCAAACCACAGTGAATGTGTTTAAGATTCCTATGACATTGTTTATATGAATCAGAGCAGGGCATTAGCAAGAGAATGAGATCCATATATGGCAAAGATAAATAGTGCGTCATGAGCGACCTGCCTCTTATATGCATATGTTAGTATCAAGCGGCATATTCATGTGGCTGTAACATGTACATCCATGTAGGCTTAGCATGTTCTATCCACTGTTATAATCTCAAGCTGAATTACTAAAACTCATAATAATGAAGTGATTCAGCTCAAGATCCGAACAGTCCATAGGCAATGCTGAGCATACTTGAATGTGAATATTATAGCCACATAGATATGGCTCTCGATGTTAACATATGCATAGGGGAGGCAGGTCACCCATTATGTACTTTTTTTCCATCCTGTATGGATATCATCTCCTTGCTAACGATCTGCTTCCATATATATGTATATCCCAAGTATAAGGAATTTTGATGCAAGGACTGTGGTTTTCCATTAGTGAATGGAATTTTTATCAAGTGTTGATGAGCATACATCATTGGTAACCCTGATTCTCCTAGCTTGCATGTGCAAGTGCTGATCAGCACTCGATGGAAACTTCGTGCACCAATAGCAAACTACAGTGAATGCGTTCAAGATGCCTAGTCTTGGTTATATGGATCAGAACAGCACATTAGCAAGAGGATAAGATCCATGAATGACGTGGATGAATAGTACATCATGAATGACGTGCCTTCCCCATGCGTATGTTAGCATCAAGAGACATATTCATGTGGCTATGACAGGCGCATTCATGTATGCTTAGCATATTCCATGACTTATTCTCATCTTAAGCCGACTTACTATATAGCATCTGACGATGAACTGTCTCAGCCCAGAACTAGGACACTTCATAGAGAATGCTGAGGATGCATCAATGTGCATATTATAGCCACATAAGTATGCCTCTTGATACTAACTCATTGGTGCACGAAGTTTCCATCAAGTGCAGATTAGCACTTGCATATGCAAGCTTGGAGAATTAGGGTTGCCAGTGATGTGTGCTCATCAACACTTGATGAAAACTTCATGCACCAATAGAAAACGACAGTCCTTCCATCAAAATTCCCTATGTCTTGGGATATACATATGGAAGCAGAGCATTAGCGAGGGGATGGAATCCATACATGATGGAAATGAATAGTACATCATGGGTAAACTGCGTTTTCTATGCATATGTTGACATCGAGAGCCATATTCATGCGGCTATAATATTCACGATCAAGTATGCTCAGCATTTCCTATAAACTGTTCTGATCTTGAGCTGAATGACTTCATCATCATGAGTTGAAGTAATTCAGCTTGAGATTAGAACAGTTTATAGAACATGCTGAGCATACATGGATGTGCATGTCATAGGCACATGTATGTGCCTCTTGATACCAACATATGCAAAGAAGAGGCAGGTCGCTCATGATGTACTATTCATCTTTGTCATTCATGGATCTCATCCTCTTGCTAATACGCTCTGATACATATAATTGAGGGCATACGAATCCTGAACGCATTCACTGTGGTTTGCTATTGGTGCACAAGGTTCTCATCCAGTGCTGATCAGCACTTGTACATACAAGCTTGGGGAATTAGAGTTGTAAGTGATGTATGCTCATCAACACTTGATGAAAACTTTGTGCACCAACGGGAAACCTCAATCCATGTTCATTCCAATTCTCTATATCCTTAAATATATATATGAGAGCGAAGCATCAGCAAGAAAATAGAATCCATACGTGATAAAATAGATAGTACATCATATGTGACCTGCCTTTCTTATGCATGAGTTAGTATCAAGAGGCATATTCATGTGTCCATGATATGCACATTTATGTATGCTCAGCATTTTCTTCGAACTGTATGAACTTGAAGCTGGACTACCATAGCTCATGATAATATAGTGAAATTTATATAGTGATACAGCTCGATCGTGTGCCCGTTCGCGTCCCTGATCGTGTACCCGATCGTATGACAGGTACAACGTCGTTCTCCCCTCGCCACTAGGTGACGCCATGCCACGGTGGCGGACCATGTATCGACTCTATGCACGATCGTATCCGCGATCGTGAGTTTGATCTTATGCACGATCATATGCTCAATCGTGAGCACAATCGCATGCACGATCGTATGCATGATCGTACGCACAAAGTCATGCCACTGGCCGAGTGTCGATCCGACCTCGTTGCTGCGAGACGTTATGTCACGATCGTACACACGATCAATATCACGATCGTGTTGCCAATCGTATGCATGATCATACGCACGATCGCGCGACAGGCCGAGTGCCGATCCGACCTTGTCGCCACGAGACGTCGTGTCACGAACGCATACACGAACGTACGCACGATCGTTATCACGATCGCATGCCCGATCGTTATCACGATCATGTGCGCGATCGTGTGGCCGATCGTATGCATTATCGTACGCACGATCGTTATCACAATCGTTATCACGATCGCATGCCCGGTCGTTATCACGGTCGTGTGGCCGATCGTACGCATGCTTGTACGCACGATCTCGCGCGACAGGCCGAGTATCACTCCGACGTCGTTGCCACGAGTCGTCGTGCCACGATCGCATACACGATCTTACGCACGATCGTATACACGATCGCATGCTCACTCGTTATCACGATCGGGGCACGAGCGTTACCGAAACTAGAGAGCACGATCGTGCACACGATCGTGTGTACGATCGTGTATACGATCTCACACACGTTCGTATGTACGGTCATGTTTTAAAATTTTCAGTAAAGATATCATAAACATTTTGTTCGTCAATTATATATTCCATATGATTGTAATACAAGGACATAATCGTTACTTGAAATGCCACTCCTTTGAGAATGAATGTCGTAGTGATTAACGGCTAGGTTAGTGAACCCACAGATACAATGGGAGGGATATAGGAATCAGATAGTGGAACAGAATGATGTCAAGCTACGTCTCCTCGGAATATTAAAATATTTCGCAATTGGAGTGTGAACTTGGAATAACTCCACCGGAGAGAAGAAAATCCGAAGAATATTTTCCTTTCCCCGCTTATTCCCCTGCAACACAGATTGGTGTCTTGCGAATTGTCTTCGTGATCCTTACAGCTTGATTCTACGCTAACAAAACCTTGAGAGTTGATTGTTTGCTTCGGAATGACTTTTTTTTTGGGGGGGGGGGTCGTGCCAGAGAGAATCTCCCAAATGAATGGAAGATGATCAATATCATCATGAGCGGAGGAGGAAAGAAATAAGAGGGAAAATTGTTTTGCTGTCAAACATATTCCTGTGTGCATTTTTCAGCATCGTGATACTTTGTGGGCTCATTGTCTGCATCATTCAGAGCCGAATTCTACACAAACGGAATTTTGCAACTAGTCGATTCATCGTCGAATGGATTTTCAAAGAAAAAAATATTGCGCGAAAAAAAAACAATCAGAAAAAAAGACTTTTTTTTTAAAAAATTAATTTTTTACCGCCTGTCCGGGCGGCCGCCCTGCCGCCCGCACTTTTCAACAAAAATATCACGGCGGTAGGGCGCCCGTCTTGCCGCCCACCCGGGCGGCCGCGCATTTTCAGTGGGGCGATCCTGAGCGCGAGACGCCGCCAGTCCTGAAGTAATGCTCACGCGGTGCCGGGGCCGGATTGGTAAGTTGGTGGATCTCTCCCTTGTCCGATGGCCAGCGCCAAAGAGGAAGAGAGAGAGGGTTTGAATCCAGCCCGGGAACTTTGAGAAGTATAGGCCCGGCATAATCGCCCTCCCGGAACCTCTCTATTGCTACGTCGCAGCGTATTCCCCCTACAACCACCTAAAGAGAAAAAAAAGAGAGAGAGAGGAAGAGAGACAGAGAGAGAGAGAAATGCAGCAGCAGCAGAATCAGCAGCAACAGCACAGCAGTAGTGCAGCTAATCTCGAGTACACCCGGACGACGCCGACGGACGCGTTGAATCACCTTACGTCTCCTCCAGAGTGTATCCACCTTTATCGTAACCCCTCGGGCGGAGAGTCGTGTCCAGGGCCACCGGGTGGCCTATTCCCCAGCTCGCGACGCGGTGAGTCCTTCTTGTCCGCCGCTTCATCGCGTCGTCACCGTGTCCCTGCAACTCCCCGTGCTCCTATTCGTATGCACGTTTGTCCATATTAGGCCACGCGGGTCGTCGCAGCGTCCATTTCGAGTATTAATTCTGACTTCCGGAGACGAAGGCATGGAGAGTTGGAGAGGGACGGGCCCGCCAGCTGGGAAATAGCTCCCACCCCTCGCGAGTCAGCTCCGCCCACAATGTATATAGGTGATTCCGCCGCAACAGTGCAGTGAACAATTTCGAGTCAATGTAGATGGGTGTTTCCGCTGTGAAGTGAATTTTTGGTATTGTGATTTTCTTTGAATTTATGGACAAATGGACAGTTCGATGACAGTTTTCGACACAGATGGCGTTGTAAATAGGTTTATTGGCTTGCGTGCCTTGGAATGCGATTCCTGATAGCAATAAACACTAATTTTGTATTCTTGTAATTCGGAGAGTGATCATTGACTCCGATCTATACCAGTGTCCGTAGCATTCTCTTCGCGATTCTTCAGGTGTTCCCAATTTCCCCCTGCCGTCCCGCCCTTCGAGGCGCGGGGTACCTAGCCCTAACCTGATCCGTCCCAAAAACAAATGAGGTAACTGCAGGGTGGGTTAAGTTTTTCAGGTGGATGTTCCAGATTACCCCTGACCCATCTTTTCCCACGTCACACATTGTTCCATCTGGAACTCTCATGTGTACTCCATAGTCTAAGATATAGGGCAATATGAGCTACATCTGGGGCGATTCGCGTCAACTGTCCTAGCCTACTCTTTGGAGGGTAAAACGTGTACAATTTCAGCCATCTGTAGGGACCGTAGACCCCACGTAGGGAGGAGTTAATGACATCATCTCCGACATATCCTTGCCTCAGCTTTCCGATATCAGGGCTTGTTCTTCGGATTCGTGTCACAATAACCTCAAGAATTAACATTGAATTTTTGAAATAGCCATAACTCAGAATCACCCTTCGCTCAGGTTTTTTTGACAAATCCATACGGGAAATCAAGGAATTTCGCATCGAAACAGCTCTCGGAATAATAGAGGTGTCTCGATTTTCACGAAGAGTGGAGTAACGATGAAAGTACGAATAGTCTTCTACGTGCAATTTGCTTCTCGCAGGTATTCAGAGCCATTCAATTCAACGCAGGGAAGGAATCAACCCAGTCATCATTCTTTCCGATGAAGGACTCCGTTCTCACAATTTAGTTCCTCATAACCTCAAAGAACGGGAATCATACATCGAAAATGTTCGAACTCAAACTAACTCATTTTTTCTTCTTTCCGATGGCTTTATTCGGGAGAATGGACAATTATTGTTGAAATATAATCATTCAATGTTTGAATATCCCGCAATTCCCCGTCATGAGCATGCGCGTACTAGTTAGTAGTGTGACTAACCTTACTCGACTGAATAACAGTTCGTACTTCCTGCAATAGTCTGGAGCATGCACATGCAGCAATCATGTAGCACTAGTAATGTCTGTTAGTCAGAGTCTGTTTAAGCAATGTCCGAAGCAATGAAATATCTATGGGCAGTGTCAGATGATTTTATCATTCAAAGGTATGTCACAGATTGATGTATTACTTGTAGAGCCTGTGATATATGAGCAGGCTCATATATATGTAACATGCGGTCTGCAATATGAATCGTAGTGTAACTTTTGATTTGTATTGCAGGCGCCTTTCACATGACCATTCAATCCAATAGATGTATTTTATGCACTTGAGGATTCAATCCTTCACAAGAAACCCCAAATGCCAAATTGCCAGAACAAACCAGATTCGTTATCAATCATCAATGTGATTGATGATTTCGTGTGATTCATGGACTCTAGTGATAACATGGAGTCTAAATGACCCGGTTTGGACAATGCGTTCCTACAAGGTACCCCAGAAGATTGCGATGGGAACCAGACGATATTTTTCGAAAAAATTACACCGTAAGAGTGCCTCATCAGTGCGTTGGACATCAAGAATGCATTCAATTATGCGAACTGAGAGCGTGTCTACGAATCCCAGGCAGGTGAAGTACCCCCCTACCCACTGACCGTAACGAGGGACTACCAGCGAGACGGAACCCTCGTCCGAAATACTGACGAGGGACAAGAGGTTCGAGAGATGTTTACCGGGATCTGTCAGGAATCAGTCTCCGGTCCGTTTAATAGTCCAGCACGATATTCAGTACGAAAGCCTGCTGACTATTGAACTGCCAGAAGGAGTAATAATTGTGGCTCATGTGTACTCATAGTATGGGTAAAAAACGATGAACTCCTCCGTAGATGTGCAAGCGAGGCGCTGGCCCGAGTCTACAACTAGATGATCAATAGGCCTCCAAAGCTTACTGTCGAGAAGTTCGAAGCCATAATGGTCATGGGACGGAGGAAGTTTGACTTGCCCCGATTCTTCATCATAGGGCAGGAGTTTCCCCGCAAAATGGAGCACAAATACGTCGGTGGCCGGCTTGACGATGAGTGGTCGTTTCAGTCGCACGTTCAGGAAGCCGTCCAGAGGGCGTGCAGGATCAGTGCGGCGCTCCAGCAGCAGATATCAAACATCGGAGGACTCAAGGAAAAGAAGCGAACAGTACGCTCGCCTCTATGCATTTAGCACGTCCGCCATGCTCTACGGTGCACTCGTGTTGGTTGGAAGAGTAGAGGAGGCTATCATCGAGAAGAAGATGGGGCCCTTCCACCAGACAGTGGCCCTGAGAAGCATCCGTGCTCATCGCACAGGGTCAGGAGATGCAGTTCGCGTCCTAGCGTGGACTGCGCCTATCTGTTTGCTCGTTGCAGAGCGGGTGAAGATCTGGGACTGCAAAAAAGTGATCGAAGAAGAGATGGTGCCCATCCCAACGATGAAGAGGACCGACCGCGACCATAGAAAGGGAACCAGCCTCGAGCAGTGGCAAATCGAGTGGGCCTCGCCGTTTGTAGATGGTAGGTCGACATACCGGTTGATCCGTGACAGAGCCTAGTGGGTGAGACGTACCCATGGAGAGATGGTCTACTGGACAACGCAGATAATGAGTGACCACGGTTATTTCGGTTTCTACCTGACCCGGTTCAAGAAGAGGACGTCTCAAGCATGTCAGTCATGTGGCGAAAACTGGAATGATGCTGAACACGGCCTGTCTAAGTGCAACGACACCCGAAAAGAGCACGCCGAGTTTGATAAGTAGTTGGGTGCTCAACCAACACTTGAAAACTTTTCTCCGTACTTTCTGCGCAACCAGGAGATCTGGGAGGAGTCACTGGCTACATCAAGCTGATGATCCGAAAGGCGGTGGGAGACTGGGAATTGAGGCGCCTCGGAGCTGCCGAACTCAGTGAATCATCCGATCTCAACAGAAGAAGCCCATAACTCCCGGAGGAGCATAATAGCCTGGAGAGGAGAGGAAGGAATAAGAGGTAAGGAGAGCAGAGGAAGAAGATTGATTGATTGATTGATGGTCCTGTATTCGTCCGCAGACAAAAGTTGAAGATACATACATATCACATATGTCACATACATTAGTCTCATGAAAATGAATGAATTCTTCCCAGATAAATAATCAAGGATACTTGGTTCGGTCAAGGACAAGGTATATCACAGTTCGTGAATAGCCGTATCATACTAGATATAAAATGAGAATAGCACCGAGGGTGAATGCTTCATAGGTTACAGTACAATAAACGAATTATTAAGTCGACGAGGGCTCGGAAAATATATCACAGTCATATTCAAGTCTCATGGCGCGAAGCCACGTATCAACAACATTCCCCTCCAGTTGAAAGGAAGAGATTGAAATGAAGAAAGGAAAAGGAGAACAAAGGAGAAGCCCAGGTCGGCTAAAGATTGAAATGCTGCATCCTGCCCGCATCAATCCTCTGCGGAGGTTGCTCGAACGTGAATTCTTTGATTGCCTCCTTGAACAATGAGAATTTCTGAACCTGCCGTAGACCCGGGGGGAGGAAGTTACACAGGCGATCACATTGAACTTGAAACGATCTTCGTCCATATTCGAGTCTCATCCTGGGAACGTAGAGTTCTTGCTTTTTAGCGAGACCCCGTGTAAGGCGATCGCATTGGTACCTGGGAAACATTGCGGCCGAGTAGCCAGGTTCTCCGATATGCATGATCTTGTGCATGATAATGTCTACAAAGTACATCCGCCGCGAATCAGTACGCAACGAGTCCAATGTTTCCCTAAACGAAGTAACAGAGAAGAGCGAAGGAGGGAGAGAGAAGATCGGGGAGGAGATCAAAGGGGGGGGTGGACCAGACCTGCGAGTTGTGAGGAAAGAGACGCTCGAACCCGAGCTAGAGACGCCGCCGGTCCTAGAGTAACGTTCGAGCGGTTGCGGGACGGATTCGTAGTTTGATAGATCTCTCACCTGTCCAATCGCCGTCGCCAGCAGTGGAGGAAGAGAGAGCTCAACCGGTTCGGGTGGCCGTATCAATGCGGATTTCAGCTCCAGACAGATGGTGAGGTACTGGTTAGCCGTGTTTGGCTAACCACTGCTTCCCCTTGGTACGTCGCAGCGTATCCGCGCTACAACCTTGGGAAAGGGAAGAAAGAGAGGGAACAAGAGAATGAGAGCAAGTGCAAGCTAGAAGCGAACCCCCCCCCCACTTACTGGCCGTAACGAGCGATGACCTATGGAACAGAACCTCCGTCCACGACACTGACGAGGGACAAAAGTTTCGAGAGAAGTCCGCTGGGGTCCGGCAGAAATCAGTCTCCGGTCCGTTCAACTGGAACACCCATGATGACAGCCTGTTAACTACCGAACTGCCGGGAGGAGTGATAATTGTGGCTTCTGCGGACAACACGGGACTCATAGTATAGGCAGACAAAGAGAAACTCCTGGGTAGACGTGCGAATGAGGCGCTGGTTCGAGTCTGCTAGTGGCTAATCAGCTGGCTCCTAGAACCCACTGTCAAGTAGTGTGGAGCCGAAGTGGTCACGGGACGAAGAAAGATACAAATACAGCTATTGGTCGAATCTAAGCGAAAATCTCATAGCATATTTGAGGTATTCAGACCATACCACGGAGAGAACCACGAGGTTCGATTACTTTCGGGGTGGTTTTCGACGGTAAAACAGCACCTGAGCCAATGGAGTTGGTGCGTAAACCAGTGTTACTCTAAAAGGAATTATGCATCAGAAAGTTTCCTCCCCGGAGCTCGTGGATCAGACCAGACGAATCGTAGGAAAAACCTTTCATGACAAACTTGTAGGTTTTTCAACTATCTACAACATCCTGTTAGAATTTTTGTAATCGGACACATCTTGTTGAAATCACAGGTGATCCGCTGCGAGTGTTTTTTTGAAATTTTTGACATCGGTTATTGGCACGGAAAAATTCTTAGAAGGATTATTTGAATCCATGAATCGATGGGGTTTCATGAGATCCTGAATATACATCTCTCTGAATTTCTTCACGATAGAATGTTTCAAAGTTATCATCGATTCTGTAATACTATGCATGATCCATTAATCTTGGTGGGCACTGTACCAATCACGGTTGACCCAGCCCACGAGAGGCAAGTTTTTCCAATCTTTTTTGCATCAGTTCCTTCCATTGGAAGAATGGAACAGCTCACTTGGAATGGTGACCTAGATTCAAAAGCTTGTAGGCGAGAGGAATGGGGTGGAATGGTGTAGGATCATATGATCCTACACCAAGACCCCAGAATAGAACGTGTGCCACTTTTATTCGATCAAGTGTACGATGAGTTCCACGCCAAAGTGACCTACGGCGAGGGGTCAGCTCTCAGGCATCTTTTTAACCGTATTCATTCAATTCTATGGCCCAAAATAGGATTTTCCGACCACCTATGGGACCTTATGAAAACTTCAGCCCTCCGTTGCACGCATATCCTCAAAAGAGTGGGAATTCATCAAGTGAAAACCACGGTCGTATACACAGGTCTCACAACTCCCGTGGTGGGGGAGGATCTACTATTGAGGGGACGTAAGCTTCACTTCTTCGCCACTTCACGTCTCTACTCTTTCTCCGAGTCCGCACCGGGCGCGTGCGCGCGGGAGAGGGAATCGTCTGCTGCTCTCGCCGGCTTCGGCCGGCAGCGGTGACAGCACGGTCTTTGATACAGTTTTCACGTAACCTTGTTCTCGTGCGACATTATGACGAGCCCCGGTTTGATTGATTAGCGAAAACATCTATCAATCAATGCGGGGGCTCGTATGCTAATCTTTGGGTATCGCTAAACGCACGATAA
The DNA here is from genome assembly GCA_029851415.1 of Eretmocerus hayati. Lineage (NCBI taxonomy): Eukaryota > Metazoa > Arthropoda > Insecta > Hymenoptera > Aphelinidae > Eretmocerus > Eretmocerus hayati. The sequence continues at coordinate 71,893,069 of CM056744.1, read as the reverse complement.
TCTTGAGCCCCGACTGGGGCCAACAAGTTAAGTTGCAGTTTTGTGGTACAGATACGTACGAGAAGCCGTGGTCGAGTGGTGAGCGTGCACAGCCCATTTTTGCACGCTATCATCCGGGTTCAAATCCCGGTCGGGATAATTTTTTTTTTCCCCCCAATGCAGCTGACTAATGAGAGACCACCGAGCATCGGTACATCACTCTTTTCGGTTTTCTCAGAATACAGAATCTTTCATAGAATCCTGAAGTTTTCTTCAATCAATAAATCTACGTTAACAACTCATCTTCACTGAACTTGAGCCATTTTTCTTGACGAATCAGTGGAACACAATCCACTCGAAAGCGAAGAATTTTTCAAAATATTCATGAATCATAATTGTTTCTGCATGAACGAGACATCATAATCTTTACGTTTCACAATCCTGCCGACTTTCCAGAAATCTTCACAAGCTATTCATCCTAGTTTCATGAAGTTCTTGATCGGTAGTCATGGATTTTTCTGTGATTCTGGGTACATATTGTATACTCGCAAGTAGCGCGCCAATCTCGCGAAGATGACTTTCGTGACTCAAAAACTGTGTGTAAGTGTCTCTAACATTATCTTCTTCCATTGTATGAAATATGTACCCAAAATCACGGAAAGATCCATAATCATCGACTGAAAACTTGTGTCGATATTGAGGAAATTGACTGAAAGGTTTTTAGAGAGTCGGCAGAGCCGTGGAACGTGGAGATTATGATGTCTTGTTCCTCCAGAAACAATTTTGATCCATAAATGTTTCAAAAAATTCTTCGCTTTCGAGTGGACTAACCCTACTGAAAATTTGAACCTACGATCGTACGCACGATCGTACTCTTTAATTCCAGGGACGATCGAACGATGATTGTGTGTTCGATACTGTGCACGAGCGTATATACGATCTCACACGCGTTCGTACGTACGATCGCGCATACGATCGTCCACACGATCGTCATATGATGGCTTAAAAAAAACTAGATTGACCCGACACCCGGCCTGTTATACGAGATCGTGCACACGATCGTTCATACGATCGAGCATGTGATCTCACATACGATCGAACTCACGATCGTCTTATGTCAGCTCGAGAAAAACTAGGTCGGCCCGAAACCCGGTCTGCCATACGAGATCGTGTGTACGATCCTGTGCGCGAGCGTATATACGATTTCACACACGATCGTACGTACGATCGTATGCGTCATATGACGGCTCGAGAAAAACTGGGTCGGCCTGAAACCCGGCCTGCCATATTGGATCGTGCATACGATCGTCATAACGATTGTGCACACGATCGTGCATACAATCGAGCGTGCGATCGAACGAACGATCATGTGCGCGAGCGTATATACGATCTCACACACGATCGTATGCGTCATATGATGGCTCGAGAAAAACTAGGTCGGCCCGACACCCGGCCTGACATATGAGATCGTGCGTATGATCGTGATAACGATCGTGTGTACGATCCTGTGCGCAAGCGTATGTACGATCTCACACACGATCGTACACACGATCGTCATGTGATGGCTCGCAAAACGTTAGATCGGCCCGACACCCGGCCCGTCATACGAGATACAATTTCCAGGATGGTTGATCAATCGCCCTTGGACCTACAAGCTAAGGCGTGCACCTGAAAATCGTTGTGACAGCCGAAAAATCGAGTTTTCTCGCACAGAGTATCTTATATCGTGGGTCAAAAGCAAAATATGGACCTCAGAAGCATCCGAAAGTGTTGAGGACGAGTGAATTTTCGAGAATTTCCAGTGGAAGACCTCACTTGTCGAAAATCATGTCTCCTAAGACGTAAGATACTTCGTAATCACAAAGTCGCCCGAATCCTGAGATTCGCCCATATACGATCTCACACACGATCGTACGTACAATCGTATGCGTCATATGACGGCTCGAAAGATCGTGTGTACGATCCTGTGCGCAAGCGTATGTACGATCTCACACACGATCGTACACACGATCGTCATATGACGGCTCGAAAAGAGTTAGATCGGCCTGACACCCGGCCCGCCACATGAGATCGTGCATCCGATCGAGCGTGTGATCTCGCATACGATCGAACAAACGATCGTGATGACGAATCGTGGTGTCGAATATCATCAAAGTGGAAGAGAATTGACTGTCGCCACTGATAGAATCAAAGTGAAAGGGGAAGATAACAAGTTCCACAAGTATGTGCCAGAAGCTGATGACATTTTATCAAAGAAATCTATGTATGTTGATACAAGCTGCAGGGATCCTCAATGCCCAAGCAAAACACAGCATCAGCACAATCACCTTGCAACCATTTTGTGTTGCGAAGGTTAGTATGCATAAATGAAATTCAATAAAATTGATCAAATAACCCGCATCAATTCCCTTACATTTCTCATCTCTTAGCATTTCGAATTAGGTGGTAGTAATACCCTGATCAAATATACATACACACACACTTGTCGTAGTTCACATCAAGAAGGTTGAATCATTTTCTCGTGCAAATGACTATCTTTCGTCTAATCGTGAACAATTTGTTGTAAATTATTCATTCTCATCAATATAATCGATTCTTACATCTTGTTGATACTCTACAGATTCTGCAGAAGCTGTTTCAGCTATGCTGGCTGGTAAACGCTCGTAAGACCCTCCAAAGCAGCTATCACCAGGTTCCTCCTCACCAAATCCTGTTAACATGAGTTTGGAATCATACAATACTTCTTACTTCTCTGATCATTGTGGTATTTTCCATCATGATTGGATATTTTTCGTGCTCAGGTAAGTTTTAGAAAACTGCACAGTGCTTGTCAACAATATGCACTTAGCAAGGTTACTATTTTCATACATTTTAGATTTCCAGCTTCAGATTAGAACCATGCACAAAAGTTGCTTAGCATTCACCCTCAGGTTCATATTTCGATGAGGTTCTGTTTTTCAAATTTAGATTGGTTCAATTCACAGACGGTGCTTAACATATACAAATGAGATTATCATGACTTCATAAATATGCCTACACGATAGTTACCTAATATGAATTCCCTTGCTAGTACTCTGCTCTGATATGAGTAACCGAAAATAAAGAAAACTTGAGTGGATTTGATGTGGTACAATATTGCTGCCCAATGTTCCCTCATGTGTTGATAATTACACATCCCCCTTGACACAAATCCTCTAAAGTTGTATGTCCAAGTGTTGAAACTGTGTTAGGCTGTTAGCTCGCTAGAGGATGAAGGTGTAAATAACTAGGCCTTACATTCTTTGAACTTCTGAACAAGGAAAACCATTCTGCATGCTGGTTCTGTGAGGCTATCTCTAAATTCCTAATACTGATAAACCCATTGATAAATTATATTTTCTGGAATCAACGAGTTCGTTCAGGCTGCTTTCTCGATTACCGTTCGGTTGAACCCTCTTTTCGTCTGGAGTTTGCTTGTTCATAGAGACGGATGATGAGAATGGGAGTGATTCCCGATTTTAATCCACCATCCGACTTGTTCTATTGATATGAGATTCGACTGCCATATGTACAAATGAAGATGTTTGCTTGAGAGATTCATGGATTCTCATCAGTTCATCTACTAGGTGTACTGTAGCATGATTTGGTCACCTTGTGCATCGAATCACACTAAGACGAGACAACTCTTTATTCTTCTCACTATCTACGGAGTTTCTATTTCTCAGCGGAATACATTAAACACGCGAACGTATGCACGATCTCATATGGCAGGCCAGGGGTTGGGCCGACCTAGTTTTTTTCAAACCGTCATATGACGATCGTATGCGAGATCGCATGCACGAATGTGTGGATGATCGTTGTCACGATCGTATGCACGATCTCATATGGCAGGCTGGGTTGCGGGCCGAACTAGTTTTTCTCGAGCCGTCATATAACGATCGTGTGTACGATCGTATGCGCGATCGTCATCACGATCATTTGTTTGATCGTATGCGAGATCGCACGCTCGTCGTATACACGATCGGTATCACGATCGTATGCACGATCGCATATGGCAGGCCGGGTGTCGGGCCGACCTAGTTTATTTCGAGCCGTCATATGACGATCGTGTGTGAGCTCGCATATACGCTTGCGCACAGGATCGTACACTCGATCGTTATCACGATCGTATGCACGATCCTATATGGCAGACCGGGTTTCGGGCCGACCTAGTTTTTCTCGAGCCATCCTATGACGATCGTGTGTACGATCGTATGCGCGATCGTCATCACGATCGTTCGTTCGATCGTATGCGAGATGTCGGGCCGATCTAGCTTTTTTTGAGCCGTCATACCACGATCGTATGTACGATCGTACGGGCGATCGTACGTACGATCGTGTGTGAGATCGTATATACGCTCGCGCACAGGATCGTACACACGATCGTGGCTCGATCGTCCCTGAAACTAAAGAGTGCGATCGTGCGTATGATCGTATGTTTCAATTTTCAGAAAGGCTGTATTCCAACTCATCTGTTAAGGAAAATGGCTCAAGTTTAGTGAAGATGAGTTGTTGAGGTAGATTCATTGATTGAAGAAAACGTCAGGATTCTAAGGAAGATTCTGTATCCTGAGAAAACCGAAAAGAGTGATTTACCGATGCTCGGTGGTCTCTCATTAGTCAGCCGCAATGGGAGGAGGAAAGGAAATTTTCCGGACCGGGATTCCAACCCGGATGATAGCGTGCAAAAAGAGGCTAGGCACGCTAACCACTCGACCACGGCTACTCGTACGTTTCCGCACCATAAAACTGCAACTAAACTTGTTGGCCCCAGTCGGGGCTCAAAATTATCGTGCGTTCAGCGATAACCAGAGATTAGCATACGAGCCCCCGCATTGATTGATAGATGTTTTTGCTAATCAATCAAACCGAGGCTCGTCATAATGTCGCACGAGAACAAGGTTACGCGACATCCGTAGTTCGCCCGAGCTGTCGCCGCTGGAGCCGTCGAGAGCACCTAGCAGACGATTCCCTCTCCCGCGCGCACGTGCCCGGCGTGGACTGAAAGAATAAGTAGAGACGCGTAGTGGCAACGGATCGAAACTTTACGGCTTCAATTATGGACCTTCCCCCACCACGGGAGTTGAAGGACCTGTGTATACGACCGTGGTGAAAACCGACACTTTCTCATCCACTAAAATGATGATATCTTGAGTTTTTCGACAGATTCAATCCTGCAGTTTGCGGCATCTGAGAGGGCGTTCTAGGACCTATTAGAATTATTGTTGCAAAGTGGATTTTCATAAGAAAGTTGATGCTAGGGCAATAACGGGATACTGGACTGCTGTGGGTCCGGTGAACTCATGGTGAAGGCGCGAAGTAATAATTATTAATATTTATTACTCAAAATGTGAGGCGGTGGATTTGTGTGCGCAGTAGCCACCGGTCGACGGTAAAACTGACAATGATGAACGGAAATGGTGAGCTCTCGATGGTCACCGAGCTCCGCTTGGCGTTAGAAAGAACTGATAATTATGAATCATACAATCATAAAGGTATTGATATCGATATTGATATTGATGTCCTCTATTTGTCCGAAGACAAACGAGTCATTACATATGGCAACATATGTCCGTTATAGATTCATGGGTATATATATATATAAATAATGAATATATTCTTCAATATACCTCATCCCTTCTAGATGAGATGCGAACGATACGGGTGATTAATAATAGGCTAATTACCCTATCGCGTTATCGCTCAATTAATTACTAGCGTAATGCCTCGCGTTGCTCGGCTTGTAAATGTTTCCGATAGGCGTATTAGTTTTCCAAAACGCTCTTCCAAATCAAATGAGAGTACGTTTTTCAAAAATTTTATATATTTAGTTAAGCGGCGGTTTCTCACATGGGTCTGAACTCATAAAGACCATGAAAGTTATCATCATATAACTCGATATGTGAAAATGGTACAGAACATATTTTCATTTGATTTAAAAGAGCATTTTGGTGAACTGATACGCTTCTCGGGGACTTTTACAGGCCGAGCAATGCGAAACATAACGCTAGTGTTTAATTATAAAAATACGGAAGTTTTCTATCGGAAATTCAGAAATATGATGTTGTAAAATATCGTTATGCTCAAATAAAGTGATTTCTAGTAGGCCAAAGAGATGTACATCGATTTGACGTGAATTAATTACTCAGTTGGTTACAGGGATAAAAATACAAGTGACACTCAAAATTTTCATTCTGGGCCTTACTTCGCACTAAGATCAATATCACCAATGTCACCTGCTTGAGCCCATCGCGGATACACGTACTCTTTGAAGTTTAGCGAGTGTAAGAACAGTCGACGCAGAAAGAGGTGAGCTGCACAATATCATCGTGGACATTCACATCTGAAGAAAACATCGTAAGCGCAAATAATTCCATCAATAATTTGATTACTCGTTTTTCTGAAATCGATAGAATTGTGGGAACAGGGAAGTCGAAGGTGTTCAAATGATTCGAATAGAATAGGAAAACAGAATTTTCTCCGAGCCTTCAGAAAAAAAGAAAATGTAAGAGATGAAATTTTTCCGGGCTTCGACAAAACAAATATATAAAAATGAAAATTGAAAAATTTCTCGGGATTTTAAAAAAACAAAAATATAAAAAATTATTTTATTTTTCAAAATATTTTTCCGGAAATTATCGAAATTTCCCACCGTGAAGCACATCCTGAACTTGCCTTCATTCTTCTTAGTCTCACTTAGAGGAACGCTCAAACATACGCGCTCTCTACCAGAGCCACAGTCGTCTCCTCGCTGCCTTCAAAAACACATACGCGCGCGAGAAGCATCAAACAACGTGACACCAGAAAAGGAAAGGGAATTCTTAGTGATGCGCGCTCTCTCAACAGCCCGCAGTCATCTTCTCAAGCCCGTCGCGAACACACGTGCTCATAGAAGTTGAGCGAGTATAAAAACAGTTGACACATAATGAGGTGAGCTTGCAGAATATTATCGTTGACATCGACATCTAGGAAAAACATCGTACGGGTAGGTAATTCCATGGATAATTTGATTAATTGTTATTCCTGAAATCAATATAGAACGAAAATATATTGGATAGAAATCCGGAATTTTTTCCGGACCCTCAATAAAAAGAAAATGTGGAGAATGAAAATTCAAAATTTTTTTGGAAATTGAATGAAAATTTTTTCCGGGGCTTCGACAAAACAAATATATAAAAAATGAAAATTTGAGAATTTTTCGGGACTTTGAAAAAACGAAAATATAAAAAATTGTTTTTTCGCAATTTTCCGATGTTTGAGTGCCTACAAATCTGCGAAAAATAACTTTCGCGCCTCGCACACGAGGTTCCCCGCTTCCGAGCGATCATTTCAACCCTCGCCTCCGGCTCGGGTCGAAAACCGATCGCTCAAAAGCGAGCTACAACCTCATGAACTCGGTGCGAAATATACTATTTTTTTTCAAAAAATATTTCCAAAAATTTTCGAAATTTCCCACTCTGAGGCACATGCTGAACTTGCTTTAATTCTTATCAGTTTCAGTTAGAGAAACGCTCAGGCGTTGGCGCTCTCTACTGAAGCCGCATTCTCCCCCTCCCCGCCTTCACAGACACAGACACGCGTCGAGAGGCATCACGACACCAGAAGAGGAGAGGGGATACTTAGTATCGCGCGCTCTCTCAACAGTTCGCAGTCTTCTTCTTGTGCCCAGCGCAAACACGCGTTTTCTATGGGGTCGAGCAGGTATGACAAAAGTCGACGCGGAACAGAGTCAGCTTACAAGATGGCATCGAAGAGATCAACATACATAGAGGACATCATGAAGGTAAGTGATTTCAACCTAAATCTCGAAATCCATTCTTTCCGAAATCATTAAAACTAAGGAAACGATAACGTCGAGAATTCCAATAGTTCAAATTATCTGAATGTATGTAACATGGGGTTGGAAATTTTTTCCGGGGCTTCGACAAAACAAATATATAAAAAATAAGAATTCGAAAATTTTTCGGGACTTTGAAAAAACAAAAATAAAAAAAATCATTTTTTTTTTCAAAAAATTTCCCCAAAAATTTCCAAAATTTCCCACTCTGAGGCATATGCTGAACTTGCCTCAATTCTTTTCAGTTTCACTTAGAGAAACGCTCAGGCATTCGCGCTCTCTACTGAAGCCGCATTCTCCCCCTCCCCGCCTTCACAGACACAGACACGTGCCGAGAAGCATCACGACACCAGAAGAGGAGAGGGGATACTTACAAGGAGAGGTCATGGTCTGTGGGTTGTGAATTCGGCTGAAACTCTGGGAATCGTCTCCTTTTGGCACCAAAAGATGATATCCAAAACCGCTAACTTGAATGCTAAAACGTTTCAGAGCTATGGTCAATCACATTAGCATTGTTAGTATACCTATATATATTAACTTTCAACATGGGCCTATATGGGCAACGCTAATGTCATAAGCTGTAGCTCTAAAACGTTTCAGCATTCAAGTAAGCGGTTTCGGATATCATCTTTTGGTGCCAAAATGAGACGATTCCCAGAGTTTCAACCGGATCCACGACCCACAGACCATGACCTCTCCTTGTTAGTATCGCGCGCTCTCTCAACAGTTCGCAGTCTTCTTCTTGTGCCCAGCGCAAACACGCGTATTCTATGGGGTCGAGCAGGTATGACAAAAGTCGACGCGGAACAGAGTCAGCTTGCAAGATGACATCGAAAAGATCAACATACATAGAGGACATCATGAAGGTGAGTAATTTCAACCTAAATTTTGAAATTCACTTTTTCCAAAATTGTTAAAATTCAGAAAACGTTATCGTCAAAAAATTCAATAGTTCAAATGATTTGAATATATGATACATGAAATTTGAAATTCTTTTCCGAGGTTTCGACAAAACGAATATATAAAAAATGAATATTCGAAAATTTTTCGGGACTTTGAGAAAACAAAAATATAAAAAGGTGTTTTTTTTTTCAAAAAATTTTCCCAAAGATTTCCAAAATTTCCCACTCTGAGGCACATTCTGAACTTGCCTCGATTCTTATCAGTTTCAGTTAGAGAAACGCCCAGGCATTCGCGCTCTCTACTAAAGCCGCATTCTCCCCCTCCCCGCCCTCACAGACACAGACGCGCGCCGATCATGTCATGACACCAGAAGGGGAGAGGGGATACTGAATGATGCGCGCTCTCTCAACGGCCCGCAGTCATCCTCTGGAACCCGTCGCGAACACACGTACTCTATGCGGTTGGGCAATCATAAGAAGAGTCAACGGAAAATGAGGTGAACTTGCAAAATATCATCGTGGACACACAACATTTATAGAATGGCTGAAGGGTGAGTAATTCGATCATTCATTCAATTACTTGTTTTTCCTTGAATCGTTAGAGTTACGAGAACATAAACGCCGAGAGTCTTGATGATCTAAATAGATGAAAGATACAATGAAAAAATTTCAAGATTCCGTCCGGGACTTTGAACACAAAGATATGAAATATAAAAATTAGAAATATAAAAATTGATTTTTTTTGAAAATTTTCCCCGAAAATTTCCGAAATTTCCCACCATGAGACAATTCCTGAACTTGCTTCCATTCTCATCAGTTTCAGTGGAAGAGACGCTCAGATATACCCGCTCCTTATCGGAGCCGCAATCTTCCCCTCGCTGCCCTCGCAGACACACACGCATCGAGAAGCGACAACGTCACACCGAAAAAGAGTGGGGATACTTAATGATGCGCGCTGTCTCAACGGCCCTCAGTCATCATCGGAGCCCGTCGCGATCACACGTACTCTATCAAGGGGGGCAATCATAAGAAGAGTCGAATAAAATGGAATACACTTGCAGAATACCATCGTGGACATCAACATTCATAGAACGTCTAGAAGGTGAGTAATTGCATCATTAATTCAATCACACGTTCTTCCTCAAATCGTTGAAGTTGTAATATCGTGAACGTCGACAATTTTGATGATCTGAATAGATTAAAGATTTAATCGAAACATTCCAAGATTTTGTCCGGGGCTTCGAAAACAAAGAGATAAGAAATAAAAAGTTGGAAATTTTTACGGGATTTTGAAAAAATGAAAATATAAAAAATCGATTTTTTTTCGAAAAATTTTCCCGAAAATTTTCGGAATTTTCCACTCTGAGACACATCATGAGCTTGAGTTCATTCTCATTAGTTTCAGCGGAAGAGACGCTCAAACATAGGCGCTCTCGACCGAAGCCGCAGTTTTCCCCTAAATAGCCTCACAGACACACGCATCGAGAAACGACAACGTCACACCGAAAAAGAGCGGGGATACTTAATGATGCGCGCTCTCTCAACGACCCTCAGTCATCCTCTGGAGCCCGTCGCGATCACACGTACTCTATGAAGGTGGGCAATCTTAAGAAGAGTCGAATAAAATGGAATGAGCTTGCAGAATATCATCGTGGACATCAACATCTATAGAACGTCCGAAGGGTGAGTAATTCTATCATTTATTTAATTACTCGTTCTTCCTTGAATCATTAGAGTTATGAAAACATAAACGTCAAGAATTTTTAGTGATTTAAATAGATTGAAGATATACTGAAAAAATTTTAAGATTTTGTCCGAAGCTTCGAAAACAAAGATACAAAAAATAAAAATTCGAAATTTTTACGGGATTCTGAAAAAACAAAAATAAAAAAAATTATTTTTTTTTTCAAAAAATTTTCCCAAAAATTTCCAAAATTTCCCACTCTGAGGCATATGCTGAACTTGCCTTAATTCTTATCAATTCAGTTAGAGAAACGCTCAGGCATTCGCGCTCTCTACTGAAGCCGCATTCCCCCCCTCCCCGCCGCCACAGACACAGACGTGCGCTGATCATGTCATGACACCAGAAGAGGAGAGGGGATACTGAGTGATGCGCGCTCTCTCAACGGCCCGCAGTCATCCTCTGGAACCCGTCGCGAACACACGTACTCTATGCGGTTGGGCAATCATAAGAAGAGTCAACGAAAAATGAGGTGAGCTTGCAGAATATCATCGTTGACACACAACATTTATAGAATGGCTGAAGGGTGAGTAATTCGATCATTAATTCAATTACTCGTTTTTCCTCGAATAGTTAGGGCTTCGAAAGCGAAAATGAAAGAAATAGAAATTCGAAATTTTTACGGGATTTAAAAAAAACGAAAATATAAAAAATTGTTTTTTTTTCGGGAAACGTTCCCAAAAATTTGCGAAATTTTCCACTCTGAGAAAATTCCTGAACTTGCCTTTATTCTAATCAGTTCCAGTGGAAAAGACGCATAAGCATACGTGCTCTCTCCCGGAGCCGCAGTTCTCTCCTCGCTGCCTGCACAGACACACATAGGCGACGAGTAAGATCAAACAACATGTCAACAGAGAAATAGAAGACAATTGGTGATACGCGCTCTCTCAGCAGCCCACAGTATAGCCCTTTATACGGTCACGAACATTCGTACGCCAAAGAGGAAATCAAGTCCAAGAAAATCCTATGTAGATTTATAAGAAATACTTATAAAATACCATCATGAACATTGACCTCCACTACACAATAATGGAAAGGTGAGTAATATCTATCAAAACATTATTTCCCATGTTCTCTAAAATTGATAATAGAACCGAACATCAAAATACAAACCTTTTCCGAAATTTTATAAAATCATGTACATGATAAATAAAAATTCAATTTTTTTCCGAAATAAAATCGAGGAGTGAATTAGATTTCCATAGCCCCAATCGAAACTGATGAGTTACCACCAAAGACAGAATTTCCGGGCTCTACGATTCCAATTATTAAGTTTTTCCACAATAGAGATATCTTGCAAAATCACAAAATTCAGTCGAATTGACAACTCATCCATTAAATTGACCCCAATGGGGAGTTCAGTTTCATACCAAGGTCTATCATCCCACAGGCATCCAGATATCAAATGTGAGAATCACTCAGTGGAGGATTTACAAAAAGTTTTCAACTCAACGTGTTACAACCGTTCCAGAAAGATTGACAAAATCAAAACTACAGTAAGATGACATGGATCCAAGCACAAGAGAATGATAAAGATCACATAAAACAAGGGAATCCATAACACCTCTGGAATCGAATCAACTTCCGAAGACATCAAATGTGAGTTTCATGTATCAACCCGTGTCACTCCTTATTCTAAAATATGTATACAATTTTAATTAGATATAGCTCTATGGAAATTTTTCGAATATCATGATTCTATGAAATCGTCGTCAGAACATTAGATTCATTAGTTTTTCAGAGAACGTAAACACATAATAGCCTTTACTTCTTCACTAAATTGGTATGCATGGTATCTCACAGATGTATCCTTGATCATACAATTTAATTTGAGGCTAATTTTAATTACGAATAAAATCAAATCATCTTCGTCACACATCTCAACAAATGATTCCCAACAATACACATCTCTTACATATCCAAGTGCAATCGAATACATTTACAAGTTGTAACAGGACTGTATGATGCCATGGCTCACCTAGAGATCGAGACTATCATCTCTGAGATCGACATACTACAATCTCCTGTTGCCAAGCTGCTGTAAATGTAGGGTATTCTTCCAAAAAAACAACACAACACACTTACACCACTCTTCGGAAACATGTTGTTGGATTTCCTCTGATCTGAGCGCCGCTTTGGTCCCGACACTGGTAAACCAAATCGACGGGTCAGTCTCATCTGATCATTTCTCCTTCAACCTCTGTGACGGAGAGTTACATTTACACTGAAACGATATACACGGACCGATTCACACTCAATTCCACTCCATATCACACAACGAAGATGATAGATCGATATTTCTGTTCATTTCAATAAAATCTTCCGCAAATATCACCAGTGGTTATAAAAATATAGATCAAGGTATTGTTAAAATTAGTGCGTTCCTAGAATCGTATATCAAATATCCATAATTTCATTTATATATTCGTTTGTTATCGAATATGATTGAGGATTATCATTGATCAATGTAGTGACTCCCATATACGTTTCTCAATATTCAATCTTTTGTTATGACAATTCTCATTCAATGTGTACGATGACTCAATTTTATCAACAAAACTGCAACATACGCCTCCCATACGATTGAATATCATTACTCCCTCTATTATAAGTCATCAGGATGTAAGCCTATAATTGTAATAATGTATGATGAAACTTTTGTTTAGAATATCGCGTTCCATACTCTATATGTAAATATGTTCAATATGGATTGTATCAATATCTGAATCTCCTGAAACTCGATAAATGAAATCAAATGGTTGGGGAAATTGCCCCAACCATCCCCGTGTCGATTCATTTACTATAGAATCAGCATTCGAAAGAAGTACAACTCATTGAGCGATATTTTCGTACAATCTTCAATTGTACATTCTTTCAATCTCGAGTTAAAACATATGCTATTTATTATGAAATTCATACGAATTTTCAAAAAGAGCATAACTGACTTTTTTAATACATTGAAGAATTTTGAGTACTGATTCCAGCTCATCTTGAATCAATTTCAAATCATTGAGAGAAACATATATGAATCCACTATCACTTAACAAGATGAAATCATCGTCCCAATTTCATCGAAGAGTAAATGCATTCAGGTAACCTTCATTAACAGGATCCAATTCAAAACTTTGCTGATTACATATCGATTCAACTCATTCTCGTCATACTTACTCAAAACTACCACACCACAATTTTACGAGTTGCAACAGCACATAATGTCTTGGCTCATAAGGGAGTTGGGTTTCTCATTCCCGAGTGCGACAGAGTGTGACTCCCTGTTGCCCAGCTATTGTAAAACAACAACACAATACTAACGCGACTCTTCGGAAGCATGTTGCTGGATTTCCTCTGATCTGAGCGCCGCTTTGGTCCCGACACTGGTAAACCAAATCGACGGGTCAGTCTCATCGGATCATGTCTCCTTCAACCTCTGTGATGAAGAGTTACAATTTTACTCTGAACATAAAACACTCCCCAGTTTCAACTCAATTCCACATCATAAACACAAATCGAGGATGATGGATATCGAAGTCATTTCATCGAATCGAAGACTCCTCAAAAATTCGAATCTTGCGACGTAAATGCTCAATATGAGAACAAAGAACTTTCCTGATGAATGAATTCCCAATAATTAATCTTAATGACCGCGTAGCAAAAACCATCACAATGCATCAATTCAATTCTTCCCTCACGATTGCATCAAGCGAGTGATATTGGATTCATTCACAAAAGTCATTTCTAATACTCTATACGATACCGTTCCTCAATGTCAATTATCTATCCCTAAATCTCATGAAAATTACTTAAATCATAAACTGGTCCAGAGAATTCTCTCAACCACTCCCCAATATAAAATGACGCCCTCTAATGTAAGCATACAATCTTTAATTGAACATTCTTTCAATCTCAAGTCAGGAAATATTCTAATCATCATTAGATTTCTACAAATTTCCAGAAAGGGCATAACTGAATTTTTGAATAGATTGGGAAATTTTAATAACCGATTCCAGCTCAAATTGAATCAAATTACGAATCATTTGGAAAAATAAATATGAATCCACTATCACTTGACAAAATAAAGTCATTGTCCCAATTTCATCAAAAAGTAAATACATTCACGTGATTTTTATCAACAGGATCCAATTCAAAGCTTTTCTGATGAGAAATATATTCAACTTATCCTCGTCATACTCATTCGAAAATACCACACCACACTTTTACGAGTTGCAACAGCACATGATGCCTTGGCTCATATGGGAGTTGGGTTTCTCATTCCCGAGTGCGACAGAGTGTGACTCCCTGTTGCCCAGCTATTGTAAAACAACAACACAATACTAACGCCACTCTTCGGAAGCATGTTGCTGGATTTCCTCTGATCTGAGCGCCGCTTTGGTCCCGACACTGGTAAACCAAATCGACGGGTCAGTCTCATCGGATCATGTCTCCTTCAACCTCTGTGATGAAGAGTTACATTTTCACTCTGAACATAAAACACTCCCCAGTTTCAACTCAATTTCACATCATAAACACAAAACGAGGATGATGAATATCGAGGTCATTCCATCCAATCAGAGACTTCTCAAAAATTCAAATCTTGCGACATAAATGCTCAATATGAAAACAAAGAACTTCCCTGTTGAATGAATTTCCAATAATTAATCTTGATGATCGCGTAGCAAAAACCATAACAATGCATCAATTCAATTTTCCCCTCACGATTGCATCAAGCGAGTGATATTGGATTCATTTACAAAAGTCATTTCTAATACTCTATACGATACCGTTCCTCAATGTCATTTATCTATCCCTAAATCTTATGAAAATCACTTGAATCATAAACTGATCAAAAGAATTCTCTCAACCACTCCCCCATATGAAATGACGTCCTCTAATATCAGCATGCGAGATAGACGTGAACCGCTTCTCTTTTCATATTTTCATAAGTTCGAATTTCAAAAGAACGTTTAATTTCTCCTCCAAATAGAAATAAATTTAAAAACTCCAAAGTATTACGTAGGTTCACACTCGGTATGAGTAGAAATACGAAAATTATCATGTTCAAAGTCAGAAAAAAAATTCCTCGAATTCATTCAAAAAAGTTTCAAAAATTTGAAATCCATTCGTATGTATCATATATTCAAAATCAACGAAATAACAACCTCTCGATCTTTAACATTCCATCACTTTGTCAGTACGATTCGACTTCATCGTCACTCTATCACTTATTTCATTCGAAATCAACCAATACTCATGCAGATCGATCCATCTCTAACAAAAAATTAAAATGAAAACCATTAAATAAAGCTAACTCGAACACCAAAATTAATTCACAACTGAAAGTGAGGCGGCCTTGTCAACCGTAAAAAGTTACTCGGCTACCTTCGATGTTGAAAATGGCGGTGTCTCAAATTTTCTAATACGCTTCACTAAAATACGCCATAAAATGACTCCCAGCATGCATTTAATACGAAAATAGATAAACGAAACACATAAAAATCGATTGCTCCTAACCTTCGCCAACGGATTCGGAAGCTTGGGCAGTGTTCGAAAGGGCTCCGTGAGACCGATCAGCGACCGTCTTCACGGCTAGAATTAGCAGCAAATCGAATATATAATATCAACGTATAAATACATATAAACGAGATCGGAAATACATATAAAAAACTCGAAAATACGTCAAAAATACGTAAACGACACTCAAACACGTGTTCTATACATCGCGGAAAAATCTAGGGACATTTGACCTGGTCTAGGGACTTTTCGTGCCGTCAAGTTGGCAACACTGATTCGATTTTATGTTGGCAACCCTGATATAGGGATTCCGTGGGGGAATAGGCACCTTGTGTCTCTTAATATAATAATTGTGCTTTGAAATTGAGTGTAACGCATTTCGCGCGTGAATTTTGGAACAGAGGAGCTCAATTCCGTTCGAAACAGTCATTCAATGGATTCTCGAAGAGCAGAATAATTGAAACCTACCTCTTTAGAGCCTACTGAAATTTCGTCAAGGAGTCTGAATTGAATCTTTAGGAAAAGTTTTAAAATTTTCGAATGAATCGAAAAATTCCGGAGACATGGAATTGACGAGAGCGCGCCAAGGCTATCTTAGCTGGCGAGCAGTTGAGTCAAGTACCTCACGCGTAAACGTGAGATCGAGTGATGCGTACATGAAGCAAGCTCCATAAGTGTCAACACGAGTCGACGGCAGTTTTTTTCTTGGAGAGAATAAAGTCTTGAATGTCAGCCGAAACAGCCGAACAGAGGCTCCGAGAAGTCTATATATATATATACTAGGGGGGGGCAAGCCCCCCCGCTCGCTCCGCTCGCAATTTTATCTTAGATGGATTCTATTTGAAAACGACACATGAAAAATAGTGATGTCTTGGATCGGTTTTCCGTGGTTTTGATTCGATTCTGTAGTTCAAAATATGAAGTTTCCACCCACTGGGAGGTCCCAAAAAATTCCGGAGTCACCTCCGGAGCTGTTTCTGTTTCGATTTTCTATTCCACTAAAGCATCAAAATCATGATCTTTTTTCACAGAATTGGATATAAGGTAAGTGTACCCAACTTGCCTCTGTACCCAACTTGCCCCCATATGCCGATCTCAGGAATGGGCGCTCGTTGACCTTCCCGCAATTTTTTTTTACGTTTGTTATGTTAAAATATAAGAAAATACGTACTTCTCAACGACCCCGGATCATTTCTGCGTTCTCCAGAAAATATGAAGTGAGTTTTCCATTTTTCGTGTTTGCACGGCTAAGAAATCACCGAGGAAATCACGTTCACTAAAACCGGTGCCAATTTATTTTTATTTGACCAATCTTGACGTACCTTAGCGCATTCGATTCCTTATCTCAATACCTTCAAAATCCGCTCTTCAGGGTTGCAGAACTCTGATTTGGAGTGATTTTATGTACAAAACACGAAGATGGTTTGAGAATCAAGAAGGCCGACATCGGAGTGTACCCAACATGCCCCCATATGGTTATCTCAGAAAGGCGTGCAGTATGACCTTTTTTACCACTCAGAACGTGTTTATCACGTCAAAATAGGTCGGAAACGATGTCTTGGGCCAGCTCAAAGCTATAAATGTCGCTGCACGGTGATAAAAACGGATCAAAGCGATTTTATTCACTTCATCGCCGATTTACATTGTTTCAAATGATGGGGGCAAGTTGGGTACACACTTCTGTAAACTCTCAAAAATCACCTGTTGGGAGAATTCAAACAGTTCGGCTCCACTTCATCCAAATTGGACGTATCTTAGCTCATTTCAAAGGTCTTGAGACAAGCTTCAAAATGAGTTGGAGTACGTTGGAAAATATTGAGATTAGCCAGAATTATAAAGAAATTGGCTTAATGGGGGCAAGTTGGGTACACTGACCTTATTCCAAGTCCAAAAGACATTCGCAGAATGCTTTCTCGTTTCCTGTTAACCGTTTAATCATTGAAAACCATGAAAACTTGTATCGATTAATTTTCAAAATTCATTCGAATTTGAATCCAACTTTTTGTCATTAACTTTTATTATCGGATATAATTTTTTTATCTTTGTGATAACAAATATAAACCTTCTATTCATATCAATTACTCGCATGGGAATTCACTTATCACTCCAGATTCTATTATTTCCAATAAATGACTACGCATTAATTTTCTAGTGAGAGAAAATTTCAAACTGAAGCGAGAAATACTTCTGGGGTAAATTGGATCTAAAACTGATTCTTGAAAGCAACAGGGCTCATGGAACGAGAGAGTTGAATCACGACTCAGAATTTTCAAAAGATCCACGAATGGCCTTTGTGAGATCACAAGTATCATGGAACTAGAAATTAGAAAATTTTCTTGAAAAAGGAAACTATGATCGAAATTTTGTATCAACTAATCTATTCAGAATGAAAAGAGATATTTCAAGTCGATCACAGAAAGGTTTATATGTTCATAATTGGATGCTGGAGCGTTTGGACAAATAATGATTCTTGATCTATTCTCATCAATTTTTCTTGGTATACGGATTATAAGGAGTAAGGAGCTAACATTGAAATGGGGACATCACTGATACATTGAGAACAAATCCTGAAATTCTTATGGACATTGATGGGAGGGTTTAGGAGAGAGATACGATGACAATGAGAAAACATAATTCATCCACTCATACATGTGGACACACACAAGGTTTACTTTTAAATAATTCACTAACTGTGCCATGTCATCGGGAATGGATGTATAGGGGTACCATTTGATAGATCTCGGCAAGTAGGATGAAATAATTCAATGTTCGTTTAGGTAGGGGTTGAGCTGGGGGGTCAAAGAAGGGAAGTTCAAAAATTTTTGATGAAAAAATTTGAAGACGAAAAGTGAAATTCATATAAAAACGACTATTTGTATCAATATGGATCAGCAGATCATCGTGAAAAATGACTGGGCCCACCGCACAAGAAAGTTGAACAATGTGTCAAATTTCCAGAGAGATCCATACAGGCGTTGGCTAAATTTCGAGTGACATAGAACGTGAAATGTAAAAATTCGATTTGGAAAAATGAAAATTTTTATCAAAATTCCGTATCAACCAATCTCTTTAGAACTATCAAGGAATACTTGGACAACAATGAGTGACCGTTGATATTGAGAATCAGAGGTGTCAGAACATTTGGACCAACAGGGTCTGAAAATGGTGTTGAAATTTAGGCAATCAGTTCAACGTGGGAGAGGGAGTATTGAGAGTATAGAGGTGTCATGAGACTGGGCTCATCGCTGATCAATTCAGGAAAAACCCTCGAAGTTTGAAGAAGATTGATCCTGGAGTTCAGGAGATATCGCGTGACAAGAGGAAGACAACATACAGACACACACACATACGGACATAAGCAATGCGTGTTTGGAAATATTTCACAGAGAGCGTTGTATTCGAGATAGGGAAAGTATAGGGGTACCATTTTATAGATTTCGGCGAGAAGAATAAGCTGGACTAACTCTCATTTGGCTATTGTTCCAATTAAGGGGTCAAACATGGGAAATTCGGAAGATTTTTTTGCAAAAATTTCCGCACAGATACAATACTTTCTCTTCGAGAAAGCAAAATCATGATTTTGTTTCACAAAATTGGATATATCTCGAGTTTGGCTCAAGATAATGCAACGCGGTTTGCGCCATTCGGAAGATCTTGAAAAAAACCTATCGAAAGTGACCTTGAAAATTTTTGTTCAGCCTTTCCAGGCCCTGATCAGGCAAAATCCGGAAAAATCAGGCTAACCTAATTATCTCAAGAAGCAATTTTTTTTAATTTTCCAAAAATATAATTTCTCTTGCAAAATTGCACGATCTTTGCGATAGAATTCGTCCGAAGTTGTTTTTCTACGGTTTTGTGCGTTTTTGGGCCAATTTTCCAATTTTTCATTCTCCGACCAATCAGAAAACAGAGAATCCTGCGCATGCGCGTGGTTTACCGGATTTTATAGTAATCTCAATCGAAAGCTGAAGAAATTTCCTTTAAAATGACTTGTTGCAAAACTCCATTTGATTGACTGGAACTGAAGCTACACGATTCTTCAGACATCAAGATTATTAACACCACTGACAGCATGGATGCAAGAGAAGGTCTCAAGTCACTGGTTCACGATAGATAAGGTCATCTCGCTCTGGTCATCCTTCTTTTCTAATGAAGGTGCCGTAGATACTAACTGGGGACATGTAATTGACTTTTGCAAGGGGTCATTTTGAAGGAAATTTCCTCAGCTTCCGATTGAAACTACTTTGGAATTCGGTAAACTACGCGCATGCGCAGAAATCTCTGTTTTCTGATTGGTCGGAGGATGAAAAATCGGAAAATTAACCAGAAAACTTATAAAATCGTGAAAAAACAACTTCAGACTAGTTCCATCGCGGAGATCGTGCAATTCTGCATGATAATCATATTTTTGGAAAATTAAAAAAAATTGCTGTTTGAGATAATCATGTTAGCCTGATTTTTCCGGATTTTGTCTGATCAGGGCCTGAAAAGGCTGAACAAAAATTTGTAAGATCACTTTTGATAGGTTTTTTCAAGATCTTCCGAATGGCGTAAGCAACGTTGCATTAACTTGAGCCAAACTTGGAATATATTCAATTTTGTGAAAAAAGATCATGATTTTGATGCTTTAGTGGAATAGAAAAGCGAAACAGAAACAGCTCCGGAAGCGACTCCGAAATTTTTATGGGACCTCGCAGTCGGTGGAAACTTCATATTTTGGACTACAGAATCGAATCAAAACTACGAGAGACCGATCCGAGACTTCACTATTTTTCAAGTGTCGTTTTTAAATGGAATTCATTCTCAATAAAATTGAATTAACCAACTGTAAAACCCATAACTGTGAATGCTTCCAGCGCATTCCTAGGAGGCATTCTACCGTCCATATCAATTCCGAAGAGATCGGTTAAGGGGTTGATATGAATGCGTTGAACAGAAAAAACACACCGACAATTGACACACGTCTCAATAGCGACGTCGATTTTCCATTCTGAAAATTTACACTAACACAGATTCAGGTTCCACGACTTCTTTTCCTCGCCCTGGGGTCTTTCGATTTTAGACAAAATTTTCCGCTCAATCATAATTGGAGGTAAAAAAGATGATGATTTTCTATGATCATTCATGTAGGTGGTTGGTTATTTATGAAAGTAGTCGATGATTTGATGTGTGTGTTTTTCTGCGTTCACGCGTTCTCCTCAGCCCTTCAGTCGATCCTTTCGAAAACCATGTGTGTAGTAAATGATCACCCAAGAACATCCTGAAGAAACTTACAGCTTCATCGATCTAATTTTTTTTTGAATGATCCGTCCGAAATGAAAGAATATGCCATTTTGGAAAAAGTTTACAATTCCCGAAGGATATGTTCTAAAGATAGTTCCTAGAGAAATCCAGAGTAACCTGATGTAATATTTATCCTCGACAGAATCGATCAATTGGTTGATACGGAATTGCGTATTGATGGATAAA
The DNA here is from genome assembly GCA_029851415.1 of Eretmocerus hayati. Taxonomy (NCBI): domain Eukaryota; kingdom Metazoa; phylum Arthropoda; class Insecta; order Hymenoptera; family Aphelinidae; genus Eretmocerus; species Eretmocerus hayati. The sequence goes on along the minus strand of CM056744.1, from coordinate 71,871,615 downwards.
ACATGATTGGCACGCGATTTTCCGTTGAATGATGCAGAATGTATGTTTTAAACTACGGGAATGGATGAATATGGATCATCCATATGAATCAGGTCACGGAGGATCACCGAATGATGTTAGCTATGGTGACGCAAACTTTGATAAGAAAATTGTGGATGAAAATATTCGTGAATAAAATTGTGAGGTTCTCGAAGATATTGACTTTTCCGTATCACAAAATGCAAATATCGGAAGGTATCTAATGGATTGAGCTGCAAATCCCATTTGAGAACATCATCGGGTGGTCATCTACCCAACAGATGAATTCTATAAAGATTAATTGAAGGGTTGGGGAAAACTTATGGGTGGCAGAGAACAACATACACACAAACAAGGCCAGACCGCGAAAGATGGATTTTAGTGGGCTGGGAATGATCTTGAAGAGAGAAAGGTGACCTACAATCAAGAGATATTGGGAAGGAGAACAGGATGATGGATATCGACTCTGTGTGGGTGCCGATTTTTATGATATAAATTTAATCTGAATTAGAAGATCTGAGAAAAATGTGTCGTCACGAGTACAACTTTTCCTATCTGAGGAAGCGAAATGTAGAACTCCTCTGTCAATGCTCATACTGTCGCCGTAAAGAAGAAGGTCAATATCTACAACCTCAAAATTCCAAAAAATTCTCCCTTGAAATGTTAACCTCTTTGTACTCACGAAGAAAATTTTCACCCTTCTGGTATCGAAATGATCATGAATCATTTTCCTACGAGTACGGTTGAAGTATTTTCATGACCTATTGACAAGAATAAAGATATTACAACGTTCCTGAAGAAAGTTCGATTTCGTAGTTACCGACCTTTTTCCTTCCGACGGCAGCATAGGTAGCAGAATAGAATTGTATTTCAGCTGGTGATTGTAGTAGGAGATCGTTAGTGTGTATACAAGTCTGTAAGTTCTTTATTTGAGTGTGGGTATAGAATATGTACGAGAATAATGAGAAGATTATCTCGTTAGATGAATTTTTCATCGTCAAAATTTTCAGAGAGAGCAACTTGGTTTTCACCATATTGTTCCTCTCAGCGAGATCTTCAGACTGTAGATGGCACATCCTACTCGAAGATAGTCAATGTTCAAGAAGAATGATGACTGGCAAAGGAATAAATGAGAGTATAATCTAGAAATTCTATTCTCAGAAGAATTTTTTATCTTCAGAGTATAAAGAGAGAGGTTCCGACCACTTCGTTCTCGACGTCGAGATCTTTCAATTTTGGGTTAAATTTTTTTTGTAGGTATCCGGTGGTTACTGAACCTATGATTTGCAGAGGAATTCAATGTTTTGACATGTATGTTGTTCTTCCTTTGGTTCACGAGTTCTAGTCAATCCTCCGATCGATCTCTCTGAAATGTTCATGAGTGATCGATCACCACGTCGAGGTGTGCTGGGAGGGGCGGGGGGGGGGAGGGGGGGTTCAAAGATGATTCCATCAAACAGTTTTCGGCATATGCGTCTTTGAAAACAAAAATGTCAGAAGTTCCCAAAATTTGATTCAATTTTTGGAAAATTCGTTCTAGAATGAGTTCCTGGGAAAATTCTGAGTCACGAAAACACGGACATGAGGATAAGAAAATGAAATTCAAGTCCTGAGGCCGAGAATTGTATATATGAATCAAGGAATGTTGAAGTTATGGTTTCCTAATGAAAAAGCATCGAAAAAATCAATTAACAATATTTTATGCAATATTGAAGTTGTTATTCAAGAAAATCTAGAAATTTCGTTGAAAAGATACACCTAGTCAAATCTGGTTAATTCAGGTTGTGTATAAGATTCGTGAAATGTGTTTGGAGAAATCGCAAGAGGAATGATGTTTGAAGATGAATATCCATCTAATAAGCTTGAGAAATTGAAATTGTTTATCAGGCGCGAGAATCAATGTTAGGTCCTCGCTCGTGTCCGTGCGACAAGCTAAAAATGACATTTGTTCATATAGCCGGTTAAGTTTTGCTTGAATTTCATTGCCAATTTGGGACTAAACAGCATCTGCTCCAACGAGTGACTATACAAAAAGTTTAATTTTCAGGAACAATATTCAGCCTACTATAATTCAATAAAGATCGTCCGTGCGACATGTGCCTTCACTATATCGTAGCGTTGAGTACGTAACTTTCATGAGCATAAGCTTCAGTTTGCATCTGAATCATGGGTATTTTTTAATGAATCGTTGGTTCATGACTCAAGCTGGAGGAGGAGTATCTGCGAAGAGTTCGTGACCCATAGACATGTACAGAAAGAAAAAATAAATAAATAAATATATATATATATATATATATACACACGCATGCATAATGTATTCCGCAGGGTCTGCATGTTGAAATTCCCACTGGTTCCTGGGATTTTCCTGGAATCTTAACCCGCATTCGTAATCAACATTCATTATGTTGATTGACGATATTACATAATGATGATATTGATTCTCGATGTGATTGATCAAATGGTGGAATGATATCTGATTGATATTATATGCTTTTATGAAGGATTTGTTAGTTTAACGTCACGGTCATTAATTTATGTATTTGACATTCATTTTAATGATCGCAAGAAGTCTCAAATAAATTGATTGTAGAATAAAATCAATTTCAATATTTTTTACAACACCATAATCATTACAATAGATGAGTAGTCTCATGACAGTCGCACGGACATTCGTACGGCAGTTCCAAAAAGTCCGTGCGACATCTCCGAAAAATTTTCCTCCAAGCTACCATGCTTATGATTTTTATTTTAAAAAATATCTGAAAGTTGTTTATGGGAGAATGGTTGTTTAATCTCCAATATGATTTCATTTCAGAATTTTATCCCTCATAGATTCGCAGATTATTCATCCGATAGTTCAACATACCAAAACCCATGTCCGAAAAATGTCCGTGCGACAAGCGAATTTCTATGATTTTTCATAACAAACTCAACAACTTCAGAATTTTGTAAAAAATTCTAAAAAATGTAGAAAGTATCTCAGAATATTATTGTGTTTTCTGTCTATTTCATAGTTAATTAATAACAAGGTGGCACTAGAATTTAACTCTAAAAGTGCAGTGCAAACGTCCGTGCGACAGTCGTGGAAATGCCCGTAGGGTAATTGAATGTTGATATTGGCATGATAGACCGGTTGGTTGATGAACAGTTTCGTGAAAATGTACGGAAGAGGAATATTACGTGGTTATATATAACGAGGTGGAGAATTTATGATTCCAATGATTCGAATGGATGACTATGGAAGGTGAACATTGATGAAGTGAATGAGAATGGCGGAAGAATCGGTGTTCGAGTGACAAGGAGGTTGATATGAGGAATGTGGACGAAAATATCTCTGATTGCAATAATAGAATTTCGGAAAATGTTAACAATTCTATGGTTGGAGATGGATACGTGAAAAACTGTGATATAGTTAGGTGTGAGTCCGTTCAGCACATTTCAGGGTAGTTATCTGTCACTCATGAGAATTTAAGGAAAATCGATCAAAGAGTTGAGGAGAAAGGCTGGACAACATACATACAGGCAGACACAATGATGGTCAAAGATCAATGTTCAGCATGGAGGGGATAATAGTGGAGGGGAAGATGAGACTCACAATCGAACGATCCCGGCGAGATGGAAATAATGGTTGAAGCTGACTCCTCATCAGGGGAAGTTTGTGGAATAAAAAATGAATTTCAGTGAAAAAATTGCAGGAATTTCTTGTCACAGGGTGACAAATCAATGGGGGTGATAAATCAATGGGATGGAGCGGATTGTAGAAAGCGGTGTAGGACAGATTTCAGAAGGCAACGTGGGCGGATAATAGGGAGAAATGTGTGGTGGACATTTAAATAGGGAGTGGAGCGAATTCTAGAAGGAAGTATGGTACGGTTTTGAGTAGGCAGTGTGGGGGAATCATAAAAGAAATACGCTGCTAAGAGTAATTAGCAGAATGCTTTCTCACGGCGCACAGTGGGACCCGCGCATCCTTCTAGGGCTCAGCGCCACGCAAATTCTCAACTTATAGCCATGTCCGGGAACGAGGAGTGTTGCTCTCAGTTATCAGAATACCGTCCGATCCCGGACACGGCGATAAGTTGAGAATTTGCGTGGCGCTAAGCCCTAGAAAGATACCCTGGCCCCACTGTGCGGCGTTATATGATAAGTATCATAACGATTGAGGATATATCATATATTTTGAGTTATTCCTCTGAGTAAGCATTCAACAGAGATTTGGGTCATCCGAAAACAGGTTTTCCCAACAATAATAATGTCTATCTGGTTGAGAGGGAATTTTGATACAGAGATGAATGATTCGTGGAGGAACGATACAAGGGAAAAAAGGATATTAATAAAAATGTTCTACCATTTTTTGAGTTATCCTCTTGAGGAAGCTTTTGAGACAGATTTAGGCTTCCTAGATTAGGATTTTTTAAACAATATCCGTCGTTCCGTTGAGATGGAATTTCGATGCAGTGGGTTTGAGAATGATGGAAGAAAGCAGTCTTTCGTGGAAATTTTGATTTTTCGGAAAATTCGGAATCTGTAAAGGTTGAATGAAAACTCGGTATTAACCAATCGGTAGATCATGCAGGAGAAATTCTAATTTGGGTGACTTAATTCACGGTGGGACTGTGTTGGGAAAAGATATTCATGTATTAAGAGTCGGAATTTGAGCAATTCCGCTTCAAAAACGCCATGGATCAAATTTGATCGAGAGAGAAAAGCTACCAAATCACTGGGGTATCAGAAATTGGATTGTGTTCAACTTGTCGAGAGCCAAAAGTTGATGAAGTAAACAGTAAAAGAGAAAGAGTGTGCGGTATAAACAATGGTTGCACACACACGCACATACAAATACGGACAAAGGGGCGCAAAGATGAGTCCCTGACAGATTCGGGAGGCCGTTAGGAGGAAAAGTGTTACCTACAATTGATAGATTTTGGTAAGAGGAAGAGAATGGTTTAAGGCTTTTTCAGATAAGAGGGATTTTGTTGGAGAATATATTGGTTTCAAAGAGAAATTTGATCAAATCTTCGTTGGGGAGAAAACAAAGCTTTCTCTTTGGAGGGAGCAAAAATGAGATGGACTTTGAACAACAGTGTGGGGCGGAATGTGCATTTTAGTGTGGGGCGGACAATGAAATGGAGAGTGGGGCGGATTTTGATCGTTAATGTGGCAGTGTGGGGCAGATTCCAGAAGGCAGCTTGAAGCGTAACTTGGATGGAAATGTGGGGCGGACAATAAAACAAAGAGTGGGGCGGATTCTGGATGGCGATGTGGGGTGGACAATAAAATGAAGAGTGGGGCGGATTTTGAACGGCAGTGTGGGCGGATTGTAGAATGGAGTGTGGGGCGGTGTGGGGCGCTGTGGGGCGGAAAATGTAAAAAGAACTATATAGTATATATATATATATATGAATATGATAGCTAGATATTTTGTATTTTCGTCTTAGCTCGTCTATTATGTCATTATTCCTATCATTAGTTATGTCAATTATTATGATTTGGAATATTTTTTTCCGGACATTTGGATTTGAATGTAGTATTATCCATATTTGTGATGATCTCATATTGAAAAAGATCTGTCGAGTCTTCCTGTGCGTTATTTTTGTGCGCTCCAGGCTCTATTACGTACCGTATACAAAATTTTTGAGCCGCCTACGTTGATAGTATCTCGGAAGGCGAGATAATGTACAGCCAATGAAGATTTGCCCTTCATATTAGATATAAGTTCGGCAACCCATTTGAATGAATGATTCTATATGAAGTCTGGAAGAACATCAAGTATGATATGATTTGGATGCTTTGATTTTTCCATAATTTTTCATATCTTATGAGTAGGGAAAGAGAGCGGGGGAAAGGAAGTAGGCGGAACCTTTTTCTCACTTTTCCTCATGAGAAAAGCATTGCGCGCGGATCCTGTTAAATGCATTGCAAGAATAGGCAACTGCACTCTCATGCATCTTCCACTCATCCGCGATCGCCAGTCCTTCTTTTTTTTTCACTCCCGCCCATAAGAATATCGTTGCGTGCGGGATCCTGACGAAATACATTGGGAGGATAGATTCACTCGTGCTCGGTAGTCCTATCCCGGCATAACGGATTGGACCGCTCACCCTTCTTTTGATATTATTTCTTCCTTATTCACTCATATCTCATCTTTGCAAAGTGTTTCTTGTGAGTGCTTTGAAAAAGTGTAATACTACTCATCGTAGTTGAACATATTTGAATATAGTGCTCATGCCGTGAGTGAAAGTTTTACCAGTGTGGTTTTGTGACAATTCGATCAATTCTTGTTTAGTAAATGTTTGAATCGTTGAGTCTGTAAAGTCTGGATGATCACCTGGAGGTATTTCCACAGTAGTCATAAATGCTAAATTACGACCAACTTTATGGCTGGCTCTCTTACCGCTCTCACCTTTATTCGATTTTTTGATGTATGTTCATGGGAACCAAGCTGCTTGTAGGCGCTCACCTCATGCGTTGATTTGGGACCTGTATGTATATGCTGCGGGGACCTTCCTCCTCTCTAGCTTCTCTCTGTATCCACGTTTAGTGGCTGTATGCTGCGGGGGACCTTTCTCCTCACTCCAGCTGTGCTCTGTTGTGTTATCCTCGTCGGATGGCTTCTCATTCTTCTGTATATCCTCGTCGGATCTTTTTCCTATCTTCGTCAGATAGATTGATGCTTTTGATATGCTGTATATATCCTCGTCGGATTCGCTTCCTATCTTCGTCAGATAGTTGTTCTTCTTATCCTCGTCGGATTCCTCCTCTTATCCTCGTCGCCAATGTGGTATTTGTGGAGAAGGTGTGAAGCGCTTGATGAGATCGGCGTCTAACTACTTTACTGAGTATTGATATACAAGAGACACGGAGCCGTATGTATGGCTTGCCGGTCTTGAGCCGTCTGGCTGGCTATACAGTGGGTGTATCTTTTATACTCTGTGCTGTACCAGCTCGTACTTGGCTGTACCTGGCTGTACCAGTCCGTGCTTGTTACAAGCTCCTTTCACCAGACTTCAGACTACCATATATGGTTCGATGCGTATTTGCTATTAATATACTGTGAATGTCTCACTTGCATTCCTTTCACTGCATGTCATCTTTACTCTGGCGTATAACTATTCGCAATACACTACAAACGAATAATTTTACATCCGCATCAGTCTTTGTAACATTCATCAAGGTGACCGCTAGGGGTGGATGGGAGTCATAATAACCTACAAAGTACTGGACCCCCCCCCCCCCGTATCTCCCCAGGGTTACGTCGTGCAAGAAATGTTTTATACAAAAATGTTGAATGATAGATGAAGGTTCAGATAAGCCCCCCCCCCGCCATTCCCACCGAACCCGTTCATCTTGCCCCATTGAGGCTAACTATGAAATTTCGAATAAAAACCCCCATTTCCGACCTCAGATTCTGAAAGAATGAGAAATTTCACGTCCAGATAGGTCTTCATAACATTGGCCAAGGTGACCTCCAGGGGTGAATGGGGGTCATAATTACCTCCGAAGTACGGGGCCCCCTGTATCTTCCGAGGGTTACCTCGTGCAAAAACTGTTGCATTCAAAAGTTGTTGGATATTTGATGGAGGTTCAGATGTGCCCCCCAAATATTTCCCCCAAACCCCTTAATTTGCCTCTTCGGGTCTTCTTTTGATTTCTCTAATAGACACCCCATTTTATTCGAAGGGACACCCCATTCCTTCCACATGTTTGGGACACTTGGAAGAACACCTGTGTCAATTTTTAAGCCGATTTGTGGGGGGCGATAGATTGGACGAGCTGGACGAATTGAGCGTTTTTCAATAGCTCACCATCTTTCAACGGACATAACTCGGACCAAAATCAAGGGATTCGGACGTGCAAGAGCGCAAATTGTAGGATTTCTTAAGACAAAGGACACTAGTTAATCTCTTCGTGCACGCACCTATTCCCCGTGGTTGGATAAATTCTTTCTCGGTGAATTTCATCAATTCTGACGTTGGATGGTTCTCTGAGCTCCAAACAGATGAAGGAATTCATCGTTATATTGTATTTTTGAGCATGTCCACGTATGTGGACACCGTGGACTCATGGAAAAAAATCATAGAAAGAATTTGACTCGACCAGTTCAATGAATGAGAACTAAACAGCGTATAATATGATATTTCTATTGTAAGACTATTCCACACTGTCTCATCCTCATTGTCGATACATCATAACTATATGAATACGCTGCGAAAAAACATTTGCAAGATGCTTTCTCAATTCCTGTTGACCGTTTAATTATTTGAAACCATGAAAACTTGTATCGATTAATTTTTGATATTCATTTGGATTCGAATCCAACTTTGTGTCATTAAACTTTCTTATATAATTTTTCCTTCTTTGTGATAACAATCACAAACCTTACCTTGACTTCATATTTATATCAATTACTCGCATGGGAATTCACTTATGACTCCAGATTCTATTATTTCCAATAAATCACTACGCATTCATTTTGTAGTGAGAGAAAATTTCGAATTGAAGTGAGAAATATTTCTGGGGTAAATTTGGATCTAAAACTGATTCTTGGAAGCAACAGGGCTTATGGAAGGAGAAAGATGAATCACGACTCAAAATTTCCAAAAGATCCACGAATGGCCTTTGTAAGATTACAAGTACCATGGAACTAGAAATTAAAGAATTACTTCTTTTGAAGGAGGAAACTATGGTCGAAATTTCGTATTATTAATCTGTTTAGAATGAAAAGAGATATTCTAAATCGATCACAGAAAGGTGTATATGTTCATTATTGGATGCTGGAGCGTTTGGACAAATATGTTTCAATAATGATTCTTGATCTATTCAGATCAATTTTTCTTGATATACGGATTATAAGGAGTGAGGAGCTGACATTAAAATGGGGACATCACTGATACATTGAGCAGGAATCCTGAAATTTTTATGGACATTGGTAGAAGGGTTCAGGAGAGATACGATGACAATGAGAAAACAACATGCATACACACATACATATAGACACACCCAACGTTTACTTTTAAATAATTCACTGACTGTGCTATGTAATCGGAAATGGATGTATGAGGGTACCATTTGATAGATCTCGGCGAGTAGAATAAAGTAAATCATGGTTCGTTTAGGTAGGGATTGGGCTGGGGGGTCAAAAAAGGGAAGTTCAAAAATTTTTGATGAAAAAATTTGAAGACTAAAAGTGAAATTCATATAAAAACGACTATTCGTATCAATATGGATCAGCAGATAATCGTCAGAAATGACTGGGCCCACCGCCCAAGGTAGCTGAATGATGTGTCAAATTTTCAAAGAGATCCATACAGGCGTTGGCCAAATTTCCAGTGACATAGAACGTGAAATAAAAAAATTGAATTTGAAAACTGAAAATTTTCATCAAAATTCCGTATTAACCAATCTCTTTAGAACGATCAAGGAATACTTGGACAACAATGAGTGACCGTTTATATTGAGAATCGGAGGTATTAGAACATTTGGACCAACAGGGTCTGAAAATGGTGTTGAAATTTAGGCAATCAGTTGAACGTGGGAAAGGGAGTATTGAAAGTATAGAGCTGTCAAGAAACTGGGCTCATCGCTGATCAATTTAAAACAAACCCTCGAAGTTATACGAAGATTAATCCAGGGGTTCAGAAGATATCGCGTGACAAAGAGAAGACAACATACAGACACACATACATACGGACATAAGCAACGCGTGTTTCAAAATATTTCACAGAGAGCGTTGTGCATGTCGGGGGGAATGTACAAGGGTACCGTTTTATAGATCTCGGCAAGAAAAATGAGATGGACCAACTTTCATTTGTCTATTGTTCCAATTAAGGGGTCAGAAATGGGAAATTCGGGAAATTTTTCTGCAGAAATTTCCGCACCGATACAATACTTTCTCTTCGAGAGAGCAGAACTTGGACATGAATGATTCCCTGAAAACCATGAGTGATTTTGGTAGATTTTTTCGTCCTTGATGGTTAATACAAGTTGAATATTTGGTCTCGTCGATCTTGAAGGACGGTGGGGAACTAAATAAATTCCCAAAATTTCATGATGGAAATTTGATTGCAACGTTTCGTCCACTAGGTTTTGTGGACCTCATCAGGCTTCAGGTTTCTGTTTTGACATATGTATCAAGATACATATGTCAAAACCCACCGTCCTTCAAGATCGACGAGACCAAATATTCAACTTGATTCCCTGAAAAATCCTAGTCATAATCGATTCCCATAAAGTGATCATGGCAAACAGGACGACGAGAAAAACTCTACAAGTTCTAGTATGCAAACTCTCCGTATACTCTGGACAAACTGGCTCGCCCGAATTCCTCGAATGCACGGTGTATACGTATGAGGCCAGACTTCACGAGGCTCGTAATTTCGTATCCTTCAATATTATGCATCCTTCCTTGTGGCGATAGCTTGGTGTACTCGGAGAGCATGTTCTAATCCTTCTGCATGATTTTTGAACCTTATATTCGAGTATTGGGGTCAAGTTTTATCTCTTCATCAAAACTGAATTCCTGAATACAATTAATTTGCATCAAACAGGTAGTGAAAATGGGTTTACCAAAGAATAAACTCCAGCGAATCATTGGTTTTGGGCTAAAAGAGGGAGACCCTTAACAATTTTTGCGATATCTTAAGAGTGGAATTTACTGGCATCATCCAAAGACGCGTCCACGTGTGTGGACAAATGCGCGAAGAGGTTGAGTTGCATGGAGAAATATTGAGATGCGTCGGGAGAGCATCCATTTGAAAATGGGCTAGAAATCGAAAAAAGTGACTCTGTGTATTGTTGTGTAGACCAACTGCCTCTAGTTTTGAGAGACTCACATATTCTTTTTCTAGAAGTTGATATCGAAGCAAAGGATATGTGACCTTGCAGGCGTCGCTACGATGTTTCTAGTCGATTTGTCGATTTCTTTTGAAAACGCTAAGAAGGGCCTTTTTTCGAAGTTCAAAAATTTCTAGCGGGCGTGGAAAATTTTATTGTGGCCTGAAACTCTAGGAAAGGACTATTTTTGGTGCCTACTTCCATGTCAGAAATTGGCGGAAAGGTCCGTGGAGGACGTGCGCACGTATTTGCCAAAATATACTGATCTGACCCATATTTAATCATAATTTTAACTTATATGGATTGTTATGATGATGATCAAGTTGATATGATAGTGGAGATAATAGGTGATATTGATGTTAAGAATTGATTGATGAATATCGATTTTTCGTCTGGTGGGTTTGTTGTTGTAATCAGTATATCCTGCAAATTTATCATTATAATTATTCTATGTTTTGATCATAAGGCGTTTGATGGAATGAGGATCATGATGATGATTACATATAGTTGGGAGAGATATTGAGATACAATATATTGAATGGGAGATATTTGTAATTTGAGTAATAGATAGAAATTTTTCTATTATATCATCATATTATGATGAGGGAATAAATATCATGTTATTCAAAGGTACTCACAGTTTTGTACATCTCTCCTCCTACGTGTCGATGATGTTCCTACTCTTAGGGTGTTGATTGTAGAATAATGACTTGCGCTGCATTCCTCTTCGTCATTTTCTGTCCGTCGGCTCACTATCATTTGGTGTCGAGAACGTTCATGGATTATCTTGATGCACGTCGTTTGTAGTGATGTCCATGGATGAATTTTGATAGTCCATGAAGTATATAATAATTTTGATCATATATTGTATCTGCGGAATGAGGATAACGAAATTGGAGGAAATTATATCAATTTTGAGTTGAATCAATGTTATATAGTGAATGGTAATGATTACTATGAATGATTTGGAGGCATATTGATATCATAATAATTGAAAATCATGATGTTAAGTTTTCATTGAGTTCATTAGATATTCTAATTATTAAATTTGGAATGATTGAAGATGATAATGAAATAATGACTGATGGATGTGGATGTTTGATGATGGAGTTATATCAGTGATAAGTCAATTGAGTGATGGCGAATAATAATGATGATACAATGAATAAATTTCATTGACATCGATAGATTGATACATTTTCAATTTCATTCAACAATATTTCATGAGAGAGGATATGAACTCTGAGCATATAATCGTTAAAGTTATATTGATATATATGACAGAGGATGATTATCATGATTACGAGATATGGAATTGATATCCGAATTAACTCAAATAAGTATTGAGTATGAAAATATTCAATGAATCATTTTGAGATATTAAAGATACTTGAAGAGGTATTATATTGATATTTCAATGAACTCATATAAGTGATGGGAATTAAGATATTGGATGGATGATTCTGATGATGAGAGTATTCTATAATAATAATAAATATTAAGTTATAGAAAGGTACCTACATCTTTGCTCTTTTCCTTCTGTGTTGATCTCCGGATGTCTGCAGTGGTTGACTGTGGAAGACTGACTTCAGCTCAAGACTGGCTGTGGCGTCCCTTGGCGGCTTTTTTATATTTCTGAAGATTGCTCTTCTCCCTCTCCTCGGTTTTTTGAGTGTGCATGGTGCGAGCGACGCGTCGAATGTGAATGTGTGTATGGGTTATAACGAGTGGTGTAAGGTGCAGTGAAATTTCCTCACTTCCTCTCTCTTCCTCTCGAATCTCGCGATCAACATTGAGGTTATGTTGCACCAAATTGGGAAAAACAGAGCTCTCCATCGAGAAGATGAGATAAAAATACGTCGAAGATAGTAAATATATCGTCAAAGTAGAGAAGTGCTGTATTGTGATGAATGAATGTGGTGTATGGATGCAATGGAAAGATGTAAGAGCACAATTGGTGTGTTAATGATATGAATTGTGACGATGTGATGGAAGCGTGATGAGCAAAATAATGCAATGTAAATGACGTCAATGATTAGATGTCTTTTATGTCTGGGTTGAATGAACTGAATAGATGATTTTCTCACCTTTCTAATTGTGGACGAATCTGGACGAAATTTTTGCACCCCAAGGTGGTTCATCTGTGTGCAAGAATTTGTTTCCAAGTAGGCAATGATTGGCGCATATATGAAAATATGTGATGAGATGGTGGGCATGAAAGAGGTAATGGAATGATTTTGAAGTAGAGAATGATATGGAATAAGATGAAATTTGATGGGGATCAGTGATATTAAAAGAGGAAGTGGAAATGACATGGGCAAAATGGAGGATAGAATGAGATGAAATCAATGTAGGTTTTGGAATGAAATGATCATAGAATAGAAAAAAGATGAAACATCCAATGGATAACGAAATTGTCTGTGTTGTCGAAATTCTTCTTCTTCTTTTCGTTCGTGGCCATGGACTGCCGTCCCCTCCGCCATTACCTGGTTTTAGTTGTCGAAATTGAATGTAATGAGAAGGTGTGGATGAAGGATGGAATTGTATAGCTGCGATCATCGTCAATATGAGCGTATGAGGTGGATGCACGAAAGTCATGATATGGTGAATGGCAAAATGATGAATGAATTGTGGAAGATGATATGGAGAATAAAATGTAGGGGTTGATGGGAGACTATGAATTGGAGTGTTGATGTTCACAATGTGAATCGTGACGATATGATGGAAGAGCGATGAATTCATGTATTGGAAGAGCAGATTCATGCAATGTGGATGATGTGCATGAAGAAATTACTCCACCTGTAAACATGGTTCAGGGGCACCATTTTGATTAAGTATTCCGAGATATTCGGGTTGGAGCCTTGGAAAGAATGTTGAAACAACCAGGAATGATCCAAGGGTTCACTCACAATAATCTCATCCTATACTTCCTCAATCCATATTTAGAGCAATGGAATTATCAGTTTAATTTTCCACATTTCGACCATGAAACTTCAGAAGTCGACTGGATTCCAACATATTTAGGAAGCTGAGCTCGTCATCATCCCTCTAAGATTCGGAGATCTGAGCAGTAATGATTTGAACTTCAATGTATTACTCAAGAAACGGATTGATCTCCGAAAATGACCCAGGAGCTCCATTTTTACCAAGTATTCTGGGATATTCAAACTAAGAACTTCCAAAAGAATGATGAGTTTGATAATGAATGATCCAAGGGCTCACACAACAATCACATTCTGTATTTTTTGAGTGTATCCTTAGTATAATGAAGTTCACAATCTTAATTTCCAAGTTGTGTCTACGAGAAAATTCAGGATTCTACTAAATTCTAACGGATCCAAATAGTATATCTTCAATGTAATGAATTCCACAATCTTATCCTTCAGATTTTGGTGAAAAAATCTTCAGAACTCGACGAAATTTGAACGGATTCAAACAAATGGTCATGAATTCAATTTTCCAAAATACAAGCATCTCAGCAACTATTCTTCGAAGCTCATAATAATATGCAAGAGTAGACTTTTGCTCTGGAAGTGACTTGAGCACGTCGATTCCACCAAGTATTTCGAGATACCTAACTAGAATCAGTGAGAGGTATACTACATCCATTAGATTTTATTCTACAGCTCAGACATAACAGTCATCTTGTGAATTCCATTTACTTACTTTCGTTATTAGGGAAATTGCTGTCATACCATGTATTGTTGGACTGTAAAAGTCATATAACTAAGTGAATTCTCCATCAATCTCATCATTTGTAAATGGGATAATCCCTCTGAAATCAGGGTTCATAGAGTATGAGGCTGAAAGCTTCAGATGGCAACTGAGCTAGATAAAGCTCTGAGGATGTAGCAGCCAAAGAATCAATTGTCGAATCCCAAGTCACATGGAATTCCAGATATAGTGTATAGTTTCGATAAAAACTTATCAATGGAGAGTGATCGGTGTTGGTCTCTAATGATTTTATAAGCAGAGTAAACTTTCTCATGACTCGCAATAACATTATATCCGGATTATCGCTATTCTTGACAATAATTGGATAACTACAATGGTGTTTCATCCCTGACCTAGCAATGGCTGATGGGCAATGATTGGATCTTTCGAAGAGAGCGAATCTTGAAACTAAACCCGCAGCATTCAGAACTAGTTGTTTTGCAAACAGATGTTCCAAGCGCCAAAAGCAGCAACGTCCTCGCATGAACATCACTTCTTTTCCTCACACGGTAACCAAACTAATAAAATTATGAGATGAGTTGCCAAAAACTTCACATGTTCACAATATCATTTGAGAATTCAAGATCCAAGACACACACACATATGTATAACAGAGAGTTGGCTCACGCGGGTTAATAAGTTACACTAGCCTATTGGCGAAGCATGCACTTTGATCAGCATGCAATGAGACTCTCCCAGCAGGCTAGCCACCTGTGCGATTTATTTGAGATGACAGCTGGATGCCGTCACTCAATCTGCCGTTCGGAGACTATCTCGAGTTTTCCATCTCCTCGACGAGCATCTCCCACGAGAGATGGTTCAGTGAACAAGAAACTCAAGGAATCGTCGTTAGTCACTAGATTTTGCTCTCTCTAAAGAGAAAGGGTTGTTTTTAGCACAGCAAATTTTTTGCTCAATTTTCGATTCAAACCAATATTTTCTCTTAAGAATCTCCTTCCATCTGAATAAGACCCATATCTTTTCACTCCTCTCACCATTATCTATCGATTGTACGTAACACTTTTTACATACAAGTTGAACATTTGGTCTCGTCGATCTTGAAGGACGGTGGGGAACTGAATAAATTCCCAAAATTTCATGATGGAAATTTTATTGCAACGTTTCGTCCACTAGGTTTTGTGGACCTCATCAGGCTTCAGGTTTCTGTTTCGACATATGTATAAAGATAGAAAATATGAAAAATTTTTCACAAATGATGGATGTATAAATATTTAAGATGCGCAACTTACGTTATTCTTTAGATCGTCATGATATTTGGACGATCTTGTAATGGAGCACAGAAATAACGTCTAGCTCCTGTCAATACAAGTAAACAAAAGAAATCAAAAGAGGAACATAGTGTTCAATTTAGTCGACAGAGCCACGTCACTTTCACATAAAAAATTTCATTCCTCCAACTTGTCAATTGTAAAACAACTCCTTTCTGACAATGACTATCCTGAAGATTTCACTGACAAATGTATAAAAACCAGATTACATCGTTCAAAAGATCTCATGAACAGAGCAGAAAGAATACGTTGCAACCAAATTCTATATGCTGGCCAGAACAAAATTTGTATTCCATACCACGAACGCTTATTCGAAAAATGTAATGCTCTGTTCAAACATAACGATATTCACACTCTTCCAAAAGTTTCCAAGTCATTAAGTTCAATAGTGAAATTAGGTGAGGACCAACTAGATAAATTTAGCAATGCAACGTGGAACGTTGCAGCACGTTCCAGCTCGTCCCACAGAAGCTCTCGTCGTCACCTCGGGCAAAGTAATCAAGGTCTGATTTTTCGTGTGTCACACTTTTCTGTTGAGGTGCCCGAGGTGACGAGAAGAGGACGACGACGACGATTCAAATGGGCTGATGGCTCCCGCCACCAGCGTGGTGGCAGCACCGTCCAGCCCACCAAGCCGGGCGGCGCAGCGCTCGCGCGGGCTTGAGGAAGCCGCGCCGCGCATCGCCGGCCGGCATTCTTGGGATGGCTGCCAGCCTGGTTAAACCTCCCCGTACTTCGCGCCTTTTGAATTCGCCGTGCTCCAGGAAGTGACCCAGGACGGGTCGTGTGACCGCGTCGCGGGTGTACCGGACCTTTTGGTGTGTGTTTGTGCGTGTGGGTGAACAGTGCAGTGCCCTGACTTGTCAGCGCGTGCTGACGCGTGGCCACCCCACACGACCACATCTCGCCCAGGGTGCCCCGCACTTGGAGGGTGACCCGGACTGGGCTCGAGAGAGCGAGAGAGAGAGCTGCAGCAGTGCAGTCAAGTGGCCCCAGCAGCAGAGCAGCAACAGCGCAGCAGCAGCGCGATCATCAGTGTGCGTCCAGACGACGTCGACCGCGGTGAGTGGTATTGCGTTTTCCCCCGGGTGCATCCATCCACATCGTGACCCCCCCGGGCGGAGAGTCGTGTCCAGGGCTACCGGGTGGCCTATTTCCCAGCTCGCGACGCGGTGTGTCCCTCTTGTCCGCCGACCCATCGCGTCGCAACCGTGCTCCTCCAACTCCCCGTGCCAATTTCGCATGCACGTTTTTGCCATGCTGAGCCACGCGGGTCGTTATAGCGGCCATTTTGTGTCATCACTCTGACTTCCGGAGACGAAGGCGCGGAGAGTTGGAGAGGGACGGGCCCGCCGGCTGGAGAAATAGCTCCCACCCCTCGCGTTAGCTCCGCCCACAATGTATATGGGTGATTCCGCCGAAACAGTGCAGTGAATCATTTCGAGCCAATGTACGTGGGCGTTTCCGCGGTAAAGTGACTTTGTGATATTGTGATTTTCCTTGAGTTATTGGACAAATGAACGATTTGAGGACAGTTTTCGCCACAGATGGCGTTGTAATTAGTTTTATTGGCCTGCGTGCCTCGAAATGAGTTCCTAATAGTAATAAATTCCGTTGTAATTTCGTAATCCGGAGAGTGATCATTTTCGATCCGATATATATATATATACAGTGTCCGCAGAATATTTTCGTGATTTTCAGGTGCTCCCAATTTGCCCCACTGTCCCGCCCCTCGTGGCGCGAGGTGCCTGGCCCTGACCTGATCCGGCCCAAATAAATGAGGTAGCGTTGGGTGGGTTTAGCTTTTTAGGAATTTCCCCCTGCTGATGCCCTCCACGTTACATGGCGATCCTGCCAGGATCACGGTTGACGCCCGGGTGCGTCCGGAACGAATCTGCGGACACTGCGCGTGCGCGTGAGAGCATTGACGCGGTACTACGCGAATTTAGGGTGAATATCGGGCCCTCGGTGTATGCCGATGATTTAATATTATTCGCGTGCGATCCTGCGCGCTTACTCCCGAACACTCTGTGTCGACGAGTGTCATCACCCCCCACCCCCATAGTGCCGCGCATTCGCCCCGGCTCGCGCACAGTGACCCGTTTGTAAAATACCCCGTCGTGTGGGTATTCGGTTGAGAGCTCCTGACGAGTACTCTTCGGGACGATAGAGGGCGCTCCGCCATCGCCGTGCACACCAGCGCCACCTGGCGCGCGAGCTCCCTATTAACGCGGAACCCACCGTGTGGGTACTCGTTGAACCCATCTCGGCGAGTACTATTCGGACCGCTAGAGGGCGCTCCGCCATCGCCGCGCACACCAGCGCCACCTGGCGCGCGAGCTCCCTATTAACGCGGAACCCACCGTGTGTGTACTCGTTGAACACGTCTCGGCGAGTACTATTCGGACCGCTAGAGGGCGCTCCGCCATCGCCGCGCACACCAGCGCCACCTGGCGCGCGAGCTCCTTATTGACGCGGAACCCACCGTGTGGGTACTCGTTGATCACGTCTCGGCGAGTACTATTCGGGCCGCTAGAGGGCGCTCCGCCATCGCCACGCACACCAGCGCCACCTGGCGCGCGAGCTCCTTATTGACGCGGAACCCACCGTGTGGGTACTCGTTGATCACGTCTCGGCGAGTACTATTCGGGCCGCTGAAGGGCGCTCCGCCATCGTCGCGCACACCAGCGCCACCTGGCGCGCGAGCTTCCCATTGACGCGAAACCCACCGTGTGGGTACTCGTTGAACACGTCTCGGCGAGTACTATTCGGACCGCTAGAGGGCGCTCCGCCATCGTCGCGCACACCAGCGCCACCTGTCGCGCGAGTTCTTCTTTTGACGCGGACCCCACCGTGTGGGTACTCGTTGGTCTTGACTTCGTGAATACTATCCGGGACGATAGAGGGCGCTTCACCACCGTGGCGCACACTGGCGCCACCACGCGCGCGAGTTTCTTTTTGGAACAACACCCGTCGTGTGGGTACTAGTTGGATAGCTCTTGAGAAGTACTTCACGGTCCGCCACAGGGGGCAGCACTGCCGCTTCACCCTTCGGCGCCATTGACCTCCGGGGGGTCCGACTAATATTTATCACACCATGTGGGTACTCAAAGTGAAGCTCGTGAAGCACCCATATCGGTAGTCGCTTCCGTTTTGACGTCGAATGAAGTTATACGGATTTTTCGTCGATTACGTGATTGAACCACGCGACTCGATTCCTACGAATTTGCTCGCTGCGATAAGCGTTGCGAAAAATTTGTTCCACAAATCAGGCCGGTAGAGGGCGTCTCCGAAAATTTCGATTCCGTTTTGGGGCCAATATGCTTCGTAGCTTTCGGGTTTTCGGACTATTTGCTGTAGAATATGCACAACTCCCATCGGATCGATCAACGGAACATGCTCTCACATCGCAAAGCTAGGTCGAGTAATGTATAAAATCGTAGGTCACTGTTCGACTCGCGCGGAATAACTCGAGGAGCTAGTGCGTTCCTACACCAATTGCGGAACCTGCGCAGGATACACGACTCTCCGTCCCCATCTGATTACATTGCATGCCATATTAATGATAGTAGTGTGAGTAGAGGTGGAGGGGGACTCCCGTATCCTTATCCTTGCCCAATTTCCCAAATTTTCCGTCGAGGATTCAAAACCTCAACAAGGAGTCCGCCGAGACAATCGTCTCAGCAGGGTCCGCCAGTGGGTTTTGGGGATCCGCCTATCTCATCGAGGGAACCAATACCTGAATTATTCCGCGACAAGTTGAGCGTCATCGCGTGGGCAGAAAAATGGTCGGGAAGAAACCATCGATGTCGATCCCTTCGGAGGGTCAACGGGGGAAGATGACAATTACATCGGAGATTGCGGAAATACTCGGAAGAGACCAACGATATGTAGGTGCGGCCAAGTTAGTTGCGAATCTTAGTTATGACGAAGTTATGGCCCGCCTGAGCGAAGCGGGGCTCAATCTAAGGGGCACTCTTAACGCTACGAGACTCCGTTTGCTACGATACGACCTTATGACAATCAACCCGAGCGAGAGAGTTCCGTGGGACCCCGCGGTCGACGAGCTACCGAAGGAACCCAGCCCACTCTCGCCAGCGGCTAGACGGGCGATACAACAATTAGAGGGAGTTGAACTGGGCGACGACAGCGAACCTGAAGCAGATTTTGAATACGAACTGGAGGACCCCGTGGTTGTTACGTCGACAACTGGGGTCACACAGAGTGCGAATGTGACAACTATGGCCAGCACCTCCGCGACCGCGACGGTCACCAGTTCACACGGGTCAATCGCGACACCGGGTCACGTGATGCCAGCCGGTTACCAGAATTTGATCGCGGCTGCCGAATCTTTCCGCCAAATGTGCCAGAACACGCCCTTCGCCGGATGGGCTAATGCAACACTGCCACACCCAACCGCGATGGGAGGCTGGAACATTCCGCCGTTCATGCCTCCGTTCCTGCCACCGCATGTGACGTCTACAGCTTCAATTCGAGGAGTAAGAGACTCGGAGTCGGAACGAGACCAGAGAGCGACAGCGGGAAGAAGTAACGACAGTTCAGGAGACGATGCTGAGTATATCCGCCAACAACGTGACCGGTTGCAGAACCTGCGTGGCAGCCAGACCACCAACCAGGTGCCTTCTAACCCGCCAGCTCCACCTATCGCCCAGACGCCGGTAGGCCCCAGGACTCAGGAGACGTCGCAGGGTGCTTATGCTGGCGAGACTCGCCAGCGACCACGTGAAGATCGCCGGGAGCAGGTGAGAACTACACTGCCAATGCATGGTGAATCAGCGCAGCCAGGCCCTACACAACAAGCTTTGATGCAGGAGCAAGCTCCGCCCGGGATCCGCCACTCCAAAGACCAAAGTTCTCGCCGTGACTGGTTCTCGGGGTCGTCTAGCAGCGATGAATGGGAAATGGAGACACCGGTGTCGAGGAGGTCCCGCTCCAAGGGCAAACGAGTAGTTTCAAAGGAGCAGAAAAAGTCGGAGCGAATTGTACAAGTAATAAAGACGTTCGCGAGCTGGAAAATTTCGTTCGACGGGGAACCGAAGGGCCGTAAAGACAAGGCTTAAGAGTTCCTAGCCTCCGTAAAAGAGTGCATGGAAGCGATCGACCTCTCCGACGCGGAGGTCTTAGCAGCGATGCCGAGTATTTTGACCGATCGAGCGCGCACGTGGTATCGTACACATCGTAGGGGAATCGCGACCTGGAGAGACTTCAAACAAGCGTTTCGCGATCAGTATGTCGGACACGTAGACCATCAGGATTTGATGGAGGAGTTATATCGCCGTACGCAGGGGAAAAACGAACAAATCGCGCCGTATATGACTTGTATCCGCCTTATCGTGGGGCATTTCAAGCATCCGCCGAGCGAGGAAGTAGTTTTTAACATCGTGATCCGCAATTTGAGACCGGAAGTCCGTCGATACTTAGAGACTAAGGACGTGAGAACGCTGACCGAGATTCAATATTACGGCAAAAAGTTTGAAAAACAGCTAGAGTGGGACGCGCGATACATAGCTCCGCCATCGCAGGACAAATCCCGCATTCCGGGAGCGGCCTACCAAGGTTCGGGTAGCACTTCAAGAAAAGTGGCCTCCACTGAATTGGAAGAAGCCACCGAACAGGTCGCTGGATTGACGGTTGGGAATAAACCCGAAGCGAAGGCCCCGGAGTCCAAGCCGCCACCGGCCACCACCCCTAGCTGCGAACCCTGCCAACGCTGATGGCGGCCAAAAAGGCAAGGGTAGGGGAAGAAGGGGAGGTAAGAAGAATGAAAATGGGACGAGTGCAGGTGCAGCAGCGGAGACCGCTGCAGTGACGACCAACGCCACCAAACCCGCCAGCACTTCAACGCCCACGCCTCCCGCACCTCCGCCACCGACCCCACCGGCACCACAAGCGGGACCATGGGGCTATCCGTGGGGATTCCCGCCCTACCCGTACTGGCAAATGCCAGGGGCGTCTGGGACGCAGAGGAATGCAAGGCCAGCGAGCGCCGAGAGTATACAGAAACGTCAGGAACAGTTGACACGAGGAGCGTGCTTCAACTGCAGCGAAACTGGACATCTCTCGCGCGAGTGTCCAACCCGGCAATGTTATACTTGCCATGCAACGGGCCACGCTTTGCACGAATGTCCAAAGAGAAATGAGAAATGCCAAGGTTGTGGCAAGGTTGGGTATTCAGTTAAGACATGCCCAGATTGCAAATGGGCGTTAAAGTACTCGGGAAACGGACCCGCGGGGGCGCAGGGGGGAACCCCTCCTGCTCCCCAAAATTCGAAGTGAAAAGCGAATGCGATGAAGCACCAGTGATGCTTGGTGCAGACTCCCTCGCGGCCGAGAGGGAAGTCAACAGCGAGATCGGTAACGCGTATCCATCTCGGCTGGTAGCAAGCCACTGGACGATTAGCGACGACGACGAAGAAACGCCTGACCTGTATGCTGAGGGAAATCATGCAAATTCCAAAGAATCTGAGTTGAATCCGCCTCCGCCAAAGGAATGGCACGAAGTAGAGATGACTCCAGCGATGGGTGCCATACGCAAACACCCACTGACAACGAGTAGAAGCGACGCTGATGAAATGAATGGAGGAGTGGACGGGGGAGTTAGGGGACAACGTGAGACTGATCACCTCACTGACGTGTCTACAATCGACCCGGAAACGCCATGCCACGAAGAAGCAGCGGTCGCCGACTCACCAAGCCTAGAGGAAGCTCGTACGGGGGACGCCCCAGCCGACGCCATCAGGGCGAAAGTGGAAACTTGGAGTCAGGAAGAGATTGCAGATGGACCCGCCGCACAAGCCGCACCTCGTAACTTCGTCGAGGTCATCTTGGGAGGAAAGTCATTCATGGCGTTGTATGACCCTGGAGCGCAGGTATCTTTCGTCGGGCCAAAAATAGCGAAGTTTTACGAGAAGCGTCTTTTTCACAAGCGAAGCGTGTTAAGAGGAGCTGTGGGCAAAAACGTCACCCAAGCATTGGGACTGTTGAAGATGACTATGGAAATTGATGGACATTCCCGAACCATTGTGATGGAAGCAGTTCACGACACGTCGTACGACATGGTTCTGGGAATGGACTTTATGAACGCGTGGAAATCCGACTCTCTAAATGCCGATGGGCAATGGAGAGTACTTCAAGGAGATTACCGAAATTTCGTAGGACGTCGGAAAGAAGAACCGGAAAACCGCATATACGCCGAGTGCGCGGGACTGGTAGTAGTAGAAGAGGGGGGTAAAGCCCACCTAGAAGAAGTGGTGCGCGAAACGACCGCCAAAGCAGCAGGCAAAGTCGGACTAACAGATCGCGGAGTTCATAAAATTGAACTGATAGATTTTACTCCTGTCCGCCACCGTCCGCGACGCCTCTCTCCCAAGATGCTCGAGATTGCTAGGGAGGAGGTGAAAGCCATGTACGGTCTCAAGCGTATCCGCCCGTGCCAGAGTGCTTGGAGCAGTGCTCCAGTCTTGATCAGAAAATCAGACGGTACTTACCGTTTCTGCATCGACTACCGAGACTTGAATAAGAAGACGAAGAAGGACACGTACCCCCTTCCCAACATGGACTCCATCTTGGATAAGTTGCGGAAGGCGAAGTACCTGTCTAAGATAGATTTAAAAAGCGCGTACCATCATATCCCGGTAGCGGAGGAGTGCCAGGAGTATACCTGTTTCAGCCTTCCAGGCGTCGGCTCCTGGTGCTGGTGCGTAATGCCCTTCGGGCTCTGTAATGCACCCGCGACCTGGCAGCGCATGATCGACGAGATACTAGGCCCAGAGCTAGAGCCATTTGTCTTCGTGTACTTAGACGACATTATTATCGCGACAGACACGTATGAAGCTCATGAAAAATACCTAAAGATAGTGTTGGAGCGGCTTGTAGATGCCGGACTCCAGATAAATCCGGAAAAATGTCAAATTTGCTGCGGCGAGGTGAATTATCTCGGCTTTATCTTGGACTCCGAAGGCCTCCGCCCGGATCCCGAAAAGGTAACGCCCGTACGGGAATTCCCTCCGCCAAGAAACCTGCGACAATTGCGATCGTTCCTGGGGATGGTGACGTGGTACTCAAGATTTATCGACCATGACGCCGAAATAAAAGTACCGTTACTGAAGCTTCTCCGGAAAGATACGCCATGGTCATGGGGCGAAGAACAGCAAGAAGCATTCGATAAACTGAAACAGGCCTTGACGAGCGCGCCGGTGCTCGCTAGACCTGATTTCTCAAAAATGTTCGCTATACAGACCGACGCATCCGCCTATAGCTTGGGAGCCGTGCTGACCCAAGAAGGGGAAGACGGTGAGCACCCTATTGTCTACCTGAGCCGCAGTCTTTCGCCAGCAGAGCGAAATTATACGGTCGGCGAGAGGGAGCTGCTAGCGGTGGTCTGGGCGATCAAAAAACTACGACCTTACATTGAAGGGTACCAATTTCAGGTGATAACAGATCACAGTGCCCTAAAATGGCTCCAAAATTTGAAAGATCCGACTGGGCGTCTCGCTCGCTGGGCACTCGAACTCCAGAATTGGGACTTCGAGGTAATACACCGGAGTGGAAAACTCCATAAAGTGCCAGATTGCCTGTCTCGAATGAGCGAGCCAGAAGACGCCGAAATCGGAGCGGTAGAAGTAGCAGACGAGACGACAGATGCCGTGGATCCGACGGTAACCGAAATACAATGTTCCGCCGAAGACGCGAAGAAGGATGCCGAATACTTGAAGCTGGCCGAGAAGATTCGTGCGAATCCGGACCAGTTCAAGGATTGGAGGGAGGTGAATGGCTTGATTTATCATCATAGCCATAGCACGCTTCTAGACCCAATCACATTCCCAGAAGAAAAATGGAGACTTGTCGTGCCAGTCCATAGGAGACGTGACGCTCTAGAGCGAGCTCATTGCCTCGCCTCGTCAGGTCACATGGGCATTGAAAAAACGTATGATCGACTAGCTCGAGATTACTACTGGCAAGGCATGTACACAGATGCGAGAACATTCGTGAAAGAGTGTCAATTGTGCCAACAATACAAAATGCCCCAGACAGGCCCGCTTGGCCACATGGGAAACAGAGTAGTAGAGCGACCATGGTCCGTCATCTCTGCCGATCTGATGGAATATCCGCCGAGCAAAAAGGGGTTCAAGTACTTGCTGGTCATACAGGACTTGTTCACACGCTGGGTGGAAGTAAAACCATTAAGACGCGCTGAGGGGAAGGCGGTAGCCGCCGCGATTGAAGAATTGATCCTGTTTCGTTGGGAGACGCCACTGTACTTTCTTTCCGACAATGGTAAGGAGTTCGACAACAAAATTGTGGACGCCATGTTGGAAGAACACGGAGTACGTCACGTCAAGACGCCACCATATTGGCCGTCAGCCAACCCAACGGAGCGTTCCAATAAGACGCTCAAAACAATGATCTCTCAATTCGTGAAGAATGATCACCGCAACTGGGATGACCACATCCATGAGTTCCGCCATGCGATGAACACCGCAGTGCAATCCAGCACGAAGGTCTCGCCAGCGTTTCTCAATTTCGGACGTCATCCCACTCCAGTAAAAAGCCTGCGTCGCGAACTGGAGGGTGAAAGATTGATCGAGAAGATGGGAGTCCAAGACTGGTTGTATAGAATGAAACGCCTAGACGCGTTGCGGGAACTAGTCGTCCGCCATAACGCTGAGAGTCGGGCGAAGCAAGCTGAAACTTATAACAAGGGTAGGAAGAATTTCACGTTCAATGTGGGAGATGTAGTGGGAAGGAAAACGCATTTCCTGTCTAGCGCCGCGAATCGGTTCAACGCCAAGTTAGCTCCGAAATACGAGGGTCCGCTGACCATAGTAGAAGTCAAATCTCCGGTCGTTTACGTAATGGAGGGACCCACTGGCCAACGGACTGCTCCAACCCACATATCCCACCTCAAACGTTGGATCCCACCCCGAAAGACTGGCTAGACGCATGAGTAAAAATTCCGCCATCCGCCTCAACGAAGAGTAATAAGGAAGTTTTTTTTTGTTCTGCTTCCTTGCAGGTATGGCAGAAGATCCGCCTCGAGACCGCAGCTGCTCACCCTGCCCGGCGGATTTCCGGAGCATCGCGAGACCCGACGACCTTCTGGAGGCAACGACAGTCTGGAGGTCAAACTCCCAGGTACGTCGGGCTCGCAGGGCATCTCGCGAGAGGAGTGGAAGTCGTGGACCGCTAACGTCAGACAGTGGTCTGAGCGACGACCACTCCTCGCGGGATGCTCCGGAACCCCGTCGAGCCGAACAACAGCAGCCACAGCCAGCGC
The DNA here is from genome assembly GCA_029851415.1 of Eretmocerus hayati. Lineage (NCBI taxonomy): Eukaryota > Metazoa > Arthropoda > Insecta > Hymenoptera > Aphelinidae > Eretmocerus > Eretmocerus hayati. The sequence goes on along the minus strand of CM056744.1, from coordinate 71,845,464 downwards.
ATGAAGAAGGACAAGACAGCGGAAACAGCAGTCCGCTTACCCCACGTGAAGACAGAGCGCCTCCCAGCATCGGTGGACCGTCGCGCCACCTAGGAGCGATTCCGCGCACCCCGATGGTGGAGAGACGCTCGCGAGAGAGACGACGCCGCGTGAGGCCCGAACCAGTGGGGCGGAAGCCCCAGCTCGGCATTGTCCACCGGTGGCAGCACCTCTCGCAGTGCTCACGGAGGAAGCGGAACCGACCCTGGATTCCGGCTTGGATCCTGTGGCGGACTCCGCTAGAGCTCAACAAGAGCTACAAGATTGGTTGGAGCCCAGGGGTGCTCCAACCCGGCAGGAAGTGGACCCCGGACAGTTTGAGTGGCCACCATCTCCGCCATCTATCCGCCGCACCACGACTCCGCCGAGATCAATACCCCGACCGATCCCTTCCACCACCCGTGGAGAAGCAGCTGGAGCCGCGGCACCCGATGAGTTCCGCGAACCCGCGCTCATCATCGCTCCACCAAACCTCCCGGCCTCAGAACGACGTGAGCTGGAAACAGCCGTCGAACTCCAGCTGCGCCAAAATTGGGATCCCGAGCGAGGCTGGCAAGGATACCTGGACCGGAGGGACGAGGCAGCCCAAATTCTCCGCCCGGACCAGCCCATACAGTACCCCCAGCCTTACAGAGGCAAACGGATACATGCACGGACCAGATCGGAGTGGACTCCAGAAATCGCGCTGCAGATCCGCAGGGACCGGATCCAAGCCAGGGATAATCGACGCGCAATGGAGCGTGAATACGAACGTTTGTCCGCTCGGCACCGAGAATCAGAGCGCCCGCGCCACCAGGAACAGCAACAACAACGGCCAGAGGAACCGATGTTGCGTCACGACGACGCTTCCAAACGCCGTCGACGCAACCCCAATCGCCACATGACCCTGGAGGATCATGTGGACTACCAGGCACCCGCGGAACGGGACTACTCTCCACCTCCGGGACCCGCCAACTTGGCCCAAGCTCTACCAGGCCCCGCGGACCCATTGCAGGCAGAGATCCATCGTCTCGCCGAGGAAGCGGCCCGGGTGGCACGACTGGAGGACCAATCTCCCCCGGCCACCGCAACACCACCCGGACAACAGAGCACCGAGCCCAGGAGGACTGTCACCCCGACGACAAGGCCCGGACCGATCAGAAGAGGCACGCGGTTCCAGTGGCTGGAGGCATTGCCTCTGGACGAGGACGACCCGCCGCCACACACCTGCTTCCGATGTTGGAAGAGTGGCCATATCTCAGCACGCTGCCCGGCCCCAAAACCGTGGTTTCACTGTTTTAATTGCGGTCGGCGCCGGGTAGCTGCCCACAATTGTCCGCGCTGTGCCACGGCATATACGCTGTGGGAGGGTCGCCCGGCTCACGAAGCCCGTTTTGGCCCGTCGGCGACTGTCACCCGCCCGCCACAAGAGCCCGAAAGGCAGCCCGCACCCATGGAGATCGAGGGGGTTAGGGAACAGCCCAATCAATCCGCCGCTGTCTCCCAACCCCCCTCAACTCCACCACCACCCGCCACGACGAGGCGTCAGGACGAGCGGGAACCCACCAGGCCACCGACTACACCACCACCCAGCAGCGCCCCCACGGACGCGGAAGAGCCCAGGCGGTTCCTGCGCAGGCCACAGACGCCGCCACCCGTGCGGGACAGCGGAGCCGAGAGACCCACCACTCTACCCCGACCGTTCCCGGTGCTACCGGAAGAGAGGCACATCGAAGCACCCGCCACAGTGGCACCGGTACCAGCCCCAAGGACCAGATTCACCACAGCTTCAGCCACGCCACCACCCAACATCGCTGCGGCAGCCGTCAACAGCTCGGCTCCGGCCAGCATAATCATGCCGATTCCGGGTCTGGCACGGCTGATGGCGGCCATGACACCCGCGGACCATGAGGAGTTCCGGGCGCTGGTCGCCGTAGCAGTCACCATGCCGCAGTCAGTGCAGGAACAAATGTATGCGGCCTTCTTCGACAGAATCCGCCAGGCTCAATAGAGCCGAAGAAATCCGCCAAGTAAGAGAAACTTTGTTATCCTTCTTTCCCAAGTACCCGAACCCAGATCCTAGTAGTTAGAGAACCCTGCCCCTCTGATTTGAGAATTCGAGTTGATTTAACCCTTAAGATTAGTTGATAGATTTGATTTTGATTTTTGACAATGTAGCAATGTATGATGATTCCGCCGAGGTAACGATGAGGGTGGATGTGGGCGAGACGAGACCACTCCGAATTCTTCTCACCCAGGAGGGTGAGGGGGAGAAGCCGGGGGTAATGCAACGTGGAACGTTGCAGCACGTTCCAGCTCGTCCCACAGAAGCTCTCGTCGTCACCTCGGGCAAAGTAATCAAGGTCTGATTTTTCGTGTGTCACACTTTTCTGTTGAGGTGCCCGAGGTGACGAGAAGAGGACGACGACGACGATTCAAATGGGCTGATGGCTCCCGCCACCAGCGTGGTGGCAGCACCGTCCAGCCCACCAAGCCGGGCGGCGCAGCGCTCGCGCGGGCTTGAGGAAGCCGCGCCGCGCATCGCCGGCCGGCATTCTTGGGATGGCTGCCAGCCTGGTTAAACCTCCCCGTACTTCGCGCCTTTTGAATTCGCCGTGCTCCAGGAAGTGACCCAGGACGGGTCGTGTGACCGCGTCGCGGGTCTACCGGACCTTTTGGTGTGTGTTTGTGCGTGTGGGTGAACAGTGCAGTGCCCAGACTTGTCAGCGCGTGCTGACGCGTGGCCACCCCACACGACCACATCTCGCCCAGGGTGCCCCGCACTTGGAGGGCGACCCGGACTGGGCTCGAGAGAGCGAGAGAGAGAGCTGCAGCAGTGCAGTCAAGTGGCCCCAGCAGCAGAGCAGCAACAGCGCAGCAGCAGCGCGATCATCAGTGTGCGTCCAGACGACGTCGACCGCGGTGAGTGGTATTGCGTTTTCCCCCGGGTGCATCCATCCACATCGTGACCCCCCCGGGCGGAGAGTCGTGTCCAGGGCTACCGGGTGGCCTATTTCCCAGCTCGCGACGCGGTGTGTCCCTCTTGTCCGCCGACCCATCGCGTCGCAACCGTGCTCCTCCAACTCCCCGTGCCAATTTCGCATGCACGTTTTTGCCATGCTGAGCCACGCGGGTCGTTATAGCGGCCATTTTGTGTCATCACTCTGACTTCCGGAGACGAAGGCGCGGAGAGTTGGAGAGGGACGGGCCCGCCGGCTGGAGAAATAGCTCCCACCCCTCGCGTTAGCTCCGCCCACAATGTATATGGGTGATTCCGCCGAAACAGTGCAGTGAATCATTTCGAGCCAATGTACGTGGGCGTTTCCGCGGTAAAGTGACTTTGTGATATTGTGATTTTCCTTGGGTTATTGGACAAATGAACGATTTGAGGACAGTTTTCGCCACAGATGGCGTTTTAATTAGTTTTATTGGCCTGCGTGCCTCGAAATGAGTTCCTAATAGTAATAAATTCCGTTGTAATTTCGTAATCCGGAGAGTGATTATTTTCGATCCGATATATATATACAGTGTCCGCAGAATATTTTCGTGATTTTCAGGTGCTCCCAATTTGCCCCACTGTCCCGCCCCTCGTGGCGCGGGGTGCCTGGCCCTGACCTGATACGGCCCAAATAAATGAGGTAGCGTTGGGTGGGTTTAGCTTTTTAGGAATTTCCCCCTGCTGATGCCCTCCACGTTACAGCAAAACTGGTGTTGTTTATAAATTTCAGTGTAAAGATTGCCCAGCAACGTATGTGGGAGAGACAAAAAGACAACTAGGTACACGCATTAAAAATCATATTACGAACAAAGATAAAGAGTCCGTAGTTTCTGTTCACAGACTAAATGATAAACACGATTTCCATTGGGATCAAACCAAAATTTTAGACACAGAGAAAAATTGGAAAAAACGGTTGATTTCTGGAATGATCCATATAAAATTCGATGAGAATTGCATCAATAGAAAAGACGATATTCAAAATCTCAGTCAAGTATATAACCCGTTGTGGGCAACGGCAGACAAAGCTCGTTAACCCCCCGCTCTCTTTCTCTCTCTCACATGCACTACTTTTCATATATATGTCACCTACTGTACACTGCGATCGCGCTAATATAAATATGAGTGAAAAATGAGACCGGTTACTCACTCTGTTTACTTGTATTGACAGGAGCTAGACGTTATGTCTGTGCTCTATTACGAGATCGTCCAAAATATCATGACGATCTAAAGAATAACGTGAGTTGCGCATCTTAAATATTTATACATCCATCATTTGTAAAAAATTTTTCATATTTTCTATCTTTATACATATGTCGAAACAGAAACCTGAAGCCTGATGAGGTCCACAAAACCTAGTGGACGAAACGTTGCAATAAAATTTCCATCATGAAATTTTGGGAATTTATTTAGTTCCCCACCGTCCTTCAAGATCGATGAGACCAAATGTTCAACTTGTATATTAACCATCAAGGACGAAAAAATCTACCAAAATCACTTATGATAACACTTTTTCCCTTCGTAGCTCCCTAAACCAATGAGAGACTCAACTCTCTCACTCTCTGCATGTGTGTGTGTATGTGTGTATGTATGTTGTTTTTTTCGTCAACGCTTTCTCTTGGACACTCCACTGGATCGATTTTTGCCTTCCTATGAGTTGTAGAGTATGACTCAAAGATGAGACCAGTGATTTGGCAGCTCCCACCTCCCAGTCAAATTCGATTCTTGGGCTTTCGAGACCAAAATTGATGAAATTTCGTCTTTTAATACATAAATATCTTTTTCTATCAGAGTCTCATGGGAATTTGGGTAACCTAAAGTATACTTCCCTCGGCATTATTTATCGTTCGGTTAATACCGAATATCTATTTTATCTCTATAGAACTCAAATTTCTGAAAAAATCAAAATTTCCACCAAAAAATCCTATTTTATCATATAACAAACGATTTTATCGAAAGTCCGTCTCAACCAAACGATAGATACTCTCAAAACAACTTCACTTCAGATGCCTCAAATCTGTCTAAGATGATTCCTCAAAAGAATAACTCAAAATTTATGAAAATATTTTCATTGATATCCATTTTTTCACCGTATCTTCCTCTACAACTCATTTATCTCATTTCCAATGATCTAAGGGCAGATTTTTTGGCATCCTGAATCAATTGGTTGATACCAAATTTTTTTGAAATCCATGAAACATTATTCAAATGAAGTTATCTTTCGAAAAACCCGAAAATTTCTACAGAACCTCCATTTCAATCATATTCAAACTGACTGTACCAAATTTCATCGCGACCAAACTATAGATATTGCTAACAGAACTTTATTCAGATCCTCTAAATCCCTCGCAGAAGCTCCCTTGAAAGAATTCATCAATATATAGGAAATTATTTGAAATTAGAATGCTAATCATGGAAATTTCTTGCAAAATAGAGGAGATTAGTCGCAATTAGAATGTTAATGGATGTGGGATCCGTCATAGTTACTATCATATAACGCTATGAGGAAGCATTCTGCTAATCACTTCTAGCAGCGTATTTTAGATTCCTATGATTTTCAATTACGCGTCAGAGTCGTGCGCGTACTTGTGGGTGTGTGTAATTTTGCGTAAGTAGGAGTTTCATTTCGTTTCTCATTATTGGAGGGATGTGTTGTCACGAATGGGTTCCATTTGTATTATCTAATGATGAAACTCGTGGATTGTGTGAATGAGTACGTTTGTAGTGATTCTATGTATGTGTGTTAGGGATTAGAATCAACATTGCCGACATAGCGTCATGATGTATCAGAATCAGGAGGGTTTGAGGAGTAATTTGAACATTTGTGAACTAAATTCGAGGGGAAACTTTATCTAAACTTTCTCATCTTCCTGACAGCGTGTAGGAGGCATAGTCATGAATAATTAAACATCTAGTGAGGAATTGGGTACAATTGTCTCTGAATATCTTTTGGTACACTATGCATAAAAGTGTATCTTTCACTAGTATCTGCATTAAGTTGTCTCTTCTAGTGATTATTCTTCACTTTTGATGGTTTAGTGATCCGACGCAAAACTAATTCCTGAGCAAAGTTCGCACATCTCCTCGGCGATCATCTTCCTCGATGGATGGTTTAGAGAACAAGGAACTCGAGGAATCATCGTTAGTCACTAGATTTCCTATATTTCTATGATTCCCGATAATCCGTAAGAGTCGTGTGCGTGCGTGTGGGTGCGTATAACTCTGCCTAAGTAAGAGTTTTATCTCGTTTCTCATTATTCGAGGCATGTGTTATCACGAATATGTTCCATTTGTATCTTCGAATCACGATACTTGTGGATGAGTACGTTTCTAGTAATTCTGTGTATATTTATTTGGGAGGATTCATATGTTCGCGTTATGTGTTTTCGGTACTTTGATATCATGTAACTATACATCTTTATGAAGAGGATGGTTCCGTTCACGTGCGTTTTGTTTCCTGAATTATCTGTATGTATCGGAATGATGGTAGTTGGAACATGTGCATAGTAGTCTTTTGAGTCATGTGATTGATGGATATGTCGATGTTCTCACGATCGTGATGAGAAGATCGAGGAGATTTAGCGAGTGAATGCGAGATCAATGTCGAAGAGAAGTCTCGTTACTCTTCGGACACTATTTCTTACTAGGGATGGTTTCATGTGTCAGTTTGGAACCATCACTTGAGTGGAGTTGTTTTCTTGAGTATTTACGCTACACAAAGCGGTCTAGTGATTGGATGCGGAATTGAATTCGAGCAAAGTATCACATATGCTCGACGATGATTACACTTGAGGGATCGTTTAGTGATCGAATGTGAAATTACTATCCGAGCAGCGTTCAATCGTATATTCCACTGATATCCTTTACAAATATTAAGAGATAGGATTAATATTGCCGATATAGAGTCTAATGTATCGGGACCAGAAGGCATTTGAGGAGTGATTCGAATATTCTCCGATTGTATCATTAGGGAACTCCTTCCCAAATTGGTCAGTGTTCTCATAGCACGTGGAAGGCATGTTCAAAAATAGTTAAACAGCTATTCGGAATTTGCTACAATTCTCTCCAAACTTTTCCGGATACATCATGCGTAAAAGTGTATCTCTCATCAGTATCTGCGTGAAGTTGTCTTCTCTAGTGATTATCTTTCACTCTAGATGGTTCAGTGATCCGACGAGGAACCAATTTCCTAAGCAGAGCTCGCACATCTCCTCGGCGGTCATCTCCGACGAGGGATGGTTGAATGAACAATAAATCGTGGAATCGTCGTTATTCTGCGTAAGTGGGAGTTTCATCTCGTTTCTCATTATTCGAGGCATGTGTTATCACGAATGCCTAGTGTACCAGCGAGTGATTCACTTTGTCTCTTCTTCTCCTCCTCTTAGACCGGCTGCTACAACTGAATAACCATCATCACCCGGTCAGGTGGGACCATACAGATATAACAGATAGAGGAGGGAAGCGGTGGGCCTCTCTGTAAGTGGGATTTTTTTCGCGAAGAAAAGAGAGAAAAGACAAGGAGTCCTCTTTCTTTCTCTCTCGCACCTGTGCGGCGCATTGCGCAGTCGACACCAAGATACATAGGCGCATCGAAAAAGGGTTAATGTACTGCGTGATACGCCGCGCAGAAACGTATGGGCTGCGCTCCCCTTCTCTATCTGTAATATCTCTATGGGTGAGACACGCATGAAAGGAACGGTTGTTAAGCGTTGATCCCCATGAACTTTCCGTGTAAAGACGGAGCCAAACGAGGTCATGGAACGACATAAGAATCGAATTGCCACATGATCCCCATTGGTCTACCAAATTCCATTCCTCTCACACCATGCGGAATCCTCCGTCAAATTCTACAGCGTTCCTTGGCCAGTTCATAGAAGCATTTTCCGAAGATTCTTTTCAACTCATATTAATGTATTATCTGCTCACTTCTCAGATACACCAGACCGCGTTCTTCTATTTTACGTTGTTTCCGAGCAATGACGATTCTAGTGATAAAAACTATGAAAAATTTGTAACAAAAAATCTGAAAACATAATCTCGGTCAGTGCGTCAGCGTCCGGAAGAAAATTCTCTAATCCTTTCCATGATGGCAGATGCTCATATTTTGACCTATATAATTGGAGACAATCACTTAAAAAGATCTCTGAGATCAACCGTATTCTGATGTATCGTTTTCTCATGGAATCACTCATATGCGACGATCCAAACAGATCAAAGTTTGTTACGAGCTGATGAACAGCTGAGCTGTCAGAAACAGAGCAGGAGCACGATCAAGTAGAGATATATACATTATTTTCCCTTCAGTGCTTGACTCCAATTGAGAGTTCTCGATCGAAGTCATTTGCCAGGGTCTGAAAAAATGGAAACTGATGTCGGGGAACTGGAGGAGTTGGATAAGGAAATTCCTGGTGGTAGTGAATTTCCAGGAGTGAGTATGAAAGCCCTCGATGTCACTGTTCGGTAATCAGGTGCATAGTCATGTGGTTGGGATAAGGTTAGCTTTCCGACGAATGGCAAGGGTGCTAGTTCGACTGATGAGAGATGATGAAGATCATTTGAAGAATGATGAGGTCAGAAGAATCCCAGTCCGAAGTATAGAGAGCACGGCTCCTCGCTCGTTTCTTCCGATTATACCCACCAGCGAGGCGTTATCAACCCCCTTGATTGTCGTTGGGACAACGATCTCGAGATGAGAGTACACGCGACCTTTCCATTCCCTACTGCAGTTATCTCTCCTCATCACTCCCTCTCTTGCCCGATACATATTTTCTGGTGCGTAGATCGACGCCACCAGCAGAGGGCTTGTTTCGTTCATTAACATCGTTAATCGGACCATTTCCGTAAACGTCTCTCTGATAAAGTTGTCAAGTCCAGTAGCAAAGAGATCCGGTGCACTACTGCGTGATCACGCGTCAGTGTTGGACTCAGCGGTGTGAATAAGACTCCGAGATGCTCTCAGTTCTTTCCTCAATATGCTCATAACGTCATTGGGATCGACAGCGGACCATGAGAAAGGGAAAGATGATCCATGGTAGACCCCGACTCCATGATGTTCGGCTCGATCTCCTTAAGACTGAGATCCAAGTGGAAGCGGGAAATTTTCCACGCTTTTCAATGGTGCATGTCATAATCTTGAGTGATCCATAGTACTTGGGGAATGGCTAGGCTAAACATCCGTACTATAAGTCGTCAGAAGCCATTTCTATGAATAATCGTCCAAATATGATCATCGAGTTATCCAGAATGTATCAATGAAGGCATTCACTGTATGTGCAAGTATGGGCTGCATTGAAGGTCCCAAATCGTGATTAGTATATCAGTAACTTCTGTTACGTGCAGGGTTGGCAAGCGTAGTGCTTACCCTCCCCCCAAGTCCCCCTCGTTAACCGATCTGCAAACTGTAGTCGAAGAGAATTCACCTTCGCCACGGCGCGCTCTGCGCATGGCTAGAGGGGCTTGAGGAGAGGTTAAGCACTACGCTCGTCACCCCTGGTTACGTGAGTAGATGAGGGAAGGGCGGGGTAAATGAGTCGATAGTTGGATTCACGGACTAATGGATTAAAGTGATGAGGGTGTAAATGGATGTATGAGTATCGTGTTAAGAGTTTTCCACCCTCTACCACGTGGCACTGCAACAATTTCGATCAAACCCGTCCTGACTCTCGGTAAAGCATCAAATGTTGAGCCATTGACCCGTTTGTGATGCGTCGCATGTGCCCAAGAATGGTCTGACTTGGGACTATGTTCATATACGTGCTTTCTAGACCCCCTCTATAGGATTGTTAACTTCCGGAGTGCAAAACGGCTTGCGGGATCTGGAGAACACTCCAAACACCATCTTTGCAGAACACAGGTCTGGTGCACAGGAAAGTAATGTGCTCTCATCTTGATTACAGGGCAACATTCGATGCCCTCCCGAGACTCCAAGGTGATTTCAATAAAAAATGTTGCAATGCTACCTGGTGGAAGGGAGGAAAACAGAGACAATCTCTTCCGAATCGAGTCAATCGCTCAAGGATTCGCGCGGATGCTCGGCATAAATTGATCGCGCGATGCATACCTCGTGGTATACCCATAGAGATATTACGGATAGAGGCGAGGATTGACCGACTCAGGTGTGCGCGGCCACGTGATCAAGTCAGAGAGAGAGACGGACGGTCGCTGAATACGAACAGGGTAAGGAGACGTGCTGGAGGAGTGGAGTCGGAGATGGTGTGGGAGAATCATCCACGCGTGTGGTGGCTGTACAGCATCATCGAGCTCTGCGCAAACCTCGCTCCAAGCTGCGATGAGATTTGAAACATGATGTACCATGGGAATATTTGAAAACCCATCAAACTTGCTGTAAAGACGCCAGTAGGAGAGGTAAGCTGATTCTGGGCCAGGTCGTCACTGACCTCGCCCAAGTCGCCATCGTGGAAGTCACATCCTCAAGGTCAAGCCATCTCCTGGAGCAACTCTCCACCAGGTGTGTCACCTGAGGTTGGTTTTCTCCACCAGGTGCGACCCCCCTAGTCTCCGTGGGGGGTGGATTTTTACTCACCTCTAAGGTCAGCTCCCAGATCTCCGTGGGTGGTTTTTCTACTCACCCCTAGGGTCAGCTCCGCTTCGAGTTTCGGGGACACACACACACATACACACACATGAATAAATAGAATACCAAAGTTATGATGATATACATTCATTTAATTGTGATTAATTCAAGTGAAATTATTTACGGGATTCATAAATTTGTTCATCAAATCCTACGATTTCCTCAAGATCGGTATCACTGAGGTGGAACATCATTTTATCTAAAACTATTGATGGGAGCAATAAATTATAAACGACTGATTTCGGTTCGCTCTCGGCTCGGCTGATCAGAGAATTTTGTACAATAGGATTGAAAATGGAAGAAAAGAACTCTTCACTCCTCAGTAAAAGCCGTCTTGTATATGCTTCCTTGAATTGACTTCTCAGCATCCAATGATATTCTCTGATAGATGGATATTCACAAAAAACATGGGCTCTGAATTTTCTACATCCGAGTAATTCATTAAGTTCAATACTACTCTCCATATGAGTAATTCCACGCGAAACAAACCGACGAAAAAGGGTCATGTCTCGGATTTTTTTCTAAGTATTTTTAATCGATTTTATGGTCCAAAACATGGACTTTGAACTCACTATGGGGTCCGAAAAAGATTTTTGGTCCCATGGCGAGAACCTTTGAAAATGATGGAAAATCCTCTTTTTCAAAATTCCAGCAACTTTTTTTCACTAAAATGCAAATAAGTCGAGTTTGCTTGCAGATAGAGAAACGCGGTCTACGGCATTCGAAAGGTCTTTAAGAAATCTATCGAAATGCATTCCTGAAACTTGGTTTTGAGGTTACCTACACTGTTGCTGAGCAAAAAGTCGAAAAACACAAAAACATTGATTTCTCGAAAAGCCATTTTTTTATTTCTGAAAATTTGATATTTGATGTAAAATTTTGTTTTCTTTCAGGAAAAAATGGTCCCGAACATTTTTTTGAGTCCTAAAGCCTTTTTTTGCTATTTTTCGCAGATCAGTTTTTCAAGCAATGGGAAATCGTCTGCTTCCTGCGCATGCGCAGAAATTTGGGTTCTCAAAACCAATTCCATTAGAGAGCCAAGAAAATTTCCTTGAAAATCACCACTTGGCGAAGTCAATTCCATCAATTTGGCTCGGAGCTACAACGTATGAAAGATGAAGCTTCAGCCCGAGTGCATCGATAGGCAAAGGTCACCGTTCGCGGATCTCAGTCACTGCTGTCTCCGACCACCTCTTGGGCATTGCCGACATTCAGTGGTCTTCTGTACGTTGTAGCTTCGGTCTCAATTGATGTAATTGACTTTGTCAAGTGGTCATTTTGAAGGAAATTTTCTTGGCTTTCTGATGCAATTGGTTTCAAGAACCCAAATTTCTGCGCATGCGCAGAAAACAGACGATTCCCTATCGCTTGAAAAACTGATTTGCGAAAAATACCAAAAATAGGCTTTGGAACTCAAAAAAAATGTTTGGGACCATCTTTTCCTGAGAGAGCACAAAATTCTACATCAAATATCAAATTTTCAGAAATAAAAAAATGGCCTTCCGAGAAATCAATGTTTTTGCGTTTTTCGACTTTTTGCTCGACAATAGTGTACATAACCTCAAAACCAAGTTCTAGGGAGACACTCCGATAGATTTTTTAAAGACCTTTTGAATGCCGTAAACCGCGTGTCTCTATCTGCAAGCAAACTCGACCTATTCGAATTTTAGTGAAAAAAAGTTGCTGGAATTTTGAAAGAAAGGATTTTACATCATTCTCAAAGATTCTCGCCATGGGACCAAAAAATCTTTTTTGGACCTCATAGTAAGTTCAAAGTCCATGTTTTGGACCATAGAATCGATTTAAAATACTTAGAAAAAAATCCGAGACATGACCCCTTTTCATCGGTCTGTTTCGCGTGGAATTACTCATATGGAGAATATCAAACAAAGTCTTATTCTCTCCGATCTGAATGTTTTTCAGATTTTGGACTTGATCAATAAGTTGATCTGATATATCGCATCTAACGTTATAGACTTCGTGTCCTATATTCCCATTTATATATAATAGCTTCGCAAGAGAGACATAGCTCCCCAAATATCTTAGTCTCATCCCTTGATTAATGTTTTCAGCTGCATTTGCTGAACTGTGAAAACGTGAAAGGAGTGGTGTCGAACCTGATCTATCTACAGCATTCATATCTGCACGATGAAACAACAGTAAACGTACAAGTTCTGGTTGTCCAGTTTTACCAACGGGATGTAATGAACTTTTTCCATGATAATCGGTTGCATTCACATTGCATCCAAAATTGAATAAATACTGCATGAGTCTGAATTGATTATGGAGATTAGTAGCAGTACTACGGCGCAACCGATCTGTTTCTGCAAATAGCATGTGTAGACAATTTTTGTGATCAATCGCTTTTGCATTCACATTTGCTCCAGATTTTATCGAAACTTCCACTATGGGGAAGTCACGATAATTTTTAAGTAAATGGAACAACGATTCATGGAGTGGAGTGAAGTGGGCACCACTAGTTTTCGATTCAATTTTAGCTCCATATTTTAGTAGTGTCTTAGCTATTTCTCCATATCCACGTGCAGCTGTTGCAGGCAGTGGAGTCACATCCTTCCAATCTCTCGCATCAACTCTTCACCCATTTTAAATTAACTTGAGTGCAACTAGTTGCATATCATCTTTCTCATACCATTCAGTTCCATAAATTACGGAATGCAGAAGGGTACCGCCTAAATCGTCTTGTATTCTTGAGAAGTCAACTTGATGCGTACGTTATATTTTTATCAGCTTATGCCACCGCTTTTTGCTTTCATCGATCATCGCCCAATAATCTCCGTTGCACACCTCGTTGACAGAACATCTCCAAGTTCTATTCACCTCTCTGATCGCTTCCCGGAGTTGGTCGTAGCTCGGATATCGTGATATACTGAACAGTTCCTGAATCACCGAATCAATCACTACTTCATGATCTCGATCGAGTATCACTATGTTTCAATAACTCGAAACTTCTGCCATGCGCTTGATATTCGTGAACTCCATCGTAAAAAAGGAGAGAAAATACTCAAACAATGAACAATAAGATACTGACACTTTGTTACTGACGCAACAGCAACCGATCAGAGCTTTTTTATCCTTACATTTGAGGGAACTAGTTCAAAATTATCACTTCATTTATGATGGAATGCTAGTTGTAGAAGTGTTGCTGCAAACATGTTGTAGTTCTTCAATAAGAATTCAAGTTTCAAGTTGTTTCCTCGTCCCCATTATGACGAAACGAGAATGAAGGGATTCCAAGTTTAGTGCGTTTGCAACTGTCACAATGGTAGCAGGAATCGAATTTCAAAACAAATTTGTGTCACTCAATGCCGTGTTAGCTCATGATTTTCCCGATGATTTTGCCAAGGTTCGTTATCTCATCTTTGGAACTGATGACTTGAACTACGTAGAAGAAGATTGGGATCTGTTATCTGAAGTTGCAGAAGATGTAATCTCGAATATTTCAGCATCTTTCGAAGGTAAGAAATTCTATCGATGAATAAATTTTTTCACAGATGAATTCCGAGCTACTAATTTTTTCAGAGGATTCACGTCTTAGGTCAGAGCGCAATGTTGATTGAAATGTCTACGCCGGGAAGTACTCTCTTTCCTGATCTTCTTCAAGTCTATTATGATCTGAAGCACGTGATCGATATGGCAGTCGAATATCACATTATCTCCGAATCAGATAATGCAAGCCCGAAATTTGTACTTTGATCAGAAAGTGAGTGGATTATTGAAGGTGAAGCTGAAAACATATAATCGAAATACGTATTTATTGGTAATGTTGATGGAATTGTTGAAATGATTGTCATGTATGGAATGAAGTATAATCAGTTTGTGAAATTAATACCTAAGGAAACGAAGGAATATAATGATGAATAACAATTCATTTTTTCCATTAATTTTTTCAGCAAACATTAGTGATACATTCAGAAATTAATATGTTTTCTAATATCAGTTGCCATTTTTTCAAGCTGTAATTGCGTTGAGGATGAGTAGTTTTTCTGTTCATTAATTTGTTCCTGTGATTTCTTCCGTTCAACAGTATCTGTTTGCAGTTGCTCTGTGAGTGACTTGAAATCTCTGCAAACATCTTTCATATCAGATCTGAACCCATTCATCATTGGTTCGAGAGACTCATCTTTAGTATCTAAGTCCATTCTATGATTGTGGATTTCAGTATTCATTTCAGTTTGTTGCTGAATCAAGGAATCGATATCACCTTGGAAGCTCAAATTGTTTGTATCAATATTTCTGAATGCATTTTCTATTCTATGAGTCGTGTCAAGAGCAGTTTTATTCAATTGCCCCAACTGTGCAGTCATAGGACCTTTTATTGAGAAATTGAATTCTTCAATCTTATCCCATACCTTATCCTTATGAGACACGAAGTCAGACTCGAGGTTTGTAATAGACTCGGACTGTTTCTTGTTCTTTTTATACATTTCATCATGTTTCTTCGAAAATTCAGCTAAAAGTCGATCAATCTTTTCCAGTTTCTCATCGGATTGTAACATGTAATCGGATAATTGTTCAGACACTGTATTTACGTGTCTTTTATAAAATAGATTATCGGCTTCGGATTCCATAAGGTGGTCCTGTGCATCGTGATAATTCTTTCCATTCTGCCTGAATCTTACACGGAAGTCATCCATTCCCTTCTGACGAGTTTTATCATGATCATCAAAAACTTTAATTTCCTTGAGCAAATCATCCTCGCGTGATTTTGATTCAGATTCCAAGTTCTCATAGTCCCCCTCCATTTTACGTGCAAATCTCACCAGATCATTACGGAACCAGCTCATATTATTATCGATTGGAAAATTTGATGTATCGGAACGATTTTGATCTCTCTTCATGATGTCTATGTATATATCATCTACACCAATAATCTCCAGTACAAGGTTATCAGTATCTATATATAGCATATTAACTTTCTGAGTGTTCGATGGATTTCTTATAAACTTCAAGACATAGTTATAGTAGAAATCATACATCAAAGTCTTTGTTACATCAAAAGTAGTAATACCAATGAAAATTGGTTTATTGAGGCAAATAACCGAGTGATTAAGATGGACACACGCTGAATTTTCATCAACATCTGTGAGCTTCTTGAAATTTGATAGAGAAACCAATGATTCAAGACCGAAACGACCTGACCAGTGATTAATTAATCTACAGTCCGTCCTACGCCTCACGTTTTCCAAAAATTTCCCGAAGATACTATTAGATAAAAGTTTTTACGTGTTTGTCTCGAACGAGGGAACTGCTGCTTGTCTTAACCTCGTATTCTTTTCGATATAGGAAGCTAACCAAGGCTTCTGCTTGAATTGAAGCACACGCAAAATCTCAACTTCCAATTTATGCTCCAAGATCTGTTTCAAATTTCTCAAGTGAAGAACGTATCGATTCTTATCGAGGGAAGTTGCCAAGACCTTTTCGTTCTTACTAACAGAGTTTGGTGGAACTAATCGCTCTGGACAGGAAGGGTAGCCACCATGCAACTCGTGCATTTCAACTTGATATTGGTTTCAACAAAATATCCATAAGGTCCATCATCTGGAATAGATCTCACGTCAAAATCTGCCACATTCTTGATCCAGGATGTTCGGGAGCTGAGGTGCTTCCCTTGGGATTGAAACACGGGGATGAGGAGTCTGGAGCGGGATTGGTAATCCAAGCCAGTGATTTGTGGATTTCGTGTAACTTCACAGAAAATTACGTTTATTCACTATAGCTTACGATCTAAATACACAGTTTGTCACTCGCGTTCAGTGCACTAAATCAGTTGTGCGAGGATGCACTTTTCTCACACTCCGCGGGCACACACAGAAGGTACTTTGGTCGATATGATCGGCCGATAGTCGATATATATAGATGTATACATAATGATCAATCGTCGCGTGTACGGGGTAAACAAAGATCCGCCGTGGGCCTTGGTCAAGGCTGAACTTTATGCCGCACGGGGCACCAGAGTGTAGGACCGCCGTGGGCCAATATTGAGGCACAACTGATTTCGAGCTGCGTGAGCTCTATTGAGAAGAGAGGAAAGACACGCGGACGAATGTCATTGTCTTAGTGAGATCGATCACACGACAATACATATTAGAGGAAATTTGAGCGAGCGCTACTCGCTTCGTATACATAATTTCAATCCTGAACACAGGAAAACCCAGCATAAGGTAACGGTTGTGATGAACTCCAACAATAGAGGTTATTCTGATCCCATGCAATTATGTAACTCGGTGGTTGTGATGAATCATATTGCTTCATGTACTTATTGTTCGCTTTTGCCCAGTGTTTTGAACATTGAGCCAAGCCTCCTCAAACAGCTTTTCCACGGAAATTTATCATAGTTATATCAGTTAGAAGCTCAATTTCCATACCAGATTCCAAGAGAGCACAGTCAAATGAAAACGAGGGTAAGGTTATATAGTGTGCTTGATCGAGTTTCTAATTCTTGTGACAGTTACGTCGAAAATTTTCAAATATATCTGCTAAAAGTAAGCAGTCTAATTCCATGTAGAGATCACTGTATGCACCCAAGGTATCAATCGAAGAAGTATTCCAAACTCTTTGCGCATGCAAGTATTCCTTATCCGAAATTTCAGTATCATTCAGAATATTGAAAAAATTTCCCTTACTCGGTTGTGAAGTTTCTTCTAATCTGATCCAATTATCCATGTAATCGTAACAAAAAACTCCCTCCCTTATAACAAGTTGGGTTATCTCTTCAATGCTTGCTTGTTCCTTTGCAGCAGCCCTCACAATATCAGGATGGAGATTTGATAATTCAATTGACTTTCTATCAGTTGATAGATAACTCGCCAGTTTATCGATACTTGCACTCAGAAATTTGAGAGAATCGATGAAAACTAACCTCATCTTTGTACCATCAATCATTTTGGTGAATGCGATATAATTCTCCATGCTCTGAGGAATGATCTTTATACGTCCTGGAATCGCACTGGAAATGCTCCTTATTGAAAAATTCACGTCGTATTTGCTCAAATTTTGGATCACGATGACGAGCATATATCGTTTCTCATATCCCAGATTGCATGGGATGTGACTTGCACCTCGATAGTTTGGACTTATAATGTATTGATTTTTAGAACTGTAGGGAGAATAATATCTGGGAAGAAAAATCAATACCTGCGATTACGTGGTTGTGATCACGTGCACGTTTAGTCAGATCAGAGTCTAGTAAACCTTCGCAAATATGACAATGTGTAGCAGATTTGAAGTCTATCTCATCCTGCTCTGTCATGGTCGAGGGATTCATGTAATCCAATTCCTGTAGGAGTTAATATTTTGTAGTATTAAATGAATGATGGAAGTCAGAATGTTGTACTCACTTTTTCAACTTGAGACGCGATTTCAGAGAGACGGATTGCGAAATTATTGTTGTTAGGCAGAGGACCGGGATTGATGTAAATTGTCGTAATTGAAATATATTCTGCTCTTTATTGAAGAGCACACGAGAGTACGTCTTTATGGGGAGAAAACAACGAGAGATCTAGAGAGGCTGCCAGCCGGTGGCATCACTTATATAGCCCGGCATCAGGCCTACAAGCAAGCCAAAGAGGTTTAATGCAAAGAAAAAGCAGGCGGCTCTGAGCAGAATGTGGAAATACCGGGGACATCTCGTGCGCCTATAGCGAACTGTGAAAACGGAAGGAGCTCACCGTATACGATGCACCCATGCCACGAATGCGATAGCGCAGCCTTGAGAAAATGTACGAGCAGCCCAATGCACGAGCAGCTGAGAAGAACCAAGTTTGATATTGCCTTTACGGAATTATTCAAGACATTTCTACAACTATTACTGCAATCAGGTCCTCTATAAGATTCGTATCCACATTGGTTCGAGTCATAGGCATGACGAAAGTACATACCAACTGAATATGCAACGTCGTGTTGATATGAGTTCTATATAAGTTTGAGTCGAAGAAGCCTTTTGAGATGCTGATCCTCAGTTTCCTCAAAGTATTTTCTATCAGTTTTCATCAACAGACATTCGAAGTCGCAATAAACGATATGAGTCAGATATTATTCCTTGAAATAAGGTGTAAACTTCAAAATGTTGTCAGATGGTACAGTTATTGTAACAGGATTTTTACTCGAACAATCAATCCTATGGCAGGCTAGCTTATCTTCGGAGTGAAAGTGATGTAGACAACGATCATGTCTGTTGTGAGAGGAAGATGGAGACAATAGTCTTGAGATTTGATGTAACGATAGTGTTGATTTTCGCCTTCGTGAATCGAAAGCGGTTCACATGTTGATCTTTTCCTTCATCAGTTATGTACAGAGGGTAAAATTTGCGTTCAGAATCGTAACAGTAAAATTGACTGAAATCTCAGGATTCAAGAATTCAAATCTAAAAATCGATTTAATTTTTATTGGGAAATATAAGCCGCTGAAATTTAGATGATGCATGAAATAGTCGTAACTATGAGTCGAGTTTCGTCTTTCCCGTTGAGGTTACAAAGCTGCTATCAAACTCTAACCGAAGCATGCCTGATCGAGGTTCATAATATTCACGATTGCATGTTTATTTGCAATCCAAGCAGGTGTTGGGATGGATAAAGATCCACTCACCAAATTCGATTTGAAAACGTTGATTTTTGAGCTGAGAATCTCATCAAGAGAGGAACCTGAACCTGCATCAACAAACTCTTCCATTTCTGTCATTATAATAGGAATTGATTCTGAATACCATTTTTTGAGCTTTGATGATAGGAGCAGATTATCATAACGAGTCTGAAAATGTTTAATCTTGGAATCCTCCTCCAACAATTTGAAGTATGCGTTGGAAATAAGAGCAACTTCAACAGATGTATACTCTTCGAGTCGTGATTGAATGAATCTCAATATTAATGGTTTTGCATTATCAGAAAAAGGTGTCAACGATCTGTGTTGAATATTTCCAATTATGCTGGTTGAGATTCGATTATTGGAAGCAGATCCTCCATCAAATTGTACGATATCACCTATTTGATTTCTTGATCTAGCATGATAGATGTTTACCAAAATCATTCTTATAGCTTTTGCTTCGTTTGATAGAGTCTCGAGATGGGCTATTCACCGGTTGATTTAGGTGGAAGCTTCAGAACACTCGACACACGCTTGATGAAAGTACTATATTCATCTTCAAGTTTAGAAACTTCTTTAGGATTCAAATGATTCAAATTCATATTAATGAGCTTATTATATTTGCAGTTTAACTCCTGAAGAGTATGAGATAAAAAACTTACAACATCAGCCATGATGACTCGAGCGATGAATACGAATTGAGAGGACAAAAACGTGGAACAAAAAAAATGATGTATAAGATTAAGTGACTCGATATAATAACTACTCGCTGTGGATGATGGAAGAGTATTTCCTCGACTGTATACTAATCGAACTACATGTACTAATTTCGATAGGAAGTTAATAACTTCTGAAATTTGAAGTAATTTTTTCCCATACCAATCATCAATTCGATAAGAGCAAGATCATGGCAAGCTACACTATATGAGTGAGTTGCAACAATAATTACCTGCTGTAAGAGGTTTGGGTATTTTCCCTGTTCGATTACTAATTGAACTAATACATGAAGTAATTTCGAGAAAAAGTTGAAGTCAATCATTTCTTTTTCGAACACTGATGAAGTTTCCTTTCCTTATTCCAATTATTAGTTTGATAAGTCAATGTTAAAAAAGCAAGATCATGATCGAGCTCTACTATTTGAGCTGGAACAACTATAGCAAGAACTCGAATCATGTCTTGGAGAGAATTGAACACACAACAAGGATACCCCGAGACAATCAAGATTACTTCACTCGATCAGAGTGTGAGGTATAAGATAACTCCTTGCAGAATGATTGAAACAAGGTTTAGAAGAGCTAT
Organism: Eretmocerus hayati; assembly: GCA_029851415.1. NCBI lineage: Eukaryota > Metazoa > Arthropoda > Insecta > Hymenoptera > Aphelinidae > Eretmocerus > Eretmocerus hayati. The sequence continues at coordinate 71,824,960 of CM056744.1, read as the reverse complement.
CGTATTTGGGATAGTGGATCCATCCACTTAAGAGACTTTCAGTCTGTTTGCCCCTCGAAGACTTACGATCCGGATCCAGAGAGATTTGAATACTTACTTAACGGAGTTCAACTCAACTGAAAATCCAGTGTATCTGAGGTACGCACCACTGAAAGGATACAATTGCTTGACATTTATCGAGAGTATTGAGGCTGAAAGTGGAGACGAGCATGGCGACAGAGATGAATCTTGATGCACCACCGAGTGAGGAAGCGGGAATGGATCAACCAAGAGCTAGTTGCATAGTGAGCGATTCAACTGATTCTGGAGTGGAGCAGATATCATTAAATCAGGATTTCATGAGTGGAGAAAAGACACCGTGTCCTTCAAAGGCGAAGAAAAAAATTACTGCTCGGTGGAGCAGACCTGCTGTAAAGAGAACCATTGAGGATTAGCCAATTATTACCAAGTTATTACAGATGAATCGTCAAATTCATTCATTGAGATCTTGGGGACTGTGAGTGAGCCGAAAAAAGAGAAAATGTTCTTCTCAGAACCGCGTGTTCCTGATCCATACGATGGTGATGATCATGATGAAACATTGGATGATTCGAAGATGATGAGTTATAGTGGTGTATTCGACGATGACTTACGATCAGCGGGTAGACTGACTACTTCGTTGAAGACTAGGTAAGATAATTTCTGATTGATCTTTATGTTTTGAATTGGAGAATGAGGATTGACTCTGTTTCCAGTTTCCTTGGATTCTGTAAGGCAACAGAGTACTTGGACATCTGTAGAAAAGAAACCAAAGTCAAGCTGAATCTATTGATGGGGAAGGATCCAGAATTCGAGATTGTTCTTGAGAATGACAAGAAAACATTCATCATGACCTATCCTGAATGGGCAAGGACAATAATGGAATACGAGAAGTTCAAACAAATTAACTGTCATTGCATCGTGGATGAGATGAAACGAGTAGTGGATGAGAAGTATACCCTCATATTCAAACCGGTGAATCACCTTGGAGTCTTGGACTTATCATTCTACAAAAAACAATTTATTCATGTTCGTTTATATAAAAAAACTTTGATAATTTGTACATCCAGAAGTACTACATTCAAGATAAATTCAATGAATACATGAATATGGTTTATGATTATCAGAGAGGTATGAAAACTATAGAAAAAGGAATCGAATAAGGACGACGTGCAAAAAGAATAAATTGAATCATAAGATTTGCATGGTCGAATATCTCATTGATACAGAAGTTTTTGATGTAACTGATTCCATTCACGGCGAGATCATAATTAGGAATCTAGAACACTTGATCCACAATGTAGCTTGCAAACTTCTAATGGAGACCAAAATGAATGATAGATGAAGTGTAATCATGGGAATAATGAAGGTATATCACTCTGAAACTTTCTGTAGTTCTTTTAATTCTCAAGTTTTGATCCACATATGAGTGTTCAATTCCATTGAAAGATATTCGTCACATGTCTGGCTATACAATCATGAAGATTCATATTTTAAACAATAATCCATTTTTTATATCTCTTGAGCTAATCAAGGCATATGTAGAATTCTTTCCGTTTTGTATTCTCTATACTTTCGCAGTCATACAGTTCAATTTCATCAAGAAAATATTGAATACAGAACTTGTGAAACAATAACGAAGATTCAAACTTTGAACAATAATCTATTTTTCATATCTCTTGTACTGATCAAGGTATATGTAAAATTTTTTTTGTTCCAAATCCTGTATAGTTTCGCAGTCATAGAGTTTCAATTTCATCAGAATATATTGATGACATAACTTACGCCCCGTATGAATAATAACTTTTGCCCCAAAAATGAAGATTTGAACAGTTAACAATAATTCATTTCTCACATCTCTTGAACTAATCAATGTACTTGTAAAATTCTTCTTGTTTTGTATTTTGTATAGTTTTGCAGTCATACAGTTTCAATTTCGTTGAAAAATATTGATTACATAACTTACAGGACGATAATGAAGACTCAAACTTTGAACAATATTCCATTTTCTATAACTCTTGAACTAATCAGGTTGTATGTAAAATTCTTTTCGTTATGAAGTCTGTATAGTTTCGCAGTCATACAGTTTCGATTCCATCAAAGAATATTAGTTACATAATTCGTGAGACAATAATGAACATTCAAACAGTTAACAATAATGCATTCCCCATATATCTCGAACCAATCAAGGTATATGTGGAATTCTTTTTGTTTTCAATTCTGTATAGTTTCGCAGTCATACAGTTTCAATTTCATCAGAAAATATTAATTACATAACTTGTGAGACAATGATGAACATTCAATCAGTTAACTATAATTCATTGTTCATATCTCTTGAACTAATCAAGATATATGTAAAATTCTTTTTGCTTTGAATTCTGTATAGTTTCACAGTTATACAGTTTCAATTTCATCGGAAAATATTGATTATATGATTTGTGAGACAGAAACAAATAATCATTTGTTTATCAATTATCAATGGTTATAAGAACTCGAACAGTCCAATTTAACTCATACTCGTGTCATCAAGAATAATGAAAACTACTCACACTTATTATGCAAAAGTTGCGAACATTCTCATCAAAAATCTGAATCTATATATATACTCACCTTCATCTCTTCGATCTCTCTCCGTTCTCCTTCCTTCCCACATTAGCATACATCGCGCGTGAACAGTAGCCGTGATATTGACCATCACTTATCACCTACTGTACAGGTAGAGTATATAAATGACATACGGATGGAAAGAGAGAGAGAGAGAGAGAGAGCGCGAGAGAGAGAGATAATAACGCAGACCCACCTATATTATTCGAATATGAGTGGATCGTAAAGAACTTCCTGCAGCTATCATAATTTCAAACTGCAGCTGATTACCCGCATACGATGGAAACTCTACATGTCTTTGAACTGCTGCCGATATCGATGGTAAGCTACCGGTTTCTTGCAGTCAATTTAGGTGAACTAACCGCATACAAATTGAAGAAGTTTCAGTTGGAACGCTACCTTTGTTTCAATACCCACTTCCTTCGTTTTCTCCGCTCTCGTGCTCATTATATTCGAAAATTTTCAAATACAGTATGTTGAATTTGTGCAACATTGTGAATCGTGAGTTTCCGTTCTGATTCTCTGTCAGAATTGAAAAAAAGGACTTTTACTTCAGTAAAAGAGTAAAAGAATTCAATCTCGTGAGTGCTACTTGTGCGCAGCAAGTAAAAAGAAATAATCAATCATCAATTTCTGAAAGAGTGGCAATTTTACCAATCGTCAAGGCAGCATACCCGGATCTATTGCGGACAACGCACGAGGGTGAGTGTTCGATTTATTTTCCTCCCCTTTTTCATCGTGAACGCGAAAAAATAATTTTTTCTCGTTCTGCTCGCTTTCTTTCCTATCGGAAGTATATTACTTAGCTTATTTGATCGATGCGAGATGGAATTCTCTCGAGGAATTCCATCTTATGAAACATATGAGAGGTTCTACAGAACTTTTGACATTAGGCGTACTGCTCGCTATCTCTGAACCTTCAAAAGATTATCAAAGTGTCGGAGTTGATTTGAATAGGTTCGAGGGCCTCGGAATGTGTACTCTATTCGCTGTTCTGTCAAAAGAATCTGTTTATCCACAGCACGGCCCGCAACCCTCATTCTTTGGGTATCTCTTAGCGTACTCGCGCCGTTTTTTGATTTCTTCAGTCTGCTGCAAAAATAACATTGCTCGAAAAATTCTGCCAAAATTCAGTGACATTTTAGGCACCCTATATATTGAGAAAAGATTGGTTTCAGACGCGTGCCTTTAACGTGGCGTTCATGAACAAACGTCGAAGTCGCGTAATCGTGTTTTCACGAAAAGTTGAGATCCCCCGTACTGAGCTTATAAAAAAAATAACATTTGCGATAGTTACATGATCGAAACGGATTTCAATAGCTTGAAACAACACCAATAATATCCCGTTTGGTTTGGGTGCGTGCGACCAATTGCGTTCAAATGATAGCATCAAGAAGATGGGTCAGTTCATGCGCCCACTCGACTCAAAATGGTCAAATTTCCTCGGCACGACGGGGAGAAGGGGGGCACGCTCCTGGAATGTTTTGCCCATTTTTCTCCACCTATTTTTGAACAATATCCCATAGTTCTCATGTCCTGATATGGAATGTTATTTGAGTGAGAATCATTACAAGAATTGTATCGAAGGGGTCGATGTGATCGAGCCCGTTTCAGCACTTCTATGAGGTTGCAATCGCTCATATCATCTTGGAAACAGATTAATCACACCAGAGAACTCATTCTACCTTCAAATGCCACCATAGACTTTATTCAAAAATTTTACGGTCAATTGAAGAATTACGGACGAGGCGCCAGATCTTGAGCAGAAGGAATTTCAGAGCTCCGGCTTGTCGTACAGGCTCATCAAACATAGACACAGCATTACGCTGTAGATGTGTATGTTTGTGCTCACCGGTAAACATTGTAGAGAATTTTGGACGACTGCGTACGGCAGGGGGGGGCTTGTAGTTATTCGCGCAATTAGTTGTTTCCTGATTCTGAGCTCTACTATCAATATCGGTTTCGGGCATCTGACGACAACTCTGTGCAAATCGACTGTTATAACCATTTTGAGAGGATTTTAAAATTAGATACATGGGAAATAGCTTGAGTGGTGCTAGATCGTCGATTGTGACAGGATATTCAATATTATTGATTCATGGAGAATAGTGAAAACAATGCTCGAGTCAAGAGGGGAAAATCGAGACTTAAACGAGAGGAGCAAGAGGAGCAATTGGAGAAGAAAAAAGAAAAAAAATAGCATTTGCCATATCTTCTTAAAATATGGAGCTCTACCTCGTGATTATCACTACTCTCGCCATCAGCACCACCCATATACTGTCGATCGAAAAACACTTTGGGACCTTAGTATTCATATATATATATATATATATTATCACGATCCCGAATCATACAAAGACGCGTTGGAATGATTCTAGTTTCCAGAGCCATTTTCCTTGAATACCCCTCGTGGTGTAATAACGAGCTGGCGAGGCAGAAAAATCGTTGCTTTTCAGTCAGAATTACTCAAAAATCTGACCGATAACCACATCTAGCAGTGCGCGAATGATCCGATGGGTTTACATTCGACTGAGAGTATCTAAAAGTCCTTTGGACGTCTGTGAACGTTTCTGGTTGGTACAGAAATAACATTCCCCCAAATTAGTGGGCACGCACTTTTCCACTCTTTTTTGAGGTTCTAGTTACCACTCAAATTGATTTCAGACGCGTGCCATGAAAAAAAAAATTTCATTCTGCAGTAACCCAAATGTCAAAAGTTCTGTAGAACCTCTCATATGTTCTCGATGACCTTAACATCGAGAATATTGATGCCTGCAAGATATACAGTGATATTTAACACCGAAGATCCTTTAGATGATAGGATCGTGAAATTAGAAGACGTTGCAATTGAAGTGTACACCAATATGTGTATTGAATATAATTCAAATCTACACTGCCCTTCCCTATTTAGAGGAGATGGGAAAGGGATAGAAAGATTAATCGAGAATTATAAGATCAAGAGTCTTCAATTTGTAAAAATGCGCCGGAAATTGTAATTCAATTCTTGAATCACAATGAAATAATGTATATTTATTTAACTCTAGTTTCTTCTTCATTTGTGTCTGTACGTGTGTGTGTGTGTCCGGAAACCAAAGCGGAGCTAACCCTAGGGGTGAGTGAAAAATCCACCCACGGAGACCTGGGAGCTGATCTTAGGGGTGAGTAAAAAACCACCCCCCCCCCCCCAAGGAGACTAGGGAGTCACACCTGGTGGAGAGAACCAACCCCAGGTGACACACCTGGTGGAGGGTTGCTCCAGGAGGAGGCTTGACCTTGAGGGGTTGACTTCCACGACGGCGACCTGGGCGAGGTCAGTGACGACCTGGCCCAGAATCAGCTTACCTCTCCTACTGACGCCTCACGATTCGAAGTAAACGAATCGTTTGAGAAACTTCCAGAGCATGTTCTCTCAGATCTTCGGAAGCTCTAAGAAGAGTTATTGCATACATTTCTCGATAAAACGGTCAGTTTTTGGAGAGGTCGATGGGGGAACATAGCAGAATCGTCAATCTATCGAAATGAGCCTCCATGTACTTATACACGGGAGAAATGATTTTACTCACCATTTCAAGGCGTGAACCAGTACGATTACGGTCAAAACGGATCCTTGCTGTGTAGGATCTCCTGGAGAACACTCCATAGGTGAATTCTGGTGTTAGTTGAGTGGTACCTATCGCAGCTTGAAATGAGGTGTGCGCAAAAAAGCAGCAATAGCACTGAATTTCCATCGTTCCTTCAATCAAGATTATAACCAATCAAGGCATCATGAGCATCATGGGAATAGATCTGGGTACATTTCGAATGATTGCCATACCTCTCGTGATGATCCATTGAGGCGTTCGTAGAAATTTCGAGTAACAGGGTAGGTGGAATTGAGGAATTATTTCGGGGAAATTGAAATTTTGATCGGGGTTAGAGCCGCTTACGTCTATTGAAATTTGAATACGAAAACTCCTTGAAAACTCTCAATCTCTCAACGCTCGTGCCATTGAACTCACCTTGCGTGATTTCACACATGACCCGCAAGCCACGCTCTTAGTCCATTCCCGCGCAATTTTGGAGTAGTTGCGATCCAACGGCCTGCTTGTGAACATCACTTTGCGTAAGCGCTGCTCTTGAGTTTTTCCTGCGCGCGCCAGCTTTTCGATTGTGAATTTGCCAAAATTATCTCTCGTAGTTCAAGTTGTATAATAGTTCAACTCTCTAATTCTTTCGCGTGTATTTAGTTAGATTCAGCGCAGGTGTTTTTGATGAACGCAATTCGTTATTCTAAGGTGGAATCGCGAGTGATTATTCCTGCCCTGCTATTTTTCTCCTCTCTCGGCCTTCATCCCAACTCACGAGGCGCGTAATGCACTTGCACACACACTTTTTGTCCTTTATCCCGGATTTCCAGTGCTATGGAGAAGGACTCTGGCTGAGTGTGCGGGCTTTTAAGCTGAGGATTCAGCCAGAGAGAGTTGAGCGAGCTGAGGAATCCGACCGATCGCAATTTTCCGCTGAATCTAACTCCCACGTTGGAGTTCCCGCACACATTCGTCGGAAATATTTCACGGCGTGAAATTCGCAAGTACAGTCAGTGCCGTGGAAGTGAACTTTTGGTGCACGAGTGGAGTGCCTAATTGCAGTGCTTATACAATACAAGCGCATCTTCAGTGCGTGTGCAGGCATCTCGTTGTATCTTCGGCGAAAGTGCACGAGCTTCATCAGGCATAGTCCTCATCAGGTTCCTGAAGGAGCGGTTGACGAGTGCCAGCACAAGGAGGCACGTGGGAACCGTACGAAGCATCGTCTCGGTGTCTCCCTCTGCTGCTTCAGAGGCTCAGCAGCGAAGCTACCAAAGTGGGCAACGCGGGGATCTCCCCGACTCTCACATCACCGCACTCACCGGCATTGGCGTGCGGGCAGCAGGTATTGAACAAGTCCGGCTCGTTCATCGGCAGTTCATCGATTCTCGCTCGCGCAGCAGCGCGGGCGATCAGGTGATCGCGCTCCGAGCGTGCTTCTATGCTTTCCTTGTTCACTTTATGCCCTCAGCTGTGCAGCAGTCATGAACAAGTCTTCGGATTCACTCGTGCGAGTGAACGATATAGTGAAGGCGTGAACCTCCGCTATTCTATACAGCACAGCTGTGGTTCATCTATATTAGCAGAAGTATTATATATTCTCACCGTCGGATTCTCATCGCGCAACGGCAGAAAATACCCACTGTTCCTCCCTTGCAAGTTGAAATTAGGTTCGTGACAATCGCCGTTTGCTTCTTGCAAGGTCGGCTGGCATATATATCCTTCTTGATCTTTCATTTTTTCCCACGTTCAATTTCACAATGGGGACAATTCATTTTAATGACGAGGTTTTGTGCCATTGCGCTCCTTCAAAAATATCGGAAACTTTGTCAAAAATATGCAGAGGCTCGATACTGATGATCCCTTAGTACATACTGATTATATTAACCGGCAACAACTACTCGACCAATGTTGGGATGGATCCGAGGATCGGGACTCGTTAGTCGGGCCTTTCAAAAATTCGAAGAAAGATAGTTCCTATCATAAGATGGACGTGTATACTGACACTCTCTATGTAAATCTAGATGCAGAATCTTGGGTTTCGGCTCGTCTGCTAGAGACTAGCCCCACACTCGCACAGCCTATTTACCAGCAAAATTGACCTATGCAGCCCCTTCAAGTCTATGCGGCACAGTCCCTTAGCTCGCATCGAGAGCGCATGAAAATTCCCAAATTCTCTAGGAATTAATTAGAGTGGAATCGCTGGAAAACGCGTTCCAAATCTTGTGTCATCAAAGATAAGACCTCGGACGATTCCATGGAATTTTTTTATCTTTCTGAGGCTTCAGGGGGCAGTGCTGCGGATAATCTGGAGGATTTCACTGGTGCTACAACCGGTTTTAATTGTGCGTGAAAAGCGCTTTGTAACCTTCACGGTAATGATTGGCTGCAATTATCAGCTCAAATGCATGGGTTTTCTCCCTTACCCACTTCTAAGCAGGAAACCAGCTCTCATATCAGTGAATTATTAAATGTAGTCAAAGAAAGCATCGCGGTTTTCAAAGACTTAAAACTGCCAATCGAACATTGGGATGTAATACTGATCCATGTCACTGAATGCAAGCTCCCGCAGCAGACTAGAATTAATTGGGTCAAAAGTAATGAGTACGGCGGGGCAAATGCTTTCCCCAAACTCGCTAGATTTGAGGCGTTCTTGGAAACGAGAATATGCTTTCTTGACCATGTGGAAGCTGACAAGGCTCGAGCTGCTTCGGCTAACTCGCAGTCCAACAACAGTTCCCGGAAACCAGGCTCTGGTGATTCTGCCGAATCAGGCAAACCAGGCAATGAATCTTGTCACAGTGCCTCAGTGCACGTCACAGTTCCCAATAATGAGTTAAATGATAGGAATAAGAGTGATTGCTCATTGTGCAGAGGTGATCATTTCATTAACAAATGCTCTGACTTTACAATCAAAACACCAGCCCAGCGCATGGATTTTGTCTAGAAAGAGGAGGTTTGCCTCAAGCTGCACATCGAGAGTGGTTCAGGTGGACGTGGTTCGTCATCGCAGCCCAGCACCTCATAAAACGCGCAAGCATCAACCCCAATGAATACGACTCACACGTATTGGCTATGGGGAGTATGAGTTCCAGCCCCCTTGAGCGGCGGAAAGCGGTATGCCCACGGGAGGGAGCAGTCGAATGTGTTTAGTGCGAGCTTCGATCTTCTTATGCATTTAGCTCAAAAACCATAGCTCGTATGTGGCAACAGTATGCTAAGCGAGTGTAGGCTTCTCAAAAACGAAGAGAATGAGCACTTGTAAGTCTGAATCCGTGTAAAACTGAGTAAATTAGAGCGATTTGAAAATTTATGTCTATGATTTTTGCATGGGCATGGTGGACACCGCTCAAACCACAGTTTCTGTCTCGACTCGCTCCGATATTTTTCTCGCTTCGGGCTCCGTGAATCATTCAATGAAGGTCTGATTGGAATGTATGATGGCTCAAAATTTTCGTAGTGGAAAATCTAACAACTTCCTCGCTTACTCTCACCAGGTTTGAGCAACGGTTGACTGGAATAAAAGGAATACCCTGCCACGCGCCTGTTTCGCACATTCTATTCCTGGCCTTGATTTTTGGGAAAACCGTTGCTCAAGCCTCGTAAGAGTGAGCAAGAAAGTTGTTAGATTTTTCATCACAAAAATTTTGAGCCATCATACATCCCAATCAGACCATTATTGAATGATTCACAGAGCTCGAAGCGAGAAAAATATCGGAGCGAGATGAGGCAAATACGGTGGCTTGAGCGGTGGTCGCAACGCTCATGCAAAAAGCATAAGCAAACATTCCAACTCGCTCTAGTTTACTCAATTTTCCTCGGATTCAGACTCACAAGTGCTCAAACTCTTCGTTCTTGGAAACCCTACAATCGCATTGCATACCGTTGCCACATCCGAGTTATGGTTTTAGAGCTAAATGCATAAGAATACCGAAGCCCGCACTAAACACGTTCGACTGCTCCCTCCCGTGGCATGGCGCTTTCCACCGCACGGAGGCGCTAAAACTCATACTTCCCATAGCTAATACGGTATCATGTGGCAGTCAACAACTTCTGGCTACGGCAGCCATCGTCCTCGAGTCTGCCCGGAGGTGAAGGGTAACGGCAAGAGTTTTGCTCGACTCTTGCGCTGAAACATGTATCATTTCTGAGGATATGGTCATTCTTCTAGGGCTTGCCAAGGAGAAAGTGAGTGTCGCTCTTTCTGGTGCGGGTAACCCAGACAGTTTTCAAGGCTTGAAGGAATCTCACTCTGAACTCTATGAAAAATCCTGATTTCCCTTTGCAATTTCTAGCACTCCTGCTGAACCGGCTTTCGAAATCACTACCTCAGCGGGTGGTGCAAAACTAGGGCTGGCCGCATCTGGAGAGCCACCAGCTCGCTGATCCGCACTCTGGGACACCGGGTCAAGTGGACTGCATCCTGAACTCGGCGATCTTTGGTGCCACTGTTTTTGCTGAGAAGCAATGCAATCCGCATCGCACAAATTCACCTGTGGCCTTCAACTCCGTTTTTGGCTGGGTGCTCATGGGCAGTACAGGGACATCAGATCCTGCATCTCAAGATTCTGCTGCAATGCACCATTGCGCTGTTGATCAGGAGTTGTCTGCAGCTGTGGCTCGTCTATGGGAGCTCCATGAAGGGCCGAAAGTATCTCGGTTCACGCCAGCAGAGGAACTCCTCCTCAGCAGTGTAGTATTTCAAAGAGACTCACGGACGTGATGCAGACGGGTGCTTTGTGGTCTGTTCGCCCTTCCACGGAACACCTATGTTCCGTGACTTGGAGGACATCGCTCTTGCCTGCGCCCTTCGGCTTTAAAAACGCTTTGCAAGACAACCAGAGCTTCCTGAAGCCCATACTCGAAATCATGGATGAGTATGCCAGCTTGGGATTTCATGGAAATCGTTCCAGCTAATGAGGTAACATTTTCCCCATCATCCTGTCTTCAAGGAAGATTAAGAAAAGATTAGGGTTATCTCTAATGCCTCTCAAAAAGACTTGGCAGGTAATTCGAATATTTCTCTCCATATAGGCCCTGAATTACAGGGAGACATCACCATCACTACCACGAGGTGCTGTTCTTATGGATTCCCATTTGGTTGTGATATTAATAAGATATTTCGTCAGTTCCCTGTAGATTCTGATGATGTAGACTGGCAACGCATTTGGTGGACTGCTGAGAATGCTCTTGTTGTTATCAGGCTTCTCACAGTCACTCATGGAACTCGCTTTGCTCCGTTCCACGCCAGTATGTGTTTATTGCAACTTGCTGACGATGAAGAGCTCAAATTTTATTTAGGTTCTGAATGTCTCCATAAAATCACTATGTTGACGATATTTCAGCCGAGGGAGACTCCTTGCAGGAAGTTGAGCAGAAGCGAGCGGGAGTGATGAGCATTCTTGAATCTGCAGGTATGGAAGTGGACAAGTGGGCTGCAAATCATGCTGATCTGTTGGCAAGCATTTCAGCTGAGGATCAACTTCAAGGGAATCGAGAGCTGAATGAGACTGAAGTTGTCTCCACTTCATGTCTCCATTGGATCCCAAGAGAAGATACCTTTTGTCCCAGAATCGACCTTCCTGCTGCTGCTTCATCATATACTGAACGGCTGATTCTTTCAGAGACAGCTGAACTTTTCGATCCGACAGGTTGGCTTGCACCAGTACTCTTTTGAGCAGAGCTGATCCTATGATGCTTATGGTTACAAGGACTAGGGTGGCATGATCATGTTACCACAGTCATTCATAATCCCTGGTTAGAGTACCGCAATCAGCTTCTCGAGCTTGAGACGATCAGGATCCCTCGTTGGTTTGGAACCACCAAGACTGCAGAATGGACTCCTCATGGGTATTGTGATAAATCGGAGCGAGCCATTGCAATGGTGATTTATGCTGTAACGTCTGACGAGGGTGTGTTCAAATCGAACTTGATGCTGTCAAAGACGAGAGTCACCCCACTCAAGGTCATCAGTGTGGTTAAGCTTAAATTAAGTGCTGCAAGCCTTCTCGCTGAGGGAATTGCAGACATTTTACCGATGCTTGAATATCCACCTAAATGTATTTTCTGTGGGTCTGATTCTGAAGTTACCTCAGCATGGCTTGAGTCTCAACCATCAAAATGATAACTTTCGTTGCTAATCGAGTCAGTCGAATTGTATCTTCTGTGCCTACAGCTGTATGGAGTTACGTACGATCAGCTGATGATCCAGCAGACTTGGCATCACGCGGACGCACTTCTCCGCAACCCAAAGGATCATCGCATTGGTGGAATGGACCCAGGGTTAGCCTACTTTCATAAGGAAAGGGAGTGAAATATATTTCAAAAGTTTGTGAAACTTTCGAAACTCGTATGATCCTGAAAAGGGGCGTCCGTGGTTCGTGCGAACCATGGAACGAGAAACCTCCTGGAGTCATGAAGTGAATAATTAGCCGTAATACAAATGTAAACAGAGGGCATAAGAGGATCAGCGATCGGTGGTCATTCAGCAGCCAAGCTGTGTGTAAAATTCTGCATGCAAAAGTAGTTCAACTTGCAGGTCATTGATTAACATGTGTTGGTAGACTAGTGCGATTGGTCCTCTGTTTACATTCGCACTACGGCTAATTATACTCACTTGATGATGCCTGTCAGTTCCTCATTCCGCGGTCCGCACGGGCCGCATACGCTCCTTCTCGAGATTCTTCGAGTTTCAAAAGTTTCACAAGCTTTTGTACTTATATTACTTTCTTCACTCATGAAATTATGCCAACCTCGAATGAACCTGCCGGGCTGCAGTCGGATGAATCGTCGTGGCCAACAAAAATCGAGGTCGAGTCAACTGATCAAGAGGCTCGTTCCAAAGACAAATTACCGGTTTGGTTGGTGGAAGTGGACCAAGGTATGGAAGATTGGATACTTTAATTTTCTTCCTTGAACAAGATGTCCGCCATCTTAGCATGGATACTTCATTTTCGCCATAACCTCACCAACTCGATGAGAAAAAATGTCATCTGTCTGGCAGTGAATTACAGGCTGGGCAGACTTTGCTCATTCGGATGGTACAAAGAGAGGTATTTGGTCGAGAAACTCTTGACATTTCGGTTGGAAAGTCTGTTTCTAATCGCAGCCCCCTCCGCAAACTCCTGCCAAACATTAGTACGGATGGTCTTGTGCGAGTAGGAGGTAGAAATCGAAGCTCATTTCGTTCTGATTCCGAGGAAAATCCGATAGAGAACTGATACGACTACGAAAAATATCCGGAAATGCTTATATTATGGAAGTTTACATTGATATAAACGTGATTTGTGGAAATTTGGGAATTTTCTGTTGTCGAAGTGACTTAAATTTGAGTCTGAAGTTTTTCAAGTTTCAAATTGGCGTCTTTCAATATGGCGGTGACTGCACACGGGTCACGTTACTTCAGAGTGTTTTCTTTAATGATTCTGAGGCAAACCTTCGTTTCTTCACCGCGAACTTCTATTATTTGAGTAAAATAAGCTCTCGATTTTGATTCAGATGAAAATTTTCGATGGAAAATTTCATCACAACAGTTGGGGAATTAAGTGGCACATGTGCAGCCGCCGCCATACTGCATGGTGCCAATTCAAATTGTCAAAACTTGAACGATGATTCAAAAACCATAGAGGCGTCGTAAGATTTTCATATTTTTTTTCTACACTGTAAAAAAAACTTTCGATGATTTTACCAATTGTTGGTAAATTTAATATCAGAAGTTTGTATTCTTGCTAACTTTCCGCTAGTGAAATCGCTAACGGATAAGCCAATTTACTCATACTACGTAAGATCACCACGCTCAGCGTAGGTCGCTCTGTTACCTCCGCTGAGCGACGCGAAATCGCTTATCTGAGATTAGCGAATTCACGCAAGACAGCGTGGGGAATTTATTGAAGTTGAGAAAGCATCAAACATCGGTACTTTGCGATTGGACTATCTTCGTACGTCTTCGCAAGCCCTCCAATCACTTTCGGAGTATCATCCGAGTATAAAATATTAACACAGCAGTGCCCTGCACGTTCAATGACTCCTGGACAACCGCGTAAACGAGTCCAGTCGAGTAAAAATAGAGTCGTTCATAACCTAAAAAAATTGGGATGAGCTCCACCTGGCGGAGTAAAATCGCTAAGCCCCGGTTAGCAAATTTACATAGCCGTAGCAAATTCACTCCGCCCAGCGTATGTCGCTTCCATTTCCTACGCTGGGCTTAGCGATTTTGGCGAATTTTCTTTACAGTGTATACCTATGTTGCCACAAACTCTCAAAGTATAACATTTCCCGGAATTATGTCAGTTCCCTATTATATTGCCTTAATCCCATCATGTTACAAAACTATTGATTCGGAAGGCACATACTGTTACTTTGCATAGTGGACAGAGATCTGTGCAAAATCATTCATCCCAAACGTTCTGGATATGACAGGGCGCAATGTCATCCGCTTCATCATTCGTCGGAGCACCAAGTGTGCCCGTTCCAACGCCAATACCCTGGAGCAGCAGATCGGCTCCTTCCTGCAGTGAGAACAAGACCTACACGTCTTTGACTATGCTGGGCCATTCCTCATCAAATTATCAGGTGGTCATGGCGTCAAAACAATCAAGGCATACGTTGCCCTTTTCATCTGCCTGGTGACCGAGGCATCCACTTGGAATTGGTCTGAGATGTCACCGTCGAGGCATTTATGGCTGCGTTTCATCGCTCCACTGCTCGGTGAGGACTGTGCGAGATCGTATACAGTGACAACAGCACGACGTTCGAAGGCAGCGAGGTGGAACTTCAACGCCTGTTCGACGATACATCATCCCTTGACCAGAGCATCGCTGAGGCAGCCTCACACGGTGGAGTTCAATGGAACTACATCACACCTCGCGCTCCCAATTCTGGAGGCATCTGGGAGTCAAATGTTGAGTCCTTCAAATGTCATTTTGACGAAGTCGTTGGAGATGCAAATCTTACTAGGGAAGAATTTGATGTCAGCTCAGGCTGAAGCTTGCATGAATTCTCGCCCTCTGAGTGCAGCAAGTTCAGATCTTTCGAATGTTTCTGCTCTGACTCCCGGGCATTTTTTGATTGAAAGTCCGCTAGTGAGCTCTCCTTCACTTCTTACTGAAATTGACGACGACCGATCAGTCTGTTCTAGGTGGCTTTGACTTCAACTGATGAGAAACCACTTCTGGGACAGATGGTGGAGAGAGTATCTCCCACAAGTGCGAGAGCGATCCAAGTGGCTCAAACCAAATCATTCGTTTGCTGTGGGTGATCTCGTCTTGTTTAGGGAAAATCTTCTGCCTCCAAGCAAATGGCGATTTATCCGCATCATAGAGCTCTGTCCAGGGGAAGATGAACTTGTTCGTCGAGTTGTCTTGCAGACTGCGACGTCTGAACTTTAACGCCCGCTGAAGAAGCTCACTTTACTGCCAGTAATTGACAGAGTCAACGATCATCTCGACCGAGCCAGGGTCCTCGTGGCGGGCGACAATCCCGATGAGGAACCTGAAGATTGGAGAGAGAAGAGAGAAGATTTGGAAATATTCTTTGTGAGACTTTCATTTAGATCATGGCTTGATTAGAGAGCATGCGAGCATCATTTTTTCAAATACTCATTCTGCTCCTCTCCTTCCTCAATTTTGTGTTCATTCTTTCCTTGTTTACTTACTCTTCAATCACGAAATTCGTTTGCGAAACTATATGAATTGTTTCGTCTCTCCGCCATTAAGTGTAATGCGATCATATCATGTTCGCTTGCAATCGATTGTTACACGCATTTTATTCCAAGATTCGATGTCATGAACCCGGCTGGCTGCGCATTATAAATTGCTCGTGATATAATGTAGCTTCACCGTTGACTGAATCTATCAGGTTGATTTTGCTTTCTATTTCATTGCTCTGCGTTGAGAAATATTCTTATTTTTTTCGTTCAACTCGATTCTTATGCAGATAGGCATTGTCCATTTCGGAACTAAACTTCTCAATGAGGCGGGTGGTACGTTTGAGCCACGTCTATTTGAATTCGAATTTGAATGCTCCTAGAAAACTCTAAATCTTTCAACGCTCCTGCCGTTGAACTCACCTTGCGTGATTTTGCACACGGTCCGTGAGAGGCGTTTCCAGTCCTTTTTCGCGCAATTTTGGAGTAGTTGCGATCCGATGGACCGCTCGTGAGCATCACTTTGCGTAAGCGCAGCTCACGAGCTTTCCTCGCGTATGCCAACTCTCTGATTGTTAATTTGCCAGAGTTATTCTCCGTAGATCGAGTTGTAAAATAGTTAGATAGATAGATAGATAGATAGATAGATAGATAAACGCTCCATTCTGCCTGCAGGCAAAAACGATATCAATACATCACTCACATACAACTTATGGAAGCTTCCTTCAATGATGAAAAAGAGAAATTACCCGATACCTATTGCTAAAAGTGCATAAAAAATCAACAACTGTTATTTGGTCAGCGCTATTCGCAGTCTTGTCTTCATCACAGAGTGATATGTCATTTACATCATATTAGGTAATACAGTTACTAATGTCACGAAAATAACAAAGAGCCGAATTTCTTACTTGGAGTGCTCATTCCAAGGCATCTGGAATCATTGGGGAGTCTTGGGAGTCAAGCTTGAGTGAATGAAGTGTCAAAAGGTGTTTGAACGATGACAATGAGGATGAATTGCGTAGGAGGGGCGGGAGAGAGGTCCAGAGCCTAGCGCCACGATACTGAAAGGAGTATTCAGTAGCCCTGAGCCTGACTCTGGGGATGTTGAGGTCTCTCTCATCACTCCGACTGGTAGGCCTGTGCCGGTACTTGTTGAACATTGCTGCTAAATATTCGGGCTCCTTCATTCTAATGACTTTGTACATGAGTATGGCAGCAAAGTAGAGTTTACGCGAGTCGGAACGTAGCCAACACAGACGCTTCCTGTACGGGGTGATATATTCGTCCCTCCTGATGGCAAGTATGTATGTCACACATGAATTATTCAGCCGTTGCAGTCGAGATCGTTGTGTTTCAGTAGCGTCAAGATACACTACCGCGCAGTAGTCAGAGTAAAGTTGAACTAAGGTTTCGACTAGCCTTCGGCGGAGAGTCTCGGTGGTGCATGCCCTGATGAAACGCAGACCATATAGGGCTCTGTTGACTTTCTTTACTGCTTGGTCGATTTGCGGTTCCCACTCGAATTTACTGTCAAGCGTGACACCGAGACTCACGATGGTGTTCGTGGAAGGTATCATCACTCCGCCTGGGCTCCCGACGCCAGCCAGACCCATCTCCCTCAACTCATTAACATTACATGCCGAGCCGAAGAAGATGGATCTGGTCTTGCCGGCGTTGAGACTCAGGCCGGAGGAGTCAGCCCATTCAGCAACCAATCGCGCTGCCTCCTCTAGTCGGGCGATGCCCTCCAGTATCTTATTCTTTTCGATATGAAGATAAATCTGGAGGTCATCCGCATAAAAAAGATGTTTGACGTGCTTTCCGCGGAGTATATCTGGCGAATCATTAACGTATAGACTGAACAATAGAGGTCCGAGGACGGGACCTTGTGGAACTCCCAGGTTTGTTGTGAGCCAATCAGAATCACCACTATTTTGTGATGTTACCATTTGGGAGCACCCTACAAGATATGATCTTATCCACAGAAGTGCCGTCCTCGAGAACCCCAGTAGATGGAGTTTCTGTAACAGTTTGGACGGTGAAATGGTGTCAAATGCCTTGCTGAAGTCAAATAGTAACAATAAAGTAACTATTTTCTTGTCTTTGACGATCCGGATGTCATCGGTCAATTCCAGTAAGGCCGTCTGAGTACTGCTATGTTGCCGAAACCAGTCTGAAGGGAATCAAGCAGACTTTTCTCTTCGAGATACTCCGTAAGTTGGTCGTGAGCTATTTTCTCCAGAACCTTGGACAAGAAGCAAACCAGAGCTATCGGACGGAAGTCAGAGAGAGCAGAGGGTGCTGCTATTTTATTCAATGCAATGAGCTGTGCCTTTCTCCAAGCTTCCGGAAGAATCCCTTGAGCAAAGGAGGAGTAGAAAATGTTGACGATAATATCGCTTATGGCTGGTAGAGCTTTTGCGATCACAGACTGAGGAATCCCTTCTACCCCACAAGCTTGTGATGAGAAGTGCTTCACAGCTAAGATGACATCAACCTGATTAGTAGGCTTGAACGTGAAGCCTGTGTCATCAGCTGAGGAAACAATTCTATCTGCCTCTGCAGTGGTTTCGTCAGGTGAGATGGAGACCCCCGCAAAGTGAGCGTTCAGCTCGTCTGGTGCGAAACCGTGTAATTCTTCTCCCTTTCTCTTTGGAAGGAGACCGAGATTGCGCATTTCTTTCCAAATGTTCTCACTAGTTCAACACTCTAGTTCTTCTTCGTGTATTAAGTTACATTCAGCGTAGGCTTCTCGATAAACGCAATCAGTTATTTTGAGATGAAATCGCGAGTGATTATTTCTGCCCCGCTATTTTTCTCCTCTCTCGGCCCTCAGCCATCCCAACTCACGAAGCGTGTGATGCGCTCGCACACACAATCAGCATTCCCTGTACAAAGTATAAGAGGCCGATTGCTCTGCCTTAAACTCCGAGATATACCTTTGATATAGTCAATTTTTACTCCCATCTGTAGCTTGGAGGGACAAAAATACACGGACATCCCCACCTTCACCGCTCTTCTTTACCCAGCAATCTTCCGTTTCTGTCACAATAAGTCACGCGTCGAAACGCCACTCACCGCCTCTATGCGTAATATCACTATGGGTACGCCTCGATCATCAATTCCCCCGAACCAATGATAGAGTTGTTGCTTGACGCGGGTAATCGCCCACGGTGTCACCCCTCTCATCTCCATAATTCCAACCTAAAAATGAGTAGCCGATAGTTTATGGATGAGAATGGACATTGAACATACATCAAACTTGGGCGTGACATGATGAATCTCTTCCGTTCTCCTATAGATGCCTTGATCGAGTTTGGAGCTAGTGAGAATACCCATTGCCTTCCCACCAGAGTTATCGATGATTGGGACTCAGCAATAACTTTCACTGCGAGAACAACAGGTAATCCTTGCAAGATGTCTTTACCGAAATATTATGAGAACCCCGGAAGCGATTGGAAATAGGGATGTGGAATGCCGACAACATGGAAAGATTCACACCCCAAATCACTGAACGTGGGTGCCGTTGGATGAAGTTATGCGTTGATAATGAAAGTGTTGGGCCTTCGGATCATGAGTTTGGCTGAAACTTGGGTTCTCCTCCCAATGATATCAGACTCATGAATCCGCATGTGCACGAATTCACTTTGCCATCACTGGGGCATCATTTCTCAACAAAAATTGAGGTGGTGGGTGGGAGAAGGGCGTAACTGCAGAAGAGTCATTTTGAGAAAATCGATAAAAACTCAATAGAAACCGCTAGAGACATGATTGGACGAGTTGAGCTGACTTATTTCGAGAACGATAGCATTCTCGAAATAGCCCAGCCCGAGCCGGGGGATAAAATTTGATTTTGAGCTTTCTTCAGCAATACAAGAAAATGCAACAACGCCCTTTCCCTGAATACAGGGTCAAATCTCGGCCTCTCTCCCTCACAAAAAGTGGGATTGAATCTCAAGATCAAGTCCAATCGTCTCCAAATTTCTCGAGAATGTTCCTGGGCATGTACCGAAAGATATCTGATTGCTAGGGGGTGGTTCGATTCACGCTTCACGGTTCTATGGATACGAAAAGCTCTCATCAGTCGTGTGGAAATGACGAGAAATTTTCCCCACTAGGGAAGGGTAAAAATACTCAATTTGGAGGTGGAACAACATGTTTCCATCGTTATATCAGGTGAAAAAATCGGTTCCAGGCTCTGGAGAATTTTTATAAAGAATTTCCTCGGTAATTAGGCTCTTTTTCTGGATCCACCCTCTTTTACGCCCCGTTACAGAGTAATTACGCCCTGTTCAATCTTTTCAGTCAGGTAATCAAGCCCTTCCCCCAAATTGTGTTGGGCTGAGCAAAAAATTGATCCCTGCTTTTGAAATGTTATCGCAGCAGTTACGCCCTTCCAACATTCTATTACAGCAGTTACGTCCTCTTAACAGTCTATCATCACACTCACGCCCTTTTATCGTGCAGATGAAAGGGCGTAATAGCGGTTACGCCCTTTCATCTGCCAGACGGTTTTTGGGGTCTTACAAAAACGGATTTTGGAGGGTGGTAGATCTTGGTCTAGGGGCTCAAAGAAAGCGATGTCCGGAAAAAGGGCATAATGGCGGTTACGCCCTTTTTCCACCCACCCCCTCAATTGGAAATGCCGACAGAGCGACAGAGCTGTCATTCAGGAATTCCATCTGAAATATTGTCCGGAACATAACTGGGGAAGATTGAGAAACCTTAGTCAGTTCTCGTTGGGTATGATCTCAAAACCAAGTTGCTCCTCTTTCGAAGTCGATTCGAAAGTTTGATATAGCTCTCGCAATATTCAACTGTTCTTGGGATCGTGGTGAAACCCTGATTATCCATGGGGCCTGGAGAGCCTCCACGAATACAGGAAACCAATGTCCTGAGCTCTTATCTGAGAGCATGTTAATAGTTTGGGCCACTTTTTTCCATATGCGCTCGAGTAGCGTTAGATTTTGAAGAAGAATATTTCGATGTGGAGCAATTCATGTCATTTCTCCAAGCTCGCATTTTGCACCCAAAAAGAGCTCCATTTGAGCGTTTTGAACTGTTCTCTCATTGCACCTAGTGGGAGATGAATTTGGTCATATCCAACGCATTTTTTACTCAGCTTCCTGATGGTGGAGTTGGTGGTCCGAATTTTGGACAATCTTTCCCCAAAAATTGGCTTGCGAAGTTTAAAAGCCCTATAACTAAAAATTCTATGTTTTGATATCCTTTCGACTATTTCAATCAAACGAGCATACAGTTTCACTTTGGAATCACTGATAGAAGAAACGAAGGAAAATTGGCTCTCTCTCCAATTTTAATGAGGAACTAGGCGGAAGACCAATAGAACTTGTTATTTCGGACACATGTGTTATTATCATCCGAAATCGCTACCGAGGTTCACGAGGTGTTATTTTGAATCAAACTGGTCATTCTTGACGTATTTTTCCTCAGTTTTCTGATGGTAAACTCTGTTCCCCAGATTTCGGTCAACATGATCTCAATAACTGGCCCCCAAAGGTTGAAAGTGCTTTAAGTTAATTTCTCGTATTTTGATATTCTCAATCGGAGAACTAGACAACCCGTGTGAAAATGGTAGGGACGTGATCGCGCGCGATCGCGTCCCTCCAGGGAGGTAATTTCGTGAGTCGGGGTAGCATTTTGACAAATTTTAGTCACAATAACAATTGTTTGGATACTATTCAATCTAACAGTTCAAAAAAATCTTCTCAGACACTCAAGTGTGATCTTGATAGATTCCAATGATTTTTCTGGTCAAAAACATGTCAGAAATTTTGCGAACTGATCAATTGCCAAGTCTTTGAGAACCAGTATAGACTAAATGATGGCTTTACATTATTCACAATGAAAACAAAATAATTTCACTCGAATCGTCTTGAAAACAACTCTTAATTGCTTATCAGGCTTGGAACTAACAAGCCCATGCTCATTACAGAAAGCTATACCTTGCCATGGTCTTCTCAACAAGCATTTCCAAACGATTAATTCCCATGGTGCATCACATTCACGAGTCATTCTTTCTGATATTGCCAGCTTTTGGGTCGAAGGTCATATATTCCTCTGCAACTTATGGGATATGTTGCATATATTGGAGCATCAGAATCGCAGTTTCTAGGCCCCAAAAATGTGGCGCGCTATCTATTATATTGGCGAGCTATAATATTTCAAATTTTTGATTGATTTCTCACCAGTATAGGACCCCATCATAAAGATACCCCAAACATCTATTTCGACGTGAAAAAAGCTGAATTCCACATAATAATATTTTCAACATCGGGAAAGGGCCACATCGCCCCCACACAACGATTTTTCAGGAATTTTGATTTTTCGGTCAGGGAGTCTTGTATTATTACAAAATCTGAGATTCTCATCAGATTTCTTGTCACATTGTACGTCGAATATCGTTTTAAACAAATTGGGCGCATGGTGAGTTCGACTACCATGAAAATTAGAAGTAGGGTCATCAAAACAGCGCTGAATTGCGTGTTTTGGGAGGGTGATTTATTATCATGTCGGACAACAATATTTTGGGTCAGAAATAGTGCGTGCACCGTGAGATGACTTTATTTTTGTGCGTTCCTCGACGTAGAGATTGCATACGACCCCAGTATTGCTCCTAGACATCAGGATTTTCTTAATATCGCAGAATACTGAATTTATGAATAACGGCGTTTCCAGTGTTCTTTGCTAATTTTGTGAACACGTGGTTTTGACTGTGCATCCTTGTGGTTTGCTCAAAGCGTATCCGAGTTATATCTCACGAATTTTGACATGCTAATGACGATACCAGGATCTTAAAAATG
This sequence comes from Eretmocerus hayati, assembly GCA_029851415.1. Lineage (NCBI taxonomy): Eukaryota > Metazoa > Arthropoda > Insecta > Hymenoptera > Aphelinidae > Eretmocerus > Eretmocerus hayati. Next base: position 71,802,305 of record CM056744.1, on the reverse strand, counting down.
CTGGGATGCCTTCGAGACGAGTGACAATCTGATCTTTCGAGTTGCTATCAGCGAACTTTGACCAATTTTGGAACGAATCTGAAAGGGCTCAGGAAATCGACAAAACACATCCTTTTTGATCAGATACCGAGTCCACATTGCCTTCGTCTTGATACATTAGTATGTCAAGACAAAATTATTTGCAGTAGCTCAAAAAACGAAGGGTCAGATGAACAGGTGTTATTCCAAAAAGAAGCCTTCGATAGTTTGTTGAGGTAAGGCCAAGCCTCCCCGTAGTGGGTCAAATATGCAGTTTCCTAGTGCCACGTTCTTCTAAATTTATATAGATAGTCCTTTCCAAAAACTCGAGTTGATATATCTCGCGGTTTATCTAGTGCTGAATGTCTTAATTCAATTGCCTCCATGTTAATAACATGGTGAATCTACATGAGCTTAGAGTGAGAAACAATGAGGTATCTGAATTTCCTCCAGAATTCGATCACTAACAAGGAGAGGTCCAGCCTTGCGGGTCCTGGGTTCATCCCCAAACTCTGGAAATCATCTTGTTTTGGTGAAAAATCAAGGTATGTCAAAGGATTTGATCCCATGAGCCACTCATCCCGAGATATAGCAATGGAGAGCGTGGGCATATAATATGTCAAATACTAATCTTCAATATGGCCCATACTAATCTTCATAGCTGTATCTCAGGATAGATGGCCTATGGGATTAAATGCTTCAGGATACCCTATTTTTCACCAAAACAAGATGTATCCCGAAGTTTGGGACGAATCCAGGACTCACAAGGTAGGGCCTATCCTTGTAAGTGGCTGAACTCGGTAAAACAGGACGATTTCTGGCTGAACGGTTAGATGGCACATCCTACAATTGATACTATCAAGAATTATTGTATGAAAATTAGGGCGTGACATCAATAAACGACGGAAAGATGCAGTCTCTTACATCTTCTTCGATTTTTCCGTTATTAGTCGGAAAGGATTGATTTTTCCATAAAATATGTACAGGAAAGATTCGTAGATCTTCCAAAAATCCACAAAGTTGGTCTGATTACTTTTCCTCGCAAATTGCATTCCTTCGGACTGATTCGCATCAAAGTCAAAATCGAATACGTTAAAAAGTTCGTCGAAATTATTCATAATGGTCTCGAAATTATTTTCTCTCGATAATTGAGTTATCGAGGAGCAGAAAGGATCTCCTCGTATTTTTGTACAAGTTGATCGTTTTCGAGTGGTGAAAATATCAAATTTCGCGACTTCCAAACTCAAATGCGATGCTTTCATGACTGCATTTAGGGTTGAGAGCTGCGAATTTTGCTATTTACATTACTCGGAAACGATCGATCGAACTCAAGGAAGATAACCAAAAGACCTTTGCTGATCCAAATTGGCTCAATTATCTTAGAAGAGTAGTTTGGGCCCATTATGAACAATTTTAGTCAACTTTTTTGATCAACTTCGTTTTGACCCCGATGAAGAATAACTCCAGTGGGATGCAATTTGCGAGGAGAAAAGTACAGCTCAATTCCGTAAATCTTTGAACACCTTCACTGCGATGGGCCCCACCGGTGGGGCCCATCGCACATAGGAGCCGATCGCGATTTTTGCCGTCGCAGTGAACGTGTTAAGAATCTACAAATTATCTCCGTACCAATTCTCCTGAAAAATCGATATTGACTATTATGACGGAAAAATAGAGAGAGACGTGAAAAAACGCACGCCTTCTTTGTTTATTTATGCCTCGCCCCAATTTTTGAAAGATAATCCCCTATACTATCAATTATTGGATGTACCACCTATTGCTTGGGCCCGAAAATGATCCCATTGTACCGAGTTCAGCCACTTTCTGTCACCAGATTCGTCTTTTGGTAAGCAATTAAACTCCCTCAATGTGAACATGATTGTTCATATCTTGATGGTAGGTATATCAAAGGTTCTTCGACATGATCAAAGTATAGGTCTCCAGGACATCTGATATCATATCATGGTATCAAAAAGAGTCCGTTTCAGTAGTTTTAGTGTCCCGCAGAGGCCAATTCTCGAGGTTTGACTTATTACGAGGAACTAGAGCATCATCTCAGAAAATGATAGAACACCTCTTTCGGAATAATGCATGTATATTCGACCCATTCAATTCGAGGCTACAGCAAATAATTTTCACTCAAAAAATGTATGAAAACGGAGAAAATATGGACTCGGTAGCTCAAATAAAAATGTATTCCGTCGATTTTCTGAGTCCTTTCAGATTCATTGCGAAATTGGTCAAATGCCGATTCAACTCGAAAGATCAGCTTGTCACCCGTCTCGTGGGCATCCTAGCAATTTTAAGATACTGCCATCGTGTTTAGCAGGTCAAAATTCGTGAGATTTCATATCTCGGCTACGCTCTGAGCATATCACAAGGTTGCACCATCAAAACTACGTGTTTACAAAATTAGCAAAGAACGATAGAATAACGCCGTTATTCATAAATTCAGTATTTTGCGATATTAAGAAAATCCCCATGTCCAGGAGCAGAACTGGGGTCGTATGCGATTTTTTCGTCGAAAAATGCCCAAAAAAAGCATTTCACGGTGCATGCACTATTTCTGACCTAAAATGTTGTTGTCCGGTATGATAAATCACCCTCCCAAAATACGCGATTGAGCGCTATTTTGACGACCATACTTTTAATATGCTAAGGGTGGACAAAGCCACCCTGAGCTCAATCTGTCTAAAACGGTATCCGACGGAAAATTAGACGATGAATCCGATAAAAATCTCAGATTTGAGATGAAATAGGGCTTATTGCCCGAGGAATCAATTGTCCTGAAAAAATTGTCGTTTTCGGGCTACATTGACCTTTCCTGATTCCAAAAGCGTTATTTTCGTGGAATTCAGCTTTTTACGTTGAAATAGATGTTTTGGATATCTTTTTTATAGGGTCCTACACTGGTGAGGAATAAATCTAGAACTTGAAAGATGGACAAGTTCCCAATTTTTAAAAACAAAAATAGTGCACAAAATTCGCAATGATATGACTTTTGAGGCTTAGAATAGTATATTATGTACCTGATTGCGACACATTTTTTCACCTAGAATGTGCTAGATCATAGCTGGGTGAGTGAAAACTGTGCTTTTCACCTTGTTCATCATAAGGAACATATCCCTAAAGTTACAGGAAAATACATGACCCCCGACCCAACAGTTGGTGATACTAAAAAGAATTACTCATTTATGAGTAGTTCCACGCGAAAGCGACCTACGAAAAAGGGTCATGTCTCAGATCTTTTTCTTGGCATTTCCATTAGATTCTATGGTACAAAATATGAATTCTACATTACCTGTCGAGCCCCGAAAAAATTGTTTGGTACCATGGCGAGAATTTTCGAAAATAGAGTATAATATATTTCTTACAAATTCAAGCAACTTTTCTGCTCTAAAATACAAGTAACTTGAATGCTTGCAGGAAAGGACACACAACTGACGGCGTTCGAAAGGTCTTGAAAAACCGATTGAAATTGTCATTGGAAGAGTGATATTGAGGTCATAACGTCCTGTAGGAGCAAAAGTGTGAAAATTATTGAAAAATAATGCCTCAAGAGCTTACTCTCTCATCTCCTGAACATCACATATTTGTTGTACAATTTTGTGTTCTTTCAGAAGAAATGGCCTCAATGCACTTTCTCGTGTTCTTTTTCTTATTTCTCGCGAATCCATTATACAGGCAATTCAAGACCATCGGTTGACTGCACATGCGCAGGAATTTGGATCGCTGAAACCAATAACATTGGCCTTGACCAAGTCAATGTCATCAACTCAGCCCGAAGCTACAGCGTACGAAAGATGAAGCGTCAGCTCGAGTACGTCAATAGTCCAAACGACCCCAAATCGCGCCCAGATTCCCCTAAGGGTGATGACAGACAACCCACTACGACATGAATCTCACGACATGACGCGACGCGACACCGCCCGCCACGGCACTAAATCTATTCCTGCAAACTCAATCATCGATGGATTTGACTCATTTTCATGAATCATGACTGGTAATGTGAAAATAAATCAAATCCATCGATGATCGGGTTCACAAGAATGGATTGGGTGCCGTGTCGGGCGGTGTCGCGTCGCGTCGTGTCGTGAGATTCGTATCCACCCTAATATTGTCGTGGTGGCTCCGACTCACCTGGTACTTGTCGGGACCCAGTGGTCTTTCAAACGTTGTAGCTCCGAGCCAAATTTAAGGAATTGACCTTGTCAAGTGGTCATTTTGCAGGAGATTCCCTTCGGCTTCCCAATGCAATCGATTCCAGCTTTCCAGAGCCCTGAGCATGAGCAGTAAACAGTAGACGATGTCAAATCGCCACGAAAATAAGTTCGCAAAAAATAAAAGGAACAGGCCTAAAAACGCAAAATACTTCATAGGGACTATGTTTCCAAAAAGGAGACAAACTTTTATATCAAATTGGTGATTTTCAGAAGATGAAAGAAATGAGCTCTTGAAAAACCACTTTATTGTAATTTTTTTGTATTTTTGCTCTGACACGTCGTCCATGACCTCACTATCATCTCTCCAATAGCGATTTTGACGAGTTTGATATGTATTCCAAGATCTCTTATAGATTGCTGTCCACCACGTGTTTCTATCTGTGAGCAAACTCGAGTGGAAAAAACTGCTTAAATTTGTAAAAACTCGTCACTTTCGAGAATTCTCGCTATGGGATCGAACTGAGAACTCCATATTTTCTAACATAGAATCGAATTGTATCCGAGACATGACCTTTTGTCGTAGGTTGCTTTCATGCCGAACTACTCATATGTGATCCATCATGAGAATTAATCGTTTGGAAATGCTTGTTGAGAAGACCATGGCAAGGTAGCTTCCTGTAAAGAGCATGGGCTTGTTAGTTCCAAGCCTGATAAGCAATTAAGAGTTGTTTTCGAGACGATTCGAGTGAAATTTTTTTTGTTTTCATTGTGAATAATGTAAAGCCATCATTTAGTCTATCCTGGTTCTCAAAGACTTGGCAATTGATCAGTTCGCAAAATTTCTGACATGTTTTCGACCAGAAAAATCATTGGAATCTATCAAGACCACACTTGAGTGTCTGAGAAGATTTTTTTGAACTGTTAGATTGAACAGTATCCAAACAATTGTTATTGTGACTAAAATTTGTCAAAATGCTACCCCGACTCACGAAATCACCTCCCTGGAGGGACGCGATCGCGCGCGACCGCGTCCCTACCATTTTTACACGGGAATCTTCCTTCGAGGGATCAAAGTGAAAGGGGTTTTCTCCTGTCCTATCGAGGAACTGGGAGACAAAATGGTTGATCTCGTCATCTCGAGCACATTTGATGTCACCCTGAGTTCATCATTAATCCTCGGCTGGCACACTTGGGTGGAGTTCACCCAAGGCCTCCTTCATGAGTACGCCACGCTCGTAATTCAAAGTTTCCCGGGTTCATAGTGATCTCTGTTGGTACTCAAGACTTGCCACTCACCGACTGCGCACAGAGCGCCAGTTTTGGCGCGCTCGCTGCTCCGCCACAGCCGAGCCGAAAACTAACTGGATGTTCGATACCCAGGTGTGCCAGCAATGTGCGCTATTTTTGAGTGCATTTTGAATGCAATAATAAATTATCGCAAAAAATTGCAAAGAAAGGCCTTTACACTGAAAATATTCTAGAAGACGTAATTTTCCATGGAATGAGCTGAAATTTTAACTGAGTCATCTCAAAATCAAGTAGATACGAGAAAACAATAGTACAGTGATCGATTTTCCAATGGAGGTCTTCATTCCGGTATATGAGGTGAGAATAAAAATGCTCTATTCATGCGTAGAATTTTTTTTACTGAAAGAGACGATTTTTCGCATTATTTTGGACGTTTGTATTTTTCTAAAATTTTTTGTTCGACCTTGGCGACTATCACGGTACGGTGATCCATTCAAAACATCTCAAAGAAGCTACAGAAGAATTTTGAGACCGAAAGATTGATTATAGTAACCACAGCATTAATTTTTCATCGTGGGTGTAATCCACCTAGATGTGCCAGCTATGTTACGTGGCAGAAGTGTGCCAGCTAAGGGTTAAAGTTCATGAGATGCTATCGAGAGTTCCCGTCGATGATGAGCCATGCACGGATCTTTCGATAGCACCTCATGAATCTTAGTTAACTCAAATTGACAAAAACAAGGTGCCATCCAATGTACCCGAAATGACAAGATCGACCACTTCGTTCTCAGAGAAAATGTGAGAAAAACCCCCGTATTCCTTCGTTCCCGAAGGTGAATTGTCTCAACTTCCGATTAGAAATATCGTAGGGATATGTCAATATGGAGAATTGAATTGTAGCACTCTCGAACTTGGTGAGCCGATCATTGAGTTGTGTTGACTGAAATTCGGGCAACAGAATTCACCACTCAAGAAGCTGAGATTGGAATACGTCAGAAGAGACCCTGTTGACTTTCAATAACACCTCGTCAATCTCAGTAGCAATTTTGGGTGAGATGACCGTTTTCTCGAAATAATGATGAGTTCCGTTGATCTTCGGCCCAGCTTCTGGTCAAAATCGGAGAGAACTCCGTCTCTTCATTATTACAATTGCAATGAACTAAATTTTTACTATCATGAGGATTATTTCGCGGCACATGAAATTGAAGGGAAAGAGCTCAACTTTCAGTCTTAATCAATGCTGGAGTCCAATAAGACTTCCTAATGTATTTTTCCATCCATTGAATATGGGCATCCAATTGACGTTTTTAGGGGTCTCAATTTGACGTGAATTCTTCCAGCCATGTGGAGGATTTTGGGGTTTTCTCGAAGTGTCGATTGGAAGCAGTTAAAATCTGTCTATAGAAATCCCTTTGGAATTTTTTCATCCATTTTGGGTCGGAATAATCGAAGTGGACATTCAACCCACTGTCTCCGTCGTGCTCCACTCTCCTCTATTGCAGAAATACTCCAAAGCCATATCTTTGTAATATTACACTGGAATCTTCCAAAAGTCTCCCCCAGCTCTTCCAAAATCATTTGAAGCAAGATTGGTGACAACTTGTCATAGAATATCGCAGGGATATTTCAAAGAGATATTGTTAGAATCCTGCCCTGGTATCTCTCGGGAAGCTTCCAAAATCCTCACAAGAATGTTTTTCAACACAATCGCTCATGAACTGTCCGTGAAATATTGATGGAATGTATAAAAATCATACCTTTGGGATATTGCAAAATTGATCTGCTAAGGGCCATTTGGGAACCTCGGAAAAATTCGCCCGGATCTACATTGCTGACAGATTGTCAATGGGATATTGCAAGAATGTTTGAAAATGATGATCGTGCGATATTGCACTGGAATCTCATCGAGAGAGTTCTCACACACCTCTCAGAAATCTTTCAGGGGGCTTCCAAGGATCACCCAGAGACCTTCCAATCCAATATTGCTGAAAAACTGTCATGCAATATTGAGGATGGCGGGGCTCAGAATTCCGCTGGATCGTAACCTCGTCAATGAGAGTGAGAAAATTCACTCCCGCGTCTTGCTGGCTGGAGGTCAGATAGTTGAGGGTTGAGCAGTCTTGTTTTGTTGAATGAGGCCGCGTCTTTCAACGCTCCGAGCAGTGCAAAGCATGTGACCTGTTGGAGTCCGTAGAGATCTTGGCGGTGCTCCTCCTCGGAGCGGGGTGCGTAGGTCTTGGGACGGCCTTGTCGTTGGCTGGGACGGTCCATCCGTTCGGTCCAGATGCGTGGGTGTTCTCACGCCGTCGTTGGGGTAGGGACGGAGTTAGGTACTCGAATAATTCTCACAGTTTCAAGACATAATTGCGACTCGGTACTCGAGGCGCAAAACACAAACACTATGCACACTGAGTCACTCATGCCACCGGGGCAACTTGGTACGGTCGCGGCGGGGCACGTTGAGTCGGTACGTCGAGGCCACGGCTGGGCCTAGTGTCATGGAGACAGCGTCGCGACGGCGAGCTGAAGAAGACTGAGCTGCCGAGTTTGGAATACGCGGCCTCACATACCCATGATCGTACGCTCGAGAAGCGTGCGCGTGATGAGAGTGGCGCATAACATTAGCAGGAGTGTAATGCGTGGGAACCGTACGTCGCGTTCGCGATGCGTACGTCGGAGCGACGTACGTTTGCTGAGTTATATAATTCGAGGATTTATGAGAGTGAATTCACGATGTGCCGCGTACATTGGGGATGAGTGACATTTACGTCGTTGTTATAAGGTTGTCCAGTTACAAAGCTTTTTGGTATTTTCCTCGGTAAACTTTATGGCTTGGTCCGTACGTTGGAGAAGCGTTGCTTTCGCGTGGATGTAATGGGACTGTCGAGTGACACGGTAGTTTGAATACCGTTTCCTTGGAAAAACTTCATGACTTAGATCTTACGTTGGAGAAGCGTTACTTTCGTGTCGAAGTAACGGGGCGCGTCAGTTACATAACAATTTGTGGCAAATTCCTCGAAGAGTTAATAAAAGATCTATGCTGGGCGTACGCTGGGGAAGCGTACAAATTGTTAATGGAAAAATTAGATATTCGTGGCGATCAGAAATCAATGCGGGAGTATGCTCACATCAAGGAAATATTCCAAAGTCATAATCTTCGAATGTTTCACTGGAATTTTTCAGCGTAAGGTTTCCGGGAGATTGCTCGCAATATCCCATGGAATCTCCCTGGGAGCTTTTTGGGATATGACTATGGAATATCCCAACGGAATATCATCAAATATTTTCCAGAATATGTCTGGAAAATTTCATTGAAATATTCCACCGGAACATTCTTCTGGAATATTTCCATGCCATGTGGGATAGTATTTCCGAAGTGAAATTGTCTGATCTTTCGATCAAGGATGTCAGGCGAGAATATATAGGGATATGGAGTTTTAGATATAGCATTTTTCGACTTGAAAGCAAATTCTAGAGGTTAGGTTGACCGGAATATGAGAAACTCAGTCCTTCATCAAAAAAAAGGAAGAACACGTTGGATATGACTGATTCGATTCTAAGAACAATGAGTAAGCAGTTCAGAGCGCTCGAAAGTAGCTGTTTTCAGGTGCAAAATGCGAGCTTGGAGAGATGACGTGGATCACCCCATGAGCCAATTCCTCCGCTCAGGTCCTTCACAAAAGTTTGAGATACATGCTTGAAATACATTATTCTGGGGTGAATCAGGTACAATATGCTTACACGTAACATGACTCATCCTTTGGGTCATCTTACATGAGGATCAAGGATTTCTAAATCCGAATGAGTTGTAGGGAGTCATCAATTTTGGTATCCCTACTTGATTGTGAATACCGTTTCTCTCGGAATGACGACACACACTGGGAGAAAAATTGCAAGTAGGCACATTTATGCTTCCCCACCAAACAGGCGATATCGAGACTTCGCAAAAAGCCGAACCGTAGGTTTTTTCATGCAAAAGATGGATCTATTCCCCTCGAGGGTCACCCAAAACTCGTATGGTGGTGGCATTCATCAAAACGCGGAAATCAGCTCAAAAACACAGTATTGACGGTTTAGCTCAAAGGAAGAGCAATTTGGGGTATTTCTCACGAGGAAAAAAGTTTTTGCATTGCTCAAGACACATTTTTTGGTTGCCTGGGTTTTTCGAAAAACCACATCTTTGATGTTTTTTGGTTTCTGAAGCCTTTTCTGGAAAGATTTTGGAATTCTGACCGCGGCAATCGAAAGAGCACGAAATTCTACGTTGAGATATGTGGTTTGAAAGTTGCAAATGAAGTAATGCTATGAGGTACACAACAGTCGAACAGAGAGGTAGCCCAAAAATTGCACAAGAGTGTTGAGAAACCCTTTGGAACTTGAAGGGAAAGCAATTTGAGGAATTTTCATAAAGAACAAATTTGTTGCATTTTCCAAGACGCATTTTTTGGTTGCCGGGGTTTTTCAATAAACCACATCTTCTGATAATTTTCCAGTTTATGGGGCTTTTTTGGAGAAATTTTGGAATTCTGATCGCGGCTATCGAGGGAGAACAAAATTTTACGTCGGAATATGAGGTTTGGGAACTTTAAATGAATTGATGCTATGAACTCCACATTAGTCAAACAGAGATGTAGCCCAAAAATTGCACAGGAGCGTTGAAAAACCCCCCTGGAACTTGGAGGGGAAGCAAATTTAGGCATTCTTAATGAGGGAAAAAGTTGTTGCATTTTTCAAGACACAGTTTTTGGTTGCCTGCGTTCTTTGAAAGATCACATTTTTCATGTTTTCTTGGTTTTTGGGGCTTCTTCTGGGGAAATTTCGAAATTTTGATGATGTCAATCTGAAGAACTCAAAATTTCACGTCGAAATATGTGGTTTGGACATTTCAAATGAATTGATATTATGAGCTACACAACAGTCAAACAGAAGAGTAGCCCGAAAATTGCAGGAGAGCGTTGAAAAGTCCCCTGAAACTCCAGGGGAAAGCAATTTGAGACATTTTACATGAGGAACAAAGTTCTTGCATTTAGCAAGACACATTTTCTGGTTGCCTGGGTTTTCCAAAGAACCACATTTCTTGAGGTCTTTTGGTTTTTTGTGGCCTTCTTTGGGAGAATTAGGAAGTTCTGACTACGGCAATCGAAAGAACACGAAATTTTACGCCTGAGTATGTATTAATATGATGGTACAAGTTATTTCAGAGCAGTCAATCCATTCATACGTACAATCACTTTCCTAGTCAAAGTTTCTCGTTAACTACTATGTACAATCCATCACTCCCAATACATGATTCACAAGTGAAATATCTGTTAGTCAATCAGATCATCAGATCCTAGAGATCGTGTATCAGAATCATAATCCAAAATATGCATGTTGACAGTCTTCAAAAGATCGAATCTTAGAGCTAGACAAGAGATCATTATTCAAAAGACAATAACTCCACGAGTCCACCATATCACTTCAAGGACATACAGCATGCAAACATTTCAAGAAGAAATTTCACAGGAACTATGAATGAAATCTTTCAGGAACTCCATAGGAACATTCAAGGAGAATTTCCCTCTACATTCGAATGAAGAATGCCAATAAAATCTCCAAAGAATCTCGCAGAAACATGCCAGAAAACGAATTCATGATATTTCATCGTCATATTGCATCGATATCTTCCTGAAACGCTCACGGAAACATTTAATGGAATATTACCTAACATCTTCCAGAAACATTCCTTATTCCATTTCCGAAAGGTTTCTGAAATATTCCAATGCAATATACCATCGATGTGCAATCCAATGCAATATCCCATCCTGGTGGGGGTGAGTACAGACGATAGTTCTCATCCCAGACGGCAACACAGCTCCCCGAGAATTGTCGAGAAGTGCCCAAAGAAACTTTTGCAAAGCTCTTGTGAGAATTCCCCGGGAACTCCCAGGAAACCGTCAAATTTCCAGCTCAGTTTAATTTCGCAGAGTTGACCATAAACACCCTGGGAGTTTCTTAGTCATTGCAATAAAGCTCTCAGAGATACTCCCCGGGAATTCCCTGCTAGCTCCCCGATAGTTTCGCGAAAGCTCCGCTGTGGCGCTGACTCTCGTACAGCTCCCCGAAAGCTCCCTAAGTTTCTAATACATCGAAATTCTTCTCCGCATGTTGATGAGAGCTATAAACATTGCATTAATAAACCCCGGCGCCTCAAAACATTTGACCGGAAAATACACAATTCCTGAACGAGAACTGGCACTGAGATGATCGGTGTAGAAGATTTTAGTCAAGTTTCCTATCGCAGTATGCGTAAATTTCATTCGATGTCATATCTGAGAGAACTCGAAGGGCAGGAATCGGTTCGATAGCACAAGCATCGCTCATAACCGTGCTACATAATTTTGTCACTGGCTGTATCTTTTTCACACGCGTCTAGTGTCCGTCGTCTTCGGCTTCTGACTTCATGCTTTTATAGGCTAGGGGTGGATGACATCTGATGATCCAAATAATTTTAGTCTGCTTGATGTTTACATTTTCCCAAGACCAGTTTTAGCAATCAGTGTTTCAACCAAGGTCGTGACTCGAAAATTTCTGCGAGTTAGGATCAAAGAAAAAACTTTCAGGGAAACTGATGTTCGTCCTACACCCCCACAATTTCAGATAAGTAATTCATCCAAATTATGATCATTACAGGCTAATTTTTATCGTGTTTACTATGGCATAACCTCCAACATTTGTTGAAGCGTTTGCCGTTTGCAAAAATGAATTAAGCTTAGCAATAAATTAAGCCTGGCAAAATATTCATTATTTCCTCGAACTCTCTGATTCTTTGTGGATCAATTTTTCTGATGCAGGCTTATGACGAGGCGTGGTCGAGTTTTGTCAATGGAGACGTTGCGATTGCAGCACAAGTTGCGCAAAAAGAGAGCGGTCGAGAGTATAGATGCTGCATAATGGCTCGCCTGTTACGAAATTTCGATTGAGTGAAGAGCAGCTACCAGCAAATCTATTCAAGCCAATTCGGAGATAAAATTTAATGCGGAATTAATAGGTAGTTGTCTATGAACAGACATCTTTTAGACTTGAATCTGTTATTCTAAGACATCAAAATTGTCTAGCAGAATTCTGCGCAACAAAACCTCGAGATTCTGACCCTTTTAACTTTGGAAACCAACTTCAAAATTTCTCATACACGTGCACCGTTTGATGACAGCTTTTCATACCCGGTAGATTCTAGTTTCATTTACATGAGGTCCATGGAAGTTAGGTTCGAATATTACAATTTTTCATCCGTCATTTTGATTAGTATAAAAGCTACCATTCAAAATCAATTCGATATCTTTGTAATACTTCTCATTAGGAAGAAAATGAGCGTGAAAAGTTATCACGTATGACTCAGATTCACTCTTACCCTACTGCAAAATCCCTGTATCAAACTCAAACCTCTCAATTGCAAATAAATAATAGATCGTTAAAAATTTTTAAACCTCTTTCTGATGCACACATTGCTTCTAATGGATGCTAGCTCAAACAAGCATAAAAAACCATATGAAATAACTAAATGAACCATAAAAATAACACTGTCATATCTGGAAAAACTATGCGGAAGCTATCTATCGGAGCTTTAGCACAAGCTATTCGGGAACTTCAATAAAGTTCCCCGAAAACATTGCCAGAACTATCCGGGAGTGTTTGAAAGCTTTCCGGAAAGCTTATGCGGGAACTAATGAAGCTAGAAATTTGACGATTTCCGGGGAACTCCCCAGAAGCTATGTGGTATCTCCTATAAATATCCCGTGGAAGTCCCCAATAATAACCTTGCCCGCTGGGCATACATTTAGCTCCCTATTAGACCTTAGTGTTTCTGCAAATTTTGGCCCTGGTGGCCCTCTTGCAGGTTCATACTGCGTGCTTTAGAGTAGTCCAGACCTGCAGAGGATATAGTCTCGGCTGCGGCGACCTGGACTGCATCTCCTGGTGAATTTCTGTGTCGGCATACTATTGGAGGCTAGTTTCAAAAATTCGCATGTTCATTTGGCGCGAATGGACGCACCGGATAGCCAACCAATCAGCGGAGAGAGCGCAATGACGGACACGGGACAGACGGTTTCGGGCAATGGTGACAGTCGCCGTATGGGTAAAAGACCACTCAATGATGACGAATTTGACGGCGGGCCTCCCACCAAGCAGGCCAAGCAGACGACGACCACGGAGGGACCCAAATCGTCGGCATCACCTTTGTCTGCTGCATACGCAAGCGAATTAGAGTCTACTATCATAGCTCATCGCGAATCGCTTCTATGTTTCCTCAATTCTGGGAAAGAGACGGATGCCAAGAAAACTCTTGTACTTCGGTTATAGAAATGAGTGACGCATTCATGAAAATCTCCAGTGCATATAAAGTAGTTGTTGCTGTTAACGAGCTTGTTGATGTATGTAAAACTACTCTCAGTAAGACATGTGAGGATATAACCAAAGTTGCCGAAACTATGCACGCGTCCGAAACTGCTGCCCCTAGTGTCACTCGTCTACACTCCAATGAACTAAATATAAATGCGGGCCAGCCGATAAATAAGGAACCTGCCCGTAAAGTTTCAATGGCTCGTAGTAAAGCTTTCCCCATCCACTCAGCCGATCGTGTCATTATTGGTCCATGTGATAATGCAAAAGAGCGCTACCCTACATCTTTGTCTAATAAACAAGCCTTGCGAAAAGTCATAGATCCTCGGAAAATGAAGTTGCGCATCAACCGCGTAGATTTTGGACCGGAATCTTCAGTGATTATTGAAGGCGATGGCTTCAAATCACCGGAGTTGGATCTGCAACCTGTGCTCTCTGGAGTGGAGTTAGAATTCAAAACCGACCGCAAATTGAACCCTCGGATGATTATTCATGATGTTCCCGCTGACCCCTCGCAGGAGGAAGTAAGAAATTGCATCGCAGAACAAAATTTTTTGTGTACATGTTTCCGGCCAAAGAGAGTCAAAAAAATCGTTCGTGTATTATTGAAACTAGCGCAGAGTCGGGAGCTATTCTTCTGAAACGCAATAGGATCAATATTAGCTGGATAAGATGTAGAATAACAGATCATGTAAATATTCTTCAATGTTACAAGTGCTCAGGTTTTGGTCATCTCGCAAAAAATTGTGATGAGAATGCATGTTGTGGATTTTGTGCTGGCGAACATGAGAGTAAGGACTGTAAATCAAAGGATCATTTGAAGTGTAAAAATTGTGTAGCGGCCAAATATACCAATGTTTCACACTGTATATCTGACAAAGCCAAATGTCCCATATTGCGTGGAAAAATTGAGCGTAAGATAACCTTCATCAACTATGGATAAGTTCACTCAAAGGCTCAGGCTAGGTCATGCTAATGTTCAGTCCTTAGATTTGCACTTTCATGATGTTCGATCATTACTTGCTCAACACCAGCTCCATGTTCTTGCGATGGGTGAAACGGTGGCTTAACCCAAAATAGCATCTATGCGTATGCATGTCGATAACTATGCACTTATTAGACATGATAGACTCGGTAGAAAGGGTGGAGGAGTAGCAATATACGTTCATAAGTCGATTAGATATCGGGTATTAGATCAATCTGGACAAGTTGAGGTATATAGGAAGAGACCAGAATTTGTGCTCGTCATGCTTTTGGTTGGAACAGTTAAAGTACTTTTGATGGTAGTATACAGTCCACCTCATTGTGGTTATTGGAGTGACGTAGAGGATGCCTTCATGAATTGTCAGGCTAGCTTTGATCATTTAATTCTCACTGGAGATCTCAACATAGACTGGAAATCTTCGATACCCCCTCGCAAAGTCCTCGCAAATTCTTTCTTCACTTTTGATCTAGAAGTTATTCCATTCCAACCCACGCATCATAATGGCAACTCCACCATTGATTACTTTTGTTGCAATAATCCCACCAAAATAACGTCATTAACGTCGTCACAACAGCACTATCACCCACAAGTCTCAGAGCACGATGTCATCCTAGCCGAATCGTCAGTGGAGGTTCCTAAGCTCGTAAAGCAACCTATAATACGTCGCTCGTTTCAAAATTTTCATCAAGAAAACTTCCGGGAGGATCTGAATAACATTGACTGGGATCCGAATTATCTTATGCCTTGCGTAGACCAGAAGGTGCAATATTTCACAACCAAGATTAATGAATTGTATGACAAGCATGCACCGTTCGTCAAATTCATCCCAAAAACCATAGCAACCCCTTGGATTACACATGAAATCCAGGACTTGATTCGGGCTCGGAATCGAGCCAAAAGTAAAAAACTCCTTAGTACACAACACCGCAAAATATTCAATAAATCACGGAATAGAGTACAAACAACCATCCGCAACGCTAAAACCGCGTATTATAGAAATAAACTAAGGTAAGTGTACCCAACTTGCCTCTGTACCCAACTTGCCCCCATATGCTGATCTCAGAGACGGGCACTCGTGGGCCTTCCCGCATATTTTTTTTACGTTTGTTATGTTGAAATATGAAAAAGTACGTAGTATCCATTGACCCCGGATCATTTCTGCGTTCTCCAGAAAATATATAGTGAGTTTTCCATTTTTCGTATTTGCACGGCTGAGAAATCACCGAGGAAATCGCCTTCAGTAAAATCGGTGCCAAATTCTTTGAGTTCAACCAATCTTAACGTACCTCAGCGCATTCAATCCCTTGTTCCAAGACCTTCAAAATCCATTCTTCAGAATTGCAAAATTCGAATATGGAGCTGTTTTATGTGCAAAACACGGAGATGATTCGAGATTCAAGAAGGCCGACATTGGAGTGTACCCAACATGCCTCCATATGGTTATCTCGGAAAGGCGTGCAGTATGGCTTTTTTTTACCACTCAGAACGTGTTTATCACGTCAAAATAGGTCGGAAACAGTGTTTTGGGTCAACTAGAAGCTACAAATGCCGCTGCACGGTGATCAAAATGGATCAAAGCCATTTTTCGCATTTTATCGCCGATTTACATTGTTTTAAATGATGGGGAAAAGTTGGGTACACACTTTTGTAAACTCTCAAAAATCACCTTTTGGGAGAATTCAAACAGCTCGGCTCCATTTCATCCAAATTGGACGTATCTTAACTCATTTGAAAGGTCTTGAGACAAGCTTCAAAATGAGTTAAAATACGTTGGAAAATATTGAGATCAGCCAGAATTATTAAGAAAATGGCTCAATGGGGGCAAGTTGGGTACACTGACCTTATTCCAAGCACGGAACTCTGCGGAAGTGTGGAAGCTTGTGGACGAGCTGGGGCTGAAATCACGTTCTAAGGATTCGAGCTTCTGTCTTCCTAATCTGGATGCCCTTAATAGCTCCTTTGCGGATGATCCTACCCCACTGGTTCTGCGCGACATGAGACCCACAGTAAGAATCCCTCCAGATGGTCGATTCTATTTTAAATTCGTCGAGGCAAAAGAAATAATAGAGGCTATCTTTTCTATTCGTACGAGTGCTCAAGGAATTGACAAAATTCCTACAGGTTTCATCAAAGAATGCCTGCTCACAATCTTGCCCATTCTGATGAATATATCCGACACCTCCTTGCAATCGGGTGTGTTTCCTCGATTCTAGAAAAGTGCGATTATCCGACCAATACCTAAGTGTAACAATCCACAAGCTTTGAACAACCTTAGGCGAATAAACGTTTCATGTGCTGTGGCTGAAGTACTTGAATCCAACGCGTTAAAACAAATCGGAGAATATATGGAATCTGAGGGTCTGCACGATCCTCTACAGTCGGGTTTCAAGAAACGTCATAGCACACACACAGCTCTTTCAAAGATGTCGGGTGATATTCGCGAAGCTATTGACAAAGAGGAGGTTACTCTCATGATTGCGATCGACTATACGCAAGCATTTGATTTAGTCAACATCAACTTGTTCGTAGAAAAGATGCGTAATCTCGGGTTCTCTGACTCAGCGTGTGAGTGGATCAGATCATTTTTGAGTGACCGAATCCAGGTCGTTATGTCACCTTCAGGAGAGTCTTCCTCCCCTCTTGTCAGGAACTCAGGTATTCTCCAAGGGAGTATTGCCGGTCCCCCTTTTTTCTCTTTTAGCATCAGCGATATCTCAACAGTGTTGAAATATTGTCGTTACCATTTCTACGCGGATGATGCAACATTGTACTACTCGGGCTCTTTCAAAGATATGAAAGAAATTGTTAAAAGGGTTAACTCTGATTTAGAAAGATTATCAAATTATTCATTGTGCAATGGCCAGAAAGTGAACGCAAAGAAAATAAAAGCTCTATGGTTCGGTACTACCAGCTTTATCAAGCGCTTGCGTAGCTCTCCTCTACCCAACCCGGTCATCGATGGTCAGAGCATAGATTATAGCGACACTGTCAAGATATTTGGTATCACTTAGACGGAACTCTCTCCATGGAAGATCAGTGTAAGAGCACCGCGAGGAAAAAATTTGCGGCTCTGTCGAAATTAAGGAAATCCAGCGATTACATCCCCAAAGAGACGAAACTTGTACTAGTCAAATCCTTGGTCTTTCCTTACATAGATTACTGTGCTGGTCTGTTCATTGATTCATCGACCGAACTGCGAATCAAAACGTCTCGTTGTATGGATGCTGCACTTCGCTTTGCAACCGGAGTCGGCAGATATCACCACATCACTCCAACCTATCGAGAGTTGGAAACTCTCCCGTACGCGCAACGAACGAGTATCTGATGCTTGGTCTCATTGCGTGTATTCTCAGTACCAGAGAACCACAATATCTAGCCGAAAAACTCAATTTCCGTCCTCAGAATCAGAAGGGATCCAAAAGATGCTCTAGTCTCGATTTGATAGTCAATCTTGCCCGTACTGAAACCTACCGCAACTCCTTTCAAATTGCAGGCCCCCGTATATGGAATGAGCTTTCTGAATGTACCCGCGCTTGTCTGAAAAGTCCGTATTTTAAAAAACTCGTGGCGAGAGATTTGTCATCAACTGTATGATATATTTGTACCTATGTAAATGAGAGTAGATACGCTCTCTATGAACTTTGTAATTTCGTGCGGAGCCTTTCAACTTCTCAACGTGCTATTTCTGTATTATCAGCGCCACATGTCACTTAGGTCTGTTAATTTTTACTTCATTTACTATTTTTATACATAGATTTAATTTCACGCCGTTCGCCAGCACACCTCGGTCTGACCGAGGCGTAAAGTCGGATAATAACTGTATTCATGTAAAATTGTATGTATATGTATGGACTATGCAGGACTGACGAGTCCTTTGTCTGAAAATAGATATTCATTCATTCATTCATTCATTCATTCATGTGGCTTTGGAATATCTCTGAATCAATCACCAACTATACCGCAGCAATCTAGCGCGAATTCATCTTCTGCCTGAAAGAACCTACAATTAGACCACTTGCGAAGTCTTGTTATCGCTTGTTGAGGGGGGAAGCATAACTGTGCCAAAGATTATGAATTCCATGGAAAGTCATCAATTTGGATCAAAAGATTTGACGTGACAAGTATCCCTACCCTATCATCAAAATTCAGTGAGCTATAAAAGTCCTAAATTTTCTGCTATCCCAATTGTCGCAGTCCCAATTCAGATGAGCATTCGAATATGTTTGGATATGGATCAGTGGCATTTGTGAAGAAAAAATGGTGGCTCACGAATAGCCACATCTTTGATTAAGACCCTATAATTCGATACCTCCTACGAAGAGTAACACGTACGATAAACGCCGGCGAAGAATAACACTTGCGCGATATCCTCCGGCGAAAAGTATTACTTGGGCTTGTCACCGACGAAAAGTATCACAAAGCGCGTACCACCGACGAAAAGTATCACAAAGCGCGTACCCCTGACGATAAGTATCACATAGCGCGTACCACCGACGAAGAGTATCACTTGGCGCTTGTCGCCGACGAAAAGTAACACATAGAGCTCACAAGCGACGAAGACTATCACTTCGCGCTGGCCACGTCAGACAGATGAGTTTTCCTGGTTCCCAGTTGGGTGTAGAAGTTAACAAATTCGGAAAACCCAAAGAGATGCATTCACCTCAACTGTAAATTCATGTTTAGAGTAAGATTTTCAAATATTGAGATGCTTTCGGCAGATGGACAAAACCTTTAGGAGTCATTCTTTTTACCATCACCAGGTTTCTGGTCGATGGTCAGGGATTTTTCTGTAACTTTAGGTACATGTTAAAGACGATAGAAGAAGATGAAAAGCATAGTTTGAAGGTCCCGAAGTTCATTTGTGCGGGCTTGGTGCGCTATTTTCGTTTTCAAAATTTGCAAAAAATCGACTTTTTCATTTTTTAATTCATTTTCCGCAGGCATAAGACCAATTGAAGAAAATCTTTCAAGCACATGTTTCGACGTAAAAAAGTTGAACCCCACGAAAAAAATACTCTCAAACCTGGAAAAGGCGATCATAACCTCAAAAAAGTAGTTTTTTCGCATAAAAACGTTTTTTCGGCCCTTCAACCTAATTTTATCTCAAATTCAATATTTTTATCGGATTCCTCGTCAAATTTTACGTCGAAAACCATTCTTAAAAAGTTGGGACTCGGATGGGATTGACCGCTGCGATTACTATCGCATTCTTCGGCTGGTGCTATCCGTGGGAGGGGAGACAAAATGACGTGTGGACGATTCTGAGGGCAAACTCATACTGGCTTTATCGCCACGTTATAACTTGACTCGCATGGCGCTGCGTTGCGCGCACACAGGCATGTTTCACATATGCACTACAGCGATCTACTCACACACATACACTACATCCTTTCCTCTTTAATTACAAAATATAAAAATCTTGAACTTCAATTACAGAATATAAAAATCTCTTCAGTGAAATAAAA
Source organism: Eretmocerus hayati (assembly GCA_029851415.1). Classification (NCBI taxonomy): domain Eukaryota; kingdom Metazoa; phylum Arthropoda; class Insecta; order Hymenoptera; family Aphelinidae; genus Eretmocerus; species Eretmocerus hayati. Next base: position 71,782,047 of record CM056744.1, on the reverse strand, counting down.
TATTTACTTCCTAGTAGATACATAGCGTTCAACAGGTTTTTTTCCCGAGAAGATTTTCGCAGCTCCAATCGACTATCATCATTTTCAGAAACTATTTTATTTTGAACTTGATCATTTTCACGCCACGAAATTAATTGGTCATAATGTCTTTTTGCTTTTCCTCCCCCACAAAACTCAACAATACATCTTCGAGGAGATAGCTTTGAAACTATTTGAGCTTGTGAAGAATCAGGATGATCTTTTCGAAAATCTTTGGCCATAACTACACCATTAACTTGGAAATTCTGTTTTCGACCACCTCGAAAATTAACAATTTGACTTTTTTGTTTTAATTCAACAAATTCCTTGTTGTTTGGGCGTAATAATTCTAGGGGTGTTCGAAATTCTCTACCATTCAATAATTCGCTTGGCGTTTCATTCGTGATGACATGTTTTGAGCTTCTGTACCAAAAAAGAAATGTATCAATTGCTGTTTTAACATTTACTCCTGAGCTGTCAACAATAGCTTCAAGTTCACGTTTGAATGTTTTAACTAAATTCTCTGCATTCCCGTTCGTAGCAGGATGCTTGGGCGCTGTGAAAGTATGTCTAATTCCTAAACCTTTGAAAAATTCTTGGCACTGTTCTGATAGAAATTGAGAAGCTGAATCAATCACTATGTGATGAGGTAAGCCATGTCTCAAAAATACTTTTTTGAAAAAATCAAGTGTGTGTTCAGTAGTCATGTTTTTAACAATAAATATTTCTGGCCACTTTGAATAGGAATCTATGATCAATAGATAAGTATGTCCTGAATATGGACCTGCAAAATCTACATGAACACTTTGCCATGGTTTGTCTGGATACGGCCATGGAGATAACTCCATTTTACGAGGATTATCTTTTCCTTGAATACAAAATTTACAATATTTAGACTTTTCCTCTATCATTTTATCTATAGTTGGCCACCACACAACCGATCTTGCCATACTTTTCATCCTTACAATACCGAAATGGCTCTCATGTAACTTATCTAAAATCAATTCATACAATTTATTGGGTATAAAGACTCTCATTCCCCACATCAAACATTCTTTTCCAATTGTAATTTCGTCTCTTCTCAAAGCATACGGCTTCAAGTCATCTGGAAAATCTTTAACTTTTTTTCTGGCCATCCATTTTGAACCATTCTTTCCACCAATGACAGAATTTTATCTTTATTCGTTTGTCTGGCTACTAATTTATAATCCAAACAAGCAATCCTACTTTCAACTGTGTAATGTCAATACGTATACTTGTCTTTCGTTTCTAATATCTCGTTATTGATTTTATCAAGATTCTGGCTCGGTAGTCGAGATAAAGTATCTGCAACTATATTATCATGAGTGCTAATGCACTGAATTTCAAAATCAAAAGCTGACAGAAAATGAGCCCAATTTTGTAATCTTCTCGCTGCCATTTTGGGCAATTCCATTTCTGGGGACAAAATTCTGGATAATGGTTTATTATCAATTTTCAAAATAAAATTTTCTTGCATACAAATAATCATAAAATTTAGAAATCCCAAAAATTATTGCTGCAGCTTCTCTATCAATCTGAGGATAATTTTTTTGTGCTGAAGTTAATCTTTTTGATGCAAAAGCAACTGGTTTCTCTACACCATTATGAGGTTGACTCAAGTATGCCCCCAAACCTTTCGGAGAAGCATCACTTGTCAAACTCAAAGGCAGATTCAGATCATAAGTCACAATAGATCTTTTGAGTTCCTTTCTTCAAATGCTTGATCACATTCTTTTGTCCATTCAAATTTTTCGGAATTATTCAGTTGATGAAGTGGATGTAATATAGATGCCTGATCTTTGAATAATCGACCATAGTAATTGATTTTTCCAAGTAACAACTGTAATTCTTTATGATTTTCAGGAATTTTCATGTTAACTATCGCATCATACTTAAATTCATCAATACTTATCTCTCCATTTTTCAATTTATAACCAAAATGATTAACTTCCTCTCCAAGAAATTGACACTTCGAGAGTTGACCTTTGAAACAACTTTCTTCTAATCTAGTCAAAACTTTGTCTAAATTTTCTAATTGTTCCTCATCATTGTCCCCTGTTACTATTACATCATCTGACACATTTGCAACTCCTTCGATACCCTGCAAAGTTTCATCAACTTCTTTTTGAAAATACCCTGGTCCTGAATTCACACCATATTGCATGTACTTTGGTTGGAATAACCCTTTATGAGTATTTATCGTTAACAATTTTCGAGACTCTTCATCTACTGGTATTTGCAAACAAGCTTCTTTCAAATCAATTTTAGAATAACGTTTCTTCACATTTTTCGCATTTTTGAATTTTGAACGAGTTTGCAAACGTGCCATGGCATGGTCAAAATTTGGCGGTGCATATCGTATTACTTTCAAATGAGGATTGACTGTTATTTTGTAATCTCCACAAATACGCACTTCATTATTCCGTTTCAAAATTGTCACAACTGGCGTAGCCCATTCACTCGTTTCAACAGGATCGAAGGTTTCACCAACTAATCTATCCAATTCTTTCTCAATTTTATCTTTCAAAGCAAAAGGAACTGGTCGAGCCAACATGTATTTTGGGGTAACTCTTTCTTTTAATTCTAATTTAACTTTGCCTTTCGTATAACAACCCTTTCCAGGCCCAAAAAAAGTTTCATGTTTATTCAAAATTCCTTCCAATCTCTCATTGTGTGCAAACTTCTCTACTGAATTTAATTTTTTGTACAAAGGCCATAAGCCAAAAGCTTCTAACTAAATTCGCCCTATAATTGGTGGACTAACTGCTTGTGTTACATATACATTTCCATTAAATTTTTTTCCATTAGCTTCAATTTTCAAATTTTCAAGTATTCATTTTCATTTGTCAAGATCTTGATCATCTGCATGATCCTCTGGGAATTTACAATCCATCGCCAAAGTTTGCAGTGCAGCGACATATTCGCTTATACTCTCGTTGTCTTGCTGCATACGTGATCAAAGATCGTTCCGATACACCAAATAAGATGCCGGTGGTTTTATGTACTCACTCATAGCTTTGACTATGGCGTCGTTTCTTTTTTCTCCTGGTTTTTTCGGCTTGCACACCTTTGCGATGACGTCATATGTTTCTGCATTCACTTTACTTAGCATAATTGCTCTCTTCTTTTTAGAATCTGTCACATCATCAGCTATAAAATACTGTTCTAATCGGTCAACAAATTTTTCCCAGTCATCTTCTTTAATATTAAAATCCAAATTTGCAGAAATTTCCATTGTCTTTTTCACACTAGGTTTTTCTTTGTCTGTTATATATTTATTTTTCACGTCCTCCCACGTGATCACTAATTTTTCTTGGCCTGATTCTTCTGCCTCTTGAACTAATTCTCGTAATTTTTCCTCAAATCATCGACTGTATCAGACGGTTGGTGCTCCACTTCGTTTTCTTTACACACAACAAGCAGCTGCGGTTTATTCAAGTTATAAATCCAAGATGTACCCAACATCTGAATTGCACTTATTCATCGCACTGTATTTAGAAAGCACACAAAGGTTTCTTACTCCTCGTCGCCAGTTATCGTATTCTTCGGCTGGTGCTATCCGTGGGAGGGGAGACAAAATGACGTGTGGACAATTTCGAGGGCAAACTCATACTGGCTTTATTGCCGCGTTATAACTCGACTTGCATGGCGCTGCGTCGGGCGCACACAGGAATGTTTCACATATGCACTACAGCGATCTACTCACACACATACACTACAGTTACAACCTTAGGAACAGGGTCATAAAAATAGTGCTGAATTACGTGGTTTCGGAGGAAGACTTATTCCACTGGACAACAAAACTGGGGGTCATGGATAGTGCATTGACCAGACAATGACTCCCTTTGTGTATTTTTTGACGTAGAAACCGAATCCGAAGCCAGTTTTGCAACTAGCCATCAGGAATTTTTTGGAATTGCGAAATACTGAGCTTCTACAGGACTGCGTTTTCAGCGTTTTTCGCAGATTTTGTAGATACATGATTTTCATGGTGCAATGTGGCAGCGGGCTTCGAGCGTACTCGAACTATGATTTCTCACGTATTTTGACCTGCTTAAATCGATGGCGGTACTCTGTTAGAGCTAGGATGCCTTTGAAACGATGAGCAAGCTGATTTTTTTAATTGCTATCAGCAAAATTTGCCTGATTTTGCGATAAATCTCCAAATGCTCACGAGTTCGACCAGGAAGATACTTTCATAACTCACGAGGGCGTATTTTCTTTTGTTTTCATGTATACAATAAGGGAGAAATGTTCACAGTAGCCAAAACTGAACTAGGCCATCGTACATTTTTCACGATGAATAAGGCGTTTGGAGCATTATTCTAGGTGAGCTCAAGCCTCCTCATAACCCTGCTGCAAAAGATCGATTGAGATAGATTGAAAACCAATCGAATCCTATCTGGATGAATACATTTCAATCGGTTCTATCATTCAACTGGCGAGAGCAGTATTGGAATTCAATGCAGATCAATCGAACATAGACCCAATCTAGCTGAATCCTGAATTGTAGATTTGAGATCACAACTGCCAATCGAATTCTATACTGTTGATCAGGATTGACGTGATCAAATATAATCCAATACTAGTATCCAGCATAGGATGGGATCTGGATGGATGGATGAAAGATCTTTGCTGGTTCAATATGTTTGAATAAATCAATACAGTATTGAAATCAATCTAATTGAATGATGGATCCCGTCTCCCACTGCTCTATCGAGATCAATGCTTCAGAAACTTGATTCAATTTGCGAAACGAGACTAGGTGTCTATCCTAACCAATACCGAATGACAGGATTGGTTTTCACCTTTCGAACACTATTATGCAGCATTCCTCAATCGAACCAAATACTTCTCTGCAGTACTGGTGTATGATAGCCTGACTCATTCCTATCTGTCTCAATCATGAATGGAGAGATTCGAGTCATTAGCCCTGTATTGAAACCTTAGCTGTAATGTGAGTGATGTATATGTAAGACGTTGGTTTGTCATAATGACTGAAAGTCAGTATTGAGGTCGATTGAGGCGGATTGAGTTCTCGATGTTCCCAATACTGAAAAACAGTATTGGAATCGATTGAGGCAGATAGGATCTCAGATCTCCAATATTGATATCCAGCATTCAAATCGATTCAGATAAATAGGATATGAAGACTCCAATACATCCACTCAGTATTGAGGTCGATCGAGGCGGATTGAGATCTCGATGTTTCCAATACTGGGAAATAGTATGGCAATCGATTGAGGCAGATAGGATTTCGGAATTCCAATAATGATATCCAGCATTCAAATTGATTCAGATAAATAGGGTTTAAGGTCTCCAATACTTCCAGTCAGTTTTGAGGTCGATTCAGGTGGATTGAGATCTCGATGTTACCATTACTGAAAAACAGTATTGGAATCGATTGAAGTAGATAGGACCCATAGCATGTCAATGCTTTTTAATGGCATTGACACAGATTGGAATCGCGATATTCTATCGAGGGAATCAGCATTCATACAGATAGAACATCGACTTCCGAATACTGGCAGTGAGTATTGAGATTGATTGGCAATCTCACGTTCAATGTGAAAAGTCTGCATTGGTGAAGATTGGTCTTAACTGTTCGAATCATGATCAACATCATTGATCGTTATTGAACTCCAATCTTTTCCAATCCTGAAAGTCATGTTTCAAATTCATCATAAGATTCTAGATTCAGAACGATTGGATATATTTCAATGAAATCCAATCGAATATTTGCAGCAGGGAATGAGTCGAATCCCGAGTTCCCTTGTCTAACGTATGAACCTCTTAGATCATTCAAATGATCCCTTTCAATCACACCCAAATGGTGCATCTAACTCCGGATGCTTCGATCCAGTTGCTTGCGGAATGGAACTACTGAAGTGTCCCTATGAGCTTGGGATGGAAAACGATCTAAACATGATAGACAGGATCTTAATGATTTATCGAGGTTCACTCGATACTACCAAAAATAGATCTCCGGAATTCCAGATATCGTGTCTTATTACCCCTTCATTCTCCTCGAAATCGGATGATCTACTTGCTCTGGGTCAATTGGTCGGTTTAAATGAACCGTTTTGTATGAGGTGACCGAGGTCCTGGGTGACGAGCTGCTCGAATCGATCGGGCTGCGCCAGTTAGCCTTTGCTAGCGGAGCTGCACGTTGTAAGCAGCTTCAGCGTCTCCGCATAATATCTTGCGCCGGTACGCGCCCCGCGACTCATTCAATTTTCTCACTTTCCATTTTTTACTTAAGTATAAGTGCCGTACGTGATCTCCGGGTCTCTTTTCTGTGCCATATATGTGACACATTTTATTGCAGAATATACTGCTAAGTGATTTTGAGTGAAAATAGTGACTTGTTATTTGAAACACCTCGCACGCTTCCACATCCTGAAAAATCACGACAAAATCTTGTAGACTGGGCTCTGAGGTTCCCGCTTTGATCACCTCACCCCAACAGGGGGTGAGTAGTGAGAATAGTAGAGTAGAGTTTTGGTAGCAGAGCGTTTTAGCTCAAACCGATCTTTTTTGTGTCGTGATCTGGAAAATCGTGCCGGAGAGAGTGCAAAATTGTGCGCGCGCGGGAAAGTGAGAGAGTCGCACGGCGAAAAAGTTTCGTGAAGTGCTGTGTCCGGTGTGGCTTTTTGCGCACCAAAAAATTGCTCATCATCGTCTCGGTTTCGTGGACACCAGCACGGGAGCCTCGCGCAAGAGGCATCCCCGGCACCGGCGCAGCGGACAACGCAGCGGATCGGCTTGCCAAGTGGCGAATCACATCATCGCGAGGGAAGGAAGCAGCAGCTCAACGACACTTGGGCCGTTACGAGCAGCTGACCGGGTTCATCGCGCCCTTCCATCTGCGCCCCGGATCAGCACGTGCTGCGGCCTCGACGCCCCGTCACCACGACGTCGAGCACCTTCACCTCGCAAACGAAGCCAGCAGGGGACAGAGGACGGAAGTAGCCGTGGCAGGCTTGTCACGGTTGGTAAGTTGTATCGTTCCAATACATACTTACTCATATATGAGGGTTTCCGTGGAACTTTCAACTATTGACCCTCTGAAATAAAAAAAAAAATTTTCTCAACGCACACGTTTGAAATGGGTTTCATGTGATTCTTAGACCTCGGAAACATGTAAAGAAAGTGGTGCCACTCTCTTCCAAGCCGAGGTATCTGGTTCAGAACGACATGTACGGAATTTCACACTGGGAAAATTCGTTAATCAACTTCAATCGGATAGATTCGATACAAAACATTGTCTAGACGATTGATACGCATTATATTTTACCTGACTTGACTTGAAGAGGAATTTCATCATCGATTCCCCCTAAATTCGATATAATTCTCCAAAATCAAGTCAAGAGCTATGAGTCTCATTTCAATTTCTAGAATACACTGTGGTGTTATTTTGTTCATATTTTAGCCGTATACTATGTAAAAATCAAGAAAATCGCGATACCATCACATTTGGAGGCTTATTCAGCTTACCATCCGGATTCAAATATTTCTCACCAGCTCCTCACAGAAATACCGATCGACAATTGCAACTCAAAACAGTGCGGTTATATCCTCTCCGTGATGAAGAAAAAAGAGCACAAGGTCCCAACTCTGTGCTTCGCGTCTCCTGAGCATGACATCAAAAAATGACCATTTTGAAAGCCAGTGGCGCGATAACTTTATGAGCTTTGAAGCTTTATAAAATTTTTCCGGATCAACGCACACTCACAAACCAAACGGGATTCGATTCGTCTTCTCCTTAACTTCGAAAACTTCCATTCGCACAAGGTATTTTATCAATTCCGTAAATAATAGCCAGACAGAGTTTTCCCACAAAACTCGGTTACATCGATGAATGAGAGCTAATATCATAGCCAAATTAGCGCACACCCCTGAATCGAAGATTTTCTCAAAATATGAGATTAGTAGATGGATATATCATTCCACCGAAGTAATTGAGGCATAGGTATTTTAGTTACAGCCTCACCAATTCAAAAAATCGCGTTGGTACGTTTGTAAACTACCCAAAAATCATCTTTTGCGATCTGCTATTGACAAATCAGGATGCGTTTCAACAAAAAAGAATGTAGTCCATATTGAATGATGCCAAATAAAATGCCACTCCTGCGAATTCCAAATAGTTCAAAATACTCCTGGAACACTGCAGTCACACAAAAGTTAAAAGTTCCGTGGAAATCCTCATATACATCACACATCAGGTGATCTTGAAGATGCGCGAGTCGCGCAATCTTGCTAGTGTCCCCTCCTCCCCCACCTGCCCGGCCCATCTCGAGCGGTCAACTGTGCTGCAGCACGGCTTTGCACATACCCCTCGCGTCGTTGTAACATCGCGCGTTCGGCGTTGCAACTCATTGCCGCGCCGCGCTTCTTCTCCTCGTCGCGCGTCTCGCCTACAAGCCTGACTTCGTATAGTCAGACTTGTCATCTGTTTTATGCTCGCGTAAGCCAGCATATTCGTCATCGTTGCAGCTTTTTTTCGCGAGGCGCGCGGATCTTGTGACTTGCTACACCTGTGCGGACGTAACGCATCGGTGGCTAGCTCTTTAGTGTTCGTGTTGTCCTCGTAGTTTATCGTTTTTTTAGCTTGAAACTCGATCCCAAAAAATTTTATTATTTTAGTTTTAGGTGGCCAGAAATTTTTTTGTGACCTATTGTCATACATTAGCATTTCGAATTTAGTTGTGGTTGGGTACTAGTCATGGCACCGCCAACAGCAACTGAAATCAAAGAAAAACTTGAGCGTCTAACACGCATTCGAGGCTACATTTTTAATTTTGTTGAAAACGCCAAAAATTCGGCAAATGAAGAAGCACGTTCGCAACCGGCGTACGTAACAAAAAAACTCTCGCATTTGAATGATTATTGGGTCGAGTTTCGAAATCGTCATGAGTTCGCGTACGCACACAAACAACTGATTCCCGATCACGAATATTTTTTGGAGGATTGTTTTTCGGACGTTGAGGATGCCGTTGCTCGGCATCATGCCACACTGTAATCGTGGATGCCTGCACCTCCTGCACAAGACAATGAAAGCGTCGCGGGTCAACCGGGTAATTCCTCATCCACAGGAGCGATTTCGATTGCTCAAATACAAGCGCAGCAAGCGTATCAATTCAAACGGTTTTTGAAATCTGCGTCAGAATTACAAGCCGTTCCTTCCATACCATTGCCCACATTCTCAGGCAAACAGGAAGACTGGGACTCGTTCGAAGCTCGTTTCGAGGCTGCGGTCTTGAAAAAATCATACTCGGACGCTCTAAAACTACCTTCTCGGCGCAGTGCAGGGGGTCGCAGCAGATACATTGCGAGGCACGAAGCCTGAGGGTACTGATTTTCAACCCGCCTGGTATAAATTATGTCGGCGTTATGATAATCCTCGTCGGAGGATGACAGGTCACATGCTCGCGTTGCAATCTCTCAGACCAATGACTGAAAAATCCTCGTCACAATTAAATGAGCTTCTGAATAGAGCGAAAGAGGCGTTTCAAGGTTTTCGAGATCTAAAGCTCCTTGTTGAGTCTTGGGACTGTTTTCTCGTTCATGCCATTGTCTCAAAATTAGATTATGGTACTCGTGAAGCCTGGGAGTTAAATCAAATGTCGGTCCCCGGATTCTCAACTCATGCGGACCTTCTGAGATTTATCAAAAATCGTATCAACGCGCTCGATTCAGCAGCAGCTTATGGAGTTCTAAACTTGTTGTCAAACCGAAATGCGAATGCGCAAAAACCTCGTTCGTCGTCGCAATCCTCCTCACAACCTAAGAATTCATTGTCAGTCAACGTTGCAAATTCGAATCAAAACAAAAACAATAGATCATCGTCGAAATCTAGTGAAACTTGTCCCTGTAACGAAAAGCACCCGCTTCATTCTTGCAAAACTTTTGAATCCTGGACACCTCAAAAACGTTTTGAATATGCAAAACAACGTCACTTGTGGATAAATCGTTTGAGACCAGGTCATTTTTTGAAAGACTGCAATTCGAAATATCGTTGTTCGGTATGCAAAGGTGCGCATCACTCGAAATTGCACACAGGAGCGTATACGAAAAATTCGGAAAAACCTGTCGGCTATTCCTGAGCCGTTTGATGATCAGGAACTTACAAAGTCTCATATTTCTAGATGGCGCTTGATACAAAATATGAGGAACCATTTTTGGGCACGATCTAGAAAGGAAGTTATGAACCTATACCAACAACGAGGAGAATGGCACGATGCTCAAGACCACCTGAGAGTAGGTGACCTTGTGCTCATGAAGGATGAGCTAACTCCACCAACGAAATGGCCGCTTGCTCGAGTCACCGCTCTCCACCCTGGGAAAGACGGCCTAGTCAGAGTGGTCGACCTCAAAACCACAACATCCACCTACCGACGAGCGCTTTGCAAGCTTGTCGAATTGCCACCGATTCAGCAAGATGATGAAGAACGTCCAGCCATGATGCAGCAAGAACAACGGGATGATGACAACTGAATCTCGCGACACCCGACATCTACAGACACCTTTCCTCGCTCCGATTACACTGCGTTGATGGCACGTTTGCAAATTTTGGACTTGCATAGTTTCTCAATTGATCGCATTTCCTGTAGAATCACGTATTATTCAGATCTCAGTGGTGGCCTGGAAACCCGAGAACCGGAAGAATAGTAGGGGAACCTGTGCCATCCTTCTTCGCGATATTTTTTTGGAAAACTTAGAGTCATTTAGGAATGCGATCTTTCATTATTGAATTTTTGTCCTTCCGTTTAACTGCGCTATGCGCATAATCAATTGTGACTACGTCACGAATTTACCGATTGGGCGTAGCACCAATTTTGAATTTCGAGCTCAAGGCGAGCCGGGCAATTTTGTTCATTTCTGAGTTTTTTAATTTGGGCTTGGTCACAATTCCAATTCAAAGATCTATGTTGATTTGTCCTTTGAGTAATTCTAAAGTGATCCTTCAAAATATTTTTGATTGTGAATCAAATTCATCTTCAAACTGTTAATTTGGCTGTAATTTCATTGTACATATTTTTTCTGTTCCCTGATGAATTCCAAATCAGTTGATTTTTTCATATGTTCGATTTTTGACATTCGATAAGTTACTCGATTGCTCATATTTCTCAGTCGTACCCCCCCCCCCCCTACTTTGAATCTTGAAACTCATATGAAGTACTGTCTAGTCTTGCTTGACTAAGTCAAGCAAAGGGGGCGGAATGTTCGCGTAAATATGAGCATTCGAGAACTTTCGAGCAGCTCGGCGCCTAGACCTCGGTCATTCACTTATTACCCCTTCATTCTCCTCGGAATCGGATGATCTACTTGCTCTGTGTCAATTGGTCGGTTTAAATGAACCGTTTTGTATGAGGTGACCGATGTCCTGGGCGACGAGCTGCTCGAATCGCTCGGGCTGCGCCAGTTAGCCTTCGCTAGCGGAGCTGCACGTTGTAAGCAGCTTCGGCGTCTCCGCATAATATCTTGCGCCGGTGCGCGCCCCGCGACTCATTCAATTTTCTCACTTTCCATTTTTTACTACCCGCAAGGGGGGTCAGGGCATGGCGCCTCATCCCTGAAGTCTGACGAACTCCCGGCCCCAGTCATCGCTCGCCGGAGCGAGGAGACCGCACATCTCCATCCGGCACCACGGGAGTGGATGAGTCTAGGGACTTGAATTGGAATCGCCCTCGAGCGATAACAATGCGAGCCCGTAAGACTCATCCATCATCCCGAGCGACTCCCTGGGCTCTCAGGAAGCCTAGAAGAGTCCCAAAACCCCGCACCGAGGGGTGGGTCTAGGCCTTGTGCTGGGGACTGATCCCGAAATTCGGTAGTCAGAGAGGAGGACTGAGCAATCTACGAGCCTGGCTCGGTGTTGGCCAGACTCCAAACTGACGCGCTGGCAGGTTGTATCCCTGCCCCGCGCCCATGGGGGCAACCGGGGTTGAGCCGGAAGGCAGGGATCCGGTATATGAGAGACAATATTCCTTCCCATTTCTTACTTAAGTATAAGTGCCGTACGTGATCTCCGGGTCTCTTTTCTGTGCCATATATGTGACACATTTTATTGCAGAATATACTGCTAAGTGATTTTGAGTGAAAATAGTGACTTGTTATTTAAAACACCTCGCACGCTTCCACATCCCAAAAAATCACGACAAAATCTTGTAGAATGGGCTCTGAAGTTCCCGCTTTGATCACCTCACCCCAACAGATATTCATCAATTTTTACAGCAGAATGTGTGGCAATCAATGATGCTATGAGTTTAGCTCTACAGCATCCACATCTTAACTTTCGAATTCTTTCCGACTCTTTTAGTTAGAGTGTTTGAGTAGAAACCAAATGGACATCAGGTTGAATACATATTCTAGAGATCAAAGAAAATTACTTGGCTTTCTTGCAGAAAAAAGATCCAGGCACTAGCCCTCAATTTTGTCATGTATCTTTGCATCAGGGGATTGAGGGCAATGAGCTCGCTGATGAAGCGGCAAGAGAAGCTAGTCTAAAAGATCCAGATGATGCGTATGCTCCACCGTTTTCCGATTATCGTCGATTTTTCAAATCTAAAATGAGAGATGAGAGAGAATACAACTGCAAGTCTTATTGAATTGACCTTCGCAAAAGGCATAGATTACTTTGAAGATTATTTTGAAGACTCAAAACATCCTTGGTTCCATGAAAAAAAATTGTCACGCGAGCTCATCGTTACCGTGAATAGATGTAGGTCTGACTACTACGGTCTTGCAGCCTCACTTGCAAGAGTGCATATTGTGGATAATCCGGAATGCCCCTGTGGAGAGAATGACCAGGATCTACACCATGTGACATGGCAATCTTCATTGTATGACGAGCCTCGAAAAGAGCTAATATAGTCACTATGTAGACTGAACATGCAATTACCAATGAGGATCTCCATTATTTTATCAGAGCCCAATATAGAGGCGGCCAAATGTTTGTTGTCATTCTTCAATGGTTGTCAAATTAGAGTATGAATGTGTAGTTATGTATTTCCTCTGATATGTTCCTGAAAAAAGTGGTATGGTTTTGACTTCAATAGGTTGAATGCAAGGTAGCTGTGCTAGATTTTACTTGTCTGTACATATACAGTCCTTACCATGGGTAATGGAACATGCATACCTGTACTAATCCGACGATAGCTCCAATTCTCTTGGGTCTACAAGGGCGTTTGGATGAGTATTCTGAAGGCCATAAAAAGACCTTTCAAATCATGTTGGATGACGTTTTCCTAATTTTTCTATTGTGTCCAAATCGATGACGAAAATGGGAAAAAGATTGACATCACTAAATCACCTGTCATTTTAACGGAAATGAGTCTATCAGGAAGATTCTTGTGTCATCTCGTAGGCCTTTTCAAGTCCCACAACTTGTTCTTTTTGGAAATTTCCTACGACCCTTCTGATTCAAAATAGAGCCATTCTACGGCTAACATGTGATACAGTGAGAACCACTTAATGTGATCGCGCTTGATGTTATCAACTGCTTAATGTTATCAGAGTTGCTCGTCCCGGTTCTCTTGTATATCAATCTTTGCAAATCCCCTCGGCTAATGTGATCAGGATATCGGATAATGTTATCATGCGATCGAAATGTTGGAACTTACAGGTGCGTGTTTATGTCGATCAAGTAGCCATACGGAATATATATTTGACGTTCTCATTCATGAAATGAATATCGATCACCAGTTGCGTGTGAGACTCATATCACTTGTTTACTTGGAATGATCAAACGGCACGACTTGAATTCGGCTGGAAAATCAAAATTGTTATCGAACTATGATCTTTCACCGGATGATACAAAACAACGGGAAGCTGCAGCCAAGCTCGGTATTTCTCAGCCTCTACTGTGCAAATTGTTGAAAAATAGAACTCAGATAGAAAGTGATTATTTGAATGATGTAAATGAAAATAGCAAGCGTGAAAGACAAGGAAAATATGAAAGAGTTGAAGAGGCTCTTGGAGAGGAGTCCACAAAAGTTTGGAGAGTGGAGACTCCAGTGAAGGGACCCGTTCTGAAGCAAAAAGCAGGAAGTAAATAATTTTTTCCAGAAAAATGATTGTATGTGAATAGTATCCTATCTATCAATCTGAATCCCATGTCAATGCTAACTATTTCTATGACATCCGACTCCCAAAATCGCATAAATAAATAAATTATGACAAGAATAATTCAAACATATGATTTTCGGTTAATGTTATCACCCGCTTATTGTTATCAGAAGTTCTCGGCCCGACGCGATCACATTAAGCGGGTCTTACTGTACATGGGAATCCATATAGTCGATGAGTATCGCAGAGGTTTGATATTCTCAAGTTTCAATTTTTTATGCAAAAAATCATCATCAAAGTGCTCAGAATACATGGTTTCTAGGTGAAATTGTCTCAATTTTCCAAAAATGAAGTCAAAATTTCTCCCCAAGGTAACGAAAATGATTCGATGGACGTTTCCTGCGAGAATCCAAAGTTTCCTCGGAGATTCTTCATTCTATGAACATTTAATTCATTTTTGTTATCCAGCAGAAATATTCTGACTTCATTTTCGAGAAATTGACATAGAAATCACGTACTCTGAATACTTCCGATGATGATTTTCTGCATTGAAAAGCGGGACTTGAGAATATCAAACCTCTGCGCCACTCATGAACTATATCTATTCACATGTATCACATGTTAGCCGGAGAATGGCTCTATTTTGGATCAGAAGGATCGTGGAAAATTGAAAACAAAAGCAGATCGTGGTTTTTGAGAAGATTTACAAGATGCCACAACAATTCATCTCATGGACTCATCCCTGTCAAAATGACAGGTGATTGATTGAAGTCAATTCTTCTCCCATCTTCGTCAACGACTGGGACACATTGGAAAAATCAGGAAAAAATTTGTCTCGCGTCATTCGAAAGGTCTCTTTATGACCGTCGAAATGCTCTTCTGAACGCTCTCGTAGACCCAAGGAAATTGGAGTTATCGTCGAATTAGTACAGGTATGCATGTTCCATCATTTGATGTAGGGACTGTATTTGAACGAATCCATTGTTATATTGGAGTATCCTTAGCCAGTTTCCATTTCGTAGAGTAGAAACTGACGAGTACGTATTTTTTCCAGAAACTCGGTTAACTTTGGTATACTTGTTCATGTGCTCTCAATTATTTCCCAAGATCCAAATCATCATTAAATCCTACTCATTTGAGTAGTCGTTGATGAGAACTTCAAAATGAGTCAAAGAACGTCTTATTCCGACCCACGAAAGCCGAGTTGTGGCAATTTTTGTCAGGAATCGACCGTGAAGGTTATCTCTCCTCGTGAGTTAGCCGCGATGCGGCCAGTGAGGTATACTGAAGGTCTCTTTGCTTGATTATAGGAGTTGAATTCGACCAAATGGATTTTTACAACATGTCAATGAAAAGCTAAGACACTCAGCTTTCGATTACTGGTGGTGGAAATTGATCGCGTGACCTAGTTTATGGATAACATAACGGATAAATAATGATAACAATTTCTGTTCCAAAGTTACCCCAGTTCGTGCCTAATTTTTGAACACGACTGTCAGCGCACATTGCTCCCACCGGAGATATCCAAATAGACCTCACGATCACCGCAATCGGAAGCTGGAACTGTGGATACAATGCACCTCTGCTGTAAGACGTACAAGTGTCGCGAGGTTTAAGGAAAAAATGCAAATTCTGTTTCAAAGTCACCCCGGTCGACGGTGGCTCCGGAGTCGGTTGAGATTTTTCTTTCCAATTATTCTTGGTTATCGTCCAAAATTCAGTCTTCCTGAGAGTAATTGACTCTGGAATTTTCAAATTTTTGTACGATTCTCATATTTTTTCCTTCGAATGCCATCCAACTGCTGTGATTGAACAATGTTTGATCGACCGCTGGGGGCGCTCAGAGTGGGTAGTATGTTCGATTCTGAATCGAAGTAGTTTCATTCATGTGTTGTATAGAATGTGGAAAGTGAGAGAGACACTCGATGTTTTGCCGTTGCACCGTCTCATAAACTTACCATGGTGCTCTTGGAGCGCGTCTATACCCGGCTGCCGACAGCAAGTGGAAATTTTGTTGGATATGGTTCGGTATACCTGTGAGATCCCAACCCAACAAGAATCAAAATTGCCACTTAGGCCATTCTCGAGGAAAGTCAAAAATAGGTGTTTTCAAGACGGTTTTTACTTTCCCACCCTCTATAACTCGGTGGAAAGGCATTCCATTGGGTGATATGTTCAGCAACTCTTCGTAGATCGCAATGGGATGAACAAAAAAGTTCTGAACACTATTTTTCATTTAAGGCCTCCTGTTTCCGCAATAACGTAGAAAAACGGAGGAAAAAATGTTTTTCCTCCCCGTCGCTTTTGGAAGAAACGTTGTGCCCACCATTTTTGAAAGATGTTGAGGTATGTCTCCTGGAACAATTCAAAAAACCCGGAGACATACCTTAATCCTGTGGGGACAATGAGGTGGAATTGGTCTAATGCGTTTTCGTCACTTTTAGAGGCTTTTCACATGGATGGTTGGTGAATAGTGCAGTGTGATGGTTGATAAAGATGTTGTTGCACTCGTTTAATTTAATTCCATTCCCAGAATTGAGTCTCTTTCCGTTATACTTATTGACTACCATTTTTTCCGCGTTCACAGAGTTGTCGGAGGTATATGCAATTTTTGCTTCCCCAAAGCTTCCCCACTTGAATTATGATAAGTTTGCAGTGTGAAAATGGTGTGAGAACTACATACAAAGTCGACAGCTATAATTGAGATCTGTTACGTTCATCTTTTTCGACCTGATAAAATCAGCTTTCGGAGGGTGAACAAGTTTACCGAGCTCCTCCCTCAAATAACAATCGTCATAGGCACCCCATTGAAAGACATGATAATTCATCATACGTCAAAGTAGAATGGGCGATAGGATTTGGGAGCGACATCTGCTCATTATTCGAGTAACGATTTTTCTTTGGAGCGGTGGGCGCGACAAATTTTGCGAGTTCAACGTCACAGATCTTCGGCCAAAATAATGTGTCGCTGCCAAACGAAGAAGCATTTTGATTGCCTGTTATCACACTCTAATTCACCACCACCCGATTCATCCTAGCTCGAATATTTTTTTTTTAAATACGAAAAATTGGAGGAAGTGAGTATTCTCCAAACTTTGAGTTACACTTTTCATGGGTGCACGGCGCTAACCAGGCATCTGAGTCTCTATTAGAACAAATCTCTTATGATGATATCAGGTTCAAAGAGTCAGATGAAATTTTTTCAGATTTTTCAGGACAGTGTTATATTCTTCAGAGGCCGAAAAGTTTCGGAAGACGCGCCAGTTACACTGAAGATGTACGAAATTTGACGATTTTTCAATTTGTATCAAGAGCACTACACACGTGTCATAAAAAATCGTATCATACATGATAAAAAATCACACACGTATCATAAATAATGAAAAATTTCTAGTATGTGAAGATATAGGTGGTTGCTTACCGTTGAGCAATCACCTGATCGTCGATTCGGCAAAACCGATCGCCGATGCACACCGCGAGGTATGCATCGTGCGATCACGTTTCGCCGAACTTTGCACTTTTAGGTCTGTACACGGGGCGCATCGAGCCGAGGATATATAATCCTCGACTCGCGCGCGCCACGTCAGACCGCTCGATCCACTCTTCACATCAATTACACAGCATATTTGCATCTTCTACCTCAATATAGTGTATATATATTAAGTCTCTTCCCTTTGGTCATCGACACCCTACGTAACGAGTAAGATGTTTTTTTTTCCTTTTTTCTTTATTGAAGCTATATCAGCTTTTTTACAAGGCTATTCAGCTTGACATGAAAAATCTTACAATAAATATCACATATCTCATAATTTCAAGTCACAATTCTTCAAGAATCATTTGACAAATTTGTACAGTAAGATTCATAAACAGGATGTGAGCTTTTATCGGGAGATATATTTTTGATCTGCTTGAATCTTTTAGAGAAGCAACTCTTTGCGAATCGTACTTTGAACGCTGCCATAACAAATGATCCAGATCTCCTGATTCATGTCCGCAAGAGCATTTTGAATCGTCAATAAAATTTTTCCTTGCCAATGATGCTCCCAATAAATGATAGTGATTTGCTCTGCACCGATTGATTGTTACTATCATCTCTCGATCAATATAAAGTCGAGAAAACCATGGCTTTGTTTTACCCTCAAGGCGATGCGGTCACCGTGCACCATGACCATGAACCTTGAAAATACACCTTACATAAAAAAGTTTGATGATTCAAAGTGTAAGACGAGTTGTCGAGTACTTGTTATTGTCCAAATTGTATTCCTCAATCCGTCGCTTAGCCCAAATCATAAGAGAATCGGGAAAAAATGGAATAACTCGGCAGCGGGAATCTCCTAACCTATAACATACGCACATTTTCATTCCAAACTTTCTCCGATTCTATTGCAATTTGAGCTTAACGAAGAACAGACAAATCTAAGTTAGATGATAACAAATATTTGTGTGATCGTCGTTTAGCCCAAATCGCAACAGAATCGGAGAAAGTTGGGAATGATTCTCAGCTTGCATGGTGACCGCATCGCCTTGAAAAACGATTCGAAATACTTTTTTCCTGTTTCTAACCCGAGTCTCAGGTCATCTTCCCTGGTATCATTTTCAGCGATTTCTTTGAACTGACGTCGAAAATCCGTGAATGAAAGACGTATTTGTCTATCGTATTTACGATTGGTTGCCTCTTTTGCCAAAAAGTCTGCCACTTCGTTATCACGGATTCCCTGATGGAAAGGAATCCAATAGAGCTGGATACTTTTGTTTCTTCCTCGAAATTCTGAGATTTTACAATTTAATTGGTAGACTTGGTCGATTGTTTCCATGTTCACTTTAGAAGATTTCAGTTTTTGAAGTACGCTCAGGGAGTCCGTGAAAACTAGTACATTCTTTCCGGCTTCTTTCAGGGCCAAGTCAAGTGCATCGTTCAAAGCAATGGCCTCAGCTGTGAAAATTGACGCGGATTCGTGTATGCTTCTAACAGTTGAAGAATTCAATTCATCACATACGCAAGCAGTGCCCACAGAAGGACCAATTAAGATCTTACTGCCATCAGTGAATATAGGAATGGCCTCTTTACTTTCAATGAAATTTTGTAGGATAACATTGGGGTCACTTTCTTCTTTCAAACTTTTACCCATCTCGGAATCGAATTTGATAGAAGTGATGAGGGTCTCATAATCATACCGATATATGTTATAACTTGAATGCAAATCTATTTCTTCTCTCAACTCGTCTATATCGTAGATACATCCAATAATCAAGCGATCTTTTTTCTTTCTTCTGCGATTTCGAATGGAGTTAGTGGAAGTCCCGTGAACCGGTAATCTATCATTAGACATCATTTTTGATAAGTAGGTACGACATAAAAATTTGCTCCGATGTTCAAGGTACTCAAGTTTTGATTCTGCCATGAGAACATTATTGGGGGTGCCTATCCGATAGCCCAATGCATACCTTATTGCAGTATATTGGATTCTTTATAATGCTTCGATTTGCTTCTTCCTCTTCGGAAAATAAATGAAGCTACCATAGTCAAGTTAAGATCGGACATATTTTTTGTAAAGGATCAGCAGCGTTTCAGGATCAACCCCCCACCACGTCCCTCTTAGGAATTTGATGATGTTCATGGATCTAAGGCTTTCTTTCATGAAAGCAACATGTTCGGCAAAAGTCAACCTATGGTCTATAATGATACCTAAATATCAAGCTGTTTCACATGATTTTATCTCTGTACCATTCACTTGGATAGCAAATTGGCCTGGAAGAATACCTTCATTATTAAAGTGCAGCAAAGATGTTTTTGGTGGAGCGAGTTCAAGCCCTAATTCACCGAGATTTATTCTGAATGTACTAACTGCTTTTTCCATGATACTCTTGCAAGAATCTAATGAATTTTTCTTAACAACCAGAGCTACATCATCAGCAAATATCGATGGAATAATGAAGTATTTATCCACAAGTGTGTTAATAATATTAGTAATGGTCGTGGGTGACATGGATACAATAATTATTGGTGATCGAAAAAGAAATGTGAAGATTCATGGAAAATTGACACATGTGAGGAATAGAGCATAAACCCAATCTGACTTCAGCCCATAGGACTGATGATACTGTTTGAAATATCAATTTTTAAGGTAATTTTTAAGACCTGAAGAAGATGACAAAATAGTCGTCGAAACGTTGTCACATTAAACGAAACAACTGACTCGTTAATCAGCCGTTTTCATTCCTTCGTCGAACCATAACGAGTGATAATAGCAATATGGATCGATGGAATAATGCTTTTGGGTATGAGTTTCATCACGCAATTGATGAAAATCAGAAACAATAAAGGGCTTAATACACCTCCTTGTGGAACTTCTTTGTAAACTTCTCGGAATGAATTACAAATGAAACTAGTGAATATCAATCGCTCATAAGTTAGGAGTTTTACAAATACTATCATGTTTATAGGACAATTGAGTTCGGCTAAAATTTGTAACAGTTTTTCACAATCTCCATTGTCAAAAGCGCTAGTGATATCGAGAAATGCTACTAGAATATGCTGCCCCTGCTCTAGACCTTTCTCTATAGATACTAGGAGATTCGTTGAATCGTCAATACATGATTGACTTTTACGAAAACCTGATCGCGCTTCAGTGAGGATATTGTTTTTTTCCAAGTACCACTGGAAACGATTTTTCACAAGCATTTTCAACAATTTACAAATACAAGATAATAGGGCAACAGGTCTGAAATTTATACCATCTGACTTTTTTATAAAGTGAAGATACTGCTCTTCCCAACATTCTGGATATACCTCAGTGGTGTACATGTCATTGAGAATATCAAGCAACAGAAGTATGTAATTCAAGGGGAGGAATTACAGAATCTCATAATCCAAGCCATCAAGACCTGGCACTGATTTTACTTTTCTTGAATCGAGAGCAATATTGAATTCTGAAAAATGGAAAGGTTCGCTGAGGAATGCATTTTCACTACATTTTGTCAGCCAATTAGGGTCATTTGGTACCCACGGAGGTGCAACTTTGTCGAGTGCTAGAGCTAGTTTCTCTTCATCATTAACATTGAAATGATTCATCGATGTGACTTTGGTTACTTTATTTTTCAATACTCTAATTCTGTTCCAAACATACGACTCATTCTTTCGAAAATTTATTGTTTCTGCAATTTCGCGAAAGCTCTTTCTCTTTTTCCTTCTAAGAGTTTCCCCAGCGATCGCGGTTTGCCTTTTCCAATCAACATAGTCCACTGTTTTTTTCGTAAATTCCCATCTTTTTTGTGCCACTTTTCTCAGTCGAATAACATTATTGCACTCTTCATCCCACCAAATAACTGAGTTTCTACGAAGAAAATGACGCTTGAAATGTTCTTTTGGAGTACTTGTAACTATAGCTTTGCTGACACAATTCGTGAAAATCTCTAGTTTTATATTTGGATGAGCATTGCAGTAATTAGACTCGAAAAATATATGGTATTTCTTAGCGAGTCTCTCCGAGACTTTTGACCAATCAGTGCGTAGAGACTTAATTCGGAAAGATTTTTTGGAATGAAAGTTATTTGTGACCATAACTGACGCAAAAACGGGAAAATGGTCTGAGCCATTCAATTCATCACAAGTTGAGACTTCAACATTGCTCGAGATATCCATAGTGGAGAAAACTAAGTCGATATTTGAACTACTTCCTTTACTAGGATTTAATCTGGTAGAAGTACAGGTAACCAGTGATAATAATTCACTAGAATCTATCGAACTATATAGTCCTTTACCATTTATTTCTTCTGAACTGCAGTTCCACGACAAATGATGGGCGTTGAAGTCCCCGAAGAGAAGGCTACTTCTTCCGTGTTTCACGTTCCCAATGATAGAATCCCACTCACAAGGGAAGGACCTGACCTTTGGATCACCAATCCTTCTCAAAATTTTTTTACAGTCTTGTGTCACCTGGAATATGAAGAATCCAGAGTAACTCCGTCAAATGGGCCTTCTGCCCAGAGCTACAAGCAAGAATGTTAGCGTTGCCAGTATATCTATATATATATCACTTTTTAACATGGGCCTATATGGGCAACGTTAATGTCATGGGCTGTAACTTTGAACAGGAGGCCCATTTGACGGAGTTACTTTGGATTCTTCATATTCTAGGTAATACAAAACTGTAAAAAAATTTTGGACAAGATTGGTGATCCAAAGGTCTGGTCCTCCCCTTGTCAGTTTGATTGAGATTATTCCTCCATGGACGGTAGCATGCGATGATGTCCAATTCCGGCTTGATGTTTGTCAAACTGATACCACAGATTTCCACTTTTCCATCTGCATTTACTAGAGAGCAAATCTCTTCTGCATCACTCTGCTCTCTCACTGCAATAAGGACACCACCTCCTGAAGATTGAACTCGGTCCTTTCTTAATATTCTGAAGCCAGGAATTCCGAAATCTTCATCATCGACAGTCAGCCAAGTTTAGGTAGCTCGTTTTCTCGTTTTGGAATGCTTCTGGCATTCCAAAATAAGAATCTTAGTTCATTGGCTTGCGATGCCATCCTTGGAAACACAGAGATCAAAATCAACATCGGTATCAGTTTGATATCCTTCTCGAGCCTGGTCCATTCTTATGGTTTCTCTTTCTGGTGACTCGATCTCATTTTTAATCCTTGTGAGTTTACTCTTCATCCTCGATTCATTCATCAAAGGATAAATATTATCGATGATGTTGACGATCTCCGGAGTTCTCCGGACTAGTTCTTCAGCATGGATTGCTTCAATATCAGTCTTAATCAGATCTGCGAATTGTGAAAACGTGGGGTACCTGAAGCTAGCGAACACTAACTCACGAATCGGGCCCAAACCAATTTGACTTTTTATTACTATTTTATTACTAATTTATTACCAAAGGAAGAAATTTATTACCGGTCATGGGCCCGAAATACGAGAGTTTTCGCTAGCGGAAGCTTACGCTAGCGAACACGTGGCCGGGGAAGGATCGTACGGGAATGTGCAATAGCTCATTTTTTATTACCTTTTTATTACTCTCAGAATACGTCCTCAAAATATGCGTGTGATATGATTCAGCTGAAATATGATGGTTTTCGCTAGCGTAAGCTTACGCTAGCGAACACCATATACAGGCGTAGCTTTGAGGACACTCAGAACTACACAGGATTTTATTACTTTTTTATTACTCTCGAAAGATATAGTCGAGATAGTCCCGAGACCAAGCGGAAACCGATATTTGGGCCTGAGGCTGGACGAGAGCTGGAGCGGGGCGAGATGAGAAATATATGATAGACTGAGCTACCTGTGTACAATAACGTGCGAATGAAAAAATTCCATCGCATACGGAAACCTGTCTGACGTTGAGCGGGGACACATGAGACTTCAAAGATAATAGAGAATCGATAACGAATCAGCAAACTCAATCATAGGGCCCAAAACAGGGGAGACCCTGCTTAACGTTATTATAGTCGCAGTCGAGACGTCACAGGGGATGCCAGAGAGTCCCAATGGACCCGGAACTCTACAGAACCGTAGATCGAGTGGTTATGTACC
The DNA here is from genome assembly GCA_029851415.1 of Eretmocerus hayati. Taxonomy (NCBI): domain Eukaryota; kingdom Metazoa; phylum Arthropoda; class Insecta; order Hymenoptera; family Aphelinidae; genus Eretmocerus; species Eretmocerus hayati. The sequence continues at coordinate 71,758,399 of CM056744.1, read as the reverse complement.
ATTGATGATGCCCAGAGAATTTATTACCAGTCAGCACCCTCGGCTATGGGGCCCAAAACAGGGCGAAATCGAGCTTTGGGCAGTTATTCGCGCAGTTATGACGCCACTGTGGGTTGTAGGAAGTTCCAATGGACCCGAAACTCTACAGAACCTTAGATCAAGTAGTTACGTACTATCTTTGATGCCCAGAGAATTTATTACCAGTCAGCACCCTCGGCTATGGGGCCCAAAACAGGGCGAAATCGAGCTCTGAGCAGTTATCTGCGCAGTCATGAAGCCACTGTGGGTTGTAGGATGTTCCAATGGACCCGAATCTCTACAGAACCTTAGATCAAGTAGTCGGGTACTATCTCTGATGCCCAGAGAATTTATTACCAGTCAGCACCCTCGGCTATGGGGCCCAAAACAGGGCGAAATCGAGCTCTGAGCTGTTATCTGCGCAGTCATGAAGCCACTGTGGGTTGTAGGATGTTCCAATGGACCCGAATCTCTACAGAACCTCAGACCAAGTAGTCACGTACTATCTCTGATGCCCAGAGAATTTATTACCAGTCAGCACCCTCGGCTATGGGGCCCAAAACAGGGCGAAATCGAGCTCTGAGCTGTTATCTGCGCAGTTATGACGCCACTGTGAGTTGAAGGATGTTCCAATGGACCCGAAACTCTACAGAACCTTAGATCAAGTGGTGATGTACCATTGATGATGCCCAGAGAATTTATTACCAGTCAGCACCCTCGGCTATGGGGCCCAAAACAGGGAGAAATCGAGCTTTGGGCAGTTATCCGCGCAGTTATGACGCCACTGTGGGTTGTAGGAAGTTCCAATGGACCCGAAACTCTACAGAACCTTAGATCAAGTGGTGATGTACCATTGATGATGCCCAGAGAATTTATTACCAGTCAGCACCCTCGGCTATGGGGCCCAAAACAGGGAGAAATCGAGCTTTGGGCAGTTATCCGCGCAGTTATGACGCCACTGTGGGTTGAAGGATGTTCCAATGGACCCGAAACTCTACAGAACCTTAGATCAAGTGGTGATGTACCATTGATGATGCCCAGAGGATTTATTACCAGTCAGCACCCTCGGCTATGGGGCCCAAAACAGGGAGAAATCGAGCTTTGGGCAGTTATCCGCGCAGTTATGATGCCACTGTGGGTTGTAGGAAGTTCCAATGGACCCGAATCTCTACAGAACCTTAGATCGAGTAGTCACGTACTATCTCTGATGCCCAGAGAATTTATTACCAGTCAGCAACCTCGGCTATGGGGCCCAAAACAGGGCGAAATCGAGCTCTGAGCAGTTATCTGCGCAGTTATGACGCCACTGTGAGTTGAAGGATGTTCCAATGGACCCGAAACTCTACAGAACTTTAGATCGAGTGGTTTTGTACCATTGACGATGCCCAGAGAATTTATTACCAGTCAGCACCCTCGGCTATGGGGCCCAAAACAGGGTGAAATCAAGCTTTGAGCAGTGATCTGCGCAGTGATGAAGCCACTGTGGGTTGTAGGATGTTCCAATGGACCCGAATCTCTACAGAACCTTAGATCAAGTAGTCACGTACTATCTCTGATGCCCAGAGAATTTATTACCAGTCAGCACCCTCGGCTATGGGGCAAAAAACAGGGCGAAATCGAGCTCTGAGCTGTTATCTGCGCAGTTATGACGCCACTGTGAGTTGAAGGATGTTCCAATGGACCCGAAACTCTACAGAACCTTAGATCAAGTGGTGATGTACCATTGATGATGCCCAGAGAATTTATTACCAGTCAGCACCCTCGGCTATGGGGCCCAAAACAGGGAGAAATCGAGATTTGGGCAGTTATCCGCGCAGTTATGACGCCACTGTGGGTTGTAGGAAGTTCCAATGGACCCGAAACTCTACAGAACCTTAGATCAAGTAGTCACGTACTATCTTTGATGCCCAGAGAATTTATTACCAGTCAGCACCCTCGGCTATGGGGCCCAAAACAGGGCGAAATCGAGCTCTGAGCAGTTATCTGCGCAGTGATGGAGCCACTGTGGGTTGTAGGATGTTCCAATGGACCCGAATCTCTACAGAACCTTCGATCAAGTAGTCACGTACTATCTCTGATGCCCAGAGAATTCATTACCAGTCAGCACCCTCGGCTATGGGGCCCAAAACAGGGCGAAATCGAGCTCTGAGCTGTTATCTGCGCAGTTATGACGCCACTGTGAGTTGAAGGATGTTCCAATGGACCCGAAACTCTGCAGAACCTTAGATAAAGTGGTGATGTACCATTGATGATGCCCAGAGAATTTATTACCAGTCAGCACCCTCGGCTATGGGTTCCAAAACAGGGAGAAATCGAGCTTTGGGCAGTTATCCGCGCAGTTATGACGCCACTGTGGGTTGTAGGAAGTTCCAATGGACCCGAAACTCTACAGAACCTTAGATCAAGTAGTCACGTACTATCTTTGATGCCCAGAGAATTTATTACCAGTCAGCACCCTCGGCTATGGGGCCCAAAACAGGGCGAAATCGAGCTCTGAGCAGTTATCTGCGCAGTTATGACGCCACTGTGAGTTGAAGGATGTTCCAATGGACCCGAAACTCTACAGAACCTTAGATCGAGTGGTTATGTACCATTGACGATGCCCAGAGAATTTATTAACAGTCAGCACCCTCGGCTATGGGGCCCAAAACAGGGTGAAATCAAGCTTTGAGCAGTGATCTGCGCAGTGATGAAGCCACTGAGGGTTGTACGATGTTCCAATGGCCCCGAAACTCTACAGAACCTTAGATCAAGTGGTGATGTACCATTGATGATGCCCAGAGAATTTATTACCAGTCAGCACCCTCGGCTATGGGGCCCAAAACAGGGAGGAATCGAGCTTTGGGCAGTTATCCGCGCAGTTATGACGCCACTGTGGGTTGAAGGATGTTCCAATGGACCCGAAACTCTACAGAACCTTAGATCAAGTGGTGATGTACCATTGATGATGCCCAGAGGATTTATTACCAGTCAGCACCCTCGGCTATGGGGCCCAAAACAGGGAGAAATCGAGCTTTGGGCAGTTATCCGCGCAGTTATGACGCCACTGTGGGTTGTAGGAAGTTCCAATGGACCCGAATCTCTACAGAACCTTAGATCGAGTGGTTTTATACTATTGACGATGCCCAGAGAATTTATTACCAGTCAGCACCCTCGGCTATGGGGCCCAAAACAGGGCGAAATCGAGCTCTGAGCAGTTATCTGCGCAGTTATGACGCCACTGTGAGTTGAAGTATGTTCCAATGGACCCGAAACTCTACAGAACCTTAGATCGAGTGGTTTTATACTATTGACGATGCCCAGAGAATTTATTACCAGTCAGCACCCTCGGCTATGGGGCCCAAAACAGGGTGAAATCAAGCTTTGAGCAGTGATCTGCGCAGTGATGAAGCCACTGTGGGTTGTAGGATGTTCCAATGGACCCGAATCTCTACAGAACCTTAGACCAAGTAGTCACGTACTATCTCTGATGCCCAGAGAATTTATTATCAGTCAGCACCCTCGGCTATGGGGCCCAAAACAGGGCGAAATCGAGCTCTGAGCTGTTATCTGCGCAGTTATGACGCCACTGTGAGTTGAAGGATGTTCCAATGGACCCGAAACTCTACAGAACCTCAGATCAAGTGGTGATGTACCATTGATGATGCCCAGAGAATTTATTACCAGTCAGCACCTTCGGCTATGGGGCCCAAAACAGGGAGAAATCGAGCTTTGGGCAGTTATCCGCGCAGTTATGACGCCACTGTGGGTTGTAGGAAGTTCCAATGGACCCGAAACTCTACAGAACCTTAGATCAAGTAGTCACGTACTAGCTTTGATGCCCAGAGAATTTATTACCAGTCAGCAGCCTCGGCTATGGGGCCCAAAACAGGGCGAAATCGAGCTCTGAGCAGTTATCTGCGCAGTGATGGAGCCACTGTGGGTTGTAGGATGTTCCAATGGACCCGAATCTTCACAGAACCTTAGATCAAGTAGTCACGTACTATCTCTGATGCCCAGAGAATTTATTACCAGTCAGCACCCTCGGCTATGGGGCCCAAAACAGGGCGAAATCGAGCTCTGAGCAGTTATCTGCGCAGTTATGACGCCACTGTGAGTTGAAGGATGTTCCAATGGACCCGAAACTCTACAGAACCTTAGATCGAGTGGTTATGTACCATTGACGATGCCCAGAGAATTTATTAACAGTCAGCACCCTCGGCTATGGGGCCCAAAACAGGGTGAAATCAAGCTTTGAGCAGTGATCTGCGCAGTGATGAAGCCACTGAGGGTTGTACGATGTTCCAATGGACCCGAAACTCTACAGAACCTTAGATCAAGTAGTCACGTACTATCTCTGATGCCCAGAGAATTCATTACCAGTCAGCACCCTCGGCTATGGGGCCCAAAACAGGGCGAAATTGAGCTCTGAGCTGTTATCTGCGCAGTTATGACGCCACTGTGAGTTGAAGGATGTTCCAATGGACCCGAAACTCTACTGAACCTTAGATCAAGTAGTCACGTACTATCTCTGATGCCCAGAGAATTCATTACCAGTCAGCACCCTCGGCTATGGGGCCCAAAACAGGGCGAAATCGAGCTCTGAGCTGTTATCTGCGCAGTTATGACGCCACTGTGAGTTGAAGGATGTTCCAATGGACCCGAAACTCTACAGAACCTTAGATCGAGTGGTTATGTACCATTGACGATGCCCAGAGAATTTATTAACAGTCAGCACCCTCGGCTATGGGGCCCAAAACAGGGTGAAATCAAGCTTTGAGCAGTGATCTGGGCAGTGATGAAGCCACTGAGGGTTGTACGATGTTCCAATGGACCCGAAACTCTACAGAACCTTAGATCAAGTGGTGATGTACCATTGATGATGCCCAGAGAATTTATTACCAGTCAGCACCCTCGGCTATGGGGCCCAAAACAGGGAGAAATCGAGCTTTGGGCAGTTATCCGCGCAGTTATGACGCCACTGTGGGTTGAAGGATGTTCCAATGGACCCGAAACTCTACAGAACCTTAGATCAAGTGGTGATGTACCATTGATGATGCCCAGAGGATTTATTACCAGTCAGCACCCTCGGCTATGGGGCCCAAAACAGGGAGAAATCGAGCTTTGGGCAGTTATCCGCGCAGTTATGACGCCACTGTGGGTTGTAGGAAGTTCCAATGGACCCGAATCTCTACAGAACCTTAGATCAAGTAGTCACGTACTATCTCTGATGCCCAGAGAATTTATTACCAGTCAGCACCCTCGGCTATGGGGCCCAAAACAGGGCGAAATCGAGCTCTGAGCAGTTATCTGCGCAGTTATGACGCCACTGTGAGTTGAAGGATGTTCCAATGGACCCGAAACTCTACGGAACCTTAGATCGAGTGGTTTTGTACTATTGACGATGCCCAGAGAATTTATTACCAGTCAGCACCCTCGGCTATGGGGCCCAAAACAGGGTGAAATCAAGCTTTGAGCAGTGATCTGCGCAGTGATGAAGCCACTGTGGGTTGTAGGATGTTCCAATGGACCCGAATCTCTACAGAACCTTAGACCAAGTAGTCACGTACTATCTCTGATGCCCAGAGAATTTATTACCAGTCAGCACCCTCGGCTATGGGGCCCAAAACAGGGCGAAATCGAGCTCTGAGCTGTTATCTGCGCAGTTATGACGCCACTGTGAGTTGAAGGATGTTCCAATGGACCCGAAACTCTACAGAACCTCAGATCAAGTGGTGATGTACCATTGATGATGCCCAGAGAATTTATTACCAGTCAGCACCTTCGGCTATGGGGCCCAAAACAGGGAGAAATCGAGCTTTGGACAGTTATCCGCGCAGTTATGACGCCACTGTGGGTTGTAGGAAGTTCCAATGGACCCGAAACTCTACAGAACCTTAGATCAAGTAGTCACGTACTAGCTTTGATGCCCAGAGAATTTATTACCAGTCAGCAGCCTCGGCTATGGGGCCCAAAACAGGTCGAAATCGAGCTCTGAGCAGTTATCTGCGCAGTGATGGAGCCACTGTGGGTTGTAGGATGTTCCAATGGACCCGAATCTTCACAGAACCTTAGATCAAGTAGTCACGTACTATCTCTGATGCCCAGAGAATTTATTACCAGTCAGCACCCTCGGCTATGGGGCCCAGAACAGGGCGAAATCGAGCTCTGAGCAGTTATCTGCGCAGTTATGACGCCACTGTGAGTTGAAGGATGTTCCAATGGACCCGAAACTCTACAGAACCTTAGATCGAGTGGTTATGTACCATTGACGATGCCCAGAGAATTTATTAACAGTCAGCACCCTCGGCTATGGGGCCCAAAACAGGGTGAAATCAAGCTTTGAGCAGTGATCTGCGCAGTGATGAAGCCACTGAGGGTTGTACGATGTTCCAATGGACCCGAAACTCTACAGAACCTTAGATCAAGTAGTCACGTACTATCTCTGATGCCCAGAGAATTCATTACCAGTCAGCACCCTCGGCTATGGGGCCCAAAACAGGGCGAAATCGAGCTCTGAGCTGTTATCTGCGCAGTTATGACCCCACTGTGAGTTGAAGGATGTTCCAATGGACCCGAAACTCTACTGAACCTTAGATCAAGTGGTCACGTACTATCTCTGATGCCCAGAGAATTTATTACCAGTCAGCACCCTCGACTATGGGGCCCAAAACAGGGAGAAATCGAGCTTTGGGCAGTTATCCGCGCAGTTATGACGCCACTGTGGGTTGTAGGATGTTCCAATGGACCCCAAACTCTACAGAACCTCAGATCAAGCAGTAATGTATCATTAATGATGCCCAGAGAATTTATTACCAGTCAGCACCCTCGGCTATGGGGCCCAAAACAGGGTGAAATCGAGCTCTGAGCAGTTATCTGCGCATTTATGACGCCACTGTGGGTTGTAGGAAATTCCCATGGACCCGAAACTCTACAGAACCTTAGATCAAGTAGTCACGTACTATCTTTGATGCCCAGAGAATTCATTACCAGTCAGCACCCTCGGCTATGGGGCCCAAAACAGGGTGAAATCAAGCTTTGAGCAGTGATCTGCGCAGTGATGAAGCCACTGAGGGTTGTACGATGTTCCAATGGACCCGAAACTCTACAGAACCTTAGATCAAGTAGTCACGTACTGTCTTTGATGCCCAGAGAATTTATTACCAGTCAGCACCCTCGGCTATGGGGCCCAAAACAGGGCGAAATCGAGCTCTGAGCAGTTATCTGCGCAGTGATGGAGCCACTGTGGGTTGTAGGATGTTCCAATGGACCCGAATCTCTACAGAACCTTAGATCAAGTAGTCACGTACTATCTCTGATGCCCAGAGAATTTATTACCAGTCAGCACCCTCGGCTATGGGGCCCAAAACAGGGCGAAATCGAGCTCTGAGCTGTTATCTGCGCAGTTATGACGCCACTGTGAGTTGAAGGATGTTCCAATGGACCCGAAACTCTGCAGAACCTTAGATCAAGTGGTGATGTACCATTGATGATGCCCAGAGAATTTATTACCAGTCAGCACCCTCGGCTATGGGTTCCAAAACAGGGAGAAATCGAGCTTTGGGCAGTTATCCGCGCAGTTATGACGCCACTGTGGGTTGTAGGAAGTTCCAATGGACCCGAAACTCTACAGAACCTTAGATGAAGTAGTCACGTACTATCTTTGATGCCCAGAGAATTTATTACCAGTCAGCACCCTCGGCTATGGGGCCCAAAACAGGGCGAAATCGAGCTCTGAGCAGTTATCTGCGCAGTTATGACGCCACTGTGAGTTGAAGGATGTTCCAATGGACCCGAAACTCTACAGAACCTTAGATCGAGTGGTTATGTACCATTGACGATGCCCAGAGAATTTATTAACAGTCAGCACCCTCGGCTATGGGGCCCAAAACAGGGTGAAATCAAGCTTTGAGCAGTGATCTGCGCAGTGATGAAGCCACTGAGGGTTGTACGATGTTCCAATGGCCCCGAAACTCTACAGAACCTTAGATCAAGTGGTGATGTACCATTGATGATGCCCAGAGAATTTATTACCAGTCAGCACCCTCGGCTATGGGGCCCAAAACAGGGAGGAATCGAGCTTTGGGCAGTTATCCGCGCAGTTATGACGCCACTGTGGGTTGAAGGATGTTCCAATGGACCCGAAACTCTACAGAACCTTAGATCAAGTGGTGATGTACCATTGATGATGCCCAAAGGATTTATTACCAGTCAGCACCCTCGGCTATGGGGCCCAAAACAGGGAGAAATCGAGCTTTGGGCAGTTATCCGCGCAGTTATGACGCCACTGTGGGTTGTAGGAAGTTCCAATGGACCCGAATCTCTACAGAACCTTAGATCAAGTAGTCACGTACTATCTCTGATGCCCAGAGAATTCATTACCAGTCAGCACCCTCGGCTATGGGGCCCAAAACAGGGCGAAATCGAGCTCTGAGCAGTTATCTGCGCAGTTATGACGCCACTGTGAGTTGAAGTATGTTCCAATGGACCCGAAACTCTACAGAACCTTAGATCGAGTGGTTTTATACTATTGACGATGCCCAGAGAATTTATTACCAGTCAGCACCCTCGGCTATGGGGCCCAAAACAGGGTGAAATCAAGCTTTGAGCAGTGATCTGCGCAGTGATGAAGCCACTGTGGGTTGTAGGATGTTCCAATGGACCCGAATCTCTACAGAACCTTAGACCAAGTAGTCACGTACTATCTCTGATGCCCAGAGAATTTATTACCAGTCAGCACCCTCGGCTATGGGGCCCAAAACAGGGCGAAATCGAGCTCTGAGCTGTTATCTGCGCAGTTATGACGCCACTGTGAGTTGAAGGATGTTCCAATGGACCCGAAACTCTACAGAACCTCAGATCAAGTGGTGATGTACCATTGATGATGCCCAGAGAATTTATTACCAGTCAGCACCTTCGGCTATGGGGCCCAAAACAGGGAGAAATCGAGCTTTGGGCAGTTATCCGCGCAGTTATGACGCCACTGTGGGTTGTAGGAAGTTCCAATGGACCCGAAACTCTACAGAACCTTAGATCAAGTAGTCACGTACTAGCTTTGATGCCCAGAGAATTTATTACCAGTCAGCAGCCTCGGCTATGGGGCCCAAAACAGGGCGAAATCGAGCTCTGAGCAGTTATCTGCGCAGTGATGGAGCCACTGTGGGTTGTAGGATGTTCCAATGGACCCGAATCTTCACAGAACCTTAAATCAAGTAGTCACGTACTATCTCTGATGCCCAGAGAATTTATTACCAGTCAGCACCCTCGGCTATGGGGCCCAAAACAGGGCGAAATCGAGCTCTGAGCAGTTATCTGCGCAGTTATGACGCCACTGTGAGTTGAAGGATGTTCCAATGGACCCGAAACTCTACAGAACCTTAGATCGAGTGGTTATGTACCATTGACGATGCCCAGAGAATTTATTAACAGTCAGCACCCTCGGCTATGGGGCCCAAAACAGGGTGAAATCAAGCTTTGAGCAGTGATCTGCGCAGTGATGAAGCCACTGAGGGTTGTACGATGTTCCAATGGACCCGAAACTCTACAGAACCTTAGATCAAGTAGTCACGTACTATCTCTGATGCCCAGAGAATTCATTACCAGTCAGCACCCTCGGCTATGGGGCCCAAAACAGGGCGAAATTGAGCTCTGAGCTGTTATCTGCGCAGTTATGACGCCACTGTGAGTTGAAGGATGTTCCAATGGACCCGAAACTCTACTGAACCTTAGATCAAGTAGTCACGTACTATCTCTGATGCCCAGAGAATTCATTACCAGTCAGCACCCTCGGCTATGGGGCCCAAAACAGGGCGAAATCGAGCTCTGAGCTGTTATCTGCGCAGTTATGACGCCACTGTGAGTTGAAGGATGTTCCAATGGACCCGAAACTCTACAGAACCTTAGATCGAGTGGTGATGTACCATTGACGATGCCCAGAGAATTTATTAACAGTCAGCACCCTCGGCTATGGGGCCCAAAACAGGGTGAAATCAAGCTTTGAGCAGTGATCTGGGCAGTGATGAAGCCACTGAGGGTTGTACGATGTTCCAATGGACCCGAAACTCTACAGAACCTTAGATCAAGTGGTGATGTACCATTGATGATGCCCAGAGAATTTATTACCAGTCAGCACCCTCGGCTATGGGGCCCAAAACAGGGAGAAATCGAGCTTTGGGCAGTTATCCGCGCAGTTATGACGCCACTGTGGGTTGAAGGATGTTCCAATGGACCCGAAACTCTACAGAACCTTAGATCAAGTGGTGATGTACCATTGATGATGCCCAGAGGATTTATTACCAGTCAGCACCCTCGGCTATGGGGCCCAAAACAGGGAGAAATCGAGCTTTGGGCAGTTATCCGCGCAGTTATGACGCCACTGTGGGTTGTAGGAAGTTCCAATGGACCCGAATCTCTACAGAACCTTAGATCAAGTAGTCACGTACTATCTCTGATGCCCAGAGAATTTATTACCAGTCAGCACCCTCGGCTATGGGGCCCAAAACAGGGCGAAATCGAGCTCTGAGCAGTTATCTGCGCAGTTATGACGCCACTGTGAGTTGAAGGATGTTCCAATGGACCCGAAACTCTACGGAACCTTAGATCGAGTGGTTTTGTACTATTGACGATGCCCAGAGAATTCATTACCAGTCAGCACCCTCGGCTATGGGGCCCAAAACAGGGTGAAATCAAGCTTTGAGCAGTGATCTGCGCAGTGATGAAGCCACTGTGGGTTGTAGGATGTTCCAATGGACCCGAATCTCTACAGAACCTTAGACCAAGTAGTCACGTACTATCTCTGATGCCCAGAGAATTTATTACCAGTCAGCACCCTCGGCTATGGGGCCCAAAACAGGGCGAAATCGAGCTCTGAGCTGTTATCTGCGCAGTTATGACGCCACTGTGAGTTGAAGGATGTTCCAATGGACCCGAAACTCTACAGAACCTCAGATCAAGTGGTGATGTACCATTGATGATGCCCAGAGAATTTATTACCAGTCAGCACCTTCGGCTATGGGGCCCAAAACAGGGAGAAATCGAGCTTTGGACAGTTATCCGCGCAGTTATGACGCCACTGTGGGTTGTAGGAAGTTCCAATGGACCCGAAACTCTACAGAACCTTAGATCAAGTAGTCACGTACTAGCTTTGATGCCCAGAAAATTTATTACCAGTCAGCAGCCTCGGCTATGGGGCCCAAAACAGGTCGAAATCGAGCTCTGAGCAGTTATCTCCGCAGTGATGGAGCCACTGTGGGTTGTAGGATGTTCCAATGGACCCGAATCTTCACAGAACCTTAGATCAAGTAGTCACGTACTATCTCTGATGCCCAGAGAATTTATTACCAGTCAGCACCCTCGGCTATGGGGCCCAAAACAGGGCGAAATCGAGCTCTGAGCAGTTATCTGCGCAGTTATGACGCCACTGTGAGTTGAAGGATGTTCCAATGGACCCGAAACTCTACAGAACCTTAGATCGAGTGGTTATGTACCATTGACGATGCCCAGAGAATTTATTAACAGTCAGCACCCTCGGCTATGGGGCCCAAAACAGGGTGAAATCAAGCTTTGAGCAGTGATCTGCGCAGTGATGAAGCCACTGAGGGTTGTACGATGTTCCAATGGACCCGAAACTCTACAGAACCTTAGATCAAGTAGTCACGTACTATCTCTGATGCCCAGAGAATTCATTACCAGTCAGCACCCTCGGCTATGGGGCCCAAAACAGGGCGAAATCGAGCTCTGAGCTGTTATCTGCGCAGTTATGACGCCACTGTGAGTTGAAGGATGTTCCAATGGACCCGAAACTCTACTGAACCTTAGATCAAGTGGTCACGTCCTATCTCTGATGCCCAGAGAATTCATTACCAGTCAGCACCCTCGGCTATGGGGCCCAAAACAGGGAGAAATCGAGCTTTGGGCAGTTATCCGCGCAGTTATGACGCCACTGTGGGTTGTAGGATGTTCCAATGGACCCCAAACTCTACAGAACCTCAGATCAAGCAGTAATGTATCATTAATGATGCCCAGAGAATTTATTACCAGTCAGCACCCTCGGCTATGGGGCCCAAAACAGGGTGAAATCGAGCTCTGAGCAGTTATCTGCGCATTTATGACGCCACTGTGGGTTGTAGGAAATTCCCATGGACCCGAAACTCTACAGAACCTTAGATCAAGTAGTCACGTACTATCTTTGATGCCCAGAGAATTCATTACCAGTCAGCACCCTCGGCTATGGGGCCCAAAACAGGGTGAAATCAAGCTTTGAGCAGTGATCTGCGCAGTGATGAAGCCACTGAGGGTTGTACGATGTTCCGATGGACCCGAAACTCTACAGAACCTTAGATCAAGTAGTCACGTACTATCTTTGATGCCCAGAGAATTTATTACCAGTCAGCACCCTCGGCTATGGGGCCCAAAACAGGGCGAAATCGAGCTCTGAGCAGTTATCTGCGCAGTGATGGAGCCACTGTGGGTTGTAGGATGTTCCAATGGACCCGAATCTTCACAGAACCTTAGATCAAGTAGTCACGTACTATCTCTGATGCCCAGAGAATTTATTACCAGTCAGCACCCTCGGCTATGGGGCCCAAAACAGAGCGAAATCGAGCTCTGAGCAGTTATCTGCGCAGTTATGACGCCACTGTGAGTTGAAGGATGTTCCAATGGACCCGAAACTCTACAGAACCTTAGATCGAGTGGTTATGTACCATTGACGATGCCCAGAGAATTTATTAACAGTCAGCACCCTCGGCTATGGGGCCCAAAACAGGGTGGAATCAAGCTTTGAGCAGTGATCTGCGCAGTGATGAAGCCACTGAGGGTTGTACGATGTTCCAATGGACCCGAAACTCTACAGAACCTTGGATCAAGTAGTCACGTACTATCTCTGATGCCCAGAGAATTCATTACCAGTCAGCACCCTCGGCTATGGGGCCCAAAACAGGGCGAAATCGAGCTCTGAGCTGTTATCTGCGCAGTTATGACGCCACTGTGAGTTGAAGGATGTTCCAATGGACCCGAAACTCTACTGAACCTTAGATCAAGTAGTCACGTACTATCTCTGATGCCCAGAGAATTCATTACCAGTCAGCACCCTCGGCTATGGGGCCCAAAACAGGGCGAAATCGAGCTCTGAGCTGTTATCTGCGCAGTTATGACGCCACTGTGAGTTGAAGGATGTTCCAATGGACCCGAAACTCTACAGAACCTTAGATCGAGTGGTTATGTACCATTGACGATGCCCAGAGAATTTATTAACAGTCAGCACCCTCGGCTATGGGGCCCAAAACAGGGTGAAATCAAGCTTTGAGCAGTGATCTGCGCAGTGATGAAGCCACTGAGGGTTGTACGATGTTCCAATGGACCCGAAACTCTACAGAACCTTAGATCAAGTGGTGATGTACCATTGATGATGCCCAGAGAATTTATTACCAGTCAGCACCCTCGGCTATGGGGCCCAAAACAGGGAGAAATCGAGCTTTCGGCAGTTATCCGCGCAGTTATGACGCCACTGTGGGTTGAAGGATGTTCCAATGGACCCGAAACTCTACAGAACCTCAGATCAAGTGGTGATGTACCATTGATGATGCCCAGAGGATTTATTACCAGTCAGCACCCTCGGCTATGGGGCCCAAAACAGGGAGAAATCGAGCTTTGGGCAGTTATCCGCGCAGTTATGACGCCACTGTGGGTTGTAGGAAGTTCCAATGGACCCGAATCTCTACAGAACCTTAGATCAAGTAGTCACGTACTATCTCTGATGCCCAGAGAATTTATTACCAGTCAGCACCCTCGGCTATGGGGCCCAAAACAGGGCGAAATCGAGCTCTGAGCAGTTATCTGCGCAGTTATGACGCCACTGTGAGTTGAAGGATGTTCCAATGGACCCGAAACTCTACAGAACCTTAGATCGAGTGGTTTTGTACTATTGACGATGCCCAGAGAATTTATTACCAGTCAGCACCCTCGGCTATGGGGCCCAAAACAGGGTGAAATCAAGCTTTGAGCAGTGATCTGCGCAGTGATGAAGCCACTGTGGGTTGTAGGATGTTCCAATGGACCCGAATCTCTACAGAACCTTAGACCAAGTAGTCACGTACTATCTCTGATGCCCAGAGAATTTATTACCAGTCAGCACCCTCGGCTATGGGGCCCAAAACAGGGCGAAATCGAGCTCTGAGCTGTTATCTGCGCAGTTATGACGCCACTGTGAGTTGAAGGATGTTCCAATGGACCCGAAACTCTACAGAACCTCAGATCAAGTGGTGATGTACCATTGATGATGCCCAGAGAATTTATTACCAGTCAGCACCTTCGGCTATGGGGCCCAAAACAGGGAGAAATCGAGCTTTGGGCAGTTATCCGCGCAGTTATGACGCCACTGTGGGTTGTAGGAAGTTCCAATGGACCCGAAACTCTACAGATCCTCAGATCAAGTAGTCACGTACTAGCTTTGATGCCCAGAGAATTTATTACCAGTCAGCAGCCTCGGCTATGGGGCCCAAAACAGGGCGAAATCGAGCTCTGAGCAGTTATCTGCGCAGTGATGGAGCCACTGTGGGTTGTAGGATGTTCCAATGGACCCGAATCTTCACAGAACCTTAGATCAAGTAGTCACGTACTATCTCTGATGCCCAGAGAATTTATTACCAGTCAGCACCCTCGGCTATGGGGCCCAAAACAGGGCGAAATCGAGCTCTGAGCAGTTATCTGCGCAGTTATGACGCCACTGTGAGTTGAAGGATGTTCCAATGGACCCGAAACTCTACAGAACCTTAGATCGAGTGGTTATGTACCATTGACGATGCCCAGAGAATTTATTAACAGTCAGCACCCTCGGCTATGGGGCCCAAAACAGGGTGAAATCAAGCTTTGAGCAGTGATCTGCGCAGTGATGAAGCCACTGAGGGTTGTACGATGTTCCAATGGACCCGAAACTCTACAGAACCTTAGATCAAGTAGTCACGTACTATCTCTGATGCCCAGAGAATTCATTACCAGTCAGCACCCTCGGCTATGGGGCCCAAAACAGGGCGAAATCGAGCTCTGAGCTGTTATCTGCGCAGTTATGACGCCACTGTGAGTTGAAGGATGTTCCAATGGACCCGAAACTCTACAGAACCTTAGATCGAGTGGTTTTGTACTATTGACGATGCCCAGAGAATTTATTACCAGTCAGCACCCTCGGCTATGGGGCCCAAAACAGGGTGAAATCAAGCTTTGAGCAGTGATCTGCGCAGTGATGAAGCCACTGAGGGTTGTACGATGTTCCAATGGACCCGAAACTCTACAGAACCTTAGATCAAGTGGTGATGTACCATTGATGATGCCCAGAGAATTTATTACCAGTCAGCACCCTCGGCTATGGGGCCCAAAACAGGGAGAAATCGAGCTTTCGGCAGTTATCCGCGCAGTTATGACGCCACTGTGGGTTGAAGGATGTTCCAATGGACCCGAAACTCTACAGAACCTCAGATCAAGTGGTGATGTACCATTGATGATGCCCAGAGGATTTATTACCAGTCAGCACCCTCGGCTATGGGGCCCAAAACAGGGAGAAATCGAGCTTTGGGCAGTTATCCGCGCAGTTATGACGCCACTGTGGGTTGTAGGAAGTTCCAATGGACCCGAATCTCTACAGAACCTTAGATCAAGTAGTCACGTACTATCTCTGATGCCCAGAGAATTTATTACCAGTCAGCACCCTCGGCTATGGGGCCCAAAACAGGGCGAAATCGAGCTCTGAGCAGTTATCTGCGCAGTTATGACGCCACTGTGAGTTGAAGGATGTTCCAATGGACCCGAAACTCTACAGAACCTTAGATCGAGTGGTTTTGTACTATTGACGATGCCCAGAGAATTTATTACCAGTCAGCACCCTCGGCTATGGGGCCCAAAACAGGGAGAAATCGAGCTTTGGGCAGTTATCCGCGCAGTTATGACGCCACTGTGGGTTGTAGGAAGTTCCAATGGACCCGAATCTCTACAGAACCTTAGATCAAGTAGTCACGTACTATCTCTGATGCCCAGAGAATTTATTACCAGTCAGCACCCTAGGCTATGGGGCCCAAAACAGGGAGAAATCGAGCTTTGGGCAGTTATCCGCGCAGTTATGACGCCACTGTGGGTTGTAGGATGTTCCAATGGACCCGAAACTCTACAGAACCTCAGATCAATCAGTAATGTATCATTAATGATGCCCAGAGAATTTATTACCAGTCAGCACCCTCGGCTATGGGGCCCAAAACAGGGTGAAATCGAGCTCTGAGCAGTTATCTGCGCATTTATGACGCCACTGTGGGTTGTAGGAAATTCCCATGGACCCGAAACTCTACAGAACCTTAGATCAAGTAGTCACGTACTATCTTTGATGCCCAGAGAATTCATTACCAGTCAGCACCCTCGGCTATGGGGCCCAAAACAGGGCGAAATCGAGCTTTCAGCAATTATCTGCCAGTTATGACGCCACTGTGGGTTGGTACGTGACTACTCGATCTAAGGTTCTGTAGAGTTTCGGGACCATTGGAACTTCCTACAACCCACAGTGGCGTCATAACTGCGCGGATAACTGCCCAAAGCTCGATTCCTCCCTGTTTTGGGCCCCATAGCCGAGGGTGCTGACTGGTAATAAATTTTTTGGGCATCATCAATGGTACATAACCACTTGATCTAAGGTTCTGTAGAGTTTCGGGTCCATTGGAACATCCTTCAACTCACAGTGGCGTCATAACTGCGCAGATAACTGCTCAGAGCTCGATTTCGCCCTGTTTTGGGCCCCATAGCCGAGGGTGCTGACTGGTAATAAATTCTCTGGACATCAGAGATAGTACGTGACTACTTGATCTAAGGTTCTGTAGAGATTCGGTTCCATTGGAACATCCTACAACCCACAGTGGCTTTAGCACTGCGCAGATCACTGCTCAAAGCTTGATTCCATCCTGTTTTGGGCCCCATAGCCGAGGGTGCTGACTGGAAATAAATTCTCTGGGCATCGTCAATGGTACATAACCACTTGATCTAAGGTTCTGTAGAGTTTCGGGTCCATTGGAACATCCTTCAACTCACAGTGGCGTCATAACTGCGCAGATAACTGCTCAGAGCTCCATTTCTCCCTGTTTTGGGCCCCATAGCCGAGGGTGCTGACTGGTAATAAATTCTCTGGGCATCAGAGATAGTACGTGACTACTTGATCTAAGGTTCTGTAGAGATTCGGGTCCATTGGAACATCCTACAACCCACAGTGGCTTCATCACTGCGCAGATCACTGCTCAAAGCTTGATTTCACCCTGTTTTGGGCCCCATAGCCGAGGGTGCTGACTGGTAATAAATTCTCTGGGCATCGTCAATGGTACATAACCACTTGATCTGAGGTTCTGTAGAGTTTCGGGTCCATTGGAACATCCTTCAACCCACAGTGGCGTCATAACTGCGCAGATAACTGCTCAGAGCTCGATTTCGCCCTGTTTTGGGCCCCATAGCCGAGGGTGCTGACTGGTAATAAATTCTCTGGGCATCAGAGATAGTACGTGACTACTTGATCCAAGATTCTGTAGAGTTTCGGGTCCATTGGAACTTCCTACAACCCACAGTGGCGTCATAACTGCGCGGATAACTGCCCAAAGCTCGATTTCTCCCTGTTTTGGGCCCCATAGCCGAGGGTGCTGACTGGTAATAAATTCTCTGGGCATCATCAATGGTACATAACCACTTGATCTAAGGTTCTGTAGAGTTTCGGGTCCATTGGAACATCCTTCAACTCACAGTGGCTTCATCACTGCGCAGATCACTGCTCAAAGCTTGATTTCACCCTGTTTTGGGCCCCATAGCCGAGGGTGCTGACTGGTAATAAATTCTCTGGGCATTGTCAATGGTACATAACCACTTGATCTGAGGTTCTGTAGAGATTCGGGTCCATTGGAACATCCTACAACCCACAGTGGCTTCATCACTGCGCACATCACTGCTCAAAGCCTCATTTCACCCTGTTTTGGGCCCCATAGCCGAGGGTGCTGACTGGTAATAAATTCTCTGGGCATCAGAGATAGTACGTGACTACTTGATCTGAGGTTCTGTAGAGATTCGGGTCCATTGGAACATCCTACAACCCACAGTGGCTTCATCACTGCGCAGATCACTGCTCAAAGCTTGATTTCACCCTGTTTTGGGCCCCATAGCCGAGGGTGCTGACTGGTGATAAATTCTCTGGGCATCGTCAATGTCACATAACCACTTGATCTGAGGTTCTGTAGAGTTTCGGGTCCATTGGAACATCCTCCAACTCACAACGGCGTCATAACTGCGCAGATAACTGCTCAGAGCTCGATTTCGCCCTGTTTTGGGCCCCATAGCCGAGGGTGCTGACTGGTAATAAATTCTCTGGGCTTCAGAGATAGTACGTGACTACTTGATCTAAGGTTCTGTAGAGATTCGGGTCCATTGGAACATCCTACAACCCACAGTGGCGTCATAACTGCGCAAATAACTGCTCAGAGCTCGATTTCGCCCTGTTTTGGGCCCCATAGCCGAGGGTGCTGACTGGTAATAAATTCTCTGGGCATCATCAATGGTACATAACCACTTGATCTGAGGTTCTGTAGAGTTTCGGTTCCATTGGAACATCCTTCAACCCACAGTGGCGTCATAACTGCGCAGATAACTGCTCAGAGCTCGATTTCGCCCTGTTTTGGGCCCCATAGCCGAGGGTGCTGACTGGTAATAAATTTTCTGGGCATCAGAGATAGTACGTGACTACTTGATCTAAGGTTCTGTAGAGATTCGGGTCCATTGGAACTTCCTACAACCCACAGTGGCGTCATAACTGCGCGGATAACTGCCCAAAGCTCGATTTCTCCCTGTTTTGGGCCCCATAGCCGAGGGTGCTGACTGGTAATAAATTCTCTGGGCATCATCAATGGTACATAACCACTTGATCTAAGGTTCTGTAGAGTTTCGGGTCCATTGGAACATCCTTCAACCCACAGTGGCTTCATCACTGCGCAGATCACTGCTCAAAGCTTGATTTCACCCTGTTTTGGGCCCCATAGCCGAGGGTGCTGACTGGTAATAAATTCTCTGGGCATCGTCAATGGTACATAACCACTTGATCTAAGGTTCTGTAGAGATTCGGGTCCATTGGAACATCCTACAACCCACAGTGGCTTCATCACTGCGCACATCACTGCTCAAAGCCTCATTTCACCCTGTTTTGGGCCCCATAGCCGAGGGTGCTGACTGGTAATAAATTCTCTGGGCATCAGAGATAGTACGTGACTACTTGATCTAAGGTTCTGTAGAGATTCGGGTCCATTGGAACATCCTACAACCCACAGTGGCTTCATCACTGCGCACATCACTGCTCAAAGCCTCATTTCACCCTGTTTTGGGCCCCATAGCCGAGGGTGCTGACTGGGAATAAATTCTCTGGGCATCGTCAATGGTACATAATCACTTGATCTAAGGTTCTGTAGAGTTTCGGGTCCATTGGAACATCCTTCAACCCACACTGGCGTCATAACTGCGCAGATAACTGCTCAGAGCTCGATTTCACCCTGTTTTGGGCCCCATAGCCGAGGGTGCTGACTGGTAATAAATTCTCTGGGCATCAGAGATAGTACGTGACTACTTGATCTAAGGTTCTGTAGAGGTTCGGGTCCATTGGAACTTCCTACAACCCACAGTGGCGTCATAACTGCGCGGATAACTGCCCAAAGCTCGATTTCTCCCTGTTTTGGGCCCCATAGCCAAGGGTGCTGACTGGTAATAAATTCTCTGGGCATCATCAATGGTACATAACTACTTGATCTAAGGTTCTGTAGAGTTTCGGGTCCATTGGAACATCCTTCAACTCACAGTGGCGTCATAACTGCGCAGATAACTGCTCAGAGCTCGATTTCGCCCTGTTTTGGGCCCCATAGCCGAGGGTGCTGACTGGTAATAAATTCTCTGGGCATCATCAATGGTATATAACCACTCGATCTAAGGTTCTGTAGAGTTTCGGGTCCATTGGAACATCCTACAACCCACAGTGGCGTCATAACTGGGCAGATAATTGCTGAAAGCTCGATTTCTCCCTGTTTTGGGCCCCATAGCCGAGGTTGCTGACTGGTAATAAATTCTCTGGGCATCATTAATGATACATAATCACTCGATCTAAGGTTCTGTAGAGTTTCGGGTCCATTGGAACATCCTACAACCCACAGTGGCGTCATAACTGGGCAGATAATTGCTGAAAGCTCGATTTCTCCCTGTTTTGGGCCCCATAGCCGAGGGTGCTGACTGGTAATAAATTCTCTGGGCATCATTAATGATACATAACCACTTGATCCAAGGTTCTGTAGAGTTTCGGGTCCATTGGAACTTCCTACAACCCACAGTGGCGTCATAACTGCGCGAATAACTGCCCAAAGCTCGATTTCGCCCTGTTTTGGGCCCCATAGCCGAGGGTGCTGACTGGTAATAAATTCTCTGGGCATCATCAATGGTACATTACCACTTGATCTAAGGTTCTGTAGAGTTTCGGGTCCATTGGGACTCTCTGGCATCCCCTGTGACGTCTCGACTGCGACTATAATAACGTTAAGCAGGGTCTCCCCTGTTTTGGGCCCTATGATTGAGTTTGCTGATTCGTTATCGATTCTCTATTATCTTTGAAGTCTCATGTGTACCCGCTCAACGTCAGACAGGTTTCCGTATGCGATGGAATTTTTTCATTCGCACGTTATTGTACACAGGTAGCTCAGTCTATCATATATTTCTCATCTCGCCCCGCTCCAGCTCTCGTCCAGCCTCAGGCCCAAATATCGATTTCCGCTTGGTCTCGGGACTATCTCGACTATACCTTTCGAGAGTAATAAAAAAGTAATAAAATCCTGTGTAGTTCTGAGTGTCCTCAAAGCTACGCCTGTATATGGTGTTCGCTAGCGTAAGCTTACGCTAGCGAAAACCATCATATTTCAGCTGAATCATATCACACGCATATTTTGAGGACGTATTCTGAGAGTAATAAAAAGGTAATAAAAAATGAGCTATTGCACATTCCCGTACGATCCTTCCCCGGCCACGTGTTCGCTAGCGTAAGCTTCCGCTAGCGAAAACTCTCGTATTTCGGGCCCATGACCGGTAATAAATTTCTTTCTTTGATTATAAATTAGTAATAAAATAGTAATAAAAAGTGAAATTGGTTTGGGCCCGATTCGTGAGTTAGTGTTCGCTAGCTTCAGGTACCCGAAAACGTGATATTTAATTGGTTTTCAGGGTTCTCAGAATATAGAGCAGCTGAAGCGAGTGCAGTATCAATGAATCTTAATTTCGCATCATCGCTCTCTGATGTTAATGTCCTTCTACGCTTCTTCAACTTGCTGCTCTCTTTCACGGTGAATTCTGGTGGTAGAGGGTATGGGTCTTCCGGTATTTGTAATCCTTGTGTAAGTGAGTTGTTATCATCTGACGTATCAGCTGTTGCGTCGCTGCCTGCTATTGACAAGACACGTTTCCCATGCATGAGTGGGGACGACGGTAGTAGAATATTTTGAGCATCATCAATTACACTCTCTTTCGATGTCTCTATTCGTGCCTCGCTTACGCTCTCTTGTTGTTGTTGAGAGCTATTGGTCGGCTCACCTTGTTTGGGTTTAGGGCAATCTCTCGATATATGGTCCTGCTTGATGACAAATGTAACATGAGGCGAGGTCAGCAGTCAAATATGTCTAATATGTCGTGTTTTCATGCTGAATTTGAATTTTTTCTGGAGATGGATGACAATCCTCCTCTTTCATGTAGAACTGACGCCGAAAAGACATAATATGTGTTCTGCCTGGCTTGCTCGTGCTCGCGCAAATTTCTGTGATACGAGAAAGTATTGTAACACCCTTCGATTTGATAGCTGCTGCAATTGCACTATTGGGGATTACCGTATGAACATTTCGATAGCTTCTACGAAAAGTAACACATACGCCGAACGTCGGCGAAGAGTAACACTTGCGCGATATCCTCCGGCGAAAAGTATTACTTGGGCTTGCCGCCGACGAAAAGTATCACATAGCGCGTACCACCGATGAAAAGTAACATATAGCGCGTACCACCGGCGAAAAGTATCACTTGGCGCTTGTCGCCGACGAAAAGTAACACATAGAGCTTACCAAGCCACGTCGGCCAGATGAGTTTTCAAAGAGCAATGTGATACTTTTCGTCGCTGACAAGCTCTATGTGATACTCTTCGTCGGCGTCAAACGCTAAGTGATACTCTTCGTCGGTGGTACGCGCTATGTGATACTTTCCGTCGGCGACAAGCGCCAAGTGATACTTTTCGTCGGTGGTACGCGTTTGTGTTACTCTTCGCGAATGACAAGCGTACGTGTTACTCTTCGCCGGCGGCTAAGAAAGTGTTTTCCTTCGTAAGAGCCATCGATTTGATATCACTGCCCTTTTGTTAGTGCTAACCAAAGGTCTCATCTTGAGTGTATAGTCTTCAAACACCAATGTCTCAGATTTCAGTTCATTCACTAGGTTTTCATCATTCAGATCCATACACACTCTGTTGCCCGATATTTTAGATATAGATTCCACATTTTCAAGACCTGCCAATGGTTCTAGACCATCAAGATAATCATCTTACGTGAGTCCCTCCACTGAATCGATGAGAATTGCCTGTTCTTTTCTGATGGCTGAGCTTTGGGCTGTAATATTTGAGTAGGTTTGGGTGTTTTCGATGGGTTGGATTTCAATTGGTTAGGTTGATGCGGAAATAGCTTCACTGGTTGAAGCCATTCCCAGGATGGGCTGCAGTTGCAGCTAAGCTGCTCACTGCTGCTGTGCAACTTTCACTATATAGACACTTTCACGTCACCCAATGTGAAATAATTTGCACCAAGTCATTCTTGCGTTCGAGCCAGATTCCGGAGCGATAGATCAACACGTCTGCTCGTTCCCACGGCCTCAACGAGACTCCAAGTAAAATGGGTGTAGTTCCAACTTGAGGTGAGATACGATCACGCAATTAGTGGCTTTCGAGAGGTCTTTGGAAAATTGATGGAAATATGTTTCGGGGAAATTTCTTTGAGGCTGCGGACACTCCCTATGAGCAAGAAGGTGAAAAATGAAAGATCTAATTCCTCAATTAGGTGGTTCTTAATCAATCGTTTTGATGAGTCAAGGTGGAATTTTTTTATTGCGGCAACGTTTCGGCGCTTTTTGGCGCCTTTATCAAGCCTATAATGTAAACATAGATATATGCAACTAAATTCTTCCTTGTCCATACAACACTTGATTTTTCTGATATGAAAGCTACGCACCTATCAATCTATATTGCACATTTGCTACAGAAGTAGCACGTCAGATGTATTTGGTAAACATCGCTAATGGTATTGCGATCTGCCGTGAGCATATTTTTATAGCCGTGAGCATAATTTTATCAACTTGTGTTAATTCACAAGACACATGGAAGTTGCAAATTTGTATTTAAGAATGCAGTGAAATGTGCCTCAGTAATTGCACTCAATTCGAGAGATGAATATCTCGAAGAGAAGTTGAATATTCACCAAAAATTATAGGCTAAAGGACCCCGCGGCGGAAGATAGGATGTTGGATCTAGGTGAATTTTGTCGGGTGAAAAATATGTTGTAGAGCAAAAAATTCTTAACAAAAAGTTCAATGGGCTCGAAGGCGGAAAATGGCTAGTTTTTTCAGGATTAACCATTCAAATAACGACAAACGGGAGGTTATGAGGTTAAGTAGAACAATAACACGAGCTTGATAGTCTGTAGCGTTCGATTACAGGTGATTGGATTTGCTGTGATTGAGTTTAATGTAAGACCAAGCTCATCACTCTCAGTATCAGACTATCTTATCAGGCAAAAATTATTTTGTATTATAGATGCGACTGAAATGAATAGAGAATATGAAATGTGAAATGGTTTGAGAGTCGGGGCGCCTCGCAGTCATGTTTGAGTTGATGCTTAATCATTGTGATTACGCATAAATATGATTGACGGAAGAGGACGCGTACGTTAGTGCCTGCATACGGTGCGTGGGTGGCTGCATGATCATTATCATATCGTGGGTCTCGTGCTTTGCATAGGCAATGATAGGAATGTGAGAATGCGTACCCATACATCAAGTTATCTGCAATTGATCCGGATCAATCTTGCACCGCATAGGGATAGGAAAGGCGCGGTTTTTGACGAAGTTCATCTCGAATCAAAGATGACGAGTCTTGAGCTCGTATCGCGTGCGAGGCTGCGGTGACGGAGGCGCGCGACGATTCAAATGTAGTTAGAAGATACGATGGATTGTTTTTTCGTTTTCCACATAACGGGGGCTTGTATTGCAGAGGTATTTCGGGGTCGCTGAACACGAATTCGACGTCGCCCAGCCTCCAAATTGGAATGCGTGGGCGTAAGCGGTGAGCTGAGCGCGGGCCGAACAAAACCGAGCTTGGAGAGTCGAAGGATGGTGTTTTTAGGGTATCTTGAGGTCACTGAACACGAATTTGACAACGCCCAGCTTCTGGGTTCCAATGCGTGGGCGTGAGCGGCGGTGTGAGCGCAGATCGAACGAAATCGAGCTGGAAGAGCCGAGAGATGGTGTTTTTTGGGTATTTTGAGGTCACTGGACAAGAATTCGACAACGCTCACCCTCAACATTGGAATGCGTGGGCGTAAGAGAGGTTGTGAGGGCGAGTCGAACGAAATCGAGCTTGATTGACTGAGAGATGGCGTTTTTTGGGTATTATGCGGTCACCAAACACGGATTTGACAACGCCCAGCCTCCAAATCAACATGCGTGAGCGCGAACGGGGTTGTGAGCGCGTATCGAACCAAATCGAGCTTGAAGAGCCGAGAGATGGTGTTTTTTGTGTATTTCGAGGTCACTGGACAAGAATCCGACAACGCTCAACCTCAACATCGAAATGCGTGGGCGTAAGAGAGGGTGTGAGGGCGAAACGAACGAAATCGAGCTTGATTAATTGAGAACTGGTGTTTTTTGGGTATTATGTGGTCACTAAACACGAATTTGACAACGCCCAGACTCCAAATTAACATGCGTGAGCGTGAGCGGAGTTGTGAGCGCGTATCGAACCGAATCGAGCTTGAGGAGCCAAGAGATAATATTTCTGAGATACTTCGAGGGCACTGAACGAGAATTTGACCTCGCCCGGCCTCCGAGTCCACCTGCCTGAGTGCGAGCGGGGGCCTGAGCGCCGATCGAACCAAATCGAGCTTGATTAACTGAGAGATGGTGTTTTTTGGGTATTATGCGGTCACTAAACACGAATTTGGCAATGCCCAGCCTCCGATTCCAACTGCGTGGGCGCGAGCGGGGGCTTGAGCGCGGATCAAACCAAATCAAGCTAGAAGAGCCAAGGAATCATATTTTTGGGATATTTGGAGGTCACTCAACGAGAATTTGACAACGCGCAGCCTCAACATTGTAATGTGTTGGAGTAAGCGGCGGTGTGAGCGCGGATTCAACAGAATCGAGCTTGAAGTGCCGAGAGACGGTATTTCTTGGGTATTTTGAGGTCACTGGCCAAGAATTCGACAACGCTCAGCCTCAACATTGAAATGCGTGGGCGTAAGAGAGGGTGTGAGGGCGGGTCGAACGAAATCGAGCTTGATTGACTGAGAGATGGCGTTTTTTGGGTATCATGCGGTTTTTTAAACACGGATTTGACAACGCCCAGCCTCCAAATCAACATGCGTGAGCGCGAGCGGGGTTGTGAGCGCGTATCGAACCAAATTGAGCTTGAAGAGCCGAGAGATGGTGTTTTTTGTGTATTTCGAGGTCACTGGACTAGAATTCGACAACGCTCAGCCTCAACATTGAAATGCGTGGGCGTAAGAGAGGGTGTAGGGCGAGTCGAACGAAATCGAGCTTGATTAATTGAGAAATGGTGTTTTTGGGTATTATGTGGTCACTAAACACGAATTTGACAACGCCCAGACTCCAAATTAACATGCGTGAGCGTGAGCGGAGTTGTGAGCGCGTATCGAACCGAATCGAGCTTGAAGAGCCGAGAGATGGTGTTTTTTGTGTATTTCGAGGTCACTGGACTAGAATTCGACAACGCTCAGCCTCAACATTGAAATGCGTGGGCGTAAGAGAGGGTGTAGGGCGAGTCGAACGAAATCGAGCTTGATTGACTGAGAGATGGCGTTTTTTGGGTATTATGCGGTCACCAAACACGGATTTGACAACGCCCAGCCTCCAAATCAACATGCGTGATCGCGAACGGGGTTGTGAGCGCGTATCGAACCAAATCGAGCTTGAAGAGCCGAGAGATGGTGTTTTTTGTGTATTTCGAGGTCACTGGACAAGAATCCGACAACGCTCAACCTCAACATCGAAATGCGTGGGCGTAAGAGAGGGTGTGAGGGCGAAACGAACGAAATCGAGCTTGATTAATTGAGAACTGGTGTTTTTGGGTATTATGTGGTCACTAAACACGAATTTGACAACGCCCAGACTCCAAATTAACATGCGTGAGCGTGAGCGGAGTTGTGAGCGCGTATCGAACCGAATCGAGCTTGAGGAGCCAAGAGATAATATTTTTGAGATACTTCGAGGGCACTGAACGAGAATTTGACCTCGCCCGGCCTCCGAGTCCACCTGCCTGAGTGCGAGCGGGGGCCTGAGCGCCGATCGAACCAAATCGAGCTTGATTAACTGAGAGATGGTGTTTTTTGGGTATTATGCGGTCACTAAACACGAATTTGACAATGCCCAGCCTCCAAATTAACATGCGTGAGCGTGAGCAGAGTTGTGAGCGCGTATCGAACCAAATCGAGCTTGAGGAGCCAAGAGATCATATTTTTGGGATATTTCGAGGTCACTGAACGAGAATTTGACAACGCCCAGCCTCCGATTCCAACTGCGTGGGCGCGAGCGGGGGCTTGAGCGCGGATCAAACCAAATCAAGCTAGAAGAGCCAAGGAATCATATTTTTGGGATATTTGGAGGTCACTCAACGAGAATTTGACAACGCGCAGCCTCAACATTGTAATGTGTTGGAGTAAGCGGCGGTGTGAGCGCGGATTCAACAGAATCGAGCTTGAAGTGCCGAGAGACGGTATTTCTTGGGTATTTTGAGGTCACTGGCCAAGAATTCGACAACGCTCAGCCTCAACATTGAAATGCGTGGGCGTAAGAGAGGGTGTGAGGGCGAGTCGAACGAAATCGAGCTTGATTGACTGAGAGATGGCGTTTTTTGGGTATCATGCGGTTTTTTGAACACGGATTTGACAACGCCCAGCCTCCAAATCAACATGCGTGAGCGCGAGCGGGGTTGTGAGCGCGTATCGAACCAAATTGAGCTTGAAGAGCCGAGAGATGGTGTTTTTTGTGTATTTCGAGGTCACTGGACTAGAATTCGACAACGCTCAGCCTCAACATTAAATGCGTGGGCGTAAGAGAGGGTGTAGGGCGAGTCGAACGAAATCGAGCTTGATTAATTGAGAAATGGTGTTTTTGGGTATTATGTGGTCACTAAACACGAATTTGACAACGCCCAGACTCCAAATTAACATGCGTGAGCGTGAGCGGAGTTGTGAGCGCGTATCGAACCGAATCGAGCTTGAGGAGCCAAGAGATCATATTTTTGAGCTACTCCGAGGGCACTGAACGAGAATTTGACCTCGCCCGGCCTCCGAGTCCACCTGCCTGAGTGCGAGCGGGGGCCTGAGCGCCGATCGAACCAAATCGAGCTTGATTAACTGAGAGATGGTGTTTTTTGGGTATTATGCGGTCACTAAACACGAATTTGACAATGCCCAGCCTCCAAATTAACATGCGTGAGCGTGAGCAGAGTTGTGAGCGCGTATCGAACCAAATCGAGCTTGAGGAGCCCAAGAGATCATATTTTTGGGATATTTCGAGGTCACTGAACGAGAATTTGACAACGCCCAGCCTCCGATTCCAACTGCGTGGGCGCGAGAGGGGGCTTGAGCGCGGATCAAACCAAATCAAGCTAGAAGAGCCAAGGAATCATATTTTTGGGATATTTGGAGGTCACTCAACGAGAATTTGACAACGCGCAGCCTCAACATTGTAATGTGTTGGAGTAAGCGGCGGTGTGAGCGCGGATTCAACAGAATCGAGCTTGAAGTGCCGAGAGACGGTATTTCTTGGGTATTTTGAGGTCACTGGCCAAGAATTCGACAACGCTCAGCCTCAACATTGAAATGCGTGGGCGTAAGAGAGGGTGTGAGGGCGAGTCGAACGAAATCGAGCTTGATTGACTGAGAGATGGCGTTGTTTGGGTATCATGCGGTTTTTTAAACACGGATTTGACAACGCCCAGCCTCCAAATCAACATGCGTAATCGCGAGCGGGGTTGTGAGCGCGTATCGAACCAAATTGAGCTTGAAGAGCCGAGAGATGGTGTTTTTTGTGTATTTCAAGGTCACTGGACTAGAATTCGACAACGCTCAGCCTCAACATTGAAATGCGTGGGCGTAAGAGAGGGTGTGAGGGCGAGTCGAACGAAATCGAGCTTGATTAATTGAGAAATGGTGTTTTTGGGTATTATGTGGTCACTAAACACGAATTTGACAACGCCCAGACTCCAAATTAACATGCGTGAGCGTGAGCGGAGTTGTGAGCGCGTATCGAACCGAATCGAGCTTGAGGAGCCAAGAGATCGTATTTTTGAGCTACTACGAGGGCACTGAACGAGAATTTGACCTCGCCCGGCCTCCGAGTCCACCTGCCTGAGTGCGAGCGGGGGCCTGAGCGCCGATCGAACCAAATCGAGCTTGATTAACTGAGAGATGGTGTTTTTTGGGTATTATGCGGTCACTAAACACGAATTTGGCAATGCCCAGCCTCCAAATTAACATGCGTGAGCGTGAGCAGAGTTGTGAGCGCGTATCGAACCAAATCGAGCTTGAGGAGCCAAGAGATCATATTTTTGGGATATTTCGAGGTCACTGAACGAGAATTTGACAACGCCCAGCCTCCGATTCCAACCGCGTGGGCGCGAGCGGGGGCTTGAGCGCGGATCAAACCAAATCAAGCTAGAAGAGCCAAGGAATCATATTTTTGGGATATTTGGAGGTCACTCAACGAGAATTTGACAACGCGCAGCCTCAACATTGTAATGTGTTGGAGTAAGCGGCGGTGTGAGCGCGGATTCAACAGAATCGAGCTTGAAGTGCCGAGAGACGGTATTTCTTGGGTATTTTGAGGTCACTGGCCAAGAATTCGACAACGCTCAGCCTCAACATTGAAATGCGTGGGCGTAAGAGAGGGTGTGAGGGCGAGTCGAACGAAATCGAGCTTGATTGACTGAGAGATGGCGTTTTTTGGGTATCATGCGGTTTTTTAAACACGGATTTGACAACGCCCAGCCTCCAAATCAACATGCGTGAGCGCGAGCGGGGTTGTGAGCGCGTATCGAACCAAATTGAGCTTGAAGAGCCGAGAGACGGTATTTCTTGGGTATTTTGAGGTCACTGGCCAAGAATTCGACAACGCTCAGCCTCAACATTGAAATGCGTGGGCGTAAGAGAGGGTGTAGGGCGAGTCGAACGAAATCGAGCTTGATTAATTGAGAAATGGTGTTTTTGGGTATTATGTGGTCACTAAACACGAATTTGACAACGCCCAGACTCCAAATTAACATGCGTGAGCGTGAGCGGAGTTGTGAGCGCGTATCGAACCGAATCGAGCTTGAAGAGCCGAGAGATGGTGTTTTTTGTGTATTTCGAGGTCACTGGACTAGAATTCGACAACGCTCAGCCTCAACATTGAAATGCGTGGGCGTAAGAGAGGGTGTAGGGCGAGTCGAACGAAATCGAGCTTGATTGACTGAGAGATGGCGTTTTTTGGGTATTATGCGGTCACCAAACACGGATTTGACAACGCCCAGCCTCCAAATCAACATGCGTGAGCGCGAACGGGGTTGTGAGCGCGTATCGAACCAAATCGAGCTTGAAGAGCCGAGAGATGGTGTTTTTTGTGTATTTCGAGGTCACTGGACAAGAATCCGACAACGCTCAACCTCAACATCGAAATGCGTGGGCGTAAGAGAGGGTGTGAGGGCGAAACGAACGAAATCGAGCTTGATTAATTGAGAAGTGGTGTTTTTGGGTATTATGTGGTCACTAAACACGAATTTGACAACGCCCAGACTCCAAATTAACATGCGTGAGCGTGAGCGGAGTTGTGAGCGCGTATCGAACCGAATCGAGCTTGAGGAGCCAAGAGATAATATTTTTGAGATACTTCGAGGGCACTGAACGAGAATTTGACCTCGCCCGGCCTCCGAGTCCACCTGCCTGAGTGCGAGCGGGGGCCTGAGCGCCGATCGAACCAAATCGAGCTTGATTAACTGAGAGATGGTGTTTTTTGGGTATTATGCGGTCACTGAACACGAATTTGACAATGCCCAGCCTCCAAATTAACATGCGTGAGCGTGAGCAGAGTTGTGAGCGCGTATCGAACCAAATCGAGCTTGAGGAGCCAAGAGATCATATTTTTGGGATATTTCGAGGTCACTGAACGAGAATTTGACAACGCCCAGCCTCCGATTCCAACTGCGTGGGCGCGAGCGGGGGCTTGAGCGCGGATCAAACCAAATCAAGCTAGAAGAGCCAAGGAATCATATTTTTGGGATATTTGGAGGTCACTCAACGAGAATTTGACAACGCGCAGCCTCAACATTGTAATGTGTTGGAGTAAGCGGCGGTGTGAGCGCGGATTCAACAGAATCGAGCTTGAAGTGCCGAGAGACGGTATTTCTTGGGTATTTTGAGGTCACTGGCCAAGAATTCGACAACGCTCAGCCTCAACATTGAAATGCGTGGGCGTAAGAGAGGGTGTGAGGGCGAGTCGAACGAAATCGAGCTTGATTGACTGAGAGATGGCGTTTTTTGGGTATCATGCGGTTTTTTGAACACGGATTTGACAACGCCCAGCCTCCAAATCAACATGCGTGAGCGCGAGCGGGGTTGTGAGCGCGTATCGAACCAAATTGAGCTTGAAGAGCCGAGAGATGGTGTTTTTTGTGTATTTCGAGGTCACTGGACTAGAATTCGACAACGCTCAGCCTCAACATTGAAATGCGTGGGCGTAAGAGAGGGTGTAGGGCGAGTCGAACGAAATCGAGCTTGATTAATTGAGAAATGGTGTTTTTGGGTATTATGTGGTCACTAAACAGGAATTTGACAACGCCCAGACTTCAAATTAACATGCGTGAGCGTGAGCGGAGTTGTGAGCGCGTATCGAACCGAATCGAGCTCGAGGAGCCAAGAGATCATATTTTTGAGCTACTCCGAGGGCACTGAACGAGAATTTGACCTCGCCCGGCCTCCGAGTCCACCTGCCTGAGTGCGAGCGGGGGCCTGAGCGCCGATCGAACCAAATCGAGCTTGATTAACTGAGAGATGGTGTTTTTTGAGTATTATGCGGTCACTAAACACGAATTTGACAATGCCCAGCCTCCAAATTAACATGCGTGAGCGTGAGCAGAGTTGTGAGCGCGTATCGAACCAAATCGAGCTTGAGGAGCCCAAGAGATCATATTTTTGGGATATTTCGAGGTCACTGAACGAGAATTTGACAACGCCCAGCCTCCGATTCCAACTGCGTGGGCGCGAGCGGGGGCTTGAGCGCGGATCAAACCAAATCAAGCTAGAAGAGCCAAGGAATCATATTTTTGGGATATTTGGAGGTCACTCAACGAGAATTTGACAACGCGCAGCCTCAACATTGTAATGTGTTGGAGTAAGCGGCGGTGTGAGCGCGGATTCAACAGAATCGAGCTTGAAGTGCCGAGAGACGGTATTTCTTGGGTATTTTGAGGTCACTGGCCAAGAATTCGACAACGCTCAGCCTCAACATTGAAATGCGTGGGCGTAAGAGAGGTCGTGAGGGCGAGTCGAACGAAATCGAGCTTGATTGACTGAGAGATGGCGTTGTTTGGGTATCATGCGGTTTTTTAAACACGGATTTGACAACGCCCAGCCTCCAAATCAACATGCGTGAGCGCGAGCGGGGTTGTGAGCGCGTATCGAACCAAATTGAGCTTGAAGAGCCGAGAGATGGTGTTTTTTGTGTATTTCAAGGTCACTGGACTAGAATTCGACAACGCTCAGCCTCAACATTGAAATGCGTGGGCGTAAGAGAGGGTGTGAGGGCGAGTCGAACGAAATCGAGCTTGATTAATTGAGAAATGGTGTTTTTGGGTATTATGTGGTCACTAAACACGAATTTGACAACGCCCAGACTCCAAATTAACATGCGTGAGCGTGAGCGGAGTTGTGAGCGCGTATCGAACCGAATCGAGCTTGAGGAGCCAAGAGATCATATTTTTGAGCTACTTCGAGGGCACTGAACGAGAATTTGACCTCGCCCGGCCTCCGAGTCCACCTGCCTGAGTGCGAGCGGGGGCCTGAGCGCCGATCGAACCAAATCGAGCTTGATTAACTGAGAGATGGTGTTTTTTGGGTATTATGCGGTCACTAAACACGAATTTGGCAATGCCCAGCCTCCAAATTAACATGCGTGAGCGTGAGCAGAGTTGTGAGCGCGTATCGAACCAAATCGAGCTTGAGGAGCCAAGAGATCATATTTTTGGGATATTTCGAGGTCACTGAACGAGAATTTGACAACGCCCAGCCTCCGATTCCAACTGCGTGGGCGCGAGCGGGGGCTTGAGCGCGGATCAAACCAAATCAAGCTAGAAGAGCCAAGGAATCATATTTTTGGGATATTTGGAGGTCACTCAACGAGAATTTGACAACGCGCAGCCTCAACATTGTAATGTGTTGGAGTAAGCGGCGGTGTGAGCGCGGATTCAACAGAATCGAGCTTGAAGTGCCGAGAGACGGTATTTCTTGGGTATTTTGAGGTCACTGGCCAAGAATTCGACAACGCTCAGCCTCAACATTGAAATGCGTGGGCGTAAGAGAGGGTGTGAGGGCGAGTCGAACGAAATCGAGCTTGATTGACTGAGAGATGGCGTTTTTTGGGTATCATGCGGTTTTTTAAACACGGATTTGACAACGCCCAGCCTCCAAATCAACATGCGTGAGCGCGAGCGGGGTTGTGAGCGCGTATCGAACCAAATTGAGCTTGAAGAGCCGAGAGATGGTGTTTTTTGTGTATTTCGAGGTCACTGGACTAGAATTCGACAACGCTCAGCCTCAACATTGAAATGCGTGGGCGTAAGAGAGTGTGTGAGGGCGAGTCGAACCAAATCGAGCTTGATTAACTGTGAGATGGTGTTTTTTGGGTATTATGCGGTCGCTAAACACGAATTTGACAATGCCCAGCCTCCAAATTAACATGCGTGAGCGTGAGCAGAGTTGTGAGCGCGTATCGAACCAAATCGAGCTTGAGGAGCCAAGAGATCATATTTTTGGGATATTTCGAGGTCACTGAACGAGAATTTGACAACGCCCAGCCTCCGATTTCAACTGCGTGGGCGCGAGCGGGGGCTTGAGCGCGGATCAAACCAAATCAAGCTAGAAGAGCCAAGGGATCATATTTTTGGGATATTTGGAGGTCACTCAACGAGAATTCGACAACGCGCAGCCTCAACATTGTAATGTGTTGGCGTAAGCGGCGGTGTGAGCGCGGATTCAACAGAATCGAGCTTGAAGTGCCGAGAGACGGTATTTTTGGGGTATTTTGAGGTCACCGAACACGAATTTGAAATCACTCAGCCTCCAAATTGGAACGCGTCGGCTTGACCCGGAGCATGAGTGTAGGTCGAACAAAATTGAACTCGAATAGCCGAGGAATAGTGGTTGTTTTTCAGATATTTCGAGGTCACTGAACACGAATCCTACATCGCATATTCTTTACGATCAAAATGCGTGAGCTAAAACGGAGTTGGTGGCATGAATCAAATCAAATCGAGCTCCGAACGCCGAGGAATGATATTTTTGAAGTATTTCGAGGTATTTCAATAAGAAACCGCCATCTTGATATCTTTTCCTCGTGATCCACCATCAAAATTTTTCTCGGCTAGAGACTATCACTATCGGGTATGGAATGAAATTGATGAACATCGGGTTAATCTGCAAATCTGACTACAATACCACCAGCTTTCAAGGAAATCTATCCCGTAGCCAGGACATTGGGATATATATGGGCGAATGTAGCACAGATTCTTTGGCCTTACGTTCAGAACCCTCGAGTGGGGACAAGTAATTGTGAGAATCTTACGGGGGGGGGGGTGTACTGAGGTGGAATGACTACTAGGGATTTCACCCTCGCACTCGCGAAGTTGACCTTGTAATCCAACACGGAAGAAGTTGACTTCCTCGACAATCATTCCTCGTGTGCGTGAGGCGAGAATTTTTCGCGTGTACGAGGGCGAAACATCTAGCGAACGCGACCGCGAAACCTCTCGCGTGCACGACTGTGAAGCCTATCGCGTGCGCGACCATGGGATCTCTCGCGTGCGGGAGGTCGCACTCCCTTACGTGCGCGATGAATAATTATCGAGAAAGTCAACTTGCCTCCGGTTCCGTGGACTACATGGTTTACTCCGCGTGCGCAAGGGGACACTTCCATATTCGCGTACGTGAGGAATTCCACCCTCACGCACGCGGAGTCGATCCAGCGCAAGAAGGGTTGACTTCCTCAACAGTTATTTCTCGCGTGCGTGAGGGTAGATATTTCTGCGTGCGCGAGGAATACTCATAAGGAAATTCAACTCTCCCCCGGCTCCGTGGACTCCAAGATTGACTCTGCGTGCTCAAGAGAACAACCATTTGCGTGCGCGACCGCTGAACCTCTCGCGTGCGTGACCGGAAAATCTCTCACCGCGTCCGCGGAATCTCTCGCGTGCAGGTGGTTGCACTTTCTTGCGTGCGTGATGATTAATAATCGAGAGAGTCAACTTCCCTCCGGATCCGAGGACTACTTGATTATTCCGCGTGTGCAAGAGGGAACTTCCACATGATCATACGTGAGAATTTCACCCTCGCACACAGGAAGTCGATCCAGCCAAATCAGGGTTGCCACCCTTAACAGTTATTCCTCGCGTGCGCAAGGGAGAAATCTCTCGCGTGCGCGAGGAATACCCATCGAGAAGGTCAACTCTCCCCCGGCTCCGTGGTCTCCGGGATTGACTCTGCGTGCACAAGAGAACAACCATTCGAGTGCGCGACCGCGGGAACTTTCGCGAGCGCGACCGCGGAAACTCACGCGAGCGCGACCGCGGAATCTCTCGCGTGCGCGATAAATAACCATCGAGAAAGTCAACTTCCTTCCGGTTCCGGGGACTAGAAGATTGATTCCACGTGCGCAAGGGAACAATCCGATATTCGCGTGCACGAGGGATTCCACCCTCGCGCACGCGAAGTCAATCTTGTGGTCCAGTGCGAAGAGGGTTGACTGCCTCAACAATTATTCTTCGCGTGCGCGAGGCACGAATCATTCGCTCGCGTGCGCGAGAGCAGAATCTCTCGCGTGCGGAATTTCTCGCGTGCGCAGGAATACTCATCGAGGAAGTCGACTCTCACCCGGCTCCGTGGACCCCAAGCTGACTCAGCATGCGCAAGAGAACAGCCATTCGCGTGCGCGACCGCGGAACCTTTTGCGTGTGCGACCACGGAATCACTCGCGTGCGGGAGATTGCACTCTCTCGCGTGCGTGATGGATTATTATCGAGGACGTCAACTTTCCCCCTGGCTCTGTAGACTACATGATTGACTCCGCGTGCGCAAGGTAACACTTCCATATTCACGTATGCGAGGGATGCTGCCCTCGCGCACGCGAAGTCAATCTTGTAGTCCAGCGCAAACAGAGTTGACTCCCTCAACAATTATTACTTGCGTGTGCGAGGCACGAATCATTCGCTTGCGTGCACAAAAGCAGAATCTCTCGCGTGCGCGAGGAATACTCATCGAGAAAGTCAACTTTCCCCCTGGTTCTGTAGACTACGAGATTCACTCCGCGTGCGCAAGGGAACACTCCCAAATTCGCGTGCGCGAGGGAACACTCTCATATTCGCGTACGCGAGGAATTTCACCTTCGCGGACGCAAGGGATGCTGCCCTCGCGCACGCGAAGTCACTCTTGTAGTCCAGCGCAAAGAGGGTTGACTCCCTCATTGATTATTTCTCGCGTGCGCGAGGCACGAATCATTCGCTCGCGTGCGCGAGAGCAGAATCGCTCGCGTGCGGGATTTCTTGCGTGCGCGAGGAATACTCATCGAGGAAGTCAACTCTCCCCTAGTCAGGGACTCCAAGATTGACTTTGCGTGCGCAAGAGAACAGCAATTCGCGTGCGCGACCGCGGAATCTCTCACGTGTGCGACAACGGAATCTCTCGCGTGCGGGAGTAAGCGTTCTCTCGCGTGCGCGATGGATAGTTATCGAGGAAGTCAACTTCCCCCCTGGCTTCGTAGACTACAAGATTGACTCTGCGTGCGCAAGGGAACACTTCCATAATCGCGTACGCGAAGAATTCCACCCTCACACACGCGAGGGATGCTGCCCTCGCGCACGCGACGTCAATCTTGTAGTCCAGCGGAAAGAGGGTTGACTCCCTGATCAATTATTTCTCGCGTGCGCGAGGCACGAATCATTCGCTCGCGTGCGTGAGGCACGAATCGTTCGCTCGCGCGCGCGGAGCACGGATCGTTCGCTCGCGCGCGTGAGGCACGAATCGTTCGCTCGCGCGCGCGGAGCACGGATCGTTCGCTCGCGCGCGTAAGGCACGAATCGTTCACTCGCGTGCGCGAGGCACGAATCGTTCACTCGCGTGCGCGAGGCACGAATCGTTCGCTCGCTTGCGCGAGAGCAGAATCTCTCGGTTGCGGAATTTCTTGCGTGCGCGAAGAATATTCATCGATAAAAGTCAACTCTCCCCTAGTCAGGGACCCCAGGATCGATTCCGCGTGCGCAAGAAAACAGCCATTCGCATGCGCGACCGCGGAATCTCTCGCGTGCGCGATGGATAATTATCGAGAAAGTCAACTCCCCCCCTGGCTTCGTAGACTACAAGATTGACTCTGCGTGCGCAAGGGAACACTTCCATAATCGCGTACGCGAAGAATTCAACCCTCGCATACGCGAGAGATGCTGCCCTCGCGCACGCGACATCAATCTTGTAGTCCAGCGGAAAGAGGGTTGACTCCCTGATTAATTATTTCTCGCGTGCGCGAGGCACGAATCATTCGCTCGCGTGCGTGAGGCACGAATCGTTCGCTCGCGCACGCGGGGCACGGATCGTTCGCTCGCGCGCGTGAGGCACGAATCGTTCGCTCGCGCGCGCGAGGCATAAATCGTTCACTCGCGTGCGCGAGGCACGAATCGTTCGCTCGCTTGCGCGAGAGCAGAATCTCTCGGTTGCGGAATTTCTTGCGTGCGCGAAGAATATTCATCGATAAAAGTCAACTCTCCCCTAGTCAGGGACCCCAAGATTGATTCCGCGTGCGCAAGAAAAGAGCCATTCGCATGCGCGACCGCGGAATCTCTCGCGTGCGCGATGGATAATTATCGAGAAAGTCAACTCCCCCCCTGGCTTTGTAGACTACAAGATTGACTCCGCGTGCGCAAGGGAACACTTCCATATTCGCGTATGCGAGGAATTTCACCCTCGCGCACGCGAGGGATTCTGTCCTCGCGCACGCGGAGTCAATCTTGTAGTCCAGCGCAGAGAGTGTTGACTCCCTCAACAATTATTCCTCGCGTGCGCGAGGCACGAATCATTCGCTCGCTTGCGCGAGAGCAGAATCTCTCGCGTGCGGGATTTCTTGCGTGCGCGAGGAATACTCATCAAAAAAGTCAACTTTGGCTCTGTAAACTACAAGATGGACTCTGCGTGCGCAAGGGAACACTTCCGTAATCGCATACGCAAAGAATTCCACCCTCGCACACGCGAGGGATGCTGCGCTCGCACACGCGACGTCAATCTTGTAGTCCAGCGGAAAGAGGGTTGACTCCCTGATCGATTATGACTCGCGTGCGCGAGGCACGAAGCATTCGCTCGCGTGCGCGAGGCACGAATCATTCGCTCGCGTGCGCGAGGCACGAATCGTTCGCTCGGGCGCGCGAGGCACAAATCGTCCGCTCGCGTGCGCGAGGCACGAATCGTTCGCTCGCTTGCGCGAGAGCAGAATCTCTCGGTTGCGGAATTTCTTGCGTGCGCGAAGAATATTCATCGAAAAAAGTCAACTCTCTCCAAGTCAGGAACCTCATGATTGACTCCGCGTGCGCAAGAGAACAGCCATTCGCGTGTGCGAGCACGGAATCTCTCGCGTGCGCGATGGATAATTTCCGAGAACGTCAACGTTCCCCCTGGCTCCGTGGGCTACATGATTGACTCCGCGTGCGCAAGGGAACACTTCCATATTCGCGTACGCGAGAAATTTCACCCTCGCGCACGCGAGGGATTCTGTCCTCGCGCACGCGAAGTCAATCTTATAGTCCAGCGCAAAGAGGGTTGACTCCCTCAACAATTATTCCTCGCGTGCGCGAGGCGCGAATCATTCGCTCGCTTGCGCGAGAGCAGAATCTCTCGCGTGCGGGATTTCTTGCGTGCGCGAGGAATACTCATCGAAAAAGTCAACTTTCCCCCTGGCTCTATAGACTACAAGATTGACTTCGCGTGCGCAAGGGAACACTCCCACATTCGCGTACGCGAGGAATTTCACCCTCGTGCACGCGAGGGATGCTGCCCTCGCGCACGCTAAATCCACTTTTTAGTCCAGCGCAAAGAGGGTTGACTCCCTCATCAATTATTTCTCGCGTGCGCGAAAGCAGAATCTCTCGCGTGCGGGATTTCTTGCGTGCGCGAGGAATACTCATCGAGAAAGTCAACTCTCCCTAAGTCAGGAGCCCCATGATTGACTCCGCGTGCGCAAGAGAACAGCCCTTCGCGTGTGCGAGCACGGAATCTCTCGCGTGCGCGATGGATAATTATCGAGAAAGTCAACGTTCCCCCTGGCTCCGTGGGCTACATGATTGACTCCGCGTGCGCAAGGGAACACTTCTATATTCGCGTACGCGAGAAATTCCACCCTCGCGCACGCGAGAGATGCTGCCCTCGCGCACGCGAAGTCAATCCTGTAGTCCATTGCAAAGAGGGTTGACTCCCTCAACAATCATTTCTCGCGTGCGCGAGGCACGAATCATTCGCCCGCGTGCGCGAGAGCATCTCTCGCGTGCGGGATTTCTTGCGTGCCCGAGGAATACTCATCGAGAAAGTCGACTCTCCACCGGCTCCTTGAAACTCAAGATTGACTCCGCGTGCGCAAGAGAACAACCATTCGCGTGCGCGACCGCGGAACCTCTCGCGTGTGCTACCACGGAATCTCTCGCGTGCGTGATGGATAATTATCGAGAAAGTCAACTTCCCCCCAGGCTCTGTAGACTACAAAATTAACTCCGCTTGCGCAAGGGTACACTTACATATTTGCGTCCGCGAGGGATTTCACCCTCGCGCACGCGAAGTCAATCTAGTGGGCCCTATCGAAGCGGCGCCGAGAAATATCTGTGCGTCGCAAACCTCGCGCACGCCTGAAAATCACCGGATTGTTGTCAATCACATAACCTCATGTCGGCAATTATCATACGTATAATTATGTGATGCTTTAGTACTGTGATTCAGTGATTAGTGAATTAGATGTTGCGTTACTCTCTGCATCGATGTGACGTCAGGCCAACCCGTGGCCCAGCGTTAGAACTGTCTTGCTGAGAGCCACGGTGAGTTAAGCAAATTAGAACCAGTGCAACTGTAAACTTTCATTGTCGATGATATCCATTAAAATTTCCAGCCGACATTGTGTGAGAGTAGGTTATAACACACAAATCCCTCATAATTGTTATCAACAAAGTTTGCATACGATTTTGCAGGGCTAATGATGGACTGTCTTGATCGTACACGCCATGTGCATTGTGGTTTTTTCGCTCATCATACGCTCATCACAAGCTTCGACATAATAGAATGCTCTATTTGATATACTCATATTATTAGAACACTGCAAGTATTGTGAAGCATCACGTGTGATCAAATGTAAGAGCTTTTTTCGGTGAACGGAGCATAACGAACACTGCATCACCCACAATCTCACAATTTGAAAACTTTGTAGAGATGTCATGTGGCGCTGGCTCATAATAGCTCCAAATAATTGTATGCAAACTTTGTTGTTAACGATTGAGAGGGATTTGTGAGTTAGCCATTCTCGTACAATACCGTCTGGGTATACTTGTAAGAATATTGGCAATGAGACTTTGAAGTAGCACTGGTACTGATTTTGCTTACCTCACTGTGGCTCTCAGGGAGACAGTCCAAATGCTGGTGACAAGGTCGGCTTGAAACACGTCGATGTGAAACGTAACGCTACATCTCATTCACTAACTACTAAATCACAGTACTAAAACATCACATAATTATACTTTCGATATTTGACCACCTAAGGTTATGCAATTGACAACAATCCGGTGAATTCAGGCAGGCGCAAGACTCGCGACGCGCGGATGTTTCTCCGCGCCGCTTCGATAGGGCCCGGATAGGCTTCACGATCTACTCTCCGGGCGTGAAGCTAAAATCTCTCACGCGCGCGAGGCCAAAATCTCGCGCGTGCGCAGGGAATAATTGTCGAGAAAGACATTCCTTTTTCCGCTCCGCGGACCAGATTGATTCTGCGTGCATGATGAATAAATACTTGTACAGGCGAGGGCATAATCTCTCGAGCGCGCGAATGTGGATTTTCTCGCTTGCGCGAGGAATGATTTTCGATGGAGATAACTTCCTTCCGGTGCCATGGCCAAGTGTCCTCGCGTTTGCGGGTGTGCAATTCTTCACGCGAGCTAGAGGTATTTTCGATAGAGAGCTACTCCCTTCAGGCTCCCTGGACTACAAGGTTGATTGACATAACTCAAGTGGATTCCGAATCATTTTTCGGTACCTATTCCGCGGTATCTAGGTGGAGAATGCGAGTGGCAAGAGCGCGCATCAAGAACGCGCATTCCCAGGGTTAGCGCGTCTTGTCTATGCTGTCATGCATCACGCGCGCGCGTTCTCTTGCGCATAGTCGTAAGGGTGCGTCCCCAAATGATGCATATGCATGCATATGCAGTGCACACTGCACATATGCACTGCACACGTGCACATGTGCAGCTCATCAAATTCTAGCCAAAACCAAATGGAACTCGTCTAGATCTGCTATTTGGATCAGCCGGTAACGCAGCAAAGATAAAACCCGATTCATATCAGAAGTTCTCTGATGCGAGCCCTTCAATTTTTGCTCAATTTCGATTTCACGCCATTGCGTTCTAATTTGGAGGCTGAGCGATTTCAAATGCGTGTTCGGTGACCTCAAAATACACCAAAAACACCGTCTCTCGGCACTTCAAGCTCGATTTCGTTGAATCCGCGCTCACACCGCCGCTTACGCCCACACATTTCATGTGGAGGCTGGGCGTTGTCAAATTCTTGGTCAGTGACCTCAAAATATCCCGAAAACACGATCTCTCGGCTCTTCTAGCTCGATTTGGTTCGATCCGCGCTCACGCCCCCGCTTGCGCCCATGCAGCTAAATTCGAGGGCTGGGCGATGTCAAATTCTCGTTCAGTGACCTCAAAATATACCAAAAATATGATCTCTCGGCTCTTCAAGCTTGATTTGGTTAGTTCGCGCTCACGCCCCCGCTCGCACCCACGCAGCTGGATTCGGAGGCCAGGCGATGTCAAATTCTCGTCCAGTGACCTCAAAATAGCCCAAAAATATGATCTCTCGGCTCTCCTAGCTCGATTTGGTTCGATACGCGCTCACAACCCCGCTCGCGCTCACGCATGTTGATTTGGAGGCTGGGCGTTGTCAAATTCGTGTTTAGTGACCGCATAATACCCAAAAAAACGCCGTCCCTCAGTCAATCAAGCTCGATTTCGTTCGACTCGCCCTCACACCCTCTCTTACGCCCATGCATTTCAATGTTGAGGCTGAGCGCTGTCGAATTCCTGTTCAGTGACCTCGAAATACCCAAAAAACACCATTTGCCGGCTCTTCAAGCTCGATTTCGTTCGATCTGCATTCACACCGCCGCTCACGCCCACGCATTGGAACCCAGGAGTTGGGCGTTGTCAAATTCGTGTTCAGTGACCTCAAGATACCCTAAAAACACCATCCCTCGACTCTTCAAGCTCGGTTTTGTTCGGCCCGCGCTCAGCTCACCGCTTACGCCCACGCATTCCAATTTGGAGGCTGGGCGACGTCAAATTCGTGTTCAGCGACCCCAGAATACCTCTGCAATACAAGCCCCCGTTATGTGGAAAACGAAAAAACAATCCATCGTATCTTCTAACTACATTTGAATCGTCGCGCGCCTCCGTCACCGCAGGCTCCCACGCGATACGAGCTCAAGACTCGTCATCTTTGATTCGAGATGAACTTCGTCAAAAACCACGCCAAACTCCATCCCTATGCAGTGCAAGATTGATCCGGATCAATTGCAGATAACTTGATGTATGGGTACGCATTCTCACATTCCTATCATTGCCTATGCAAAGCTCGAGACCCACGATATGATAATAATCATGCAGCCACCCACGCACCGTATGCGGGCACTAACGTACGCGTTCTCTTCCGTCAATCATATCTATGCGTAATCACAATGATTAAGCATCAACTCGAACACCACTGCGAGGCGCCCCGACTCTCATACCATTCCACATTTTATATTCTCTATTCATTTCAGTCGCATCTATAATACAAAATAATTCTTGCCTGATAAGATAGTCTGATTCTGAGAGTGATGAGCTTGGTCTTACATTAAACTCAATCACAGCAAATCCAATCACCTGTGATCGAACGCT
Source organism: Eretmocerus hayati (assembly GCA_029851415.1). NCBI lineage: Eukaryota > Metazoa > Arthropoda > Insecta > Hymenoptera > Aphelinidae > Eretmocerus > Eretmocerus hayati. Next base: position 71,715,636 of record CM056744.1, on the reverse strand, counting down.
ACAGACTATCAAGCTCGTGTTATTGTTCTACTTAACCTCATAACCTCCCGTTTATCGTTATTCAAATGATTAATCCTGAAAAAACTAGCCATTTTCCGCCTTCGAGCCCATTGAACTTTTTGTTCAGAATTTTTCGCTCTTCAACATATTTTTTACCCGACAAAATTCACCTAGATCCAATACTCTATCTTCCGCCGCGGGGTCCTTTGCGCGTCCTCCGCGAGACTATTTACTGGAAATCCATTCCAGCCACACATTTGAACCTGGAGTAGAATCATCTGGTCTAGTGCAAATTTATTTGAAGCTAAGCCTTTTATTGTCAGGAATCGAAATCTTAGTAAACTGCGCCGGAATGAGTTGAAGATGCAATTTGTCGCAAATCTTATCCATTGACGTTAGATGAATTACCGTGATAGCCATTTGGATTTTTCTAACATATTCTAGTCATGAAGTATTAAAAATGAATAAATGAAATACTGATCTCTCCGGAGTTATAAATTTATACCGAACCATACGGTCGATAGCTGAGATTATGAAATTTGGAAAGTTTCATCAGTAGTCATATCCTAATTGCGCAATAGTTTTTCAAGAGTTTGCAGCCACTGCATCGAGAGAGAGCCTCGCGCCAAGCATAGGGATGCGAGTGTATAGTTTCGTGTAAGTTAGATATAAAGAGAGAGAATAAGTAGGTGATGGAACTCGCGCACACCATTGCGGGCTGTCGCCCCGCGAGAGCGAGTTGACGCTGAGCCATAGAGAATCGCGTGTTGGCGGAAGCAGGCCGCTGCTCTCGCCAGATCGGAGCTAACCGCGCCGCGTATTGAGAGTACGGGAGGTCTCGAGAGGTTTTGATGATTTGGCGCTCTATGCATCTAACATGGGATTTCAGTAACTGCTTAAGTGGGAATGGAAAATTTATAGTGGTTCAGATGAGGAGACTGTTTGGGACATGCAACGCTCTCAAGAAAAATACAGAATCAATGCTTCAAAGTGATTGGCTGCCGAATACCTCGCGTCGAAGGCTCGCCCGGATCTGAGCACATGGAAGCAGATAAACTTCTTCATTCATCGCGCAGGGGGCCAGCTGCGTCGTTCCTGGCTTTTCCGGTGGGAAACTTTCTCGTTTCTTTCGCATGTTGATTTCACTCTATATCAATTCTGAAGAACCCTTAAAAAACACGGCGCGCAACGCCACTTGGTTCCTGAATTTTCTCGATCCGCCTGAAGCTGGGGGTCAAAATTAGCGCCTTTGCTTACAGTAAATTTCGATGGTATGTTGCTCTGAGTGAGCGTGCGATCAAACTGCACAGAGGTAAAGCTTAGATGTGTGAAAATGCGTGTTCATCTCGGTTTTAGAACCATATATTTGAGAAATTCATATTGTATGTTGTGTTATTCTGAAATGATCCACGGTGAGCCGGAAGGGCGAAAAAGGTCAAGTTGCGTGAACGTCAGGAATTCCTCTGGAGTATGTTTTGGGATCACCTCCACATCATATCCCAACAGAAACGGAAATATTTTATCGGGGGTTTTTCAAATGAAGTCAACTTCTCCATTTTTGCCGCATTTCTCGGAATTATAATTTCGCTCCATAGTTCTGTATCGTAAATCCGGCCTCTGGAAATCAGGAGATTACATGAATTCGACGTGAAAAGGTCTAATTTCTCGAATTACGGAATCGGAATTAGGCCCTGAAGGTGCCCAGGCCGTTGGAGTGTCAGTAAAGGTGAAGAATCTCGATTTGAACGGATGGATTTCTTGGGAACGACCAAGATTATTTCTGGTCATTACTAGTGCGGACCTTTACGTATTTTGTTGGGAGAATCAAATAAACGTCTATGTATTCTTATCCAACTTCTTAATTTTCCTCTCTGAAAAGGGTTGTCGGAGCCCTGAGAGGAACATCCCCTGTGAGTAACTGGCGTACTGATACTAAAATGTCTCTTTCTCAACAAAAGAAGGTTTGTCAATCTCTTTGAGAATCCCAATGTCTGTTTACTACATTTCCTTGTCTCAATTCCAGCTTGTACACAGAACTCCTCGATTCCAGCGTCAGTTTCAGCTCATCGGGGACTATGATTATCGACTGTATCTGGGCGAGAATTTGAATAATAGGAAGCAGTGCATCCTGTATGCCCTGAACCAATGACATAGTACGCTTCAACTCAGAGCTAGTATGATTAACAGATGAATTTCGACCCTTCCTACGATTACCAGGAACGGTATCCATACATTTCGAGTGAATTTTCCTCAAAAATTGAGGTTCTTCACCTTGACTGAGACTTTAACGGCCTGTGCACCTTTTGGGCCTAACTCTGACTCCGTAATTTGAAAGATTAGACCTTTCCACGTCGAATTCATCTACTCCCCTGATTTTCAGAGGCTGGAGATGAGATACATAACCATAGAGCGAAATCATAATTTCAAAAAATGCGGCAAAAAATGGATAAATCGAATTTATTTGAAAAACCCTTGATGGAATATTTTCGTTTTTGTTGGATAATGATGTCGAGGTGTTCCCGAGACATACCTGAGAGGAAGTCCTGACGTTCACGCAACTTGACCTTTTCCGTCCTTCCGGCTCACCGTGCATCATATTCAGAATGTTTTAAACTAGCATAATAATTGCGGGAACGGAGAATTCAGCTGCGAGTAAGCTCGATGATTAGTTCCTCCGGTCAATTAGTTTGAGAATAATCCTGTAATGAAGTTCTGAGGATCTTTGAAGTTGAGCGAAAAGAATCCATCGATTTGCCAAGTACATTGAAAACTCTAAGCATCTATCATGAATCATTTATCAATCGGCACTTTGCAATCGAGAACTAGTGATGAAGTAAAAATCAAGGTTTTTACATGTGCAGAGTGTTTGATTCCAAAACGTTTGTTCATTGTTAATGGGGAAATCGCATCGAGTTCCAGAGCGATATTGGTGCAATATCCCGAGCAACGGCCCGATAGTTTCGGTTGCCACGCTACGCTATGGTACTTGTGCATCTCGATGTTAGATCCCTCAAAGCAGTGATTCATGTGAGATTTTTTACCGAGATACGGAGCAAAATTTGCTGCTGGATTCTAAGAATACTCGAAGTGGTGGTTATGTGGGACAAAACTAATCGCACTTGGAATTGGAATTCCGAATTCGGCACTATGGGTTGAAAAACAATAAAGAGGTGAATGAATCAGCTGTGAGAATATGCATGGTGTGATTGACTTGAGGTCGTGAATGATGAGAATAGATTGCCTGAATTTTAAGCACTGAAGAACTAGACTTGGCTACAGAAACGACATGAATTCTCAAATGACTCAGACAAGTCTCGAGGGTTTTTCAAGGGATGTTCACAGTGCATGTGTATCATCAACTGTCAATCCCATACCGAGCACCAAACAGATTCGACTCGACGACAGATAACAATGAATGAGCGTGGATGATTATAAATAAATAGATTGGAAGGGTGTGCGAAATTTATAAAAATCCCGCACAGGGGGGGGGGGGGGGGAATTGTTACGGACTCAAACAGCTAGAGTAGGTATATCTGGTGTACGTGCGTGAGAGCGGGGCATACTCCACTGGAAATGGATGGCCGCCCGGACGGTAGCATGGAATCGGCGATAAAGTCGCCCGCCCGGGCGGCCGCCGCGAAAATTTTTTTTTGCCCAAAAATTCAATTTTTATATTTTTGTTTTACCGAAAACCCGAAATTATTCTATTCAATTTTGTTCCCTCCAATCCATGAAAAATTACCGAAGAGAACTCTGAGAGAGCCACTCCAGGAGATGATCATCACTTAGAAAATGTTTCCGTAGTCGCAAAGTTTTTGCTCCAAATTCTATATGAGTCATTCTGGAGCAAGCTGGACAAAACCGTCACCAGGGGGGTCTGGGAAAATTCCGCAAAAATTTTTTTCCATTACTACTATGTTGGAATAGTACGAGAAAAATTTTTTCAGATTTTTTCGGCCCCCCCCTGTGGGCCCCAGGGCCCATGAAAGGGCCATTTTAGGCCCTCTTTTAGCCTATCCTAAGAAAATCATAGTTCCAACGCAATTCAATATTTTTCAACGTACCTCGGCGCATTTTTCTCGTGAAGACTAGTACTTTGGAAAAAAAATTGTCCAAGGCCACTTAGTGAGCCTGACGACTTCTGCAAGCTAATTATTGAGAGCAAATTTTAGCGATTTTTGGGCCTGCTTCAAAGCGATCTAGCTCCTACTAGACATGTGATAATCGACCTCTGCGGGTGGTCATTTCAAAGGTGTTGGAAAAAACTAAAATTTGACTACTTGCAGATGTCGATTATTGTACTTTTTATAGGAGCTATAGCCGATACAAGTTGAGCTATTTACGAAAAAGTCGAAATTTCAGGACTCGATTCCAAAAATATATCTCAATTTTTCTTCACGAAACTTGTGCGAAAATGTTCTTTTAGACATCTACTTTTAGTAGAAGAAATTCGGCGGAGGTTATTTTTTTTATTTTTTTTTGCCGAGCGTTACAAAATGCCGCATTTCGTGGTTTTAGCAAAAACGGCATCATCGACCACGGTCACATATGCTCCCATCTGGACTGATGTGCACCAATCTGTGTGAAAGTACTCCCCAAAGTACCCCCAAGTACGTGTAAGAAGCTGCGGGGACGAGCCTCCACCCAGGAGCGAGCTGTAAGTTCTATTCACCGTGTCCAAAATAGGCATTAGTTTGGCTATTCGAGCGTAAGCGACTCAGAGTGATTTTACTTGTTCTGGCTTACAAATGAGAAAATGGGCTAGAATAAGGATTCAAACATATTTTTCCGATTCAAAATGACCATCTCAACACAATTCCGAGGTCAGTTTAGCTCTAGAATGTCGTCTAGTGCCTCAACGGTGTCAGAACCCGTCGACAGAATCTAAGTTCTCGAGGGGCAGAGGGACGACTATTTACAGCAAAACTGACCTCGGAATTGTGTTGAGATGGTCATTTTGAATCGGAAAAATATGTTTGAATCCTTATTCCAGCCCATTTTCTCATTTGTAAGCCAGAACAAGTAAAATCATGCTCTCAGTCGCTTTCGCTCGAATAGCCAAAATAATGCCTATTTTGGACACGGTGAATAGAACTTACAGCTCGCTCCTGGCTGAAGGCTCGTCCCCGCAACTTCTTACACGTACTTGAGGGTACTTTGGGGAGTTCTTTCACACAGATTGGTGCACATCAGTCCAGATGGGAGCATATGTGACCGTGGTCGATGATGCCGTTTTTGCTAAAACCACGAAATGCGGCATTTTGTAACGCTCGGCAAAAAAAATCAAAAAAAATAACTTCGCCAAATTTTTTTTACTGAAAGTAGATGTCTGAAAGAACATTTTCGCACAAGTTTTGTGAAAAAAATTGAGATATATTTTTGGAATCGAGTCCTGAATTTTCGACTTTTTCGTAAATAGCTCAACTTGTATCGGCTATAGCTCCTATAAAAAGTACGATAATCGACTTTTGCAGGTGGTCAAATTGTAGGTTTTTCCAAGCCCTTCGAAATGACTACCTGTAGAAGTCGATTATCACATGTCTAGTAGGAGCTAGATCGCTTTGAAGCAGGCCCAAAAATCGCTAAAATTTGCTCTCAATAATTAGCTTGCAGAAGTCGTCAGGCCCACTAAGTGGCCTTGGACAATTTTTTTTTCAAAAGTATTAGTCTTGACGAGAAAAATGCGCCGAGGTACGTTGAAAAATATTGAATTGCGTTGGAACTATGATTTTCCTAGGATAGGCTGAAACAGGGCCCTTTCATGGGCCCTGGGGCCCACAGGGGGGCCGAAAAAATCTGAAAAAAAATTTTTCGTACTATTTCAACATAGTACTAATGGGAAGAAATTTTCGCGGAATTTTTCCAGACCCCCCTGGTGACGGTTTTGTCCAGCTTGCTCCAGAATGACTCATATATAATGTATGTATAGTACTTTATCTCACCTTGGGGTAGGACCCCGTCTGGTGTTTCTGAAATATTACAAGGAAGGAGTAGTATAATAATAATGATAATTATAATATGAAAATATAGTAATAATAGTACTTATGACTATGAGCTTAGACAACAATGTTGCTCTTGTACATAGTAATATAATTTGAATATGTATATGTGGGATGGAGATAATGAGATTGAAGGGAATTATATCAATTTGGAATGGAAGGGATGATATTAAATGAATGATAATAACATGATTGTTATGAATGATTGGATGTATATTATCATGAGATAATTGAAAATCATCGTGTTAAGTTTATATTGAGATTATTGTATATTTTTCTTCTTGTTCATTGAGTTTGAAATGATCGAAGATCATGCTAAGATGTTGAATGGTGGATATGAATATCTGATGATGGAAGTATTTAATAATGATAATAAATATCAAGTTACAGGAATATACTTACATATTTGCTTCTCTTCTTTCTGTGTTGATTTCCGATTGTTTGCAATGATTGTCCATGGGAGATTCACTCCGTGTGTGACTTGAATATATTATTGTTATTATGGAATGTTGTCTTGATATCCTCTTCAGTTCTACTATATCAGCGACGCTACGCTAAGTTTGGAGCAAGCTCCGAATTGGTAAGCGCTTGCCTAAGACTAGCTGTGTTGACTCTTCGCGGCTTTCTTCATTTTCCCGAAGACCACTTTATTCCCTCTCCGTGGTTGTCGTGGTATCATTGGTAATATCAGCGCATGCGGAGAATGCACGGAGTTGATGATAGAGTGAGTGGCAGAATGATGAATGGAATGTGTGGTAGGTGATATGGACTATGGAATGGTAAGAATGATGAGGGACTATGGATTGGCGTTTTAATGATTATGATTATACTGATGATGTTGATGAAATGTCAAAGTAGCGAAGTGTTGTAGTGTGGTGGATGAATGTGATGAATGGATGCAATGGAGTAATGTATGGATATGATAGGTGTGTAAATGATGTGGATTGTGACGATGTGATAAAAGTTTGATGAACGAAATGGTGCATCGTTAATGACGCGAATGATTAGATGCCTCATAAGGTAGGAATGAGCTATATGAATCATCCTTATTGATAGTCTCATCTTACTGATTGTGGGCAAATTTGGACGTAACTTTTGCATGCAAAATTTCTCGACTAGTATTAAACGTATCTATGAGTTCATTATATATTAGAAACTCGAAGAAACGTCCGGAGTCACTAGATTTTCTCCCACCCCTATACCTTTCGATAACCTGCACTGTAAAAAATCCTGGAGGATTTCCAGCGCGCGCTGGATTTCCAATTCGCGCGATTCACTCAATTCACAGCGCCCAGCGCTGTGATATTCAAGGCTAGATCGTAAGTGTCGTCTGCTGTTGCCTCCGGTCGACTTTCAAATATAGCTTGCTGCACCTGAAAGAATTCTGTTGAGAGTGATATCAGTCTATACCATAATCCTCCCGAATCTACTAATTCCGATAAGCTTATGCACATTGCGGTGCGCACGATGTAACTCTCGATATTCTACCTACGGCGGGGCCACCCATCATAACCGCAATGCTATGTCTCCGCTGTTGCAAGAATATCGAGAATTATATTTTACGTACCGCAATGTGCATAAGCTCATTGGAATCAGTAAATTCGGGAGGATTTTACACTAGAAAAATATCATTCTCAACGATATCATTTCAGATACAGCAAGCAAAATTCTGGAGTCTAATTGAGGCTCTAGCAGACAGCGTTGCACGGCCTTGAGGCACTCGCGTAGATTCACAACGCCCAGCGCTGTGTCGTCGCAGCTCCAGCCGTGGTATCACAACACCGAGCGCTGGAAATTTTGAGACCATCGCTGTAACTGTGAATCTCGTTCTGAACTGGTTTCGAAGCTCAGCAGTGTAAATAACAACACTCAGCGTTGTTTTTTTACATCGCTCAGTTCTGTCAATTCACAGTGCTCAGCGATGGTCTCAAAATTTCCAGTGCTCAGCACTGTGAAATCCTCCAGGATTTTTTACAGTGTGTGAGAGCGTCGTGCGTGTGTGTGTGAGTGCGTGTGTTTTTCGTGTTTGTGTTTGTCACCTCGATTTTCATTATTAGAAGCAGCCCAGGACACTTTTACAGCGCTCGAATGACATTGTCATTGCGATCTAACCACGTGCAGTTACCGGCTCTTGATGAAAACGTCATAGGTGATTTGTGAGTTGTGTAAGTATATATACCCTGCCGAAGAATATCAAGTGATATATCACTTGATAAATGACTTGATAAATCAGTTGATATATCACTTGATGAATCACTTGATAAATCAGTTGATATATCACTTGATAAATCACTTGATAAATCAGTTGATATATCACTTGATAAATCACTTGATGAATCAGTTGATATATCACTTGATAAATCACTTGATTTATCAGGCCAATTTCACATGTGAAGTTTCTGAGGTAATTTTTCAAAAAATTAATTCCTTTTTTTCCATATTCGACACTCGAGTCAATGTCTTTGGATTCAGATGGGCCAAGCATCGTAGCTACATCGAGAAAAAACGTAATTTGAGATATAAAATTTTGGACTTACGGGGATTTGAACCTGCGACCTTCGATTTTGTAGACACAACACTTAGCCAACTGCGCCATCTGAGATGTGTCATTGGAATGCACAGGATACGTACATGTGGCACTCTTTCTCAGAGCAGACTTCGTCTTCTATCGACAAAGCTCAGAGTGTAGTTTAATTCCTCGTCAAATATGATGCGCTATTATTTCTTATATGCCAAATTGAGTTTTAACCAGATTTTAGAGGAAATGACGATACAAAACTGATGAGAAGTGAGAATCTTACTCATCACTCGACATCACTTTATTTTTCTTCATGTGAAGCGGAAAAGTCAACTATCGTCTAGATGAGCTTCCAGCCTCTTCTCCTCAAGCAAAATTTTAAAGAATATGCAAAAATTCGCTATTGAGTTTGTACCTTCGCCGTTTTTAAAGTCTCATAGCGCTGCTCGAGGGTCACTTAATTCAACGCTGGCATTACAAGGCATACCTTTTTTCGCATGGATCCCTGAATATAAATGGAGCCTGATTTAGGCAGTTGGTTCCGGCTCGGTGTATAAAATAAGTTTACCCACCCACCCCCTGTGTACCCAACATACCCCCCCCCCCTCATATGCCGATCTCAGACATGGGCACTCGTTGGCGTCCCCGCATATTCTTCTTACGTTTTTTACATTAGAATATGAGAAAACAAGTGAGATGTACCCCCCTGGGATGATTCCTGCATGTCCTAGAAAATTTCAAAGAAGTTTTCCCACTAATTGCTTTTACACAGCTGAGGGGTCAGAGAATAAAACCAGCTCCAAACTTTTTGGGTCCAACCAATCTCAATCTAGTTTCGCAGTTTAGCCCATTTGATTCGCCCAGCCTCGCAATTTAGCCCATTCGATCCCTTGTTTCAAGGCTTAATGCCGTCAAATTGGGTAACTTTGGTACAGTGGGTGCGACTTTGGTACGAACCTAAAAAATGAGTTTCAGAGCTGCGTTCGAAAAGGTAAATAATTCTATCGCTCTAGAACCAATTCTCCCCCCTTGATAAAAACATAAACAACGGGTCGAGGTACCGTGGATACCGTATGGATGATTATACTCGTTTATTGACGCTTTTTCCGAAAAGGCTGATTCAGCAGCGATACCTGATTAGTCCGGTTAATGTATCTGGCAAGAACTGTTTCAGAACGAACTATGAGTGAATAACGCTACATTTCAATAACATATATCACAATATTAAAGAAACCATCGTTACATTGGGGTATTTACAGCATTTTGAATTTTAACGGATGAATAACCAGAAAAAACAAAGTGAAGTGTACCAAAGTTACCCGACTCTACGTGAGAAACATTAAGAGTGCTCTCTACCTTTTGAAAAGCGATGGTGGCGCCTCTAGCGGATGAATTGGTATATTGTCAATAACAATTTTTAAAAACAAAGAGGGAGTAGACCGATAGTACCGCTCCCTGCGGACTATTCTTCTTCAAGTTTTAAAAAAAGTTTCATCGATATCGGTGCAAAATTCAGCTCAAAAATTTGCAGATAGATTTGTTCAGTGTTGCTAAATTGTATCTGCAAATTTTTGAGCTCAATTTTGCACCGATCTCGATGAAACTTTTTTTATTATTTGGAGAAAAATAATCCGCAGGGAGCCGTACTATTGGTTTCCTTCCTCTTTGTTTTTAAAAATTGTTATTGGCAATATACCAATTTGACCACTAGAGGAGCCACCATCGCTCTTCCAGAGGTAGGGAGCACTTTCAAGATGAGGTTGCTCCAGTATACCTCTGTATGATAGTTTATTTATAACTCATCTTGAGTCGAGTGATGGTCAATGAGGTTTAAAAATGTTCCAAAAACCTTAGAAGAAGACTTCTGAACGATTATAATTGATTCACTGGCATGGTGGTGGGTGAAATTAGAATATTTTGCAAGTGTACCAAAGTTGCTCCATCAGGGTCTAACCTTGGTACACTTAAAAAATTGCTAACAGCTCCTGCTCCGACACATCACATTGAGCTTTGTAGCTCGTCAATCAAAAGCTGAGACTGTAAGCTCTCGATTGACTACTAATAGGAGTGTGTTTTGTCAATGTATGTTGAAATGCCTAGCCAAACAAAATAAAAAGTAATGAAATCGTACCAAAATTACCCAATTTGACGGTACCTCATCCATAGTGACAAACTTCGAACGCAGGACCATTTTATGACCAAAATCCGAAGATCTTTTGCATGGCACACCCGTCCAAAAATACCTGGTGTACTATCATATATGATAGTGAACCGAAATTGGGAGGCCACTATCACATTGAATCATACTTGACCATACATACTCATGATGTTCTTTTATGATCCAGAAAAATCCCCAGTCCCGCAGAAAATTGATCATACCAAGCTTGAGGAATCATGATCCTACAATTACATCATATCCCATATCGGTTCAAATGTATTTTGAGTATACCCCGCAAAATAATGTCTCAATTGTCTGTTAATAGTGGGTGGAAAAATTCAACTTTTGGAAAATCTACCTTAGTCGGGTCTGATATTAGCAACGAGTCATTTCTGAACTAATTTAGCAAACTATTATGGAAAATATTGGTTTAACTGACTCAATCGAGGCCCGTAATTTGAGTTACTCCCGAGGAATATTACTATAATGCTTATATCACAGATTCTACTTTATCGCGTGGATGAATTTGGGGCTAAACTAAATCTCATTCTTGAAATATTTGAGATATTAGATAATTTGTATTAAACTAAGAATTGAACATTTTTAAGGTTAATGGTGAGGTGGGCAAATTGACAGCTGACAAGTATTACGCTTCAATTTCAAATAAAATTGATTTATTCGGAAATAGTTAGCCGCACTCCTTCGGGATATTCGTGTAATCTTACAGTACAATGTTCTTACTTCGATTGAAGATTCTCTCCGACGATCATTGAAAAAATAAAGTGAAACCAAAATGAAATCGAATTCACTCACTAATGAGGAATTCCACGAGAAAACGATAGACACAAAAATGGGTCGGGTTTCAGATTCCTTCATGAGTCAATATTTTCGATTGTATAGGTCACAATATGAACATCTGCCACCATAAAAAAATTGGAAAAATTTTTTCGGACCCCGGCGCATAAATCAAGATTCGGTTTTAAAATTTTTTTACAAAATTTTCGTAACTCTTTCTCAATAAAATCGTTATAACTCAGAAACGACTCTAAGTAGAGGAACGGGGTTCAGAGCCCGTATTGTAAATTTTGCGGTAAAATTTTCCGGCAAAATTTTACCGCAAAATTTAGAATACGGATCCAGTACATCTGAAAAGTGAGTAAAAATCCATCAAGAACCACTCCAGAATTTCGGTTTCCATATCACCTCGATTATACATGGGTGATTCCGTGAAAATTATCTTTGATTCTTTTCCTCAAAAAGCTATTCTTTTGAATTATTCAAAAGTACATTTTCCGATGCAAAACGTTGTGTTCTTCTTGAAAAGAATAATTTCATCCTACATTTTTGGGTTCTAAGGTGTTTTTTGGTCGTTTTTTAAATTTCAATGATAAAAAACCTCATTTCCCTGCGCATGCGCGAGATTTGGGGATTCCAAAACCAATTTTTTTGGGAAACTGAAAAATTGCCTTGGAAATCACCACTTGCCGAGTGCAATTTCGTTGATTTATACCAAAGTTTCAACCACTTTTAAAACCGAGTACGAAAAGCAGCTTGGTGCGAGGTCCCCATTCGATTCGATAGATGCTTTCATGTCCTCGCTCAATGCAGCCTTTATCTTTCGGAGGCTGCAATTCCGGTTCTAGTTGATGAAATTAAACTTCGCGAGTGGTCACTTTGAAGAAAATTTTCTCAGCTTTTCATAGTTGTTTCGGAATCCCAAAATCTCGCGAGTGCGCGGAAAGTTGAGGTTTTTCAACATTGAAATTCAAAAAACACCCACAGAACAACTTAGAACCCAGAAATGCAGAATGGAAGTATTAATTTCGAAAAGAGCACAACTTTTTACATTGAAGAATGTACTCTGAAATATTCCAAAAAAATAACTTTTTAAGAAAAAGAGTCGAAGATGATTTTCACGGAATCACCTGTAACGTCAGCCGTTCCACAGCCTCCGTTTTCTTTTCCTCTCATTGAATCGCTCAAGCAAATCAAGCGAAAACGCAAAATTGGCAGTTATCCGATTACTTCCACCTCATCAAAGCCTCGAATCGTTAGAATATCTCAAAGTACACATCCCATTTAATACTAGATTAGTCAATTAAGATCGCAATTAATATTAGAACAGTCGATTAGTCTAGCAATTAATACTAGACCAGTGGATCCATCTCCAATAGAAACCCATTAAAAATACATTCCCAGCTCTGTAATGAGTTTTCCTTCTTCGAAAGTAAGATCATAGTTCATTTTCTCAGCCATCAACAAAACCATTAGATAGACTATCATTCGAGCCAATGATGAGGCAATGATTCGAAACTTGATATATAAGGACCTCCAAAAACGCAGTCTAATCAGTAGCTCCAAGTGGACTAACTCCGCGTTAAAACACGCGACAAGTTCCGGAAGTACTAGTTCGTGATCGTGTCAGCTATTATTCCGAGTCCAGCGTCAACGCCAGTTCCAGTGATAATTTCAGCGACGACTTCAAACAGCAATACCAGCATCAACACCAGCAACAGTTCCAGTAGGCCGTTTCAGCAGTAACCAGCTGATTGTGTATCCAGAATCGACTAGATCAGAATCGTCAATAAAAAAGAAGTAAGAACCAAAAACTCCCAAATATTGTCGCCTACGTCATTCACCCCATCTATCTTCATATCGAACGTTTCACCATCGCATAATACCGTGGCGTCTGTCCCCTACGGGCGGGTGGACTCACGGCTTCACTGAATATTTAGAGTAGACTTTGTTTTTGTCAATTTGAGCCCCGACTGACGCGGACGGACTGACCAGGTCTTCTATACCAATGGTTGTCCGTATCCAGTCGTGAGAGCTCCTTTATAGAATTCCAGGGTAGTTGCATTCATTATAACCGCGACCGCGTCATCCAAACTCAAGAGCCAGACTGCAAAGGGATATCGACACCCGCGCTATTGGAGGACGACTCCAGGCGCAAAATATACCGCTAGCGCCAGCGGATACAAACTATTTATAGTCCACTAGGACATTACAAATTGGAGGCAACCGGAGGAATCCTTTTTGTAGTCACAGCTCTGAGTTTGAGACATCCAAATCACCCTCATCACCATCCAATATCAGAATTCCAAGTTGGCTCTCTGGTTAAGATAGATCAGTGCTGGCTAACGTCCAATAAGTAGGAGGTCATTGCTAACTAATGTCTAGCACCCGAAATCCGTATCTGAATCAGTTCGAAATCCCGAATTCCCGAAATCCGCGAATCTGCTCGAAATCCCGAATTCCCGAAATCCGTGAATCTGCTCGAAATCCCGAATTCCCGAAATCCGTGAATCAGTTCGAAATCCCGAATTCCCGAAATCCGTGAATCAGTTCGAAATCCCGAATTCCCGAAATCCGTGAATCTGCTCGAAATCCCGAATTCCCGAAATCCGTGAATCAGTTCGAAATCCCGAATTCCCGAAATCCGTGAATCAGTTCGAAATCCCGAATTCCCGAAATTCGTGAATCTGCTCGAAATCCCGAATTCCCGAAATCCGTGAATCAGTTCGAAATCCCGAATTCCCGAAATCCGTGAATCAGTTCGAAATCCCGAATTCCCGAAATCCGTGAATCTGCTCGAAATCCCGAGTTCTCGTGATCCGTATCAGATTAGCTCAAAATCCCGAATTACCGAGATCCGTATGAGACCAGCTTGCTAGATCCGTTTGAAATTTGTCTTAAGTCTCGCAGACTTTGCAAAAAAGGGTGACTCTAGCCCTGCTATCTGCAGAAATTCATCAATAAAATACCGTTTTTTTTTGGTGCGGCTCGTTCCATCGATGTGCTCAAGAATTCATGGCCCCCAGAGAGGCCCGAGATAACGAGCTATACGTAAGCAGGTACGCCGTTAGAGACATAGTCAGGCTCTTGTCAGGCAAGAGGTGCGTGCGGGTTAATCCTAGATTACACCCACTTCTCGAATTGAAGGATTCCAGAGCCTTAGTGTGCCAGTGCTGTGGTTTGAATCATTCGACAAACCAGAATTTTAGACTCACGTTAGAGAATTTCAGAGAATATCACGATATTCGACTCCGCGAAGAACCACTTCCAAATTGTTGGATTTGCTCTCGACAGTTTTTGGTGACGCGTCCCATTTATGAGTGCTACGAGTGCACCGCCCGAGAAATTCCAAGTGACGTCGAATCAACAGTAATCCAAGCAGCCTTAAGAGTTCTTGAGGTAGAAGACCCAAGACCATTTAACTTCCGAGATATACTAGAAAATCTGCAGCAACCGTTCCCGACCGTCGCGTTCGGTTTACGCTACTCGCACCTGCGTTTAGGCTAAAAAGACCAAATATTAAGTCATAATACCATTTTCTAGTGGACAGTACGAGCCCTCCTAGAAGAAACACCCGGGTTGGGAAGAGAAGAAGAGCTCGCTTCCACAGAAAAGAATTGCAGAAAATCCGCGCAGTTTCAGAACAACAGACATCGCCACCCCCACGGTGGGAAGAGGAAGTTCCCGCCTATCAGAATCATAGGTTTCCAGTCAAACCTGAACTACGGCTAGAACTTCGCATCTTCAAAGCCCAGAGAGAATGCTCCGAAACTCCATGTAAAATTGGAGGAATCTGCAATATATGTTTTGCGAAGTTTATAAACAGATATAAGATTCCAAAGATACGTCCTGCCGAAGAAATCGCAAGGAGAAAGAAGAAAATTCTAGAAATAACACCAAATGAAGAGTACGATATCTACAAACAGGATTATACTGAACTTCAGAAGAAATTAAAAGAACTTGAAAACTACCACCGACTTG
Source organism: Eretmocerus hayati (assembly GCA_029851415.1). Taxonomy (NCBI): domain Eukaryota; kingdom Metazoa; phylum Arthropoda; class Insecta; order Hymenoptera; family Aphelinidae; genus Eretmocerus; species Eretmocerus hayati. The sequence continues at coordinate 71,700,185 of CM056744.1, read as the reverse complement.
CTTATTTCACTCGTGAAAAACAAACTCACCATGTCCTAACTCCAATGGAGCCATGAATGTTGAAATCTCATTGACCCCTCAGTTTGCAGAAGAAAAATTGTTTGAGTATCACTACCTTCATTGCGTTAAGCTGAGTCAGGCATTATACGAAATTCGAGGACAAGAACCTGGTATCTTCTATTACCATAAAAACGTCAATTCAGGGATACGTCAATACATCGACTATAAGGGAGAACGATTATTTTTTTTAACCACAGATGACGGAAAGATCACGCCAGATACGTTCTATAAGACTACTTCAGAGAGTTCGCTTCTCAGTAGCTTGAAGCTTGCAGCCGAAACAATCTATCAAAACGTACTTACGCATTGGCGACTCTGGTCAGACGAGCGTGACGATTACTACCTTGAGCATTTTTTATTGAGAAGGAGGCCAAACGACTTATTAAAAAAATCACCGATAACATTTATAGATCTAGATAAGAACATATTACAATACGTCAGAGTTCATTCTTTCTACCGTCCTTACCGATCGTTTTCGACAGATTTGAAACAAAAAATACAAGTAGAATCTTTTCATTCCAAGGTAGACGATCTCGAGTATCTCCGCTGGCGTAATCAGGTACTGTTCTTCAACCATTTGAGTAATTCGTACGAAGACGATATTGTGCCTCTCACTCCAGTCGTAAAATGCAATGAACAGGACGAACCTGTTCATCGCAACGCCACCTAATTGGGTCACAAAAACCCATACCGCGTTACGCTGTGTACAGTTAGCAACTTACATACCCGTGATTTACGAAGACTTAATTAGGAGTACGTTCTATTGTGCCCCGTGCTATCTGATTGCAAAGACTTCCGACCCTGTACGAGCAGTAGAGAAGTCCTACCTGCATATTTGCACACCGAAAAAACCAAAGTGCTACACCTGCAAGAAAATCTTGGTCAGATCCAAACCCTTCTATGAATGTTGGGCTTGCTATCAGAAGATCCGAGCGGTTCAGATAGGAAACATAGAGAGTTACCAAGAATATCTCAAGTTCCGAGCAAACTCTCTACATGCCGAACAATCGCAGGCCAATTACTAGAAGTCAGTCACAGCTTAATCAAGACTTGAGTCTTCCCATAGATAATCAGCGTCCCGGGATACTTACCAGTCGAGGACCCAGTAGTAGTAATCCAACGCTGCCATCAGCTGGGTTCACGAACCAGAACGCATGATACGAGCCTACGCTGAGTCAATCACACCCAACCGAGGAGCCAGATCAACTCCAGCTAGATCTCGAATCCCTAGATCCTTTCGCTAGACGGAATAGGATCCATCACTCATTTGACTCCGGAACAGAAGCTACAATCAGAGAATTTGCGGGGCGAGACAATATCCTTTCTTCAACAGTTATTGAAGAGAAGGATCAGATATTACTCGACCAAGGGGAAAGAAACCTTCCCTCTGCCGGGTTTGTTCTCAAAGACGAAACACCCGCACACCTGGAAACTTCGGGTTCACCTAGAAATAGTATCGAGGACGCTTCCTCGAATAGCTCGTCTAGACGCGATTCTATAGAAACCGTATCTTCTGAAGCCGATATAGCTATGGCACGCCAAACTGTGACTCTGAAAGACGCCTTGAAGGTAGTCCCAGAATTTGATGGTTCGAATATTCCGCTGAGCCAATTCCTAGAAGGATGCTCAGAAGCAAAGGCAATGATAGAGGAAGATGCCGAAGAAAGTTTTACAAAGCTTCTTCGATGTAAAATTAGCGGCGAGGCAAGACAAACGATCCAAAACCAACAGTTTGAAGGGATAGAAGAGTTACAAGATCATTTTAAAAGTATCTACGCGCCCGCAAAAACGGTGCACCAATTGATGGGTGAGCTAGGTCACGAGTACCAGAGAGACGGTGAAAGCGTCATATCCTATGCGAACCGGATGGAAGACATAGGGAGTCGTATTCTTGAAGCACGAAAAATTGCCAACGGAGCCATTGACGAAGCCTTTCGGACTGCTGCAAATAGCAACTTGCTTGACTGTCTACGGAGAGGATTAAACCCAGAGATAGAACAGCGCGTGAACGCGAACCTCAATGACCTGAGTGAAATGATCAAGGAAGCCATCAAAATTGAGAGACAGTTGGAAGCACAGAGATCTTTGCGGCGAACTTCACAACCTGTGAAAACACCTCGCAAGAATATTTTTGAATGCCACATTTGCGAATCAAACGACCACATGGATAGAGATTGTCCCAAAAGAGCTCCAATCAAAATCTGCAGTTTCTGCAAGAAACCAGGTCACCAGATAGACACGTGCTACCAGAAAGCTCAGACGGACACCAAACCAATCGTAAAATGCCAGTTGTGTGATCAACAAGACCACTCTGCCTTACAGTGCCGTCTGCTGGTCAAATGTCAGATATGTGACAAGATAGGTCACTCCGCGAAACAATGTGCAGACCAGAACAATAGCCCAAGCTCTCGGGACGCCTCAGAGACGTGCCAAATTTGCAAGAATACGGGACACATAGCCACTCAGTGCCTTACACTCAGGAATGCCTTAGGTCCAGCCCGAGAGCCTCGACAAGACCCTCTAGGAGCTAGAGTTTGCCAACTATGCAACCTTGTGGGCCACTCCGCGGCCACTTGTAGGGCTCCAACCCGATCAGAACCACGAAAAGAAAGGTCAGACCTTTGCTATTATTGTAAGCTTCCAGGTCATCGGATCGCTGAATGCAGGAAACGCCTGTACAATAATGTCGCAGATAATTCGGGAAACGGACTGAGTCTCCCGGAATTGAGCGGCACGGGAGAAAATTTGAATCGCCCGCTCAACTCCAACCAAGTCAACAATATACTTGGAGAGTTGCTGCCGCCGATGGAATAGAAAACCCCAAGAAATACTCACCCTTTGTTAAATTCAAATTAACGACAGGGGGAAGAGAATACAAACTTTTGATTGATAGCGGAGCAGAATGTAACATCATAAAATCGCATTTAATACCCGACTTCAGGCTCATCAATCGATCAATTAATCACGAAATCCGCGGTTTAGGGTCTGAACCAGTCACATCAATAGGGATAGCCCGAATGAATATATTCAACACGGATTGCGAATTTATAGTTGTACCAAGTGACTTCCCGTTAACTTACGACGGAGCACTAGGTAGTAGCTATTTCCTTCAGAGTTCTGCTCGAATCGATTTTGAAAACAAAAGCCTACAAGTTGGAGAATTATCTATACCGTTTCACTTCCGGGCCCTGCCCGTTGGCGACATCGTTATTTCAACTACGAATATCGCAACAGACACCACCGAACGCGAGTTACCTTTCATGAGGCTGCACAACGACTCCGCATTTGAAGATGCATATTTCCTGATAGACACCGGATCCGAGGTCAATTTGATTAGAGAAAGTTTAGCTCCCAAGCGATTACAGATCGATAGAAGCCGACGAGTCAAATTGCAAGGCGTAGGAGGTTGCGGTATCCAGACAAAAGGGACCATAGAACTCACAATATTTGGAACGCCCTCAGAGTTCCAAGTGACACCCGACGACCTACGGTTCCCTGGAGCAGGCATAATTGGGGCAAAATACTTGACGGAAGCTAACGGGATAATAGATTACGATCGAAGATCACTGCTTACGCTCATTTTCAACGAAGAAATCAGTTTCTGCGCCGCAATTGATTTATTGAATCAAGTGAGACCTAACGACGGCAAACCCGGGTTTCCCGAGTTTGACGAAACGCACGCTGAATACCGAGAAGAGCTCGACCTCGATGCTTGTGACCATTGCCTGGTAGACGAGTGTGAAATCCACAACGAGCCATATATTACGTATACAAATACTTTTGCTGTCCAAAGTGAACTTCCAGGGTTTGAAGGACAAAATAGGCCTGATGTTCGTGATTTTATCCGTACAGACCACCTGCAAGGGGCGGAAAAAGAGTTCATATTACGCGTAGTGTCAGAAAACAGCGACGTCTTTTACTTACCAGGGGATGACTTACCGGGAACACAGCTCGTAAAACACCGCATCATTACTACTGATAACGAGCCGATTAATGTCAAACAGTACAAGTTTCCACATGCCTACAAAGATGAAATAAATCGACAAGTACAAGATCTGTGGGATAAAGGTATCATACAACCCTCTAACTCACCGTACAACATACCTGTATGGCTTGTAAAGAAAAAACCTGACTCGCAGGGAAATCTTAAATGGAGACTAGTGCTTGATTTTAGAGCACTGAATGAAAAGACGGTTGGGGACGCTTACCCCATGCCAAACATAACCGAAATTTTTGATCAAGTAGGGAAAGCAAAGTATTATTCGGTCCTAGACTTAGCTTCCGGATTTTACCAAGTGTATCTTGATGGAAGGGACAGAAGCAAGTGCAGTTTCAGTACACCCTTTTCCAAATTTGAATTTGTGCGTATGTGTTTTGGCTTGAAAAATGCCCGCTCTACCTGGCAAAGATTAATGGATAGCCTTTTAAAGGGCCTACAGGGCGTGATTTTATTCGTTTATTTAGATGATATAGTAATTTACTCCGACGATTTGGAAACTCATGAAGAAAAATTGAAATTGCTCTTCGCGCGCTTGAGAAAAGCGCGACTCAAACTGCAAACTGATAAGTGTGAATTTCTCAAGAGAGAAGTCAAATATCTCGGCCATATACTCAGCGAACGAGGCTTGAGTCCTGACCCATCAAAGGTCTCAGCGGTAGAAAATTTCCCGACTCCTAAAACTATCAAGAATGTACGAGGGTTCCTCGGTCTTGCGGGGTATTACCGACGTTTTATCAAAGACTTCGCGAAGATAGCAAAACCGTTGACAAAGTTATTACAGAAAGACGTGGAATTCGAGTGGGATGAGAAAACTCAGGAATCATTCGATACCTTGAAAAGGGCCTTGTGTACCGCACCTGTGTTAGCCTTTCCGGACCTGAACGCTGATTATATAATCACGTGTGATGCTTCAGGATTTGCTATAGGAAGTGTCCTGTCACAAGGTGATGTAAATAACGATAGACCCATTGCTTACACTTCGCGGATGCTGCGGCCGAACGAAATGAACATGGAAATCTACGAGAAAGAAGCTCTGAGTCTCATTCACGCGGTAAAAGTTTTCAGATCTTATGTGTACGGCAGAAAAATCACCTTCGTTACTGACCACCAACCATTGTTATGGTTCAAAACCGCGGATCTGAACACCCGTGTACAGAAATGGCGTTTCCAGCTTTCAGAATTTGATTATGAAATAATTTTTCGCAGAGGAAAAGCGAATGTGAACGCTGACGCTCTTTCTCGCAATCCCGTCGAAGATTCTCAAGTTAACTTTGTGACTAGGGCGCAGAAGAAGAAGGCAGAGCGCGCGGTACATGATGAAAGACCCGCGACGTCAGAAATGCGCCAGGAACGCGAAGAGCCCGTGCTTCCCGAACCGAGCCCCGAAATCCCGACCGACGATGTCGAAGACAAGTTGCTAGATGAACTTATCGTTGAAGAATCTCTGTCACCAATAGCAGAAGAATCTGAAGATTATCAGAATTTAATCATGGATCAGCCACACAAGCAAAACTTCATCGTAGAAAGTAAAGAAGCACTACAGTATAGGTCGAGTAATTTAATATGTTTCATAAGTAGTGCCGGTGAACCGTGTGATCAAGGGGCATCAGCTCTGATAAGCCATAAGAAGTTAGAATTTAAGGAAAAAATTCACGTAGGTGAAGTCAGTACATATGAAAGGAAGAACGGAAAATGTGTATACGCAATGTGTGTCAGGAAATCTTCGCCTGTTTCACTAAGTATACTACAAAAAAATATATTAAACGGTCTGATAGTGATTAAAGAGTTACTTTTGCGCCGGAAGCAAACTGAAATAAGTATAGCACAAAGCAAGCACATAGAAAATTTAGAATGGCAAGAAATAAGAAAACTTCTAGAAGTAGCCTTTCTTGGCAGTAACGTTAAGATAATAATCTGTTTAGGAACTCTAATTTACGTGGAACCCGAAAAACGCGAAGACGTATTCCGTGAGTTACATTCATCCCCGATTGGCGGACATCGAGGGGTGTCGAAAACTTACAATAGGATACGACAGCGCTACCATTGGGAGAATTTGAAAGAGGACGTACAGCGTCGAATACAACAATGCCTTAACTGTCAACTGAAGAAATTGGTTCGGTTGAAGACCAAACAACCCATGATCATTACTGATACCCCGAGTGCCGTATTCGATAAGATCGCATTAGACATAGTCGGACCAGTCACCCGGACCAAACGTGGAAATGAATACATTTTGACAATGCAGGATCAGCTATCCAAATTTTTTATAGCTGTACCATTACCAGATACACTCGCGTCCACCGTAGCGGATGCCTTCATTCGTAGGTTTATCTGCGTGTTTGGAGCACCAAAAGTGATACTGACCGACCAAGGACGAAATTTCTTGAGCAAATTGATGGAACGGGTGGCTAAAAGATTCAGAATTCGTAGAATTCGTACCAGCGCTTATAATTCAAGTGCTAACGGTAGTTTAGAAAGATCCCATCACGTGCTTGCAGAATTTCTCAAACAATACACAGATGCGGATCACGAGTGGGATGAGTGGATTGAACTATCCAGTCTATGCTATAATAGTTCTGTCCACGAGAGCACTTTGCATACTCCTTACGAATGTGTGTTCGGGCGTTTGGCCAGGTTACCAACGAGTGAGCCCCTGCGAGAAAGTGACATTGTTCCGACCTATAAAGGTTACATTACAGATCTCGTCTCGAGACTAACAAGCATACAGAAATTGATTTATGAACGTCTTGTAGCTTCTAAGCATCGCGATGAAAGCTACCAAGACCAGAGAGCCAACCCAGTAAATTTCAAATTAGGAGATTGTGTCTTCCTACTTTCCGGGCCTAAACCTGGAAAGTTTGGAGATCACTATTCCGGGCCCTTCAAAATTATAGAGATTTTAGCTAATAATAATGTTCGGATTCAAACAAACAAGGCCACCAAAGTGGTGCACACTAACAGATTACGAATTTCCCACATAAATTTTAGAGAAACTACGAAACCATCATCTAAAGAGAAAAAATGAACTCACTCCATTTTTGCTTTGTTTCAGATGATTACCAGTTGGATTGCTTTGTCAGCTATACTAGCCGTGACTCGCCCCCACCCCTTTTTTGAGCAATTCAGAAACGAACCTTCGATATACTTTCAATATCAATCACAGATACAATTTGTTTCCAAGTACTGGACTGGTTTCACAAGAATCGATTTCCGTAGTATGAAACAAGATCCAATAGTCATCAAACCTCTCAGTCAAATTAAGAAATTATGTTCGAATAACAAGAGAACTTGCGACGCATTCACGACGCAATTGGAATCGATACAATCCCTATTCAATATGGTAGAATCACACCAGAAACATCTGGAACTCACTCTACCTGATCGGACGTTCCCGACCTCCGATCTTCTCACACCGGCATTCGAAATCACCGAGAACAGATTCATCCAAGATCGTCAGGAATTGTCGAATCTTTCCGCAAGCTTGAGCGCGATACAAGATAGAATAGAGAAGAATGACACCTCAATAAGCATTATCCAATCATGGGTACTCATGGCAGAGAAAAAAATTAGGCTACACGTTAGTGTATTTTATGACCTTACCCAAACTCTCGAATCACTGAACGCTAATACAATGGACGAGCTCCTTTTCGAATCTCAAACCATCAATAACCTTCGAAGCATTATCGGCCAAGAGCATCCAGAATTGATTACCCCCACAACTTTCTTTGATCAACTGAGTGAAATCCATTTAGTTAATGCAAATCAAGTATTGAACATATATCTCAAGATCCCTCTCTATTCCAAAACTTCTTATTCGGTATACCAAATGTACGCCATACCTCTGTCAAAACACGCCAATTTTTCCATTAGTATTGCTCCACGGAGCAAATACATAGTCAGTAACTGCAAGAACACTGATCACGCCTTTTTAGACGAAATTGACGAATGTATCACTCCTCCGAGTGGGATGAAATGTCCACTTTCTCGACCATTATATCACAACTCGTGCGAATATACTTACTTGACCACGAATCTCACAGAAATTCCTTTTGAATGCCCTCTCACAGTACACAGAAGCAGTTTGCCAGTATGGCTCAAACTGAGCAAAGTTTCAAAATGGCTGTTTTCAATTCCGAAATCTAGAATACTAACTGTTACTTGTCAGAACGACACTCAATTCACCTGGAGCTTGAATGGAACAGGGATATTGCACTTGCCATCGGATTGTACCGCCCACACCCCAGAGTCACGGCTAGTTCCCCCAACCAAACCGCTTAAGTTCCCTTCCCCAAAATGTTCCCCTCCTTTAACGGAAACTCTAGAATCGAATACAATACCACCATGGTATAACGAATTTTACACTATGGGCCAAACTCATTATAAAATCATTCTCGGAGTAATCATGAGTTTTTTCGTACTCTACTATTATTGTCACAAGAGCCCACGTAGACAAAAGAGACCTGAAATAGTCGTCATCAGCCCTGAGCTAATAGAATTGTTGAACCAACAACATTTACAAAATCATCACTTAATAGACGAACTATCTTCCAGAAGCTCTATCCCAATATATGACGTGCCAAATTGGCCACCTAGACGAATTCGGAATTCCAAAAACCTTAGAAGATCATTCAATACAGATCATCATCTCGGAATCATTCGACATTATAGAGACACTATTCAGTAAAATCATAAGAATTTCGATTTCGTCAGTCCAAGAAGAAATTCTTTGTTATGTTTCAGAGGAAAAAAGGAAAGGAGACCATGGTGTCCTTTGCCTGGATTGTCTACGCTATCTGCACGTCGACCTGTTATGGGTTGATTGGATATGATTGCGGATCACGTTCTCTAAACGTGACAACTTTGTCACTGTTAGATGTTGATGGATGTGAAATCCCCGAAGATCATGTCCAGACAACCGATAAATATGTCCAACTATTACAGATAAATGAGTTTCTGGAGGCGCCTGTCACTCAGTGCAAGATTGAAATCACCAGAACGGTTTTAAAATGTAGGTGGTTCGACCACGTCTCGGCAGTGTTGCATGGCGACACTAACGGGTATATACAAGAAATTAATGCACAAACTTGTACCGACATGCATGTAAGTGGTGTTTATATCATGCCTGGAGGACACGCGATCCGGGGACTCAAAACTAACGGTATTCCCATCCCCCATCCTATTGTAATGGCCGGTGGAATAACCACCGATGGAGTATGTACTGGAGCTAGTTATGCCGATCCATACGGCTCCTGGAGCGATGTGTTTGTACAAGGGAATATCAAAATCACTTTGAGTACGCATAAAGCGGTCGTTAACGTAGATAGAAATCAAATCATATTAAAATCCGGTACATCATGTACGTTGTCAGACGGATCTTGCATCGATCCCCGAGATGGCCAAAGTTATTGGCGTAGTTTACCATCCGATGTTTGCGGATTTAATAAGTATAGTATCCTTTACGAAGGGCAAGCTCAAAAACTTGTCGATCCAACTGTGAAAGAATCTGAAGTTATATATACCGTTACGACTAAAGATACGACGTTTGCCTTAACCATTAAAGGAGAAGAACGTGTGTGTGGATACGAAGTACTGCGTACTGAGCATCCTAAACTGGTCATATTCGAAACCGTCAGAGGAAATAGTTTTGCAAGTCACGAACGCATCATTCCCATCAATCTCGACATGTTCGCGTATGTAAATTCTAAATTCATTTACGTTGAAAAGTGGATGCGAACTCAATTCAAATCATTATACCGAGACGTAATCAGAGGGCGTTGTGATCTCGAACGGCAAATTTTGAAAAACGCGCTTGCAATGGCTACACTTTCACCCGACGAATTCGCTTACGCTTTGATGAAAGGACCAGGATACATGGCACTTGTAGCCGGTGAAGTCGTCCATATTGTCAAATGTATACCCATTGAAGTTAAAGTAGAACACGGTACACAATGCTATTCAGAATTACAAGTCAGCCACAAGAACACAACCATGTTCCTACAACCACGAACTCACATATTGAAAACAAGAGGAACCGAGGTTCCATGCAATAATCTGCTCCCTTCTTATTACTTCGTGGGCGACCACTGGTATAAAATTATACCCCGTCCCACTGAAGCTAAAGCACCTGTGATGATCAAACCTTTGACCAAGCCTACATGGCATTACGTCAACCCGGAACATCTTGCCACTTCCGGTATTTATACCGAAAAAGATCTAGATACTCTGCGGGAACGCATTATGTATCCCGTCGAACGCCAAGCCTTCCTAAACGATATCGCCCACGAAATGCATGGTAGTCCCATTCACGACGCCGAAGGGACCCTCATGAAACTATTCAATGAAAATGCATTGTCCAAACTGGCACAGTCCACCTGGGACAAAATTTGGACACAATTCATGTCATTTGGCACTGCAAGTGCAGGCGTGATTGCGATCCTTATGATACTACACATCTTCAAGTCCATAATGGATATATTTATCCGAGGTTACACACTACATTCTGTATTTGGGTGGTCCTTCCACCTATTGGGAGCCGTTTGGAGTTCCCTGGCCCACTGCTTAGTCATGATGAGCCAGAAGCCGAAGGACTCAAAAGATACCTATCAATACACAGATATTGAACAAGGCACCGAACTTATGCCTCCCCAACTTCCTATCGCTGGGTCCAATCCCACCGCACCACCCCAATCTCCGATGAACGAGCGCAAATATGCTGAGATCCGCCGAGATGGGAGCATTAAGTACCAATCCAACGGGAACATTTACACCGGACCATCAGACTACGAATCAGTATACCCTCGGATACCAGATTTAACAATTTATCCGACACCTCGTCCGGACACTAGCATTCAACATAACACTAACACCGATAATACTCCACCCCGTCATTAAATACTGACATAGCCACGCGGAACCGATTATTTGTCGAGGACTCGCGGTGAGATCTCATAGGGTCAACACTAACCGTTTCCTCAACAACGGATTCGAAAATGACCAGTGCCTTAGAATATAATGTGTGTATGTGCGTGCATAGAGTGTAATTATCGAGTACAAATATTAATAAAAAAAAATAAATAAATAAATAAATAAAAAAAAAAAATTTTGTAGGGTAAGTTAAAGAATCTATGTAACGAATTGATCATGTAGAATATTTTTTTTCTTCTCGTTACTATTCCAAGGTGAGAGACACGGGGAGAACAGAATCGTTTGCATTTATGAAGAAAAAATTGTATTTATGTGTACTTTCCATCATAAATCACACATTGACCGGGCTCATACAGTTCCACCACGTCTGCTAGACTGGGATAGGTATCCACAGCCCACTGCGTATGAAAGTCCTGCTCCGGACTTCTGTGAGCTACAATCTTCAGAAAGACGAGTCGAAAAGGGCCACAACAACAACAACTCACCACACGTGGAAAAGCTACACCTTCTGGGTAACGTCCAACAAATATTTTGTATATTCTTGAACCCATTAAGAAGTGGCGATCCATAGGTTTTAGGTCTTCACCTTTTTTATCGTATATTACCAGAAAACTAAGCTAGAAGATGGAAAATCGTACGTCACGCGTGTTCACGGAGAAAGATGATATCACGAATTCACTACACTCACCGTATTCTCGGGACAGAGTAATGGGATTATCTGAGAATTACCAGTAAAAAGAATATTGATCGGAGATAGGCTAACAACCATTTTGTGATGAGCATGCCATAAATTCCAAAGGCGCATTTGCAGTCCGGGAGACACGTACTTACGTTTCCCGATCTAGAAAAAAAAAAATATATAATAATGAATCAAATATCCGACCCGTAGATTTGTTTTTCCAAGCTTACCACTCCGCAATTGAAACAAATCACTGGCACAGTCACCACACCAGAACGAGGAACTAAGGAAATTCCACTACTCTCCGGCAAACGACGAGAAACCAGTTCATGACGTGAATTAAGCCCGCCAACAAACACTTGCATTAACAAACGCTAGGAAAGAAACAAGAGATAATCACCTTGCTAATGATTTATATCCACAAAGCATTCGCACCTGGCAGCACTTTCGACAATACAAAGTTTCCGTAATACTCTCGTCCTCAATAATTCCGAAGGAAGTTCCACCAGGAACTACTACCGGATTTTGTAGATCCACTTTGTATAAAGAAAGAGCTCGCGTATAAGTAGCCTTCATAACTGTTTGAACTACCGACGCATACGAACTATCGTCCGAGTTTGTATAAAACTCACGGTTACGTACAAAATCTTTCCGGAAAAACCATCTGGCCGCCACTTTGGCTCCAAGACGATCTAGCCACAGATGATCATCCATGTTATACTATGTTTCACGTAAAACTAGAAGTCACCGAAGTCTGATCCAACAAATTCTCAAATATCGCGATGACAATTAAACTGAGCAACTACTGCGCACTTAAACAAATTATCTGGACAATATCACGGAACAATGCCCGGTCGAGTAAAATAACGTTCCCGGTGTAGAGCTAACATAAATAAGATAACATATTTCTATGATCGTAGTTACTGTTATTCCATGAAATTCCGGGTAGAGCGTTACCTTCGATTAGTAGGTGGAATAGAATAAAGAACTAGGATATCCGCATCTCTTTTTATTTGTTAAAAAAAAAAAAAAAAAAAAAAAATCTATCTACATATATGTATAGTCGTGATGGACCGTTTAGTAATGATTGATTATTCTTATACTAGATTTATTATTTTTGTCGAAAAATTGTACTACATCCAGGGTTGATGGGAAATACCACTAAGTTTCTGCGAAATCTCGAGTTTAATTAAAATGAGTTGTTAATGTTAATGTTGATTAAGACTATAATTGTAAAGAGTTTGAGCGTGTGTGTGTGTTTTCTCGAAACGAAAAATCAAGAAAAGCTTACTTCTTCTTTCAATAGATTCCAATCAAGCCATTTAGGAAACCGACAAAGAACTTGTTACGCTAGACTCGGAAGCGCTATCTGTTGTACATTTCACATCCACCAGCTATCGTTTTTCAGAGGGGGGTGTAACGTCAGCCGTTCCACAGCCTCCGTTTTCTCTTCCTCTCATTGAATCGCTCAAGCAAATCAAGCGAAAACGCAAAATTGGCAGTTATCCGATTACTTCCACCTCATCAAAGCCTCGAATCGTTAGAATATCTCAAAGTACACATCCCATTTAATACTAGATTAGTCAATTAAGATCGCAATTAATATTAGAACAGTCGATTAGTCTAGCAATTAATACTAGACCAGTGGATCCATCTCCAATAGAAACCCATTAAAAATACATTCCCAGCTCTGTAATGAGTTTTCCTTCTTCGAAAGTAAGATCATAGTTCATTTTCTCAGCCATCAACAAAACCATTAGATAGACTATCATTCGAGCCAATGATGAGGCAATGATTCGAAACTTGATATATAAGGACCTCCAAAAACGCAGTCTAATCAGTAGCTCCAAGTGGACTAACTCCGCGTTAAAACACGCGACAAGTTCCGGAAGTACTAGTTCGTGATCGTGTCAGCTATTATTCCGAGTCCAGCGTCAACGCCAGTTCCAGTGATAATTTCAGCGACGCCTTCAAACAGCAATACCAGCATCAACACCAGCAACAGTTCCAGTAGGCCGTTTCAGCAGTAACCAGCTGATTGTGTATCCAGAATCGACTAGATCAGAATCGTCAATAAAAAAGAAGTAAGAACCAAGAACTCCCAAATATTGTCGCCTACGTCATTCACCCCATCTATCTTCATATCGAACGTTTCACCATCGCATAATACCGTGGCGTCTGTCCCCTACGGGCGGGTGGACTCACGGCTTCACTGAATATTTAGAGTAGACTTTGTTTTTGTCAATTTGAGCCCCGACTGACGCGGACGGACTGACCAGGTCTTCTATACCAATGGTTGTCCGTATCCAGTCGTGAGAGCTCCTTTATAGAATTCCAGGGTAGTTGCATTCATTATAACCGCGACCGCGTCATCCAAACTCAAGAGCCAGACTGCAAAGGGATATCGACACCCGCGCTATTGGAGGACGACTCCAGGCGCAAAATATACCGCTAGCGCCAGCGGATACAAACTATTTATAGTCCACTAGGACATTACACACCCATGTATAATCGAGTTGATATGGAAACCGAAATTCCGGAGTGGTTTTTGATGGATTTTTACTCACTTTTCAGATGCACTGGGTCCCATTTCTAAATTTTGCGGGAAAATTTTGCCGGAAAATTTTACCGCAAAATTTGGAATACAGGCCCTGAACCCCGCCCGTGTAAAAATGGGAACCCTATGATCATATATCAACATGGGGTCCAAGAAACCTATGACCATATATGAACATCTATATGGAGCGATTTTCAAAAATTTTTAAAATCTGAGGAGTTGTTATGTATGGTTGCATTTTCAGGGAATATTACATCAAAAAGTCACGCTGCTGATCTTGCATAACCGAGAAAATCTCCAAGAGTTCATTAAGTAATCGAATCAAAACGACCTATAAGTGAAATCATTCTCCCGCTAGAAAAAAAATTTTAATTTCCAAGATTTAAATCGTTTGGCAAATCGGTGACCAATCTGCACAATTTGTTATATCTTGAGATCATCATTTTGAGAAATACTACATTTAAGCAGGTTTGTCACGAATATGCCAAAACGTTTATAATCTTGGCAATTAAAATCTTTTTCTATTAAGATATATAATGATTCTTGGAGATTTTCTCGGTTATGTAACAGCATCGTGACTTTTTGATGTAATATTCCCTGAAAATGAAACCATAACAACTCCTCGGATTTTGAAAAATTCTGAAAATCGTTTCATATATGTTCATATATAGTCATAGGGTCCTTGGACCCCATGTTCATATATGATCATAGGGTTCCCATTTTCACATGGGCGTTCCTCTACTTAGAGTCGTTTCTGAGTTATAACGATTTTATTGAGAAAAAGTTACGGAAATTTTGTAAAAAAATTAGCAAATTGCTTCTAGGAATTGAAAAAAATTTTGACGTGTAGGAGCCTATCTGGCTGCGGATTCGGTTCTAATACTTACGAGGGGAGCACCAAGCTTGCGGGTCCTGGATCTTGACGAAACTTTGGGAATCTTCTTGTTTTGGTGAGAAATGAAGGTACCCAGACGGGTTTTGTCCGATGGACCTCCTATCCCATGATACAGCTATGGAGGTTAGCATTGTCAGTATATCTATATTAGGGTGTTCCTTATTTCCCAACTTTCGATGTTCCACGATACCATCGTAAACTTTCGATCTTTGATATGGAAAAATGAGGAAAAACGTTTGCCGCACCCTGTGCGACGTATCCTGCTTTGCCGCTAGAACGTCCATTTTAACATTGAAAACCCTATACTGAAAATTTCGCCCGTCCCACCCTCCGTGCCTCTGGGATCACTGTGATTTCTCACGGCCCCTCTTGGACCATGAAAAATATTAAAATACATTATTTCGACGTAGAATTTCACGAGGAACACGATAAAACTGTCAGTTTTGAATTTTGAAGTGACCCCAGCGCGATATTAAAGATTCTCCCAAAGAATTACTAATATTACGCCGGGATCACTTCAAATTTCAGAATTGACAATTTCATCGTGTTTCTCGTGGAATTTTACGTCGAAATAGTGTATTTTGATATTTTTTATGGTCCAAGAGGGGCCGTGAGGAATCACAGTGATCCCAGAAGCACGGAGGGTGGGGCGGGCGAAATTTTCAGTATTATAAGGTTTTCAATGTTAAAATGGGTGTTCTAGCAGCAAAGCAGGATACGTCGCACAGGGCGCGGCTGAAATTTTTCATCATTTTTTCATATCAAAGGTCAAGAATTCACGATGGTATCGTGGAAAATCGAAAGTTGGGAAGTAAGGAACACCCTAATCTATATATGTGTAATTTTAACATGGGCCTATATGGACAATGCTGATCTCCATAGCTATATCTCGGGATAGGAGGCCCATTGGACAAAACCCATCTGGGTACCTTCATTTCTCACCAGAATAAGAAGATTCCCAAATTTTCATCAAGATCCAGGACCCACAAGGTTGGTGTTCTCCTTGTTAAACATCTAGGGGAGAGTGGGTCAAAATTGGTCGGATATTGCAGT
The DNA here is from genome assembly GCA_029851415.1 of Eretmocerus hayati. Taxonomy (NCBI): domain Eukaryota; kingdom Metazoa; phylum Arthropoda; class Insecta; order Hymenoptera; family Aphelinidae; genus Eretmocerus; species Eretmocerus hayati. The sequence continues at coordinate 71,684,017 of CM056744.1, read as the reverse complement.
GGGGCTAACTGACGATACTCGTGGCTAGGCGCACTGTGGGAAGTAACTATTGGATAGATTTGAAAAAAATTCCCAGACTCTTAGGCTCTCAGCCTTCACACTTGGTATTCTTGAAGATTGAAAAAAGAGACCTGTCCAAATTCGCCCCGCGCTTGGGAGCTCTTCTAACGAGTTTTGGGGGCAAATTTGGACAGCCTTTTGAAATTAAGGTATACGGCAATATTCTCCACCTATTCGAGTCGCTTTTATTGACCGAAACACGTGGTAATAATCCAAAATCAAGAGGAAGCCCCACCCGCGACCTTTACATCTTTCCATAGCCCCAGCAAGCGGGCCATTTTTATATCATTTTTTGACATCATTGAAATAAGCGCTTTATTGATGCACTATCGTCTTCAACAATCGGCAATAGACTCGCAGCGTCTAACAATCGACTTCCATTCGTTCTTCTCCAAATTTGATGTACTCTTTCTCACCCCAAGTGAACAATCCGAATGATAGAAAGCGAAAATCAACCCAGTATCAGCGAATGCAACAGTGAAAATGCAAAAATCGAGCACTATCTTGGAACACGTTGAAAGCGACTTCTGGCCTGTAACCGGACTCTTAAGACGGCCATTGGACATCGTAACTTCACTTTTTTACCCATTTTCAATCATTATACTCACCCTCACCCGCAACCGGCGCTTCGAAAAATCCGCACAAATGCATACGCCCCTCAGTACGGGCAATTATTCTCGAAAAACACGGACAAGAGATCGGTCAACTAATTTTAGATGAGATTTAGCATTGTCTAAATTCGCCCAGTCCAATCTGTCCAACAATGCCCCCGACCCTTTTTTCGCAAAATTGCGATTACTCGTGTCCTATTGAACCAATTTCAACCCACAATGGCTCAGAATCTTTATTTTGTGATGTGATATTTGATCCCCAAATGGCGATGGAGTCCGTCCACTCACGCAGGAGCAGCGTAAACTCTTGCATTTTCGGAATAAACCGCGTACACCCTTGAAAAGCAGCCCTATATCAGCGTGTACTCCCAGTATCGTTTCAGGAGATGTAACCACCATGAGAACCCTTGTCTGTGGTGGTATTACAGAAGAATCCACGTAGAGGGAGCCTAAAATTTATTGTGGCCTAGCTATCTCACTTATCCAATTCTGCCCCCGTCCAAATTCGACCCACTATCCCCTACGTGAGAAAATCTTCATCTCAATTATTCTAGAGCCAAAATTTTGGTCTGATTATCAGTTCTCCAATCCTGATCTAATTCAAAGATGAGAGACTAAAATCCCTGACTAGACGGAACATTTATCCGGTTTTCCCGACGAATTCCCGACATTTCCCGGTTTTTCCTCCTGTAGACACCCTGGCCAAGCTGCCTTGTGATTGGTTGGACCCAAGAAGTTTGGAACTATGCCCCCCCCCATATGCCGATCTTAGACATGGGCACTCGTTGGCGTCCCCGCATATTCTTCTTACGTTTTTTATATTAGGATATGAGGAAATAAGCGATATGGAAGAATATGCGGGGACGCCAACGAGTGCCCATGTCTGAGATCGGCATATGGGGGGGGGGGGTATGTTGGGTACACAGGGGGTGAGTGGGTACACTTATTTTATACACCGAGCCGAAACCAACTGCATTGCCCAGGCTTCATTTATATTCAGGAATCCATGCGAAAAAAAGGTATGCCTTGTAATGCCGGTGTTAAATTTAGTGACCCTCGAGCAGCGCTATGAGATTTTAAAAACGGCGAAGGTACAAACTCAATAGCGAATTTTTGCATATACTTCAAAATTTTGCTTGAGGAGAAGAGGCTGGAAGCTCATCTAGACAGTAGTTGACTCTTCCGCTTCACAGGAAGAAAAATAAAGTGATGTCGAGTGATGAGTAAGATTCTCACTCCTCATCAGTTTCGTATCGCCATTTCCTCTAAAATATGGTTAAAACTCAATTTAGCATATAAGAAATAATGGCGCATCACATTTGACGAGGAATTAAACTACACTCTGAGCTTCGTCGATAGAAGACAGAGTTTGCCCTGAGAAAGAGTGCCACATGCACGTATTCTGTGCATCCCAATGACACATCTCAGATGGCGCAGTTGGCTAAGTATTGTGTCTACAAACTCGAAGGTCGCAGGTTCAAATCCCCGTAAGTCCAAAATTGTATATCTCAAATTACATTTTTTTCTCGATGTAGCTACGACGCTTGGCCCATCTAAATCCAAAGACATTGACTCGTGTGTCGAATATTGAAAAGAAGAAATTAATTTTGTAAAAAATTACCTCAGAAATTTTACATGTGAAATTGCCCTGATAAATCAAGTGATTTATCAAGTGATATATCAACTGATTTATCAAGTGATATATCAACTGATTCATCAAGTGATATATCAACTGATTTATCAAGTGATATATCAACTGATTTATCAAGTGATTTCTCAAGTGATATATCACTTGATATTTTTCGACAGGGTATGTATCGTGATGGTGAGTATGTGTCCGTTTGTACTATTGAATGACCGTTTCATGTATTGTGTCGATGAGTATAATTGTTGCGATTTCGGGTGTATGTGTTATGTGGTGATTTTCATGTGTTTGTGCGATGTTTTTCGGTTTTTTGATGTAATTATATGTTTCGTGTGTTTTCTTTCACTGTTCATATATATATATATATATATGTATGGATGGTGGAATTCGGGATTCATGTATAGTGTTATCAAATAATCATTTAATATATACCAAATAACAATTTGATCCATGATTTGATGGGTAATGAGATGTTTTTACGAATGCGTCGATGAGTGGGTATTTTGATACTTCAAGCATATGGTTTCTTGAGTTATGTGCTCAAGGAATACGTAGATTTCTCAATACCATGTTTATGAGTGTGTTTGTTGTGATATCGAGTATGTTCGTTTGATGATTCGTTGTTCGTATTCTTTTTCGTCATAAATTGTTCATATTCATTGATCTCGTGTTTCTCGTTCATTCTAACCCCCAATTCTCCCGCGTTGATGAATCGAGTAGTCGCAAAAATCATCTCATTATATTACTCACCGTTGATGAGCGTCTTATCATTATATTTTAGCTATCTTCGGATCAGGAAATACATCTAATTTGAATAAACAAATGTAGGTTTAATAACCATGTCCTGTACGCTCCGGGTGGGGAATGGTGATACAGATACTAGAGACAGTACGTCAGATCATTTTTTTTGCTTTAAATATAGAGAACATATTGATGGAAAACTGACTTATGAAACTTCGATTTGGAGAATTGGTGTTTCAGACTCGCACGAAGTGGAGATTCGACATTGGAAACTTCTTCTAAGTATTTTTGTTCACACCACTCGCAATGATCCTTGATATTCTCTAGTTTTCTCGAAAAAATTTCCATCAATTGGAAGAAGAAGGGAGTAAGTGGGATGTATATGAAATTTTTCCCGAAAATTATTTCGGGTTTTTGGGAAAACAAAAATATAAAAATTGAATTTTTGGGTAAAAAAAAATTTTCGCGGCGGCCGCCCGGGCGGGCGACCTTATCGTCAATTTCGTGCTACCGTCCGGGCGCCCACCCCAGCACCCGCCTCGGCGGCCGCCCCGGCGCCCGCTCGGGTGGCCACCCATTTTCAGTGGGGTAGTCATGTATAGGTAGTGCGGCCCAAGTGTATGCGTAAGGGCGAGCGAGATGCGTATAGTTGGAATGATGCGCGCGCAACCCCAAGAGTGCGATATTTCATTTGCGAGGGAACGTTCGTTCTATAGGATGCGTATGCGATATGGATATAAGTCTGTATATATATATATATATATGTCGCAGGCAAAGTGATCACTTCGCCAATGTATGCAGTCGCTAGCGGATGTATACATTACCTAGGCGCTGTATACAGCCGCAGTCAAAGTGTTCAAGAATTGCTGCTGTAGCGCCGGCGAACAGTTCGCCTAGGTAATGTATACTTTGACTAGCGACTGTATATACTGCCATAGACCGACTAGGCAAAGTATTCGACGATGGCGCGGGCAACGGCTTCGCCTATATAACAGGTCAATGGTGGACATTTGATTCTCTATATTGGCGTACGTGAATGCACCAATGAATAAGTTCCAAGGCTTATTTGAAAATTCATGCCTGAATGTTCCCAAACTATTAATGTAAAAGTTGCATACGATTGATATTGAGACTATGGTAAATGATAGAGAAGAGAAATATGGAATTGAATTCAATCAAGACACTAATCACAAAGTCTTTTGATAATAATTGAATAGCACTTTCATTGAAAAAAAAAACACTTATGACTTCTAATTTGTTTGGTACTCAAAAGATTAGCTTGTCACTCATTTCGAACGCATCGTAGGCCTTCAAAATTGCTAACATCGCGTCCAGCAGGTCAGAATATGTATAAAATCATGTCTCCGATGCCCCCTTGGCCCACTACAACGATAAGTCACCATATTCTCGTATCTACAGAATTGGCAAAAAACGTGACAATAGCTATTTGGAGGTGAATTCGTTTTTCGCGATTGAAAAAATTTTCCCGTGTATAGGATCGAAGTAGAGGTCGGATCCGGCTTCTACGTCAAAAAATACACAAAAAAATTATCGTCCGATAAACGCACTACTTCTGACCCAAAATTTCTTGGCCAGCCAAATTTCTTTTCAAGTAAGCATTGGAACTTATGTATTCGTGCAATCACGTATGCTGATATAGAGAATAAAATGTCCATCATTTACCTGTTATATAGGCGAAGCCGTTGCCCGTGCCATCGGTGAATACTTTGCCGAGTCGGTCTATGGCAGTGTATACAGTCGCTAGTCAAATTATACATTACCTGGGCAAACTATTCGCCGACGCTGCAGCAGCGATTCTTGAACACTTTGACTGCGGCTGTATACAGTGCCTAGGTGATGTATACATCCGCTAGCGACTGTATACATTGACGAATTGATCACTTTGCCTGCGACATATAGACATACTGGCACAGCACAATCGGTGGCGCAGCGATAAAATTATGTTATGTAGCCATTCTTCTTGCAATATTGTTATGAATTCTTTGATTATTTGCGATTGAGATTAATGGACAAATGATGATCTTGAGATGTGATTGGAAGGATTTGATTGGTATAGATTGCTGGAACGATCTTGTGGAACGATTTTGTGAATTTATTAGACTTGAGGAAAACCTTTTGGTAAGAGGCAAAAATTGTCTCTGATTGGAGAACAACAGATTTGGAGAAATCAACGATGAGGTTATGTTTCAAATAACTAACCAGCCGTATTTGTTGCAACGTTGGAATTCCAAATTGATAGCTTCTTGACAAATTTGAAAGCGTGATTTGCATTGTGTGAATGAATCTCTCTAGGCCACAATCACCATAACAAACAAGCCCCAATCCAAAGTCAGCAATTTCCGCATAACGAGGATTTCTGGTTCAGGCCCGCCCAGAATTTTTCTAGCGAGATACTGTTGGTTTCAATCCAGGAATTGTTGTATTGAAAATATCTAACGTTGTGAACGTAAGCCTTTTCTTGGAGCAACAATCCGATGGTAGTCATGTTGCACCTTTCGGGAGTTGTCCCGTCTGATATGGAAATATGGTGATTGGAAGAGCACTTGCAGATCACGGGAAAAAACAAAGCCATTCAAATCGTTTAAGCCAGCGTTAGCCTTATCGCACATACGTGCGATGCGTCTCATCGTTGGCTTCTCCAAAATGAGCCCTAAAGAAGGGGCAGCATATACTCGAGTATAATAAAAAAGGCGCGACCCCAAGCGGGCGCGCGGCAGTCATCATCTTGATCTTGTGCACGGTGCGTGATCCTCATTAAGTGATCCTCATAAGCTTATTATCATCCATCTTGTTCTGAAAATCATTGAACCTCATTTGAATTTGTCAAATTATTGTCCTGAATATTTTAAATTCTTCAGTCACATTACATTCGATATTTACCACTATTTTGAATTATTATTTCTTCAAATTATGAAGATATAATTTTTCCGGTCTTTGCGAGTTAAAGTCAGCAGATATTGCTGACGTTTTTTTTGGCATCAATCGAGAATGGATTTTACTCCACTCTCGATCAATGCACCTTTAGAGCCTCGTATGGTTCTTTTTTTTTTTTTTTTTTTTTTTTTTTTTAAGGTGGTTAGAGGGCAAAATCTGCCTCAGGATCCCTCGGATCCGTCCCCAGACACCGGACTGGTTCAGCTTACGCGGACTACGCATAGCCCACGCAGGCCATACCAGGCGGGACACGGGTTTGGGTGGGGCCCACCGAGAGGTGGGCCCGGCCGTGTAATATCCCTCTCCCCTCGATGTCCGATACCTAGGGCATCGGGCAATCAAGAAGGAGATCCACCTGCATCTACCATCTCATCCCGGAACCGCGTGAGCATTACTTCAGGACCTCGTATGGTTCCGAGGATGCATCTAAAGGATTTTGATGGAAAGGAATGAAAAGTGAAGATGAAAACTGAGAATCTTTATGAAAAAATTTGGATTCTACGCTGATATTATGCGTGTTTCGCCCTTCTCTCATTGCTCGGGCTTCCCAAAGTGGTGGAAGAGCAATGAAAGTTTACCACTGACACGCGGCTCAAGTGGCCGAATGTTCGATGGTTTGGACGCCCTTATATACGAAAGTTCATCTTCGTTAAGCACTTGCGAAAAAGGTCATTTTAACCCGCTATTTCCATTTGATTTCTCAACATTTTTACTTTGGCAGCTCTTCGGCCTTCTGCCGGAGATATATCTAATTAATTTTGACACTCGATCGATAAGATCGGATATCATATTTATCACTCGCGGGAATTTCAAATTATGAAGATATAATTTTTTCGGTCTTTGCGAGTTAAATTCAGCAGATATTGCTGACGTTTTTTTTTTTGGCATCAATCGAGAATGGATTTTACTCCACTCTCGAGCAATGCACCTTTAGAGCCTCGTATGGTTCCGAGGATGCATCTAAAGGATTTTGATGGAAAGGAATGAAGAGTAAAGATGAAAAATGAGAATATTTATGAAAAAATTTGGATTCTACGCTGATATTATGCGTGTTTCGCCCTTCTCTCATTGCTCGGGCTTTTCAAAGTGGTGGAAGAGCAATGAAAGTTTACCACTGACACGCGGCTCAAGTGGCCGAATGTTCGATGGTTTGGACGCCCTCATATACGAAAGTTCATATTAAAAATTATATCTTCATAATTTGAAATTCCCGCGAGTGATAAATATGATATCCGATCATATCGATCGAGTGTCAAAATTAATTAGATATATCTCCGGTAGAAGGCCGAAGAGCTGCCAAAGTAAAAATGTTGAGAAATCAAATGGAAATAGCGGGTTAAAATGACCTTTCTCGCAAGCGCTTAACGAAGATGAACTTTCGTATATAAGGGCGTCCAAACCATCGAACATTCGGCCACTTGAGCCGCGTGTCAGTGGTGAACTTTCATTGCTCTTCCACCACTTCGAAAAGCCCGAGCGATGAGAGAAGGGCGAAACACGCATAATATCAGCGTAGAGTCCAAATTTTTTCATAAAGATTCTCATTTTTCATCTCTTCTTTTCATTCCTTTCCATCAAAATCCTTTAGATGCATCCTCGGAACCATACGAGGCTCTAAAGGTGCATTGATCGAGAGTGGAGTGAAATCCATTCTCGATTGATGCCAAGAAAAAACGTCAGCAATATCTGCTGACTTTAACTCGCATAGACTGAAAAAATTATATCTTCATAATTTGAAATTCCCGCGAGTGATAAATATGATATCCGATCTTATCGATCGAGTGTCAAAATTAATTAGATATATTATTTCTTCACTCCGATCCAGCCCGACCCTCGTTCTGTTCATTACATAGGGGGTATCCGTAGCCTCAAAAGAATTTCTGAAGCATATTTGGATAGATTTTTAAAGACGCTCCGAATGCCTCCCTTCGCGCGGTCGAATCTTGCGTCAAATCGAAAATACACCCATTCTACTGAAAAAAAGATATTTCCTCATCAAAATTCTATCGAAAAAATATTCCACGGGGGAACAGAAAAAATTCTTTTCAACCTACAGGAAGTGACAAGTTCATTTTTTGGACCCTAGAATCGATTGAGAATGTCGGAAAAAGCGTTTGAAACATGTTTGCAATTCGTGGTCCGCTTTCGCGCGGAATCACTCATATATAAAAATTCCCAAAGACTTCCCAGAGGTTCTCTCATATACATACATCAACTCAACATGACATAGATATACACAGATACAACAGGGGGGAGTACATGGTCACGTGGTGACCCCCGCTGATCACAAGTTCAATTGGTGACATCAGGGTCGCCACCATGTCACTAGGGCCGATTCGATATGGTGCGGCTCTTTTGCCTCGTCTTAAGAGACTGACAGAGAAACTATCCTTCCAGATATTCTGGCACAGATATACACACCATACCCAGTCATCTCACACTTGGGTTGATCTGATACTCGTGGATGAAAATGACACCGTGTTAGATCACCAGAGCATCTTTCGAGTTTTGGTGGACATGCGGTCTTTGCAGCCACAATGAACATCGCAGTCCCTGAGCCTGTGGAGAGTTAACTTGTTCTTCGGGATTTCAAGATGATTGATCCAAGGGAGTTTAATGACCTACTCACACAGTGTGACTAAACAGATGTGAACAACGCCGATAGCGATCTCGAGGGAGATATCAAATGTTGATTAGGAATATTTCGGTCATAGATCAGCCCACACAACTGGAAATGGCATGCTGATCAAAAAGTCCCCCCGTCGTTTGGTCCCGAGTTCGATAAATCCATCAACCACTGTGGAGCAGCGGAGAGGCGTGCAAAGCGTAACAAACATCGAAAAACAGACCATGAAGAGTTTCTCCGACTCCGCACTGATCGACAAGCGGTTAGATCGAGAGAGTAAGACTTTTTTGCATGATCATTTGTCAGATGCTCTCAATCAAGGAGAGAACATTTGGAGCGGAATGTGCAAGTCCGACCTCCTGTCCAAGAGTAAAGGGTGGAGCTGCATGGTTTCACACCGGATCAGTTGAACTGTCACTTTGCAGGAGTTCCTATCTTGCCTGACGAAGGCATCAAGGCCGTGGATAAAGTGATCTCTTCTGCACTCGACGAAGGGTCTTTATTAGAACCTACTATATCCGCAGGTTTCGTCCTTGCAGTTGGACATTTTCCCCCACAGATTTGCGGGGTGAATAAAATTCGCAACAACACCCGAAGAGAGCGCGCCGAGTTGAATAAATGGCTGGGTGCTCATCTGACACCGGAGAACCTCGTCCCGTACTTGTTCCGCAACCAGGAGACATGGGATAAAGTCACCGGATACATCAAGCTGGTGATGACCCGCAAGGAACAAAAGGAGAGGGAACTGAGGCGCCTCGAGGCAGGTGAATCACAGTGAGTTTGCCGATTCAAGCAGGAGAGATCCGAATGGTTCCAGGAGGAATGGACTGAAGAAGGAAGAAAGGAGGAAGAAGAAAGAAGAGAGAAGACTGAAAAGTGGGAAGAAGATTGAAGAAAGAAAAACAACACCCGCGAGTCGCGAGGAGAGAGACGCTGGAGCCTGAGCGTGAGACGCCGCCGGTCTTGATGTAATGCTGATGTGGTTCCGGGGCCGGATTGGTAAGTTGGTAGATCTCCCCCTTGTCCAATAACCGGGGCCAACGGAGGTGGAAGAGGGGGTTCACCCGGTTCGGATGGCCGTACCGATGCGGATTCCAGCTCGGGGCTGTTGAGGAAGTGCTGGCCAGCCGTGTTTGGCTGCCCGGTGCCTCTCCTTCGTACGTCGCAGCGTATTCGCCCTACACCCACCTCAAAGAAAGGGAGAGAGAGAGGCAGATGGTACGAATAGGGTAGCTATGAGATCACACTTTCCGAAGCGGAGAAAGTCCCGGAAGTGAAATGGAATGCGCAGCCATCCGCCACACACAGATCAGACGCGTCGGGAACGGCCAACAGGGGAGGGGGGAGAAAGAACCTGAATCGCAACCGGGCGAAAAACGTGATACGAAAGAGACGCGACGCGAACAACCACCGAGAGGCCATGATACACATCGTTCGACATCGACTCCCAATAGGCCGATGATGAGTGAGGCCTGGCATGTACTAGCGTCGCAGAGGGATGCAGAGAGGGCGAAAAAGAGCGGTAGATTGAACAATACCACCAGGAAGAAGGCAAAAATGGAGCCGAGAAGAGCCAAGCCTGGAGCCACCCTCGTCACGGCCAACCAGGGAGGGCTCGCCTACGCAGACATTCTGTGTAGGATGAAGACAATTGCCGCCAACGATCAAGTAGGCACAAAAGTCACGGGCTCCCGCAAGATCCACGGGGCGAAGTTCTCATCGAATCGAGGGAGGTCACCGACGCCACAGCTGTGGAGAGAGCACTAGCAACAGTGGTCGGCTAAGAAGGAGCTGTCCACAGCCTTCTGAAGACTTCTACTCTTGAGGTGCCCGGAGTCGACTACGATGTTGACCAGAATAAAGTCGATTACCTCGATGAAGCCCTACCAGAGAATGAGCGAAGGACTATCGCAGTCAGTTTTCTCCAAATCGGGTATTGGGGTACCCAAACGGTAGTCATCTCGATTCCAACGATACAGGCGCACCTCCTTCTGGATTGGAAGGAGCCCAAGGTTGGATGGGGCAGGGTTTGGATCCGCGAGAGAGGTGTCATTTCAAGATGCTACAACTGCCTGGAGTGAGGCCACAAGGCATCGAGTTGCAAGAAAGAGAAAACTGAGGAGCGGAGACCGAAATTCTGTTTTCAGTCCGATGAACCGGGACATCTTGCTGCAACCTGCAAAGAAAAGCCGAAGTGCCTGGAATATGCAGCGATTGAGTTCAAATCGGACCACAGATCCGGAGCGAGCAGCTGCACTGCATCTCAGAAAGCGAAGGCTACCTATAGGCGCAGGAAGGGAAGGAACGGCTGGCTTCATCCAAGCTATCCTCAGGAGGAGTAAATTGCCTGCGACCTCTTACACGCCAAAGAGGAGGGGATCGATGTTCTGATAATCTCCGAACCGTATCAGCCTTCGACCTGACGTTCATGAGCCCATCGCTCATGGGTCTGTGACAGCGTGGGAGGTTCTGGATACGGAAACACTGAGTGACCATCGTCTCATACGGTTTCGGCTTAGAACTGACAGACAGAGACAGGCGATACGTACACTACGACCGTAGCGGTAGCAGGTACACGAGCTGGACGGGAGAGAATTCCGGGAATTGAAGGAAACAGCCGACGATCTTCCGATGCACTCCGAAGCGGAAGAGGCTGTGGATATAGTGACGACAACTATCGCAAGAGCTTGCGACGCATCCACGCCTCGCAAGACAACATCATGCTTCTGGAGGAAACCGGAGGACTAGATCACCGACGAGATAGAAGCTCTACGAAGAACGAGCAACAAAGAAAGGAGTACCACGTGTCAATCAAGGGAGCTGAAAGTACCATCGCTGGAAGAAGATGAGAAGGTGTACAAGGAAGCGGAGGAGGCGCTCGTTTTAGCGATCCGGAAGAGCAAAAACAACTGCTGGGGCGAATCGTGCGACATGGTCAACGAAGACCCGTGGAGAACGCCATACCGCGTAGTCATGTCCAAGGACCGACCCCGAACAAGCAACCCAGTACCGACTGATGCAGCAACCTTACGCAGCATCATGAAAGACCCTTCCCCAGCAGGAGAACCCAGGGTTACATTACCTTCGAAGAGAGACGACCCCATCCCGCTCTCCACTATGCAAGAGCTACTCAGAGTGGCGGAAGGATTCCAAACGGCAAAGCCTCTGGTCTGGATGACATCCCAAACGAAGCGCTGGGGCTGGTCTCTGAATACGAGCCAGATTCACTCATCGACCTCTTCAACATCTGTCTGAGCGCGGGATAGTTCCCGTACAAGTGGAAGCGCCACAAGCTTGCCCTGATACCTAAAGGTCAAGGAGATTAACGCCTTCTCAGCATACTCGACAATGAAGGGGAAATGTACGAGAGGCTGGTGCTCAACAGGGTAGAGGAAGCCTACAAAGGGAGCGGTGGTCTATCGCCAATGCAGTTTGAGTTTCGGGAAGGACGCAGCATGGTGCATGCGATTGAATCGGTGCAAGAGTTGGTACAATCGGTGACAGGGAACCCATACCAACGGAGAGGAGGTTACTGCGTCATCATTGCGCTGAGCATAAGGAACGCATTCAACTGTGCAAGCTGGGAGTGAATGTACGAATCCCAGGCAGGTAAAGTGCCCCCTAAATATTGATCGTAACGAGTGACTACCTGTGACATCGAACCCTTGTGTACGACACTGACGAGGAACGGAAGGTTCGAGAGCTGTCCGCCGGGATCGGGCAGGGATCAGTTGCGGTCAATTCAACTGAAACACACAGTATGATACCCTGATAACTATCGAACTGCCTAGAGGAGTGGTAATTGAGGCTCTCGTGGACGACGCGAGGCTCATAGCTTGGGCCGACAACGAGGTACTTCTGGGTAGACGCGCGAATGAAGCGCTGGCCCGAGTCTACGAGTGCATGGTCAGCAGGCTCCTAGAGCTTGCTGTCAAGAAGTGCTAAGCCATAGTGATCACGAGACGGAGGAAATTCGACTTGGCCCGGTTTTTCATCAACGGGCAGGAGATCCCACGCAAGACAGAGTTGAAATGCCTCGGCGTGTGGCATACCATCGAGCGTGCGATCTCGGTTTGATCGAGCGAACGATCGTGATGACGATCGCGCATTTATTCGGATACGCGATCGTGATATGATGGCTCGAGAGAAACTAGGTTGGCCCGATACCCGGCCTCTCATATGAGATCGTTCATACGATCGTGATGATGATTGTGATAACGCTCGTGCACACGATCGAGCATTCATCGGACTCAACGATGATTCAGGACGACAGGTCCATTCTTCATGCAATCGCGACGATTTAATCGAACGAAACAAAAGTACCATCCGGATTAGCTCTTGCAGGCACTCCATTCCAACGACTCGTTGAACATAATTCACAGTCAATCAACTCTGATGGGAATTCAACGAATAGCCAGTCTCTTCAATCAGAACAGTGGAAAGAATCCATTGCTCATCAATCATAATATCAAATAAAATATCGTTTCCACGCTCATCAAATACAAAATATATATCATAAAATAAAAGAATATACTGATATGTACAAACTTATCTCGAAAGTCTTCTTGTAGAAAATTGGAGGAGACAGGAATTTAGGTTTCGAATCCAGGGTACCCGGCTTTTGCCTCCATCCCGGTTGCGCCCAGGGGCGTGGGACAGGGAAACGCCTTACCAGCGCGTCGGTTTGGAGGACGGCCATCACCGAGCCATGAGTGGTTCGGCAATGACTCAATCCTCCTCCCCGACTACCGAATTCCGGACTCGACCCCCAGCAAAAGGCCGTTTCCCACCCCTCGCTGGGGGTTTTGGGGCTCGTCTAGGCTCCCCGAAAGCCCAGGGAGTCCCTCGAGATGATGAATGAGTCTTCCAGGCTCGCATTGTCATCGCCCGAGGGCGATTCTAATGCGGGTCCCCAGACTCACCCACTCCCGTGGTTCCGGATGGAAATGTGCGGTCTCCACGCTCCAACAGGGCGCTGACTGGGGCCGGGAGCTCGTCAGATTCCAGGGATGAGGCACCACTCCCCAACTCACCTTGCGGGTAAGTTGGGGGAGAGTAGGAGAGATAAATGGAGTATCTTTTGTGCCCAAACGATGAATCTTGTATCGACATCCAACAGAGTGAATCAGAAGCTTGCGCCACCAAACCTGTAATTCATGAAATCATTAATATGACATGCAATTGTTAGGTATGGGAGCATTCTAATACGTAAGAGTGAAATGTAAAACATCAAATTTGATCTAAGAGCAAACATTTCTGTGACAAATGTGAGATGCAGATGATGATACTTTCATCTATCCGATGAATATACAGCAGTCTAAAATCCAAAGTCTGAGCTCACCTCTCCACGATTCAAGCTCGGTCTACTTTTTTCGCTTAACAGAAACCCAATCTTCGAACTGCACCATCTTCTCGACATCCTGTATGGCTCTTAAAAGCATGGGTTTCACGAGCTCTATCCTTGTGTAGGTATCGTGCATGCTCACATCACGACTTTCGATAATCCACTTGAATAAATCTGGAATGAAGGTGTTCTAGATTCTCTTTGATGAACGAAAGGAGACCTCATCAGCATGTATTTCAATACGAGGCATATTCCCGAGATAAAATCTCGTGATCAAAGCTTCATCTCGCTTGCGATCGTTATTCGTGCCATCAACGACAAGCAAATTCAATTTCATGCAGATGTGACATAGTAAATCAAATGGAGGCGAATTCCAAATACCGTCGGAATTGGTTGTGAACCGACTCGCTGTAGAACTTTGCCCGTCAGTTGAACTATTCAAGTGTCATCATCATCTGTCTTCGCGAAAGCATAGATCAAGCTCGACGATTGAGTATTAATGTCGAGCTCAAGCACGGCGGATATGACTTTGGTAAGTGCGCATCACAAAAATGTTTTGCTTCTTTGTGTCAGACCGGTTATATTTATCATTGATCATTCTTTCTTAGCCTTATTTTCTATTCAGAGTGGAACATGAAGAATTCTGACAAGACCCGCGATATCATTTGCGTACAAGCGTAGCGTCATCTGTTGAAGAAGTGTCTAGATGCTGGACCCTCCGAAGTATCCTCTACAAATAGTCGCACCCGTATTTGCAGTTCCCGAACGATGCCATTCATGATGGGTGAGTACCAAACATGCACTGAGTAACTTGCACTTGAGTTTTTGGGCTAACAGGGACAAAAAATTCTGACCGTTTCTAGCGAATCCGTGCATCAATACTTTCATGCATCAACCACGTTCCATGTTCATTACACTCAAAGAAAAGTGGGCCTTTGGAGATCATTTATATCATCTTCAAACCATGTAATACATTAATTAGCCATTGCAAGCTAATCAGATAAGCGGATGAGCTGATTTGTAGATATGGACCGATATTGGAATCGAAGTAGGTAACTACAGAGAAACTTCATTGCTTATATCATCTTCAAGCTACAAACAAAATGTTCCATGGCAGTTGCATGAGTGTATGTTGATCGTACAGTTATAGATGTATATTGGGGTGGGCCGAAAAATCACTTTTTTCGAAAATCGATACGGGCTAGTGCGCAAAACTTCGGTTTCTAGATGTAGATATGAAGAAAATTTTGCTGGACGCTGAGAAATGAGATTTTAGGTCCCAGCAAGAGCTATCAAGCTTTTATCAAAATTAACACAGGTTTAAATGGGAATGTGTCTCATTCGACACTTTTTTCTTGCCAACATTGCTTGCATTTCTGGTGCATCCGAAGATTTTCCAACGTACTTGAGCTCATCTTAAACCTTGTTCCAAAACCTACAGAATCAGCTAGAGTATGTTCAATTTCGACTAACCCGAGCCAATCTATCTCAATTTTTCTCAAAAAAGATTAGTTTTAAGAAATCCGGAAACGAGCGACTTCCCCTCCCGCCTCACTCCTTTCAAAACTCGAAATGAAAAATTTGAGATAGATTGGCTCGGGATGGTTGAAATTGGACGTACTTCAGGTCATTTTGTAGGTTTTGCAACAAGCTTCAAAATTAGCTCAAGTACGTTTAGGAATGCTTGGATGCGCCAGGAATCCGAGCAAAATTAAGAAAAAAAAAGTGCCGAGTTAGTCACATTTCCATTCAAACCTGCGCTGATTTTGATAAAAGCTTGATGGCTCTTGCTGGGACCTCAAATCTCATTTCTCAGCGTCCAGTGAGATTTTTTTTTCACATCTACATGTAGGAACATAACTTTTGCGCACTAGCCCGTATGGATTCTCAAAAAAAGTCATTCTTCGGCCCACCCTAATGTATATGTTCTCATCCTCCTAGGTTGGGAGCTCACGTGGAATGGTATAATCACCATGCAATATCTCATTATGACTTTCACCTACACTTGTGAGGCGTATCAGCACTAACTGAACATGTGGATATAATATTCATCGAACCACACACGAATTACGTGTATGACTCGTTGCAAGCTCTCGAGTCCTCCTACAATAGAGCTTTGCAACAAGTATGAAATCCAGGAAGAGTTGTAAGAGGATGGAGGACTATCATACTGAGGCTGAATTCGTGACCCGAATGATCATGGACGCATGAAATTCATATGTGGTTAATGGAAGCACATCCATCTTTGCCTCCCAGTTCATCTCTCTGAATATTCTCATCTCAATCGCCCAATCTTGTTTGAGGACATCGTCTTCACACCGCTCCGGCGCTTGATACGGGAGGTGACTTCTTCTGTCTCCATCTTTCGTCTTCTCTATCCCTTGTAATATTCTATGATCATTGAATCCCATGAATTTTCGTATGAGCGCCAATTATGACAATCTGAACAGTGTGATGAATTTGGTAACTTGAGGAACTTGTGATATTTTTTCATCCCTTTGCAGTTGGACTGATGGCAGCTACATAGACTCTCCCAGAGTCTCGGGCTTATGGAAGTGACCATATCGTATGGTCTCGGGATTGAGCGATGTCTGGTAACCGATCATATGCCCGACCGTGTGAGCATCGTTACAGTCATATATGACAGGCAGAGGATCGAACCAGGTCGTCACCGCGTGAAGTAGTTCCACGACGGAAGGAAGAATCGAATGCACGATCGAGAACGATCGCCAGCAATATTGGGTGTCCGATCTGATGTGACAGGCCGGGTCCGGGCTGACCTAGGTTTCGAGGCCGTCATATCATGATCGTCTGTATGGTTGTATACGCGATCGTCGTCCATGGAGATATTCTAGATAGAGGAAGGAAGAGGTGGGCCTCTCTGTAAGTCTGATTTTCTCTGCGAAAGAGAGAGAGAGAGAAGACAAGGAGTCCTCTTTCTTTCTCTCTCGCACCTGCGCGGCGCATTGCGCAGTCGACATCAAAACACATAGGCGCGTCGGAGAGGGGATAATGTACTGCGCGATGCGCCGCGCAGGTGCGAGAGAGGAAGAAAGAGGACTCCTCATCTTTTCTCTCCCTCTCTTCAGCGAAGGAACGTGCAGGCTGCGCTTCTCTCCTCTATCTGTAATATCTCTATGTCGCCATCACGATCGCTCACTCGATCGTATGCGCGATCGTGTGCTCGATCGTATGCACGATCATTTGCACAATCTTGTGCAACAGGCCAGGTGTCGATCCGATCTAGTTTTTCTCGAGCCGTCATATCACCATTGCGTGAACGATCGTGTACGCGATAGTCATCACGATAGCTCGATCGTATCCGAGGTTGCAAGCTCGATCGTATGCTCGATCGTGTGCACGATCGGTATCATGGTCGTATGCACGATCTCATATGACAGGCTGGATGTCGGGCCGACCTAGTTTTTCTCGAACCGTCGTATCACAATCGCGTGTAGAATCGGATGCGCGATCGTCATCACGATCGTTCGCTCTATCGTATGCAAGATCACACGCTCGATTGTATGCACGATCCCGTGCAACAAGCCGGGTGTCGATCCGATCTTCTTTGAGCGTTTTCTTTGAGCCGTCATATATCACGATCGTATATACGCGCGCGCACAGAATCGTACACACAACTGCAGCTTGATCGTCCCTGAAACTCAAGAGTACGATCGTGCGTACGATCGTTTAAATTACCAGTAGGGCAATGGCCGGGGTCAACGGAGGAAAAGAAGAGGGTGTCCCCGGTTCGGATGGCCGTATCGTTGCGGATTCCAACCCGGGACTATTGGGGAAGTGCTGGCCAGCCGTGTTTGGGTGACCGGTGCCTTTCTTCCATACGTTGCAGCGTGTTTGCCCTACAACCACCTGAAGGAAAAGAGAGAGAGAGAGAGAGAGAGAGAGAGAGAGAGAGAGAGAGAGAGAGAGAGAGAGAGAGAGAGAGAGAGATGACTATGAGAGTATTCCAACATGGAATCCATGAGTCACTCTATGCAACTTCTGTTTACTCCCTCTATCAAGATTCTGTGGAGTATCGATGTGAATAATGGGCCATCAAGTTTCTGCTCAGCCCATATTTTCGTGACACAATTTCAGGTTGTGATGATGTGTACTTATGTATATGAAGACTATCAAATAGCCTCCCAAATGATGTCATCATGATCATATGCTGTAATTGTGAATTCTCAGATCCGTTGAGTTGTTCAGCGCTGAGGTTCAACTTTTTGATGAGACGTACACGTTTTGATCCATGATTTTGTTACTCGGTCTCGTATTGAGATAACTCGACCAATTTATAAGTTCTGAATGAAACTATTGGATCACGGGCTTGGAATAATTCACTCCAGATACTGGAGTACGAGGAAATTGCATTCGTAACATCCCTACATTTGTGACGGCTAGGTAATTATTGCCTTGTGAATCAGCCGCACATGCTGGGCTACGTGCAATGCCTAGCAGATTTGTATGAAATGATTATCACTCAAAACCTGTAAACTGGGTTTGCTGTTGCATGTAATTTTATATATATATATATATGTGTGTGTGTGTGAATCCGTTACTGCGCGCAAGAAATTGGATATTGAAAGCCAAATAACGAGGCATGACTTTAACATGAATAGGATCAAGATCTCTTCAATGAATGAACATGATGCATGCGACGCACATCGAGCGGGAGCACGGAGAGAGCAGAGGGTGGAGCCCGAAACAGCGGGAGAGAGCAATTCAAGGCTGTACTCAAGAATATATATTGGCTATCGCGCGCTCGCATTGTAATTGTTCTATAATTGGACGATGTCCAGGACGCAGGTATGTATCGGAGCAATTGCACGAAACGCACCGTTGGTAACGATATTGTCCAGATTGTCTGGCTCAAAAAACGATCTCCATCGTGACCTCATTGGGGTGCGGAGTAATCCAGCAAAGGTCGAAGTAGAATCGGCAATAGGATTGGGGAGTGACATCTGCCCATTATTTGAGTGACAAAGGTCCATGCTCTTTTCAAAGCGGCGAGCGTGACAAATTCTGCAAGTTCAACCTCACAGATTCTTGGCCTGAACGATGTGTCGCTGCCAAATGAGGCAGCATTCCGATCGTTTTTCCTCAATCTCCAATTCCCCGCAATCCGATTTATCCTAGCTCAAATGTTATTTCCCACGTACCTAGAAGTGGAGGAAGTGATTATCTTCCAAAGAGCGATTTACACTTCTCCTGGGAGCACGAGTCTGACCAGGCATCTCAGTCGCCATCAGAACAAAGCCTCATGATCGAATGAAGTTTGAGAAATTGCATAGGATTTTCTCCAATCCTTTGGAACAATGTTATTTCCGCCCCTGGCTGAGAAGTATCGGGAGGTCAAGTCAATAACATTGAAAGAGTGCGAAATCAGACGATATTCTGACTTGTATCAAGAGTACTACGCACGTGCCATACGATTCCGATAGGGCACCATCCTGGAAACTTCTATAGTCTCTATGACTACCTGAAAAATATTCCTTCAAGGTTTTACAGACCCCATCTCATTGAAATACTGAATGGTATATACCAAACGTCGAATGATCTGTAGATTTTCCCATATTGCTACGTAGATGGGTTTGTATCGGGTTCACACGTATTGAGGACTCTTTCATCACAGGTGCCATCTTCAACCATCGTTGGTACACTCGGTTATCTCATTGATCTCACGGATGTTCATATTTTCATCTCGTTTGTTGCATAAGGTAAGCTTCTGAATGTGACTGAGATAAGAGTATCAACATTCCGCGAGCCCGAGTGATAACCGAGTGTACTTGGGTCTCATGAACAGTCCCATTTAGAGGCTATTGGTTCGGCTCATGCTACGATATTCATCCACATCTTCAACATTCAACGCATACGCATTCATACACCATACCTCGATTTGTCCACTCGACTTGGAATTTGATCCAATCACATGAGAATGATGATATTCTTGGTTATTCAAAACTTCCTGTCAGTTTGAGTGAACATTATTCCCAAGCAGTCCAAGTCTGCTATAACTTGGCTTTGGCTCAGTGCTCATTGAATTCGAACTTTCTGTGCATCTTGATTCCCCAAATAAACTAAACATTTCCAACATTTTGATTTTATTCTTTGGGATATGCGGGGAATGAAAAGATTCAGGCTACGAATGCAAATGTGATAAGATTATTCTTAAAAACGAGATAAGAGAGAGAAAATATTCAGTATAAACCCTGACAAGCTGCAATAGGCCATGACGATGAATAGTGCGGCTATCTGCATGATTCGTTCACTCGTCCTGTCGTATGGAGGCCGATTATTCTATCTTCAATTGGCTTGGAGACATGCGCCACCGATGCCTTTCTGCTGATGGGTGGGTGCATAGGTGAGATAATCAACTCGGCTGGGTTCCGTTCGGTCCAACTCCTTCCTCCTCTTCGTCACTCCTCCCACGAAGTTCTCTCAAAATTCTGCAGGATTCGATTCTCGGATTATTTTGAGGGAAATTTCAATTCACGAGGCACCATGAAGGGATGTAACGTGGAGAGATAGAGTCCTCTGAGGGAACACAAGTCGTTCAATGAAGGGCGATCCTAATAAGAGACCATCTAAGGAGCTGAGTGAGAGAGTGTGTCAATTATTCGGTTGGTAGGAGTGAAGTTACGTGGTGAGGCCCGTCGTGCATGACGATGGGTCCGCGATATGACATCGCGCTTAGATGAGAAACGGGCAGAACTCCGTCGGAAACGCTGCCGGTGCATCTGGTGCATCGTCAGGTGATGAGAAGAGGCATGAGCCGCAGGCTTGAGACTTACTACTACACAGGGAGTTCAGATCGTCTGGTGCAGAACCATGTAATGCCTCATCCTTGCTTCTGGGCAAGAAGTGGGGAAAGAAGTGCGCATTTTCTCGCTAATGGCTGTGTTTATTCAATTAATGCCATTCTGTGTCAGTATTGAAGCTCTCACATACTCCATAGAATTGTGCCCTCTACGTTTAAAGTATGAGAAACTGTGTCGGAAAGATCTTCATGGATTTGTTTGTGATAGCAGAGAATTCCAACGCAGACAATCTTATGCCCTTAAGAGAGAGATTTGAGAATTGGGGGGAGGAACGAACAAAGAGAAACCCCACTAGGCTCATCCCAGGGACCTATCCAGTCTCAATTCCAGATAATAGTACATTGCACGACACAGAACAATAGTACCACATCCCGCGTGGGAACGAATGAAACGCTCTGACAATTCGTCAAACGAGCCCAATATTCGTTTCAATGTGTACAATCATTTGGGACGAATCGTCAAGATGACTTCTTCGGTGGATTGTACAAATAGAATTTCTTCTACTGTAAATGCAATCTTCATTCAAAAATAGGTCTGTATGCTCCAGCTGTTGTGTTCAAATGTTTTGATCTCACAACATCAATAAACCTGAATCGTAGCATTTCCCACATGAGTCGTTCCAACAAAAATCATTTAGCGTGACTCCACATGATGCACCGAATATTGTGCCCGTCCAATGAGTCGTTCAAAACGACTCATTCGTTTCCACGCGGGATGACAATCATCTCTCATACCTCCATCATCAATTCACTAGACATTGAATTCCAGATACGTGGAAACTCAGCACTCCTACGGCTACGGAAGCAGTTTTGCCTTGGAAACGAGGAGGTGATGATTTCTTCCAAGTCATCGATCGCGGAGGATCTTCTTCGTTTATTTCACCAAAGGATCAGTCAAACATTGCAGCCCTTGACGGAAAACGATCAGGTGAGATAATGATTACCGTACCCTCTTCAAAATGATCTCGAGTAACTGGTTGAATCCTCAGAGTAGCATTGGCTCAGTTAGCACAGTAGAGACTCCAAAATCAGCATTGAGATGGAGGGGCACCGGACAGACAAGCCCAGCTGGCCAGTACCTTGCCACTGTTCCGGCCTGGAATCCGCATCGATATGGCCATCCAAATCGAATGAACCCACTCTTCCTCTTCTTTCAAGAAAGAGCTCCACCAAACTCACCAATTTGGCCCCGAGATCACGTGAGCATTAATTGAGGACCAGGGGCAACTCACGCTCTAGATCGAATGACTTTCTCCTCAGGACTCACAGGTCTTGCTCCTCCTTCTTCGGTCTTGTACCTCCTTCTTTGGTCTTGTTCCTGCCCTTCTCTCTCCTGTTCCCCCATTCCCCTCTTTAGTGCATCATGTTTCTTCTGAAACTAGTCGGAACTCTCCTGTTTGAATCGACATACTCGCTGTGCTTCGTCTGTTACAGGGCGCCTCACTTCCCTCTCCTCCTCCTCCTCTCGGGTCATCACCAGCTTGACGTAGCCAGTGACTCTATTTCATGTCTTCTGGTTGCAGAATGAGTATGCAACGAAGGTTCCAGGGGTTGGTTGAGTTTCCAGCCACTCATTCAGCTCGCTGCCTTCTCTCCAAGGCCATAGAATGGTCCATTTTCGGTCGAAATCCAAAATTTTGACGAATTTTTTTTCATCAGAGATCTTGATCAATTAGACCCTGAACTTCGAGGAAGAAAATGTATAAACGTTCGGAGTGAGTGGTATCACTTCCGAAAATAGATATGATAGTCAGGAAGCTACTTTGGAAAAACTGTCTCTTCCATTGAAATGTATCTCGTATCTTGTATTCGGGACTCCACGGCCCCTGTAGCTCGCTCCATGTAGTAGTTGGACGGTACACAAGCACCAATGATCCATCTTGTTTGACGAGATTATGAATCAATTGAATTTTTGACAGTGATATTCGATTTCGTAGAGGGTGCGGCGGATTTTTTGCATGAAAATTACCTTTCGCCCCCTCTCGGTGGCAGTCCCAAACGCTGATGTCATTCCTGACTCTTGACTAGCCTTTTACGGGTCAATCTAGATATAAGCCAACATAACGTTTCACCCTCGAATCCACAATGAACCTGTACACTTATCACGCAGAACTAGTGATCCTGAAGTAGTGAGGAGCAGATGGGGTAACCGCGCGCTCATTGGTTGACGCGAAGAATGCTGATAAGTAAAGGTTGAAAAAGAATTTAAGAAACGCTTCTATTCACTGCGCGAAGAAACGTTGTAGAATTTGCGGAAGAATTCGGCAGAGTATGAACGAGATAGAATTTAGTTGAGCAGTAGAAATTGCTTGAAAAAAATTGGACTATACACGACAAACGATGCATATAAGAAACTATTCGCTATGTCCAAGTTGTTTCCGAGTGCCGTCTAGCGGGTCTGTCGCGCATTAAAGAACGGGGGCACGAGAACACGTCCGAGGGATCACACACACACACACACACACACACACACACACACACACACACACACACACACACTCACTTACACGCAAGTGTCACGTCACCTTGTCGACCGAATGTCGACGACTCAACATGCTTTCCTTTCCTGCAGCCCTCAATTTTCCGCCGAATCAAAGTAATGTGAACCCGTTGAAGACTCTGCAATTAGTTTGTAAATTCGTAGTCGAGTTCACATATAACAAACGGAAAGTCGTAAGTATGATTGAATGCCTATAGGTTATAAATCTCTGCTCCTCCCCAAGCAGTAGTTTGGTCGAACTAAAAGAACTTCGCCCACGTTGTTTCGAATCACAAGTTGCTCATGTGACTGGATGAAAAGCGGCGTGAGATAATAGAGTCAAACAAATAGCCATCGACAGGCAAGAACACATCAGTTGTTGTCAGCTGTCGCGGATCGCGATCCTGCGCGATCTCTTCCGATCATCGTTCCCCGTCGCTGGCCCCCGTTTCTTCGTATCGTGTTTGGCCACCACGAGCGCTACATTCAGAATTTTTTCCGCTAAATGTAGGTGGACACAGCGGATATTCGTTGTGTGTGGAGGTGGCGCATGGCCCCGAGTTTTGTCAACTTCACTCCTCGTCGGAGGTCGAGCATGCCAGCACAATATGAGGGAAATACGGATCGAATATGATCGAATTTTGTTAATTTTCTATCATGTTCTAACGTTTTTAATCCCAATTCTGTTCTTGGCCCTCGTCCATTTTACTGGCGAGAGAGATAATTGTGTGAAGGAGTTTTGAAGCTCGGCAAATTAATAATATAATCTGCCTGCAGCGTCCGGCGGTACCAGATTTTTGCGATCTATATGTATACATGTATATATAATGACCTTATTTAAACCTTATGTATACCTTAATTCACTAGATTTTTGCTCTCTCAATGTATTCATGCATACGTACAAATATACAGACCCTAATTAAACCTTATTTAGACCTTACTTCACTAGATTTTTGCCCTTTCATTGTATTCACGCATACATACTAATATACATACAGACCTTATTTAAACCTTAATTAGACCTTACTTCACTAGATGTTTCCCCTCCCAATGTATTCACGTATACGTACAAATATACAGACCTTATTTAAACCTTATTTAGACTTACTATTATTTATTATTTTCTACTTATTTTTTAGACTTATTATTTTTATTTATTATTATTTATAATATATTAATCGTGTATGTGTGGTTTTTGTCTTGTTCGTCGTATCCGTTATAATGAAATATTTATGGGAATCGTCTGTCTGTCCATCTGTACGTCATCCTCGATCGCCTCATTTTCTATGAATGAATGACTCTCAATCCTTAGAGTCGCCACCATGCGTACCTGAGTATTGCAAAGGCGCAGATTGAGAGTCAAGCCCCATAGTTTCGGCTCACGAGGATCTGTCGGTCGTCTGATTCTACAAGATCAATTCTCCTAATATATATTTATAACAAAGATCAATTGGTCGCAGATGTAAGGAACGTATAAAGGAGAATGTTTTTTATACGTTTGTTGCATCTCTCGAATCAATTGACTCTTGAAATGAATATATATTATTTGAATTGACCCTTGAAAAATGACATGTCGATAAATGGTTGATGAATTATTAATGAATGATTGATGAAGTAGTGATAAGTGAATGATGTATGATGAATGAAGATGTGTATGACTGATGGAATGAGAGGAAATGAAGTGATGATGATGACTGAGTGCTGATGAAATGATGACGATGATGAAGATTATGCATGAATGATGATGATGAATGCCTCACCCTCCTACTTGGAGAAGTCTTATATGCATGCAAAAGTTGTTCTCCAAGTAGGCGATCATTGGCATTGTATGACTATGAATGGTTTATTGAGAATGAAAATGATGGTGAGTGAATGTGTGTATTGAATATGAAGAATGACTGGTGATGATGAAAATGGAGTTTCAAAACAGGTGAAGATATCATATGGTCAATTAAGTTGACGAAAATGTATGTTTGATGAATGATTGATGAAATAGTAATAAGTAAATGATGAATGATGAATGATGATGTGTTCGACTGATGGAATGAGAGGAAATGAAGTGATGATGATGACTGAGTGCTGATGAAATGATGACGATGATGAAGATTATGAATGAATGATGATGATGAATGCCTCACCCTCCTACTTGGAGAAGTCTTATATGCATGCAAAAGTTGTTCTCCAAGTAGGCGATCATTGGCATTGTATGACTATGAATGGTTTATTGAGAATGAAAATGATGGTGAGTGAATGTGTGTATTGAATATAATGAATGAGTGGTGATGATGAAAATGGAATTTCAAAACAGGTGAAGATATCATATGGTCAATTGAGCTGATGAAAATGTATGTTTGATGAATGATTGATGAAATAGTAATGAGTGAATGATGAATGATGAATGATGATGTGTTCGACTGATGGAATGAGAGGAAATAGAGTGATGATGGTGACTGAGTGCTGATGAAAGGATGACGATGATGAAGATTATGAATGAATGATGATGATGAATGCCTCACCCTCCTACTTGGAGAAGTCTTATATGCATGCAAAAGTTGTTCTCCAAGTAGGCGATCATTGGCATTGTATGACTATGAATGGTTTATTGAGAATGAAAATAATGATGAGTGAATGTGCGTATTGAATATGATGAATGAATGGCGATTATGAAAATGGAGTTTCAAATTTGGTGAAGACAACATATGGTCAATTGAGTTGATGAAAATGGATGTTTGATGAATGGTTGATGAAGGAGTAATGAATGAATGATGAATGATGAATGATGATGTGTTCGACTTATGGAATGAGAGAAAATGAACACCCTCCTACTTACAGATGAACCTGGGTGCAACTGTTGCATCCGAAGGTGACTTTATGTGCGCCCAGGGATTCATGTCTAAGTAGGCGATTATTGATGATATTGTTAATTGAATGAGTGAGATGAAAGGGATGAATGAAAAAGTAATATATGTGCTCTTTTCAAAATAGATAATCATTAATATTGATGAAATAAAAGATCTTCATTTACCAATTCTTCTATAATATGTAGCAATCAGTTTCAAGTCAAGTAAAGTCTAATTGGTTTTGGATCAGGTTAATTGATAAGTTTTAAATCAGGTGAAGGGAGCATATGGCCAATTGAGTAAGTGAATATGATTCTTTGATTTTATTCAAGTTCTCATATCAATAAGTAGTAAAGTAAGGTAAGACAAATAGTTTAGTGAATTTGAGTATGAATATATACATTAATTTTTAATATATCTGATGAGACGTTATAGAATTCGATTCCAAGTATTGACAATTGTAATTTAACCTCAATTATAATCAGAGTGATATTCAATTACATTCAATAATAAACCAAAATATTTCAGTCATGCAGTCACATAACTCCAAGAATTCACTTGAAGCAGTGCGTCAAGGTGATGATATTTCATCTCAAAAAGAAATAAATGGGGAGAAAAATATATATTCTTTTGCAGAATTGAAAGATTTCATGATTGGTAATAAAAGATTGTTTGTGTTATGTATTATGATATACTATTATTCATGTGAGAATGTATTTATAGAGCAAATGCAGCATAATGGCAAGGGTTGCCAGGGACATTGTTTATATCCTAAACTTGAACAAATTATGAAATACTCAGATTTGGATAGTAAGTTCATATTCAGGTAAGAAAAGTATTTTATATAAAGAAAAATTGAACGTGTTGATTGATACTTATCTATTTTCATAGTGACATGGACCAGGTTGAAGTGAACAAGTGTCTTGAGAATTACATTCAAGGGAGAAGTAAATTTGAATCAACACTCAACAAAGATTGTGAATAGCCAGTGAAATTTCTAATTCATAGAGTATTATGATAAAAGATCATACTTAATAAAATGAGTTGTGTGAAACAGAGAAATCTGCCTGCAGCGTCCGGCGGTACCAGATTTTCGCGATCTATATGTATACACGTATATATACATGCAGACCTTATTTAAACCTTATTTATACCTTAATTCACTAGATTTTTGCTCTCGTAATGTATTCACGCATACATACAAATATACAGACCTTACTTAAACCTTATTTAAACCTTAGTTCACGCGATTTTCGCCCTCTCAATGTATTCACGCATACATACAAATATGCAGACCTTATTTAAACCTTATTTAGACCTTACTTCACTAGATTTCCGCCCTCTCAATGTATTCACGCATGCATACAAATATACATACAGACCTCATTTAAACCTTATTTAGACCTCACTTCACTAGATTCCTACCCTTTGATGCATTCACGCAAACATCCAAACCTTATTTGAACCTTATTTAGACCTTATTAGAGTAATTTCCAATCTGAAAACATTTTCGTGTAGTTTTTGACGTCCAATTTTTATTATGTTAATTCTACAGTCTTGACTATTTTGTTCTTGATTCATGTTTATTTTCAAGATTTTTTATCTATTATCTATTATCAGTTATTTATAATATGGTGATCGTGTAAGTGTGGTTTTCGTCTAGTTCGTCGCATCCGTTACAATGAATAATGATTTATGGGAATCGTCTGTCTGTCTATCTGTACGTCATCCTTGATCGCCTCATTTTCTGTGATTGAATGACTCTCAATCCTTAGAGTCGCCACCATGCGTACCGGAGTGTTGCAAAGGCGCAGATTGAGAGTCAAGCCCCATAGTTTCGACTCACGAGGATCTGTCGGTCGTCTGAATCTACAAGATCAATTCTCTCAATATATATTTACAACAAAGATCAATTGGTCGCAAAAGTAAGGAACGTATAAGGGAGAATGTTTTTTATACGTTCGTTGCATCTCTCGAATCAATTGACCTTTGAAATGAATATATATTTTTTGAATTGACCCTTAAAAAATGGATGATTAATGAGGTATTGATGGATGAATGATTGATGATGATGACATGTTTGATGACTGTTTGATGAATTGTTGATGAATGATTGATGAAGTAGTTATGATGTTGGTAAGTTGTGAGCTGATGAAGATGACGAGTGAACGATGACGATGGGGAATATATGAAATTAGAGAGAATGAATGCCTCACCCTCCTACTTAGAGAAATCTTATGTGCATGCAGGAATTGTTCTCCAAGTAGGCGATCATTGGCATTGTACGATTATAAATGTTTAATGAGAATAAAAAACATGATGAGTGAATGTGTGTATTGAAGATGATGAATAAATGATGATGATGAAAATGGAGTGAATGAATGAAGGAAGTGATGTGAGCTGATATGAAATGATGATGAATGAGTTGGAATGTATGATGAGTGAATATGTGTTGAAGATGATAACGAGCAAGAACGATAGAAATGGAGTGAGTGGATGTTGGTAAGACGTGAGTTGATGAGGTGATGAAGATAATAAATGAATGATAATAATGAGAAATGTATGAAATAAGAGAGAATGAATGCCTCACCCTCCTACTTAGAAAAGTCTTATGTGAATGCAGGAATTGTTCTCTAAGTAGGCGATCATTGACATTGTATGATTATGAGTTGTTTAATGAGAATGGAAATGATGGTGAGTGAATGTGCGTATTGAAAATGATGAATGAATGGTGATGATGAAAATGGAGTGAATGAATAAAGGAAGTGATGTGAGCTGATGAAATGATGACGTTGAATGAGTTGGAATGTATGAGTAGTGAACATGTGTTGAAGATGATAACGAGAAAGAATGATATGAATGGAGTGGATGGATGTTGGTGAGGTGTGAGTTAGAGAAGTCACATAAGATCAGTTTAAAAATGGATTCATTAATGTGTTGAAATTAGGGGGAGGCAATCAGGATGTTTGATGAGTTCACAATCATAATATGTGATCAGTTTTGAATCAGGATAAACAAAAAATATACTTTGAGAATGTAATCAGTCTAGAATCAGGGAGCAGTAAATACGTGTGTAACGAAGTCATAACTTGAATCTTGAGAAATTGCGAAAGAGTTTGTTTTAGATTATATCGCTACCTCCTACGAAGAAAAACACTTCCCAATGTATAAGCCATATGCTTATACATTGGGAAGTGTTTTTCTGCGTAGGAAGTATCGATATCAAAGATGTGAGTGTAATAGTATATTATGCGTCGAGTGCCAAAAAACTTCTTTGCGATAACAAGGTTATCGTGAAGAACAAAGTTTTTGGCACGAGACGCATATGCCGGCTTGCGCGTCGAGCCGTGTGAATGTAAATTTCAGTGTCAAATTTCATGTGAGGTTGTGAAATTGAGCATTATGAGGTTGAAATTACGTATATATGTTTATGAAATGAATGTTCATGAAAGGATGAAATCAAATTCGAAGATGAATGGGTGATTTGTGAAAGGGATGTGGAGTGGACGATTTTGAAATGATGCTGGAAGATTGAATGGTATGAATCGAGAAGGAGTGAGGGAATGTCATATGGTGATTGAGTATGGAAATTGCCTCACCCTCCTATTTGGTGATGAATCCGGATGCAACATCTGCACCCGGAGGTAGCTTACCTGCGTGCAGAGATCCAGCGCCAAGTAGGCGATCATTGGCGTGTGTGGAAATCGGAAGTTGATGATAAATGAATGATCTTCAACGTGAGACATGTAATGTACGGTATAAAATGATACTGGGTGATGGATTTGGCATTGAATGAAGAAGAGTCGAGAAATAGAATGAAAGATGGAATGAAATGAGATACGAGAATAAGGCGAAAAATGACAAGTGAATTATAACGTGTGCGAAGATTGAATTCTGGGGATGAATGGAGGATTATGGATATAGAAAGTGGAGTGAATGATATGGAATGATGCTGGATGATTGAATTTGATAAAATAAGAAGAAATGAGAGAATGAAATGAAATAACATGAGTAAGATGATGAAAATGGTTATGGATCATGGAAGTTGCCGCACCCTCTTACTTGGTGATGAATCCAGACGCAAAATCTGCACCCGGAGGCGGCTTACCTGCGTATAAAGATTCATCGCCGAGTAAGCGATCATTGGCGTGTGTGGAGAGTGAAATTTGATGACGCGTGGATGCTCTCTCAAGTGAGACATTTAGTAAATGATATGGGATGATACTGGGTGAGTCATTGAAGAAATTAAAAATGAATTGATGATAGAATAAAATGAAGAATGAGGAATCAATGCGAATATGCGCACAGAATGAATTACGAAGATGAATATATGACTTTGTGCATGGAATGCGGAGTGAACTATGAAATAATCCCGGATAAGTGAATGGTATCGAATGAATGCAAATATGGAAGATGGAATGGAAAATGAGATGGAATGGAAAGAGAGAATGACAAGAAATGAAAAATGAAAGGGAATAAAATAAATCGAATGATGAAAATGGTGATGAAGTATGAGAGTTGCTTTACCTTCCTATTTGGTGACGGATCTGGACGCAACATCTGCACCCGGAGTCGGCTCAACTCCGTCCAAGGATTCATCACCAAGTAGGCAATTAATGGCGCAAATCAAGAGTGGAATTCGAAGACGAATGAACAATCTTCCTCGTGAGACATGTTTGAATGATTGGATGATTTGAAATGAGACTGGATGAGTGAATGATATGGATGAAAGAAAATGAGAGAATGAAATGAGAGATGAAATGGAATGAGATGAAAGAATCGAACAAGATGAGGGATGAATTGGAAAGTGATGAAACGGAGTGAATAATGAAATGAAATCGAATAAGTCATACGATAAGAATGATGATGAAGTGAATGATGATGAGGGCGATTATTGGCGTGTGCTAAGAGTGAATTTCGAAGATGAATGAATAATTTTGTACATGAGATGTAGAGTGTATGATATGAAATAACGCTGGATGAGTGGATGATATGATGTTGGAAATGAGATATGGAGGTAATGATATGGAATAATGCTGAATGGGTTAATGATATAAAATGGAAAAAATGAGAAAATGGATTGAAAGTCATGAGAGAATGAAACGGAATGGAACATGAAGTGGAATAAAATGAGTCATATTGGTCACCTCGGTCTCCTATTTGGGAATGAATCTGGACGCAACTCTTGCAGACAGAGGCGACTTAAGGAGGTTCGATGGTCTTGACAAAGATGTAGAGATCGCGAGACGAAACCTTTTACATAATTATCTTTGAGACAAAAAAATACTCTGTGAATTTTTTCAGTATTTTCCACCAGGCGTTTTTTCGAGATCTAAGGTCTTACATTTTTCGAAATAACATGGGGTGTTATGGACGGCGCCACCAAAACAAGCCTTAGCACCTCATGAGATGTAGAGAAAATTCTTATAAAATATTCAGACGATAGAGAATTTCCTAAAGAACAATGACACCTTTCGGTGATCACAGCTTACCATGCATTTTGCAGAAATATGATCGAATTCTTGTCAAAAATAGGTATACTCGCCGTGTATTTTCGTGCTGCCGAGCGGCAGGTTAGGTTAGTTTTCGTCTTCCCCCCTCACCGATCCCTCATGACACCATCGAACCTCCTTAAGTGCGTGTGGAGATTATTCCCAAATGGGCAATCATTGGCTTACATGAAGAGTGTCTTCCGATGCTGAATGAATGACTTTCTAAGTAAGACATGGAGTGAATCATATGAAAGGATGCAGGATAAGTAAATGGTATAATTCCGTGTATGAAATGTGGAGTGATTCATTTGAAATGGTAATGGACGAGTCGGAGATATAAAAAGGAAAGAAATGAGAGAATGAAACGAAATGAAGCACTCTACGAAAAGACAATTGCAAAATGCTTTCTCATCTCCTATTAACTATTTGCAACATTGAAACCTCATCCACCCATCATCATCCCATTTGGACTTGGAACCCATCTCTACGATTTCAATGGAAATACATTAGTGACTAAAGTTCCTCTAATTACATTCGAAAAATTATCGAAAGATCAAAATTCAAGAATGAATTGTTTCTCTCAGTTTTTTCAAGAATTTTGTGAATGGTCATATTTTTGTTTGATAATTTGGAGAAGAAGTTGAATATGCAGAGTTGAAGATTGGCTAAGTGAATCGCTATGGGATTGGGAAGTCCATGAAGAATTCATGAAGATCAGCGGAATAGTTCTCGAGATTAGGAAAGGAATTCAGAAGTCAGAATCAAGTAAGAGTTGAACTCTGAGTTAAAACTTCGCAGGATCATAATGAATTGATGGATGTAGCTCAAAAAGGACCAGATCCATTGTGTGAGGAGGTTGTGAATCAAACTTCTAAAGAGGTTGATGAGAGTGTCTACGAGTTTTAGAGTGACATAGAAGGGTTGGTGAGGAGAATTTTCCGACGAAAATGGGAGTCACAATCAGAATTCTGTATTAACCAATCTCAATAGAATAATCGAGAAATACTTGAACAACAATATTTGAGAATTTATATTGAGAGTCTCAGATGCTAGGATGTTTGGATAAACATGGTCTAAAAATTGTGTCGAAACCTAAAAAAAGTAATTATATGTGGAAGGAAGAGTATTGAGATCCATGAAGCTTTCATTACAGTGGGCTCATCACTGAACCATTTTAGATAAACCTCCAGAATTCCAAGACGGTTGGTCGAGGGATTCAGGAGAACTCGACTGACTAAGAGAGAACATACGGATATACACAAGATGTAGTAGAAAATGATTCACGGAAAGAGTTTATACAATGCAAGTGCAATGATAGGGGTACCAGTTGATAGGTCGCGACGAGCAAAATGAAATGGATGAACTTGCATTGAGGCAGAGCTAGAAGTAAGTGGATGGTCAAAAAGAAGAGACTCGTGAATTTTTTAGGCCGGGGAGAGGGAATTGAAACCCAAATCCAAGTTTAAACAATTTATAGATCTAAAATAAATCGGAAGATCATGCTTCAGAGGGACTAGACCGATTGTCGGGGGAGCTCGAGCAATGCCTAAAATTTCTAAAGGGTTCGGTCGAAGTGCTCACGATATTTTGAGTGACATAGAAGGAGAAATGGAGAAATGTTCAGCAAAAAATGAGAACACTGATCAGGATTAGGTATCAACTAATCTCTCCAGAGTGATCGAAAATTACTTAGGCAACAGCAGAGTTGTTAAAATTCACTGCAAGTGCAATACACATACGTGTAATATACGTGCATTTGTGCATTCGTGCATTCGTGCATCGAGCTTTCTGCTCCGGAGGGTTAGGTCTTCTGCATGTTTACTTTTTGGAAATTGAGTTTTTCCGAGTGAAAAACAAATCTCACCAAGATCATGATACGTAGGGAAGTTAGATAAGTGTGACCAGCAACCCAAAATGATCGAATTTGGAGGCCAGAGTAATTAAAACTGTTGATAATGGGGTGATTTCTATCGGAATTTAAAACACCCAAATCAACACTTGCATCCTCAGTTAATTGACAAAGTCTTTAAAATATTTTGGGGCGTAAAGAATCAGTCACCTTATTCATTATGCTGAGATCGTAGGTTTTTACCTGTGAAAGGCCAAGTTTCAATCAGTGAACGATCTGACTATGCCATCCGGAGTAACTCAGTGTTTACGTAGTGTTTGTTGACTGTAAATCAAGCTTTCATGATAGAAAATAATTGACTTTGAGTAGTGACTGATAAAAGGATTGGTTAATGGACTTTCAATCACCAGAACGTGATGAAAATTCGGCCAAAATCTGTAGTTCACTACCATCAACCGGGGAGGAAAGCACGTGTCTTGATTTCACAGGAATACCTCATTTCAACAGCTTGATCATCACTTTGGCCTCCCCTGTTCATCTTTTTGGGTTGTAAGCCACAGTTATCCAACTTTCCGTGAGTCATGATCTCGAGATTACTTGCTTTCCGTTCGGAAAAACTCAACTTTCAAAAAGTAAACATACAGACGACCTAACCTTCCAAAGCAGAAAACTCGATGCACGAATGCACGAATGCACAAATGCACGTGTATTGCACGTACGTGTAATGCATAGAGGGTCAGAAATGAGGCGGGAATTTCCGCGAGTGAGGTGGGAGATGTACGTAGAATGAGATGGTAGTGGAAGTTTGCATGACAATACATAATAAGTTCTAAATTGAGAGCAGTTGAGTTTTAAGCCTCATCAATGTCCCACAGTCAGAGTGCTCACTCGTCCGAAAAACTCTGTAAAGTCTGGCAGCTCAGGGAATTTGATCTGGGTCTCTGAAAAGTTTGGAATCTCAGGGAATCGGGATGATTTTAGGAAAAAAGTCTGGAATTCATATGCTGACGGTCGATATAGTGTATCATCAGGATTAAAGTTAGGAACGATATTATTTATTTCATCTGAGTTATTTTTCTTCAATAGAATATTTTTGGATTTGCTTTCTTGATCTGCTTTGATTGACTATAACCGAACGAGCTTGGCGAGCGAGTAACTCCATGTATTTCCATTGGCTCATGTTGAGCAGTCGTCGGGTATCAGTGGCAAAGTGAGTGGTACAATCTCCAAATGTGTTAGAGGGGTGTCATTATGCATTTTCATAAAAAACTACCCCTTAAAAATGATGCTGCATTCATAGCCATGAGCGAAATGCAATCTCACAGCAATATCTCGTTTTGAGGATTGCATCGCCCAAGCGGGTATGGGAACAAAGATGGGGTATTAATTTATGATTCTCATTGTACTTCCCGTGTGAAATTCGAATTTGAGCTCACTTCCTTCCTTACAAGTCAAGTTTTTATTGTCATCTCGGAGAACTGTCGTGATTTTCCATAGTCTACTTTGATTCGGCGGATAAAAACTCGATTCAGTCCTACAATTCACTTATTTTAAAGAGTAGAATCATCCTCATGTATTGGTAATTATTGGAGAAAACATTGACATTTTTACATCTTCAATGAGCTTTCGTACATTATGGCCGAGCGAGCTCGCGAGCGAGGCAGTTCTGCTAGTGAATAAAATGATTTTGCGAGAACTCTCTGACATTTTTTTCGGAATTTCTCATCGAATTTTTCAAGATTGCTTTCGCATTTCTCGAATAGTAACGCGAGTACCTGTTTATCCCGTCATCCGCACGTTTATAATATGTTGTAACGAAAATTTGAGTAAATCATATCCAAAATAATTTGAAAGCTCTTAGCTATCTCAACGTTCGATGAGTAGAGAAGCAATCAATATACACAGAATCTGCACAAATATAGATGGTGACAGAGGCTGTGAGGATCTCTGCTTAGACGATGCATCGAATCGCGTTTCCCTCGTCAAACCCTGTCTTGGTCAATAATTTTTCAATGATTTGCAAGCCACTGCTCTTCTGAAACCAGTTTTGTTTCCAATTCAGCGACTTGGCTCAGTGTCATTTATGTACCTATTCTACTGCTCTCTCATTGAATGCTGTGGGCGATCTATTTATTTTACGACCGCTCACATTAGTGTGAGCCTCATAGATCTGCTCAGACAGAGATAAAGATCAATGAACCAAAATCTACAATTATCCTTCCATCACACAACGGCAGAAAATACTGACCGGTGCCAGTCGAAAGCACCACGCATCGTTTCACCTCACAAAACACGCATTATAGTCAATTATATTTCGCACACGCAGTGATAATGGTGCATAACTACATTGTAGCATACTTGATCAAAATTCGTGAAGATATCTCTGAAAACTGGCTGCACTGCAACACTTAGCTACTCCATGATTGGAGGTTATGCGAGCTAACAGTGTAATTACGGGAAACATCAGGCGCGCGCGAGATCGCCACGCGCCAACTTTTCTCCGCGCCGCTTCGATAGAGCCCCTGGACCTTAGAAGATGTCTCGTGTACGCGAATGGTAAGGCCCTGTTCGCGCACGCGAAACTTCGAGTCCGCAAAAATTTGCAGTCAGGCAGCTGGTGACAACCTTCGTGTACGCGAACTGCAGAACTTCCGCGACGCGGAGTATACTATTATATCGCGTACACGAGAATTTTCTGGTTCGCGTACGCGAGGGTTTACACCAGTCGCCTGTCTGCAAATTCTCGCGTACGCTAAACGTCACGTCCGCGAAAAGCACCCGTTACGCCTGCGCGACAATTGTCTGGGTGGCGTATGCGAAGGCTTCTAGCAGCTGCGCGCCTGCGGATTCTCGTGTACGTGAAGAGACATGGGTATTCAGTTCTCCCGCGGGTGCCACAGCTGGCTTAAGTGCGCGAAACTTGTCTGGTTCGCGTGCGCGCAGACTCTCATTAACCGCATACCGAAGCTTGTAAGGGCCGCTAGAGGCGCGGCTGTGGCGGAGATTCCGCAGGCCCCGCCGCAGCTGCGGCGTGCGCGGAGATTTCCGCAAGAAGTGTGCGGGCCGCACGTTAGGTGCGGAAAACATGAAAAATAGCTTTTCCAGTTTCCCAAGTCAGTTCTCTCGAAAAATCTAGCCTAGTTGACCACGTTACGATAACAACCGATTTTTATGGGGTTATCTGCGTTTTTTCAAAATATCGTGATTCGCGAGGTATACAGTGTGATTTTTATCATGGCAGCCAATGTGCAATACTGCATGTCAGGAATGTGTGTTCCTATGAACTCGACGTAACGTCAAATGAGACAATCCAACAAAATTTAGTATTTATATTTTAGAGTATAAATCGGTTCGGTGAGTTCAATCAATGATAGGCTGCATGGGCGAGGACTGGTCGGAGAGACGTTGAGGTCTCGACTTCTAATATTTTGCTCAGATTGTTTCATGAGATTGATGAGCAGATGCAGAGCTGTATTAGAAGTAAGACCATTGTACCTTACCTCAACGCGTTGTTTACCACTACATGCCCAGCCTACCATTGATTCTCAATGCACTGCAGTTCACCTTCCTTCCGAGAATCAATGATAGGCTGGGCATAAGGTATATGTAAACAACGCGTTGTGACCTCGGGTTAGATACAATTGTTTTACTTCCACAGTTATGTATTTGCTGATCAATCTCATCTAAACAACCTGAGCAAAATATTAGAAGGCTAGATTTTCACATTTTTTCAACCATTTCTCGCCCATCCAGCCTATCATTGATTGAACTCCGCGCCAAACCGATTTATGATTTGAAAAGTGAATACTAAAGACGTTACGTTGAGTTTTCAGAAACACACATTCCTTACATGCAGGATTGCATATCGGCCGCCATGACAGAAATCATACTGTATACCTCGCGAATCATGATGTTTTGAAAAATCACAAAGAACCCCACAAAAAATGGTTATCGCCGTAACGTGTCTAACTAGGCCAGACTTTTCGGGAAAACTGACTTGGAAAACTGGAGGAGCTACTTTTCGTGTTTTCCGCACCTAACGTGCGGCCCGCACACTTCTTGCGGGAATCTCCGCGCACGCCGCAGCTGCGGCGGGACCAGCGGAATCTCCGCCGCAGCTGCGCCTCTAGCGGCCCTTACAAGCTTCGGTAACCGCACGCCTGCGAATTCTCACGTACGCGAAGAGAGATGGGCCACTGGTTCTCCCGCGGGTAACACAGCCGTTTTGCAATCGCGTACGCGTGAGTTTTCATCAGCCGCACGCCTCTGAATTCTCACGTATGCGAAAAGAGATGGGCAGCTTTTTCTTCCGTTCTACATGTGATGCGCTCGTCGCGTGAGCGTAAGCGCATACGCTTGCGCTGGAGCATTTGATTCAGAGAATCTCATAAAGCTACCTTAGCAGTAGCAGTCCTTTCCACTTAGAATTTTCACAAGTGAAGAGTTGGTTGATGATTGGTGGGCCCCAAATGACATTATCGAGCTGAACGATCAAGTTCTTCTCATGTTTTACCATGAACAAATACAGGAAAACATCAGCAGTGCACCTTCAGCGTCTTCAGAAGAAAATACCGGTCGAGCAACGATTTCACGACTCAGCATTCGGATTGGTGACCACTCATCTTGCTCCTTCCAAGTTTCTGATCCCAAACAAAGTTATAGTCATCGTAAGCTAAGACGGGTGGTCACCAATCCGGATACTGAGTCACAAAAACGCTGGCTAACCTGAAATTATCTCCAAAAAGGCTCGAGGGACCATACTTCCATTTTTGACCTAAACGAGATGATTCCCAGAGGTTCATCAAGATCCATATTCCACAGACCTGATGTTCTCCTTGTCAGTCGGGCTACATAAGAAAGATATCACGAATATGGTTGCGCAGATTCTTCCATTGTTCAAACATTTATGATACTCTTTCTCCTACATCGATTCAGACCCGATATGGAGTAGTTCAGATGTGACTTGCATCTGTAATTGACTGGAGAGACAAGGAATACGAACACAAGTGCGCACAGAGAAGCTATTGACCTATCCAAAGAGAGGATTCCAAGCTATTTCCTGCTCTTACGAGCACCATTTCCAACTCACTCAAATCAAAGGACAGCCAATCCTCGTACAAAACGATGCAAAAACACTTACCACTCCGTTTCAAATTCACTCCGATCCCATTCTCACGAGGAAAACCTATTCTACAGTTTCAACAGTTTTCTGAGTGCCTCATTGAAAAGGTTTCTACATGAGAATGGTTCGTTCCAAAACCATCTTCCTGTGGAAATAGTGTGCAACCTTTGTTAGAGTACACATAGACGTTTTTGGCCCAATCTACCCAAAGGCTCTCAAATGAGCTCTTGAAGCCTTAAAACATTGGTTTTTTTGCCTTCTTGGAGTGTTTTCAGGGTACATGCCCCACCTCAACAAGCCTTAGAAGGACTCAAAGAGGTCACATTTTCTGAAATCCAGTGATGGGGAGAGAAGAAACTTCGTTTTGGGCTCATATCCAACGAGGGATGAGCCATATCACATAGGGCGTTCGAAGACTGTGGCCAAAAAATGTTCCAAACGACATTCCTTCAAAAGGGCTCAGCCCGCAATTTCAAAACTTGTAGGAAAATGATGCCACAATAATGTAGAATTAGGAACCAAAATAATTTCAGAAGGAGTTTTCACTTTGAAATGAAATGCGTACAGGTACACCGTGAATGTTGTGTTTATGCACGCCTTCGATGAGGGAGAAGGCGAAAAGCAGGAAAAACTCAAATTCCCTAAATAGTACATTACGCGACAAGGGCCGAAAGTGACCCGTCACGGCCCGGGTAGGTTGCCGCACCTGCCGACAGGCGAGGGCGGCATACTCGCGGCCGCGATGGGTTATTTTTGGCCCGAGGTGCGTACACTATTTTTCGGTGACACTTGTATCGAAATTTTATGCTTTCCGACGCGATGTCGGGGCAAAATGCCGCTCCGCCGTACAGGTTAGAAAACGTCGGAGCATGCAATGTAGTGGCCCGAGGGCGCAGCCCGAGGGCTACTGCGCATGCTCGCTCGTTTTCTAGCCTGGGCGGCATTGCGGCATTTTCTGCCCCGGGATCGGGGCGGAAACCATAGGCTTTCGATGCCAGTGTGCCGAAAACTCATTTTTCCAGAAATCTGAATATCCATGATATGATGCAGGTTTGTGTGATCTTTCAAAACTCAGTGATCTACGGAACGCCGTTACCTGCCGATGATTTCAAAATGAGAAGTCGTTGTAATCTCCCTCTGCTATTCTCATCCATCCAACAACCCTTTCAATTTCTTCCACACCGTGATCTTGAACCAATTCATCATGAACCTGGAGATCCCCTGCCAAATTCCATTCTGAGTGGTAGTTCTTGGTGTCAAAGAAAAACATCCAATTGAATCAAAATCGCCCACGTAAGGATTTGGAAAAATCAGATTTGCGAATTTTTCAATCACTTATCGCTATTGATGGTCGTAACATGTTCGGGAACATTCGCTGAACCATCAATCTTCGTGAATTCTCGCATGTAAAGCCCATGTTTTTCCCGAATATCAGAATCTTTTCTAAAACGCTGAAAATGGTTGGTTTCGAGAACAGCGTCTTTTGCGTCCGTTGTAATGATATCAAACTGATCCACTGGACGAGAAGGTCTCTCTCGATTGAAGAAAATCTGTCTCAACGATTTCTTTAATCAATTAGGACCAGCGAGTATTGAAAATTTGTCTCGCAATTGTTCCATGAATGCGCCGTTCAGTTTGATGATATACATATGTTGATGAACGCAGTGTTGCTGAACCAACCTTGAGTGAACCTGAAGACCTACCTGCGTATGTCTGTTTTAGATAGTAGTTTTTGGTGTCAAGAACAACATCCAATTGGAACTAGAATCGATCTCTTAGGGTTCTCGAAAGGAATAATATTTTTGAGTTTCCGAGTCAATCACCGCCGATACTGGTCAGGGAAGTATTTTGATCGGGCAGATTATTCAGTGAAGTATCATATCACCATGTGTTCTTGGGCGTGAGAGACAAACACGTAATCTATTTTCCTCCCATATGTCACAAGTTCTGCAAAAACGCTGAAAACGTTCCTTCTCGAGAGTCTTCCGCGTTTCCTACTATGATTTCTAACTGATGAACTAGACAAAAAGGTTCCTCCTTATGAGACGAAAATTTTTGTCGACAGTGTTTTCAACTCATTCTGACTCGTTCAATACATTGACAGTGGTTTAAGAGGGCTAGGATGCGTCCAGAACGAGTGGCTACGTGGTTTTCGGAGTTGCTACCAACAAGATTTCACCGATTTTGCTGTGAATATTGGGATGCTCCTAGTATTGGCCAAATACATGATATTTGATTCCCAAGAGTGTATTTTCTTCATCTCACACATGCAGTGCAGGAGCTCATTTGCAGTAATCCAAAA
The DNA here is from genome assembly GCA_029851415.1 of Eretmocerus hayati. NCBI lineage: Eukaryota > Metazoa > Arthropoda > Insecta > Hymenoptera > Aphelinidae > Eretmocerus > Eretmocerus hayati. The sequence goes on along the minus strand of CM056744.1, from coordinate 71,643,131 downwards.
GTGGAAGAATCAAATGTACGGTTATGTTATCAAAAATTGCGTTTGATGCAATTGGTGACCTTAGATGTGCTTGTAACGCAACAATTTCCATGTTTGTTCGCTCAACGTCCTGCTACATCTACGGGAATTACCTCTTTTCGTCGTTATAGCATGGTTATTTCACTCCTCGTGAGCTCAAAATATAAATGCTATCCATATTCCGTGAGTAATTTCAGGTTCAGTGCAAAATCGGTAGAATCTTGACGATGACAACTCAGAAGATCAGCTCGTCACTCGTTCCGATCACATCTCAGTCCACTCAAACTACCAGCATCGAGTTCAGCTGGTTCAAATTTGTTGGCAATATCGTTGAGATAGATTTTCTTCAATCAAGAGAAAGCTTCTCGTCTAGTTGGTCAGTTTGACATCATTGCAAGAGACGCGGAACATGCTGTTCTCAATACCAACCATTTATAGCGTCTTGGAAAAAATTCTGACATTTGGGAAGAACGTGAGCTATGGCTCTTACATCCGAAGATTCACGAGGATTGATAATTCTGTGAATGTTCCCGAACATGCTTCGACAATTATTAGCGATAAATGATTCCAAAATTCGACAATCTGATTATTTTGAAAACTCTACTTGGGTGATTTTGAATCCAATCAGATTTTGTTTTTGACACCAGAACCTACCATTCCGAATGGGAATCGGCAGGGGGTCTCCAGGTTCATGATTAATTGGTACAAGATCACCGTATGGAGGAGATTGAAAGGGTCGTTGAACGGATGAGAATGCCAAAGGGAGATTTTCACGATTTCTCATTTTCAAATCATCAGCAAGGAACGAGGGAGCGTTCCGTAGATCACTTTTCGCAGCGAATTTCGGAAGACCACACGAATCTATCTCATGTTGTGAATATTCAGATTCCTGAAATAGATATTTACGATACAAGGGGAAAAAATGCCACTTTTTGGCACGGCGTGAAGTCAGCGCCCGAGCGCTTGCGCGAGGGAGCTAAACGCTATGCCGATGAGTGGCATTTTTGCCCCGTGTATCGTACTCCATTTTTCAAGCACGTGTGCCCCCATAGGTTTTGAAGGGAAGCGGAGAGGTAGGGGAGGGGGGAAGCAGGGGATTCGGGGGGTGGCAGCCCCCCGACTGAAAAAATTCTCCGTTAGTGCCTCAAAATCCGTATCTACTATCATCATCTGCTTGCATCATAACCAAGCATGTAAACTACTAAAGAGATGTAAACGATGCAACCGCGCGAAACAGAAGACACGACCGCGCAGAAGACGCATAAGTAGTATGTCCGTGCTGCTGCTGCACCGAAGAAACCGGTCAGCTCGCGACTACGTTCGGTTTATCGCAACACAATAGTGATTCCTGAGATTCTTATAATGATCGTCATGATCATGACCATTTGATCCGAGTGTCTGTACATTCTGCACTGATGCAGCAAACGCGCGCGTTGTCGGCGACGAGTCACTTGAGGCCAACTTCGCACCGTGCATTAGAATCAGCGACTAACCTGTCAGTGTTTACTCGCACCCCGGAGTTTCTTTTCGATTGACAGAAGCTTTTGAGTGTGTTTTTCTTTACAATTTCGCATAACGATTTCCATGCCAGTGATTTTGACGTTTGGATTTAGAGAGTGAAGCATCTCCGATAAAGTCGGTTTCACGGCCACGGCGGCCATTGGCCGTGCCGTAAAGTGCCACTTTTGCCTCACGCTAAGCGTGCGTAAAGATAGGCTCCAGGGCACCTAGTGGTGAAAAAATGTGTTTTGGAGAAATTGAGTATTTTCCGTTTTTCGCCTTCGTCCTCGTCGAAGGCGTCCATGAATTCAACAGTAACTCCATAAGGTCGATTGCGATAGGTTTTTTAGGTCCTCCTGAATGCCATGGGGCACGTTTATGTATCTTGTGTGTGACTACCCCTGATAGATGTGAAAATGCTCAGATAGCAAATCCAATTTTGGTACAGATATAACCTACATCGAGAATATCCAAAAAGAGTGAATATATAGCCTTTATGAATTGTTTGTCCATTCTGCACAACTGTCTCAGGTTTCGGGCCCCCCTCCAATACTCTGGTATGATTCTGGCAAATATCTTTGATACAACTGGATACTTCTCTGAGATGATGAGTTGTTGAAGAATGCCTTGGAGGGATAATGAATAAACTTCAATTTTCAAATCCGAATGAATAATCTCTGGCGTTTCGAGATCTAACTCAAAAATTCAAGTCTGTCGCAACAAACCGATGAACTTCGGATAATTGCGCGTTCTCTTCAAACTTCACAAACGATTTCAAAACCTCAACTAAAGGTTTGTTTTGTTCGAATCGAGTGTCAAGAAAGTTTGTAAGTGATAGAGCTGTTTCAGTCTCTTCGGCGTCCACGCCTTTTTCCTAAAATACGTACAGATTATGATTTCCACGTCTTGATTTTTGATTCACAACGATCGATTTTAGACTCATTGTTCCATCTGCCTCAATGATCCATCCCCTGTCCAAGCAAGTAACCCACCCATCAAGCAACGGGGTGTCTCGCAAACTTTTGATCTTATTACAAAATTGAACAACATTGTCTACCATTGCCTAGAGATGTATTTTATCACTTTGTATATTTTTTCGAAATCTAGGAGAACTTTCGAAACATCAGCTTAGAATACCAATAACTTTAGATTGTCTGTTTACGCTTGAACATGCATTTGTCGAGAATGCTTACGGCAACAGCGATTTTTGTCTATAAATTGACAATCGAAGAGTTGACAATCGATAGCTCGATTGCACAGATGTACGTATTAACCATTGATTCAATGCTCATGAGTTGGATCTCGTGACGATCAAGGTTCCTCGCGCAAGCATCGCGGTCTCACGCCTCGGATCTCCAATGCTTTTTTTGGCTTTTAAGTTTACGACCGGGGTTGACGCCGCACCGCCCTTTGCTTAAAGTATCTGAGCAGGTCGACTCACGCGTATGTTTGATGATTTTATGTACCGCCGCGTCAGCGGCTTGTTTCTCACCCGGATTTTCCCATTCCATCAGCCAATCAGAGTCCCTTAGAAATTAAACTTTGTCCTTGTTCTCCCACGTGATCACCCCTGCCCTCTTGGAAGCAGAAGGCTCCCGCTCTTCGTATTTAGTATTAGACGAGAATTCAAACGAGAGTCATCGCGTCGATTTGGCTCTCCGATATGTCGAACTACTTGCACCATTTTGATTGAATAAAGTGCAGTCATATTAATTTAAATACGTGTCCGTTAGTCATTGCACTTATATCATCATATTCGGATACATAATACGAAATTCGAGGTTCAAAAGTTCAAGTACATTGCGCCTCAACATTGTCTACAACAGTAAGGATGTTGAAAAATCCTTCCGCTTCATTCTCTTTACATTCCTCGAAGTATTTCACAAGGGTGAACCATGATTTGAGAACCGAATCAAGTAAGTCAATTGTGAATTCAGTCCAACGAATCCCAGAGAATCGAGGGAGAGACATCAGAACTGACTCATACTATTCATCTGTATCTTTCAACTCCCGTGATTTCACTCCACTCAAATGAAGATGAGTCGGAATTGCAGACAAATCACTCATTATTTTCTTGACATCTAATGCTCGTTGTAACTGTTGAAATCATTAAGGGTCAGATCTACATGCTCTTTTCCACACACATTAGAGTGTCATCAACATATCTATTGACAAGGCGGGAAGGGTTCTCGATGAAGGGTTTGGTAGTCCCCCCTATAATCCTTTGTGACTCGTCTGCTTGTCAGACGTTGAGGAGGATGATGAGGCCGGGGATGCGCTAGTTGAGGTCCAACGGATCATCACACAATATTCTGACACAAAATACGACACAGGAACCAAGTGCGGAATACGGAGTTCAAGTCTGAAAATGTCACTAGGTCACGGTGTCGACGTTCTTGACGGCACCAGGAGTACATCGGAGTACCGGAGGAGCGTGGCCACGTCTGGTGTAAGCGAGTAAATTGTTTTATGTGTTAGTGTGTTGAAGTTTGCACTTGGTTCCTTGTCGATTTTTTATTCGACAAACCTTATTGGCATCGCATTCAATTTTGTATATTTCTGACTTCATAGATTGAACGGAAATGTGTATCGGTAAATGCAACTATCAGAAATCAGTGGAAAATTGGTATACAATATTCATTAAATCAAGTTGCGAATGACGTGATGGCCAATACAAGGTAATGAATATAGATTGTGAGGAAATACGTCATGTGATATGGCTTGTAGTCTTATTGATCATGGTGGACGATGCCGGAGAGCTCTTTACGTGAATTATCGAACTCGAAACAATATTGGCTGGAGTCTGATGAATCGCGCACCGTATAGATGCGCTATGGCAGGGTAGAGTTCAAAGTAATTGGATAAAGATTGGAATCCGCCATGTTGGACGTCCGGGGTGTGACCTCCTGATCATTCTATTGAATTGTAGGTGGTGTTGGGTACAGCACTCGTACGAGTAGGAGTGGCCTTCTTGACTTCCAGGATAGGTGAAGTTGCGGGTATGACGCTTTTACCCTTGCCTGGTTTCCACGGTGTTGAAACAACCGTCCTGGTTCCCAGGATCGGCCGGATCCGATTAGGTGCGTACAGCATGAGCAAATTGTAGTCGTTGCTGCGTCCGCAGCAACCGCAAATACTCGTCAACTGATAATTTCGAAAGATCTGTCCTGGTCAGCTGAGAGGGTGAACGTCGCGAGTGAAGTGGTAGTCGTTGCGACTGAGGGTCTTGAGGTAAACCGGAGTAGCTAGTTCCAGAGTGCAACCTCGCGGTGCGATGATCTCGGTCTTGGGGAGTCGCTGGAGTCCTCAGCCGATTGAGGACCACCTGACCTTATTTGAGACTCGTCCGAGACTCTGGGTAGGTTGATGTAGCACCCTCTGCCGTTGCTTCACGTCATCCGGGTTTCAATGCTTCACCGGGCTGCGAGTGATCTTAAAGCAGACGCGGGGCTCAGCTTGAAAGGAAATGCCGCTGGGCGTTGATGTGCGCGATTGAATGATGATGAATCTCATCCGAGACTCTGAGTTGATCGGGATGTCCCCTCCCCCAATGACCTGTGCTTTCAAATTTCATCGGGCTGTGAAGAGTCACTGGTAGTAGAGATAATGATGCTGCGAACAGATGGGCGCTACTGGGTGTTGATGAGCACTCCCAGAGGTGCTTGAGATAGTTGAAGTATCGACAACGCGCACATTGGCTAGTAAGCCGCCATCTCGAGGGTGAACTCCGTCGTACGATGGTCGATCTGGTGGCTCCTCTTCCAAATCCAGGGTTGAGATGACCATGGTTGATGCCGGCTCCTCACAGGGTCGTTGATTCTTCCATCTTGATGAAATCCGAGAGCGAACACACTCCGGAGGCTCACTCGTTGGGCGCCAAATTGACAAGGCGGAAAGGGTTGTCGATAAAGGGTTTGGTAGTACCCCCGATAATCCTTTGTGACTCGTCGGCTTGTCAGACGTTGAGGAGGATAATGAGGGCGAAAATGCGGTAGTTAAGGTCGGATGAATCATCACTCAATATTCCGACACAAAATACGACACAGGAACCAAAGTGCGGAATACGGAGTTCGAGTCTGAAAATGTCACTGGGTCACGGTGTCGACGTTTCTGACGGCACCAGGAGTACAACGAAGGAGCGTGGCCACGACTGGACCAAGGTCGCGGAGTGCAGCGTCCCGACAGTGAGCTGGGATTGGACTGGTGTAGACTGATTTGGATGCTTGGTCTTTTATAGGGCAAAGGGATCTACGCAAGACGAGCGTACATCTGCTGTGATGTACTATTGGATACGCGTACATCTGCTGTGATGAACTGAAGATATGTCGTCTTGACAATATTAATATGTACATGTTTTAATCTATCATGTTGAGCAATTGAATGCTGTGGTATTAACTCATTATGACGAGAAACCTTCGATTGCTGACAGCCTCAGCACTGTCTACACCACAGCTTGATGTCCTTTTTCATCTTTGGACAGACATCATGTTGCTCTATCAAACTGAGAGATGCCTCTGGGCCGGGATGAAATGGATCATGGTACACCTGGAAAAACTCCCGCGCGTGAAGATTCAGGAATGTGAGGACGTATTACGCTGCCACGAGTGTCGCGATAAATTGGTTCATGGTCTTTGCGCCATGTCAACTTTACGAGTTTGGAGAGGAAGTTCGGGTCTGGCAAGATCTCTTTAAGTTGAAGTTGAGCATCTTTTGCCTGTCTTTTTGAGAAATCTTTCATGCTAAGAGCCGTAGAAAACCCGAATGCATCTATATTCAAATGAAACCCGTAGTTTGGGTCATTGCCATGCTTCTCAGTAATCTGATCAATGTTCGAAACTGTTGCGTGGACGGCCAATATTTTAGAGAGTGAGTCAGTCACAACGTTATCTTTCCCAGGCACGTGAATTATTTCTGTTGTGAATTCAGAAATATATGCCAATGGCCTCTGACGGCGAGGAGATGCCAATTTAGATGATTGAGTGAGAGCGTTTTGAAGTGCATGCTGATCTGTGTCGAGTTTGAACTCACGACCTTCTAACACGTCTTGGAATTATTCCATAGCATTGAACATGGCTGTTAGCTCGCGATCGTAGGTTAAGTACTTCCTTCGAGCGTCTGGAAATTTCCGCAAAAAGAAGGCGACAGGTCTCCACACCCCATTCTCTAGTGATCCAAGCGAGGCTCTCAATGGATCGGTCAGGGGCATTGATGAAAATGCGCGTCTCAGCAGAATCATTTGGGTGAGTGAACATTGCTGCGGTTATAACGTCAGATTTGCATTTCTCGAAAGCATCTTCAGATTCAGGAGTCCACGGGACAGGCCGTTCATCTTTCTTGCAAGCGTCAATCAGCAGAGCATGGAGTGAAATTTGCGATTCCGCTGGATGCGGAATACAATCACGATAAAAATTTACCATCCCTGAAAATCTGCGAAGTTCTCCAAGGGTGTTTGGATTTGAGAAGTTTTGATTAGCTCCTACCTTCTTGAGGTTGGTTTTGAGACCTTTGCCATTCACGGTATGACCCACGAAAACTATCTCCGAGACGCCAAACACAGACATTCCGATCGTAGAGAAAAGGTTGTGACCCTCTAATCACTAAAACACGATCCTCAGATGCTTTTGATGCTCCTCTTCGGAAGAAGGTGCAATCAAAATATCATCAATGTACACGAAAACAAAGTCAAGGTCACCTAAGGTTTCCTGAGCTAAGCGTTGGAATGGACTGCTAGCGTTACGTAAATCAAATGGCATTAATAAATACTAAAAGAGTCCAAAGGGTGTCATTAACGCATTTTCTGGGATATCTTCAGATGCAACGGGTACCTATTGAAAGGCTTTTCGCGAATCTAAAGATGTGAAAATTTTTCCCCGCGGATCATGTATTGATGATCACGAAGATGAGGTGAAGGATATTTGTCACGTACTGTTTGAGAGTTGAAGGGGCGGTATCTCCACAAATCCTCCCAGAGCCATCTTTTTTTGCGTCATATGAATCGCACTAGCCCAAGGGTTATCTGAAGGGCAACATGTACCAGCAGCTGAATTGGCATCAAATCCTGCTTCTAAAGTTTCGTATTTCGCTGAGGCCGGATTACGAACAAGCGAGCGAGCGCCACGAACGTCGCGGCGTGCGACACGAGCCCAAGCGCGAGAAACGAGCGACCGAACGACGGAGCGCGCGGACCACAAGTACCCCCACTCCACCTCCTCAATGTAACAGGTATAGGGGCCGGGGATCTTATTGTGGAAGAGTCTGGCGCACGTATCTACCTACCTACCTACCTACGTGCGCCCGCGGCGGTACTCAATTTTTTTTTAGTCATGGCGATTGAAAATAAAAATCATCTCGTAACTTTACAGATTGCTCTTTGTTTAGGAATGAATGCTCGATTTTCATACTTCAAATTTCCTTTTATTTCTATGATTTTTCATTTATAAACCGATCAAATGAGGATCTTGTCACGGTGCTTGTCGGCTGCTGCCACTCTTGAATCTAATAAAGCGAGGCCGTTGCGGTGTTGCTTTGCGAGGGGACGTGTTTTACATAGTGACAAAAAAAATGAATCCTGTTTTCGAAAATAAACGATTCATGTAGTTTCTCCAGCTCTAGAGATTCACAGAGCGGTCACATTTTGAAAGCAAAGCTAGACCGATATTGAAAAACAGTCATACCTTGAGCCACTCATCTGCAGTCCTAGGAAGTTATGATTGCTCATTTCATTTAAGATTGGAGTTATTTTGACCCAGATCCTAAAACTTGAGAGACATTCCTCACCTGAGGCCATTTCAAGGCGATTATATTTCGTTCTTGTTCGAAGATATATCAATATGTAGTACCGCAACTTGTTGCCAGATGACGCCACGTTTTTAGAGCTAATCTAGGAGGAAAAGGTGAGCGAAGCGAAAAATTTTGAGGGTGAAAAACAGAACAAAAACCGAGCAAAACGATATATTGTTCTTCGTTGGTGTCCAGGAGTTTGTTCGGAAGGGGCAAGTCTAACGGCAAGTGGGCAAGGTCATGGCGAAAGCGAGCAGCCGACAAGCATCGAAGCATCGTTATAAGATCTACATTTTATTTAATACCTACTGACCACGATAACAAAGTGAAAAGTAATATATTCCAGAGGGGCATTTATTATTCAATTGAAAGCAATTTGTTAGAAACGAATTTGTTTGCATTGTTGATCACCACGGCAAGAATAAAAATGAGAACCGCCGCGAGCACGCGTAGGTAGGTAGGTAGGTAGGTAAGTGCGTGCGCCGGACACTTTCACAATAAGCACCCGGTATAGTGGGGGTACTCGCGGTCCGCGCACTCCTTGTCTTTCGGTCGCTCGTTTCTCGCGCTTGGCGTGCGCGTCTTACGCGTCATGCGCTCGCTCGTGCGTTCGCTTGTTCGTAATTCGGCCCCTGGAGTTACGCGACGGGCTCTCGGTGCGACCAGATCCTCTGTAGTACGAATATGGTGTACAATGTCGTGCTTGACTTCAGAGGGATTGGTCTGTTCCATACCGACAACTTTAGGATGACGCGACAGGATACGTGCATATTCATGTTCGGGATCCACTGTACTGATACCAAGACTGTAAGTGGAGTCGGTTATTCCGTAAGCAAATCTGATTTTGCATCTATCAAGGCTCGATGTCTCATATCCTGTAATAGGTGAAAAACTAAAGGACGTCCGCGCCAAAGATAGGGTAAGGGGCGTCTGCGATGTAAAAGTTCCATGGCGAGTTGCGTCCTAATCCGAAATAAAGAACTCGGTGGGCAATACCATAAGTAACAATTTCGGTACCATTAGTAGCGTATGATGGCTCACCTGTCGGCTTGAGTGGACAATCCTTGTGGTTGGGAATCAGGGAAACTTCTTCACCAGTTTCGATGGGAAAAATTTTCTCGGGAACTCTATCTTTCATATGGAGACGTTTTGGACCAGTTCCGGCTGTCTCCGCGACGGAAGGTGCTTTTAGTTTCCCTGGACGTTAGAGGCAGGAGGTTCATATGTACATGGAGTAAAGCAGTGATGAACTGCTTGGCCATGTTCCTCGTGATCGTAGCAACCGCCATCTTCGTTATGCGTTTATCTCGATTTTTTTACCTTTCTATCCGTCTTAGTAGTCTTTTTCTCTTTCGGAGGACCGATGTAGACTCGATCTTGGGACTTGGACTGATTACGAGATTCATCTCTTTTTGCATTGGACTTCATTGATTTCCCAAATGTCTCGCCCATTCGCTTCATCTGCTCCACTTGAGTTGAGAGCAAATCTGCATTGGGCTGTCTCTGACAAGGGGGGACCACAGTGTTCGGGTCACCAATTTAGACCAAAATTTTTCTACAGTCTCGTATTGCCTAGAAATTAGAGAATCCAGAATATTGAGGCCCAATAGGCCTTCTGTTCAAAGCTACAGCCTATGACATTAGCATTGCCCATATAGGCCCATATCAGAAAGTGATATTTATAGACATACTCGCAATGCTAACGTTTATGCTTGTAACTCTAAACAGAAGGCCCATTGGTCTTCAATATTTTGGATTTTCCAATTTCTAGGTGGTACGAGACTGTAGAAAAATTTTGGTCAAAATTGGTGACCCAAACACTGTAGTCCCCCTTGTGAGCCACGGCTGCAATGCTTGAAGCATCGGGACTGCTAAAATGAGTTGCCGTGTCAGATTTTTTCTTGATCTCATAGATTCCATCGGCTTTTTCGATGGCCCTGTCCGGATTGGTTTTTATCGAATCATCTATTGCTATTTGTATGTCTTCAGGCAATTGTCTGCATCAGGCAATGCGGATGGTGTCTTTTGTCGGGTGCTTCTTCCCGTTGTCGTACATTTCGTTCAGAAGATTGGAGGGCTCTTCCACCCCGAGGGACATGTTTCCAAGAAGTTTGTCCAGTTTTTTTTCCTCGGGCCCACAGAACTTTCCAATGAACATCTTTCTTACGTATAGGTATTCGTCTTTCTCTGGTTATTTCCTCGACGACGTCTCGTTGTCGACTGCCACTTGTTAGGGCAATCTCGAACCGGCACATCTTGTCCTCGGCTTCTCCAGGGCTTGGAAAAATATCTGGCTCGGGACCTCGAGAAACGCAGACCCAAGTTGAGCCTTTGCGAGTACAATTTTGGGAAAGTCGTGGAATTGAGACGAAGGAGAGCTCGAGTGGTGGAAGGGAAACTTCATCTCAAGGCGAATTTTTTGTTCGTTTGAGAGTCCCCCATGTCTATAGAGTAGCTTGGATATCATTTTATGACACTGCACGCAGATGGGCAGCTGTGCACGGAGCACTATTTATGGCATGGGCGAAACGAGAACTACGAGTCTCTCGTAGCACAACCACCCATCTGGACGCAATCCTCCACGATGCTTCATAGCATGGAAATTTGGACATCTTGTTTTAAATTGCATTTCCCAGGTAAAAAGTGCTGTGAATATTGTTTTGAAATTCCGACAAGAATCTACGGGAATTTGACGCGATGTACGAACTGCAGTTGTCGTTCGTTCGGGGGTGCGTGTTTGAGCTCGAACGTCCTCCTTCCCCCCTTTGAGATAGAAGATCTCAGAAAAGCACTAAATATGAATAGAAACAAACAAAGTCTCGTCGATCACGCCATTGGTGGAAATAGATATGATCGAATTCCACGCCAAAGCGATCTACGGAAAGGGGTCATCTCTCTGATTCTTTTTTAACCTTCTTCATTCGATTCTATGGCCCAAAACAGTAACTTCGGACTACCTATGGGGTCCAAAAAAATTTCTCTTCTCCATTGCACGCACATCCGTGAACAGACCAAAAATTCGTCGTGTAAAAATCTATACTCTTTTATTCACAAAAATGGGAATATTTCCAGTTTTTGAATAGCTATCGATTTGCGGGTTGCGGCATTTGAAAGAGCATCAAACAACCTATCGAAAACAATGTCGGGAATTCCTCCTCTGTGATTTAGGGGCCTCCTGAAGGCAAAAGATTGTTCTTTACTAAAATGTTAATTTCTCAAAGAGCCATTTTTGTTATTCTTCGAAAATCATATATTTGACGTAAAATTTTGCGTTCTCTTGAGAAAAACGGGTTTCAGAGGAGTTTGGGGCGATCCAAGTTACTCATGAGCCATTTTTTAGAAATTCGATTTTTCCAGTTTCAGAGAAAGACGATTTCCTGCACATGCGCACAAACGTAAACTCTCGGCTCTACTTTCAATGTAAAGCTGACAAAATTTCCTATAAAATGATAACCCGCAAAGTTGGAATTCATGCACTGAAACGGGATCTGCAACGGCTAATTATATCGAATCAAAATCACATGAAAATTCAGCCCATGAGAGCCTGCTGAGATGACACATTCCCGAGATCCTTTCAGGACTCTATTTTGAGCACGAAATTGATCTGAAAACAATTCGGACTACACGGTTTCAACGTGGAATTGTCTGAACTTCCGAAATACGCGATAAAGAATTCTGTTTGAGGCAAATTCTAGGTGCTACATTCAAGTTTTCGCAATTTTGAATGTGAAAAATGGTATTTTCTGGCGAAAGAATGAATGTAGCACCTAGGGTCCACCTCAAACGGAATCCTCCATCACATATTCTGGAAGTTCAAACAATTTTACGTTGCAACTATGTGGTCCGAATTTTTCCGGGGCAATTTCGTACTCGAAATTGAGTCCCGAGAAGATCTCGTGAATGTGTCATCTCAGCAGGCGCCACGAAGGCATTAATAGGCTGAATTTCCATGTGATTTTGATTCGATATAATTAACCGTTGCAGATCCCGTTTCAGTGCATGAATTTCAACTTTGCGGGTAGTCATTTCATAGGAAATTTTGTCAGCTTTCTATTGAAAGTAGAGCCGGAAGTCTACGTCTGCGTGCATGCGCAGAAAATCGTCTTTTTCTGAAACCGAAAAAATTGAATTTCCAAAAAATGGCTCATAAGTCACTTGGATCACCCCAAACTTCTTTGAAACCCATTTTTCCCGAAGAACGCAACATTTCACGTCAAATATATGATTTTCAAAACATAACGAAAATGGCTTTTGAGAAATTAACATTTTAGTGAAAAACTTCCTTTTGCCTTCAGGAGGCCCCCAAATCACAGAGAAGGAATTTCCGACAACGTTTTCGATAGGTTTTTTAATGCCCTTACAGATACCGCAACCCGCAAATCGATAGCCATTCAAAAACTCGAAATATTCCCGTTCTCGTGAATAAAAGAGCATCGATTTTCACATGATGAATTTTCGGTTTGTTTACGGATGTGCGTGCAATGGAGAGGGAAAATTTTTCTTGGCCCCCCCCTAGGTGGTCCAAAGTTCCTATTATGGGCCATAGAATCGAATGAAAAAGGTTAAGAAAGAATCTGAGGGATGTCCCCTTTCCGTAGGTCGCTTTGGCGTGGAATTCATCATATTGAAATTGATGATCGTCGACAAGGCGTTAGAATTCCGTGATAATTGGGCTAATGACTAAGTGACATGCATATGGTTGCGTTAGATCTATCCCGTTTGCCTCACCCCGATATCTCGAAAATTCAGTTGGAGCGAGACTTCTCTGGAAAAAATGTACTTTTCGGCCAGTGTGCGACGACTCAGCCTCGCTTCATTTTGGTGTTCCCGCAGTTACTATCTGGATTGTGGCTTGACATCTGCATAGAATCGAAAGATGATTGAGTGTATCGTGTATATTGGACCCGACGATAATTGTCAGGCATAAATGATGAATCTGAGTCACTCACTGAACTTTCAGTTCAGTAAACCGTTGCTCATCTGGTCCGGAACGAGGACGAGTCTTGTGCGTTGTGGGTATCTTTTCGGTGGTTAGTGCCGCATTAGCCAATGACGAGGTCGTGTTGTACGACAATCGTTGTCACAATCGTCGTACCCAACCATGATTTTCCCAGCACGGAGAATGATTTAACTCAATTAGGTGAAGTTTGAAGTTGCTCATCTGGTCCGATTGAGAATGGTACAAGTCTTTGTTGTGTGGAACCTCGCAGTCGTGATGGCTGACGCGCGCCTTTTTTGACAAAGAATTAAGCGCCGCTGAAACTTGTAAGGGTACAAATATGGGCTTTGGATCTAGGGGGAGAGCCGGAGCATAATGATCGTAAGGGATATCTCGATAGAGGTGTGCGTATATTCATGAGATAATAATGGTCTTTAGGGGTGATCAATTTTTCATTTCTCCATCAAATTTCATCCATCCTTGGATACATAGGCCCTTGGACGAAATGAAATATGATGAGAGAAATTTAATGATTTTAGAAGGTGAATGGAGTGGGTACTTAGGGCCACTCACATATCATTCTTCGAAAATCATACGACTCGGATATCGCAGAGACACGTGGATGGGGGTGGTGGATACTTAGGGCCACCGACCCACCAATCCAGGATATCTGCGTAGAGGTTGGATGAGACGGCTGATTCTTTGTGAGGACGGGTACTTAGGGCCGTTCCTCCACCCAAATCGCGTCTCTGAGCTGCATCGAGATTCTACAAATTTTGGATACACATTAAAACTCAAAATATATAAAAATCAAATAGCATTTATTCAAAATCTCATATACATGAGCACAGCAATAGCCAAGAGACCAAGCTCGATACAGCTCTGATTTCCAACTGAGCATAAGCCGGCCCAAATGGCCTGATGAGCCTGTATTTATACCTGGTTTTTTGGCTGTACAATATATCTGTAGAGTATGGTAGATGAACGAATAGATTATCGATCATTCGAAGAATTACTATTTCATTGAAAGAATAATACAAATGAAGCAATCTTGCAAAATCTGCATACATAATTCGATTCTTCATCTCTAAAGGGAATGAATTCAACGCAAAAGTTAGATAGACTCCTTTCTTATTCATTCCCAGAAACAAAAAGATAGATTCTTAGAACTTTCTAGAAACACGTGGCTTTTCATCTATTTTGAAAATTGATAAAAATTAGCCAAAAATTTTAGTTCTTTTGATACTAGGCTATTTTTCCCATCGATGCTTTCATGTGGAAATAGGCTATTCCTCTCACAAACTCATTCTACAATGAATATTTACAGTATTTACAACCTATCTAATTTTGAGCTTATTTCCTCCTAAATAAGGAACTTTGAGGTTGATTTCGTTTCTTAGGATATTGACGGAATCATGTATCAGAAAAGTGGGACAAAAAAAATTCATTCTCGCTTTTTTACAAGAACATTTTGTTTGCAGAATAAAATAAACGTGCAAAGCTAATTTGTTTTAAAAAGTGACTATAAACATCTTATAGCTCAGAAAATGAGCTTCATCATAACAAAAGAAAGATTACCATTTTATGAAGTTTTACATAAAAAATTCCTCATAGAAATTCATGGAATATTCCAGAGTTCCTATGTTTTAGTATATGCATATTAACGTCTTAGTGTGTGTCTATTCACCACGCGTGACACTACAAGGGAAGCAAACATCTGCCTTATCGGCTCTAATACGCGCGAAGACTTGAATATTATATACAGCTTCATTAGTATGCGTATTTTAGAGATTAAGAAATGAAAAATTAAAATTTTGGGGTTATGGCACTCACAAACTAGTATCGGAAATGATCAAAATGTCTCGCGAACGGACCGCGCGCATTTTAGGTGATCAATTTCATATGTAACGTCATAGTCTCTAAGAGTTGTGATTGAATTTTACACAACAAATTCGCGAAGACAACACCCGCGACCTATACACACGCCATGTGAAAAATTAGGATATGATTCCCTCGAGTAATGTATAAATACTGATTACGCAAAATTCCTCAATGATGTATGTCGCACTATAGTCGTCACATTCCAACTCTGGACAAAAATCGCTTCAAAATTTGTTTCAAGCTATCGGGATGAGCCAAACGGCATTCTCTTCGTAATCGGAAGGGCTAGGAGATGTGCTAATCTGATTTTGTCTCAGACAAAGGGGGCAGGGGTGGGGGGTGTTGAACGCGAAATGGGGTTGGAGATCGATATTTCGCCGGAATGAAACTCACGCGTGGCGAGTCAGTAGTTCTACTGCCGATCCGCAACCACTTGAAGTACCTTCTAAAGGTAGATGGCAGTATTTTAAACTCAACCCCAAGTCTGAGAATCACCGCAATCAGCTCTGAGGTCGATTCTGAGCTGAGGAGAGGTGATAAATGCTGCGAATTAGTCGATTATACTGGATTCTGAGTCAAAAATGATTCTACTGCAAACTCTCAACTCTTTTCAAAACATTCCTCCATCGATTCTCAGAATTTTGAGTCTGGGCACAGCTCTAAGAATTGCTGCGGGGAATTTTGAGATCGGTTCAGATTTATTTTGTGGCGGGATTGTCTCTTCAGATCTTGAGGGACATCCGAGATGGTCGATCTTAGCTCAGAATGCGATATGCTGCCAGATGAAGAAGACATTGGGTGTATTTCTAGAGCATTAAACATAATTTCCTAGCCTGGTCTCAGGTCTGGGAATTGCCGCAGAGGGATTTGAGATCAATATTCGTCCAGGAAAGGCTGTCTGGCCGCGCAGAATATTAGATAAATCGTTATTTCTAGGTGGAGAAAGAGTGTACTGCCGATCTGTAATAACTTGGGGTACTTTTTGAGAGTGGGAAGCAGTATTTTGAGTTCATCCTCATGTACGGGACCCAACGCGATCAGCTCTAAGGTCGATTCTGAGCCGAAAAAAGTTGACGAGCCTTGAGAATTAGTCGGGAATAGTGAATTCTGGGTCGAATCTAATCCTACTGCCGACTCAGAACCCGTTTCAACTAATTCTCCCATAAATTTACAGCATTTTGAGCAGAAAACACAGTTCTGAAAACTGCTGAGGGAGGATTTGAGATCGATTCTGATCTATTTTGCGGCTAAAATGTCTGTTGAGATATGGCAGTCATCCGAGAATGATCGATTTTACCACAGAATTCGATGTGCTGCCAGGTCAGGAACATCTCGAGTGGGATCATAGAACATTTAATAGAATTTTGAGCCCAATCTCAAGTCTAGCAATTGCCGTAGAAGAATTCCAGATCGATATTCGTCAAGAAAAAGCTGCAGAACAGTGCAGATTATTCAAGAAACGCTGAGTTCTAGGTGACGAATAAATATACTGCCGATCTACAATGACTCAGGGTACATTCTAGGGATGCGAAACAATATTTTGGGCTAAAGCTCAGGTCAGAGAGTCACCGCAATCGGTTCTGAGGCCGATTCCAGAGCGAGGAGAAGTGATGAGTGCTGCGTATTCGTCGAAAATAGTGGTTTCTAGATCGGAAACCTCTCTGCTGCTACCAGAAGAAGCTTTCTCGTGCATTTTACCATCTCTCTCTCATTAGCACAGGTTTCGATCAAGAGTGACCGATTTCAGCTCGGATTTTGATATGCTACCGAGTCCAACAAACTTTGATTGAATTCCTCGAGTGCAGATCAGAATCTAGAGCTTAACCCGATGTCGAGAAATTACTGCCGAGAGATTTGAGAACGATATTCGTCCAGAAAAAGCTGTTCAGTAATGCAGATTATTCAAGGAATGGTGATTTTTCGGTGAAAAAAAATTATACTGCCGATCAAAAAAAACTTGCAGTACATGCGGAAGATGTTAGGCAATATTTCAAGCCCAACCCCATGTCTGAGAATCACTGCAATCAGCTCTGGGTTGAGTCTGAGCAACTAAAAAGCAATGAAAGGCGCGTATCGGTCGCGAATAATGTTTCATAAGTCGGAGACAGTCCTGCTGCAACCTCAAGAACCTGTTTCATGCATCATACTTCAAATCCCCCGGATTTTGAGCCCAAAAGCGACTCTGAGAACAGCCGTGGTTGAGTTTGACATCGATTCTGATCTGGTTCCCCTGTCAGGAGCGTATCTCAAACATTGGCATGCATCTGTCCAGTATTTAGTTGAAATTTGACCTGAATTCGTAGGCCAGGAATTGCCGCAAAAAAATTCGGGAACAATATTCGTCCAGGAAAAGCTGTCGAGTAATGCAAATTATTCAAGGAATGATGATTTCTAAGTGGAGAAAAAATATACTGCCGATCTACAAATACTTGCACTACATGCAGGAGATAATAAGCAATTTTTCAAGCCCAACCCCGTGTCTGAGAACCACCGCAATCAGCTCTGGATTGAGTCTCAGCAAGGAAAAAGCAGTGAAAGACGCGTATCATCCGCGAATAATGTTTTATAAGTCGGAGACAGTCCTGCTGCCACCCCAAGAACCTGTTTCATGCATCATACTTCAAATCCCCCGGATTTTGAGCCCAAACGCGACTCTGAGAACAGCCGTGGTTGAGTTTGACATCGATTCTGATCTGGTTTCCCTGTCAGGAGCGTATCTCAAACATTGGCATGCATCTGTCCAGTATTTAGTTGAAATTTGACCTGAATTCGTAGGCCAGAAATTGCCGCGAAAAAATTCGGGAACAACATTCGTCCAGGAAAAGCTGTCGAGTAATGCAGATTATTCAAGGAATGATGATTTCTAAGTGGAGAAAAAATATACTGCCGATCTACAAATACTTGCACTACATGCAGGAGATAATAGGCAATTTTCCAAGCCCAACCTCGTGTCTGAGAACCACCGCAATCAGCTCTGGATTGAGTCTGAGCAAGGAAAAAGCAGTGAAAGACGCGTATCAGTCGCGAATAATGTTTCATAAGTCGGAGACAGTCCTGCTGCAACCTCAAGAACCTGTTTCATGCATCATACTTCAAATCCCCCGGATTTTGAGCCCAAAAGCGACTCTGAGAACAGCCGTGGTTGAGTTTGACATCGATTCTGATCTGGTTCCCCTGTCAGGAGCGTATCTCAAACATTGGCATGCATCTGTCCAGTATTTAGTTGAAATTTGACCTGAATTCGTAGGCCAGGAATTGCCGCAAAAAAATTCGGGAACAATATTCGTCCAGGAAAAGCTGTCGAGTAATGCAAATTATTCAAGGAATGATGATTTCTAAGTGGAGAAAAAATATACTGCCGATCTACAAATACTTGCACTACATGCAGGAGATAATAAGCAATTTTTCAAGCCCAACCCCGTGTCTGAGAACCACCGCAATCAGCTCTGGATTGAGTCTCAGCAAGGAAAAAGCAGTGAAAGACGCGTATCATCCGCTAATAATGTTTTATAAGTCGGAGACAGTCCTGCTGCCACCCCAAGAACCTGTTTCATGCATCATACTTCAAATCCCCCGGATTTTGAGCCCAAACGCGACTCTGAGAACAGTTGTGGTTGAGTTTGACATCGATTCTGATCCGATTTCCCTGTCAGGAGCGTATCTCAAACCCTGGCATAAATCAGAGATAATCGATTCTAGCTCGAAAATCGATATGCTGCCGCTTCGAAAACACTTGGAGTGATTCTGTCCAGTATTTAGCTGAAATTTGACCTTAATCCGTAGGCCAGGAATTGCCGCAAAAAAATTTGGGAACAACATTCGTCCAGGAAAAGCTGTCGAGTAATGCAGATTATTCAAGGAATGGTGATTTCTAGGTAGAGAAAAAATATACTGCCGATCTACAAATGCTTGCACTACATGCGGAAAACGTTAGGCAATATTTCAAGCCTAACCACGTGTCTGAGAATCACTGCAATCAGCTCTGGATTGAGTCTGAGCAAAGGAAAAACGGTGGATGGTGCGTATCAATCTTGAATAATGGATTATAAGTCGGAGACAGTCCTACTGCCACCCCAAGAATCATTCGAATAGGCTCTGATATAATTCCCCAAAATATCGAGCTTGAACGCAACTCTGAGCATCACCGTAGAGAGTTACAAGATCGACATTGGACGATGGAAAGATGTTGAGTGGTGCAAATCCGCTGAAGAACCATGAGTAGCAGTGTAAAATACTTTCCATGCCATCCAAAATCATCTACGTTTCGATCCGGGACTGTCCAGCAGATGTCTAAGCTAGAAATACGGTGCGAAAATTGCCAGAGAAAGATCCAAGATGAATATTCAGCCTGAAAGAACTGGAGAACAATGTCAATCAAGTGGGGGTTGCCGAAGTCTTGGTCGACAATATATCAGTGTTCAAAACACACAAGTTTACGCAAGAAATCGAGACTTCGGCCATGTTCCATAATGGATTTTGGGCTTCGGAAAGGAATAATGTGATTAATAACATTATTTTACAGCTCATTGATACATTCCCATATATTTCAAGTCCCAATACATCAGTTAATTGCGGATTGAGGGACCGAGCCCGTACATAGGAGTGCAAGCTTATGGACATGAGCTGACTCAACTGTATGTGAGGCCTCATCAGCTCTCAAAGTACGTATATACTGGAACATGAACGTATATCCACATAAAATGTCATAGGTAAACTCAACACCGTATGAAAATTTGGTTCGGGCAGTTGGTTCCGTTGTATACGTCCCCGATTCTAAATATCAAATTTCCTTCAGTTCAAAGAGAACGTCGAATTGTTTCATCTCCATGTACTAGTGAGAGGAAATTGATAAGTATCGGGTAGATTTTCGTATAGTGCGACGATTTGGCTCAATTTCATAATATTGCAACATAACCTATACTGGGAATAAAATCACCTTTCGATCAATACGACTTGATTGTTACGTGGTATTGCCGTCAGACCTCACATGGATGACCTTTTTATTGTATCAACCTGTATAAATATTCTCAAAAAATTTTTGGATTATTATAATCCAATCATCAGTGTCATTCCGAGCAGAAAGTCGGTAGCTTTCGTGGGAAAATTCTCGTCATGTGATTGTGACTCTATCGAGTATTGAGGCAATTGGAACATCTCGGTTCAATCCATTCATCCTGTCAGTAATATCAGATCGTCAAAACGTTCCCCTGGATTGATGCGACAACAGAATTGGTATAGGTCTGCCGGAAAATTACCATTTTGGTCGTATGGCCAAACGCATGGCCATATGACCAAAATTTTTCACTCAGCGTAGTAGTTGATAGTCATCTTACTTGATAAGAAATGTATATGAATTCACATGCTCTACAAGGCGATTCACAAGAGGTAATTCCCCATTTCATCGATTTTGACATGAAAAATTAAACAGCCCAAGGAATATCCCCATGCTCATATAGTGGTATGTGCGAATGCCCATGGAATCGTGTGAAAAATACACCCTTCGACCCTGAGGGATCCCATAAGAGCGTAGGCTGCACAGGCCAAGTTACGAGCGAGCCGCGCGCGCACGCGCGCTCGTTTCCATTAGGAACTAGGAGTAATTGAGATTCAGAGTCATATGCATGAATGGAATAATGGAATCCAGAAGTCCCTGTCTCGGAACTCACAGCCTTGATGACGAAATGAGTCTAGACGTACAGTAGAAGAATGCATTTTTCGTCATCAATCATAATCTATGTATTCATCATCACTTTCTTCATCAAACTCTTCTTCACTAGTATCATCGCTATCTAAGTTCTCTTCCCAGTTGTCCACATCTTCGTCCGAGTTGGAGTCAGTGTCATCATCGTTTTGAGTTTCTTTGCAAGAGCCTCCACCAACAAATGGAAATTCATGAGTTGGATTCTCGTCAGCATATTCGATGTCATCTATATCTACGTCTGATCGTGATTGGATGAGTGACTTCATTTCGTCGGTTAGAGGACACTTTTTGTGTTCCTTGAAATTTCTCTTCAGGCTCATACTAGGATCCGAATTCAAAAGTAAGCGATGAAACGCTCAATAGACAAGGAAAAGAGAATCTTATCGCAGAGAAGTATGACGTGGCATTACGATATTGTCATTTGTGTAATCTCTTGTATCATACTCCTCTGAAATGATTGTACGGTTACTTATCAAGTGATTAGTATGTTGATCAGAAATACCAAGATTGTTTGATTCCTTATCTTTTCGTCTGCTATATTGTTCTTTGTGGACATGTTCACTTTCTATGTAACACATTCGTGTGAGAATATAATATTTTTTGGATATGATTGATATAGGTACACAATAAATACAAATTGAGGCATAGCTTAATGATCATCTCAGTCTTTGTCGTTATTTTTCACATCTGTACTACACGTATTGAGATCGAGAAGATCATTGGAACATATCTTATCATTTGACCAATACGCCCCTTCATGATTTGACTCTACTCGAAACCATATGGATCAGTTGCGAATTCCCATATCTGCCGCTGTATCTTGGCGATGTTGGGGTTGAACTATGACCCGTGAGTGTTATTGAACCAGAATACGGATAAATAAGGGTAAACGTCAAGCCTTCATATGTATAAAACCAAAAACTGCTTCGATGGATACACAGTAAACCATCCAGACGTATGCAGAAATCAGAGGGTTCTGAGGATTATATCATGACTTGATGATTTTATTCACCACGAAGACAACCCGAGTTTTGAGGCCACAAGATCTCTTCTGGATCTGAGTGCAACAGTAACTAGACTTCAAATTAAACTGGGAATTTTGTTGAGTGCTCCCAGACCGTATTTCAAATTGTTTTGGAGTGGCAGAAGAACCACTTTGCCCTGGACCATTCGAATGATTCTTGGGGTGGCAGTAGGACTGTCTCCGACTTATAATCCATTATTCGAGATTGATACGCACCATCCACCGTTTTTCCTTTGCTCAGACTCAATCCAGAGCTGATTGCAGTGATTCTCAGACACGTGGTTAGGCTTGAAATATTGCCTAACTTCTTTCTCATGTAGTGCAAGTATTTGTAGATCGACTGTATATTTTTTCTCCACCTAGGAATCACCATTCCTTGAATAATCTGCATTACTCGACAGCTTTTCCTGGACGAATGATGTTCCCGAATTTTTTTGCGGCAATTCCTGGCCTATGAATTCAGGTCAAATTTCAGCTAAATACTGGACAGATGCATGCCAATGTTTGAGATACGCTCCTGACAGGGAAACCAGATCAGAATCGATGTCAAACTCAACCACGGCTGTTCTCAGAGTCGCGTTTGGGCTCAAAATCCGGGGGATTTGAAGTATAATGCATGAAACAGGTTCTTGGGGTGGCAGCAGGACTGTCTCCGACTTATAAAACATTATTCGCGACCGATACGCGCCTTTCACTGCTTTTTCTTTGCTCAGACTCAACCCAGAGCTGATTGCAGTGATTCTCAGACATGGGGTTGGGCTTGAAATATTGCCTAACCTCTTCCGCATGTACTGCAAGTTTTTTTTCGATCGGCAGTATAATTTTTTTTCACCGAAAAATCACCATTCCTTGAATAATCTGCATTACTGAACAGCTTTTTCTGGACGAATATCGTTCTCAAATCTCTCGGCAGTAATTTCTCGACATCGGGTTAAGCTCTAAATTCTGATCTGCACTCGAGGAATTCAATCAAAGTTTGTTCGACTCGGCAGCATATCAAAATCCGAGCTAAAATCGGTCACTCTTGATCGAAACCTGTGCTAATGAGAGAGAGAGATGGTAAAATGCACGAGAAAGCTTCTTCCGGTAGCAGCAGAGAGGTTTCCGATCTAGAAACCACTATTTTCGACGAATACGCAGCGCTCATCACTTTTCCTCGCTCTGGAATCGGCCTTAGAACCGATTGCGGTGACTCTCTGACCTGAGCTTTAGCTCAAAATATTGTTTCGCATCCCTAGAATGTACCCCGAGTCATTGTAGATCGGCAGTATATTTATTCGTCACCTAGAACTCAGCGTTTCTTGAATAATCTGCACTGTTCTGCAGCTTTTTCTTGACGAATATCGATCTGGAATTCTTCTACGGCAATTTCTAGACTTGAGATTGGGCTCAAAATTCTTTTAAATATTCTATGATCCCACTCGAGATGTTCCTGACCTGGCAGCACATCGAATTCTGTGGTAAAATCGACCATTCTCGGATGACTGCCATATTTCAACAGACATTTTAGCCGCAACATAGATCAGAATCGATCTCAAATCCTCCCTCAGCGATTTTCAGAACTGTGTTTTCTGCTCAAAATTCTGTAAATTTATAGGAGAATTTGTTGAAACGGGTTCTGAGTCGGCAGTAGGATTAGATTCGACCCAGAATTCACTATCCCCAACTAATTATCAAGGCTCGTCAACTTTTCTCGGCACAGAATCGACCTCAGAGCTGATTGCGTTGGATCCCGTACATGAGGATGAACTTAAAATACTGCTTCCCACTCTCAAAAAGTACCCCAAGTTATTACAGATCGGCAGTACACTCTTTCTCCACCTAAAAATAACGATTTATCTAATATTTTGCGCGGCCAGACAGCCTTTCCTGGACGAATATTGATCTCAAATCCCTCTGCGGCAATTCCCAGACCTGAGAGGAGGCTAAAAATTATGTTTAATGCTCTAGAAATACACCCAAAGTCTTCTTCATCTGGCAGCAGATCGCATTCTGAGCTAAAATCGACCATCTCGAATGTCCCTTAAGACCTGAGGAGACAATCCCGCCACAAAATGAATCTGAACCGATCTCAAAATTCCCCGCAGCAATTCTTAGAGCTGTGCCCAGACTCAAAATTCTGAGAATCGATGGAGGAATGTTTTGAAAAGAGTTGAGAGTTGGCAGTAGAATCATTTTCGACTCAGAATCCAGTATAATCGACTAATTCGCAGCATTTATCACCTCTCCTCAGCTCAGAATCGACCTCAGAGCTGATTGCGGTGATTCTCAGACTTGGGGTTGAGTTTAAAATACTGCCATCTACCTCTAGAAGGTACTCCAAGTGGTTGCGGATCGGCAGTAGAACTACTGACTCGCCACGCGTGAGTTTCATTCCGGCGAAATATCGATCTTCAACCCCATTTCGCGTTCAACACCCCCCTTCCCTGCCCCCTTTGTCTGAGACAAAATCAGATTAGCACATCTCCTAGCCCTGTCGATTACGAAGAGAATGCCGTTTGGCTCATCCCGATAGCTTGAAACAAATTTTGAAGCGATTTTTGGCCAGAGTTGGAATGTGACGACTATAGTGTGTCGTGCGTAAGAGTAACGGTGTGCTCCGTTACCGCATTCAAGTATGGCGGGATGTAATTCACGGACCCGTTTCGTAATTATTTTCATGTAGCGCTACGCAGCGTTACATTCATGTATGTTACATTCAGAGCGTTGAATCCAGTGATTTCATGAAATCCCTAGTCATTGCATGAAATCACGAGCCGTTTTAGTGAAAGTGTAAAATGGCTCAATTCTGCAACGCTCCAACTAGTCATTCCATGAAATAGCTCGTCGTTACACACTTTGACTAACCGCGGTCAGTCGAAGCATGTAATACATCTTGAAATTAAAACGTTACATCGCGCGCGGTGGATATGATGAATGGGATCATAATAGTTGTTTGGGTTATTCATATTCCATGAAAGAAGTTATCATCTGAGTGAATCAGAATTATCGTTATACATGATACGTACAAAAGTTATGATCGAAGTGAATTATATTACGTAGTATCACAATAGTATGCCGCAGGTATAGCTCTATACCACAAATACTTAACTGATGATAATAATACAAACCAATCGCAGCAGCTCGTCGAATACTTATTGTACAACATAAATTTGCCATTCATTTCACTTATTACAACATGTGGAGCTCTGATGATAGGTAGAGTTACTTGTAGGTAGTTGAATTTCTCCCCTAAATACGCTTCTGGTGAGAGAAACTGGCTGAACTCGGTACAACAGGGCAATTTCGGGCTCAAACGATAGGCTCTACATCCAATAATCGATAGTAACAAGAATTATTGTTTGAATATTGGGTCGTTGCATGAATAAAGAATGGGAACATGCAATTTTTCACGTCTTCTTCGATTTTTTGCGATAATTCGGAAAATATCAAAGATTTGGGAAAATCAGGGAAACTGAAGAGATCTCATCAGTCTCCCTGGGGAAAATGTAGGGAGAGATAATCTGTAGAACTCCAAAAGATCTACGGAATTGATCTGAACACTTTTCCTCGCCAAACTAACCCTTTGACGAGGAATAACTCCAAAGGATTGCAATTTGCGAGGGAAAGTGTCCAGACAAATTTTGTGGATCTCTCGAAGATCTATAAATTATTTCTCTACTCACTTCCCCGAATATTTGGTATTAACCGACTTATGACGGAAAAATCGAAAAAGACGTGAAAAGTTGCATGTTTTCATTAACTATTCATGCCACGCCCCAATTTTTGAACAATAATTCTTGTTACTATCGATTATTGGAGGTAGGACCTATCGTTTGAGCCCAAAATTGACGTGTTGTACCAAGTTTAGCCACTTAGTGATCAAATTTCGAGGGTAATCGAACTACATATTAGCCTGTCGTTCTTTAAACATGCGCATTTTCGGATTTTGCCCTTCGGGTGGTCCTTCCCATGACTATTCCCTATCGTGACTTCCGTTAGAGCTACAATAGCTAACTGACCCGGGTGTAAACAATTCTGATGAGTGATTGAAAATGTTCACGTACACAACAGAAGCGTTGGTATATCACGAGAAGCTATATCCGAATCAAAAAAGAAGCAGATAGAAGAATTCATTCAACGCTTTGACTGGCTATTCATGCTTCCACTAAGGCCTGCTTGTCATCCCATGGAATGACTAGTGGAAGTGTGAAATTCTGTCTCATTCAACGCTTTGACTGAGTGCGCCCGTGATTGCATGGAATAACTAGGGATTCCGTGGAATAGCGGGTTGAACGCTTTGACTGTAACATGTATATACAATCAGTGTAACTCTTCATTGCGTTCCATGTCTAGAAATGTCCTGACGCTACGCAGTGTTACCGACATCACGTGAACCGTGGGAATAACGCTCTCTCCCGTTACATGTAACGCGCCGTGACAATGCCTGACTGCGTTGCCAATGCCACAATTATGCGATGTAACGCATATGTACGTATCAGAAATATCATAGATAGCGATAGTATGAATAGGCCACTTCCGAACGGAATCTGCACAGTCCTACGACCTCCGCAAACCGTTCATGACCCTCGTCGCCAAGGAAAGGCCCTTTCGCGAGCCACGCCGCACAGTGAGGCCAAGAAGTTCTGGAATGATTCGCCATTACGTAAATTTGCAACCAATCGACTTATGCGCAAACAGAAGGCTTTTGGATGAATGAGAACAACCTCCTGCGTTTGCGCATATGTCGATTGGTTGCAGATTTATGTGAAGGTGAATTATTCAAGAACTTCTTGGTCCCACTGTGCGCCGTCGCCGGACGACTGTGAGCATCGGGACTCAAGTCCGAGTGAAAGTAGCACTTTCACCCGCGACGTGGCCGGCTCGAACGCTTGGAACGGCATGCCCGCGAGCAACGTGAGCGAACTCACGGACCATAGCCCATATGGCTCGTGAGGACGTGTGTAAGAGTGTGCAGAGTGTTTATATGAATGAACAATCTTCTCGGCGTTTCTTTGTACGAGGCCGCGAGACCTCATTTCACTGAATCACCACTGTGTCAGTGTCAAAAATTTTCTTCCTTCACACCCAACCTGCCTCCATCCGATATTCAATTCATTGCGATACGTGAAGAGGTTTCTTGAAACATCCAATGTTTTCAAAAATTTAAAAAACGATCGACGGAGGAGGAATTGCGGTAGCGGATGGCAGCATAGTAAAGACTCCCAGCAAGAACCGGAGCCACGTCACCATCATATCGTCGTCCCCGAAGAAAAAAAACACCTCCCATTGTTCTCCCAATGCATTCTTAAATGGGGACGTGTTTTTCTTCGTCGGGGGCGACGATATATCCTCATTAATTTCTTGTTTTTCGCATATCATTTTGCCAAGCACACCTTACCATACGTCATGGCTCTCAATGTATCAATGTGACATCAAGTGACTGTGTGCGTCAGAGTCTTGAGCAGAATATCATTGTGCACCTGCACTGTTCATTTACTGCACGCACTGTAGTCGACACGAATGTATGGATTGTAAATCGGTAATCCACCATGCTTGTCACTGAATTCACTTCATTCTTGGAAGTTTTAGCAGCAGTCCACTGTACGGCGTTGATTTTCCGGCTCGAAGGACCATTTCATGTTGATACTCACGTGCTACGTGCCTCGGATTTCTGAATGGTACTACCTTGCTGTTAATCCAGTTGACTCGAAATGATTTCTTGTAATTTGCGAGTTTGATTTGGATTCGAATTGGCTTGCATTTCGAGACAATATATGGATCATGTTTGCTGACACCGAGTTCATCTGTATACTCAAACACCTTCCATAGAAATCAAAGGATACAAAAGTTACAAGCGATGATATGAAACAGAAAGCCAAGATTCTGGCGATGGTTCCTTGACGACGTTTCGTGGTTAACTGCCAATTGTGAGCATGAACTCGAACCGGCACATCCTGTCCTTGGCTCCACCAGGGCTTGCAGGAAACATCTGTCCCAGGACCTTGGGAAACGCAGACCCAAGTTGAGCCTTTGCGAATACAATTTTTGAGAAGTCGTGAAATTGAGACGAAGGCTCGAGTGGTGGATGGAAAACTTCATCTCATGGCGCGTTTTTTGTGCATTCAAGAGTCCTTCATTCCCGTTTGAGGGGCTTGGATATCATTCTATGACACTGCACGCAAATGGACAGCTGTGTACGGAGAACTATCCTTTGCATGAGCGAAGTGAGTACTATAAGTCTCCCGTAGCACAACCACCCATCTGGACGCAGCTCTTCACGATGCTTCATAGAATTAAAATTGGAACGTCTTGTTTTGAATTGCATTTCCCAGGTAAAGAGTGCTTTGAATATTGTTTTGAGATTCTGACAAGAATCTACGGGAATTTGACGCGATGTACGAACTGCGGTAGTGGTTCGTTAGGGGGTGCGTGTTTGAGCTCAAATGTCCTCCCTCCCCCCTATGAGATGAAAGATCGCAGAAAAGGACTGAATATGAATAAAAACAAACAAAGTCTCGTCGATCACGCCATTGGTGGAAATAGATATTGGAATTAATGATCTCGACAAGGCGTTAGAATTCCGTAATAATTGGGTATAATAACTGAGTGATATGCATATGGTTGCCTTGAATATATCGATTCCGTACTACAAGAGCAAATGAATTCACTTGATGTTCTCTTATAGTCCAGATTAACAAGTTCACTATGAATCCTCGATAGGTAGTATAGCGAGGCTAGATGTTGGTCGTTTCTCCAGTGCTGAGAGAGTGCTGTGAATATTCTTCCGAATCTCTGACAAGAATGTGCGTGGATTTGTCGCGATGTTGCGAACTGCAGTTGTGGTTTGTTCGATGATGCGTGTTTGAGCTCGAACACTTTTATTAGGCAACACACAGTAGCTGTCAGCGTATCAAGAGAAAATGTTCCCGAGAAGATGAGATTCTCGTGTCTTTCATCTAAATTCCAAAATTTAGATCGTCACAAACTATTCTTGCTCTACTCGTTCTATGTACTATCGGATAATTGATTATTCGCTGTGTCTACCTGTATTTAGCGGGAAAAATTCTGACTGGAGCGCTCACGGAACGGGGGCCAGCAACGGGCGGGAGGGATCTGCCGAGCCGCGACAGCTGATAACAGCTGATGTGTTCTTGCCTGTCGATGGCTCTTTGTTTGAATCTATAATATATTCCACGCCGCTTTCCATCCAGTTACATGAGCAACTTATGTTTCGAAACAACGTGGGCGTAGTTTTCTTAGTTAGATCAAACTACTGCTTGAGGAGCAGGGATTCATACCCTATGAGTATTCAATGATACTTACGACTTTTATCATATGTGAGCTTGACTAGGAGCTCACAAACTAATTGCAGAGTCTTAAACGGGTTCACATCACTTCAATTCTGCGGAAAATTAAGAGCTGCAGAGAAGAAAAGCACGTGGAGTCGTCGACAATTGGTCGACAAGGTGACGCGACACTTGCGTGTAAGTGTGTGTTTGTGTGTGTGTGTGTGTGTGTGTGTGTGTGTGTGTGTGTGTCTGTGAGATCTCCCCGTCGTGTTCTTGTGCTCCCGTTCTCTAATGCGTGGCAGAGCCGTTAGACGGCACTCGCAAGCATTTTGGACACAGCGAATACAATCAAGAATGCTCGACACATGAGAAAGTTCCTTTCCTCAAGCTATTTCCCTTCATATCATTTTAGACCAGTAGATATCATCACGCACGCCCCCTAAGAGATATCCTCTTGTTTTGAATCTTCACATGTTTCGGAAGCTCACAGTTGATGTTTGTATGTTTCAGGAATTTTGAATGAATCATCAGGTCTCACCCACGTGATCCACGGGCTTGACCATCATCATTCTTGGAGAAGACAAAGATCTCTATCAGAGAGGAAGATGGAGTTTGATGAGACCACATGTAATAGCCTACCAGGATGTGAAGCAAAATGCATGACCAAAAGGTCGACAAACTTAGTAAATTCTCATTCAGATCATTCGATCGACTACTTATAACGAGAACATTGGATCGAGAGTATCTACTCCCTCGATGCCTCTGTACATCAATGTAATAGCTCAATTCAATCAGGGTGGAAGTTTATGTAGTGAATGGTTCATAGATGCACCATTCCCTCGAGGCCCACTGAAATTAGTGCTCTACGATGACCGATGAAGAGGCAATTATATGGAGATTCTTATGACGGGCGATGTAGATCAATATTGATGTCCGAATCTCCTTCTAGTTCGATTTTATCAATTTGCGCCAGGACTGATACAGCCCCATCTTCGAGATATCGACATACTCAATATTCACCAAGATATGAATTGTTGCGATGGACTTTCATGGAAGATTCGAATGAAACCGAAGAATAACAAGATGAAACGTAACTCAAGAATCAATTTCGAGGACATCCTGGGAATAAAGATATGACTCACGGAGTCTAGACAACCAGTATTCATTTTCCTCTCCGTGATACGTGCTGATGCTCACAAGGAGAACACCCACTTTGCGAGTCCCTGATTCTCACGAAACTCTGAGAACCACCATGTTTCGGTCAGAAATAGAGGTATCTAAAAGGGTCCCAGCCAATGGGCGTTCCATCCTGGAATTCAGCTATGAAGACAGGCATTGTCAGTATATGTGTATGAGTTAACTCAAGTTCGGAAAGTGTGATATGTATATGAGTCATTTCCTGGAGACTTTGAAATAATCTCTGCCTGCTTGTACAAAGCCTTAAAACGCTTGAAGAAAAATCCTCAGGGATTATTTCCGATGCATTTTTTGATGTTCTCTCCGGCGCAATTTTGAGTTTTTTGATTCAGGGCTACCCAAGAATATTATCATCAAGAAAAAGGTGAGAATGTCAGGTCCCTATGATGTGGTTTTCCCATCTTTCGGCTTTTGTGAGTGTGTAGCGCCACCAAGAAGCTTGTTGGGGATTCGGACAGGTGAACTCATCTAAAATCAGGGTATGAGGCATTGAATTTTATTGCTATGAGGGTTCAAAGACCATTACTGTGTGTGCGCTGAGCACATACATTTGTGGCGCAGTTTTGCCTCAAATTTTACTCGCTCAGTTTTCCTCGATAAAAGTGAACTTGACTCATTCTAGGTCTCTCAGCCCCAGTTTATTCTTAAATCTAAGCGCAACTTTTCCATAAGTAGTATATGAGCTGGTATAGCGAGACACAACAAATGACGTCATAGGGGGTGGGGGCGTCTGGTGGGGGAGGGGCCGGGGTCATTAACCGTCTGGCGGTTAGCTGATGTGGGCCAGCGGTTTGTTTACATCGTGACGTCACAAGGTCAAGGTGATGCTGGGTGGTGTAAACATTACCTTGTTTATTATTACATACGTGTGTGTGTGTATGTGTATGCGTGTGTGCATGTATGTGTTGTGGTGTGTGTGTGTGTGTGTGTGTGTGTGTGCGCGCGTTTGCATTTTTGTCGGTTTTTCGGCAGCACGCGCCGCGCGCGGTGAAGATGGAGAGAGAGAGAGAGAGAGAGAGAGAGAGAGAGAGAGAGAAAACAGAAGAGGTCCAAATGGTTCCAGGAGGAATATGATGGACTGAAGAGGGAAGAGAGAAGAAAGAAGAGAGAAGAAAGAAGATGAAGAATGAAGAGATGGAAGAAGATCGAAGAAAGGGAAACAACACCTGCGAGTCGTGAGAAGCGAGACGCTCGATCCTGAGCGCGAGACGCCGCCGGCCCTGAAGTAATGCTCACGCGGTGCCGGGGCCGGATTGGTAAGTTGGTGGATCTCTCCCTTGTCCAATGGCCGGCGCCAACGGAGAAGGAAGAGAGGGTTTACCCGGTTCGGATGGCCGTATCGATGCGGATTCCAGCCCGGGACTGTTGGGGAGGTGCTGGCCAGCCGTGTTTGGCTGACCGGTGCCTCTCCTTCGTACGTCGCAGCGTATTTGCCCTACAACCACCTTAAAAAAAAAAAAAAAAAAAAAAAAGAGAGAGAGAGAGAGAGTTCACACGAGTCTTGCAATGCACGTGTGACTTTCCTTCGCATTCTTCCCACACATCTGTTTTCCATTTCTCTGATCCCTACGATGCTTCGCAATCGGTTCAAAAGCCGCGCCGGCCTATATCTCTTACCTCTGCATTAGGTATAGTACAATACTTCAATCAGGTCGAGATCAGTATATACTTTTCCGCTCGCGATTTAAATGGCGCGTGAACCGCTCATTACCCTTTTGAGGCCTCCGACTTTGGTATTTCCATGGGCGGGTGATAAAATCAGACTTTTACGTTGACAAATATAACGATGTGAATGATCTTGAATTTTCAACCCATCGGCAAGTGCCGCACGTGCTCTAGAATAACCCTACCCTTGTCTAATCACGAGGTCTTTGGTCCAGGGCATCCCCGTGGGCTGTCGGAGGGGTCAGTAGCGATGCGAGTGCTCCCGTGGAGACATCAACTCCGTATCATGGAGCGCGATCAGGAGGACCACGAGGAGCGCGAAGAGCGTGACCGCGAGGTTCGCGAGGTGCGTGCCGCCGTATTTGGTTTCGCGAGTGCACTCCGTTATGATAGTGAAGCGGTGCACCGACGGTGCAGCCAGCGGGGGTGGAGTGCACGAATGAGGGCGTGTGACATACGCGCTCTAAGGCGGGAGCTGCGGTTTCTGTTATCAAGATGCGGTTTTCGCCGCATGTCCCGGCTTGCTCCTCGGCTAGTGTATGGAATTGAGTATGTCACAAGGGTTGTTGGTGAATTTATCGTCGACCACGGGCTGCGGAGCCTGGTCGCGGTCAGACAGGTGATCGAAGAATACGAGGACCTACTCGGTAAGTACGCTATAGCATTTTTATACATATTTTGCGTGATCGCGATATTGTCTACGGTGACTGATATGATGCGTGAGGAAGTGATCTGCTCAATTTGTGATTTTGAAAAAAAGACATCCATCATTGGAACCGCAAGACGTGATGTATGGGGTTGTGCGTTAGTGCATTCTCGAATTTTTTCTCATTTTCATCATATTTTTTAGAACTCTCATTCGTAAGAGGGCTCTGTGCAAAAACTGTGAGTCGTGGCACCACACCGATCATAAGTCCGACATTGGTACCTTAGGGCTCATTCACGAATGACGTATGTGATCCAGTAAATTTAACAAGTTGATAATCATAATACTTGAAACGTGTAATTTACTGGTACAGTTTTGCATAACGTTCCATTTTTTCGCATTCAGCAAACTTTTTACACTTTTTTTATTGCTATTCGAGGTCTTATATAAGGTCGGTCATTCTGAGTACCACACCTAGCCCGATTTCACCGTTGCTTCCTTAGGGTCCGTCCACGAAATGGAATAGCGACTCTCTGTAATTGGTGTGAATTTTTTCCATATTTTTGCAGCCGAATTATTGCAAAATTTTTTTGTTCAGAGATTAACGATTTCTATAGAGGGAGGTGTATTGAGATGTTCTCGTGATGTTTCTGAGGCGCTCCTTCGATTTGCCATGATTTCTGAGATGAAAATTAGGACCTCCATACCTGACTGACTTTATCTATTCGCTAGTGGTGGAAACTATTTGCGCGATTGAATTTTAGTGTCCAATTAGAATTTCGTTTGTACTTCGATGAATTTGATTCGCTCACGATCGAAACTTCTTTCAATGTTATTGTTTCAATTTGCTCGATCACCATGTATTTTCGCCAATCCGAGCGCCATTTTGATCTTGACGTGAATAAGTGCAGGCGATTGAGCTTGAATTGCTCAACTTGTTTCCGAATTTGAGCACGAGAAATTTTACTTTTTTCATGGAAAATTTTCAGATCAAATTTGGAAGAAATTTATTGTCGTAATCAATTGCACCCGTTGAATCTTGGATTGCTCGACTCATATCTGAATTTGCTCACGTGAAATTTTGACTCGAACAGTGGGAAAAATTCCGATCAAATTTGAGAAAATATCTCGTGTCGAAATTCATTGCAAACGCTTGAGCTCGGATTGCTTAACACGATTCCGAATTTGCTTACGTGGAATTTTCTTTTTTCACATGGAAAATTTTGAGATCAAATTTGGGAAAATTTCCTTGTCTTAATCAATTGCACCCGTTTGATCTTGTATTGCTCGACTCATTAATTTGCTCACGTGAAATGTTGACTTGAACAGTGGAAATATTGAGATCAAATTTGAAAGAATATCTCGTAATGAAGTCATTTGCACACGCTTGAGCTCAAATTGCTCAACACGATTCCGAATTTGCTCATGTGGAATTCCTCTTTTTTCATGAGAAATGTCAAGTTCAAATTTGGAAAAATTTTGGTGTCTTAATGAATTGCACCCGTTCGAAATCGAATTGCACGAATCATATCTGAATTTGTTCACGTGAAATTTTGATTCAAACAGTTGGAAATATTCAGATCAAATTTGAGAGAATAGCTCGTGTTGGAGTCAATCGCACGCGTTTGAACTCGATTCGCTTTGAAAGATTCCGAATTTGCTCACATCAATGATTCCGATATGGTTCTATAAAACAGTTTTCGGGCTCTCTTCATTCGCTCGTTTAATACAAGTCACTCAACTTCCTTATGATTTTTTTCCAGCACGAGAGAGATTTTTCGCCCCATCACCCGATGAGGATTCCGATGATGATGATGATGATGATGATGATCACAGAAATGATAGCGAGCATGAAGCTGTTGATGGCGATGACAATGATGATGATGGGCAGAACGTTGTGGCTCAGCATCAAGACAGGTTGGGTGACGAGATGGATCAGGGAGATGATGATGATGATGATGATGATGATGATGATGATGGGGTTGACGTCGATGTCGATGCCGCTAGCAGCGACGACTCAGGTATCGACCAAAACTCTGACACCGATCTCGAGGAGCCTGCTGTGGTACGGAACGCTCCGCCCGGTAGGCTCGTTAACGCGCTGGAAGATCTAGACGATGAAGCGGCAGATCGTGAGGTCGCTGATATCATCCAAAATGCGGGCGAGGCTCGAGGAGAAGAAGACGACGAAGAATCGTTTCACGAAGCTCAGGGTCCGCGGGAGTGGGCTGAGTTATATGCGCGCTTGCGTAAGGGTCATTTTGATTGTTCTTAAATATCCTCGCGGATTCCTAACATGTGATTATGTTCGTCATTCGCTAATTTACTCTTCCTCTCTTCTGTTTCTCCCTTATAGAAGAAGAAGAGGCAGCTCGGAGACCACCTTGCAACAATGATGATGATGATGATGATGATGATGCTACCGATCATGGTGAGTAACTCTTCTTCGGACGACCTGCCTTTCTGAAAGTTTGCAAAGTTCTCACGGCCATATTATTTTTATGTTTCGCAGGGATGGAAGATATCATATCTCGGGATGATACAATCGTCGTGAGTGACACTGACGAGGACGAAGCTCGACCACAGATCTGTGGCGTCATTTCCGATTCGGATGAAAGCAATGATGGTGAAGATGAGAACCGGGTTATACCCCCGTGCCCTCCAGCCGCAGCGATCCACAACATCGCTCCCGGAAGTTTGAGGGAACCTATTGGATGGGAGGCTGCGATCCAGCAGCTAGCCGAGATTGGATCTTTGCAACCAAATCTAACAGCGTACTTTGATGCCACGTACGCTGTACAAGAATACCGTCAACATGGGTATTCAACCGGCCGGCTCGCTCCCCTGGACTTTTACACGGGAATGTTCAGGATCGACGAGGAGCTGACCAATGCTGGTTATGAGGAGCCCGCATATCCCGTCAATAGGATCGCTCATCAACGAATCCTGAATGGTCTGTCATCGGAGTTCGGCTTGTTGACTTCGTTCTATGAAGCCAACGGCCACCAACATGAGATCGCACACCCTCAGCGGTACTTCAACCCGTACCACCCAATTGACCGGAGGATCAATGAATGTGAGTAAAAAAATCCATCTTACCAAAGTAGCCCTCAGATTGCATCTGTCCATTCCATCAAGGCTAACTCTGGATCCTTTTTCCTCTTTTTTCTATCAAGATCTTCGCCGGAGACTCGCATACGGGGTGGCGCCCCCGCAGCCAATTGATCATGAGTTCTTTTACATCCATACGGATAGAATCATGCTATCGGCGAGAGCTCTGGAGATACGATGGTTCCACGACCAAGCTGAGCGGCCTGATTCAGAACTCAATACAGAGCCTAACATAATGTGGGTTCTGAATCTCATAAAAGATACATCAAACTTCTGTTATAGCCCTCATACAATAACTTTCATCTTTTTTCTATTCGAGTTCGTGTGAATAATGTACATATGATGTTCTTAAAAATCCAGTCCCCGTTGAATAGGTTGTATATATATTTAACACCGTCCCTTTTGATACGAAGAAGAGAGAAAGAATGTCTGTGGATGTGGCCAGATGACAATAAATGATCCGGCTACGGATATTTTTATCGATCAAAAAAAAGAACATTTCCCCAGAAGAATATCCCTCTCCGATTTTTTCTACAGCACTTCAACCACCTGCCACGATGAGCGAGCGACGAGAAGAGGAGCAGCAGCAACGTCCATCGGTAATTATGTACGCACCACCTCTGCAAATCGGAGGAGGGAGTGGCGCACAGAACAACGAAGATATCGATATGGAGTCTTCCGATGAGACTGATCGATATAACGAAAATTCTGGCGTGAACGGTGATAATAATGTTAATGAAAATATAGTTTCGAATGACGACGACAACGACGACGACGATGATGATGATGATGATGATGATGATGATGATGATGATGATGATGATAGAATTAGCGAGCGTGATAGCGATGATGGCGAGTATTCCGTTGAAAATGATCCTAATACAGATAATGATGGCAATGAATCGCACAGTAGCGGGGATGACGAGAGTGATGGGTCTGAAATAGATGGAGCAGAGAATGGTCATGGCGAAATTGGCGATAATTTTGATATACAGCCTCCCGGAGTTAGATTTACCATGAGAGATCTAGGTCCTAGGTACGAGGCTAGATTCCGAATTCAGGGAAGACACTTTTCATTCCGAGTAAGAGACCGTCCTCGAGTGAACATCAATTCTTTGATTTGGTTTGAAATGGCTATTCGAGACATTCACGCATATCTGATCTCTTTGATGTCGAATGAATTTGACCTCATCAGCGTTTCCATACGAAGCGACCAATTCTCCCGTGGACCCGGTGGGATGTCCTTACGTAGCCGTGGTAATTTCACGTACGTTGATCTTTGGAATCTAATCCATCAGATGGCTCAGAGTAACGAAATTCACGCATTCGACGATTCCTTTCCGTTGAACGTGGTTTATGTTGACATGGCTGTAGGGGCGGGTAAGAAAAAGAAAAAGCCTGTGACGATAGACGTAGTGAGGGCAAAATCTTGCGTATCCATCTCCAATGATGAGGATGATCTTTGTCTACCGAGAGCTCTCGTTGTAGGTGAGGCGCACATAGCAAAAAAAAATACAGAAACAGCGGAAACGGTAAAATTTTGGAATGACATTCGGGATGGTCGACGACCACTCCAAAAAGAGCTAGCTCAGCGTCTATGTCGTGAAGCGGGTGTAGATGTACCTTCGGGTGGCTGTGGGATCTCTCAATTGCAAGTATTCCAAGAATATTATGTCACGAAAGGGATAGTCATCAGAGCTTCCGATGCTTTCAATATTGGAAGTGGCGAGCCCGCATTCTTTGACGGTACGGATTACGTGGAATTCCGCCAAGCTCCTTCCGGTACCATCAACCTCCTTTATAACCATCGGAGTCATCACTACGACACCATTCTTAATTTGACTGGTATTACTCAAGCGAAGTTCTTCTGTGAACATTGTAATTTTCGTTATTCCCGGGTGAATCAGCATAATTGTGAGAAAGTTTGTTCGCGTTGTTTCGGCACGCCCGTATGCGAGAGTGACAATGTAGATATGATCAAATGCGACGATTGTCATAGGTTATTTTATGGTCGCAAATGTTATGAAAACCATAAGCAGGACGGTAGTTACAAGAAGAAGAACAAAAAATTATGCGAGGTACTGAGAATGTGTCAGGTATGTCTGAAGACTGTTAACTGCTACGACCCTGCACACGAGTGCGGAATAAATTATTGCAATCGCTGCCACACGAGGCATTCGCCAAATGATTCATGTTACATGCAACCGCTGAAAAAAAAACCAGAGAGCGATGAACCGCCGAAGTATTGTTATATTTTCTACGATGTTGAGACGCGTCAGGACAAAAAATATAAAGGTCAAAAAAAACCAAAGAACACGTACCCACCCTGTGTATTGCGCATAAGGTGTGTACCGATTGTATAAACTGTGATGATATAAATATTGATTGTCCTACATGTGGGCCGAGACATTTCAAATTTGAAAGAGATCCTATAAACGAGCTGATTGAGCTTTGCGTTCGCAAAAGAACAGCATTTAAGCAGATAATTTGCATTGCTCATAATGCTGGTGGATACGACGGGCAATTTATTCTGAAGGAGTTGACCGCAAATCCGAAGTACCTATCACCTGGCGTCATTCTAAACGGTCAGAATATCATCAGTATAGAAGTTGGAAATACGAAATTCATCGATAGTCTGAATTACTTCCATATGAGGTTGAGCTTATTGCCAAAAACTTTCGGTTTGCCGGAGAGTAGTAAAAAAGGATATTTCCCTCATCTATTTAATACACTCGGGAACCAGGGCTATACAGGGAAACTCCCGAAAGCAAAATATTATTCTCCGAACACGATGTCTACGAGTGAAAGAGAGAAATTCTTTGAGTGGTATCACTCTGTTAAAGACACTTATTATTTCGACTTCGCGAAGGAAATTGTAGAATACTGTGAAATGGATGTCGAAATTTTGCGGCGGGCTTGCATAGAGTTCCGCAACATTTTCCTTAAAGTTGGAGATACGGACCCGTTTGTTTCAGCCGTCACTATCGCGTCAGCTTGTTCACACGTTTATTGGAAGAATTATTTGAAGCCCGACACCATCGGAATAATTCCGGCGGGTGGCTACCGAAGAGGTGACAAACATTCACAAAAGTCACTAGAATGGTTGGTGACCTGCGAGCGAGAGATGGATCGAGATATAATTCATGCAGGCCGCGCAAGGGAATTCAGGTTACCCGAGGGTTTTCTTGTGGATGGATATCTTCCTAACGACGATCCTAACAATCCAAAGGGTACAGTGTTTGAGTACCAGGGATGCTTTTACCACGGTTGCCCCAAGTGTTTTAATGGCAATCGCACCAAAAAAATCTCTCATGGCAGATCGTTCAATGAGGCTTACGAGAGTACCCAAGCCAAAATCAAACGAATAGAAGACTTGGGTTACACAGTGCGGGTAATGTGGGAATGTGAATTTGACGATGTCAAGAAGAACGACAGCGAGATCCGAAAGTACATAAAAAATCATCCTTTGATGAGTAAAATCACTCTCAACCCCAGAGACCCGTTCTTTGGTGGCCGTACCGAGAATATTGTAACGCATTATGATGTTGATGATGACGAAGAAATTTATTACTTTGACATATGCTCCTTGTATCCTTTCATCTGCAAGACGGGTAATTTCCGATAGGTCATCCGCGAATATACGTTGGGAAGGAGTCTGACGCTCTCACGGGTGGCGATTACAACAATCTGGAGCGTGTCGAGGGTTTGGTTAAGTGTCGTGTTCTGCCACCGCGCGATCTTTTCTTACCGCTTCTCCCCGTGAAGATGCACGGTCGGCTCCTTTTCCCTCTTTGTCGGTCATGCTGCGAGGAAACGCGTCAAGGTGATTGTAATCACAACGAAGAGGAGGAACGAATTTTTGAAGGAACTTGGGTAGCCGATGAGCTCCGAAAAGCGGTCGAACTTGGGTATCGTATAGTTGATATTCACATAATATGGCAGTATGAAATGACATGTTATGACCCCATCACGGGTGAGGGGGGTTTGTTCGTTGAATACATCAACACATTCCTGAAAATTAAGCAAGAAGCTAGTGGGTGGCCATCATGGTGCGTAGATGAAGAGACTAAGGCTCGTTATATAGAAGATTATGAGCGCGCAGAAGGTATCCGCTTAGACCCAGAGAAGATCGAGTTCAACGCTGGTCTCCGTTCAGTTGCGAAACTGGCCTTGAACTCTTCCTGGGGGAAATTCGGTCAGAGGGATAACTTGCTACAAACAGAGGTCGTGAACTCGCGGCAGAATTTGTTGAAATTGCTAGTTGCTCCAGAAAAAGAGGTGTGTGACTTTCTGATCGTAAATGACGAAACCCTGTATGTCAATTGACGTTTCAAAGACGATGCCGTCAATCCCGCACCAAACACCAATGTTGTTATCGCGGCTTACACAACAGCTCAGGCGAGATTGAGGTTGTACCATGATCTCGAGAGGCTTGAGCAGAGAGTCCTCTATTTTGATACGGACTCGTGTATATTCGTTTCCCGCAAGAGCGCTCCACACGAATACAAACCCCGAGTCGGTACTTCACTCGGTGATATGACGGACGAACTGGAAACCTATGGTAAAAACTCTTCCATACAGTCCTTTGTCTCCGGTGGCCCGAAATTTCACGGATACGAGGTCGTGGTTCCCGGCACCAACGAGGTATTCGAGAACTGTAAGGTAAAAGGAATTCCATTAAATTCTGAAAACAGTTTGAAGATAAATTT
This sequence comes from Eretmocerus hayati, assembly GCA_029851415.1. NCBI lineage: Eukaryota > Metazoa > Arthropoda > Insecta > Hymenoptera > Aphelinidae > Eretmocerus > Eretmocerus hayati. Next base: position 71,602,689 of record CM056744.1, on the reverse strand, counting down.
CAGTAGTATCACTCGCCTCGTGGACCAAGTATTCGAAGACGACGAACGCGATCGCGAGGACAAGTCTATAAGACTAGAATTCAGAGCAATCAGGAGAACTCGATTACATGATGTTGTGACGCGTGATGAGTTCAAAACTTGTAGTATAGTTCTGCAAAAGAGGCGATACATTTCCCCCACACTCTCTCTCCCTTTTGGATATTGTAGTCTTTAAGACATGATTTCATATAGTAGACAAACCAAAGAACTCATGTACATAAATGAATGTAAGATAGTGATAAGAATAAAAAATATATATTCTCATATCAACTTAAGATTGTGACTTCCTATTTTTTCTACCTACCCTTACGTTGTAGTATCACGGTATGATTGCCCGGTACATGGAATGAAGGTAAATTTGACGGACAATTGCGACGAGTGAATTTTTTTTATCCACCAGCCGACTGTGCTCCCACGGAACTGCCTCATCGACCCTGTCCCCCCGGGGGTGAGCTCATCCTCGCGTGGAAGAGCTGATGCTCGCGTGAGTCAGCTCATCCTCGCGAGGGAGCAGATGACCGCGCGCGTGCGCGCGGATTGAACCTGATGCTCGCGCCTGTTCGCCCGCCGCCGCCACCGCCGCCGCGTTGCGAGTGTCAGTTGATACCGCGGGCAGGTATGAGGGCTTTTTCACACCATATAAATTGAGGTCGGTAAACTTCCACCGTCAGTTGTCAGTATGGATGTTCGATGGAAGCATCCTTTCACTTCCTGTTTGTGTGGACATACTGGATGTGGTAAGACACAATTTGTTCGGAAATTTCTCGCTTACTTACCCGAAATCTGCGACACACGCTTCGATCGGATCCTCTTCTATTATGCCGAGTGGCAAGAGACATACATCTCCGATTTGAAACCGGGTCTGTCCGGCATCCAGATAGAGTTCAAGGAGGGATTGCCACAGTTGAGTGACTATTCAAACGATAACGATCGAAAGAAATTGTTGATTCTCGACGATCTCATGCGAGAATCATCAAACGATCTGATTCTTGACTTGTTCACAAAAGGGAGTCATCATAAGAATATAAGCGTGATCTACATCACACAAAATATATTTCATCAGGGGAAAGCGCAGAGGGATATAAGTTTGAACACAAAGTACTTGGTGATCTTCAAAAACCCCCGAGATAGAGCGCAAATTCAACATTTTGCCCGTCAAGTTTGCCCTGAAGATCCTCGGTTTTTACGGGATGCTTATTTGGATGCAACGAAGCAACCACATCTTATCTTTTCCTCGATCTTTCACAGAGTGCACTCGATGAATTTCGTTTTCGCACGGGTATCTTCCCCGATGATGAAGCACACTACGCTTATGTACCGAAACACGTGAATATCAAACCGTACTGAGGGGAGAAGAGTAATCATTGCTGACAAAGAAGAACAAGAACTCGAAGTTGAGCTATGATTGAACAGTCAGTCCTGAACAATGGCCGCGAAAGGTTCGGAGACCGCGAATTTGCCCGGCAAACATTTCACTAAATGACGCGTAGCTGTTCTTAACGCACTGCGTCACGCCGATGCTTGTCAACGCGACGTACTGTTACGTGAAGCGGATAAAATCCTCGTTCGTTGCATTTGCGAGTGCGCGCTAAACGTGTTACACGGTGTAGTCTCTCTGAAGGAGAATGAGAAGAAAAGATGGAGCAAACATAAGAACGTGCTGCGTCAACTCGCTCGCAGGAACGCGTCTTCACTAGACTGGCAAAAGAAGAAACGTACCATTCTACAAAGCGGGGGATCTTTCATTCCTGTACTACTAGCCCCAGTTCTATCCGCTCTGGTAACCAAAATCCTCCAATAATATGAAAAGGATCCGTAAGATGGTTGTTGTGCCAGAGATAATGTTGGAGCGAATCCAGCAGCAGGAGCATCGTCAACCTGAGCGACCACAACCAACTGAAACTCCTCAAGTAGGTAGCGGTGAGACATCGAGCTTGGAGTCAGTGCAAACTCCTGGTGATCCGCTGTCGAGACTCGACTCAGAAATGTTCGAAATCCTCCATTCAAAGACGCATAGAACCGTAGACGAGAAGTGCAAGCGATATTTGCAAGTTTTGCGTAGGTATCTTATCCATCGTGATGCGGAAAGATCGAGTGATATGAATGAGGCTATCGATCCAAACGGCATCGAATCCCCTCCCCTAGATGAACAGACGATCCTAAATCATATACCGCGTATGTACAAAAACCGAGCCAAATTGCTGTTACAGCATTGGAAGAACGCGGCCCCCGATCGGATCGAGTGGGATGATACAGGAACGGTGAAAATTGATGGGCGTAAAATAGAGGCTTCCAGCATGATCAAACTATTGTTCGACGTAGTTAGGAAGAAAGCGGTCAAGAGGGGTAGGCGTGAAGAGGAGGAGGACAGTAATGCACCCGTAGGTCAACTAGAGTTTGCTAAATTCATAAAAGTCACGGACACTCCAAGTGAGCTAATTGGTAATGCAAATATCATCAAAATTGGTCAGCGGTTGACGGATCCGTTAAATACAGCGAAACGTCGATTGACTCTGGCAGTCGGTGAAGGCTGGGGAGAAGCAGCTGCAAGTCTCAACGACAGCTTAGCGCAAGACGTGTCACAAGAGTTGTCGAGCAGGAGAACCAAAAAGAAATGGCTGAAAACGGATCTTTGAGCCCTGATTCTCATGATTACAGCGGGCAGTATTACGACCCTTCACATGAGGCTGGTTATGCTGGAGCCCGGAATCTCTTACGAGTGAATAAGAAAGGTGATACCCTCGCGAACGAAAATGAGAAGAAACGCGTGTATGAATGGCTGAAAAATCAAGACGCGTATACTCTACATCGACCAATCCGTAGAAGGTTTCCAAGGTTACGATATAATGTAACTAATGTCGATGATATCTGGGAATGCGATCTGATGCAGCTCACCTCTCTCCAGGAATACAACGACGGGTATAACTATCTCCTCGTTGTCGTCGACGTACTAAGTAAATACGCGTGGGTCGAACTACTACGCGATAAGACTGCGTCAGCTGTGACCGGTGTTTTCAACGATATCTTAGAAAACGCCAAAGGTAGGCGCCCTATTTGCTTACAGTCGGACCGCGGTAAAGAGTTTCTCGGAAACGCGTTTCAAACGTATCTCAAGAAACACGATATCAGTTTTAGAGTCGCAAGAAATCCGGATATGAAATGCGCGTGCGTAGAGAGGCTCATGAGGACATTCAAAGAACGCATCTGGCGTTATTTTTCTCATACAAACACCAAGCGGTACGTTGATGTAATACATAAAATACTCCATGCTTATAACCATACTCTACATACCGGGACACGAATGAGACCATGCGATGTAACACTTTACAATGCCCGAGAGAACTTGGAACGTCGCGCTTCGGAGCAGACAGTTAATCGGAGAGAGGGAGTTATCTCAGCACCAGCTAAATACAATGTCGGAGACTACGTGCGCATCAGTCGTACGAAAAATACCTTTGAGAAAGGTTATGAGAAGAATTACAGCGAGGAAATATTTAAAATTAATAGGGTCTCTACCCGACAAGACTTATATACGTATGTGCTTCAGGATCTGAACGAGGAGATCATCGACGGATTTTTCTACACGGAAGAGCTCGCTCCGGTCGGTAAGAAACGTTTGGCAAATGATCAACACTTCAAAATAGAGCGGATAGTAAAATCGAGAGGGCGTGGTAGGAAAAAAGAAGTTCTCGTCAAGTGGTTGGGGTATCCATCTAAGTTCAACAGCTGGTTAAAGGCTGACGATCTTCAATCTATTTAATCAACACGAGTCGTTAAAATGGATCAGCAGGACGACTTTTATCTGGTTCTTCCGAGTAACAGCAGCATGCAGTACTTCCCAGAAAATGCGACTACTTGTTTCTCGACGCATTTATCCAGGGAGATCCGTCTGGCTGGTGATTGGAGGGTTGGACTAGCCGAGATTCACATACCCTGTACCATAATGCATATTCAAGATACCGAAAATTCGTTCATTTTCAATAAATCTGGTGAAGATGGGGAGAGGTCACCAGGAGATGATATCAAACACTACTACCCTTCTGGTGTATATCGCACGATCGAAGAGTTGGTCGGTGAAATAAATAGCGAGACAGTATCGGAAAAGCATCATGTACTCGAGCCCGCTGATTTGAAGAAAGGATTCTACGTTTTCAGACAGAAATGCAAATGTGACGGAGCTCATTATACGATTTTTAATGAGAAAATTAGACGTATCTTTGGTTTTGAAGACGCGGAGCAGCGTACAACAGGCATTTTCAAGACTTCGCCTGACACCGACAATAATATTGCAGGTATCAGACCCGCCTCTCTATCCCGAGCCATACCCGACCAGCTATTTGTCTATACAGATATCTGCGAGCCATATACGGTGGGTGATACACAAGCCGGTTTACTACGAATTGTTTCATTGGATGGTTCTATATACGATTTTGGAAGCAACATCACAAAGCAATTTGCCCCAATCAAATACATCCCCCTGCTACAACATGGTATTCAGAGCATAGAGATAGATATAAGAGATGGTCATGGTCGCCACATACCATTCGAGTACGGTACGCTGACGGTTACGCTTCATTTCAAGCGCGACCGTTGAATAAAAATGCTACCATGAGCCACTACATAGAATACTACGAGGATCAAATAGAAGGGGGATCCAAGAGATACTTTGTTGGGTCAACGTATCAACGTGGACGGGGAGTTGGTGCTTGGCTGGGAGGACTGGCGAGGCGAATCTTACCTTACATCGCAAGGGGAGTGAAAGCTTTGGGAAAGGAAGCAGTCAAGACTGGAATCAACGTATTGGATGACGTGGCCAACAACGGTATGAATTTGACAGATTCTCTACAAGTTCGCGTCAAAGAATCCGGTAAGAATCTCAAGAGGAAGGCAGCTGGAAAATTGGTTGATATGATGAAAGGATCGGGATATGAATCGCGCGTAGTAAAGCGACGACGTCAGTCTCGTAAAGCGCGCGGGTCTATACGCACCGTCTCGTCGCGGAAAAAACTAACCAAGAGGAAAGTGACACGAGGTCAGAGGAAGAAGAAGAAGAAGACAAGCGGTAAAACGACAAGCAGGCGGAAACCAGCGAAGCTAAGAAATTTGACAGATATTTTTGGACCACAAGGAATATAATATTGGATAAGGAGTAAGATGGCTTTCTTACACACTCACTCTAATGAGTGTATGTCAAGCGAATTGGATATCTTCTCTCTTCCTGCGACACAAACATCAATCGAAAGCAGCAGTTTCTTGCATTATAAGCCGGTGTCTTCCCTAACCGACGAAGGTGATGCCCCGATCGAATTCGTTGATCCAAGTGCTAGCGAGCACTATTTGGATCTTGCTCATACTATGCTACACGTGCAAGCAAAAATCACACCCGTAGCAGCGGACGCCGAAAACCGCAAGGTTGGACCCGTCAATAATTCCTTACACTCGCTATTCCATCAAATAGACGTCTTTTTCAATCAAAAAGCTGTTTCCCCACCAAATAATGCCTGACCGTACCGAGCTTATCTCGAGTCTTTGCTCAACTACAGCCCAGCAGCGAAAGAGTCTCATTTGACATCGTGTCTGTGGCGGGAAGATACGAGCAATAAATTCGACGCTGCCCCAAACGCTGATGGGGAAGCGGCCAACACAGGACTCGCATACAGACAGTATTTTACACTGGGTGGTAAGACTGTTGACATGATAGGGCATCTGCATTGCGATGTCTTCAACCAAGATCGTATGTTAATCAACGGTGTTGAAATGAGAGTCCGCCTGGTACGGAGCAAAGATGCGTTCTGTCTCATGGATATTTCCGAAGATGGTAGATTCAGTGTTCAAATCAAGGAAGTTTCTCTAATTGTTCGACGCGTGAAAATCAGCCCCGGGGTATTACTAGCGCACGCCAACACGCTGTCCAAAGCCACGGCAAAATATCCGATAACAAGAGTTGAAGTGAAATCGTTTACGATGCACACGGGGATCCTTGGCGATACGCTGGACAACGTCATCCTTGGACAGCTGCCGAAAAGGATTATCATTGGCATTGTTGATAACAGGGCTTTCAACGGGAACCGTCGGATGAACCCTTTCAACTTCCAATATTTCGGGATCAATTACCTCTCATTATACATAGATGGTGTACAAGTCCCTAGCAAACCGCTGCAGCCAAAATTCACAGGGGATAATCAGCTCTACGTAGATACTTTCCAAACCTTGTTCTCCGGTACAGGCATACACTTCGCCAACGAAGGTATTGGTATCGATCGCCTCAACTATAGGAGAGGAAACTTCATCACGGCTTTAGATCTTACACCCGATCTATCAGCACACTGCGCAACCCATTGGAATCTTGTTTGCAACGGTAGTGTTCGCATAGAGGTACGGTTTGATGAAGCGCTTACGCAAACCGTAAACTGTATCGTATACGCCGAGTACGACAATGTTCTAGAGATCGACTCGAGCAGACAGATCGTGACCGATTTCGGCGCGTAAGGGGGGACTAAAGGAGGATCGGAGGGGTAAAGAGTATAAGGAAAGACATGCGAGCTCTCGGAGCGTCAGTTGGTCTTTCTCCGATCCAGTGGCTCAACCGTGCACTCTCCAAGAAAATGGATTTTGTTATAGACATTCAGGGTTTCCGAGATGAGGACAAGAAATATATACCAGAAGAGATTGCAGTGGTATCTTTACCAGAAGGTATCAGTGCCCATTGGCTCGTGAAACCACCGCACCCCTTCAGTTATCTACCAGAGGATATGAAAACAAGCAATAATTACTGCACTACTCGTATACACGGTTTGGAGTGGTTCGACGGGGACGTATCGATCGAGGACCTACGCCAGCGGTTGGTCAAGATAGCAGAGAATTCGATCAATATCTTCGTCTACGGACATGTTAAAGCTAGGTATCTCGAGTCGATAATGTGCAGAAAGATCGTGAACATTGAATCGCACAGTGGCCCAGCAATCAAGCAGCTCAACAAAGAATTACCCGGTGAAAATACTTGCATCTACCACGGTTTCAAGATATTCAAGGATAAATCTGGGGAAATAGAAAATAGATGCGCGTTGCACAGAGTTGAACAGCTCAGGAATGGCTGCGTTCAATCCTTCCCATTGAACTCCGAGAGCGACACGATATTGAAGAGAATGAAGCCCGACTAGCTCTCGTCTACCACGGAATACTCGCGAGGAAAGCAGCTGAGTTTGCTGGACGTGACCTTGTGGATTTCGCCAAACACAGAAATAAGGCCCCGGAAACAGGACCATTGGGTACAAAAGGCGTAGAGGATGAAGTCGACGCTTCGATGATTGTCAACACATCCGAAGTCGACTATGAATACCCATCAGGTAATGCAAGCCATTAGCGGTTTGGGGGCAAACTCAATTGGTGTATACGCAGCTGATCGCGTGCCAGCGATCTTGAGTTTGCCTGCGGCCATTGTATCAAACCTAGATACCTCCAATAAGCCCGGATCTCACTGGATCGCAATCTATATCAACAGGAATGGACATGGACAATACTTCGATAGTTACGGACAGCCACCCACCTCGCCTTATCATCTCAAACGTCTCAAGAGGAACTGTACCCGCTACGACTGGAACAAGAAGACGCTGCAGAGTTTTGATTCGGAAGTTTGTGGTGAATACTGTATTATGTTTTTGTATTTTATGTGTCATGGTAGTAGTTTACGCACGTTTCACAGCATCTTTACCTCGAACACACGATCGAACGATTCAACCGTCACTCGTTTTAGACGAGATATCATGAAAAGATTACGGAAGAAAGTGAAGAAGAGCAAAGTTGCTGTATTCCCTCGTGAAAATGTTACCGGTTTTGGTTCCCATATACAAGCATGTACCTCGAAATGTAAGTGATTAGTGCTGTACTTAAGCGCCCTTGTATCAAGAGAGAAGATTCGATAATAAAAATGAGTGTAAATAAAAAGAAAAGATTGTATGAATTTGTCATTCCCCTACCTGGAGCCTCACCTCTCTTCTTTGTTTTATCTCATGAACTCTTGCTTACGATGCAGAAATCATAGCTTCGATCGTAATGTACTCCTAAACATTTTTCTCACATCAATTCTCAGTTACCATAATCCCACTAGCCGCAACTGACAAAATGGAGGCTTTCGTGAGTATATAGAAGAAAGCGTGAGCATGCGCAGGCGAGAACACATGTAGATATTGCGCATAGGAAGAAAAAAGGGGGAGGGGGTAGATGATCTCCTCCCCTGGCAACGGTAACTCTATGATGACTCATTGCAAAGACCTTTGACGGTTGCATCATTCATACTGAAATTATAGTTAACGGCAACGTTCTCACACACATCTCTTTCAAGCCTTCAGTGTCAGATCATAAATTTACAGGTCGTGAAAGAAAAACTTTTAACGGTGCCGCAATCTGCTACTGCTTCGACGAAAAAAGTTACGGAGTAGAATTCCCCCACGCCTCCCAGACCCATCGGATTGAAGGTCACGCAATGGATTCTATGTGTGAGAAAAAAGTAACGGACCGATTTTGACCGTTACAGTCGTTGAGCCGGAACGTGGGAGGCGGGGGTACAACTACTCTTTTCTAGGAATGAGGTCATAAATCTATAAATCGGTGACGTTATACTTTTTCTTTATTGCCGACCCTTGTCAGTTCATGCTTGAATAGTTACCAGGAACAACATCAAACGATACCGCTACTCTGTGGGATTTTACACCGAAAGAACAGCCCCGCCCACCTCAAGTCAGCCAACGGTCGTTTTTGACGGTTACAAACATTCTGTTGCTATGCAGACTGACGCCAGCGACTCGGTATACCCCCCCCCCACTCGTACGAGTTCAGCCTCCTACTCCTCCGCAGTAAGAGTGGGGGGTTACTACGGTATAAAAAAGTGAGCGCGAGTGCTGGGGGTACCTAGTCAACATTTTTGAGCCTTTGAGGATACTCCAGCTCGAGTTCAGAATGGCCGACACCGTATCTCTTTCTACCGCTGCTGCCGGAGTCGAAGACACTGCCCATGGTATCGACGAAAGTCTTCTCGCAGCCGCGGCTGCGGCCTTCGACAACGTCTCCAATAGCGTGGAAGTTCATACTACTCCTGACGCCAGTTCTAACAACGTCATCACCGTAGCTGACTTCCCTGCTGCCCCGTCATCTCGGACTGGTTCCAGAAGTATAAAACTGGTACGTGATTTACCGAATTTGCTGTTCTCAACTACCTACGCCTTGGATAAGTCCGACTCCAAGAGAGCTGTTGTGGGTTTGGAGTACTTTGGGGGAACCCACAGGGCAGTCGTTAAGTTAGGAAGTCACGCTTCACCGCTCAAACATGTAACTTTCGACTTGACCAGCTGGGAGCTCTTCACTGACCAAATTGAAGCTATGGATGGATATCTCCAGAATGCATACTCTTTTTCACAAAATTTCAACGGCTCTAAAGTGTACTTACCAAATCACGACATTAATTTCACTACGTCATACGGGTCAAGAACGATTTTTATCGACGAGCGTCCACAACTACCGGTCTTGAGATTATCGAGTATTGAGGATGAGGAGGATGAGGACCGTGACGGGGAGCCATGCAAGAAGAAGAAGAAGCACGACGCTGCACCTGGATTCGTGATGCAATATGCCACTTTTGAAGGTTTGAGGCGGTTACGTGAATGCCTTTCGACGCAGCTAACAAAATGCGAGGAACTGTGTGTGTTTGTGAACCGCGCAATCGAGCACGTGAACAATTTCTTAAACGATTTGATCCGTAAAGAGCCTGTCGAGACTCGAGTCAATATCTTGAAGGAAGTGATATCTTTCAGACATTACTTTGGAGTAAATTTCGAGGCCATCAAGTCTGATGTGGTGGCAAGACTGGATTACACTTTTGGTGATACTAACTTAAAATTAATGTTCGCTGAGCTATGAGCATTCGGCATGTCGAACCTTGCAAAAGATCTGTTCGATTTCATGGATGCAAACGGATTATTGTGAAAAATATGATGATGATTACTCGTCCATTGTACATACTGAGAATTTCGTCTTGAATAAAAGTAGAATATTATTAAATATTCTTTTTGGTTTATGTCACCTACCCATTACTATCCTCCCATCCCATAATGAGCATTACTGAATTCGGAAAGATAATTTCAGCCTTTAATGACGCTATCACCACAAAATCAATATCAGAGTCACATGTATAAAAAACTTCGTAAAACCACTTTGTCGTTCATTCGGCTCCTAGCACTGCCAGGAACGACACTTATTTCTCTGCTCTCTCTCTCTCTCTCTCTCTCTCTCTCTCTCTCTCTCTCTTTCTCTCTCTCTCTCTCTTCAGAGAGTATTCCTTACCTCAAAATGGGGCAAAACAGCAGCAGCACTTCTGGCGGATACACCCGATTCCAGGATTCTTATCCAAACAGAAACAGTCAAGGGGAGAAGCGAGAGCCCTCTTCCTGGGGTAAATATTCAGATAAAGTAACAGACAAAACTCCTTTTATTCCAAAAGAGAAACAGAAGGGTCGGTATGAAAAATCATAACGGATTATAATTCGACAAACTAATGGTTCTCTAATCAGAGATATCGTGGATTAGGCCTTCAAAGGGGATACCACGTAAATAGAAACGCGCTGGAACACCTACCCCATTTGGCTAGTGCGGAAACGGTATCATGAGAAAAATGTAGTCTTTTTTGGAACACGGATTCTGACGATATCTACTGTCGGTAACGTAGAGGGCGTTACAAAACATTACCCTTTTCCTATCTGACCATCGATCGATAATGTAGATCTCTTCCCGACCGGAAGTTTCCTCTCCGTTCCAAGACTCAGCGCGGCACGCGCGCACACACACACACACACACGTATGTAATGATAAACATAAACAATGTTATGTTTACACCGACCCACCATCACCTTGACCTTGTGACGTCACGATGTAAACAAACCGCTGGCCTACATCAGCTAACCGCCAGACGGTCAATGACCCCGGCCCCCTCCCCCACCAGACGCCCCCACCCCCTATGACGTCATTTGTTGTGTCTCGCTATACCAGCTCATATACTACTTCCATATCCCGAAAAATCGAAAAAATTGATTTTCACATCTTGCTATATTTCTATGTCAGGTCTGTGTGGTATTAGTGCGACCTTTAATCGCAAGACTACAGAGGTCCTAGTCACTTTTCTCCAAAGTACCTAATGATCAAATCAAAATATCAAAACCCCAAATCTGTAGCTCGAAGCGTTTGGCCGTGAGATCAATCTTAGTGGCGAGATGTCAGGTCCGTGTGTTGTTTCAAAATGTCAGGTCCGTATGACGCTACCACGTCTCTCCCTGTTATCCTTACGCTATCGATGACTGGAAAAAATTACATTCGTGCGCGAGTTTATTCATACTCGATATGTTTCAAGAAGTCGACAAATACATCTTAGAACCTCTGGGAGTGAGATTTAGCGCTGGCACAGTATCTTCCCCCGCTCTTTGAACCCGTTGGAGTGGAATTTGACTCCCTTGGAGTCAAATTTGACTCAAAACTATGAGTTAGTTTCGTGCGCACCGAACAAGAGTGATTCATCACTCTACGCTGGAGTCAAATTTCACTCAAACGTGAGTCAATTATCTCTCAGGATTGAGTCATATAATTCCAGACTATGCTTTTCAACATTCTAGATATTGAAGAGAAAAATTGATTCATGGCGCGCATACATATTCCAGTTGATTTCCTGGTAATTCCGATTAATCATATTCTATGAAAAATGTATGTTACGAGAATTTTGGTAGCTGTGTTTGAATCGGTGAGGATTTGAATCCACACCCTCTTGATTGTAAGGCAAGTGTCTCAACCATTAGACCAAACGTAGCTTCATCATGTTACAGTTAAGGAAGCCTATGGACGGTTGTGAACGGTCGATACGAGTTTTTAAATATACCCGAAAGGTGTTTCGAAGGGGAACTTGGGATAGAGCAGCATCCTCAACAATTGAATACTTTTCCACTTTCTTCATAAGTAGTCCCGCAGATCATTCTGGGATTACAGTACTCCCTCGTCATCACGAACTCGATTAATACGAATTCCTCGTTAAGGGAGTAACCTCGGTACCGCGTGAGTCGAATAGATCGATTTTTCCCAACTTTTACAAATTTGCCTACATGTGTGTCTTACGTGTCAATCAGATCTCAATAAACCCTCTCATAAACTTGCATAAAGATCCGACTCACGAATCATGAAATATCAATTCCTGATTATGGGCGAATTTGTCTCAATTGTGACTTATTCGTGATTTCACGCTGAAAATTAATCAGAACTTTTTTCCAAGCTAACCAAAGCTTGAAAAAAAATTCGAGCACGTTCTTTGTATCAAGATCTATAAGTAAGCAAGACTTGAACAAAAACTGATCGGTCAGTCTTTTATAGCCTAATAATCATCGTGATGCCCCATAACACGGTGTCCTTGAACCAACTTTAAATGAGTCGGGAGACCACGTCGCCAAATATTCTCTTAAATGGTTGTTCAGGGCTCAAATAACATCTCCCAACTGTTTTTGAAATCGTCTACGTTAGAATTTTCAAATAGATCAACTTTTATGATTTTTTTCTGAAAAAATCGCCAAAAAACGACTTTAAAACGCGCTTTGGTGATGATAAAAGCTTAGTTATATGCTTCAAATTCCACAAAAATTTCGTTAGAAAGTGCAGATGGTTCATGACACTCTATCCCAAAAGATTCGCAATGTAATACGTAGAGGAAGGGATAGGCTTTGTGAGTTGTTGCTAATGCTTGGGTAAAGAGTCAGAAGGCGAATATAGAGAGGTCCGCATAATTGGGAAATTGGTCGTCTGCTCGCGGGTCTGTCTTCTCCTTACTCACATTGGTCCTAATAATATGTACACAATGCCTTGGACTCTCAACAAGGTCCTCATCGCGCAACGAAAGGTCTCACTCCGGTTCTGGAGAGCTTGCAGATGTGTCATACCTGCTCCACATCTCGCATTTGAGTGGAGGGGGTAGCTCTATCGTAGTTCTAAGATGCCATGTGCTTGCTCTCATGAAGAGAATCGACTCAAATTTTGGGTATTGTGCATGGAAAAGGAGGTGGGAGTGCAGAAGCTGAGAAGAGACATGGAAGACCACTCCAAGAATGTTCAGCGATTGACGGGCAAGATGATAGATTGCCCTATCTGACTTACCTATGTCTGACATATAGATGAAGGTATTTGATCATTCTGCCCGTCAATCGCTGAACATTTTTGGAGCGGTCTTCCATGTCTCTTCTCAGCTTCTGCACTCCCACCTCCTTTTTCATGCACAATACCCAAAATTTGAGTCGATTCTCTTCATGACAGCAAGCACATGGCATCTTAGAAGTACGATAGAGCTACCCCCTCCACTCAAATGTGAGATGTGGAGCAGGTATGACATATCTGCAAGCTCTCCAGAACCGGAGTGAGAGCTTTTGTTGCGCGATGAGGACCTTGCCGAGAGTCCAAGGCATTGTGTACATATTATTAGGACTAATGTGAGTAAGAAGAAGACAGAGCCGTGAGCAGACGACAAATTTCCAATTATGTGGACCTCTCTATATTCGCCTTTTGACTCTTTACCCAAGCATTAGCAACAACTCACGAAGCCTATCCCTTCTTCTACGTATCACATTGCGAATCTTTTGGGATAGAGTGTCATGAACCATCTGCATTTTCTAACGAAATTTTTGTGGAATTTGAAGCATATAACTAAGCGTTTATCATCACCAAAGCGCGTTTTAAAGTCGTTTTTTGGCGATTTTTCCAGAAAAAAATCATAAAAGTTGATCTATTTGAAAATTCTAACGTAGGCGATTTTAAAAACAGTTGGGAGATGTTATTTGAGCCCTGAACAAACATTTAAGAAAATATTTGGCGAGGTGGTCTTCCGACTCATTTAAAGTTGGTTCAAGGACACCGTGATAAGACAGTGTGTATAACCTCTAAAAATGCTTATGCTGATGGTTTGACTCGGAGGTAGCCAATGCTCGTGATATTTTGACTGTGTTCAATTGACACGCAAATACACCTCTCTGCCAAGTTTGATCAAAATCTGATCGGTGGATCTTCTACCGAGGTTACTCCCTTAATACGAAGCTATTTTTCGGTACCTTCAACGTTGAGCTCATATATTTTCCTCGTTATCACGAAATCCCTCGTCATAACGAAAAAAAACTTGGCCTCTCCAACTATACCCTAACCTATAAACATTCATTTCACTCAATGGGAGGAGTCCATTTTCACTCATCTTGGAGTGAAAATTGACTCAATCTTGGAGCGTATGTTATATTTCTGTGTTTTGACTCCCTATGAGTCAAATTTTCACTCCATATTAGTTATTCTCGACCGTTCTGAGAACCACTCCAAGCTTTGAGTCAAAAATCCACTCCAACAATTTTAGAGAGCAAATATCGAAGTTCCCGCAGATCTACTTATATATACGACTTTTCAACATGAGTCTATAGGGCAATGCTAATCTCCATAGCTGTATCTCGGGATAGGAGGCCTATCGGACAAAACTCTTCTGAGACCCCTCATTTCTCACAAAAACAAGATGAGTCCCAGAGTCTCGTCAATATCCACGATCCGCGAAGTTGGTGTTCCCTTTGTTACTCTCCCCCATGAGGCGGGTCGGCGTTCAAACGCATCCCAATATTTTCCAATACAACCTTGCAACGCTCATTCTCAAGGTGACTTTATGGTTTTCGGAACGTTGCCCTAATGTTGGAGTCTCCACTCTACGGGTGATGGACCTGCTCGCACGTTGATCCAAGTACAGTTGACGGTAGTTCATTCTTTCCAAATTAGGGGGCCAGGTCCTTACAGTTTAGTTGCGCTCATGCAATTCAGACCGTATAGATAAACTTGCGCAGCGCTTGGACCACTTCTTATCTTTTCCTTCATCAACAAATAGGTTACAACTCCCTGCTACTGTGCAGATGTGATTTGAGTCATAGCTTGAATCATATGGAAACAAGAGAGAAATCTGAGATGTAGACAAAAGAAATGATATCTGGAGGTTAGAACTCCACATGTATGATCCCATAGACATAAGAAGGTATAGACTGCGAGTCGCGGGTTATTGCCGTAGGATTTCGTGCGAGTGAGACGGATGCGCAAGAGGCAATGCTCTCTTATGGGGCGGCGTGACTCTTACGTCATGCTCTCTCACTTGCACTCATGCAATCTCGACGTCCCACTCTCCCAATCCTCACCCACAGTCTATATCTTTCTATGTCCATGTATGATCCATAGACATGGCAAGGTATAGACTGCCAGTCGCGGGCTATCGCCGTGGGACTGCGTGCGAGTGAGGCTGCCGCGGCATTCTATATCCTGCTATGTCTATGATGTGATCGCCGCTCGGACCTCTCTTCCTTTCTAAAGTGTTGAAAGAATGAGCAGAGCGCTGATTTTGCATAAGAGCGACGAAATTTTGAGTCCCTGGTTACCTTATTCGGGAAGAATCAACTACCGCCAAGTGTTAGTACCACGAGGGTGTCTCTACTGCAGGGAATACCTGTTCGCGTATGTGTGAGCATCCAAAACGTTCCTCGATATGGCTCACCACTCAATGCATGGGCACAGCTGGTTTCACCTCGTTAATCACAGTCCCCGCTTCTGATGGGTCAATTTGAACAGTTCGATTGGTCAACAACCTCTGTATCGAGCCTTGAGCTGCTCTCCTGGCTCATGACTGCTACTGACAGGCTCAGATACTGAATTTGGCCCAAAGCAAGTACATTGTGCTCGCTCTCGCATTGTGATGCCATGTCCGTCTCGGCTCGTACATCGGTGCCAGGCTCCGCGTATCTCACTCGCTCTCGAATTTTTCATTTCACCAGTCCCCGCGCCGCAATCCTCTCGTGACCTTCACTGTATCATATATTAATATTTATTCATTCTATTGAAGTCCATATCCTCCTGCATTCGATTCAGAATCCCAATATTCGCACTTTTTGGCCCATGGGAGGAGCCAAGGTTCCACAAATTTGGCAATTTGGTACCTTGGATTATTTCATTATTTTGACTAGCTAGATCCCGAGTTCTACTCCATCAAATCGACTTCCCGAGAGGTCATTTTAGAGGGAGATACACTGGCTATTCATTGATGATACTTTCAGGGACGTAGAAGTACGTGCATGCACAGAAGATGCGAATTACTGATTTAAAATTTGCTTCGAAAACGGGTTCTGGCTTTTTGACCACCTCAACCACCTAATGTGATATGCTTCAGAGCGTATTCGAATGTAAAATTAGCCGGCAAACACGGTGGGAGGTCAATCAACGTTTTCTCCAATTTGTATGAGAATAATCATTTTCCAATATTCAGTAACTTTTTCCGAGGCCTGAATCCAAGGTTCCCAGCATGCGAATATCTATTCCCTGTTCGTCGAGGTTTCAAAAATATGTAAAAAACGCGTAAGAAACGGAGTTCCAAAATTCGCCTCGATAAAATGTGTGGAAATGTCAATGAAGTCTGAAACTTTGATCGACTTAAAACTGAGTTTCAAGCTTTTGAATGGTCATCGTATAACGACAATACCGATAAACATGCACACCAATAAGCCCCTGAGTGATTGAGATAGTTTGCATCATTTTTTCCAAGTATTATGAGCACTATCAAGTATATAAAGTGACGAGTCCTCGGCCTTGGGTGGACTCTTTGAAAGATTATGGTGGGGGACATAAAAAGCCTCTAAATTTGAAGCTGAATCCTCACTACTTGATTAAGGTTCACAATGCATCAGAGCTGATTGAATAAGAGAATTTTATTGGGATTCACTGAATCGTTGGAATTAAGATGTCACAATGAAACTTCGTGCCTTTGAGATAGGGAAGCAACATCTTATTCATTCAGGCTTCAAATTCTGCCCAGAGAAACACATAAATATCATTTTCATCGTTATATATCTAGCAATACTATTAACAACAATCGGATAGTGCTGCATGCATTCAGACGGTAGACCATAGCGGACGAATTTCGGCATTCGGCATCTGATGATGCGATATACTGATGAGAATGAGTACGAGCGGTTGTTTAGCACAAGCAGTATACCTATATCGCAAAAGTGTCACTTTTTCGTTGCATCGTATGGCGGGTTGCATCGCATCTTGTTCCACAGGGCGGTGTCGGTCAGCTGATCGCGTGCAATTTTACTCCTCAGACGAGCGTAAAGGAACTCTGTTCCAAAAAATTCGAGATCGATTCGTCGAAATGCGTCAGAATGTGATTCGATAGAAGGAATAACGATTTTTGGCGTTTTTTTAGGGGTTTCTGGGGTACCGTAGGAAACAGAATCGACTTTGAGACCTACAAACTTCCGCTTCCCTCATAGGTTGGAACAAGAACGCGGGGAAAAGTACTCCCGGGGCCATATCTGACAAGATCCACTTCGCCATGCTTCACCACCTAGTGCCTTCATGCTCTTGGTGAAAATTGGTGAGTTCAACTTGAAAAATTCTTGAATAACTAGTCAATCGATATAGAAACTGGATCCATACATTTATCTGGGTGTACTCTGGCGACCATTTCATCTGGAATCCAAGTACGTCTTACATAACGCTATTGGATACCCTTTCTCCTCAAAGTGAGTTTGCATGTCTTACTTCAACTTCTTAACAAGTCACAAGTTACCATCAATGTCCAAGTTGAGGAATACTCTAGTATTTAGTTTCGAAATGATGTTGAAAACGGTTGTGTCCCCTCAATTCAATACCCCATTTGTTCGTCACTCATTAGTTAATCACCTTGATAGTTAGCATCCTCTCCTGTTGAGAAACGGATGAATCAACTTTTGTGAGTGATTTCCATAATCCAGAAAAATCTCGTGACATTAAAACTTTTCCTCCTGCTACCTCCATTACAAGCGGAGTTGGGAGTCTTCGCATGAACTCAAGTCAATACCATCAGCTTATTTCAAGTTCTCAGATTTCTCAGCTAACGATTGAAGAATATCCATCCTGGAATTTACAAGGGGAGGACCAGACCTTTGGATCACGAATCTTGTCCGAAATTTTTTCACAATTTTGTATTACCTAGAATGTGATGAATCAAAAGTAACTCCGTCAAATGGGCCTCCTGTTCAAAGTTACAGCCCATGACATTAAGATGGCCCATATAAGCCCATGTTAACCGTGATATATATGGGTCATTCTGGACCACGGTGAACATTTTGAGAATCGACGAAATTTAAAAATGCCCCAAACATTTTTTTTTTCGTTAGTACTACTAGGATATAGTTGAAAACATTTTTTTCAGATTCTTTTGGGACCCATGGCTGGCCCTACGAATTTTCCAAGTCCCATTTTTGAGCAGTTTTTCGCCTATTTTTCGCTATCTTGGAAAATTCGTAGCTCGGACCCAAATGCATCTTTTTCATCCTAGCTGGGCGCATTTTTTTCGATATGACGTACACTTTCGAAAAGAATTGACCGGTCCAAAAAATTGATATCTGGTAGGTCCCATGGTTGCATCAACGAAGGCCCAAAAATACGACTTTGCACCACCTTTGGAGGCGTATAGGTCAAAATGGAAGCCTCGTAGCAAAATTTTGCAGGAGAAAGAACTTGTAGGCCTCGAAAAAACTTTCAATTTCCTTTTTGGAACGTGTCATTATCTTATCTCACGTACGATCTACAGCCGATTTAAGTTGGGCATTTTTGTAAAAACGTGAAACTTCAAGGCCAATTTAAAAAAATCGTTTATTTTTTATCGTCCCCTAACCTATGAGAAAATGTTCTTTCAGGTGTCTATTTGAAGGCCCAACAATAATTTGGTTGTTCCTTAAAAATCCCGATTTTATAAGAGCTGTTAAAAACAGTCGAAAATACCGAAAATCGTGTCGAATTCGGGCCTCATCATGAAGCTTCGTGGACTGGGTCTTCCCTTGCTCTCGATTCGTGGACTCTATACAGCACTCGGCATAAAATATTGTGGAAGATGAGACCTAGAGCTGAAAAATGGCCTCTCGGGCGATGTTTTACGATGGAACCGTCCAAAACTAGAGTAAATTGAGTAAATACAAGATAAATCGAGAACCGGCCACTTTGGCACTCCGCGTATGCTCCGCACTGCATGCCATCCTCCGTTAATGCGGAAGTGATAAGTGATATTAACAGCTGATGCAGTATTGTCAGGTATTATCCAGTATAGACAGAGATGAGAAGGTTCTCTAATCTCCGTTATTGACTGTAGACTGTACGAGGTTTTGGTTGTTAGTAACCACCACGAAGAAATTGTATGTGTCAGTCAGCGTCTCGATCAGAAATTTTGGTACACTCGGGAACAAGGTGAACCATGGCGTGAAGATAACTTCTGTTATCTTTACGCCATGCGGTGAACTGCAATGGGATGACGGTCAGTGACCGTTCGAGATCTGTCGTCTCCCTCGCACTCATGGGATAACCTATTAGGTGCGAGTGAGATGGGGGATCTCGAATGGCCGCTGACCGTCATTACTTTCCACGCGGGGTTTGCCCCGAACCATGGCGGGATTGCCCCGAACCATCCCCGAACATCGCGGGTATTAGGGCAAATGTATTGTGAAGCATATGAAGTGTAACGCCTTCCCCGCAGGGCCCCCGCAAAATATCTGATCACTTTCACACTTTCACAACATTCCTGCATAGTGTCTCAGAGTTAACCTCACTTCTGTGGGTGTATGATGGAAATTTCAACAGAGGCATTGAACATACTGTGTTTTAATATCATTGATGAGCACCACTCACTTTTCACACACATCTCAGTCCAGCAAAATTAATTTCTCCGTCACACGCTGCAAAGTCAAGTGACTATTTGCCCTCAGTAGAAGTGAACACGGGCTGGATATTAGTAGCTCTTATGGGGCTTTCCCAGGTCTTCGATAAATTTTCAACTTTACTTGAACATACTTTACTTAAACAATCACATAATAGTGATAACATTACAAACATATCCGAAATTATTTTGAAGGTCTCAACAGAAACTGCACTAATTTTGCGCAAATATTGCCCCGATGATACCCAGTGGGTGCCCCGCGGGGAAGGCGTCACACTTCAATTGCTTCACAATACATTTGGCCTATCTTCGGGGCAAACCCCGCGGGGAAGGTACCAAAATTTCTGATCGGGATGCTGACTGACACATACAATTTTTCCGTGGTGGTCACTAACAACCGAAACCTCGTACAGTCTACAGTCTATAACGGAGATTAGAAAACCTTCTTATCTCTGTCTATACTGGATAATACCTGACAATACTGCATAAGCTGTCCATCACATTCGCATAAACGGAGGATGGCATACAGTGCGGAGCATACGCGGAGTACCAAAGCGGCCGGTTAGACTAGTGAGCGCGGGCTAGTTAAGTGAGAGATGCATCACAATCGATCTCCTCGATTTATCTTGTATTTACTCAATTTAATCTAGTTTTGGACGGTTCCATCGTAAAACATCGCACGAGAGGCCATTTTTCAGCTCCAGGTCTCATCTTCCACAATATTTTATGCCGAGTGCTGTATAATTAGAGTCCACGAATCAAGAGCGAGGGAAGACCCAGTCCACGAAGCTTCATGATAAGGCCTGAATTCGACACGGTTTTCGGTATTTCCGACCGTTTTTAACAGCTCGTATAAAATCGGGATTTTAAAGGAACAACCAAATTATGGTTGGGCCTCCAAATAGACACCTGAAAAAACATTTTCTCATAGGTTTGGGGTCGATAAAAAAAAAGATTTTTTTAAATTGGCTTTGAAGTTTCACGTTTGTACAAAAATGCCCAACTTAAATCGGCTGTAGATCGTACGTGAGATGAGATAATGACACGTTCCAGAAAGGAAATTGGAGGTTTTTTCGAGGCCTACAAGCTTTTTCTCC
This sequence comes from Eretmocerus hayati, assembly GCA_029851415.1. NCBI lineage: Eukaryota > Metazoa > Arthropoda > Insecta > Hymenoptera > Aphelinidae > Eretmocerus > Eretmocerus hayati. Next base: position 71,581,788 of record CM056744.1, on the reverse strand, counting down.
TGCAAAATTTTGCTACGAGGCTTCCATTTTGACCTATACGCCTGCAAAGGTGGTGCAAAGTCGTATTTTTGGGCCTTCGTTGATGCAACCGTGGGACCTACCTATGAGAAAATGTTTTTTCAGGTGTCTATTTGGAGGCCCAACAATAATTTGGTTGTTCCTTTCAAATCCCGATTTTATACGAGCTGTTAGAAACAGTCGAAAAAACCGAAAATCGTGTCGAATTCGGGCCTTATCATGACGCTTTGTGGACTAGGTCTTCCCTTGCTCTCGATTTGTGGACTCTAATTATTGAGGTTTTGGCATAAAATATTGTGAGAGATGAGACCTAGAGCTGAAAAATGGCCTCTCCCGCGATCTCTTACTATGGAACAGTCCAAAACTAGAGTAAATTGAGTGAATACAAGATAAATCGAGAAAATCGATTGTGACTCATCTCTCACTTAAGGCCAGTCCGTAGTCCCCGCAATACCGCAACCAGACATGCACCGGAGTATATGCAGGTTTTGAAAAAAATTCCTAATTTTCAAATAATTGCAAACATTTTTCGGATCAAATCATTGAGTCAGCGCGCTCCCCAATGGAATTTTCAATCATTTGAGCTTTGTTGCGTCTCAAAATTCGTGATAGATTTTGCAAGATTTGGAAATCTGCAATCTTGAGCTGGGCTGCCTCGTCGTAAGAACCACGCTGTCATGCACGATTGCCATTTTCCGAATCTCGCAAAATATATCACGAGTTTTGAGACGCAACAAAGCTCAAATGATTGGAAATTTCATTGGGAAGCGCGCTGACTCAATGATTTGGTCCGAAAAGTGTTTGCAACTATTTAAAAATCAAATATTGTTGGAATTACGCTATGCAAATCACCGTGGCGCCATCTATGGAGTAGTGAGCAAGTGTAAGCACTACGGACTGGCCTTAACTAGCCCGCACTCATTAGCCCAGCCGGCCGCTTTGGCTGTCCGCGTATGCTCCGCACTGTATGCCATCCTCCGTTTATGCGAATGTGATGGACAGCTTATGCAGTATTGTCAGGTATTATCCAGTATAGACAGAGATAAGAAGGTTCTCTGATCTCCGTTATAGACTGTAGACTGTACGAGTTTTTGGCTGTTAGTAACCACCACGAAAAGAATTGTATGTGTCAGTCAGCGTCCCGATCAGAAATTTTGGTACCTTCCCCGCGGGGTTTGCCCCGAGGATTGCGGGGGCCTCGCGGGGCAAATGTGTTGTGAAGCATATGAAGTGTGACGCCTTCCTTGCGGGGCTCCCGCGAGGTATCGTCGGGGCAATATTTGCGCAAAGTTAGCGCGGTTTATGTTGAGACCTCCAAAATAATTTCGGATATGTTTGTGATGTCATCACTACTATGTGATTGTTTAAATGTTCAAGTCAAGTTGAAAATCCATTGGAGGCCTGGGGAAGCCTCATAAGAGCTCCTCTTATCCAGTCTGTGTTTACTTCTACTGAGGGGAAATAGTCACTCGACTTTGCAGCGTGTGATGAAGGAAGTAATTTTGCTGGACTGAGATTTGTGTGAAAAGTGAGTGGTGCTCATCAATGATATTAAAATACAGTATGTTCACGTTCAATGCCTCTGTTGGAATTTCCATCATACACCCACAGAAGTGCGAGACACTACGCAGGAATGTTATGAAAGTGATCAGATACTTTGCGGGGGCCCTGCGGGGAAGACGTTACACTTCATATGCTTCACAATTCATCTGCCCGTTCGAGGCCTCCGCGATGTTCGGGGCAAACCCCACGGGGGAGGTACACTCGGGAACAAAATAAACTGCAATGGGATGACTGTTAGCGGCCATTCGAGATCTCTCTCCTCACGCGCACCTAACAGGTTATCCCATGAGTGCGAGGGAGACGATGGATCTCGAACGGTCACTGACGGTCATGCCATGGCAGGTCTTCTGATGGCGTGAAGATAACAAAGAATATTTTTACGCCATGGTTCACCTTGTTCCCGAGTGTACCAAAACTTCTAATCGGGACGCTGACTGACATATACAATTCTTTTTGCGGTGGTCACTAACAACCAAGAACTCGGAAAGTCTACAGTCTATAGCGGAGATTAGAGAACCTTCTCATCTCTGTCTATACTGGATAATACCTGACAATACTGCATCAGCTGTCCTTCACATTCGCATAAACGGAGGATGGCATACAGTGCGGAGCATACGCGAACAGCGAAAGTGACCGGCTGGGGTAATGAACGCGGGCTAGTTAAGTGAGAGATGAGTCACAATCGATTTTCTCGATTTATCTTGTATTCACTCAATTTACTCTAGTTTTGGACTGTTCCATAGTAAGAGATCGCGGAAGAGGCCATTTTTCAGCTCTAGGTCTCATCTCTCACATTATTGTATGCCAAAACCTCATTAATTAGAGTCCACAAATCGAAAGCAAGGGAAGACCTAGTCCACAAAGCGTCATGATAAGGCCCGAATTCGACACGATTTTCGGTTTTTTCGACTGTTTTTAACAGCTCGTATAAAATCGGGATTTGAAAGGAACAACCAAATTATTGTTGGGCCTCGAAATAGACACCTGAAAGAACATTTTCTCATAGGTTTGGGGTCGATAAAAAAAAAGATTTTTTTAAATTGGCTTTGAAGTTTCACGTTTTTCCAAACATGACCAACTCAAATCGGCTGTAAGTCGTCTGGAAAATAAGATAATCACACGTTCGGAAAGGGAAATTGGAAGTTTTTTCAAGACCTTCAATCTTCTTCTCGAGCAAAGTTTCATTACGAGGCTTCCATTTTGACCCATACGCCTCCGAAGGTGGTGCAAAGTCGTATTTTTGGGCCTTTTCTGATGGAACCGTGGGGCCTACCAGATATCAATTTTTTGGACCGGTCAATTTTTTTCTTGGAAGTGTACGTCATAACAAAAAAAATGCGCCGGAGGAGGGTGAAAAAGATGCATTTGGGTCCGAGCTACGAATTTTCCAAGATAGCGAAAAATAGGCGGAAAACTGCTCAAAAATAGGACTTTGAAAATTCGTAGGGCCCGCCACGGGTCCCAAAAAAATCTAAAAAAAATTGTTTCCAACTATATCCTAGTAGTACTAACGGGAAGAGAATGTTGCAACGTGGAACGTTGCAGCACGTTCCAGCTCGCCCCACAGAAGCTCTCGTCGTCACCTCGGGCCAAGTAGATCAAGGTCTGATTTTTTTTGTGTGATACTTTTTTGTTGAGGTGCCCGAGGTGACGAGAAGAGGACGACGACGACGATTCAAACGGGCTGATGACTCCCGCCACCAGCGTGATGGCAGCACCGCCCAGCCCGCCAAGCCAGGCGGCGCAGCGCTCGCGCGGGCCAGAGGAAGCCGCGCCGCGCATCGCCGGTCGGCAATCTTGGGATGGCTGCCGGCCTAGCTAGACCTCCCCGTACATCGCACCCATAAATTCGCCGCGTGCTCCAGGAGTAGTGACCCAGGACGGGTCTAGTGATCGCGCCGCGGGTGCACAAGACGTTTGGTGTGTGTGTGTGGGTGAACCCAGTGTAGTGCCAAGACTTGTGTAGCGTTTGCTGACACGTGGCCCCCCCCCCACACGACCACATCTTGCCCAGGGTACCCCGTGCTAGGAGGGTGACCCGGTCTGGGCTAAGAGAGCGAGAGAGAGAGAGCTGCAGCAGCAGCAGGTTGTCCGCAGTCCCAGCAGCAGAGCAGCAACAGCGCAGCAGTAGCGCTATCACAGTGTGCTTCCAGACGACGTCGACCCACGCGGTGAGTGATATTACGTCTTCCCCAGGGTGCATCCGCCCACATCGTGACCCCCCGGGCGGAGAGTCGTGTCCAGGGCTACCGGGTGGCCTACTCCCCAGCTCGCGACGCGGTGTGTCCCCATTGTCCGCCGACCCATCGCGTCGTCACCGTGTCCCTCCAACTCCTCGTGCCAATATTCACCTGCACGTTTTGGCCATGCTAGGCCACGCGGGTCGTTGTCAGGGCCATTTTGTGTATTAATTCCGACTTCCGGAGACGAAGGCGCGGAGAATTGGAGAGGGACGGGCCCGCCAGCTGGGGAATAGCTCCCACCCCTCAAGTTAGCTCCGCCCACCGTGCATATGGGCATTTCTGCTACAAAGTGGTGCCGTGATTTTTCGAATGAGTGTATATGGGCGTTTTCGCTCTAAAGTGAATTTCGAGATATTTTTGCAGTGAGTTTATTGAACGATTTATGGACGTTAGATGCACAGATCCGCCACAGATGGCGTTGTATATTAGTTTTATCGACCTGCGAGTCGGGAAATGCGATTCCTAATAGCAATAATCCCGTTTATATTTTTTCTGAACGTTGAGAGTGCTTATTTGTTGTCGATCGATATATATCAGTGTCCGCAGAATACATTCGCGTTTTTCAGGTGCTCCCAATTTGCCCCACTGTCCCGCCCCTCGTGGCGCGGGGTGCCTGGCCCTGACCCGATCCGGCCCAAATAAATGAGGTAGCGTTGGGTGGGTTTAGCTTTTCAGGAAATTTCCCCCTGCTGATGCCCGCCCCGTTACATGGCGATCCTGCCAGGATCACGGTTGACGCCCGGGAGCGTCCGGAACGAATCTGCGGACACTGCGCGTGCGCGTGAGAGCATTGACGCGGTACTACGCGAATTTAGGGTGAATATCGGGCCCTTGGTGTATGCCGATGATCTAATATTATTTGCGTGCGATCCTGCGCGCTTACTCCCGAGCACTCTGTGTCAACGAGTGACATCATCCCCCACCCCCATAATGCCGCGCATTCGCCCCGCCTCGCACCCAGTGACACGTTTGTAAGATACCCCGTCGTGTGGGTATTCGATTGAAAGCTCTCGATGAGTTCTCTTCGGGCCGCTAGGGGGCGCTCCGCCATCGTCGCGCATACCAGCGCCACCTGGCGCGCGAGCTCCCTATTGACGCGGAACCCACCGTGTGGGTACTTGTTGAACCCGTCTCGGCGAGTACTATCCGGACCGCTAGAGGGCGCTCCGCCATCGTTGCGCACACCAGCGCCACCTGGCGCGCGAGCTGCCTATTGACGCAAAACCCACCGTGTGGGTACTCGTCAAACACGTCTCGGCAAGTACTATCCGGACAGCTAGAGGGCGCTCTGCCATCGTCGCGCACACCGGCGCCACCTGACGCGCGAGTTCTTTTTTGACGCGGACCCCACCGTAAGGGTACTCGTTGGTCTTGGCTTCGTGAATACTATCCAGGATGATAGAGGGCGCTTCGCCACCGTGACGCACACTAGCGCCACCACGCGCGCGAGTTTCTCTTTGGAACAACACCCGTCGTGTGGGTACTGGTTGGATAGCTCTTGAGGAGTACTTCACGGTTCGCCACAGGGGGCAGTACTGCCGCTTCACCCTTCGGCGCCATTGACCTCCGGGGGATCCGACTACTATTTACCCCACCATGTGGATACTCAAACTGAAGCTCGTGAAGCACCTGTATCGGTAGTCTTTTCCGTTTTGACGTCGAGTGAAGTTATACTAATTTTTCGCCAATTACGCAATTGAACCACGCGGCTCAATTTCGACGAATTTGCTCGCTGCGATAAGCGTTGCGAAAAATTTGTTCCATTAATCAAACCAGTAGAGGGCGTCTCCGAAAATTCCGATTTCGTCTTGGGGGCAATGTGCTTCGGAGCTTTCGGGTTTTCGGACTATTTCCTGTAGAATCTACACAACTCTCATCGGATAGATTAACGGAACGGGCTCTCACATCGCGAATCAAGGTCGAGTAATGTGTAAAATCGTAGGGCACTGTTTGACTCGCGCGGAATAACTCGAGGAGCTAGAACGTTTCCACACCAAATGCGGACATCTGCGAAGGATACACAACTCTCCGTCCCCATCTGATTACATTGCATGCCATTTCAGTTAATAGTAGCAATAAGTAGAGGTGGAGGGGGGGCTCCCGTATCCTTATCCTTGCCAATTTCCCAAATTTTCCGTCGAGGATTCAAAACCTCAACAAGGAGTCCGCCGAGACAATCGTCTCAGCAGGGTTCGCCAGTGGGTTTTGGGGATCCGCCTATCTCATCGAGGGAATCAATACCTGAATTATTCCGCGACAAGTTGAGCATTATCGCGTGGGCAGGAAAATGGTCGGAAAGAAACCAGTGATGTCGATCCCTTCGGAGGGTCAACGGAGGAAGATGACAATTACACCGGAGATTGCCGAAATACTCGGAAAAGACCAGCGATATGTAGGCGCGGCCAAGTTAGTCGCGAATCTTATTTATGAAGAAGTTATGGCCCGCCTGAGCGAAGCAGGGCTCAATCTAGCGGGCACTCCTAACGCGACGAGACTCCGTTTGCTACGATACGACCTTATGACAATCAACCCGAGCGAGAAAGTTCCGTGGGACCCCGCGGTCGACGAGCTACCAAAGGAACCCAGTCCACTCTCGCCAGCGGCTAGACGAGCGATACAAGAGATAGAGGGAGTTGAACTGGGTGACGACAGCGAACCTGAAGCAGATTTCGAGTACGAATTGGAAGAACCCGTGGTCGTTACGTCGACAACTGGGGTCACACAGAGTGCGAATGTGACAGCCGTGGCCAACACTTCCGCGACCGCGACGGTAACTAGTTCACACGGGTCATTCGCGACACCGGGTCACGTGATGCCAGCCGGTTACCAGAATTTGATCGCCGAATCTTTCCGCCAAATGTGCCAGAACACGCCCTTCGCCGGATGGGCTAATGCAACACTGCCACACCCAACCGCGATGGGAGGCTGGAGCATTCCGCCGTTCATGCCTCCGTTCCTGCCACCGCATGTGACTTCTACAGCTTCAATACGAGAAGTAAGAGACTCGGAGTCGGAACGAGACCAGAGAACGACAGCGGGAAGAAGTAACGACAGTTCAGGTGACGATGCTGAGTATATCCGCATCAACGTGACCGGTTGCAGAACCTGCGTGGCAGCCAGACCACCAACCAGGTGCCTTCTAACCCGCAAGCTCCACCTATCGCCCAGACGCCGGTAGGCCCCAGGATTCAGGAGACGTCGCAGGGAGCTTATGCTGGCGAGACTCGCCAGCGCCCATGTGAAGATCGCCGGGAGCAGGTGAGAACTACACTGCCAATGCATGGTGAATCAGCCACTCCCTAGCCAAAGACCAAAGTTCTCGCCGTGACTGGTTCTCGGGGTCGTCTAGCAGCGACGAATGGGAAATGGAGACACCGGTGTCGAGGAGGTCACGCTCCAAGGGCAAACGAGTAGTTTCAAAGGAGCAGAAAAAGTCGGAGCGAATTGTACAAGTAATAAAGACGTTCGCGAGCTGGAAAATTTCGTTCGACGGGGAACCGAAGGGCCGTAAAGATAAGGCTGAAGAGTTTCTAGCCTCCGTGAAAGAGTGCATGGAAGCGATCGACCTATCCGACGCGGAGGTCTTAGCAGCTATGCCGAGTATATTGACCGATCGAGCGCGCACGTGGTATCGTACACATTGTAGGGGAATCGCGACCTGGAGAGACTTCAAATAAGCGTTTCGCGATCAGTATGTCGGACACGTAGACCATCAGGATTTGATGGAGGAGTTATATCGCCGTACGCAGGGAAAAAACGAACAAATCGCGCCGTATCTGACTTGTATCCGCCTTATCGTGGGGCATTTCAAGCATCCGCCGAGCGAGGAAGTAGTTTTTAACATCGTGATCCGCAATTTGAGACCGGAAGTCCGTCGATACTTAGAGACTAAGGACGTGAGAACGCTGACCGAGATTCAATATTATGGCAAAAAGTTTGAAGAACAGCTGGAGTGGGACGCGCGATACATAGCTCCGCCATCGCAGGACAAATCCCGCATCCCGGGGGCAGCCTACCAAGGTTCCAGTTCCACTTCAAGGAAAGTGGCCTCCACTGAGTTGGAAGAAGCCACCGGGCAGGTCGCTGGATTGACGGTTGGGAATAAACCCGGAGCGAAGGCCCCGGAGTCCAAGCAGCCGCCGGCCACCACCCCTGCGAACCCTGCCAACGCTGATGGCGGCCAAAAAGGCAAGGGAAGGGGAAGAAGGGGAGGTAAGAAGAATAAAAATGGGACGAGTGCAGGTGCAGCAGCGGAGACCGCTGCAGTGATGACCAACGCTACCAAAGCCGCCAGCACTTCAACACCCTCGCCTTCCGCAACTCCGCCATCGACCACACCAGCACCACAAGCGGGACCATGGGGCTATCCGTGGGGATTTCCGCCCTACCCGTACTGGCAAATGCCAGGGGCGTCGGAGATGCATAGAAATGCGAGGCCTGCGAGCGCCGAGAGTATACAGAAACGTCAGGAACAGTTGACACGAGGAGCGTGCTTCAATTGCAGCGAAACTGGACAACTCTCGCGCGATCGTCCAACCCGGCAATGTTATACTTGCCATGTAACGGGCCACGCTTCGCACGAATGTCCGAAAAGAAATGAGAAATGCCAAGGTTGTGGCAAGGTTGGGTATTCAGTTAAGACATGCCCAGATTGCAAATGGGTGTTAAAGTACTCGGGAAACGGACCCGCGAGGGCGCAGGGGGGAAACCCCTCCTGCTCCCCAAAATTCGAAGTGAAGAGCGAATGCGATGAAGCATCAGTGATGCTTGGTGCAGACCCCCTCGCGGCCGAGAGGGAAGTCAACAGCGAGATTGGTAACACGTATCCATCTCGGCTGGTAGCAAGCAACTGGACGACTAGCGACGACGACGAAGAAACGCCTGACCTGTATGCTGAGGGAAATCATGCAAATTCCGCCGAATCTGATTTGAATCCGCCTTCGCCAAGAGAATGGCACGAAGTAGAGATGACTCCAGCGATGGGTGCCATACGCAAACACCCACTGACAACGAGAAGAAGCGACACTGTTGAGGTGGACAAGGGAGTGGATGAGGACGGTAAGGGACAACGTGAGACTGATCACCTCACCAGAATACCTACAACCGACCTGAAAACGCCCTGCCACGAAGAGGCAGCGGTCGCCGACGCACCAAGCCTAGAGGGCATTCGAATGGGGGACGCCCCAGACGACGCCATCAGGGCGAGAGTGGAAACTTGGAGTCAGGAAGAAGTTGCAGATGGGCCCGCCGCACAAGCCGCACCTCGTAACTTTGTCGAGGTCATCTTGGGAGGAAAGTCATTCATGGCATTGTACGACCCTGGAGCGCAGGTATCCTTCGTCGGGCCAAAAATAGCGAAATTTTACGAGAAGCGTCTCTTTCACAAGCCAAGCGTGTTGAGAGGAGCTGTGGGCAAAAACATCACCCAAGCATTGGGACTGTTGAAGATGACTATAGAAATTGATGAACATTCCCGAACCATTGTGATGGAAGCAGTGCACGACACGTCGTACGACATGGTTCTGGGAATGGACTTTATGAACGCGTGGAAATCCGACTCTCAAAATGCCGATGGGCAATGGAGAGTACTCCAGGGGGATTACCGAAATTTCGTAGGACGCCGAAGAGAAGAACCGGAAAACCGTATATACGCCGAGTGCGCGGGACTGGCAGTAGTGGAAGAGGGGGGTAAAGCTCACCTAGAAGAAGTGGTGCGTGAAACGACCGCCAAAGCAGCGGGCAAAGTCGGACCAACAGATCGCGGAGTTCATAAAATTGAACTCATAGATTTTACTCCTGTCCGCCACCGCCCGCGACGCCTCTCTCCCAAGATGCTCGAAATTGCTAGGGAGTAGGTCAAAGCCATGTACGGTCTCAAGCGTATCCGCCCATGTCAGAGTGCTTAGAGCAGTGCTCCAGTGTTGATCAGAGAACACTGTGCAACAAAATTTTGGGTCCCAAATGTCGCATGAACCGGACAATGATTTTCTTGTGTATTTTTCGACGCTGAAACCGAATCCGACCTCAGTTTTGCGCCTATACGTCAGGATTTTTTCTAAATCGCAAAAAACTGATCTTAAAAAAAACAGCGTTTTTCACGTTTTTCGCTAATTTTGTAAATTGAAGATCATTTAGCCAGGGAGTACTGATTGGTCAAAATGTATATCAAAATATGTTTTTCTACGTATTTTGACCCGCTGAACACGATCCCGGTGGTTTTAGAACGCTACGATGTAACCTTGGAGCTATATAAGCTAATTAGTCCACCTGATGTTTGGAAAAAAAGTCCAATTTCGCAATAAATTTTTGAAAAATCATAACACGGGCTAGAATGGACCAATTTGAACGTTCGAGGTCGCATTTTCTTCGTTCTGTAACATACTTTGAAGGATATATTTGTCCACCAGTCGTAGAGGCACTGGTTTGACGTCAGGAATTTGTTTTGCAGACACCTATTTTGTTCATTACTTTTGCTGTGCTAAAATCACGAGGAGAAAAATTTCCTCTTGCACGGGGTACCAAAACATGGTTTTCCGACGCAAAATAGCCATCTAAACATGATCTGGTGATTTATTTTGGGATACCATGTCAGGAATTTGGTCCAGGTCAAGAAAGCTCCTCAAAAAACAGGTTTTTTGCGACTAGAAAAAAATTCTGACGTGTTAGCTCTGAATGAACCACGGGATTGTGTTTAGACGGTCATTTTGCGTCGGAAAACTATGTTTGGGTACCCCGTGCAAGAGGAAACTTTTCTCCTCGTGATTTCAGCACAGCAAAAGTTATGACCAAACTAGGTGTTTGGAAAAAAAATTCCTGACGTCAAACCAGTGCCTCTACGACTGTTGGACAAATTCTCCCCTCAAAGTATGTAGGGAAACGAAGAAAATGCGACCTCGAACGTTCGAATTGGTCCATTCTAGCCCGTGTTATGATTTTTTTTTAATTTATTGCAAAATTGGACTTTTTTTCCAAACACCAGGTGGACTAATTAGCTTATATAGCTCCAAGATTGCATCGTAGCGTTCTAAAACCACCAGGATCGTGTTCAGCGGATCAAAATACGTAGGAAAACATATTGTGATATACATTTTAACCTATCGGTACTCCCTGGCTAAGTGATCTTCAATTTACAGAATTAGCAAAAAAACGTGAAAAACGCTGTTTTTTAAAAAATCAGTTTTTTTCGATTTAAGAAAAATCCTGACGTATAGACGCAAAACTGAGGTCGGATTCGGTTTCAGTGTCGAAAAATACACAAGAAAATCATTGTCCGGTCCATGCGACATTTCTGACCCAAAATTTTGTTGCACAGTGGAATCAGACGGTACTTATCGTTTCTGCATCGACTATCGAGACTTGAATAAGAAGACGAAGAAGGACACGTACCCCCTTCCCAACATGGCCTCCATCTTGGATAAGTTGCGGAAGGCGAAGTACCTGTCGAAGATAGATTTGAAAAGCGCGTACCATCATATCCCGGTAGCGGAGGAGTGCCAGGAGTATACCTGTTTCAGCCTTCCAGGCGAAGGCTCTTGGTGCTGGTGCGTAATGCCCTCCGGGCTCTGTAATGCACCCGCAACCTGGCAGCGCATGATCGACGAAATACTAGGCCCGGAGCTAGAGCCATTTGTTTTTGTGTATTTAGATGATATTATTATTGCGACGGACACGTATGAAGCCCATGAAAAATACCTGAAGATAGTGTTGGAGCAACTTGTAGATGCCGGACTCCAGATAAATCCGGAAAAATGTCAAATTTGCTGCGGCGAGGTGAATCATCTCGGCTTTATCTTGGACTCCGAAGGCCTCCGCCCGGATCCCGAGAAGGTGACGCCCGTACGAGAATTCCCTCCGCCAAGAAACCTGCGACAATTGCGATCGTTCCTGGGGATGGTGACGTGGTACTCAAGATTTATCGACCATGACGCCGAAATAAAAGTACCGTTACTGAAGCTTCCCCGGAAAGATACGCCATGGTCATGGGGCGAAGAACAACAGGAAGCGTTCGATAAACTGAAACAGGCCTTGACGAGCGCGCCGGTGCTCGCTAGACCTGATTTCTCAAAAATGTTTGCCATACAGACCGATGCATCCGCCTATAGCTTAGGAGCCGTGCTGACCCAAGAAGGGGAAGACGATGAGCACCCTATCGTTTATCTGAGCTGCAGTCTTTCGCCGGCAGAGCGAAATTATACGGTCAGCGAGAGGGAGCCACTAGCGGTGGTCTGGGCCATCGAAAAGTCACGACCCTACATCGAAGGGTACCAGTTTCAAGTGATAACAGATCACAGTGCCTTGAAATGGCTCCAAAATCTGAAAGATCCGCCTGGTCGTCTCGCTCGCTGGGCACTCGAACTCCAGAATGGGGTTTTCGAGGTGATACACCGGAGTGGGAAGCTCCATAAAGTGCCAGATTGCCTTTCTCGAATGAACGAGCCAGAAGACGCCGGAATAAAAGCAGTAGAAGCAGCCGACGAGAGGACAGATGCCGTGGATCCGACGGTAACCGAAATCCAATGTTCCGCCGAAGACGCAAAGAAGGATCCCGAATACTTGAAACTGGCCGAAAAGATTCGTGCGAATCCGGACCAGTTCAAGGATTGGAGGGAGGTGAATGGCTTGATATATCATCATAGCCATAACACACTTCTGGATCCGCTCTAAAGCGAGCTCATTGCCTCGCCTCGTCAGGTCACATGTGCATTGAGAAAACGTATGATCGACTAGCTCGAGATTACTACTGGCAAGGCATGTACACAGATGCGAAAACATTCGTGAAAGAGTGTCAATTGTGCCAACAATACAAGATGCCACAAACAGGTCCACTTGGCCACATGGGGAACAGAATAGTCGAACGACCGTGGTCCGTCATCTCCGCCGATCTAATGGAATTCCCGCCGAGCAAAAAGGGTTTCAAGTACTTGCTGGTCATCCAGGACTTATTCACACGCTGGGTGGAAGTAAAACCATTAAGACGCGCCGAGGGGGAGGCGGTATCCGCCGCGATTGAGGAATTGATCCTTACCCGTTGGGAGACACCACTGTACTTCCTATCCGACAATGGTAAGGAGTTCGACAACAAAAATGTAGACGCCATGTTGGAAGAACACGGAGTACGTCACGTCAAGATGCCACCATATTGGCCGTCAGCCAACCCAACGGAACGTTCCAATAAAACGCTCAAAACAATGATCTCCCAATTCGTGAAGAATGATCACCGCAATTGGGATGACCACCTCCATGAGTTTCGCCATGCGATGAACACCGCAGTGCAATCCAGCACGAAAGTCTCGCCAGCGTTTCTCAATTTCGGACGTCATCCTACTCCGGTGAAAAGCCTACGTCGCAAACTGGAGAGTGAGAAATTGATTGATAAAATGGGAACTCAAGATTGGATGGATAGAATGAAACGCCTAGACGCGTTGCGGGAACTAGTCGTCCGCCATAACGCTGAGAGTCAAGAAAAGCAAGCTGAAGCGTATAACAAGGGTAGGGAGGATTTCACGTTTAAAGTGGGAGATGTAGTGGGAAGGAAGACGCATTTCCTGTCTAACGCCGCGAATCGGTTCAACGCCAAGTTAGCTCCAAAATACGAGGGTCCGCTGACCATAGTTGAAGTAAGATCTTCGGTCGTTTAGATAATGGAGAGACCCACTGACCAACGGACGGCCCCAACCCACATCTCCCACCTCAAACGTTGGATTCCTTCCCGAAAGACTGGCTAGATGCAAGAGTAGAAATTCCGCCATCCGCCTCAACAAAGAGTAATGAAAAGTTTCTCTTTCGTTCTGCTTCCTTGCGGGTATGGCAGAAGATCCGCCCAGAGACCGTAGCTGCTCACCCTGCCCGGAGTAATTCTGGAGCATCGCGAGACCCGACGACCTTCTGGAGGCAACGACAGTCTGGAGGTCAAACTCCCAGGTACGTCGGGCTCGCCGGGCATCTCGTGAGCGGAGTGGGAGTCGTGGACCGCTAAGTCAGACAGTGGTCTGAGCGACGACAACTGCTCGCGAGACACTCCAGAATCTCGTCGAGCAGAACCAGCGCGGCCACAGCCCGCGCGGGAAGGGGGATGAGACAGCGGAAACAGCAGCACGCTCACTCCACGAGAAGACAGAGCGTCTCCCAGCATCGGTGGACCGTCGCGCCACCTAGGAGCGATTCCGCGCGCCCCGATGGTGGAGAGACCCTCGCGAGAAAGAAGACGCCGCGCTAGACCCGAGCCAGTGGGAGCTGAAGCTCCAACTCAGCATTGCTCACCGGCGGCAACCTCTCTCGCAGTGCTCACAGAGGAAGCGGAACCAACCCTGGACTCCGGCTTGGATCCAGTGGCGGACTCTGCTAGAGCTCAGTGGGAGTTGCAAGAATGGTTGGAGCCCAGGGGCGCTCCAACCCGGTAGGAAATGGACCCCGGACAGTAGGAGTGGACACCATCTCCGCCATCTGTGCACCTCACCACGACTCCATCAAGACCAATACCCCGACCGATTCCTCCCACCACCCGTGGAAGAGCAGCTGAAGTTGCTGCACCCGATGAGTTCCGCAAACCCGCGCTCATCATCGCTCCACCAAACCTCCCGGCCTCGGAGCGTCACGAGCTGGAAACAGCCGTTGAGCTCCAGTTGCGGGACAATTGGGATCCTGAGCGAGGTTGGCAAGGATACCTTGACCAGAGGGACGAGGTGGCCCGAGTCCTCCGCCCGGACCATCCCATCCAATACCCCCAGCCTTTCAGAGGCAAACGGACACGGACCAGATCGGAGTGGACTCCAGAAATCGCGTTGCAGATCCGCAGAGAACGGATCCAAGCCAGAGACAATCGACGCGCAATGGAACGTGAATATGAACGTTTGTCCACTAGACACAGAGAACCAGAGCGCCCGCGCCACCAGGAACAGCAACAACAACGGCAAGAGGAGCCGATGTTGCGTCACGACGACTCTTCTAAACGCCGTCGACGCAACCCCAATCGCCACATGACCCTGGAGGATCATGTGGACTACCAGGCACCCGCGGAACGGGACTACTCTCCACCTACGGGACCCGCGACCTTGGCCCAAGCTCTACCAGGCCCCGCGGACCCATTGCAGGAGGAGATCCATCGCCTCGCCGAGGAAGCGGCCCAGGTGGCACGATTGGAGGACCAATCTCCCCCGGCCACCGCGACACCACCGACACCGGAGCAACAGAGCACCGAGCCCAGGAGAATCGTCACCCCGACGACAAGGCCCGGACCAATAAGAAGAGGCACGCGGTTCCAGTGGCTGGAGGCATTGCCTCTGGACGAGGACGACCCGCCGCCACACACCTGCTTCCGATGTTGGAAGAGTGGTGATATATCAGCACGCTGCCTGGCTCCAAGACCGTGGTTTCACTGTTTTAATTGCGGTCGGCGCCGGGTAGCTGCCCACAATTGTCCGCGCTGCGCCTCGGCATATACGCTGTGGGAGGGTCATCCGGCTCACGAGGCTCGTTTTGGCCCGTCGGCGACTGTCACCCGCCCGCCACAAGAGCCAGAAATGCAGCCCGCACCCATGGAAATCGAGAGGGTGAGGGAACAGCCCAATCAATCCGCCGCTGTCTCCCAACCCCCCTCAACTCCACCACCATCCGCCACGACGAGGGGTCAGGACGAGCGGGAACCCACCAGACCACCGACCACACCACCACCTGGCAGCGCCACCATGGACACAGAAGAGCCCGCGCGGTTCCTGCGCAGGCCACGTACGCTACCACCCGTGCGGGACAGCGGAGCCGAGAGAACCACAACTCTACCCCGACCGTTCCCGGTGCTACCGCACGGGAGGCACGTCGAAGCACCAGCCGCAGGGCAACTCCGGGTGGAATTGGTCTCCACCTCAGCTCCAGACCCCCCACCCGCAACAGTGGCACCGGTACCAGCCCCAAGGACCATATTCACCACAGTCTCAGCCACGCCACCACCCAACATCGCTGCTGCAGCCGTCAACAGCTCGGCTCCGGCCAGCGTAACCATGCCGATTCCGGGTCTGGCACGGCTGATGGCGGCCATGACCCCCGCGGACCATGAAGAGTTCCGGGCGCTGGTCGCCGTAGCAGTCACCATGCCGCAGTCAGTACAGGAACAGATGTATGCGGCCTTCTTCGACAGAATCCGCCAGGCTCAATAGAGCCGAAGAAATCCGCCAAGTGAGAGAAACTTTGATATCCTTCTTTCCCAAGTATCCGAACCCAGATCCTAGTAGTTAGAGAACCCTGCCTCCTTTGATTTGAGGATTCGAGTTGATTTAGCCCTTAAGATTAGTTGATAGATTTGATTTTGATTTTTGACCGAGGTAGCAATGTATGATGATTCCGCCGAGGTAACGATGAGGGCGGATGTGGGCGAGACGAGACCACTCCGGATTCTTCTCGCCCAGGAGGGTGAGGGAGAGAAGCCGGGGGTAATGCAACGTGGAACGTTGCAGCACGTTCCAGCTCGCCCCACAGAAGCTCTCGTCGTCACCTCGGGCCAAGTAGATCAAGGTCTGATTTTTTTTGTGTGATACTTTTCTGTTGAGGTGCCCGAGGTGACGAGAAGAGGAGGACGACGACGATTCAAACGGGCTGATGGCTCCCGCCACCAGCGTGGTGGCCGCACCGCCCAGCCCGCCAAGCCGGGCGGCGCAGCGCTTGCGCGGACCAGAGGAAGCCGCGCCGCGCATCGCCGGCCGGCAATCTTGGGATGGCTGCCGGCCTAGCTAGACCTCCCCGTACATCGCGCCCATAAATTCGCCGCGTGCTCCAGGAGTAGTGACCCAGGACGGGTCTAGTGATCACGTCGCGGGTGCACAAGACGTTTGGTGTGTGTGTGTGGGTGAACCCAGTGTAGTGCCAAGTCTTGTGTAGCGTTTGCTGACACGTAGCCCCCCACATGACCACATCTCGCCCAGGGTACCCCGTGCTAGGAGGGTGACCCGGTCTGGGCTACGAGAGCGAGAGAGAGAGAGAGCTGCAGCAGCAGCAGGTTGTCCGCAGTCCCAGCAGCAGAGCAGTAACAGAGCAGCAGTAGCGCTATCACAGTGTGCTTCCAGACGACGTCGACCCACGCGGTGAGTGGTATTATGTCTTCCCCAGGGTGCATCCGCCCACATCGTGACCCCCCGGGCGGAGAGTCGTGTCCAGGGCTACCGGGTGGCCTACTCCCCAGCTCGCGACGCGGTGTGTCCCCATTGTCCACCGACCCATCGCGTCGTCACCGTGTCCCTCCAACTCCTCGTGCCAATATTCACCTGCACGTTTTGGCCATGCTAGGCCACGCGGGTCGTTGTCACGGCCATTTTGTGTATTAATTCCGACTTCCGGAGACGAAGGCGCGGAGAGTTGGAGAGGGACGGGCCCGCCAGCTGGGGAATAGCTCCCACCCCTCAAGTTAGCTCCGCCCACCGTGTATATGGGCATTTCTGCTACAAAGTGGTGCAGTGATTTTTCGAACGAGTGTATATGGGCGTTTTCGCTCTAAAGTGAATTTCGAGATATTTTCGCAGTGAGTTTATTGAACAATTTATGGACGTTAGATGCACAGATCCGCCACAGATGGCGTTGTATATTAGTTCTATCGACCTGCGAGTCGGGAAATGCGATTCCTAATAGCAATAAATCCGTTTATATTTTTTCTGAACGTTGAGAGTGCTTATTTGTTGTCGATCAATATATATCAGTGTCCGCAGAATACATTTGCGTTTTTCAGGTGCTCCCAATTTGCCCCACTGTCCCGCCCCTCGTGGCGCGGGGTGCCTGGCCCTGACCCGATCCGGCCCAAATAAATGAGGTAGCGTTGGGTGGATTTAGCTTTTCAGGAAATTTCCCCCTGCTGATGCCCGCCCCGTTACAATGTTTGGGGCATTTTTAAATTTCGCCGATTTTAAAAATGTTCACCTTGGTCCAGAATGACCCATATACTGGCAACGCTAACGTTCTTGCTTGTAGCTCTGGACAGAAGGCCCATTTGACGGAGTTACTCTGGATTCTTCATATTTCAGGGGACACAAGACTGTAAAAAAATTTTGGGAAGTATTGGTGATCCAAAGGTCTGGTTCTCCCCTTGTCAGTCCAGAGATGCACGTTGGAGGAATGATCCTCATAAATGAGATATATCGATTGTCTCTGTGATTTCCTACATGCTATTCTATTCACTACTTATATCCTTCAATTTCACAATTTTCAATCATCATCACAGCCGAGTTCTGAGATTTTCTCTCTCCCCATTCCACTTCTCCCAAAAGTCTAAGTTGGCAAGTGAAAAAGTTCATTCTTTCCAACTTCTGAGAGTCATGAAATCAGGGAAAAATGTCGAGTAATTTTCTTCCAAAAACCTTAACATGAAGCGCATGGGAAAGGATTGATTACACTACGACTTGATCATCCCTGTGATTCCGACTCAACAAGAGTTACTCACCATCCTTACTGACTTCTGAACTGGAGCGAGCAATGCTGGAATGAATTCTCTCGCTTCCGTTTTCTTCTGATTGCTCTAGATAAATCATTATTTTTAATATATCCAGTAGATGCAGGAGATGGTAACTTACTCTTGCTAAGTTGGGATTGCAGAGATAACACCGGCACACAAGAAAAAGTATCTATACTTTTGACCAAACCTACTTTTCTGTATGAATTTTGGCACGCTGAATCCAAATTCGAGGTCGGTTAGGCCCGTTCCTATCTTGATTTCGAGGAAATCTTGGAAAATTCGGTGGAAATCGTGGAAATTGTTCAGAATAGCACGATTTTCTCGAAAACAAGAGGTAGCCGGGCCAAGCCGACCTCGGATTCAGATTCAGCGCGCCAAAATACATGAAGAGAAGTAGGTCTGGTCAAAAGTACATATACTTCCTTTTTGTGTGTGCCGGTGTTATATTACACCGGCATACAAAAAAATAGTATCTGTACTTTGGACCAGACCTACTTCCCTTCATGTATTTTGGCACGCTGAATCCAAATCCGAGATCTGTTTGACCCGGCTACCTCTTATTTTTGAGAAAATCGTGCTGATCTGCGCCATTTTCATATTTTTCACGATTTTCTCGAAAACAAGATAGCAACGGGCTTAACCGACCCCGGATTCGGATTCAGCGTACCGAAATACATGAAGAAAGATAAGTTTGGTCAAAAATACAGATTTTTTTTCGTGTGCGGGTGTAATTGAATCGTGGTGGAATCACTCCTCCACCATGCATTTTACTCATAGATTCTCGGAAAGGATCGTTCGCCACATGCTCCTGATTTCATGACTCTCAAATAGTGAAATGGATGAAATCTCAATATCTGTTGAACTTGGTGTCTAATCGATCTTGAAGGACGGTGGGGGATTGAATCAATTCCCGGAATTTCGTATTGGGAATTTCATTACGACGTTTCGTCCACAAAGATTCGTGAACTTCATCAGGCTTGGGTTTTGTTATTCTCCAGATCGTCATGGTGGTCTGGTTCCTCACTCATATCTATATTACTGCGCGATCACAGAGTACAGTAGGTGACATATATGGGAAGAAGTGCGAGTGAGAGAGAGAAAAATGGCTGGGGTCAACGAGCTTAGTCAGCCGTTGTCCACAAAGGGTCATAAATTCGACTGAGATTTTGAATATCGTCTTCCTTACTAATCGCATTCATGTGAAATTTCATGTAGATTATCTCAGAAATGGAACATTTCCCTCATTCGATTCTGTGACGTGGTGAATGGATTGCCAGCACAACTAATTTATATGCGACGGATTCTTAACCTAAATCGCAGGTCTTGCGCCAAAGTTCGGCGAACGCAATTCTGAATTTTAACAGCAACTCGGCTTCACTGCATCACTTACCGTGATTCTACCTGAAAATCGGAGAAGGGGGGGTGGGGAACGCTCGCACGAGCACTCCAAATAATAATTCAGAATTCTCAATAATATAATTCGGCCTATATTCTGTACACGTTCCTTTTTTGCGGCGATACATGGATCTACATATGAAAATCCCGACAAATAACGGCCAGAAATATTCAAGAAGATTCGATAATTATCATCAAAATGTCTCTCGAAATTCCCTGTGAAACACGAAAATTCACTTCACAATCCTGAAAATACAATGTAAAATACACTCCACTAACGGCCTGGGCAATCCACTATCGGCCTAGTCAATTATTCAGCGGCCTAGTCGACTTCGCTCACGATGGACTCCAAGTTCAAGGAGCACGCTGCTCCGAAATTCGCTCACAATGGCCGCTCCACGCTACGAATAATTACCGCGTTGGGACAGTGGCCAACTGCTTCAATTTATGGAGCACGAGCTCCGCAATTACCAGATTTTACTGGCCTGGTATTCCGCGATTACTCAGGGTGGCGATCCACCGAAGTACGGCCTTGCTCGTCGTCGTTCGGACGACAGCAACACTGAATCTCCACGCGACGTTTTCCCCCCAAAAGCACTATATGCTCCGCACACTATGTCTTCCACGAGGGTTCACCTCGACTTATCGGCCTCTGGTCACAATATTCTTTGCCCCCGGGGCGTGCTATTATTTTCCCGCACTGTTCGGCCTTAGCACGTGGCCCCCAGGAGTCCGGATCGGCTGGGAGTCGACAGGGGATACGCGCGCACGAGGCTCAAGTTTCGTCCAGGACGAGGGAATTATTCACATTAATAAAATGAGCAGTAAGAGGACTCACCGTTATTTTCCATCACTTTCGATAATGGCAATTTTCTGATTAGGATTTATAACGACTCTTGAAGTCTTGTGTGCTGTCTTCCGGGACTCCTGGGGAATACACGGCAAGAATGATGGCTGCTGAAAAGCGAAGGGCGAAAAGCGCGTGCACTCTGGGCAACTGCTATCCAACAAGTGGCCTCATGGCCGACTTCTTCTTCAAGTTAGAGTTCCGTCTTCTTCAACGAAGAAGACGCGCTGTGATTGGCCCAATAAATTCCATCCGGAAAACTGGCAGCACCCTCTATCGGGGCTGCGCGGCAAAATTTGAAGTACATAAGGGCACATTGCGGCCAGCATGCGCACGAAATCCACGGAATTACACGGCCAAACAGCACGGAAATATATGTACGGCACTGCCTTTGGCCTCCACTCGTACCATCTTTTATCTCACTTGCACCTATAATAAGCATCGGCCGGCGTGGAGGCGCTGCGCAGCTCGCATTGCCTCCACTTTTGGCCTTTCACTGCACCCGATATTCGCTACATGGCCTTGTATAGCTATATCTACTCGCGGCCTGTGTCACTATGACTATATAGTGCTTCCCATGTGTCAGTATATCTATATGGGCCTGTGCATATTCACAGCATGGCCATATGCACATAAGATATTCCTATCCGGTAGTATCTCGGCCTCACACACATATATATGTATATGTGTGTCGTCTGCGTGATGAATTTTCACCCAGAGACCGTCGTCCGGGTCACCATGATTCCCCATGTCAGCCTGTTCAGGTATACCCACCCTGAACCAAGCTACACCGTCAGGTAGCGCCATCACACCGGCAGCAACAAGTTGGCAGTACGTCGTCTGCACGGCCGCACTTCAACATCGGCTCCGCGATCCTTGTGCTCTGGTGAGCTACCCAGGCTCACCCGCGCCGGCCAGCGGGTCACGGGTGTCGTGGGTGACCGCCTACGTGGTGGTGTGATAGTTTGCGGGTGCATTTCTGGCCAGGTTATGCGTGGGTGCAGTCAGCAAATGGTGCGTGCACGCATAACCTCCCTCAATCTAGATACAGCTGACTCTGGGTTGCTGCGTATGGGCTATGGCAGGCAACCCAGGGTGTGCCGCACCAAGTGCACCCATCAACAGCTGTGCACGTTCTCGTCATCGTCGTCGCCCTGACAAGGGCGCCCCGGTCGGACCGCATCGTCGTCAGCTGGTGCACGCGGGGCGCATCGGTTTGAGTTGAGTGAATGCGGATTTACTTCTCAAACCCGGTGCATCAATTGCCGTATGCTGTGATTCGCGTGTGTTCACTAGGGGATGAGCGGTGGATGCAACACGGGGTCCGCGGGCACCTGTTGTTGCCACCAGACATCCCCTAGCTGCCCGGGTTCTCTGTGTGCTAGTATACATATACACCTACCTAGGTAGGTATGTGCGCGAGGGTGTCACCCGGACCAGGGTGACACGCGGGTCGCTCGGGTACACGGTACCTTCGCGTTCGGGTGCATCATAAGTGTGCTGGCCTCGCGGTGCGCCTGCCTTGCTCGTTCGGCCTCTTCTCGGGCGCGGGCGCCCTCCTCGAGCAGTCGAGCATGGGCAATCTGGGCCCGCTGCGCCAGCTCGGCGGCCCACCTTGCGCTGTCCTCCGCTTCGCGGAGGGTGGCAGGGGATCTCGGCCTTGGCTCGCGCTGGGCTCCAGCTTCGGGTTCCGGCCTCCGGTGTCGGGCCTCCTCATCAATTCGCCGCACGGCTTCCCTGTGCTCCGCCTGTTGGCGGTCTCTTTCCCGCTCTGCGCGCTGGAGTCGTAGTGCCATCTGCCCCCGACCATCACGCGTCTCCTGGGCCATGTATGCTTCATGGCACCGGGGACACGTTGATACGTGGACCCCCCGTCGGCCGCAATTCCGACAATACTGCTGCCTGGGCAGTGGGCAACGCCCAGAGACGTGCCCACTGTCCACCCTCCAACAGTTGCGGCAGCTAAAAGGGGTCGGGTCCACACGAGGGTCGGTGGGCAGCGGAATTAGGTCCCGCAGGAACAACCCCTGAGTTTTTACGGCCCTGGAGCGTCCAGTGGTCTCGTTCCTGGCTCGGGTGGTACTGCGGGCCCTTTCTCGGTCCACTGGCCGTTGCGGGCTCCAGGGTCGGTCTGCTCTCCGGCGATCTCTCGAGGGACTCCTCGCCCTCCCTGGGCCTGTATCCTCGGTTGATCTTCTCTCTGGTCGCTCGGGCTCGCGATCCCATCGTTCGACCTCTGGCCAGTTCGGCCTTCCCTCACCACGGGGCCACTCTAGTGGGACACGACGGACAAGGTCCGCTGGTCCCAGTTCTTCGACTTCGCGTTCCCTGTAGGGTGGTGGACCTCCCTCGTAATCGTCGAGAGTCAGCTGGCGGTTAACATTGTAGGGCCTACGTCGACTGCCGGTGTCGTGTCGAAGACGCGGCAAACCCTCCAGGTTGGCTCTCGATGTCGAGGGCTGAAACTGTGGTTCTCCCCTCCACATGGGGGGTGAGATCGGTCTGATCTCCGGCCGCTGGCGAGCTGGGGCTGATGGGGGCACCACGGCAACCGGGGGTTCATTCTCCGGCTGACGCGGGGGTGCTGCTGATGGAATCGCGGCAGCGGCCGGGGGTTCGGTTTCTGGCTCCAGGTCGATCAATTCAGCGACGGCGGATCGTCCTGATGCTGCTGCGCCATGTTGGGTCCGGCCTCGACCTGGGGCCAGAGGTTCGCGGAGCACAACGAGGTGGGGGAGGAGTCGCTAGGCGAAATTCTTCTACCGCCTGCAGTCTCTCTTCTTCTGGGATGCCGTCCCCTGGTCCCAGGTCCTCGGTCCAATCAATAAGGTCCTCTAGCTCACGTTCGGCCTGGATTGAGGCCTCGGCTTCCGCCTGGAGATCAGACTCCACCCCGGGACTTATGACCTCAGGATGCGGCCTCCGCAGGGTACGGGGAATCGCTCCCCTCGCCTGGTGCTCAGCCAACTCTTCCTCTCGTAGCGGCTCTATCTCCACCACCAGCTGGCGATCGTCAAACCGGACCCTTCGAGGTTGGTTCGGATCAGGCCCATCAGGCTGCGGAGCAGCAACCGCATCTGCGACGGGTTTGGCCGCCTCTGGGGGTGTGTCCACCTCCATTTCACAGTCCCCAGGGTCAGCAACCTCTCCCGGGTCGGCAGCGGCTTGAACCAGGTTGGCAGGTTCAACGGCCGGAGGGTCAAGCACCTCCACGGCTCCTTGGTCCATGGGTTGGTTGGGTTGGACTTGGGCTGACGGAGCGTGAGGGGTGTCGTCAACCAACCGGTAGCTCCCCGCAGCAAAGAACCGGAAGCGGCGCTCCGCTAAGGTCACCCGGTCGCCCAATCCTCGAGCGCTCTCTTGCGCTCCTCGGGGGTGGGCATGGCCACGAAGTTTGGTGGTGGGGGTAGAGCAGCTTCCTTGCCCACCTCGGCCGCCAGGTTCCGAAGGATTTTGGCCTCCATAAAATCCGCGGGTTCGGAGAAGAGCTCCGCGAAATCCGGAATATCGTCCTGGTTTCCGGCCCGCGACTCCACTAAGGGTGCCCTGACTTCCATGGGGCCCCCTGCAGCTTCTTCACGGCCACGTTCTTCGGCCTCTACTCGGCCAGGGTCTTCGGCCTGTGGTTCGG
Source organism: Eretmocerus hayati (assembly GCA_029851415.1). NCBI lineage: Eukaryota > Metazoa > Arthropoda > Insecta > Hymenoptera > Aphelinidae > Eretmocerus > Eretmocerus hayati. The sequence continues at coordinate 71,557,663 of CM056744.1, read as the reverse complement.
CCGGGACTTCTTCGGGGCGCTCCTGCCCGTCGCGGCCCACGAGTACCTGGAACTCCATGCGTTCCTCGATTTAGGCCTCATTGGGGTGTACTCCTGAAACGATAATCGACCGTCAACCCGGGCTACTTCTTGAGTGGCAGCCACATGCTTTCCTTACAGGAGGGGTGGTTTTTCTGGACTCACTACTTGCGGGGGGGGATCCATCGTTTCAATTGGGATACGTGGGCCCCTGTCAGTTTCCTACCTAGATCTCCCTGCAATACATAAACTAACGGCGACTTCACCGCGGTTATCTTGAATTGCCCGTCATATTTTGGCGCGAGTTTCTTCGAGAATTTATTCGCGGCATTCGATAGAAAGTGAGTTTTCCGGCAAACCATATCCCCTACGTGGAATTCCGCGTGTTTTCGGCCTCTGTTGTAGTGCTCGGCCTGTCTACCCCTGGCCTTGTCGATATTCAATTGAACTAGATCTCTCAACGCGTCCAATCGTTTCACCCTATCCGCCCACGCGGCCTCGTCTATTTTTTCACTGGTTCTCCGGCCGTTAGCTCACGTTTTAGACTCTTCACTGTCCTCGGATTTCGGCCATAATTCAAGAATGCGGGGGACACTTTGAGTGTAAACTGAACGGCCGTATTGATGGCGTGCCTGAAGTCATGTACATGAAGGTCCCAATCCCGGTGATCCCCCTTCACGTACTGCGCGATCATCGTCTTCAGCGTCCTATTACTACGCTCCGTGGGATTGCACTGGGAAAAATAAGGGGGGGGAGTAAACACCTGTTTCACCCCATACTCGTCCAGACGGTCGGCCAAGAGCTTGTTATCGAACTCTTTTCCATTATCGACGACTAAATAATCCGGAGTCTCCCAGCGAAACAATATGAGGTCTTCAGTCGCGGCTAATACCGATTTTCCGTCGGCCTTGCGCAATGGTTTTGTCTCGATCATACGCGTGAAGAAATCTTGAGATACTAGAAGATACTTGAACCCTCGCTTACTGGGGGGAAATTCCATAAGATCGGCTGAAATGACAACCCAGGGGGCTTCGATAATGCGCGACCCCATGAGACCTCGAGGTCCGGCCTGAGAAACCTTATACATCTGACAAACCTGACACTGGCTAATGAACTTCACTACGTCATGATACAACCCTGGCCACGCGTACTCACGAGCTACTCTATCGTAGGTTTTCTCGCCCCTTAAGTGTCCGGCCGACGCGACGCAGTGTGAATTTTCGAGTACCCTATCACGTAAGGTGGCCGGCACCAACAAGCGCCATTCTTCATGCGGTGAGGTGATTGGATCGAGCATTACGTCCGTTCTTAATCTATATAATTGTCCATCTTCCACTCTCCAATTCCTCCATTTTTCTGGAGCGGCCTGGACTTCTTCCATTCGTTTGACATGCCACGGATCTGATTTGGCCTCGACTCCGGCGGCCTCTAGCTCGTTTTCAGATTCGGCCTCGGCAGGGTCATGCAACCTTGATAGGGCATCAGGCACCCTATCGAGTCGGCCTGAGCGATGGGAAATTTCAAAGTCCCACTGCTGGAGTTTAAGAGCCCAGCGGGTTAGGCGACCGGTGGTGTCTTTTAGGCCTCTTAACCACTTCAGTGCGCTGTAATCTGTGATTACCTTGAAGTGTGTGCCCTCGATATACGGCTTCATCTTCTCAATAGCCCATAAAACGGCCAAATTTCCTCGTTCAATGGCGGTGTAGTTCTGTTCTGGAGCCGTGAGTTTCGGCTGCAGTAGATGATCGGGTGCTCCCCATCTTCATCTTCTTGCGTCAGCATCGCTCCCAGGCTAAAAGCACTCGAGTCACACTGGATCGTGAAGATTTTTGAGAAATCTGGCCTGGCTAGTACCGGAGCTTTCGTTAAGGCCTTTTTCAGTTTTTCAAACGCTTCCGGTTGCTCCGATTCCCATACCCAGGGTTGGCCTTTCTTGAGCAGCTTCTGCAAGGGCACTTTGATCTCGGCATCGTGCTCGATGAATCGAGAGTACCAGCCCACCATTCCGAGGAATGATCGGAACTGTTTCAGATTTTTCGGCCGTGGATAGTCTCGAACTGGAGCAATTTTCTCCGGATCCGGCCTCAACCCTTCTGCGTCAAGTAGAAACCCCAGATAACGGACCTGTTGACAGCAGATCTCACACTTTTTTCGATTCACTCGCAAACCGGCCCCAATTAGTCGCTCCATGACCAATTTTACGTACTTCACGTGGCTTTCATACGTGTCTGTCGCAACGATGATGTCGTCGAGATACCCGAAGACAAAGGGCTCCAATTCCGGCCCAAATAATCGGTCTATGAGTCGCTGAAAGGTCGCAGGAGCATTAGTCAAGCCATAGGCCATGGATTTGAACCTCCAGGCTCCGACCCCCGGTACTGAGAAACTGACATAGTCCTTACTGTCCTCAGACATTGGGATTTGCAAATAAGCTTCTTTTAAGTCTATCTTGGAGATGTATTTGGCCTGACGAAGTTTGTCCAAGATGGCGTCCATGTTGAGCAGAAAATAGGCGTCCTTCTACCTACTTATTCAGATCGCGGAAGTCTATGCAGAAGCGGTAAGTTCCATCGCTCTTCCGGACCAGTACGGGAGCACTGCTCCAAGCGCTGTTTGATGGCTCGATATGGCCTGCTTCGGCCAGTCAACGCACCTCTTCGCGTGCCACTTCCAGCATGGCGGGTGCCATCCTTCGGTATTTGTGTCGGATCGTCGTGTCATCGAGAAGTACAATAGTGTGCTCCGTCAAGGTAGTCATCCCAAGACTTCCTTCGGCCGCGGCTATCATGTCTTCCACCATTTCCTCCAAAACGGCCTTTTCTTCCGGCTGTGTCACGGCCAAACCTGCGCATTCGGCATAGACCCGATTTCCCGGGGCCTGATGTACTCCCAAGAACTCTATACTGGCCTTTTAATACCCTCCAGCGGCCATCTACGTATTCCGAATCGGACTGCCAGGCCTGCATAAAATCCATTCCCAACACCAGATCGTGGTTCAGTTCTCTCACGACTTGCATTACCATCGGCCTAGACTCTCCGTCGATTTCCATCTCGACTCTCAACAGACTTACGGCCGGCGTTATACTCTTTCCCACGGCACTTCTCAGGTAACCGGCCTGTCGATAAATTCGGTCATCATAGTACTTAGATATTTTTGGGCCTATCATCGACATCTGCGCCCCCGGATCGTAAAGAGCAGCAAAAGACCTACCACCGAACACTTCTTCAATGTAATTTCGCGGCACAGGCTTTAACTCTAGACCGGCCTTCAGTTCTTCCGGTGTCCACGGTAAGACGTCGGCCAGTATACGATTTTCTGGGGTGGCATGTTCCAGATCCTCGTCCTCGAAGCTCCGAGCTTCCGTAACCGCGGCCTCTTCCGAGATCTCGATGGTTGATTCGACTGCGTCGTCCTCCATGAATTTCAACCAGCTATGGTAATTCTGCACTGCTTGGCTGGCCGTATCAGTACCCAGCATGGGCAAAATATTTGGTTGCATTGTTTTTAGAGGCTGAGCCTCAGGCTCCGTCAGGTCTTGGCTTCCATCGATCGCTGGCGACTCGGTGTGGCTAGGATCCAATTCTTCTTCTGCGATACCTTTAAGCATACCCAGGATAGAGAATCTCTTGGCTTCACGGAGGCCTACCAGAAATTCATCGCATCCAGGCCCGGTGTGAACCTCCCGTGTGATCGGTGTCATTTCCCCTCCGGCTTCGACCTCCACCCAGCACTTCTTCGGAAACTTCTTGTTCAGTCTAGTTCTCAAGCGGTCTACTGATCTTATGGCCCATGGCTTCTCAGAGTTCGTCTTCGTCATACCTTCCCCAAGGCGCTCAGGTTTTCCAACCCATGACGTTACCGGCTGTGCTTCCACCATACCTTCACCAAGGCGCTCAGGTTCTTCAACCCATGGTGTACTCGACCGGCCCACTACCATACCTTCACAAAGGCACTCAGGCTCTCCCGCCCATGGTGTGGTTGACCACTCTTCCCCCACTTTGCCCTTCACAAGGCCCTCGGACTCCTGTCCCTCTCGACACTCCTCGCTCTTGAACTTGACCTCGCAGTTTACTGAGCTTTTTTCTGTTACGCTAGGTGGACCCTTATCGCTTCCGGTACCTCGCTCGAGGTCCGAAGGCTTCTCGTCCGCTGCTAGGGGCAGCTTTACTTCGGCGGGGGTCCAGCGCTCGAGTCCTTCTGGGCCCCCGCTGGGCCGTTTCCCAAGTACTCCATACGAAATTTACAATTCGGGCACGTCTGCGCTGTGACCCCGGCCTTGTTACACAACTGGCATTTTTCACCAGCGGGTGCAGCATCAGCTGCTGGCTTCGAGGCTTCTGGGCACTCCGAAGCTGTGTGCCCCAGAGCAGAGCACTTGTAGCACTTGCGTGTCGGGCAACTGTGCGCAAAGTGGCCTGGCTTATTGCAGTTAAAGCATAGGCCTTTCTCTAGTTGTTCATCTATTCGCATACGATCGCCTGCTACCCGCGTACGACCAGTACCAGGTGGTCTACGTGGACTATACGGGGCATACGGCGGATAGTGGTACATCATGGGGTATGACGGCCATTGTCCGGGTGGTGGTGCCCATGGGCCTGCGGTAGCTGGCTGGTTCGGTGGAGTCGGCGTTGGAGCACTCGGCTGAGGGGTAGTCGGGGCTGGCACGGCCTTTGGTGGAGTTTCGGGTGGAGCAACCGGGAAACTGTTCTGAGCAGGCTTGGCACCATTCTTGCCACCTTGACCGCGGTTGCGATTCTGACTCGCGTTCTGGGTAATTGGGGCTGGTTTTGGCGCCTCGGACTCGTTTTGCTCCATTCCGGCCTCTTCATTTCGCCCTGGTTTGCTCTTTGGTAGCGGCTGTGTCGATCCCTGATATGCGGCCCCCGGTATCCGCGACCGATCCTTGGGTGGTGGTGCGGTATACCTTGCATCCAAGTCTTTGCTCCACTCATACTTCTGGTCATAGTGTTGGATATCGTCCAGCGTTCTCACCCTCTTTGATTCTAGGTACTTACGTAGCTCCGGCAATAAATTACGTCGAACTATTTCGAACACATCTCGCTCACGAGGCGGCCTTTTCAAGTGTCCCAAAATTATCTTAACACAGGTCAAATACTTGGCAATTTTCTCGCCTTTGGCCTGAGTACGGTGCTGGAGTTCATCCATGACGTCCTGGCGATCTAAATGGCCCACGTATTGCTTTCTGAAAGCTTGCTTGAAATCCGGCCAAGTTTCAAATTCACCCTGATGAGTTCGATACCAACTCCGAGCGACCCTTGTTAACGCGGCCGGCACAGCTGATAGCATCTCAGCGTGTGTTACGGGTAGCATTCGTCGGCAATCTTTTGAGTTGGCCAGGAAGTCTTCTGGACCATTCCGTTCACCACCACCAAAGCTGATCTTCATGCTTTGTAGCATCTTAATCCCCTGAAACGTCCCCCCATTCACACGACCGGTCTGACTCCAATTTGACTCACCGTCCGAGGTATCATACTCCGACTCACTGCTATCATCTCTTCTACGATTGCGACGGCCTGCTCGTTGTCGGGAGTCTCGTGAATCCCGCGATCCCCGTCGCCTACCATTGCGACTCGGCCGGTCTGAATCTGAATCTGACCTTCTACTCCGTTGTGAACGTCGCGGGGGTGAACTATCCGATGAGCTATCGTGCTCTCGACGGTTTTCGCGCCATCTATCGGAATCCATCGGCCTACGATCGGAACTATGTCTCGGATTACGACAAGTAGGACGGCTTTCCGGGGTTTGGTCTTGCCGAGGCCGATGGCTATGCGATGAGTATTGTCGGCTTGGAGGTTCCCGAGAGTGATCATTCGCTCTTCGAGTATGAGCATCTCGAGGCTCGGTGGGGCTATGACGGCTTTCCCCAGAGCGATCACGTCTGTGCGGTCGACTGTCTGACTCAACTTGCTCATTCTGGTGTGTTCGAGAACGGTCCGGGATTACACGTGTTGGCCCCGGATCAACGCGATTACCACGGCTATCACTCGATCGATCGCGTGGAGGGTGCTCCATGTAGGCCTTTTTATTCTGGCCTGGAAACTGCTCGAAGCGCCCTCTATTCACTGGCTCCGTACGGCTGTGATGGCTGTCAACTACCCGCTTCTCGGCCTGACCTCCACGGTCACGATGGCTTTCACCCGCTCTGTCGTACGGCCTTGATTTTCCGAGACCAGATGGACTTCGTCGGGTGCTATCGTTCGTATGAGCAGGAGGTGGGTCATCGTCACTGGAGTCGTCACGACGATCACGTTCAGCGTCGTAATCCCGACATCGACCGCGGCCTGTGTCCGGTTACCCTTCTGGAAATGCCCCGGAACCTAGTTGTTCGAGATCTCCGTCCCACCACATCGTCTCCCCGCGTGATGATTCGGGGTTGGCCTGCAAGCGCCTTTCTATTGACCGGTAATCAGCGGCTAAGCATCTATCGCTTGGTGACACTGGTGGTCGCCTTGACACATACGCTGCTGGGATTTCGCGCTCTCTACTTGGCCGGGGACTCTCATGGTTTGAACTTACGCTTTCGCTTTCCGATTCGGACCGCAGGTTCATGGCATTTCTCTCTACTCCTCGAAGATCGTCCATGGCAGTGTTCACTCTGTGCATAGCAGCCCGCGATTCAGTGATCAAAGAACCGTGCGAACCGGCTCTCATGAGGCCTTCAACCGGTGGCAAGTCGTCCACTATAGCTGTCGGCCTAGGAGGCTGTCCCCAACTCGGCAGTGGCCTATCAGGTGTTGAAGTTCCGGCCAGCAGAGACCCAGACTGGTCTCGCAGGCGTGGCATCCACCGAAGGCCCAATGGTGCGGGTTGGAAGTGATATCCAGTCGACAGCGGAAATGAGACTCGGCTGGCAGCGGGTGAAGGGATCGGGCCTGATATACTGTTAGTCAACCGGAGTGAAGATACCAAACTGGTCGTGACCGGAGTGGTGACCGTCGTGCTGACTGAGGTTGGAACGAAATTCGTCGCCAACGAAGTATTTGTTACCACCGACGATATGAGTGACGCTGAGGTGACCCCGATCGCAGAAATCGTGGTTACGAATGGTCCCACCGATAGTCCGGCCTCAAGAGGGTAGTGCTGAGCAGAGGTGAACGGTATCGATTCTACTGCAGCAGTGTCAGGTATCCGCCACGGCCTTGAGGCTTCATCCTCCGTGCCCGAAACGCGACGCGAATCCCTCTGCGAAGCCCAAAACCGACGCCAGGCTCTTGGGTCCTCGTGTGGGATCAGTCCACCGGCCTCATCCAACTGCGGATCCCAGGGCACCTCTTCAGCTGGGTAACGCTCCCGTATCTCTGCTCTCAATAGTCTCGAACGAGTTCTCCCTCGCATTCCACCGTCATTCAGGCCCTTTTCGCGAAGCCGTCGTGTGATCTCGTCACCGTTCCATGTGAAAATCGATCTAGCTGACTCCTCGTAACGTTGATCGCGACTGATCAGTTCGATAATATCCATATCAGCTCCCCGGAGCTCCCCCGGCAACACGATCGTCGGTGGCTCGGCCTTTCCCTTACCTCTGGCCATTGTTACTCTGACTCCGCGCTGTCAATTTTACGAACGAAAGAACTCTAAATCGACCTAACACTTCCCAAAAATCCCACTCTGCGGCCTTCTGGATCCCCCTAGTTCCACAGCAAGTTCTCCCCAACCGGCCAAAAAGCGTCAACTTCCGATCAAAATCCCAAATTTCACGTTCACGGCCAGTTATTTCACACACCTGTAGGGGTATAGTCCACCTGAGCTGTAAAAATCGACACAAAGAATCCTCGGAAACCCTGAAAAGTCACGCGTAAGCGGCCATACCCAATTGAATAAGTTTCGGCAATTTCTATTCGACTGATCACGGCCTTGATTCTATGCAGAAATCCCCCAGAGTCCCTAACTATCTGCCAGAGTCCACCAGGAGTGGGGGTGAACGATAGAACTCCGGAGAATTCCTTCGGCCGGGTAAAGGGGTGCTCGGCTGGGATGTGGTGTGATCAGGATAGGTGAAATTCCACAGAGAAAATATTCAGATAATATTCACACACATGCACGGGAGGATAACTCAGCAACCAGTGGTTCAGGAATTTTCCTGTGGCCTATAGACAAGTGAGATGCTAAGGAAAATTCTACTCGAGGTCAACCGACCTCAACAAATTCTCTGAGGGGAAACTCGATCAATCCTAGGTGGCAGGGCTGCAAGAGAGTAGAGAGGCTATGCGACCTATTGATTTCTCAGATGAGAATTTCAACTTTTTCCCATAAGAATAACATAGGTGATCGGATCTTGGTTTAACATGGTAAGTATACGAAACGCATGTCCGTGCTTTTTCCGATCATCGTCATTACACTACGTGTTGAGAGCATGGGTGTAGCAAAGGTGGTGTATGAGGATGAGGTGTGTGAAAAAAAAATCTCATCGGTCCAGCTCGGCAGTCACGGTCGAGTTAACGGTCCCGAATCCCCCCCCCCCGTTGCTCTCATCAGATGATGCAAACCTCCTATCAAGGGTTGAATGTGTACATAGTAGAACTCACTCAGATCCTTATTCGCCATATTACGATGAAGGTAAGGGTTTTATAACTGATTTCGTTGATCAAACACTCACATCAATGATCAAGCAGTACGGTGAAACACTTCAGTTTATATATGCTGTGAAGCTTGATTCATATAGCTAAATCTTTCAGTTCATAATCAACAATGTTCTCTGTGGGTAGAGAAGGTATGTCGCAATCAATTCTACCGATTCTAAATTCCTTTTCTATTTTATCACATATATATTTTTCTCTTAGGTCAGATTGAGATTATCAAGTCTCTCATAAACTACATGGATGATTTCATATACGGAGACTCATATCACCATTATTGCATAGCCTATCAATATTTAGATACTTCTCAAATATTCTCCATAGTTTTCGAGATATTTGAAACACATTCCATATTATCTCTTTTCACGTATTCCAAATTCGGGAACGATTCCTTCGAAATTGATGAGAGGGTGAGTGAGTATGATAGATCTCTACCATTCACTCATCATAAGACTGGGAATATTAGAATCATTGCAGGATTCGTGTGGCATTGTCGACACTATTTATCTAATATTCAAATAGTAACTTTGAAAAGGTACGTCCCTACTCATCCATATATCCCAATAAATTGAAGGAATACTAACCCCACTCATTCTCTTCCAGGGTATAGACACAAGCCAGAGAGTACATTCTTCTGTCTCTTATTTGTATGAGATTATGTTCGTGCATAAATAAAGTACAACTTGATCTGGGAAAAAACTGCCTTTTTTATTTCTCTCCTTCATACAATAGCTTTTTTATCAATCCAACTGTTCATAGAAGAGGGCATCCCCCACCACTTGATATAAATCCTTTCACCTTTTCTCTTCAATACTCTTTCAACCAAATAAACATCAGGATTTTTTACTTTTAACAATTCTTGTGAGTAAAATTGACCTGTAATAGGTTTATCCTGATCATCTACCAAGTGATATGTAGTAGGCCACTCATTTCGATCAACACGTGATATTTTAAAGATTTCTGCACCCCAGTTAGGTAGATAACCTTTGGAAAAAATTGAACGATATCGAGATACACGAACACAGTCACCAACTTTGAACTTCGATTTACGTTCTCCATAACGTTCTCGAGTATACACTCGATCCAATAAGTTTGATTCAATTTCAGTCTGTCTATCAGATTTTTTCCAAACTTCAGCAGGTGTCATCCCAATAGTCCGATGGATTTTCTTATAGTTGTAGTCATTAACAATTTCTTGAATAATATCCAACCAACGATAATTCCCTCTCAAAGAAAACATGCGGTACAGCTGAGTCTTTATTGTTCTGATGTATCTCTCAACGACTGAAGCTTTACATACTGAATACGTTGAGTAATGGTTGATATTATTATCTCTCATTAAACCAGAAAACAGTTTATTATAAAATTCTTTCCCATTATCACTCTGTATGTTCCTTGGTTTACACCGCTCTTTATCCAAAATTGATTTCATTGCTAACATCACATCGGATGCAGTCTTACTTTTCACAGGAATACACCATGAAAACTTGGAAAATACATCAATCACTGCCAGAATGTACTTGAAATTCTTGTTAGCTTTTGCATGGTTAATCATCACGATTAAATCAATTTGCCAAATATCATTAATGCCAAATACAATCACTTTTCTTCGAGGAAAATTCTTCCTTGCCGGAGAGTGCAGCTCTTGTACAATCCTTCTCTTCTGAGAAGTATACTCCTTCGAATTCATTTGACTGTATCGAACCATTGTGACTAACACTCTTGAATGGATAAACTGAATCCAATACACATAGAAAGCGTGATATATACTCATCGTCAAAGGAAAAGAAAAAAGTTTAATTGGAGGGGAGATTGAAGAAAGGAGTAGAATGGGGTAAATTCCAAAAACGCTTTATTCTGTTAAGAGTATACAATACAGTTTTACATGAGTTAATCTATATAACAACACAATAAAGCCTTACACAAAGCTATCAACTCAAACATATGTCTCACAATTAATTATTCTCATAATCATATATTCTCTTCAACTGATACATGTACTCTACTGTGCGAAGTGCGCATCTAAACTTAGAATTATCATGATATCTACAATCTGTATAAGTATATCCACGATCAAAATATCCATCACCAATGACATTATATTCATCGTGTATATTTTTTATCCAAAAACTTGAATTATGTTGGAAATATTCTGGTAAAAGCTGTCTGAGAATGGTTTTTTTGTGGTCAGAATTAACGTATACAATATTCATTCTAAAAACTGAACGGGCAGCTTCAATTTCTTGTGCTAAAGCAGCAACCTTCTTATACCATGGAATAGACCCTGAACCCCATGGAATATTATGACCATAGGTCAATTGGTGGAGTACAGTTTTAAGCTCATGAGTTTCTAAATTTTTAATGTTAAATGGTGGTTCTACAGTATAATTCAAGGGTTCATAGTTCTTACAACAATTTTTCATCTCCTCATTGATGAATGCGATTTCTTTAGGTAGAAAGACTTGACCTGAAAATCCAATAGTATAACCTTGGAGATCGATGAATAAATAGTTTGGTTTCATGGGGTATGCCTTCTCAAGATCGGCTAGTGCAAATGGTCCACAAACATCAAAGGACGTGATTTTTGGAGTGGGAATTCGATCTACTGTCTTCTTTCTTTCTTTCTTTGATGAGTTGAGATAACCATGGGAGCTTGTACACTGGTCCTCACCCCCTCCAGTGGGCTTGAAGAGAAATAATATCATATCATTTTCTGAACTGTGGATGTTAGTGGATTGTATTGCACTAGTTTATCATGAATTATGAGACAATATGCAGTCGTATTTTTTGGAATGTTCTCTTTGAATTCAAATTCCAGTTTGATATCTACCACGGAAGCTTTAACTGCCTCATCTTGGTGAGATATGTCAAATACAAAGATGGGATAATCACTCTCAAAAGTAGCTTTACTAATCAATGGAGTGTCTCTCCCAGTATTGTAATAACCTCTTCTGAAAGATTTGAACATTTCATACACAACTGATGTGTTTTTCGCTGAAGCAAAATCGAGATGTAGATGTTCGTAAGGATAAGCTTCAGAGTTCAAGTAGATTTTGATATTTGTTAATTTGACATTGTCGAATTTCGAGTAGTCCTTCTTTTTGTTATTTCTTCTATTTGTTTGGAAAGCTATAATCATATAACGAGGTTTCTCTAGTTGAGATGTGCTCTTGATTGGCCAGGTTAATTGTGTTGTATTCTCTGGAAGTGAGACCCACTCTTCCATACACCAAGATCGGAAGGGGATCCACAGTGATATCCCTCTCTCAAGATTTTTGAGTAAACGGAGACGTATTAAATCAGATGGATATATTTGAGGCATGTACAGAGAAAGTGAAGTTAAAGTTATGATTGGTGCACATTCATCTCCAGTAGTAATCACTGCATCATTATCATTCTTTGATCGTAGCAGAACAATATCATGTCTGGAAAAGCCTATGACTTTCCTATAGTCTTCGCAAAAACCGAAAAGTTTGTTCAATGGGATTGAAAAGTTGAAGCCATAGCCAGAATCAGCTGTATATCCTCCCAAATTCCAACCAAAACAACTAGCAGATTTTTCTTCGTCAGCAGAGAGTGAAACAAGATTCTTCAAAATAGTTGTAATCCCAAGATTTTTTGTTTGATCAACAACCACACCATTTATTTCATAACGTCCTTCATCAAATATGGTACATGTAAAATTATTGGTTAGACGAATATTTGCCTCTTTATCAAAAGTTACATATCCCTCCACATAAATATATGCCTCACTTGCAAGTAGATATACATCGTTACTCGTTATTGGTATGCGTATTTCATCATTCCTTTGTAAATTTTGAAAATTGGTTGGAGTGTATTTCCTTACGATTCTTTTTATTATACGCTCATCCTTCTGGATTGGGGCTGTGATGTTCAATATATCCTCATTCCCCGCCATATTTCCTCACTTTGTAGCCTAGTGTCTTCAGGAAAGTGATACTCTTTTGAGTTAGAGGAGCTCTTGATATTCTAGGTTCACTCTGCTTGACTCGACTAACCTCTCTCAACTGAATGAGTCTACCTCCTCCACCTTCGTTATATACAAACATCCCTACCTCTCTCTCAGATGGAATCTTATAGTAATCTCCTCTCCTCGATTATTAACCAACTCATTATCCTGATCAAGGAGTCTGATACATACGTTTTTTATTTCATTCGTTCTAGTTTGTAAATATATGATGTTCTTGGGTTCTATTGTATAATGTTCACCCACATTAACATGGGGACAATACTCGAAGATTGTATAACACGAATTACCATTCATGTAAGAACCTTTTACGAGACTACATTCCACTCTAACAACATTCACTCGACTGATCTTTACTATGTTGTCTGATGTGTGCCAGTTGTAAGCTGCTAATGTATTCTCTTCAAATCCTAGAAGAGGGCCGAGACTATTCGGCCGTGAAAAGTCAATATCGTGATGGGAGTAAATTTCACAATGGAGAGTGCACTTGTTAACACGGATGACAACTGATCGCACATCAAACTGTTTCGGGCCACTTGAGTCTGATGGTACTTCTTCCTCATTGAAGTTCACACTCGACGAATCGGGTGGAATCTTGGTGGGGATGAGACGTTGTAAATATTCCTCCAATTCCTTAACTTCATAAGACCCTGTTGGTATCTTTACAGTCTCTTTACCCCAATAGAAACAATTATTTCTATGATCAACATTTGGTATGGCGTTGAATGTTGTTAGACTCACCAATCCCAGTTCATAGATCTTATCAGGTGATAGATGTTCTTTCAACTTAATATCCTGGTCAATGATCGATCCTCGACCTGATACTACAAAACTCTCAGACATGACTAACTCGTTTCCTCATCACCAGCTTCTTTTTATAGATGATCTTCTATAAATTTCACACATAAAGGTCCACAATTACTCTGACGGTAAGTTTGTCTCTGCGTTCGATTGTATACAATCTTACAATTTGAACAACTTTCCTTCCAATACTTAACCAGTTCTTTTGGTGGGGGGATGTTTCCAAAACTGTCGAAATACTTGATCAAAGACCCTTTTTTGACGTATGATACCCAGTGAGCATTACCCAGATTAACAATTGCAGACTCGAATAACCAAGAAGGTGGAGTTGGTAGTTCGTTTAGAGAAAAAACCCCACGGAAATGTGGGATATGTTGGGCTGCTATTGCAAGCTGTGAACCTGATGTACCTCTCACTTGTTTCTTACCTCCCCCCCCCTTTCGCCTTTTTTGAAATTTTTTTTTTTTCTCATCCCTCTCCCAAGTTGTCTGCAAGAGTTAGGGTTGAGCCAAAGTCCACGACCTTTCACCGATTCTAACATCAAGTTATGCCTCTTTAGTTCAGCCAGTTGCTTTCGATTCATACGAATCGCACTGATTGACTTTGCAACATTTGCAGCCCCACCTGCGAGTGAGCCAAGAGCTCCAAGGGCAGCTAAGGTTGGTAAAATAGCTGGAAGAAACCCTCCTCGTTTAGCTAAAGCTAATGTCCGCAGATTCACTACTTGATTTTTCCTCTTTTTTGAAGAAAGTTTACGTTTCCTCTTCACAAGTCCCATTCCAAACCTCCGTTTTCCTCGCATTGCTGCTACCACTCCCTTTGCAGCAATCCTTTCAAAAAATCCACCTTCTTTCGCTCGTTTTTCAGCAATCTTTTGGAGATCTAAGTCTGCAGCGTGCCGATCTTTGAGGTCCTTGAACTTTGAGTACTCAATATCGTGATCCCTGCAAGCTTGATCAAGTTTATTAATCCCAAGGTCACCTCTAGCCAATCTTTTATGAAGTTTCGTTCCTGGACCACAAAAGTTGTAGCCAGGAATGTGGAGTTCAAATGGAAGACTGTTAATAGCAGAATTCACAAGACCTTTTCCTCGGAGTGACTGCATTACATGCTTCCAATCGAAAGATCAGTAGACAACTGGTTCATGAAACGATTGTGATAGATTATTTATTATTGGTTCGAACCTAATTCACCTCAGTATGTGTCAGAGTGAGCTAACATGCGACTCGTTCCTCAACCAGAAAAAATATCCATCATCAAGGTGGATGATTCCACATTTGATGGGAAGGGGTTTAGACGACATGGGAAATTATTACCTGAAACCATAAGGGCGATTGTAGCAGGTCCATCAAATGTGGGTAAGACGACTTTGATATTGTCGTTGATAGTCAGCCCAAATGGTCTCAATTTCAACAATATCTACGTTTACTCAAAATCATTGAATCAACCGAAATACAAGTTTTTAGAAAAAGTTATGGAGTCTCTATCAGATACAGGTATAAAATATTTCACCTTCAGAGAAAATTCAGATATTATCGAACCTCATAATGCACTCAAAAACAGTATCTTCGTTTTTGATGACGTTGTGTTGGATAAGCAAAGAACAGTGGAGGAATATTATAGCATGGGACGTCACAGAAACATTGATTCGTTTTTTCTAGCCCAGTCGTATGCTTCGATCCCGAAGCATCTTGTACGTGATAATGCAAATCTAATCTACCTATTTAGACAAGACGATGGAAATTTGAAACATGTTTACAATAATCACGTGGGAACAGATATGACCTTCGAAACATTCAAAAAACTATGTTCTGTTTGTTGGAACCGACCATATGGATTCATCACCATTTCAAAAGACGATGCGATGAACAAGGGTCGCTACCGATCCCAATTCAGTGATTACATCATACTTGATTCGAATCAGTCGTGTTTGAAACGTCATCATGTCAAGACCAACGAAGGCGAGGACGGAGAATGTGGTGAAAATGAGTGTGAAAAGAGAAAAAAGAAAAAGAAAAAAAACTAGTGAGGAAGATTTGAAACATCAAATCCATCATACTTCACAGATGATTAGGAAAAAACATCAAGCCTATAGACAAGGAAAAACCGAAGATCTCAATTTGAATCTGGAACACTTACAACCTATCGTTCAACCTTTGGAAAAACTCATAACCTTGAACAAAAATAACGTTGAAAATATTGTAAAAAAAGAAAAATTTTCCGGTGAGTATGGTGGGCTTGAACAATCATTTGGGAAAGATGATGATGATGAAGATGATGACGATGATCAATATGAAGATGCACAAAAGTCAGATGACGATGCCCAGATCAGACCAGTGAGCATTCAAGAAATTCCCAGGAAATCCAGTTTTGGAGAGCAACAATTGGGTGTGGCCTTGAGCGAACTAAAAAAAAATAATAAGAGGGTATTAGAATCACCATTCATCCTGCAGGAACCAAAAAAGACAAAGAAGAGCAGCAACAGAAGTTTGATGGGTTCATTCCGTGAACAAGCTTCAACCTCAGCTATGGAAGTTGACAACCCACCGGTCGGCTTAGATCAGTCAATTAGGGATGTTATTAGACAACCGGAGAAGTGGGAATCTTTCCTCGATTTAACACACCAAAATCTTGGAGGATTAGCTACACAGTATATGACCAACTTTTTCACTAAATCAACAGGAAACGATGTAACATATGGAATTCGATTCATAGATAACAATCCAATGCTAGGTCGTTCTAGGTTAAGTTTCATCAAATCATCTGATGATATAGTTCTAGACAACACTCATATTTTCAAAGGTACTAAGGGACTCTATGAACTTATATTCTCATCAAAACCCCAGAACTTCACCGAATCCGACCTACATGAGTACAAACAAATCCTAGATATCAGCCTCCCTCATAGAATTGGTAATCATCCGAAGGGGAAGAGGATTGGCTCCAAAGGATGGAAGTATAAGAAAGTCATCAAACCTTTGACTACAAAACCACCCCCACTCTCCTCATCTTCATCAGAGGGTCAGTCGGATGACGGGCTCAAGGGAGCTGGAATGATGAAGAATGTATTGAAACGTATCAAAGACGAAGATGGAATGGTATTACACGGATACGAATCTAAAGTAGATCATATCTATTGGAATGATCCTAATGAGCTAGTATCAAGACTTGACCTACTTATGAGGGAGGCAGAAATAGGTCATACTGGTGTACAGAATGAGATTCATGCTATTCTAGAAGAATTGCACGAGGATGGGTATATCTCATAAAAGGGGTATACGAGCCATTCTTCAGACAGTAGGTGTTTGTCCACCACAGAGAACACTTCGTTCACAAGAGAGAGAGAGAGAGAGAGAGAGTCAAAAGAAATAGTGAAAGAATGGATACCACCCAATCAATATCACCACTCACCCAGGGACATACCAATGGGTCAGCTTCAGCAAGTGCTTCATCTTCTCATCCTGTTGAGAGTTCTAAAGTTGGAGATACATCTAACAATAAGGAAGGAGTATCGTATGAAAGACCAGGAGGGGTTGGAACAAGAGAGCGAGGCACCCGAGAAAACTCAAAGGTCGAAACCAATCAAGGGGAAGGACAAATGCCTCATGTTGTGAATGGTATGTATATGAAAAAGTTTTATAGATTATGTGAATGTGGAGATTTTCACCTTCTATAACTTCTAATTTTTTCTTATGCATACAGATGATGAAAATGAAATCTATACACGAGCGAGTGAATCATTTCGCACAATTTTGAAAGCTGCTCTCAAAGATGGTACTGTTGGAGGGGAGGACGCACATTCGCTTCTTCAAGTTTTCACAGAATGTTATAACAAGATTGATACTGAATCCCCTGACCTTAGTACCGAAGATAAAATTTCCATGTCATTGGAACATGTTTTTTCAAAAATTACTAGAAAATTACCTGTTCACGAAAAACAATTAGTTGGAGCAATTGCTGGCATGCTCGATGTTTCGTTGAAAGCAATGAATGAAGAAATGAAAACAAAATTCCACGAGAACAAGTTATTCCATGAAAGTGTGACTAAAGACATTGAGAAGATTCAATCAGATCTATCAATTCACATGAACTATGTATCCATTAAACTCGAATCACAAGAGGACCAACAAAAAGTTTTCAACGGGGACATGGATGAATATAGAAGATTATTTACTGATCACGAACGAAGAAGTGATCGTCTCAGAGATGAGATGATGAAGTGCCAAGCTGATCTTATCTTGTACAAAGCTATTACCAACGAGTTGTCCAAACTCCTCGCAAATCACGCAGAACATTCAGAAGCTAAGATTGACTCTCTCCAGAAATCACACGACCGATTGGAGCAGAAGCTGGATTCGCTCGTCCAAGAAAATCAGAGAATGAAGCATGAACTTGAACTTACAAATACATTTGTTCAAGGAGAGTTCAGACAGTATCGTGTGGATATTGAATCTCGAGTTCTCAAAGAACTACATGATTTACAACATCGTACATACAATTTGGAAAAACTAGTTTCAGATAATGCAGCTTCTTACGATCTAGCTTTGACTGATACTCGTGCACATGTGTCCGAATTAGAGAATCAAATCAATCGATTAAATGCACGACTGTCTGACTTTCGAGATCAATTGGACGAGGAAGATGATAATACGGGTGAAGCAGTGGAAGATTTGAAATTGAGATTAGATCAAATGGAAAAAATCATACAATCAATTGAATCAAGACTCGCTCGAGAACCTGACAATAATCAGAGGATAATATCAAGGATTGAAGCAAATAATAGGAATATTGATAGGATTGCAGATCAGCTCAGAACTCTTTCTACTCACAATTCTTCATAAATTCTGGTATTCAGTGTATACGATTCTTGATGAAGTAAAAAACTCTTTTTTCAATGTTCCAATTCTTTCATAAATTTGACTATTCAGTGTGTGAATTAGGATTTTTTTTTGATGAAATAAAAAAAAGTACTATTTTAAAAAAATATTGATTTTATTCACCACACCTTCTTTATGAGAATACATATTCTTTCTTACATATTATTATTACCTAGGCGGAAGTCTCCATGAGCTCGAGTAGAAAACCCATCACTTAGAGTAACACGCTTATCATCTAGTGACTCAATGAAAACTTTCTTTTCAACTACAGAAATAACATTATGATTCAAACTCCTTATATTTCTCTGCTCTCCACGTATGACTGTTTTCTCAAACAAACATTTCTTGTAGTCATCGTGGGTGATTTTTCTTAACTGTACTCGAGCTACCCCCTTACATGTTTTTTTTTCGACAATTTTTCGATCATCTAGATCTTCCATTTGTAAGCTATACAATTTCGGTCGGATGAATATACCCTCTCTAATGATACTGTTCGGACACTCATCGGAAAGATATCCTAAAGCCTTCTTATTAAGACCTGCTGGTATACCGAAAATGTTGTTAGGGGTGTACACAGACGTGTCGAAGTAGTCCACACAATCAGCACGTATCATGTCCTTATAAAAGTTGAAAGGAGTCTCGTATAATAACGAATCTGTGTCACTGTATAATAACTTACACCGTTCGCCAAATTTCATCCTGATGTAGTTATAGTGAAAACTGTAAACAAACGATTTTGAAATGTCTAGTATCCCCTGACCAATCTGGATTGGTTTCTCCATAACTACATTTGTCTTACTCATTTCTACGGCAATTAGCCGACTGTTAAATACAACAAATCTCTTAAAATGTGGGGACATAATTAAAGATTCGGCACCGTATCTGCCGGACCATTCGCCAACTATCTTTATAGTAACACGCTTGCGTACGTTCTCGATAAATTTTCCAAATACTGCGTTATTGAAAAGTTTAAATAATTGTTTATCAAAAGCAGATGTGCTTGCTTGCCTGAAAGCTGTATTCATGTGAATATATGATGATAACCAGGCTTTCTGCTCAAATTTCAAGATTCGGGAGATTTTTGTTACTTTCAACCCGTGGGAAAGACAAAGTTTAAGATATCTGTAGTGAATAACATAATCTTTCTTATTGAATAACGTAGCAAGAAGTTTCTCATTCTTGTGTGAAGACCCAGGAGGAACCATCTTTTCCGGACAAAATGGTAAATCTGAATGAGCCTCATGTAATGATTGGGGGTATGCTAGGTCAACCATAAGTATGTATCCAACATTCGAATCGTCTGCTATTTCTTGAACTTTAAAATTGGTAGTATCATCAACCCATGAAAAGTTTCTGTATGGTAAGGGCTGAACCATAGCCGTTCCATATAAGTTAACAAAATCAAGGTAGCATATGAATTTAGTCTCTTTACTCCTATCATAATTCGACAGATATTCATTATTAGCTTCGGAATAATGTTGGGTAACTTGAACCAGTCCTCCGCGTATGCCGGACTCAAGGAAGAGAAAAATGTCGGGGTCTGATATTAAATCTAGTTCTACCCCTGTATGTAACAACATCACATCCCAACTATATCCGGGTATACCAAAAAAGTGAGCAGGATCTAGTTTATAACTTTCCATACACATTGATCGAAAATTTTGGAAGATATCTGCTAATAATAGAATATCTGTCTTCATGTATAATTCTGAATACTCTCCCAAATTTTTGATGTTGAATATGGTCCAAATTTGATTGGCATGAGTATAATCTGCCTCAGAGATAGAGCTTTCTGTTAGCAAATTGTAAAACGCTTCTTTTGGTGGGAGAGTCGAATCTGAAAGTTTTCCTATACTGTCGAGATAATCATAAGGGAAACATCCTTTCCTCGTTAAAAGATTGAATATATCACATTTGTCAATCTTCGTTCGCACACTAGCCTCATCAATTTGTGATCGGAAGAGATTGTGTGTAATTAATTTCCTATCGTTCGGTAAAATACTAGCTAAATTATCTAAACTAGCATTGAGGAACTTCAGAGAGTCTATGAATTTGAGTTGAATCCTCGAACCTTCAATATACTTCGTGAAGGATGTATACACCTCAGCGTTCTGTGGGATGACCGTTACTCGTCCCTTGATAGTATTAACTAGACTCTCCAGGATGAAGTGCGAGTCGTATCTGCAATGAAAAAAAAATGGAGAAAGATGAATAAGGATTGAAATGGACGATAAATCCATCTACAATAATACAGGCAGCTCCCGCTATTCGCGGTTAATGCGTATAAAGAAAATACCGCGAATACCGAAATCGCGAATACCGGGAACTTGAGCTTATGGGAAAAGGGGGGTTACGTATACATATGTGGATCCGTGAGTAACTAAAAAACTCGACACATCATCTTTAAATGATAAATTCATGTAATAAGCCTAGCAAAATGAATTAATATATGAAAAATACGAAGTAACAGTCTGATACGATTGAAAAACTACTGTGATTCACTCCAAAATCTGTGGAAACAATCAGTCACGAGCGTGCGAGTGAACAGCTCTATCACTTTTGACTAGCGAGATTGACAAACATAGTCACCAACAATGTCTGGTAAGTGACCATAAGAAGTTCTGAAAGCTCCGGCTATTTTCCCTTTATTTAGTGGCAGGCAAATTCAACATTTTCAATTTCTCCGAAAAGCTCACAGTTTATGATCACGTTTTCTGATTGACGGATATGCATTCTTTTTCACGTACTGTGTCATGGCAAGAATCTAGATAGTGTAACAACAACTTTGTCATATAACCAATTAATCAGTCTCAGGAAACAATACCAACACCCTGAAAATGATGAACACTCAATCACAAAGTTGTTTTGGGATGAGACACTTGAATGAAATCCATCGAAAATTCACATGTCATGAGGTGAATTATCTCTAATATCCAGATCCAAACCGCGAATAAGCGAGTCAGGGTCCCGCGAATACGGGGGGTGCCGCAAATAAGAAACCGCGAATAAGCGAATTCCGCGAATACCGGGACCGCGAATAGCGGGGGCTGCCTGTACGCTCAGCACGGTAATCGTACTCACTCTTCTTCCCAAACCCTGCGTCGCTTACTCTCACTTTCATCTTGATGAAAATGTACAGGCAAAAGCGGATGGATGGGTTGATATGAGAACAAAAGAACGATTCTCATGCTGAGCGAGTTATTGAAATACCTCCACCACTGATGGATGATAATTAGTTTAACTCACCGACTCAAATTGTGGAAAACTATTGGAATAACAAACTGCTTCCGGTACAATAAATTACACTCCCGATGTGCAGCTTGACGAAATTTACCAGGAAAAATATGGTCGTGGTCTCGTACTTTAACATCGTCCTCCTCAAACTTTTTCTCACAGATTCCGCAAATTGTAGCCTGCTGGAAAAGTCGTTCTTCCTCAGAACTCATCTGAAGTGGGAGAGGATTCTTCAACTCCTGTAAAAAGTTTGAGAGGGAGATTAATATGGGAGTCAACGTAGGAAAAAAAGATGAAAGTACTTACAGCTTCTACTCGGGATGCAATTTCCCCCATTTGCTTAGCAAACCACTTAGCTGGGTCCTCCCCACAATACGATCGGTACACAGACTCGTTTGGCTTATGTTTACAATGAAGGTAATACCCAATCGAGAATGGTATATGCATCTGATATGCATTCTGAGCTAGTTTGAGATGGCTTAGATTCTCTAAATAAGTATTATTAGAATCTCTGAAATGGTTTTTATCTACTCTCTTCAAATAGGCTTCGAAATCGCCATAAACAATGTATGGGAGTTCTTGTTTTTTGAAATAATTTGTAAATTTTATTGTATCATTCTTTGATGGAGTTAAGGGTGTCTTGCTCCCATCTTTTAGACACAGTTCCCTATGAAAATCAAGCTTCTGCTGACTCCAAAAGTAATGGAGACATCTTTTACATATGTAAATCCGCCCTTTCCTCTCTTTCACATGGGGAGAGATTAAATTAGATAAGTCCTTGATATGAGTATAGTGATTCTTGTGAAGCAGTAAATCTGCATGTTTGGGTTTCTCATTTTTGGTGAGGTAAAGCGGGTAGAAACTTTTTTGTTCCAAATCTATACCGTAAACATTGATGCTAATTTTCTGCGAGTTTTGTCTCTCAAATTTAGAGACTGACTTCAATTGAACTGGAAAACTGATGCCTGAGAAGTTGAAATAAAGGCGGTAGTCTCCGTACGCTTCTTTCAAATGTTGTACAGACTTGTCAACTGGAAACAACGAGGGTAACAACGCGTACGCAAAACAATCATCATCACATTCAATATCTATCAGTGCACCTTTTTTATTTCTCACCCATGCTGGTAAATGACTCTTGGATGATCCGATAATCGGTTTTGATTTAACCACATTGATTTTTAAATTTATGATTTCTTTGAGACTGAACCCACTCCCTTGACCTTCAAATTCCGAGATCTGATCCAATAAGGATCGTGAAGCTTTATTATACCATTTTTTCACATTATCCGATGAAATCAGATTTTTGTATTGTGTTTGAAAATGTTTCACCTCGGAAGTGTCATCGGGTAGTTGGAAATTAATACAGAGAACCAGATTAACTTTCACACTGTGGAACTCTCTCAATATTGGTCTGGTAAACTTTCTCACTTTAACTTGAATATCTCTGAGAAACTCGTCAAGATTTTTGAAATTGATATTTGCAATTATTCCTGTTCTCAATCGGTTGAGGAAGGCGCTACAACCTTCAAATAAAATCGATCTTTCGATATGAGACTGAGAACGTGAAGTGTACAGATAATCTAATATATTTTTCTTAGATGAACATCCATCCAGTAAAGACTCATATCTGGCTTTGGTACCAGTTTTTAACTTTTTACGTTCTTTGAAATCTGGTGAGGTTAAAATATTCAAGATTCGATCGAAAAGTATTGAAAATTTCTTTGAAAGTCTTGGTAAACGCTTCAATTGTTTACCTTCAAGATTCTTTCCAATGAGAGCATGATATTTATCAACTAGATTGGAATAGTCATTAATTATAAATTTCAGAATGATATTTCTAGGTTTTTTTGGAGATTCTCCTTCTCTATCCATTTCGAGTACTCACGCAAGTTCAAGAGTCTGTGTACGATGCAGCACTATGGGGACTGTGAACGATGTGGAGTCTGAAGCTGTATTTATACAAAATTGAAGGTCTAAGGCCAATTACCTTCGCATAGACGGTCTCACAATCTCGAATGCGAATTTGCAGACTTTTATTTTCGAAGAGAATGTGAGAATAAGTCTCGAGAAACTGGTTTACAATTAAGAAAAATGTATAAGGAAAATTGTAAATCGTGAATGCTTACAGATTGAAATCGAAAGCGTAGTTTGAAATCAAGGTGTATGAGAGGTGTAAGATAGAATACATGCAAATCCACAGACTGTTCTCAACGAGTAAGTGTAAAGGAGTTTCGAGAAGACTGGATTACGATGGAGAAAAAATGTATAAGGAAAATTGTAAATCATAAATACTTACAGCTTGAAATCGAAAACGAAGTTCGAAATCAAGGAGAGCGAGAGGTGTAAGATAAAATACATGCAAAATCGCAGACTGTCCTCAACGAAAAAGTGTAAATGAGTTTCGAGAAGATTGGATTACAATCGAGAAAAATATGTACATCAATACATACGTTTCGAAATAAACATTGCGTAGGAAGATGAATTCAAGAGCTTTTCGAGAAGATATTTGTTACGTGAGATGGCTTCTACAGATAAAGTTTGATCAGCATGAAGTTTGGAAAGCCTTGATTGTGATAAATGCATACGATCAACTTGTACATTCCAAGTGTACATTGTGTAGGTGATTAAAGATCGTAACGTAGGTTGGCTTTACCGTATGAGGAATGAAGAACATACAGTGCTCATTGGAATATGTAGTTTGAAAGCAGTGATAAATAACGCACGTTCGAGAGAGTGTAAAACTTAAAATCGAAAATCTTGTCCGTGACCGGTTTCACAATTTAAAAAGAATGTATGGAGAGAGACATGTACACACCACGATTGCGCTCCAAACGTGTGCATATTCAAATGAGTGTTGCTTGTACCTGAAGGTAAGTCGAGAGGAATAAGTTGACAGCGTAAAATTTATGAACCTCTTATACATGTAGTTCGAACGTGATCTTGATTGGAATGAGGATAATCACATAACCTCGGTAGTCTCTAGCTTCAAACCTCAATATTACAAAAAAACGAAAGTCTGAGTAAAGGATTCTTACTTTCCGTGTGTGGTGGGAAGAGAGTAAGGGTACAACTGAGAGCTATCGAAACAGAGTATATAACCCAGTGTGCGTCCCATAGACTTTATTCAGTCTCTCCACTCTGATCCAGCACGCTGCTCTCGAGAGTTCAAGAATCCTTCACAATGGCAGACTTGGAAATCTTCAATTCATATTCACCCAAGCAGAAGTATGTATCGAAAAAAATATCAGATTTGAAAATGGGTACGAAATACACCTTAGATGAAGTCAAGAACATCAAAACCAAGGACTATGGCTATGCCGTAGTTCTCAAAATGAGGGATCCTCATTCAAATAACCAAAAATTTGATCTCTTCGCCCCGAAAGATTTAAAAGATCGAATACAAAGTAATTTGAGCAAAAATTTAAAGAAATTCAACGATCCAAAGCGTCCGTTGTATGTAACGAAGACTGTAGACGAGGGAGAAGAGAAGTTACGTTTCTACCCAGCTCGGGTGGAAACTGACAGTGAAGAAGAGGACGAGGACGAAGAGGAAGAGATTTCTTCACCTCCACCATCACCAAAACCGTCTACCTCCCGTGGAAGAAGGGAGGATGATGAGGATGACCAACCCCCGCCGTACGAGTCAATAACTCCTAAGCGAAAGAGGAAGGCAACCAATGCCCCCTCACGTGCAACAAAACGAGGAAGGAGAGTGTAGCGTATCCAGTTCGACGGGGGAGAGAGGATCCAACATACATACAGATAACTCTAAACATAAATTGGTTCAGGATAATACAGTGAGTAGTTCTAGCGATAAGGAAGAAGAAATCACACCTGGCTTGGGTTCAGTTCCTCCGAACCAAGTTGAGTCCAGGTGGGAAAACCACCCTCTCTTCGACTGGACACTTCTTGGAGATTTCCGAGAAATTTTTGAAGACTTTCGAGGATAAAATGACTGCAACAGCATCGACTTCATCTTTGATAATGGTTGATGACGGTGACGAGGTAACAAATCCTCCAACAACTCGTTCACCCACTCCAGTACCTGCGCAAAACAATGATGTTACAGATTGGTTGATGAATGAATCACCTAGCGAGTTCGTTGAAACAAGAGGGAGTCGAGAAGTGAAAGAGTGAGTACTTTCTTCTATTCTCTTTTCTTGTTCACAATATATCAAATTTTTCAAATAAAAAAATCTAATTTCAGTGGGGAAATTGACAAAGAAAAGCGATACACGAGTCTACACTTCAATAGTTGTAAGCTACAACTACAAGCAGAGATGGGGGAAAAATGTGTTTTCAAAATTGTTCTCAAAAACAAGGATACTCATTTGAGAATGACAATTTACGATTGGAATGAAATCTGCAGATTGTACCAGCGTATGCGGATATCTATAATACGAGGAGCTGAATCCAGTAAGAAACTTTTTCAAAGTTTAAATTATAAGCTAAGATGGATGATGAAATTTTATAGAGTCTTAATCATATTAATCCATAAAAGCGGAGATCTTATGATCTTCGATCAAACGGAGTTTGAAAAGATCATGTTACAAAAATATTTGGTTCGTCAAAAACATACCGAATATTTGAGGAACATGATGAGCACATCACAAATCATCAAAATGTTCATCAATATTATATACGATGCTAGAAAGAAAAAGTTGATTAATTTATTCGAGAGGATGAACATTATGAGTTATCTCGGAAAAAGAGGTTTTTTGAATAAGATATATGAAACTGATATTGTTATGAATAATTTAGATTATATTATGTATCAAGCGGGTGAGCGATTACACCGAGAAAAAAAACACGTGGTAATAATAAAGCTAGTGATAATGAATGGATCTCCCCCGTTAGAGATGACTAATCGTATGTAATCAAAAACATGAATAAAATGGTGTAAGAATAAGAAAAAAAAAATAAAAAAAAATGATCTTACTTTTTTCCATCACTCCTACCCACAAAATAATAATAATAATTGAATGAATCAATAGAGTCAAAAATATCAAAATTCTGAACTATTTGGATAAATAAGTACTCACCAGGTGAGAAATCAATTCAACAGATGGATAGATGGTGATCGGCTGATGAAATAATAACGAATACATCTTGTACACTCGATGTAATCCACTGAGTATGCACATAATCACATTTCCACGAGTTATACAGAAATAAGTTGAATCAAACATGTGGATATAACAGCCTACTATCGAGCTGCTATACACTGAACTTCGGGTTTGTAATTGTGGGAAAAAAGTAAAAGTTTGGGAGTAGGAACCTGCTTCGAATTCCACAACAAAACGTATGTAAGTGAGAGAGGAGAAAGAGAGGAGGGAGAGAGTGGGAATATCCAAGCTTGTAAACATTGTCGATCTCAAAAGTCCAACACTGAAATCCGAAAACGAAGAACATAGTTACCACATCTCGAAATGTAAAGATATATTCAGTCAGGGTATGTACATAGTTGGCACATCGAATATTTTTTTCAGGAGTATACCATCGGATAGCCCACACGTTCGATTATCTCAAGGTAGTAGATTCGAGAGTCTGCATCACATATCCTTTTAGGAGTATACCATCGAATTGACCACACGTTTGAATATTTCAAGACATCAGATTTCGAGAATCCCGTTACCAAAAGATAGTGAATGAGTGAGCGAATGAGTGAGTGAGAGGACGGAAGGAGACAGAGACGCGGAGAGAGAGAGAGAGAGAGAGAGAGAGAGAGAGAGAGATTCGGGACCGTTAACTCGACCGTGACTGCCGAGCTGGACCGATGAGATTTTTTTTTCACACACCTCATCCTCATACACCACCTTTGCTACACCCATGCTCTCAACACGTAGTGTAATGACGATGATCGGAAAAAGCACGGACTTGCGTTTCGTATACTTACCATGTTAAACCAAGATCCGATCGCCTATGTTATTCTTATGGGAAAAAGTTGAAATTCTCATCTGAGAAATCAATAGGTCGCATAGCCTCTCTACTCAAGAGAGACAAGAAAAAGTTTCATATGTGGGGAAAAATACTCACCATCAGGTTGGCCAGGGGATGAGAGAAGGCCACTCACTACAACTACACGCGATGAGCCTCGTACGCACGCAACGATAGGAAATTCTCAAATTTCCTCGGCCAGGGTACACCTAACTTCTTCGTAACAGCTACGACACGTCCAAAAATTCCTCAGAGCGGCTCAAATGCGGCTAAAACTGTTCCAAAGCAGCCTAAGGGTGATCAAAAATTTTTCAGAGTGGCCAAGTGCACTCAGAAAAATTTTTAAAGTGGCCAGAGTGTGCTCAGAAAATTTTTCAGACGGCTAGGATGCGTCTAAAAATTTTTCAAGTCGGCCTAAGTGCGATCAAGATATTTTCAGAGTGGCCAAGTGCACTCAGGAAATTTTTAAAGTGGCCAGGGTGCGTCCAGAAAATTTTTCGAACGGCTAGAATGCGTTCAAAAATGTTTCAAATCGGCCAGAGAGTGATCACAAATTTTTCCGAGAGGCTAGGAGCACTCAGAAAAAATTTTAAGGTGGCCTAAGTATGCCCAGAAAATTTTTCAGACGGCCAGAATGCGTCTAAAAATTTTCCAAGTCGACCTACGTGTGATCACAAATTTTTCCGAGAGGTTAGGAGCACTCGGAAAAAATTTTAAGGTGGCCTAAGTATGTCCAGAAAATTTTTCAGACGGCCAGAAATCTCAAAACCAAGCCAAAGTAAACTCGGCTGCACTCATGTACGGCTTTGCTTATCGCTAAATTCCCCGTGAGTTGGGCCCGGAAGAAGCGGCGAGGCCACCCTAAGAACCGAGACCGTGCGGCCCAAGAGCAGGGTGCACGGCAGTTGTCGCCCAAAGTCGCAAGCGAATTGATCGATTTGCTGTGTAGATTGAAAGGCACCCGGTGCGTTTGTATAAATCATAAGTATAATTTTGTCATTTATGCTGTAATGAATATCTGATTTTTCTAATCTTCAATATAGCTTGATCTAGCATTTGAGGTTCTTGACCAGGCCTTCTGTCTGTTCTTTTTGCCTCGGGGTCGCCCCAAAATTACTGACTCTCCATTTATTGAACCTTTTTTACTTAAGTTTAAATTGTTTAAATATTTTTGCACTCCGACCCAGCCTGACCCTTGTCGAGTCCGTTACAATTACTGGAGCCGAAACCCGGGAACTCATGACCGGAAAGGGCTAGGCTCGTGAGTGACTTGTGAAAAATTATTGCTCATTCATTGTATGAATTTGTGCCAACGGAGGTCCACAAGCAATGCAATGGTCACCGCAAGTGAGATAGCCATCCGCAGAAGAGAAATCGGAGTTCCGATGCATCGTGGCACCATCGACTGCTCTTTACATCAAGAAATGTGTGCATCTTCTGACCAGAATTTCAAGCTTTGAACACACAAACCATCACTAATTCTATGAGATTCCGCGTGCTCCGAAATTTGTGTGTAATTCTCGACGGCAGCGTGATTGCCGCCCCACGTGGTCGACATAGCCAGCAAGCAGCAGATCAGTGCCGCTTCATCGTGAATTCTGCGTTAAGCAAAGGTCTACGTATCTATGAAAGTGAGTGACGATTATTAGAAAATAAGCAGTGAAAATATGGGCCTATAATGGCGTTCATTTATGTGCTATAACGTGAGTGATGTGAATCGGAGCAGAATTTCGTTGCGACTTCGTATGTTTTGAATATTCATCTCGATGGGTGCGCTGCGTAGTGGCATGTGTGTCGGAAATATTAGCGCGAGTGAATATTCCGTGCCAAAATTAGCTCGTGACATCACCAGAAAATCATAGCCTATTTACATGTCAGCGACATGAATTTCGAAAAACTCTCCTCGATTATAATTGTACGAGTATGAGCGTGATCCGGTATGAGTGCGAATTCCTCAGAAGCGATAGTGAAAGGAAGAAAGCCGTGGTGATGTCATCGCGGCACCGCTCGGGTACGTAGAGTCTGTTCAGGGGGGGAGTAAGAATGAGAGAGAGAGTAGGACCGAGAACTGAGAACGCGATATATATAGCCAACTCTTCTGCATACTTGTGCCTTCGAGAGATGATTTCTCTGTCGATACTCATGTTATTTGAACCTTTGAAACTGATAACAGAGTTGAATTTTGCCGTGGTTCTCATTTATGCTGAAACTGAATAACTTTAGCATCTCGGTCAATCTCGATTGCGATTTTATTCGTATATGTTGACGAAGCAGAATTGGCACACCATAGCAGAATAACCCCACGGATCATTTTTGTATAGATATTTTGCGCGCGTGGGCAACGACACCGCGCATTTGAATCTACCGCGACGGTGCATTCTTTTTGAAGTCTACTGCTTCAATCTAGAGTACGTGAAGCTACCGGAGTTTTTATAGAGAAGTCGACACGAAGCACAAGCTTTGTTGAAATGATTGCGATTGCTATATGGGCCTCCGTAGAGAGTTATAGAATTCTCCTCGAAAACGTTAGCGTGAAATATTTGTGAGTTGCGAATTATTGGCACTAGATCATTTCTGAAGGAGTGACATACTGTTACGTTGAGAAATCAGCGATGGCGCTGTATTGAAACGTTTTTGGATCGCAGAAAAATGGTTGCAAATCATAGTGGTGTGAGATTCGCGCAATGCTTTGACCAAACTACCATAAGTCACCCTTTGACTAAACTACCGAAACCTCTATCATTTATCAGTCAGCAATTTTCTGCGAACGAGAAAATCGGGCCCATAAACATGCCTCGTTATTCTTGAGCAAGGGAGTGTTGATTTTTGGGTCTTGAACTAATGTGAAGATATCTAAAACGTTCGACGTTTTGGTTATTTTGCTATAGTGACAGTAATTTGACTTGAATTGTATTGTTGTATTGTAATCCGGGTGACTGGACACGCGTGCGTGAATCTCGACGCTCCGATCAAGCCCGCGTAAATTCCAGCGCCATGCAAGAGTGGCCGGCCTCATCGCTGATTTTACGCGGATCAGGCCCGGAGAAAGGAGCACCCTCAGACGACGAAATGTGTGCATCACAATGGCCGAGTAGAAGTTGACACCACAATTTAGCGTGCATCCACACACATCTTACTTTAGGGTTTTAGTGGATCAGCTGTGAAAATGTGTTCCGTGTGCCTGAAAGTTTCCCAGGTTGTGAATGATGATGAAACTGCTTGTGCGAATTTGATGAACTAAAATACACGACTTGGCCAGACTAAATGACACGAATTCTATGACAATTTACGACAAGTCTCGAGGGTTTTTCAAGGGATGTTCACAGCGCATGTGTATCATCAACTTTTAATCCCAGACCGAGCATCAAACGGTTCTGACTCGACGACTGATAACGAAGTATGGATGTGAATGGTCGTGAGTACAGAGTTTGGTGGAAGTAATTTGACCAGATCGGTTCACTTTGGCTCCAAGATTGATAGAAAACCGAGATCCTGATTTGGCTATTTGGAAGTTTTGAATCTGGCATAGATATTGATGAAAATATCAGCAATTGATATTTGATTTGAAAATGATCATCATCGATTATGAATATGTAGCAAAGCTTATAGCGTGATGATATCAGCTATAGGATTTAATGAGAATTTGGCTCAACCATTGACCATGTGAGCAAGTTTACATTTGATGACGATGTCACAAAAAAAGTGTCGTAGTCGACAGTGCATTTGACTTAACTAGCTCCAATCACCTGCTGGCCTAACAAGCCCAAGCCTCTAAGCATCTAGCATCGGGGACGTCGTGCGCACGAGAAGATTGAAGGTACCAGCAATACCTCGATTAACTCAGGCCAAGATATCACTGATACCCGAAACGGGAAATTTTGCGTGAAAACTGCGGAAGCTCCATGCCTTAGCAATTTGTTCAGCAAAATAGCCTGATTCGACTGTATTGAAACCTATAAGTATCTAGCATCGGCGACGTTACTCACAGGAGACTGTTGAAAGTACTAGCATTACCTTGAATGTCTCCGGCTAAGACATCGCTGATATACGGATCAGGAATTTTTGCGTGGAAAATGCGGAAGCTTTGTGCTACGGTGATTTGTGAAGCAATAATTCTTTGATTCAATTATGTTGTATTGTGTGGTGATTGGAATCGCACTGACCAATTGCGACGTGGCATCTGCAAAACTCTATAAATTATTATGTCACCAAGAATATACGAGTGACTGGATTCATCGCTGATTTGCACTTTGAAATGCAAATCCTAAGGAAAAGGGTCTCAGAATTTTTCTGTGAGTCCAAATGACTTCAGAGGATGTTTTTTGGTCGGGAAAATCTTAAACGCAGATTTTTCAAACCCGAAATACCCTGTTTCTTGGCAACATAAAGTTCATGTCCACAAAGTCACGTGGTCAGATTTCAAGCTCAAGTTTTGGCATTATTAATAACAGCCAGGAACTCCCGGTTGGATGAGCTCGTCCGAATCCGAAAAATAAAAAAATCGGAATCGATCTGGGGATTGTGGTGAAGTCTGAGTGTGAGTTATGTTTTGGATGTGTGGAACTGGTCAGTGAAATAATGCATAGAGTTTAGACGGAGTTTGGAGTGCTCTCAAATCGGGCATAATACTAGCATTGGGACTATTGTTAACCAGCGACGTTTGAAATCGATCACCATGATTGGAAAGTGTGCGAAATTCAATGGAATCCCGCACAGAGGGGAGAATTGTTACCGATCGAAAATTTAGCTTCATGTATAAGGATGCTACAGCTGAGCGCATGAATCAGAGTGAGACGGATTGAGTGGTACGCGTACCCATGGGTATGAGTGAGGTACACTATATGCGTGAGGCGCGCGCACGCACCTTCCAGCTGCGCCACAAGCCATGTGGTCGGCCTAGAGTATAGATGTATATACAGCCCAATTCTGTACCATGCCATAGCATAGCCGGTATAGTTCTTGCCTTGCTTTTCGCAGGCCTGAGCCTTCGCCGGGCTTGCGCCGGGCCAAGACCATTTTTACGCCCAAGCGATATCTAGTAATAAGCCGAATGAAGTAGATTAAGGGCCCAGAGTGCGTGCATTTAGTAAAATTGTAACTAGAGTGAATGTTGAAAAATTGTATAGATTTATAAATTGTAACATAAGCGTATTTGTGATTGTAGAAATATTCGTATTATCGTGCTAATTAGACAAGTGATGTAAAATTCAACTATGGAAAAATTAGCGATAAACATTATTTGCGAATATTTGTTGTGTTTCAGATATTCCTGGATTGTAGAAAATTCGAGCAATTCTCATTATGAACTATTATAATTATTGATTGGACAGAAAGTATTCGCAAATTGAACCATCTCAAAACCAAGCCAAAGTAAACTCGGCTGCACTCATGTACGGCTTTGCTTATCGCTAAATTCCCCGTAAGTCGGGCCCGGAAGGAGCGGCGAGGCCGCCCTAAGAACCGAGACCGTGTGGCCCAAGAGCGGGGTGCACGGCAGTTGTCGCCCAAAGTCGCAAGCGAATGGATCAATTTGCTGTGTAGATTAAAAGGCATGCGGTGCGTTTGTATGAATCATAAGTATAATTTTGTCATTTATGCTGTAATGAATATCTGATTTTTCTCATCTTTAATATAGCTTGATCTAGCATTTGAGGTTTTTGGCCAGGCCTTCTGTCTGGTCTTTTGCCTCGGGGTTGCCCCAAAATTACTGACTTTCCATTTATTGAACCTTCTTCCCTTAAGTTTGAATTGTTTGAATATTTTTGCACTCCGACCCAGCCTGACCCTTGTCGAGTCCGTTACATTGTGACTGTTGAAAACATTGAGGATCAGATCTACATGCTCTGTTTTTACATACATCAGAGTGACATCGACATATCTATAGTAAAATCGAGATTCGCTTTGGCAATCGGCTTTCAATTTTCGTAAGCATGAAGTTTCTAAATCATCCATTACAATGTCTGCGAAAAGTGGAGAAATGGGTGATCCCATTGAACTTGCCAAGAATTTGCTTGAATATTATATTGTTGAACTGGATAAACGTGTTGTCGGGGAAAACTCAGTACGTTCTCGAAACACATCAAACGGAATTTGTGACTCATTATGGATGTCGGATATTCTATGGTCAAGCGCCTCCAGCAATAGCCAACATAGGATATTTGTAAACAAGGAGCTTACATCAAGCGAAAGAAGTTTACAGTCATGTGGGATCGTTGAGGCCTCCAACCGTTATTTCGAGTCAAAACTATTGTCAATGCGCGATGATGGTGGCTCAATGCACTTTTCCAGTTCTTTACATGAAATCGGGGCAAGAAAATGGGTTGGACTATTGACTGTGGAAATGATTGGTCTAAGTGGAACGTTTCCTTCGTGAATCTTTTGTAAACCATAACAACGAGATGAGCTAGTGTCTGTCTGTGCGAGAGCGTTGTTGTGATATTCTCTGGTCACATGATTTTTTTGTTCCAACTAGCAAGTACTTTGTGTCTTTTGGTTTGTAGACTTTCGAGTGGACTATTCTCAATCGGAACATATACTTCTTCAGTACTCAACAGAACGTTCGTTTCATTGATGTAATTGGACTTATTCAAACAAACGGTGACATTGCCTTCATCTGCACGTAAAGAAAAATGTCTGAATTCTGTTTCAAGAAGTCCTCAAACAAGCTCAATTTTCTCGCGAATATTCTGTCTCCAGGAGGAATGTGCCTTTGTTCATTATTTTCAGTGTATAGAATATTTGTAATTTTGTGACGCATGTTATATTTCTCCCTATTATTCAAATCAAGATTATCTTGCACATTATCTATGAGATTCTATAACCTAAGATTGTCTTTTTGACTGAAATTGGGGCCCAATGAAGATACGTTCATTACAACTGAAGGTCAAGGAATATTGCTAAAATTCTCAACCCAATTCCTTTTATCTATTGTACGAGGTGGTATAGGGGGTTTGATTTCTTCAAACTTTTTTCCTATGCGTGATGTCACATTTTTCACATTATCTCATTTATTTCTCATCCGTGAAATTTTGAAATTGGCTCAAAATATTGACATCAATATTCTCATTCGCTAATGGTGAAGTTACTGCCAAGTTTCTCCGAAATCGGAAGATCTGGTTATGGACATCTCTGATTTCGTTGTTCAAAATAGAGTTTTGACAAAGGAAATTTTTCGGACACGACTCACTCGAAGAACTGATGCTCTGCAGGCGATTGTTGATGTTTTGGATATTTGGTAGTAGTACATCGTTGCTTCTGCATCTCAAGAGGAAGACTTGGCGCGATGATATCTCGGCTATGCGATGTTGTGATTTTGTAGAGGCTTTCATTGGATGTCCAGTTCTATGTCCAAACTCCTCTCTATTTGTTGAAAGAAACCCAATTCTTGGATATGTGGTCATGGCCTCTCTTCGATTTCAGGCCTTAGATATCATGAGAGATATTGTAGATTCGCCGTCCTGGATGATGAATATTGAAGTTGGTGTCTTATCGATCTTGGACGACGGTGAGGGATTGAATCAATTCCAAAAATTTCGCGATGGAAATTTTATTACGACGTTCCGTCCACAATGACTCGTGGACCTCATCAAGCTTGGTTTCCCTGTTTTGACATACAAAGATAGAAAGAATTACATGATTCATTGTGTACATATGATGGACGTATACATGTAGAAACGTGTTTTTTCAGATCGTCCGTTATATATTGAGCGATCTTTTGCTGGAGACGATACATAACGTCTGGCTCTTGTCAATACAGGTGAACAGGGTGAGTCATCGGTCTTTCACTCATATCCATATCACCGCACGATCACAGAGTACAGTAGGTGACATATTTAAAAAAAGTGTAAGTGGGAGAGAAAAGAAAAGTGGGGGTAAACAAGCTTAGTCAGCCGTTGTCCATGAAGGGTCGTAAATTCGACTGAGATTTGGGATATCATCTCCCTTATTGATGGCATTTACATCGAATTCCATGTGGATGATCTCAGAAATCAAACGTTTCTTCCAATTCGGTTCTGTGTCTGAAATTCTGGTTTGGTCCCGATTCAAATCATGTCTATATTTCAGTCTATGAACAGAAACTACAGATTTTTCATCTTCATTCGTGATGTGATCGTTGATGCGAGTGCCTAGATTTCATTTAGTCTCTCCCAAATTAGTGGATAGGCAATCTTTCCACTGGAATGTATTCACGACTCCAGTTTTGTTGAATTTTCCCAATTGGTCCTTATCTAATTTCACTATTGAACTTCATGACTTAGAACTTTTTGGAAGTTCGTGAATATCATTGTGTTTGAACAAAGCATTACATTCTGACGGGGCTCGGAATTTCGCTGGATGGGAATCTCGTCAATGAGAGTAAAAAAAATTTACTCCCGTGTCTCGCTAGCCGGAGACAAGATAGTTGAGGTTTGAGCAGTCTGGTTCCGTTGGGTTGAGGCCGTGGCTTCCAACACCCCGAGCAGCGCCAAGCGCTGGGCCTGCTGGAGTACGTAGAGGTCTCGTCGTGTCGTCTCCTCGGAGAGGGCTGCATAGGTCGTGGGACGGCCTTGTCGTTGGCTGGGACGGTCCATGCGTGGGCGTTCTCACGCCGTCGTTGGAGTAGGGATGGGGTAAGGCACTCGAATAATTCTCACAGTTTCAAGACACAATTGCAACTCGGTACTCACGGTCCGAAACACAAACACTATGCTTGCTTGGTCACTAATGCTCCCGGTGCAACTTGGTATGGTCCCGGTGGGGCACGTTGAGTTGGTACGTTGAGGCTACGCACAGTGGGGGCAAGAAGTTCTTGATCAATTTGCCTCCACGTGGATCTGCAACCAATCGACATATGCCCAGATGCAGGAGGTTGTTCTCATTCATCCAGAAGTCTTTTGTTTGCGCATATAACGATTGGTTACTGGTTACGCAAGTCATAATTTTCATAGATTTTCTTAATTTCAAGAGTCATGTATTTTCTTTTTGAACGGTTTTTAGTTTGAACTTTCAGTAGCCGTTGAGCAGTTCAATGCCCGTAAATTTACATGTGTACATCTATGTTACATCGCGTGATGTCCCTACCTTTAGCAATACCCGCACTTGCTCAAGTTCGCGGCTTTTCGGCTGGCCCGCGAGCCGATGATTTCCAGTTCAGCGCACGATAGCGCATTAGA
Source organism: Eretmocerus hayati (assembly GCA_029851415.1). NCBI lineage: Eukaryota > Metazoa > Arthropoda > Insecta > Hymenoptera > Aphelinidae > Eretmocerus > Eretmocerus hayati. Next base: position 71,521,061 of record CM056744.1, on the reverse strand, counting down.
AAGACCGCAAGTCTAGCTTGTTTCTGTGCGATGTTCCCGCCTTCTGCGGCATCGCAAATATTTCTCGCGGCTCGGACGGACCCCAATTTTTGAGTAATTTTATTTAGTAATGGAATTAGTTAGTTTAGTTTAGCCTAGGTTACTCTAAATAAAGAGAACCTTATTTTTTGCTAAAGTCGCGAGTTTTTATTCCAAAGTTTTCGCCCCGACTTTCCTCCATCCAATCTAATTTGCTTTTATGCATTTTTTTATAATGCGCATCACCATTTTTTCTGGTTCTTCGAGCCGGATGATCTGTGCCTAGGATCATCCGGTCGAGGAAATCGAGGTTGAATTCACTCGTGAATTCCATGCGCGCCAAAACTTTGGTGCAATTCGGGTCCGTCTCGCGATCGTGATCGAGTCGACGATCCATATCGCGAGTGCACTGTATAGTGTTGTGTGTGAGTGGCTTTTCATCATCGCCTTCCTGCGATCGAGTTCTCAAAAATCTGTTGAGGACTCAGCCATCACCTGGTGCACCGTGTCAAGAGGACTATCATGCGCAAGGGCATCATCGAGGCTGCGATCGAGTCCTGACGGTGGCATTCTCAGCTATCTGGACTCAACGGATCGCACCCAGGAGGTAGTGGAGCCTTGGACATCGTCGCTGAGGTATCCCCATTATCCACAACATACGATCCAGCAGTTGCGAGTTGGAACGGGCGCCCCGCTTAGAGACCGCCGAGGGGAGCGGGGAGAGAAGAGAGAGAGCAGCAGTGGGAGACATATCTTTCGTCCGTCTTCACCTGTTCATCCGCCGAGCTTTCAAGCTTCGAGAGCCATTCGGTGACGTATATGAGTATCATATATCAATATCTCTCTCTCTCTCATATATACTCTTCATGTATATTTACATTCCTCGCAAGTTTCTCCTCCGCGCGCGCTCCGTAATGCGTGTATGCGTTAGCTCGTTCGCTCGCACTGTATATCGCATTACAACAGCTGATCTTCAGCTGTAAGTTTATACACGGGTACATTTCGTTCCTGTTGTGTTTCTCGCGGAATCTATTCGGCATATTCGAGCACGTAGCAACTTCTACGCGTGCGTCTCGTTTTTAGCCTAGATATTTCGTGCTCAGCGGACGTGTACTTGTAAATGTGCGAGTTTCTTGAATCTAATAGATTTCGAGCGAGATTCACCTCGCGTTCCCTTTAGCCACTTGGTAATTTAGCACTTTCATCATGGCTATGTCTAAAGAATGGAAGGCCGAGCTGACTAACGAAATAATACGTCAGTGCCGGGAACTGGAGCTTATCAGTAATTTTCGAACCAATACGTCAAAACAAAAGGCTGCTGATGCCTTCACGTTAGCAGATTATGAAATTGGAGATCGTCTTTTGGAGTCGTATTGGACAAAATTTCAGGATCGGGATTATAAAATACGACCTTATCAGTCTGAATTCGAAGTTTCAGAATATTTTAAATCCGATCTGTATGATGAAGGTATGTCCGCGTATCTGAATACCAAATCTTGGCTACAAGAATGCATCTCTGAAAAGCGGGAGGTGTTAGACGCGGTGCGCCCACCCATCCATAACGTGACAGCCACCCCTTCAAATTCATATTTGAAAAAAGTGAAACTTCCAAAATTTGACGGAAAACAAAGGGACTGGCAAAGTTTCAAAAGTAAATTCTCAGCACTCGTTCTGAGAGATGTCAACATGAAAGACGTGGTCAAATTTCAACATTTATCCAACTGTTTGGGGGGGGGCTGCCGCTAGCAAGTTGAAGGGTTTTGACACGGTGGAGGGCAGTTTTGCGTCGGCTTGAAAAGCATTGTGTAATCGTTATGACAATCGGTATTTGAGATTCTCAACTCATTTCAACACGATTCTGCGTCTTCCTAGCGCATCAAGTGAATCGGGTGAACATTTGAGTGAAATTCTGAATACTGCTAATGAGAGTCGTAACGTATTCACTTCACTTGAGCTTCCTGTCGAACATTGGGATATGGTTTTCATTCAATGCATCGAATCGAAATTAGCACCTGCGACTCGCTTGGATTGGGCAAAAGTGCTGGAGAGAATTGAAGATGGTGAGTTTCCAACATTTGCTGTTTTCGAAAAATTTTTGGAAGACAGAATCAAGACTTTGGACGTTGTAGAGGTCGATTCTGCCGCTGGATCGTCATCCGATTGCGAGGAAGAATCGTCGGCGAAACATTCAAAGAAATCGCATGGTCAATCCAAACCGAAACAAGTATCGATGCATGCTACGTCTCAAAAACCAGAAAAGGAAACTGATCCTCGCGTCATTTGTCAGGGAGCCCATTACATTAGTAAATGCGAGGAATTTTCTTCTCTTCCTCAGGTCAAGCGCAAACAGGTGGCTGTGTCAAAGGGTTTGTGCCTCAATTGCCTCAGCACTCGTCACAAGGTTGATGCCTGCAAATCCAAGTTCCGGTGCTTCGTTTGTAGTGAAAAGCACCATACCAAGATTCATCAGGAGAATCAAGGCTCAAAGTCCGGAGGGCAGTCTTCATCAACTGCTTCTGGCAAAGCGAGCACGCATCTGACGTCGACGGAGACAACAGACAATTTTTTGACGTTTTGCAGCGACAGCCAACTTCTGGCTACTGCCGTTGTGATTCTCCAGTCGGAAGATGGCTTGTCTATAACGGCGCGTGCATTGCTAGATTCTTGTGCAGAGCAATGTGTGGTATCTGAATATGTTGCTCAATCTCTATCATTGAAGCGTCACTCCATTCGGGTTGTCATTAATGGCACTGGAGGCACAACAAATGCTGTATCTCAGAGCAAGGTATCGCTCTGTTTGAAATCATCGCGAGATCCTAATTTCACTTTGAATTTTTCAGCACTGGTTCTCAAGAAGGTTTCCAGTCTGTTGCCTCGCAAACCTGTCAAGTCCAATGGGGATTGGAGTCACTTGGAGGGCCTCGATCTAGCTGACCCACACTATGGCGTTCCAAGCAGAGTCGACGTCATTCTAAATTCTGCTGTCTTCGGAGCTGCTGTCCTACCTGGCGTGCGCAAAGCCAAGGATCCCCTCACGGCTCCAATTGCTCAAAAGACGGTCTTCGGATGGGTTTTGATCGGCAACACGGAGTCTGATGACCTTACAGATGGTGTTGTCACAATGCACCACATATCTGTGGACAATGCACTGTCGGATGCTGTGGCAAGATTCTGGGAAACTGAAGAAATTCCCAAAATTCCTCACTTTCCTCCACAAGATCAAGAATGTCTCGATCATTTTAAGCGAACATGCTATCGCAACGCTCAGGGACGGTACGTCGTGGAACTACCCTTCTCCAAGCCACCTGCATTCCGGAGAACGGAGGAAATTGCCGCGGCTTGTATAACCCGACTGGAACGAAGGTTCGCTTGTCAGCCGGAACTTGCAGTGGCTTACTCCAACTTCATGCAAGAGTATCTCGACTTGGGGCACATGGAGGTAATTCCTGATCATGAGGTAACCTCCAACCAAACTTATTATTTCACTCATCATCCAGTGTTCAAAAAAGAGAGTAATAAAATCAGAGTTGTGTTCAATGGTTCACAAAATGATGCTGATGGTAATTCTCTCAATTCTGTGCTACACGCAGGTTCCAAACTTCAGGAGGACTTAGTGGTGATCATTCTTCGCTGGGCTTTCTTTCGGTACGTGTTCACCTTCGACATAGTCAAGATGTTTCGACAAATCTTGGTGGATCGGAAGGATGTCAACTGGCAGCGTATCCTGTGGAGATTTCCGTCTGAGGAACGCTTGCAGGCCTACCGACTTTTCACCATAACGTATGGAACAGCGTCAGCGCCATTCGATGCCAATGCTACGCTACTTGACCTAGCAGAGATGAAACAAGAGGTATTCCCGATTGGGTCCAAAGTCGTTCAAAAAAATCGATATGGGGATGATTTTTTGGCGGGGGGAGACACCATTGAGGAAGCTGAGGAGGCGAAGAAACAGACTGTTGGTATTCTAAAATCAGCAGGTATGTCTGTGGATAAATGGGCAGCAAATCATTCTTTGTTGACAGGTACCACTGATTCAGTTCAGACTAGGGAGCTGAATGACAAGGAGACGGTTTCCATTTTAGGCCTGAAATGGTTGCCTAATGAAGATATGTTTTGTTTCAAGGGCCAGTTGCCTCCCTCTCCTCCAAATATCACAAAAAGATCTATACTTTCACAGATGGCGACACTTTTTGACCCAGTGGGAGGGCTGGCACCTGTGGTGATCCGGGCAAAGATCTTGTTGCAGTGCTTGTGGTTACAGGGCTTCGATTGGGATGCAAGGATTTCGGGTCACTTCAAAGAGTCCTGGTTGCAGTACAGGTCTCAACTCATGGAACTTGAAGAATTGAAGATCAATCGATGGCTGGGCACTACGAAGGCAACATCGTGGCATCTCCATGGCTTCTGTGACGCATCTGAGCGAGCCTATGCAGCTGCTCTGTACGTCGTCATTCCAGGAGAGAGTGGACCATCGCAGATTCTCATCGCCAAGTCCAAGGTCACTCCCTTGAAAGTTGTAAGCTTGCCAAAATTAGAGCTGAGTGGTGCTGTTTTGCTAGCACGTTTGATTGTAGGTATTCTTCCCCAATTAGAGTCACAGCCAGAAAAAATTCACTGTTGGAGCGATTCTAAAGTTGTTCTCGCTTGGTTAAGGGCTCATCCTTCCAAATGAGAGCCTTACGTAGCAAATCGTGTCAGTGAAATAACTTGCAATCTTCCTCAGGCTAACTGGCATCACGTTCGATCACAGGACAATTCATCTGATCTTGCAACCAGAGGCTGCACAGTCCAGCAGCTGAAAGATTCCGAGTTGTGGTGGAGGGGTCCCAAATGGCTGACTCTACTGAAAAAGGGAGGCCACTGAAAAACGATTGGCCCACTAACCCAGAGGACTTGGAGACGCAGTTGGAATCGCGTCAATGGGTGAACATCTGGCTAATTGAATCAGATTCAACTGTTTCAGATTGGCTGCGGTAGTTCTCTTCTGTTGATAAGATGTCAGCGATTCTAGCATACATTCACAGATGGAGACTCAATTCCAAGTTGGTCCTCGAGGATCGTCGTCATGGATCAATTTCTGCCTCAGAGCTCAATTTGGGATCTCACACATGATATCCACTGGTGCAGAAGGACGCATTCCCAGACGACTATTGAGATCTGTGTTCGAAGGGTAACGTTTCTTCTCAGAGTTCTCTTCAGAAACTACAGCCATTTATCGATACGAATGGTCTCATTCGTGTTGGTGGTAGACTTCAGAACTCTTTTCTGACTGAATCTGAAAAACATCCTATTATTCTACCAAAGAATCATCATGAAACAGTTTTGCTCATTAGGAAAGCTCATGCGTGTACTTTGCACGGGGGATATCGTATTGTTCATAGTTATCTGTTCCAGAAATTTTGGATTATACAGGCGAGCAGTACCATCAGACAGATCGTGAGAGAATGCACTATCTGCACTCGGCATAATGCAATCACCATGGAACAACAAATGGGTCCACTTCCAGCGATTCGTACTCGACCTGCCAGGCCTTTTGCTTACTGTGGTGTGGATTTTGCAGGACATTTCTGGATCAAGGCTTCTCAAGGAAGAGGAATAAAGTCTTTTGAGGGTTATGTGGCTATATTCGTCTGTTTGGTAGTCAAAGCGATCCATTTGGAACTTGTTTCAGATTTGACGACCACCGCCTTTTTGGCTGCACTTCGATGGTTCGCTGCAAGGCGAGGCATGTGTGAAGTCATGTACTCCGACAATGCCACGACATACAAAGGTGGTGAAGCAGAACTACATCGTCTGTTCAATGAAACGTCTGCCTTGGGCCAGGAAGTTGCTGCCTCAGTTGCTCGCGATGGAGTCGAATGGCATTTCATTCCACCAAGAGCACCCAACTTTGGAGGACTGTGGGAGTCACATGTGAAATTCATGAAGAGGCATCTGTACAGAGTCATCGGAGAATCTAAGTTGACCTATGAGCAATTTTCTACGGTTTTGTATCAGATCGAATATTGTTTAAATTCAAGGTCTATTAGTGCTCCAAGTTCTGAGTCCAATGATATTTCTGCTCTAACACCTGGCCATTTTCTCATTGGGGCTCCTTTAGTAGCTCCTCCTGAGCCACTCACTGAGATTAACAAGGAGAACTCTATATGTACAGGCTGGCGTATACTGCAGCTGATGCGGAATCACTTCTGGCAGAGGTGGAGGCGCGAGTACCTCTCGCAATTACAGGAACGGGCCAAGTGGTTGAAGCCAAATTATCAACTTGAGGTGGGCGATTTGGTCCTATTCAAGGATAACCTGGTGGCGCCGAACAAATGGCCTCTGGCAAGGATCATTGCCGTACATCCTGGCAAGGACAGCTTAACCAGAGTAGCTACCCTGCGTACAGCCACGTCCGAGTTTGTTCGGCCTGTCAACAAATTGATTCTTCTGCCAGTTCATGAACAAACGTCTATCAACTTGACAAGAATGCAGATTCTCACGGCGGGCGGTTGAGTTCCAGAAGGAGACTGTATCATTTTGTGAATGTGAATTAGCTCAGGGCTTAGAGCAGGGATTAGGGAGTTTTCCATCATTTGGTTTGTTTTCAAATTCAATTTTTTTTTGTGATTACTCTCATTATTGGTTTTCTTTCGTTGCTCAAGTTTATGAATTTTGTGAGTAGTTGTTTCATTCCTTTCCTCTTCTCGAAGGAACATGTGTCAATAGTGATTTGGAATTCGAGATGTTTTCTGATATTTTTTTAATTAATCACACTTGTAGAAATTCCCAGCTTTCAATATTTTTTTTGCGATGGAAAACTTAGTTCATGTACTATTCTTCATTTTTGTGAATTTTTTTTTTTCGGGTCTCGTCCATTTTCATTATATAGCTGCACGTACCTGATTTTAATCGCGCGATGTTGTCACCTCGCGCAATGGCGGGCGGTATGGTTGCGCAAGTCATAATTTTCATAGATCTTCTTAATTTCAAGAGTCATATATTTTCTTTTTGAACGGTTTTTAGTTTGAACTTTCAGTAGCCGTTGAGCAGTTCAATGCCCGTGAATTTACATGTGTACATCTATGTGACATCACGTGATGTCCCTACCTCTAGCAATACCCACACTTGCTCAAGTTCGCGGCTTTTCGGCTGGCCCGCGAGCCGATGATTCTCAGTTCAGCGCACGATAGCGCAGTAGAAAGACCGCAAGTCTAGCTTGTTTTTGTGCGATGTTCCCGCCTTCTGCGGCATCGCAGATATTTCTCGCGGCTCGGACGGACCCCATTTTTTGAGTAATTTTATTTAGTAATGGAATTAGTCAGTTTGGTTTAGCCTAGGTTACTCTAAATAAAGAGAACCTTATTTTTTACTAAACTCGCGAGTGTTTATTTCAAAGTTTTCACCCCGACTTTCCTCCATTCAAGCTAATTTGCTTTTATGCATTTTTTTATAATGCGCATCACCAGTTACAAATTCACGTAATGGTGAATTCTTCAAGAACTCCTTGGCCCCACTGTGCGTCGTGATGGCGAGCTGGAGAAGACCGTGCGGCCGAGCTTAGAAAGCGTGGCCTTATATACTCATGATCGTACGCTCGATGAGCGTTTGCATAATGAGAGTGGCACATTACATCAGCAGAAATGTAATGCGTAAGAACCGTACGTTGCGTTCGGGATTGCGTACTCCTGAGTTGAATATTCCGAAGATTTATGAGAGTGAATTTACGATCTGCCGCGTACGTTGGGGGAGCGTTACATTCTCGTCGTTGTCATAGGGCCGTCCAGGCATTCCGGTATTTTTTCTAGGAGGAGTTCATGGCTTGGTTCGTACGTTGGTTGAGCGTTACTTTTGCGTAAATGTAATAGGACTGTCGAGTCACAAGGTAGTTTGGATACATTTTCCCCGGAAGACTCCACAACCTTGTCTGTGAGCTGGAGAGGCGTTAATCTTGCGTTAAAGTAATGGGGCGTGTAAAAAGTTTTTCGGCAAATTCCTGGAAAAGTTAACGGGAGATCTATGCTGGGCGTACGCTGGCGAAGTCGTAGCGGCGGCTATGCGGTGGGTAGGCGAGCTTGCGCTCGGCTCCTCTCCGTACTGCTTCTGCTAACGTAGGTCACCCTCTGCGTCGCTTCAATCGCTGGTCGCTCAGGACTTGGGGCGCATCTGCTACCCCTCGGTATGGCTCAGCCAAGGTGTCCACCTCAGCTCATTTTAGTCGGGGAGTCCTCCATGACGTGGTTAGCGATGTTGTATTGCGCACGATCAGAGGTCGTGGCAATAGGGATGGTTGCAGATCCATTTCGACCTCGGTCCTTGGGCAGGTGGGCGTCCTTACTGGCAGGCTTGGTCGGCGGATGTGGCCGCTCGGTTCGTGGTTGACCCGCTGGTTGCGGGGAATAGTGACCCAGGTTCAGCCGCTGGAGGGGCTGGAACTGTGTGGTCTCGCTTGACCTGCGAGATGTGCACCTCCAGAGCGGTGTTTCCGGATCGGTCGACAATGAACACCTCCGTCAAGACGTCATCCGAAGGTTTTGAGCTGCTGGTGGAGTGATCCTGTGCTTGATTGGCTACGGCGAAGCGGGTCTCGTAGTCGTCCGATCGTGGCGAGACTCGTTCCCCTGGGCGCGCAATGTTGTGTCCCAAGAGTAGCTCACTGGGTGAGAATCCAGTGGCGGCGTTGCATCGGCGGCGTATGGCAAACAGGATCTCCGGGACCTCCAGGTCCCAGTCGGTTTGGTGTTGGTACGGAAGTAGGGTCAGACGTAGCCCCTTCTTAATCTCTTGGTTCCGACGCTCCGTAGGATTCATCTGAGGATGGTATGCAGGCCTGGTCCATACTTCGCCTTGCCACTTGTCACAGAGGCGCAGCCATTTTGCACCTTTCATCTGGTGTGTATTGTCGGAGAGTACGGCTCACGGATATCCCCATCGTTGGAACACTCCCGGCTCCAGGACGTTGTCGATGACCTCGGTCGTCAATGATGAGATAGGGAAGGCTTTCGTCCAACGGTAAAACATGTCTGTGACCACGAGAATGAACCGCTTCCCCCGGGGCGTCCGGGTATGAAAGCCCATTAGGTCGAAGGCCACTTGTTCTCAAGGTCGATTCGGCTTCCAAGCGATGTTGGCTCCGGCATCCGCTGGTCATAAAGCCTTGGTCAGGTTGCAGGATCTACATGCTCGTACGTGTTTTGGGACGTCGATGCAAAGTTCGGGCAAGTGGTACTCCCCACGTATTTTGCGGAGTGTCTCTGCAGCACCAGGATGGCCGGCATCGGGTCGTTGTGGAAGTGGTTCGAGATGACGTCAAGTGCGGATTCAGGAACGTAGACCTTAGGATCGGCCGGATCATGGTGGTACGATAACAAACCGTCGTGAGCGCTCCAATCCGGTCCTCGAGGTAGTTACCTCGTGGATGAGGGCAAGATCCATAGGGGGCTGCTGCTGAGCTCCGGCTTGGAGATCCACAGGCTCGTCGTGTCGGACAGCAGGCAATGGTCGAGTCGGAGCAAGGTCCTTGCCGGATGTCCTCCGGCAAAAAGGCAGCTGTGTTCCGTCCAGGAGGGCCTCGAGCTCCTGCTCCGAGCCAAGTGACTGCTGCCGTTGGTGGCGTGTCACGCGAATGGTGCGCTCAAGCGAGACGGTGCGTTGTTCATCCGGTTGGGCGCCACTGGGTGTTTCCACACTCCCAGAAGTGCTTGCCGCTGTCTGTCGGGTCGTCCGGGTGACAGGCGGCGTCCGGGCAAGACTGCTCATCGGGTCGTAGGTTCTAGGATCTCTTGATGAGAGGATCATGAAGTGACGAAGTAAAGAAAGTCCCCGGTTGGCCTCACGTTGGGCGCTGAACTGACGGGGCTCGGAATTCCACTGGATGGGGACCTCGTCAATGAGAGTGAAACAAATTCACTCCCGCGTCTCGCTGGCTGGAGACAAGGTAGTTGAGGGTTGAGCAGTCTTGTTTTGTTGGGCTGAGGCCGCGGCTTTCAACGCTCCGAGCAGCGCTAAGCGTTGGCCCTGTTAGAGTCCGCAGAGGTCTCGTCGGTGCTCCTCCTCGGAGCGGGGAGCGTGGGTCTTGGGACGGCACTGTCTGTTGCTAGGACGCGGACGGTCCACCCGTCCGGTCCAGATGCGTGGGCGTTCTTATGCCGTCGTTGGAGTAGGGACGAGCTTAGGAACTCGAATAATCCTCACAAATTCAAAACACAATTTCGACTCGGTACTCGAGGTCCGGAACACAAACAGTATACACACTCGGTCACTCTTGCCACCGGAGCATCTTGGTACGGTCGCGGCGGGGCAGTTCGAGTTGGTACGTCGAGGCCACGGCTGGGCTTAGTGTCATGGAGATAGCGTCATGATGGCAAACTGGAGAAGACTGCGCTGTCGAGTTTGGAGAGCGCGGCCTTATATACCCATGAATGTACGCTCAAGAAGCGTACGCGTAATGAGAGTGGCGCATCACATTAGCAGGACTGTAATGCGTGGGAACCGTACTTTGCGTTCGCGATACGTCTGCTGAGTTTGATGATTCAAAGTTCTATGAGAGTCGATTAACGATCTGTCGCGTACGTTGGGGGGGGGGGGGGGGGTTACATTCACGTCGTTGCTATAAGACCATCCAGTTACGAATCATTTTGGTATTTTCTCTCGGAAAAGTTTAGGGCTCGGTTCGTACGTTAGACAAGCGTTACTTCTGCATGAATGTGATAGGACTGTCGAGTTACAAGATAGTTTGGGTACATTTTCCTCGGAAGACTTTACAACCTGGTGTGTACGTTGGAGAAGCGTTATTTTTGCGTTCGAGTGATCGGGTGCGTCAGTTACCAGAAGTTTTGTGGCGAATTCCTGGGGAAGTTGAAAGAAGATCTATACTGGGCATACGCTGGCGTAGCGTACCATTTGTCAATGTGGAAATAAGATATTCGAGGTGATCAAAAATTGATGTGGCAGTATGCTCCCGTCGATTTCTCAAATGACCGTTTATGATATGGAATACAAACTTCGTTTTGATAAGCATCTGAGATTTGGTTGGAACGTATCTTTTTCTGCTCTGCTCAATTGATCTTTTGAACGATGCATTCTGGTTCTCATACACTTATCAATGAAATCATCATCTGAGAGGAGTTGCCTCATAATAGACAAATTCTTCGGATGAAATTTTCTATGTGAAGGAAGAGTGGCTCTGTCTACTAAATTGAACACTTTCTTTTTCTTCTGGTTCATCGTATGATGGGATCTTAAATTCAGAATCCTACCTCATGACGTCGGCTTTCAATACCAATTGGTGATGATTCTCCCATCTCCTCTCATCAACGAAACGTCTAGGGAATTGATGATATTATCGTTCTCAATCTCGTGTGTGAATTGTAAATGCTCGGTATCACTGTTGAAAACAGTGAGGATCAGATCTACATGCACTTTTCCCACACACATCAGAGTGTCATCAACATGTCTATAATAGAATAGAGGTTCGCTTTGGGGATCGTTTTTGTATTTTCGTAAGCATGAAGTTTCTAAGTCGTCCATTACAATGTCTGCAAAAAAGGAGAAATGGGTGATCCCAGTGGACTGTCAGGAATTTGCTTGTATATTATATTGTTGAACTTAAGAAAGACGCGTTGTCAAGAAGAAACTGAGAACATTCTGGAATCTCATTAAACGGGATTTGTGACTTATTATGGATATCGGAGAATCGACGGTCAAGCGCCTCTAGCACTAGCCTACATAGGACATTTGTAAACTAGGAGCTCACATCGAGCGGAAGGAATATATAGTCATGTGGGATCGCTAAGGTCTCCTACCGTTTTTCCAATTCAAAGCTATTGTCAATGCATGATGATGGTGGCTTGATGCACTTTTCAGTTCTTTATATGGAATCGAGACAAGAAAATGAGTTGAGCTATCGACTGTGGAAATAATTGATCTGAGTGGGAAAGTTTTCTTTATGAATCTTTGGTAGACCATAACAACGAGATAAGTTAGTGTCTGCCTTCGTGAAAGCGTTGTTGTGATATTTTCTGGTCAAATAATTTTTTTCGTTCGAACTACCAAGTATTTTGTGTACTTGGGTTTGTAGACTGTTGAGTGGATTATTTTCACTCGGAACATATACTGTTTTATCAGTCAACAGAACATTCAATTCATGGATGTAATCGGACTCGTTCGAACGAACAGTAACATTGCCTTTATCTGCACGTATGAAAAAATGTCTGAATTCTGTTTCAAGAAGTTCTTGAACAAGCTCAATTTTTCCGCAAATATTCTAACTTCGGGAGAAATGTGCCTTTGTTCATCATTTCCAGTGAAAAGAATATTCGTATTTATGTATGTATGTATTGGACTTTATTTCACCTTGGGGTAGAACCCCGTCTGGTGTTTCAGAAATATACAGAAGAATACAGAATTACTTAAAACTAAATTGCAAATACAGTAGAACATATGAAATGAAAATGATCGAATCACAAAGTAGAAGATTTTGAATGATTCAGATAGTCGAGTTGCTAGGGTTCTCTAAGCTACCATTAAAACTAGTAGGATATCTCGCAAGCACGAAATAAGAAAAGATAACAAAAAATAACTGAAGATAACAAAAGATAGGCAGCAATGATAGTATTCCGAGTAGATGATGGACGCTAAGGCTAGACTTCAACCAATATAATATACTTGAGAAGCAGCTAAATAGCATTAACTTCAAGCGGAGAGCAAGTTCAAGTCAAATGGTTGCAGCATCAAGCCTTCATTTATGATTCTATTATTCCAATCACTTGCATCGCGTTTGAGAAATTCGAGACGAAGGAATTTTTTCATCGCATCAAGTCGATCAACTTCAAACTCAGAGATATTGGAAGAGTTGAAGAGCTTGGAAGCTTTGATCTAAAATGTGTTTTCCCAAGCTGTTGACTTGGTTTTAAATAATACTAGCAATTCTTTGGGATTCCTGTCAGATCTTCTCAGAACTACATCCAAGCCAAGTCTTAGGAACTTAACGTAATGTTGTGACGGATGTTATCTTCCTCCCTATTGTTCAAATCGAGATTTTCTATGCACTTCTCAACATTTCCCACAGTATCTATGACATTCTATGAGCTGGGATTGTTTTTTCGACTGAAATTGGGGCCCAATAGAGAAATTTCCTTCAAATCTGTAGGTACAGGAATTTTGCTGAAATTCTCAACGCAATTATTTTCATCTTTCGTGTGAAACGGTATGGGGAGCTTGATTTCTCCACATTTCTCCTTATGCGCGAGGTCACATTTTTCACGTAATTTCATTGATTCGTCATCCGTGAAATTTTGAAATTGGCTCGGAATTACGAGTACTGCAGATCACGAATATTTTTGGCTCAGAATAACGAATATTCTATACACTCGAAATGATAAACAAAGGCACATTCATCCTGAAGACAGAATGTTCGCGAAGGAATTGGGCTCCACTGAGAACATTAGACGACGTTCCCTAATGGCCTCTGTTACGAAATAGAAATACTCTCCAACGACCAAAATGCACGTTTCTGTCCAATCCCAATTTTATGAGCGTCGTATCCCTCCCGGGGTAGATCTACGATGAGGGCAGTCTGTATATACGATCCTGTTCTCCTAGAGATTAGATTACACGTGGTTTCAGATGCAACGGGGTCTACATCTTCATGTCCCATACAAAAAAGTTATTTTCAAGGCTAAATTACGCAGAAGCAATTTTCCTTTCCATCATGACAACAGCCACCAGGAGATGATGACATTAAGAGGATGTTGTACTCTCTTGGGTTATCCGGCGGGCTCATACTAGTAACTTATTCTGAGTGTAGATGGCGACACCCAGGATGAACTTCTCATATGTAGTTTTCTGTTGTTGGCAGCACTGATTTTCTGGCGCACAAGTGGACGATTTGAAGACTAGCTCGAAGAAGAATATGCGCTCAAAAGCTAAGACTAGATCAATCTCAAGTGTGAAAAATTTGAATTACTCTTCAAAAAGATCAATTCTCAGCGTTCAATCTTTCCACGCTGAGAAATGTGAATGATTTGAAAATATCCCAGATTCTGTCAAATCATAATGGATCCACCATTTACGCCTTTGTATCCAATATATTCACGCTCACAAACGTGAATGGTTTGGAGATAAGGCAGCATTTTCCCCAAAACGAGATGAATTCAAAGATTTATGTAGACGAAAAGGGTACACTCATTTTTCAACAAAAATGGGATTCCTCATCAGTGATTCAGGATTCCTCATCAGAAGCAGAAGATCCATCTATTGGAATTTGCCATCCATGAGTTCCAAAATACAGCGCTTCCTTGGAAAGCAGGTTGATTCACCCAAACAGATCCTCCTTGAGATTCACCATCCATCAATTCCAAAATTCATGTTCAGAAACAAGAATGGATTCTGAGCTTTCTTGGAAAGCAGGTTGATCCTCCCAAATAGATAGTCATTATCTCCATTCGTATCCATCAGCGTCAATGCAATTCACACATTGGAAAATACATATAAAAGCATGCAAATTCACATGCATAAAAAGATATCCAAGTTCGCACACCAAGTACTCACATGAGCCATCATTGAGAGGAAATCGATTATTCCTTGGACAGCAGGTTGATCCTCCCATATAGATAGTCATCTGCATTCATGTTCATCAACATGAATTGGATTGTCTTATTTGATAGCATATACATTAATTAAAAAGCATTCAAATTCACATGCATAAAAAGATATCCAAGTTCGCTCACCAAGTATTTACATAAATCATTATTGAGAGGAAATCAATTATTCTAGAAAACAGCTTCATGAAGGCTATTAGTTTTATTCATGAACTTGAATTATCTTTCATGATACAAGAATTTGAGATTGAATCTAAGTATAGTCTTGCGTCATCAAGAATCTGGGAGATTGAGTTGACAGATATTTTATTGACCTATGGTCTTTTCCAACAATGTATAACGTACCGCTGCAATTGTCTGATTATGGGGGAGCAAGCATTCATAAATAGTTTTCTATCCATCATATCATTACAATGTGAAAGATAATAAATGATAATTCAGCTTATTTCTGAAAGTCTAAGGAAGTGCTGCTCAAAATTAAAGATCTAACTCCATGATTTCTCGCCATGGGTGCATGCTAATCATGCATCTTGGGGAGAATGGGAAAATGGGAAATGAGATTCTCTAGGAGTTCTAGATGGCTCAGGGATAATCAGCAAATATCAAGAGACCAATAACAAGGTCAGAGACAATATTCGAGGTTGATGCTACCTGTGGATCGTGAACCACGACACTCAGCAACTCAACCAGAATACTTTCTAGACAACTAATCTACTCCATTCCACTTGCATTCAATGCATCATATTGATCCCATCATTTTGAATGGAACTTCTTCAAACCGTCTTTAGATGAATATTTGAGGGAAAATCTAAGAACTTGGCAAAAGCAACTACATGCAATTGGATAGGAAAAACATGCTGCCATATACCATCACTCACGCTACGAATTCAGCACATGCAATTCTTCTCTTGGTCTCGATAGCTTCTAGAAGGTCTTGCACTCCTCCGTCACGACATTTTCAATGGTCACAGACCAAATTTTTGTTATTCCAGAGAATAACAAAGCCGTGTACAGGAGGTGGCCACGGTAGAAGCCCAGGTACATCCTATTCCACCCGCAGGATGCGAGCATTTGCGGTTTCACATTAGCACACTCAGCACAACACAAAACACTCATAGCTATCACATTTCACACGACCCGGACACTCTCATCTCTACCAGGAAGCCACGATTTCCTCGCAAAACGCCGACTGCGAGGATTTGTGGTATACCGAAAAGCAAGCATGCAATGGCATATGCGAGCAAGAGCACGCGTTCAAGCAGCCGACATCAGCCCAACCCAACCCAACGCAGGTAAACAGCAGACCACGGCAATGCTGCCAACTTATGAAATGCAGTTCTCGACTTCGCGATACAGAATACTTACTCGTATTACCCCAAACTCGTATTTATGAAACTACGGCTCGAAAACTTATCGAATAAATCCCAAATTTTCCATAGAGTTAGAAGCTCTCCGCAGAATTGGTGGAAAGTCCCTCATAGAGCAATCCAGCTCAAAGGAATCCTACACTATGAGTATAATAGTAGCCTAACCTAAAAGAATTTCGAGATTCGAGACAGTTTTTGACTGACACAGATCTTTTCCAAGGAAATCACTGACTTTCCACCATTTCCACGAGGATCTTCTAACTCTGTGGAAAATTTGGGATCGATTCGATAAATTTTAGAGCCGTAGTTCTTTAAATACGATTTTGGGGTAACTTAGCAGACGAATTTCGGCCGGTATACGCCATCCCCTTAATAGGACTTAGCTAGATTTATAGATTTCTTCGTGTTGAATCGGATCCCGTCTCCAGAATTGCATTATTTCTATCGCCCCGATGACAGGATCGTAAGCAAGAGCGATCCACTGAAATGACAAAAATGTTGTAACACACATCAACAACCTCCATCAGACCGCAGAAGCAAAGAAAACTCAATTTTTCAAAGTGTAATCAGTCACTCATCTGATCCCTAGGATGGTTGATCCATCGCCCTTGGACCTACAAGCTGAAGCGTGCACCTGAAAATCGTTGTGATAGCCGAAAAATCGACTTTTCTCACATAACACATCCCGCATCATTGAGCCAAAGCAAGATATGGACCTCAGAAGCATCCGAAAGTGTTGGGGACGAGTGAATTCTCGTAAATTTTCAGAGGAAGACCTCACTTGTCGAAAACAATGTCTCCGAAGACGTGAAATAGCTCGTATTCACAAAGTCACCCGAATCCTGAGATTCGCCCATATGTACTTAATAGACCGAATCCATATAAGATCAGGTAGTGAGAATGGCCAGAATCTCGAGTTCTTCTGGGGATTTTCTATACGATTCTAGGTGCAAAATGATGGGACACGTATTCCTTCATTCGGCCTAGAACCGCTCTGTTTCGGAGTTGTTAACCCTTAGTTACTAACGTGGTAGACTTTTGGCACACTCGAATTTTCTTTAGCTTCTAAAACGTTGAAACTTTCGTATCGCGACTCGGGACTTAGATATAAATTCATATTATGACGTGCTCTTACAGATGTAGCCTTTGCAAAATTTTTGGAATGATTTCTTGTTTAGTAATAAATAAATTAAGGGCCAAAATTCCATAATCGGGAAAAGTGAAAATGGCGATTTTTAAGGATATTTGACCAAATTTTGCTACAACTGTTCATTCAAGGTCTATTTGTTATAACAAAATCATTTTGGAAGTAATTTTTGTTACTTTTGACATGGTTTTTTAACAAATTGTCAAAATACTCATCAGCATAACCTCAAATATTGACTTTAATGAAGAATTTTTCCGGAAAATCCAGGAAAGGACCCCGCTCCGAGAGATAGGATTTTGGCTTTCGGTTAATTTTGTCGGGGAAGAAATATGTTGTCAAGCACAAAATTCTGAACAAAAAGTTCAATGGGCTCGAAGACGGAAAATGGCTAGTTTTTTCAGTATAAATCAAATAAATACCAATAAATGGGAGGTTATGAGGTTATCTACAACAACAACAAAGGCTTGTCTGCAGCGTTCGAATTTGAATTGAAAATGTACAATTTGAGTGTGATGTAGCTAAAAGGTCATCACTTTGGTAATTGAAACATTTTATCTGAAACCTTGGATACAAGGAAGGCATGCAAAAAAAGTGATAATGCGCGATTGACAAAGGAATCATAACGGCTTGTATTCTCAACAATTACATTTCATTTCAATCAATGTAGCAGCTAACGTTGGAGCTGGATCATGAGGCTGTGCTGACTCGATGCAACGAGTACATGATCTTGAGAGCCCAGATATGGGGCAGAAGCGGCTTTTTGACATCAACATCATCGCATAGCATGAGGCTCGCGCCTTGAATAGTTGATAAAAGGTGTCCGATGGTGCATGGCTGCAATCAAATTGTATGGAATGAATCAAAATTAATCTTGGATCGCGTGAGACTAGTGTCTGCCAAATATTTCGAGGATATGGAGATCGAATCTCATATTGCCGTATCTCGAGATCATATCGCGTAAGAGGCTGCGGGGTCGAGAGCAAGCGACTATCAAAATCGAGCTCGAAAAGTCGAGTGTAGGGTGTTTTTGAGGTATTTAAAGGTCGCTAAACACGAATATGACATTGCCTTGCCTCCTAATCGTATTGCGTGGGCGGCCGCGGGGGCGGAGGCGCGAATCGACCGAGATCGAAGCTCGAGACTTGAGTAAGGGTGTTTTTGGGGTATTTTGGGGTCGCTAAGCACGAATTTGAGGTCGTCCAGCCTCCAAGTCATGTTGCGTGGGCGGTTGAGGGGGGGGGGGGGGTCGAGTAGACGCACAAATTGACCAAGATTGGAGATTGAGAGTTGAGTAGGGGTTGTTTTTGGAGTATTTTGGCATCGATAAGCACGTATTTGAGATTACACAGCTCCCGAATCGTGTTGAATGGGTGGCTGCAAGAGCATGGACGCGTGTTGAACTAGATGGAACTGGAAGAGCCGGCGGGGGGGGGGGGGGGTCCTTGATATCTCGAGATCACTGGACACAAATCTCAGATCACTCAGCCTCAGAACCGTATTGAGTGGGCGGCTGTGATGGTGGATTCGATGTAGTTTCCTGACAATGATCATTTCCTGAGATAGAATCTGACCAGGATTGTAAGCCGAATTAAGGTATCGGGACCAGACCACGAGCATACGCCAAGTATCTCCTTTAACCGAGGGATCGAGCGATATCCTGTTGATTGGAATTCCGAATCGCTAGGTATGTAATCATAATTCTCGATCACGGAATAGGCCACAAATAGTTTCAGGCGTGAATCTGCGAGAAAGTGGTGACTGCCAGGAGATTTGACCGTTAAATCTCTATTCTGGCCATCTTCACAAGCAGGATCTGATTGGATGTACCGAGAGGCACGATGACCAAACAACGCCCAGAATCACCACGTGATCCAATAGCCTAAGGATCGGAAGATATCCCAGGACGTGCAATTCTGAAATCTTAGCTCTGTGGCAAAAAACTCAAGAAACTACCCGACTCTTTCTCAAGATTCTTGATCACACGCTGAGATTTCAGGATCACACTCCCTAAAACACCACACGATCAAACTGCTTTGAAATCGTGCTCTGGCCACGGTGGTTGTATTGTAGTCATGCTCCTCGCAGGATCAGATGATACTCCCTGTGAAATCGTCCAGAATAGTGAATTAGCTCTCAAATCTCCTTGCAGTCACCGCCCTCCCATAGATTTACGCCCGAAAAGATTCGTAGTCCATACCAATATCAAGAATTGTGATCTCATAGCTAGAGGATCGTAGTTTCAATCCCTAGAAAATTGCTCGATCTTTGGACCACCAAACACACTCGGCTTAGTCTCGGGGTATGGTGACAGATAACAGGTTTATTCGAATATGCTGGTCGGAGCGCTCCGAACTCTGGGATCTCTCTCTCTCTCTCTCTCTCTCTCTCTCTCTCTCTCTCTCTCTCTCTCTCTCTCTCTCTCTTACTCATTGCGTTTGAAAAGAAAGAATCGGGGGTTAGCGTAATCAGGTGAATTTAATGTGAGTTTCCCCACGACTTGGGATCAGATTTCATCCGTGGGGATGTCCAGATTCAGCAGAGGAACACTCGAATCTCCTACCCGTCAGTATCGAGTAGTAGATTCACGTCCGCCAATGTATTCGAATCGAATCCTTCTCGAGATTTTTGACCACATAGCTAGGATTTCAGAATCGGACGTCCAAGGTTATCTCCCGATCCCTAGGCTATTGGATCACGTGTTGGTTCTGGGCCGTTGTATGGTCACCATGCTTCTCGATACATGAGATCAGATTCTGCTTGTAAAGATGGCCAGGATAGAGATTTAATGCTGGAATCTCCTTGCAGTCAACACCTTTTCCTAGATTCACGCCCGAAAAGATTTGTAGTCCATTCCGTTATCAATAATTGTGATCACATAGCTAGAGGATCGTAGTTCCCGTGCCCAGAATATTGCTCGAATTTTCGTCCACTGAACACACTATGCTTAGGTTCGTGGTAAGGTGACCGAATAACGAAAGTCATCCCACTACTTGGGATCAGATTTAACCCGTGGGGATGTCCAGATTCAGCAAGGGAAAACTCAAATCTCCTAACCGTTACTATCGAGAAGTAGATTCACACCCGTAAATCTATGAGAATAGGCTCCTTCTCGAGATTTATGATCACAGAGTTAAGATTTCATAATCGCACGTCCTGGGATATCTCTTGATCCCTAGGCTATTGGATCGTGTAATAGTTCTGGGTGGTTTTATGGTCACCATCCTTCTCGGTACATGAGATCAGATTTCGCTTGTGAAAACAGTCAAAATAGAGATCTAACGCTTGAATCTTCTTGCAGTCATCACCCTCTCGTAGATTCTTGCCCGCAACGATTTGTAGTCCATTCCGTCATTGAGGATTATGATGACATAGCTAGAGGATCAGAGTTCGAATCCCTAGGATATTGCACGGTGCTCCATCCCACAAACACAGTTGGCTTGGGCTCGTGGTATGCGTGATTCTCGCCCGTCAATATATGAGAATCGACTGCTTTTTAAGATTTCCGGTTACAGAGCTGAGATTTCAGTATCACACTCCCTAAGTCATTACCCAATCCCGCTGCTATCACATCAGGCTCTGGTCATGGTCGTTGTGAAGTGGTCATGCTTCGCGCATGATGAGATGAGACTCCGTCTGGAAAATTGGCCAGAATAGAGATTCAGCTTCCGAATCTCCTTGCAGTCACCACTCTCTCGCAGATTCACGCCTGAAACTATTTGCGGCCCATTCCGTGATCGAAAATTGTGATTACATACCTAGTGAATCGGAATTCCGATCAACAGGATATCGCTCGATCCCTCGGTTAAAGGAGATACTTGGCGTATGCTCGTGGTCTGGTCCCGATGCCTCAATCCGGCTCACAATCCTGGTCAGATTCTATCTCAGGAAATGATCATTGTCAGGAAACTACATCGAATCCACCATCACAGCCGCCCACCCAATACGGTTCTGAGGCTGAGTGATCTGAGATTTGTGTCCAGTGATCTCGAGATATCAAGGACCCCCCCCCCCCGCCGGCTCTTCCAGTTTCATCTAGTTCAACACGCGTCCTTGCTCTTGCAGCCACCCATTCAACACGATTCGGGAGCTGTGTAATCTCAAATACGTGCTTATCGATGCCAAAATACTCCAAAAACAACCCCTACTCAACTCTCAATCTCCAATCTTGGTCAATTTGTGCGTCTACTCGACCCCCCCCCCTCAACCGCCTACGCAACATGACTTGGAGGCTGGACGACCTCAAATTCGTGCTTAGCGACCCCAAAATACCCCAAAAACACCCTTACTCAAGTCTCGAGCTTCGATCTCGGTCAATTCGCGCCTCCGCCCCCGCGGCCGCCCACGCAACACGATTAGGAGGCAAGGCAATGTCATATTCGTGTTCAGCGACCTTTAAATACCTCAAAAACACCCTACACTCGACTTTTCGAGCTCGATTTTGATAGTCGCTTGCTCTCGACCCCGCAGCCTCTTACGCGATATGATCTCGAGATACGGCAATATGAGATTCGATCTCCATATCCTCGAAATATTTGGCAGACACTAGTCTCACGCATTCCAAGATTAATTTTGATTCATTCCATATAATTTGATTGCAGCCATGCACTATCGGACACCTTTTATCGACTATTCAAAGCGCGAGCCTCATGCTTTGCGATGATGTTGATGTTAAAAAGCCGCTCCCGCCCCATATCTGAGCTCTCAAGATCATGTACTCGTTGCATCGAGTCAGCACAGCCTTATGAGCCAGCTCCAGCGTTAGCTGCTACATTGATTGAAATGAAATGTAATTGTTGAGAATACAAGCCGTTATGATTTCTTTGTCAATCGCGCATTATTACTTTTTTGCATGCATTTATTTGCTTTTTGTATCGAAGGTTTCAGATAAAATATTTCAATCACCAAAGTGATGACCTTTTAGCTACATCACACTCAAATTGTACATTTTCAATTCAAATTCGAACGCTGCAGACAAGCCTTGTTGTTGTTCTAGATAACCTCATAACCTCCCATTTATTGGTATTTATTTGATTTATACTGAAAAAACTAGCCATTTTCCGTCTTCGAGCCCATTGAACTTTTTGTTGAGAATTTTGTGCTTGACAACATATTTCTTCCCCGACAAAATTAACCGAAAGCCAAAATCCTATCTCTCGGAGCGGGGTCCTTTCCACCGGTCGGACAATGTGTATACTGTTTCTAAGATAGGTGAGCTTTAAGGAAATAATTGTTTCATGTCACTAACTGCACTAGCTTTTGGAAATTTAATGAATTCAGAAGGATGTGCCAAAAGTCTACCACGTTAGTTGGAGTGTAACTTTATTTCACGTTAGTAATTAAGGGTTAAATTTCTTACTTCCACGTCGGAATCATGAAATTTCAGAAAATTGACAAGTCTAAGATAGTAAAATATGGATTATTCGGGAATTTCAATGTGTATCCATAAATACCTTGATATTTACCATCAAGTGGTGGATATTACACCGTTATCCGTTGCTATCAGGCGGGAATTCACTTCAAACTCCTCAGAATGCCAATTTTCATGAAAAGTACAAAATTCCTAATAGCTTCTACGGGTGAGCATATTTCTGTCTGACTTTCCTTTTGAAAGTGGGTTGGATCAGGTGAGAGACATAGGCATCGGTTCCAGCTACGCTGAAAGACGGGGCGGGGGGGGGGGGGGGGAATAAGATCATTTTTCGTGAAATCTCCGATTTTTCGGGAATTATCGTAGTTTGCACACCCCAATCGAGTTTTTTCAACACTCTGATGGTATTTTAGAGATCCTCGATTAGGAGCTTGATACACAGAAGTCAGTACAAGTAATTGGTTTCTAATAAATCTCGGGATTCTCAAAAATATGGAGGAAATTATGATACTTCTCTTTGTTTTTTTGTCATTGTCAAAGGACTCTTCGGATGGAAGTGATGAGAAAAGGCTCCGTGATAAGATAATCTCGATGAGGGTGAATAAATACCCTCAGCACTCCGAGGGAAGAAGAGTGAATATATTGTGGGTCAAGATAATTTACATGAAACGATTTGAATAAAAAAACTACAAGATGATTCCAGTGTTTTGATTAATCAGCCACTGGAATCGATATCCACCCACGGATGCCATGCAGTTCTAGCGATCTTGAATTTCTCCAAAAATTTCTTCGGCTTATCTCCATTATACTCGTGTTATCTCCGACTAGATGTCCCTAAAGTTGTGCATGCTCAAGAGGGGATCACGACATTCTGAGAAATCATTTTTTAGGATTCTCACTATCGCCATGAGAATTTCGCGGACGCAGACCTCTTAGACACAAGAACTGGTCACATCATATCATAGCGATATAGCCCTGGGGTATTACTGTAGTCATGATAACTGATTGGAGGCTGCAAATGACGATAATTCCCAAAAAATCGGACATTTCACGAGGAATGATTCTATCGACCCCCGCCCTGTCTTTTAGCGTACCTCGAATCAATGCCCATGAATCTTCCTCCTGATTCAACCTACTCTCAAAAGAGAAGTCATGATTGAATCTTCCTCCTGATTCAACCTACTCTCGAAAGAGAAGTCAGACAAGAATATGCTTGTCCGTAGAAGTTATTAAAAATTTCATATTTTTCATGAAAATTGCCATTCTGAGTAGTTTAAAGTGAATTCCCGCCTAATAGCCACGGATTACGGTGTAATATCTACCACATGGTGGTAAATATCAAAATATCCATGGATACACAAAGAAATTCCCGAATAATCCATATTTTACCATTCTAGACTCGTCAATTTTCTGGAATCTCATGATTCCGACGTGAGAGTAAAGAATTCCACAGCTCCGAAACGGAACGATTCTAGTCCGAATGAAAAAATACGTGTCCCATCATTTTGCACTTAGAATCGTATAAAGGAATCCCCAGAAGAATCCGTGATTTCGGCCATTCTCACTGCCTGATTTTATATGGATTCAGTCAATATATGATGTACTTTCTTCTATATTTATATGTTGAAACAGAAAACCCAAGCCTAAAAAGGTCCACGAATCTTTGTGGAAGAAACGTCGTCATGAAATTTTCATCACGGAATTTTGGGAACTGATGTGATTCCCCACCGTCGTCCAAGATAGATGAGACTCCAACTTCAATATTTATCATTGAGGGCGGGAAATCTACGATATCTCTCATGATATCTAGGGTCCTAAGATCGAAGAGAGGCCACCACCACATCTCCAGAGAATAGGTTTCTTTCAACAAATGAGCGAGGAGTTCGGACATAGGACTGCACTCTCATATGTTGCATCTAATGGAAGTCTCTACAAAATTACATCATCGCATAGCCGAGGAATCATCGCACCGAGTCTTCCTTTTGAGACGCAGAAGCAACGATGTATTACCACCACACATCCAAAACATCAACAAACGCCTGCAGAGCATCACTTTTTCGAGTGGGTCTTGTTCAAAAAATTCCCGTTGTCAAAACTCTATTCATACTATTCTGTGCGCAGAGTTGTGCGTGAATGGCCATTTGCACGCTTATGTGCCGTGTGCAAATGGCGAATTTTGCGTGCAAATGACAAAACTGTGCGCAAATTTTTTTGCGCACGCCGCAAATCACTCAACCGTGTGCGAATTGGTCATTTGCGCGGATCTCGAAATGGTTCCTCTAAAAGTTGTAGCTCTCTTCGAGATGCAAATTTTGAATCAAGTTACGATAAAATAGGACGTCTAGTTGCGGCGTAAAGTCAAGTAGAAAATTTGTCACAAGTCCCCGCGGAGGGGGAAGTCTCGTGGCAAGAGAAAGTTGCACCTTGGCTGCAGCAGGCCCTATGCCGTCCCTGCAGCGCTGGGCACAACGACCAACGGAGGGGAAGTGGCGAGACTTTCCCCTCCACCGAGACTTGTGACAAATTTTCTACTTGACTTTACGCCGCAACTAGACGTCCTATTTTATCGTAACTTGATTCAAAATTTGCATCTCGAAGAGAGCTACAACTCTTAGAGGAACCATTTCGAGATCCGCGCTACCACCGTCCCGCAAATACCCAAAAACTGAATTTTATCAGCTTTTAATCGCTTTCTGATCAATTTCTCCTTCAAAATCACGAGTGATCTCTTCGGATTCGTATTAAGCAATAAAATCTGAATAAGAATCCGTTGTCAGCTTGCTGTTCACGAATTGATCCACCTAATACATTGTAAGAAATTTATACCCACTGGACTAATGCTAGCGAACACTAACTCATAAATCGGTCCCAAACCAATTTCACTTTTCATTACTTTTTTATTACTAATTCATTACCAGAGAGAAAAAATTATTACCGGTCATGGGCCCGAAATACGACAGCTCACGCTAGCGAACATGAAAACGGGAATAGATCGTACGGGAATGTGCAATAGCTCATTTTTTATTACTTTCTTTATAACTCTCAGGATATGTCCTCAAAATATGCGTGTGATATGATTGAGCTGGAATACGATCGTTCTTGCTAGCGTCAGCTCACGCTCGCGAATACCGTATATAAGCGGATCTTCAAGGACACTCAAAACTACACGAGATTTGATTACTTTTTTATAACTCTCCAATGGTATAGTCGATATAGTCCTGAGACCCAAAAGAAGACAATATTTGGGCCTGAGGCTGGACGAGAGCTGGAGCAGGGTGAAATGAGAACTATATGGTAGACTGAGCTCTCTCTGTACAATAACGTGCGCAATACTAGAGAAATCGATAACGAATTAGCCAAATCGATCATGGGGCCCAAAACAGGGGAGATCCGGCTTAGAGCCATTATACTCGCAAGTAAGACGTCACTGTGGGTTGTAGAGAATTCCAATGGACCTGGAACTCTACAAAACTCCAGATTAAGTGGTCATGTCCCATCGAGGATGCCCGAAGAATTTATTACCAGCCAGCACCCTCGGGTATGAGGCCCCAAACAGGATAAAATCCTGCTTAGAACTCTGATCCGCGCAATTGAGACGTCCCTGTGTGTTGCAGAGAGTTCCGATGGACCTGAAACTGTACAAAACCTCAGATCAAGTAGTCATGTACCATCAGTGACGCCTATAGAATTCATCTCCAGCTAGCACCCTACTATCGGTTTAAAAATGATTGACACCTAGAAAATTTCTGCTATCCTGGCTCCAAAAAAAATCGCTAATTTTTTTAACTGTGATAACGTCAAAGCACATCTAGCCGCGGCCAAGATAAAATTTTTTTAAAGTCGATCGGATGACAACTGCGGCTGTAGCTGTTATCAGAATGTAAAAAAACGCGGGTATAAGGCCAATTTCAAAGGTAGCTCGACTTTGGGATGCTACAGCTCTGCCAAAAAAAATTCCGGGGCGCTGCAAAAAATGTAGGTGATAGATATTTGGTTCCCCAATAGCGTCCAACAAGAATCAGCCAAAAAAATTAATAACTTTTGGAGATAATCCAGTCTTTGTTATCTCTGGATCTATTGAGGTTGAAGACTTGAATCAAAAACAGAAAAATCATAAAAAAATTATGGATGTCAAATACCAAAACGCAATATGAGATTTTAAATAAACAAACGCGTGGCAAGGTCGCAAAGTTGAAAAAAAATTAGAGTTTGCGCCTATTATGAGGCTTTTATTGTCCTTTACAGCCGGGGCCCGTAAAATCGTCGATGGGCGAGACTACCTGACCGCGGACCATAAACGTCGTAAAGTTGCGGTCTCGGAGTCAATTAGGGTACCATCAGTCTGCTTCGGCTACAATAATGAAGCTGAATTTTCAACAAAGAGAGCGATAAAACTATTTCGAACGCGATTTGGGTCTTGCGTTACTATTACAAATATCGCCGATTCATCGATGAAGGATTGTCAATGATGAGTCGAACAGTATATCAATGACGCGTGAGTGCAGGTGTCTTTCTCTCTCTCAGAGTTTCGCGATATCTGCATGTAAGTATTCTTCGGCGGATCCTTCAAATGATTGATAACGAAAGATCGATCGATTGTCCTTATCATTTCGTTGTGCATCAGTTGGATATCATCCGTATTGATAAGATGACAAATCGACAGTTGAATGATTTCACCATCATCTTGTTCGACCGATCATTTATAGCATCATAGAAATGAATGTATATCGTGTTATTGCGCGTTTCGCACAATCAATAATTATCAGCCAACGATTGAACAAGATTATCGATTAATCATACAATTATCGATTGTTATCTTATCAATGCGGATGATATCCAACTGATGCACAACGAAATGATAAGGACAATGGATCGATCTTACGTTATCAATCATTTGAAGGATCCGCCAAAGAATCCTTACATGCAGATATCGCGAAACTCAGAGAGAGAGAGAGAGAGACACCTGCACTCACGCGTCATTGATATATTGTTCGACTCATCATTGACAATCCTTCATCGATGAATCGGCGATATTTGTAATAGTAACGCAAGACCCAAATCGCGTTCGAAATAGTTTTATCGCTCTCTTTGTTGAAAATTCAGCTTCATTTTTGCAGCCGAAGCAGACTGATGGTACCCTAATTGACTCCGAGACCGCAACTTTACGACGTTTATGGTCCGCGGTCAGGTAGTCTCGTCCATCGACGATTTTACGGGCCCCGACTGTAAAGGACAATAAAAGCCTCACAATAGGCGCAAACTTTAATTTTTTTCAACTTTGCGACCTTGCCACGCGTTTGTTTATTTAAAATCTCATATTGCGTTTTGGTATTTGACATCCAGAATTTTTTTATGACTTTTCTGTTTTTGAATCAAGTCTTCAACCTCAATAGATCCAGAGATAACAAAAACTGGATTATCTCCAAAAGTTATTAATTTTTTCGGCTGATTCTTGTTGGACGCTATTGGGGAACCAAATATCTATCACCTACATTTTTTGCAGCGCCCCAGAATTTTTTTTTGCCAGAGCTGTAGCATCCCAAAGTCGAGCTACCTCTGAAATTGGCCTTATACCCGTGTTTTTTTACATTCTGATAACAGCTACAGCCGCAGTTGTCATCCGATCGACTTTAAAAAAATTTTATCTTGGCCGCGGCTAGATGTGCTTTGACGTTATCCAAGTTAAAAAAATTAGCGATTTTTTTTGGAGCCAGGATAGCAGAAATTCTCTAGTAGTCAATCATTTTTAAACCGATAGTAGGCTCTGAGGCCCCGAATAGGATAAAATCCTGTTTAGAGCTTTTATCCGCGTAGCTAAGACGTCATTGAGGTTGTAGATAGCCCCGATGGACCCGAAACTTCACACAACCTCAGATCTCTTGGGCATGTACAATTTTCGATGCCCGAGGAGTTGATTCCCGGTCAGCACTCTTAGCAATGGGGACCCAAACAGGGCGGGACCCAACTTTGGGCCGTTATCCGCGTAGTCATAACGCCACTGTGGGTGGTAAAGAGTTCCGATGGACTCGAAACTCCACAGAAACTCAGATCAAGTAGTCATGTACCATCAAGGATGTCCCGAGGATTAGTCACCAGTCAGCACCCTCGGCTAACGGGCCCAGAACAGTGGGGAATCCTGTTCAGAGCCGTCATCCGCGCAGTTAAGACTTCACCGGAGGTTGTAGAAAGTTCCAATGGATCCAGAATTTGACAAAACTCTGGATCTATCAAAGAGTCACCATTCAGAGTGCCTCGAAAATCTACCGCGCGTCAGCCCCTCGGCCTTGGGGCCCAAAACACGGAAGAATCCTGAGTGAGAGGAAAAATCCGGAGAGATTGATTGATTGATTGATTGATGTATTTATTCACCCGAGAACAATGGGTCCCTTAGGGCATGAAATTCTATACATTTCATGATCATGATAATAATAAGGGATAAAATCTTAGAACTATAGTAAATTAATGACAAATGATTAGAGTAAATTATAGAACTCTGAAAATGATTAAACCATGTATGTACACACACATATATATTAGGGTGGGCCGAAAAAAGGCTTTTTTCGAAAATCGATACGCCCTAGCGTGGAAATGTTGTGTTTGTACCTATTGATGTGGAAAAAATTTTGCTGGAAAATTTTAGGTCCCAGCAAGAGCCATCAAGCTTCTATTGAGATTAAGGTAGGTTTAGATGAGAATGTGCCTAATCTGGCACTTCTTTCTCCCTAACTTTGCTCGCATTTCTGGCGAATCTAAGCATTTTCCAACGTATCTTAGCTCATTTCAAAGCTTGTTTTAAAACCTACAAAATGAGCTAAAGAACGTCCGATTTCAACCAACCCAAGCCAAACTATCTCAATTTTTCCAAAGAGTGATCATTATTGAAAATCCCAAAAATAGGGCGATTCTCCCTTCAAACTTTGCTTGTATTTCTGGTGCATCTGAACATTTTCTACGTATTTCAGCTCATTTTAAAGCTTGTTCCAAAACCTACAAAACAAGCTAAAGTACGTCTAATTTTGACCAATCCAAACACATCCATCTGAATTTCTCTGAAGAGGGATTGGTTTCGAAAAATCCGAAAATAAGCGGCTCCCCCCTCCCGCCTCAATCCTTTCAAAACTCGCAATGGAAAAGTTGAGATAGATTGACTCAGGTTAGTCGAAATTGGACGTACTCCAGCTCATTCTATAGGTTTTGGAAGAAGCTCCAAAAGAAGCTGAAATAAGTTGAAAAATGTTCAGATGCACCAGGAATACAAGCAAAGTTTGAAGGGAGAATCGCCCTATTTTTGGGATTTTTAATAATGATCACTCTTTGGAAAAATTGAGATAGTTTGGCTCGGGTTGGTCAAAATTGGACGTACTTCAGTTCATTCTGTAGGTTTCGGAACAAGCATTGAAATGAGCTGAAATACGTTGAAAAATGCTTGGATGCGCCAGAAATGCGAGCAAAGTTAGGGAGGAAAAAGTGTCGGATTAGGCACATTCCCATTTAAACCTGCGTTGATCTCGATAAAAAATTGATGGCACTTGCTGGAACCTAAAATCTCATTTCTCAGCGTCCAGCAAAATTTTTTCCACATCTGTATGTACAAACACAACATTTCCACGCTAAGGCGTATCGATTTTCGAAAAAGCCCTTTTTCGGCCCACCCTTATATATATATCTCCACTCACCGATAACAGGAGTATACAATTAGTATGTTGGTGCCATCCGCTGACTTCACAAAATATTTTCAACTGTTGACATCGATCAAACTCGACTCCAAGCTTGTGAGGTGTTGCAAAATCGCTCTTCTGAAGACGATCAGCGAGGTGGTAGTTCTCGGTAAGGCAGTGATGGTACGGGGTAATTTGTTCCAGTAAGAAGAGGCAGAAACATAAAATGAGTTTCGTAGCGAAGAGGTGTGACAAGTTGGGATGAGAAGATCGCCAGTCTGGAGTCTTGCCGATCTATGAACACTCGTGTTACAAATCTCAATAATGTTCATCGCTAGATATGAAGGCTAGTTCATCTCCAGAATTCGAAACATAGAGCTGGCTAAGAAGTATTCTCTACGGGCCTTTACCGAGAGCCATCCTAATTGTAGACGATAGGGAGTTACATGCTCGCGCCAAGGAATGTTACCAAATACAAAACGGGTGCATGCGTTCGGAGCACGCTGGAGTCTGGTATCTTGCTCATCAGTGAGGTCGTGGTAAACGAGGCAGGCATAATCGAAGTACGGGAGGATGAGAGTTTGGATAAGGGATTCACGTAAGGGACAGGAGAGTGCATGTTGATGAGGACGAAATTGACGCAGAGTTCCAAAAACTTTTTGGGAGATATGAGAAACGTGTTTCTTCCAGGACAGGTGGCTGTCATCCAGATACCGAGATTTTTTACCTCAGACACAAACTCTATAGGCGAACCGTCAATAGTGATTGGAGAAAGTGCACTCATATTCAGGAGTCGCAGGTTTTCGGCACTGCCCAGGATTATGACCTTCGTTTCCTTGAGGTTCAAACTCAAACCGTTGGCGATAGCCCACGAGTGGATGGCATGTGCGTCTTCCTCAATCAATTTGAGTGTCTCGTCAATCTCGTAACGGTGGCAACTTCTATAGATTTGTGTGGCATTGGCGTATATCATGTGCTTGGAGTAACGCAAGACTCGAGGCAAGTTATTGATGAAGATGGAAAACAAGAGTGGACCCAGAACTGATCCTTGTGGGACACCTGCAGTAGTATTTATCCAGTCAGAGATTGTTCCACCATCATCAATGACCGCCTGGCACCGGTCAGCAAAGTATGCCAGGAACCAACGCACTTCATGATCACTAGTGAGAGGAAGAGAGAGAGATTGTAGATTGTAGATTGGTTTATTATTTGGTGCATTGGGGTATAACCCTATTGGTTGATTCATTGATTGATTGATGTATCTATTTACCCGGGAACAATGGGTCCTATGTGGCATGAAAGTTCGATACATTTCATGATCATAATAATAATGAGGAATAAAATCTTAGATATAGTAATTCAACCCTTAGCTGGCACACCTCCGCTGAATGACATAGCTGGCCAACCTAGGTCGATTCGACCCACGCCGAAAAATTGATGCTGTAGCTACTATATTAACTCTTTTGACTTGAAAATTCTTTCGTAGCTTCTTCAATATGTTTTTAATGGGCCGATGTATTCAGATAATTTTCAAGGCCGAATAAAGAATTCCAAAAAATACAAATGTGTAGAGAAATGCAAAAAGTCACCCTTCCCACCAAAACAATTGTAGATGACGCAATTTTCATCCAAATGAGCCGAAAATTCAACTGAAACATCTGGAGATGAGATCAATTCAAGGAAAAAAAAGCGCAAGAGTGGATCTTGAAGAAAAGGTACTTATCCTGACATATTTCGACGCATGATTGGAGAATATTTATTATCACCTAATATGCCGGAATGAGGACCTCCATTGAAAGATCGACGACTGCACTATTTTCCTCTTATATCTACTTGATCTTGAGATAACTCAGTTGAATCTTCAGCTCATTTCTCCGAAAATAGCGTCCTCTAGTATATTTTCAGTGGAAAACCTTTTTTCGCAGTTTTTTGCAATAATTTGTTATAAAAAAAACTCATTTTTCGCTGTTTGTCATTCTTCTCTCGCATGGTTATCGAGTAAACGATATTGAGCCGTATGGACGCGAAGTCGGATGAGAAAACAACGTATGTAACCAAAAATTATATGTAGTTTATTCTGATCCATGGAACATACTCGAGTGAAAAATACACGACCCGCGCATAGCTGGCACACCTGGGTACTTTGGACCAAGCGGCAAGTTTGCTTGGCTGTGGTGGGAAGACGCGCACGCCAGCCCTGTTGCTATATGCACGGTCGGTGAGTAGCACATCTTGACTACCAACAAATGTCACCCTGAGCCCAGGAAACTTCGAATTACGAGCGTGGTGATTTCATGAAAAAAGCCTTGGGTAAATTGACCCACGTGTGCCAACTGAGGGTTAATAATGATGATGAGAGTAAATTATAAAGCTCTAGAAGTGATTGAAGAATTTGTGTACATAAAATATATGAATATACAATATGTTACAGAAGGTGTGTATACATAATGTAACCGGGGGGTAGCAATAAAAATTGTAAACTTTATAAGTCTATTTCAAATTTTTTGTAAACCCTCGTAGTTTTTGTAAGGCTCACGCAAAGTATAGCATTTTAGTGTAATGCTAGACGTGTAATGATTAGTCATCTTTTGCTATTTAGTTTCGCGTACGCGAGGCTGGACCTCGCGCGCGCGAGAATCTCTATTTGGCAGCGTTGAGCAGCGTACTGATTCGCGTATGCGAATACAGGGATTCCTCGCGTACGCAAACGTAATGATGACTCGCGTACGCGAGGGATCTCTGTACTCGCGTACGCGAGGGATCTCTGTATTCGCGTACGCGAATCAGCACGCAGCCCAACGCTGCCGAATAGAGATTCTCGCAAGCGCGAGGTCCCGCCTCGCGTACGCGAAACGAAACAGCAGAAGATGACTAATCTTTACACGACTAGCGTTACACTGAAATGCCATACTTTGCGTGAGCCTCACAAAAACCACGAGGGTTTACAAAAAATTTGGAATGGACCAATAAAGTTTACAATTTTTTTGCTACCCCCCGGTTACATTATGTAACAGATTATATATCTCCACGCATTGATGAGGAAATATAAAAATAGCACGTTGGTGTTATCCGTTGACTTCACTGGAAAATTTGAGTTGTTGACATCGATCAAACTTGACCCTAGACTAGTAAGGTGTTTCAAAATGACTCTTGAAAACGATCAGCGTAGTGGTGTTTCTCGGTAAGGTAGTGATGGTACGAGGCAATTTATTCCAGAACGAAGAAGCCGGAACATGAAACGAGTCCATTAGCGCAGAAGTGTGGCAATTTGGGATTAGAAGATCACCTGTCTGGAGTCTTGCTGACTTATGCACACTCGTATTACAATACTCGGCAATGCTTTTCGCTAGATACGAGGGCTTATTTGTCTTCAAAATTTGGAACATTAAACTTGCCAAAGAGTATTCTCTATTGTATTCCACCGAAAGTATTTTCTTCGTGCTCTCACCGAGAGCCAGCCTAGTCGTAGACGGTAGGGAGTTACATGTTCGCACCAAGGAATGTTAACAAATACAAGAAAAGTAAAAGCGTTCTGAGCACGCTGGAGTCTAGGATTCTGCTCATCTGTGAGGTCATGATAAACGAGACAAGCATAGTCAAAGTAGGGAAGGATGAGAGATTGGATGAGAGATTTACGCAAAGAGAATGAGAGTGCGTGTTGATGGGAACGAAGTTGACGCAATGTTTCAAAGACTCTTCAGCAAATGTAGGAAACATGTTCCTTCCAGGACAGGTCGGCTGTCATCCAGATACCAAGATTTTCACTTCAAACACGAATTCTATAGGCGTATCGTCAATGGTGATTGGAGAAAAGCAGTCATGACTAGAAGTCGCAGGTTTTCGGTACTGCCCAGGATTATAACTTTAGTTGTCTTGAGGTTCAAGCTCAAGCCGTTCCTGGGCGTCTCCCTCAAGAAATCTTAGTGTCTCCTCAATCTCGTAGCGGTAGCAGCTTTGATCAATTTGAGAATCATCGGCGTATGTGATGTGCTCAGTGTATCGTAAGACTCGGGGCGAGTCATTGATGAAGATGGAGAATAGGAGTGGGCCCAGAACTGATCCTCGTGAAACACCGGCAGTTGTAACATTGTCAATGTCAATCACGAGGCACGAGCGGAGGAGTTTGCATTCTACCATCTGTTCCCGTACGGTGTAAATGGTCTGAAAGAACCGAATCGAACTGTCAGAATGTCTCCTTTAGATTACTTTCAATACCGGATTCTTGGGAGTGACCCACGATTTACATATAATAAGTATCTATTTTATGCACTATCCACGTATGAATGCGAAAGGATCAAACAAAATGTAGCCGCTTGTGGTAAAAAAAGCCCAAAGTCAAAATGGTATGGTTGATGACCTACATCTGTACTTGCAGAATCTTCGGGGATCCGCATCGTACTGGCCTTAAGTGATCTGATAACTAATATACGTCTCTTAGAGGAACCCCACTATTTTGCGACATTTAGTTGCAACGATTTGCACTGGTACGATATGAAAAAAGCCCTCTTAATACAAGATGGGCGTCGAGATGTTGACCCAGATTTCATCGATATATCGGAAACGCAAAGATTGATTGAAAAATATCCCATCATTGTATCTCGACATTTCATGGTGCTCGTTTATGCACAAATGAGCCGTTTGAGAAACGATCCAAGTATGTGCAAAGCCAAGGTTGAGGATCATTGGTGGCGCAATGAATTTCAAAGCCGTGGGAGCCCTCACCTACATATGGTACTTTGGATAGAAAATTATCCTCCATTTGATACAGAAGAAGGCATACGTTTACTTGATGAAGTCATAACTTGTCAACTACCTCCCAAAGATTCTCCTTTATATGAAATAGTCAAACAATGTCAAATTCACCACCATACAGCTACTTGTGAGAAAAATAATTGCATTCGTCGGTTTCATTTTCCTCGGGAAGCATGCCCTGAGACTCGCATTGTAGCTCATTCTTCAGACGAATTTATTCGTAGTGGCGGAAGAATTTGTTTGTTGAAACGTAGGCCAGAGGATAGATGGGTTAATAACTACAATATTGAACTCTCGACAATGTGGAAAGGCAACATGGACATACAACCGTGTGGTTCCAATGAGGCTATTGCGTATTATATCTGCAAATACCTTGCGAAAGGAGAGCCAACTCAACTGAACGCTGGGATTTCTGGGGCCATTAGACAGATCAGAAATGACGAGAGTGATATTTCCCGCAAATTATTCAAAATATGCATGAGAATACTGCATGAACGACAAGTTTCAGCTTGCGAGTGTGCTTTTCACCTGTGTCATTTGCCTCTCCGTTCTAGTTCAAGGAAATGTATCTTTCTTAACACACGCAAACCTGAGGATCGTTACCGGGTGATCAAGTTCAATCAGAATGGAGAAGCTTCTGGTTTTTGCTGCAATATCTTTGAACGCTATGAAAGACGCCCGACCAACCACACTTCGTTTGACTTCAATAATATGAGCTTACTAGAGTTTGCAATGAATTTTGAGGCTTTCTATAACAAGAAACATAATAGTGATGATGATGATAAGCCACTCGACGATTTCCCAGAACTAACTCAACCGTAGCAAACTGAGAAAATCTTCATCAAGCTCACTGATGGATAAGAAATGATGAAGAGGAATAAGCCCGCTGTAGTTCGAGTTCCATATTTCAAGTTTTTTGATAACCCCAAAAACTATTATTACAGCCTTCTTTTACAATACTGCCCGTATCTTTCTGAGGAAGAATGACTTGATGGTTTCGATTCAGCAGAAGAAGCATTTTTAGCTCGTGAGACAATGTTACAACAAATCAATACTGCGATGGGAATTTATCGGAGACGGGATCAACAGTTAGAAAACGCCTTCAATCAAATACACGCATTTGAAATTCTGAACGAGATGGTATTCCCTGGAGATGAAGCTGAACAAGAAATTTTTGATGAGCCAATGAATGAGGACAGGTTTGTACAAGGTATGCGATCTCTAAATTTGGAACAGCGTGAGTTCGTCACTCGAGTGACTCAAAGTGTGCAAAATCAGATGAGTGGCAGCGAAGAGCATATCAAAATGTTCCTCACGGGTAATGCTGGCACGGGGAAAACGTTGACTCTGAAA
Source organism: Eretmocerus hayati (assembly GCA_029851415.1). Lineage (NCBI taxonomy): Eukaryota > Metazoa > Arthropoda > Insecta > Hymenoptera > Aphelinidae > Eretmocerus > Eretmocerus hayati. The sequence goes on along the minus strand of CM056744.1, from coordinate 71,484,819 downwards.
TTACTTGAAGAGCAGCTCTCGCGTTGTTACCAAAAGAGAGTCGTGAAAAATGTGCTCTCACGGGAGCAGCCGCAAAACTCACCAAAGGAACGACTATTCATAGCCTCCTGGAGTTACCAGTACAGGAAGATGGGAAAATTGTTCAAATGCGCATGCTGACCGGGATGTATCTGCGGCAAATGCGATTGGACTAGCATGATGTTTCCTCTTCGTCGATAAAATATCAATGGTTCCTTACGAGATGCTTTGCATGATCGATGCAAGGTTGAGATAGTTGAAAAGCAAGGATGATTTCTTTGGTGGAATAAATATTGTTCTTTTCGGTGATCTGATGCAGCTTCCCCCTGTCAATGGTAATCCAGTATTCCGATAACCTCCTCACATGGTGCCGGCTACTCATTTGTGGAGATTATTCACTTTGATGGAACTCACTGAAAACATGCGGCAACAAGGCAGTCGTACTTTTATCGACTTATTGAACGCCCTTAGAGTTGGCAAAATGACCGACGAACATTTTGTAGAACTGGCCAAGCGCACCGACACGCAAACATTCCATTTAAAGGAGAATTCTCAATAGAAAAAACTCTACGAATTTACCCCACTAACGCTCAAGTTGACCTGCACAATGAGAGAGTCCTTGATCACTTTCGTGCGAAAGGTACGAAGATGTACAAAATAGTGGCCCAAGATACTCTCATAGATTCAACTCGCAATCTCCGTGGACTCACAGTTGCCGACGTCACACCCACAGATATAAACAAAACTACTGGACTGCTCAGAGAACTGGACATATTTGAGGGAGCAAAAGTTGTGCTGAGAACAAACATTAGTGTTCTGAGAGGTTTGGTCAATGGATCCATAGGTTCCGTCACAGAAATTATCTGGCCATACTTTCGGCGAGATCAAGTCGACCCACGTGATATCCCTTAACTCCGAATAGATTTTGGAGATGACGGTGTTCACATTGTTCACCCTAAATCCATGCAATTCCCGGCACAACATAATTTTGGCTCCATTGAACGACGTATGCTGCCAATGATACTATCTTGGGCATCTACCGTTCACAAACTTCAAAGTAGCACTGTCGAATCTGCTGTCGTGTATCTTGGGCCGAAATCATTCGCCGCCGGCCAAGCTTATGTAGCTTTGAGTCGAGTGCGTTCTCTGGAAGGACTCTGCATACACTGTAAAAAAATTTATGTAAATTCACCATGCTGAGCACAGGAAATCTGGGGACACCATGCTCAGCATGGTAAATTTACAAGCCCGGATGGGGAATTTTCGAGCGGGCTTGTAAATTTCCTTACCGGCGGATGGTAAACTCCCGCTTGGAAGCCGCCGTGCCTTTGTGACAGATCCTTATCAGTGTCTCTATTAAAATGTCGAGTTGTCGTTGATCTTACATCTATACGTCTCTTCTAGCATAGTAGTGAGATATTGAGATGTGTTGGTTCTTACGGTAGATGGAATTTTTTGGACAAAAATGCATCGATTTTGTTGTGGACCGGTCATAACCTAATACTGTGTGGCCTCGTTAGGCTCGTTGAAGAAATTGATCGCGCTTGAATAATTCTATAAAAAGAAATCCGTGGATGAAAATGTTTTCTAATCGAACGTCGAGCTTTTTTCTCGCTGCCAGCATCACACACAATCACACATGCACGTTCACGAGCAAGTTCACAGAGAGCAACATCCCTTTATTTACATCGTTTATTTACGTATACAGACGTTGACGGATGCCCATATTGCCCATGAACTTTCGATTTTCGAGTCTGCTGTAGTCATCTGATGCTCCACTTCCACATATACAGTTGTTCGCTTTGAACGGCCGATTCAAAAATTTCAGATTGCAACTCGCGCACGCGTACTGAAATGAAATTTACAAGCCTGGGACGGGAAATTTACAAGCTCCGGAACGTAAACTCACCATGCTCAGCATGGTGTCCCAGGATTTCCTGTGCTGAGCATGGTAAATTTACAAGCCGCTCGTAGATTTCCTCACTTTCTGGTAAATTCACCATGCTCAACACTGTGAATCTACAACCCCACCAGGTATCTTTACCTCGAAAATTTTTTACAGTGTAGAAGAATTGGATTTCTCTAAATTGAGTGGCACTAAACCATATGTAATACAGAAGCGCTTGCCGAAATGGAAAGATTGCGAAACCTCCCATTGTAAACTGGCTTCACATACTTTTCCATTGTATTGTTTGTCTGGAGTATATCACGATACGATGACAGTAAATTGTGTTCTTCATGAATCAGTCCGTGAATTCTCATGATAATCTGGGTTATCAAATCCATACAACAATCTTAGCTTTCATTACAATATTCTCGGCACACTCATCTATCGATTCAATCTTACTCAGTAGCTCTCGAATCAATTCAGAAACCGCAAAATAAAATGAATCAAAAAAAAATTTTTTAAATTTGCTTTCATTGAACAATGGAAGAACCTGGCCAAGTCCTTCTGAAATCATACGAATTCATCTTGGTTTTCGAATAATTTTTGAAACGTACGAATATAATACGTACCCTAGATATCATCAATTGATGTATAACAAAATTTATAGTATTACACTGACCTATGTATGCAATGAAAATATTTATCCAACATTGAATAAAACGGGAAAAATAATAATAATTAACTGACATACACATGGACATGCCCAGGTCGTTTGACTAAATTGATACAACTCATCAGCAGCCAGAATTTGCATCAACAATTCAATTTTGACAATCTCAAAACGCGGTGTAACCTCACTCTTCACGTTTTGACATACACAATGCACTCCATAAACAATAAAAGCGTGGGGCGCCCGTCACCCTCTTCTTCAGTGCTTCCAAGACCAGTACTTGGACGAAAAAATAATCACCATCTCAAATAATTCAATTTAATTGTGTCTCTACTCGTTCATTTAATATATTTTCATCAAAATTCCAATATTGACTCTCGATCATTACACAGGTGTCAAGCAGTGGACCTCTCGAAGGTGGAAATAGTTGATCATGTGACCACGTGTAAGTTGGTGGGACTGAACCACAGATTTGAAATGTTCCCCCAATAAAAAGGTTATGCTGTTTCATATTCTACTGGTATTTCGACCAAATATGAAATCGTCGAATGTCTACGTACTTGCAAACGTCACACGCTCCACGATTGTATGATTGCCAATATATCATAAGTGATTTTGGTAGATTTTTCCGTCCTTGATGGTTAATATACGAGTTGAATATAGATCATTCAAAGGTATCTCCTCTTAGTTCAACAATGTACCGGAAACGAGTGTCCAGTAGAAATGGGACATTATCCAGAGCATTTCATCGGTATTTCGGAAGATAGTGAACAGTTTGGATCGGAGCTGCTCCTAGCGCCCATGATCTAAGCTCTTGGAGATCAAATGCACTATTTGGTTACCTGAGGTTAACATTCATCCAAATCAGTATACTTACGAGCGCCCACATTCGATTTCGAAAATAATGACAAATCCATAATATTGGGATTTCTTTGATTTCCATAATATTCAATGAATCGATGGCGCAGCTCGGCGGGCAGATGATATTTTCAATAAAACAGGAAATATATCAATGAAAGATACTATTTTATTCGGGTTGTGCACGTCACTCATATTCACCGTAAAACACTAAGGTTAGGTACTTTTCCAACCCGAAACCACGAATGAATGGTAATCATGTGCTATCACTCGAGGAGGAGCAGCTTCAAGCGCCCACGAAAATACATAGTTATGAGTGGATTAATCCAATTATGGTGAGGCTCTGAGAGCTGATAGTCTGATACAAATACTCGACCATCTCAAACAAATTTGCTCCCATAATTCTGGACAGTATCACATATTGCGAAATTCAACAAAAATAATGAGACGCAGCTCTGAGGGGCTCATACTACGAGAGACTTCTGCCAGGTGCGGCTCTGAGCGCCCATTAAATATACGCCATGTGTTGCTTCTTGGATACATGAACATCTTATAGATCTTCGTTTGATAATATATCAAATTCTATATAACTGTTCTTATCGCAGAATTGAAGTTCCAACGTCAGCATTGAAATACTCGACAGGACATCTGTCTCTCTTCGTTATTACAACTCAATATTAGTAATACCTTTCCGCAATCCATTCCATTCAAAATGGTACTCTTATACTACATTTTACAACGACGCTGAATATTCGATCCTGTTGTTTTTCACGTTACAAATAGCGTCTGCCCACCGGATGCCAGGAACGGTTTGTATTTGTTACCGAACTCTGGCATGCCGAAACGAAACGCACTTGTACATCGATACATTTCCATTACAGCTCTTTCTCATTATTCATAATGTGTCACCAAGATTTATTTGGATCCAGAGTGGGCACTGATGAGTTTACTGGATTTCTACTCTTTCCTTCCAAATAACACTTCTATCATAACAATCAGTGAATAATTCATATTCAAATCTCATGAACTAAGCGCCCCACGCTTTTATTGTTTATGAAGTGCATTGTGTATGTCAAAACGTGAAGAGTGAGGTTACATCGCGTTCTGAGATTGTCAAAATTCAATTGTTGATGCAAATTCTGGCTGCTGATGAGTTGTATCAATTTAGTCAAACGACCTGGGCATGTCCATGTGTATGTCAGTTAATTATTATTATTTTTCCCGTTTTATTCAATGTTGGACAAATATTTTCATTGCATACATAGGTCAGTGTAATACTATAAATTTTGTTATACATCAATTGATGATATCTAGGGTGCGTATTATAATCGGACGTTTCAAAAATTTTTCGAAAACCAAGATGAATTCGTATGATTTCAGAAGGACTTGGCCAGGTTCTCTTATTGTTCAATGAATGTCAATTTTTAAATTTTTTTTTTCTGATATTGCAGCCCGCGAGTGCGTATTCGAGGTTTTCAGTCGAAAAATATCCATTCAATCAGCTTGGTGCTTACACTCTATAGTGTTTGAAAAGTAGTAAAGTACGAAATTTCTACTCGAAGTTTTACATGGAGGGAGTTCATATTGAAAAGCTCGGAATCAAAATTCTTCTACATCAGAAACCCCTTATTTACCCGGAACCGGATGAAACTTTGAACATTTTTTAGTTCGATGGCGTAAAAAAGGAATTTTTCCACCGGAGCATTTTTTTAAAAAAGCTTAAAGAAAAAGGCGTATCAAAATCGTATTGTTCGTATCGTTTTGCGTATCGCGAGTATCGTTTAGGACGTATCGAAGGTGCATATCGCACGCATCGTCGTGCCGTATCGCGTGTATCGCTGAAGCGTATCAACAGACACGGTCATGCTTATTTTTTTGGTATCCCGCGTAGAAAAATATTCTATTGGCAATATATTGGCGCAATATTGGCCATTGCTGTGACCAATATATTGGCGATATATTGGAAAAGCAATTTCCAATATAGCCCCAATGTTGCGGCAAAGAGCACTATCCAATATTGCGCCAATATATGGCTAAATAAGAAAAATTCTGAATGGCACATTGTCACTTCAAGAGCGCTCCTTTCAACATTCTCATGAATTTCAATTCGGTACTTGTCATACGATACGAGACTGCGTGACTGCGTTCATCCCGATCGGTCCTCAGAATCTCGTCGAGCAACACGGACATCTCTGCGCCTGCAAAACACAATGCAACCACAAAACATCAATTTTCTCAGATTTTGGACCATGCATGATGCAAATAACGCGCGCGACAAGGCTGAGAAAAGCACGAGGAACTCGTTTATCGATTCGTGATATTATTTGAGTGTTGAGGCGGCCAGGTGGCCCGGATTCCCAAAAATACAAAACGAAATTCATCAGAGTAGGTTTTACAAAACACAAGAGGTTATACGGATCTTACCATATTCATGAATTCCGCGGATGAATTGAAGTTACTTATCTGACTTCTTGGTCGCAATAGTTCCTCATTTCCAACCCCGACATCAGCGTACGAGTCGATTTTCTATGATACAGCCACGATTAATCAGTTTTAATGAATTTTTGAGAGCCCGAAGAATGCAGCAAAATTTGTTAGTCTCATTTCGCGTATGCGACAGTCAGACCCGCTTCGCTCAAGCTGGTCGTGTTGGGCATACTTTCGCGTACCGGCCAAGGAGATGAATGAATGAATGAATGAATCCTTTATTCGCCCGTAGGCAAAAAATAATAACAACACTGTTACAAAACAATATACATATGGGTCATTCTGGACCAAGGTGAACATTTTGAAAATCGACGAAATTGAAAAATGCCCCAAACATTTTTTTTCCGTTAGTGCTACTGGAATATAGTTGAAAAAAATTTTTTTCAGATTTTTTTGGGACCCATGGCGGGCCCTACGAATTTTCCAAGTCCCATTTTTGAGCAGTTTTTCCCCTATTTTTCGCTATCTTGGAAAATTCGTAGCTCGGACCCAAATGCATCTTTTTCATCCTAGCTGGGCACATTTTTTTCGGTATGATGTACACTTTCAAGAAAAAAATTGCCCGGTTCAAAAAATTGATATCTGGTAGGTCCCACGGTTGCATCAAAAAAGGCCCAAAAATACGACTTTGCACCACCTTTGGAGGCGTATAGGTCAAAATGGAAGCCTCGTAGCAAAATTTTGCAAGAGAAGAAACTTGTAGGCCTTGAAAGAACCTTCAATTTCCTTTTTAGAACGTGTCATTATCTTATCTCACGTACGATCTACAGCCGATTCAAGTTGGGCATTTTTGTAAAAACGTGAAACTTCAAGGCCAATTTAAAAAAATCGTTTATTTTTTATCGACCCCAAACCTACGAGGAAATGTTCTTTCAGGTGTCTATTTGAAGGTCCAACAATAATTTGGTTGTTCCTTTCAAATCCCGATTTTGTACGAGCTGTTAAAAACAGTCGAAAATACCGAAAATCGTGTCGAATTCGGGCCTTATCATGAAGCTTCGTGGACTGGGTCTTCCCTTGGTCTCGATTCGTGGACTCTAATTATACAGCACTCGGCATAGAATATTGTGGAAGATGAGACCTAGAGCTGAAGAATGGCCTCTCGTGCGATGTTTTACGATGGAACCGTCCAAAACTAGAGTAAATTGAGTAAATACAAGATAAATCGAGAACCGGCCGCTTTGGCACTCCGCGTATGCTCCGCACTGCATGCCATCCTCTGTTAATGCGGGAGTGATAAGTGATATTAACATTTGATGCAGTATTGTCAGGTATTATCCAGTATAGACAGAGATAAGAAGGTTCTCTAATCTCCGTCATAGACTGTAGACTGTACGAGGTTTTGGTTGTGAGTGACCACCACGAAAAAATTGTATGTGTCAGTCAGCGTCTCGATCAGAAATTTTGGTACACTCGAGGACAAGGTGAACCATGGCGTGAAGATAACTTTTGTTATCTTTACGCCATGAGGTGAACTGCAATGGGATGACGGTCAGTGACCGTTCGAGATCTGTCGTCTCCCTCGCACTCATGGCATGACCTATTAGGTGCGAGTGAGATAGGAGATCTCGAATGGCCGCTGACCGCCATTACCTTCCCCGCGGGGCTTGCCCCGAACCATGGCGGAATGATAACAAGGTGTGTGACACCGGAGCCTCAAAACTCGTCTACTCTCGCGCAGACATGGCCCTGTCTCCACTAGAGACCCTCCACTCAGGGTCTTTAATCTCTGAGTGGAGATTCTCTAAGTCTCCAGTTGTCTCCACTCGCCTTTCTTACGTATTTCAGTTCGAGCCGCGTGCAAGTGTTGGTGACCGACAAGCGTGTATGGCTTGGCTTACCAACAATTGTTGTCCCACTATCCAGATCATTCTGTCGAAGTGCAAAAAAGGCACAGGATCAGTTGTCGATGTTAAGAATGTGCAGTTTCACCGATTCCCTCAAAATGTTAGTCTCGTGGACAGTTAAATTGAAAATAAATACCCATTTTGATTGAAATGAATTCATGATTTTATTCTTCATTCCAACTGCAATATCATTGCGGCATCGTTCTAGATTTACGTATTTGCCTATAATTACGCTGAAACTTGCTTTTTCACGCTAGGACTTCTTACCTTCCTCAAAATAAGACCTACTTGCAACTCGTTTGTACAGTACTATACAGGGAGCAAGATTTGGAAGTTCGCGGTCAAGAATATCAAAATGGCGTCGAGTGGAGACACATCGAAAACGTGCGTGGTCACACACCTTGTTATTTTTACGCCATGCCCCGAACATCGCGGGTATTAGGGCAAATGTATTGTGAAGCATATGAAGTGTAACGCCTTCCCCGCAGGGCCCCCGCAAAGTATCTGATCACTTTCACAACATTCCTGCATAGTGTCTCAGAGTTAACCTCACTTCTGTGGGAGTATGATGGAAATTTTAACAGAGGCATTGAACGTGAACATACTGTATTTTAATATCATTGATGAGCACCACTCACTTTTCACACAAATCTCAGTCCAGCAAAATTAATTTCTTCGTCACACGCTGCAAAGTCAAGTGACTATTTGCCCTCAGTAGAAGTAAACACAGGCTGGATATGAGAAGCTCTTATGAGGCTTTCCCAGGTCTTCAATGAATTTTCAACTTTACTTGAACATACTTTACTTAAACTGTCACATAATAGTGATAACATTACAAACATATCCGAAATTATTTTAAAGGTCTCAACAGAAACTGCACTAATTTTGCGCAAATATTGCCCCGATGATACCTCGCGGGTGCCCCGCGGGGAAGACGTTACACTTCATATGCTTCACAATACATTTGGCACATCTTCGGGGCAAACCCCGCGGGGAAGGTACCAAAATTTCTGATCGGGACGCTGACTGACACATACAATTTTTCCGTGATGGTCACTAACAACCGAAACCTCGTACAGTCTACAGTCTATAACGGAGATTAAAGAACCTTCTCATCTCTGCCTATACTGGATAATACTTGACAATACTGCATCAGCTGTTAATATCACTTATCACTTCCGCATAAACGGAGGATGGCATGCAGTGCAAAGCATACGCGGAGTGCCAAAGCGGCCGGTTGGGCTAGTGAGCGCGGGCTAGTTAGGTGAAAGATGCATCACTTTCGATTCCCTCGGTTTATCTTGTATTTACTCAATTTACTCTAGTTTTAGACGGTTCCATCGTAAAACATCGCACGAGAGACCATTTTTCGACTGTTTTTAACAGCTCGTATAAAATCGGGATTTGAAAGGAACAACCAAATTATTGTTGGACCTTCAAATAAACACCTGAAAGAACATTTTCTCGTAGGTTTGGGGTCGATAAAAAATAAACGATTTTTTTAAATTGGCCTTGAAGTTTCACGTTTTTACAAAAATGCCCAACTTAAATCGGCTGTAGATCGTACGTAAGATAAGATAATGACACGTTCCAAAAAGAAAATTGAAGGTTTTTTTAAGGCCTACAAGTTTTTTCTCTTGCAAAATTTTGCTACGAGGCTTCCATTTTGACCTATACGCCTCCAAAGGTGGTGCAAAGTCGTATTTTTGGGCCTTTTTTGATGCAACCGTGGGACCTACCAGATATCAATTTTTTGGACCGGTCAATTCCTTTCTTGAAAGTGTACGTCATACTGAAAAAAATGCGCCCAGCTAGGACGAAAAAGATGCTTTTGGGTCCGAGCTACGAATTTTCCAAGATAGCGAAAAATAGGGGAAAAACTGCTCAAAAATGGGACTTGGAAAATTCGTAGGGCCCGCCATGGGTCCCAAAAAAATCTGAAAAAAATTTTTTTCAACTATATTCTAGTAGTACTAACGGAAAAAAATTTTTGGGGCATTTTTAAATTTCGTCGATTTTCAGAATGTTCACCTTGGTCCAGAATGACCCATATAAATCAATTTCGATTTGGTCAAGGATACAATCATCACATTGGTGACTAGTCTTTTATAACCCACTAAGATGAAATGAAATGAAGTAAATAAATGAATGAATGAATAAATGAATAAATCAATAGAATGACGCCAGAGCTCTCCCATGTTTGTCACAGAATTTCCGCTCCCGCCATGAAAGTATACGTCATTTAAAACCAAGAGCCCTGGACTCAAAAACATATGGAAAAATTTATAAATTGAAAAATTGCCCTGTACCCACATTAATCCTCTGAGGGGGGAGTGTGATCAAATACTCTCTCACTGCCCCTTTGAAGGAGGACAATTCTTTGACTTGCCGGAGTCCTGAAGGGAGAAAATTCCAAAAACGAGCGCATTGACTCTGGAAAGACCTGAGTCCATAGTCGCGGCACACCCTTGGAATTTTTAGTTCTTGAGCTCCTGCCTCACCTCATTGGGGGCGCTCGGATTGGGACCTGGTAAACATCGCAGCTAGTTAGCCAGGTTCTCCCAGATGTATGATCTTGTGCATCAAAATAGCTGCGAAGTACATTCTCCGCGAATCAGTACGCAACCAATCCAAGCGTCCCCGGTACGCGGTGATATGTTCGCTCTTCCTAATACCGAAAATGTATCTCACACATAGGTTACTCAGTCTCTGCACTCTTGCTCTCAGTTCGTCGGTAGCGTCAAGGTATACGACTGTGCAGTAGTCCAGATGTGGTTGGATGAGAGTCTCGACTAGTCGAATTCGGAGAGCCTCGGTTGTGCATGCCCTCATGAACCGCAGACCATACAGGGACTTGTTAACTTTCTTCGTAATTTGATTTATATGCGGTTTCCACGATAGTTGACTGTCCAATGTCACACCGAGACTCACTACGGTATTACTGAATGGCACAAACACCCCGTCCTGTATCTCGACACCCGGCAAATCCATTCTCTTCAATTCTGCGATGTTCCTGTCAGAGGTGAAGAAAATTGCTTTGGTTTTGCCAGCGTTGAGACGCAGGCCGGCGCCCTCGGCCCATCCAGCTACAAGCCTACCGATTTCTCCTAGCCGAGCAATTCCCTCCTTGATGTTACTTTTTTCGACTTGAAGGTAGATTTGGAGGTCATCTGCGTAAAAAAGATGGTTGACCGACTTACCATCAAGCAACTCAGGTAAGTCATTGACATACAAGCTGAAGAGTAACGGCCCGAGTACAGAGCCCTGTGGAACACCCAGATTGGTTGTGAGCCAATCGGAATTCCCATTTTTAGAAGTAACTATTTGGGTGCGACCCGCCAAGTAAGATTTTATCCACAGGAGCGCTGATCTCGAGAACCCTAGATGCCTAAGTTTCCTCAACAGCTTTGATGGTGATATCGTATCGAAGGCTTTGCTGAAGTCGAAGAGTAGAAGCAGGGTGATCTTTTTCCTGTCAATTCCTACTCTGATGTCATCAGTCAACTTGAGCAAAGCTGTCTGAGTGCTGTGATGTTTCCTGAAACCAGCCTGGAAGTGGTCTAATAATTTTCTTCTCTTAAGATACTCCGTGATTTGGTCATTTGCAATTTTTTCCAGAACCTTGGAAAGGAAACACAGGAGCGCAATGGGACGGAAGTACGTGACCGCCGATGGAGCCGCAGTCTTCTTCAAAGCAATCAGCTGAGCTTGCTTCCGAGTCTCGGGAAAAGCGCTGTGAGCGAAAGAGGAGTTGAAAATGTGCACAATGAGGTTTCCTAACGTCGGAAGAGCTTTCGCGATCACGCTCTGCGGTATATCGTCCACCCCACGGGCCTGCGAGGAGAAGTGTTTGATAGCAAGGACTACTTCACGGAAATTGGTGGGCTTGAACTTGAAGCCCTCCTCAGAGGCCGACATGATATCGTCCATTGCTTCTTCTATGTTCTCGTGGGGTGAGACGGAAACCCCCGCAAAGTGGTCGTTCAGCTCGTCCGGTGTGGAACCATGGAGTTCCTCCTCTTTCCTCTTTGGTAAGAGGCCGAGGTTACGCATTTCCTTCCATATATTCTTGTTACAGTCAAGAGCATCGGAGAGGTGATCCTGAAGGAAAGAAGTACGCTTCCGCTCCAAACGCACGTCGACCTCTTCACTTAGCCGAAAGTACTCACGCTGAAGCTCAAGACACTTGCGCTGATTACATTGACAACGTCCCCAGCGCCTACGCGTCGCATCTCGCTTATTCATGAGTACCTTCAACTCGGAACCAATCCAAGGGGCATTCCCTTTTCTAAGGTAAACTGTTTTTTCAGGTGCTAACTCATCTAGGACTTTTTTCAGGTTTTCATTCAAACAATTAACTGCATCTTCCAAGCTGGTTTCAGGACTTCCTAGAGTTGTCCAGTCACAGTGTAGTAGTCGATCATTCAGCTGCTCGGGGGTGATTTTACGAAAGTTCCGGCAGGTGAAGGAATCTGACGGCAGAGCAGGAGTGAAAACGTCGATAGTTACGTCTATGACCGCATGCTTGCCAAAACTAGCCAGTGTTCTATTCTGATAGTCGATAATGCTGCCACTTTCATCTGTGTATATATGGTCTATCCATGTGTGAGATGCATCAGGGGTATGGTGGTGAGTCGCTCCGTGCTGAACTATTTGCAGAGATAGTTCGACTGTTAATTCAGTCAGAGTCCTCGTGTCAGGGTGAGTTGAGTTCAACAAGTTGGCATTCGTAGTACCCGCACTTTCAAATAAATATGTTTCGCGTCGCAAGAGTCAGCTAGAATTGAAGCTGAAACTCTGAGTTTTCCATACCTACCAAGAAAAAAGGAGGTTGCCGATGTAAATTCTGAGAAGAAGCATCGGCATCCGACGCGCTTATACACGCGGTTTTATGGGAGCGTCACTGTTTATACCTGCTCATGCGGAAATAAATATGTTAAGTTCTGTAAAATTTTAATATACGTATAAATGCGGTCTTGATAATTCTCTTGCTAGCAGCAGAAATGTGGCTAGCCGATCAAAATCTTTAGCAAATTGATTCCAAAGTCGGCCGGAGAGGCATTTTCTGGTTCAACGCCATGCTTTGCGGTATGCGTCGTCTGCTGCACTCATGCGGCAACGCTACTCGAGCTCCGGCGCCCTCTCATTGATACGGGCCTGCACGCGGGTACCACCTTAAGCCGAACATGGCCATATCAATGCTCAAGCCTGGGTATACAAACCGCGAGTTCGAGCTCCTTCAACGGCTCGTAACCAAACTCATTACACCTGAGTCTATTGTCAAAACACACAATGAGCTTAGAGACGATCATAAACGATATTCCGACCAGGGTCTCGTTTTTTCGTCGTCGCAATACCTCTATTTCGAGAGATAAGCCAAAATCGATGCTCAAGTTTGGGTATACAAGCGGCGATTTGGGCTCCTTCACGGCCCGTAATTGTTCTTCCAATAACTTTGTCGATCGTGAGATGATACTTTGAGCATAGAAACGTGCTACAATGACAGTTTGACCAAGATGAAGTTTTTACATAGACGATGAAATCAACCTTAAGCCGAACATGACCATATCAGCGCTCGAGTCTGGGTATACAAACCGCGAGTTCGAGCTCCTTCAACAGCTCGTGACCAAACTAATTAAACCTGAGTCTATTGTCAAAATACACAATAAGCTCAGAGACGATCGCAAACGATATTTCAACCAGGATCTCATTTTTTCGTCGTCAAAACACCCCTATCTTGAGAGATAAGCCAAAATCGATGCTCAAGATTGGGTATACAAACGGCGATTTGGGCTTTTTCTCGGCCCCTAATTGTCCTTACAATATCTTTGTCGATCGTGAAATCATACCAAGAGCATAGAAACGTGCCACAATGACAGTTTGACCGGGAGTCAAGTTTTTACATAGACGATAAAATTACCCTTAATCCAAATATGGCCATGTCAATGGTCGAGTCTGGGTATTCAAACCGCGAGTTCGAGCTCCTTCAACAGCTCGTGACCAAACTAATTAAACCTCAGTCTATTGTCAAAATACACAATGAGCTCAGAGACGATCGCAAACGATATTTTAACCAGGATCTCGTTTTTTCGTCGTCAAAACACCCCTATCTTGAGAAATAAGCCAAAATCGATGCTCAAGATTGGGTATACAAACGGCGATTTGGGCTTTTTCTCGGCCCCTAATTGTTCTTACAATATCTTTGTCGATTGTGAAATCATACCAAGAGCATAGGAACGTGCCACAATGACAGTTTGACCGGGATCAAGTTTTTACATAGACGATAAAATCACCCTTAATCCAAATATGGCCATGTCAATGGTCGAGTCTGGGTATTCAAACCGCGAGTTCGAGCTCCTTTAACAGCTCGAGACCAAACCTATTAAACCTGAGTCTATTGTCAAAATACACAATGAGCTCAGAGACGATCGCAAATGATATTTCAACCAGGATCTCGTTTTTTCGTCGTCAAAACACCCCTATCTCGAGAAATAAGCGAAAATCGATGCTCAAGTTTCGGTATACAAATGGCAATTTGGGCTTCTTCACGGCCCGTAATTGTTCTTAGAATAGCTTTGTCGATCGTGAAATCATACCAAAAGCATAGAAACGTGCGACAATGACAGTTTGACCAAGATTAAGTATTTACATAGATAAAACCATCCTTAAGCCGAACATGACCATATCAGTGCTCGAGTCTGGGTATACCAACCGCGAGTTCGAGCTCCTTCAACAGCTCGTGACCAAATTTATCAAACCTGAGTCTATTGTGAAAGCACACAATGAGCTCAGTGAAAATGACTAACGATATTTCGACATGAGTGCCCTCCCTTTATGGTCTGAATGACTCGATTTTGACAAATCAGCCAAAACCGTCGCTCGAGATCGGGTATATGGACGGTGAATTTGGGCTTTCTCTTGTCCCGAGCCTGCTATTCTACACTCTCAGCTCTGAGCCATCCTAATATGATGTTTTGACTCGGATCTCAATTTTTCTGTCTGATGAAATCTTTCGAACCAGATGAGGCCATATCGATGCTAGAGATTGAGTATACTAATCGCATGATCGTTTCCACAATTCTCCATGCGCGATACTGACTCTGAGGTAGACTCTCTTCTGGGACAGTTCTGCTCTCACACTTAATCTCCCAACATTGCCCCTGCTAATCTAAGTTTAGGAGTTGTACTCAACCACGACAATCCCATGCGTACACGGAAATCTCACATCTGTGCGTACGCCAGACCCATTACGGTGAGCTCGTTACACTCTTGAAAATTGTTGTTCCCCCGTGAATTCCACGATCTCGCTTACGCATGATCCAATCCTGGTAATTTTTTTTCACGGAATCATTCGTTATTTTCCTGTTATCACTCCCGTGAGACCCAACCTCCAGATTTTCGTCCCAACTGTTGTTCACCACGTGCGCGAGAATAATCAGTTCCTTTTACGGTGAAAATTTGCGCTAGTCACAAGCTTGCGAAGATTAGTTCGCGGGCGTATGTATATTTTCGTTTTGTTCTCCTGATTTTGCCAACAAGTCCACAGTACAATTATCACAGGAAAAATCGATATAGTTTCATGCTCGCGGTACTGGATTCGTTCAAATTTTAACTCTAATGGCATGCCCAATAACTCGCATTTATAAGCCTACTGAACCTCGCATTTTCGCGGGCCCGAACCGAGTGCATTTCGTGAGGTCCAATTGTCCCGTACGCGAAATGACACTCTCGCGTATGCGAATGAAACTTCGTTTTCGCGTACGCGACTTGACAGTTTCGCGTGCGCAATGTGAGTCAGATCATCGAGGAGAGACGATCCCACCTCGACATCCTGCCGGCTCAGCGTGCATGAACAGAACCGTCGCTTATGCGAATGAAACTCCGTTCCGCGTACGCGACTCAACAGTTTCGCGTGCGCGAACTGAGTGCGTTTCTTTGCTGATCCGTTTTCCACTCACGCGAGACGACATCCTCGTGTACGCAAATGAGATACCATTTTCGCGTTCGTGACGTGATGTTGTCGCGTGCGCGAATCGAGTCTAGGACAAGTCGAGATGCTCGAGCAGACACTATCCCACCTCCGCATCCTTCCAGCTACGTGCGCGTGAACATGTATTGTCTTGCATGCGTCAAGTGAGTCTCGTTGGCGCGTGGGCAGAAGTATCCCGAACTCGATCCGTTGGCGAGATGCGAGTCCGATTGTCGCCAACGCGAAATGGCCTCTCACGTTGCGAATGAAAACTCGTTGTCGCATACGCGACTTGACATTAGCTTGCGAGCAGATGGAACCCATTCATGAATGTCTGTGAAATGTACTACCTCGTATACAATGTGTTACAGAATATGTGTACAAAATGTGACCAGGGGGGAGCAGGAAAATTGTAAATTTTATCCGTGCATTTCAAATCTTTTGTAAGCCCTGGTGGTTTTTGTGACTCTTCAGCAAAGTATAGCATTTCAGTGTAACGCTAGCCTTGTGATGATGAGTAATCTTTTCCTGTACATTTTCGCGTACGCGAGGTTAGACCTCGCGCGTGCGAAAATCTCTATTCGGCAGCACGCTGATTCGCGTACGCGAATACAGGGACCCCTCGCGTGCGCGAGCAATCCGAGACTCGCGCACGCAAACGTATAATCATGACACGCGTGCGCGAGGGTTCCGTATTTGCGTACGCAAATCAGCGTGCTGCCGAATAGAGATTTTCGCGCGTGCGAGGTCCAGCTTTACGTACGCGAAACTGTACAGGAAGAAATCACTCATCATTACGAGGCTAGCGTTAGGCTGGAATGCTATACTTTGCTGAAGAGTTACAAAAACCACGAGGGCTCACAAAAAAATGAGATGCACGAATAAAATTTTCAATTTTTTTTGCTACCCCCGGTTACATTATGTACACCCCTCCTGTAATAGAATGTATTTCCAAAAAAAATGAACAAGAAACAATTTTCACGAATGTTTCGATGAAAATCATTCCTTCCGAGTCATTATGGTAGAATGGGAAAGGAAGGGAAACTATGGAAGATACGATTTTCCATGAAAAAATCGAAGTATCGACTCCATTCTAAAGTACGCGGACAAATGATTTTGATTTTTGTTGGAAAATGATGTTGGGGGTACCATCGTGTCCCACCCCAGAGAGATTTCTTACATTTCCCTCGTCAAGCCTCACTCGAGTAATCTTCAATTTACGCAAAAGAAGAGTTTAGAGTAAATCGAAAATCGTCAGGTTTTTCTAAGCACAGCCTTTGCTCCATCTTACCCGTTGCGATCATGTACTGTAATTCTCAGATTCCAAACTAGAAAAGAGATTGTTCTAATTAAAAATGAAATGTAAGAACAAGAAAAACGAAGAGAATCTGCCCTCATGAGCTCAAAAAAGATGTCATCGGTACGTTTCGTGAGCATTTTAAGATTTATTGCGACATCAATCAAATTTTGCTAATGGCAACTCGAAAAATCAGCGTGTCACTCGTTTTGAGCGCATCCTAGTTCTTTGAAATCCCTGCCATCGTTTTTCAGAAGTAAAAATATGCAGGAAATTAATTGCTTAAATATGCGCCTGGTACACTGCAAGGACCTGCCACCAGAGCCATAAAGTCACAAAACCTAATTTAAATTCAACTTTAGCTAAAAAACTTAATTTCAAAAAACTTTATCGACACAGAGCTCAAATTCTCTCCTCAAGGCATATCAATAACAATATCCTACGCCCCTGATGGTTCAGTTTTGAAACCACAACTCATGAGATCAGAGAGGCGAGATGAATGGCGCAATTGATTGATTTCATCGCGAATAGTTCCAGAGGCTTCGTGTTCCTTCGATAATTCATTCTTGCCCAGGAGAATGATTTCTATCATTCCTCTGCATTATCTCAACCAACTACATTTCATAATTCCAATCATCATAGCATAATAGTGTTCAGAGCTTAAGAGATACATTACTGAGGCAAAACTAGGCTGAATCAAACTAGGAGCCATGGTAATTTGAGCTTGGGCTCTGTCGAGTGATCTGTTGAATCATGGGATGGAGAAACTATAAAGGAAACAATGGGCAGCTGAGACTTCCAATGTATTTTGACCATAGCATATGACTAAAATTTCGATTACCAGGATGGGCTGTATCAGTTTTTAGAAAATTTTGATTAAACAGATGGGTTGTATCAGTTTCTGGAAAACTGATACAAACCATCATGGTAGTCAAGATTTGAGCCATGAGCTATGGTCAAAATATATTGGAAGCCTCAGCTGCCCATTGGTTTCATCATTATTGCTCCATTCGTTGCCATAATTCAACAGACCACTCCACAGAGCTCAAGCCTGAATAATCATGGCTCCTAATTTGAATCAGCTCTGTTTTGCCTCAGAAATGTATCAGTCAAGCTCTGAACACTATTCTACTATGATGATTGGAATTATGAAATGTAGTTGATGGGGATAGTACAGAGGGATGATGGAAATTTTTCTCTTGGGCATCTGCTTCAAAACTATTCCCAGATCTGTATGAAAAAAACCAAAACGTGATCGTTTAGCGTTTGAAAGCAAGACAAGCTGCATTCATCTGCACATCTAAAACACACAAATCATCACATCACTAATGCACTAGTAAACTGCACCAGCACCGCCTTGGAGAGCTCATTCATCAGTTATTTATCTTCTGAGCCCCAGGGCCCGAGTAAGGAAATGCACGTCCAGGATCTGAGGATAGTTCGGATGTGAAAACATCTCGAAAGGATAGCGAGAGCAAAGGGAAATTCCTAAATCCCAAACACATTTAGAGCGACGAAAATTTTCTACTCGGGCTGCCTTCTGCTCGCTCGTCGCCGCGAGTGACAACAGCTGTGCCGTTCTCTGCCTCCCCTGTCAAAAATCTTCCCGTCAACCTCAGGGGCAATCCATAAATAAGGTCGCACTTCACTTCGGCACCAAATCAATCTCAGCTACAAAAATATCTGCGCTGCCGTGAAAATACAACATACAACCTCCGTCATACCTACACAAGGATTTCGTTCGTCCGCACTGTAACCGTTTTTATGAGACAAGTATGTACATGCCCACACCATAGACACTAGCTCCACAGCGCACTAGCTGTTCAAAAATTATTCGAGGCCACGCATTAAGCCCGTAGAATACCAAAAAAATAAACATGACCGTATCTGCTGATACGCTCCAGCAATACACGCGATACAGCACGATGATGCGTGCAATATGCACCCTCGATACGTCCTAAACGATACGCGCGATACGCAAAACGATACGAACGGTACGATTTTGATACGTTTTTTTCGTTAAGCTTTTTTAAAAAAATGCCTCGGTGGAAAAATTTCTTCCTTGCACCATCAAACTCAGAAATGTTCAAAGTTCCACCCGGTTCCGGGTGAATAAGGGGTTTCTGAACACCCCCCTGCCGAAAAATATCAAGTGATATATCACTTGATAAATCAGTTGATAAATCACTTGATAAATCAGTTGATATATCACTTGATTTATCAAGCCAATTTCACATGTGAAATTTCCGAGGTAATTTTTTAAAAAATTATTTTCATTTTTCCATATTCGACACTCAAGTCAATGTCTTTGGATTTAGATGGGCCAAACGTCGTAGCTACATCGAGAAAGAACGTAATTTGGGATATAAAATTTTTGGACTCACGGGGATTCGAACCTGGACCTTCGAGTTTGTAGACACAACACTTGGCCAACTGCGCCATCTGAGGTATGTCTCGGGGATGCACATAATACGTATATGTGGCACTCTTTCTTAGAGCAAACTTCGTCTTCTATCGACAAAGCTCAGGCTGTAGTTAAATTCTTTGTCAAATGTGATGCGCTAATATTTCTTATATGCTCAATTGAATTTTATCCATATCTTAGAGAAAATGACGATGCAAAACTGATGAGAAGAGAGAATTTACTCATCACTCGACATCACTTCATTTTTCTCCGTGTGAAGCGGGAGAGTCAACTACTGTCTAGATGAGCTTCCAACCTCTTCTCCTCATGCAAAATTTTATGGCCGTATATGCAAAGATTTGTTATTGAGTTTGTATACCTTCGCCGTTTTTAAAATCTCATAGCGCTGCTCGAGGGTCACTCAATTTAATGCCGGAATCACAAGGCATACCTTTTTTCGCGTGGATTTCTGAATATTAATGAAGCCTGGGCAATGCAGTTGATTTCGGCTCGGTGTATAAAATAAGTGGACCCACCCACCCCCTCTCTACCCAACGTGCCCCCCCCCCACCCACATGCCGACCTCAGTCATGGGCACTCGTTGGCGTCCACGCATATTCTTCTTACGTTTTTTATATTAGAATATGAGAATATAAGCGAAATCTATCACCCTTGGATGATTCCTGCGTGTCCTAGGAAAATTCAAAGAAGTTTTTTCACTTTTTGCTTTTGCACAGCTGAGGAGTCAGACAGTAAAACCAGTTCCAAACTTTTTGGGTCCAACCAATCTCAAGGCAGCTTGGCCAGGGTGTCTACAGGAGGAAAAACCGCGAAAAGTCGGGAATTCATCGGGAATCCGTCATGCGGTCGAGAAAAAGGCGGGAAAACATCGGGAATGTCGGATCAATGTTCCGACTAGTCGGGGATTTTAGGCTCTCGCCTTCGAATTAGATCAGGATTGGAGAACTGATAATCAGATCAAAGTTTTGGCTTTAGAATAATGGAGATGAAGATTTTCTCACGTAGGGGAGAGTGTCGCGAATTTGGACGGGGGCGAAATTGGATAATTGAGATAGCTTGGCCACGATAGATTCTTGGCTTTGCCCACGTGGATTCTTCTTCAATACTAACACAGACAACGGTTCTCATGGTGGTTAGACCTCCTGAAACGATACTGGGAGTCTACTCTGATATAGGGGTGCTTTTCGAGGGCCTCACGGAGTTTATTTTCCAAATGCGAAAATTCACCCTACTTCTGCAAAAGTGGACGGACTTCATCGCCATTCAGGAGTCAAAAACTACATCACAAAACGAAGATTTTGAGCCATTGTGGGTTGAAATTGATCCAATAGGACACGAGTAATCGCAATTTTGCGAAAAAGGGTCGGGTGCATTCATGGACAGATTGGACGGGGCGAATTTGAACAATGCTAAATTCCATCTAAAATTAGTTGACCGATCGCGTTTCCGTGTTTTTCGAGGATAATTCCCCTATCGAGGCGCTTATGCATTTTTGCGGATTTTTCGAAGCGCGGGTTGCGGGTGAGGGTGAGTAAGATGATTGAAAATGGGTAAAAAAGTGAAGTTACGATGTCTAATGGCCGTCTCAAGAGTCAGATTAGAAGTCAGAAGTCGCTTTCAACGTGTTCGAAGATAGTGCTCGATTTTCTCATTTTCACTGTCGCATTCGCTGATACTGGGTTGATTGTCGCACTCTATCATGTGGATTGTTCACTTGCGGCGAGTAAGGGTACATCCAATTTGAAGAAGAACGAATGAAAGTCGACTCTTAAACGCTGCGAGTTGATTGCTGATTGTTGAAGACGATAGTACATCAATAAAGCGCCTATTTCAATAATGTCAAGAAATGATATAAAAATGGCCCGCTAGTTGAGGCTATGGGAAGATGTAAAGGTCATGGGTGGGGCTTCCTCTTGATTTTGGGTTATCACCACGTGTTTTGGTGAGCAAAAACGACTCGAATGGGCGGAGAATATTGCCGTATCCCTCAATTTCGAAAGGCTGTCCAAATTTACCCCCAAAACTCGTCAGAAGTGCTCCCAAGCGCGGGGCAAATTTGGACAGCTCTCTTTTTTTAAACTTCAAGAATATTAAGTATGAATGCTGAGACCTAGGGGTCTGAAAACTTTTCACAAATCGTTTTAATAGTTGAATTTTAAAGTCCCACAGCGCGTCTAGCCGCAAGTATCGTCAAATAAACCCACTCCAATTTCCGTCCAATTTTGCCCCACTCTCCCCTAGATGTTTAAGTATCAGAACCGAATCCGCAGCCAGATGAATGGCAAAATTTTTTTCAGTTCCAAAAAGCAATTTGCTAATTTTGCTTTGATACCGTCTCGTTATACTGTGCCAAAAACTATGATTTCTCACGTACATTAAGATGCTGAGCACGAAAGCAGTTCCTAACGAGTGGCAAGCTTATTCGTCCAGTTGCTGATAGCAACTGGTTATCCTCGTGGCCAGCGAGTCAGGCTCCATGATGGCCCATAAAAGCCATACTTCAAAGGGTTATTCCGATCCGTCGAAGATTTCGGATAGGACGACTGTTCGATATTTCTTCCCAGTCTCGGTAAACAATAAGGAACCTTGGAAAATGTATTCCCAAGGATCTGAGAGTCGCTCAATCCAATGAAACATTATTTCTGGCGAGATTTTTGGCCTTGGTGATCAATGAAAAAATCCGGAGAAATATATTTCGGGGGTTTTGAGGGTCGCTGAACTCGAATCCGATGGGATTATCCCTCTAAAATTTGTTTAAACAAAGTTGTTTAAATAATTTAAGCGGGAAAAATCCCTCCAGCCTTGGTGGAGAATTGGGAATTCTGGATGAATATATTTCGAGGGTTTTGAGGGTCGCGAAACTCGGATCCGATGGAATCATTACTCTACTATTTGTTTAAACGAAGTTGTTGAAACAATTCTAGCGAGAAAATTGTTTTCGGTCTTGGTGAACGGTGGAAAACCCGGAAAAATATAATTCGGTGGTTTTGAGAGTCGCTGAACTCGAACGCAATGAAAATATCTGAGCTCATTTGATTTGACTCTGATTGTTGATTTCTCGTCCCCAATTGCTTAATACTGATGGATAATTCTTGATTCTGGAGGACTAAATGATAAAGAGTGAAAACACTCTTTTATAGATGGTGATACGATTTTATTCTTGCAACGTTTCGTCGACTTTCTTCTGTCGACCTCATCAGGCTGGAATATTATAAACCAATAAAACATCTTTTTTCCCACACATCACAAGCAGCGATACAAAATTCAGTACTACTAAAAACACAATTCACCTAATTTTCACAAAACCACAGTCACATCGCAATATCAAATACGTTTTGTTTTTGACATGGAAAAACGTCCATGTCTCGTCAGCTGTCTCATTGCAATCAGGTGTTATGATTGACTAACGATCGACAATATCATCCATTACATACCTAATGAGCAATATCTATTAAGCATATATATATATGGGTGTCGGTAAAGTAGGATTTGACATTATTGCAACATTTTCAGTAAGGTACCATAAACTCTGTTTAATTTTTCTACATCCTCTTTTCTATTGATATTATTAGAGTCAGACTTAATATATAACATTTCGGATAGTCATCGGTTAAAATAGTTGGGTTCTCTATCCAAGCTCTTCGTATTTTCCCAATCGAATTCATGTTTCAAATTTTTTCTGTGAAGAGAGACTACCGAGTTCGGTTCTTTGAAATTTATATGTTCTTGGATGCGAGTGCCCAAGTTTCTTTTTGTTCCTCCAACGTAAGACGCCGGGCAGTCCTCACATTGAAACTTATAGACAACCTGTGTGTTGTCAAACTTTTTGAAGGGGTCTTTACCTAGAATTACTACGTCACTCAGATTCTTGTCAATTTTTGGTAGGGTACAAATGTTATATTTCTCAAATAAATGCGTAAATTTCTGGAATAACTCAGGGTGGTATGGAATACAAATCTTCTGTCGTAATGCAAACAATTGGTTTTTCTTTGGATCTGATTTTTTTATGTATCGTATTTTATTGAGTCTTTTATTGATGTGTCGATCGATGAATTCTTGAGGATAGTTATTATCGAGAAGAATCTTGGAAATGATTTTAATGTTAGCACGATGGAATTTTTTATGTGAAAGAATAATGGATCTATCCACTAAGTTGTAAACAATATTCTTCTTTAGCTGTAAGGTGTGATTGGAATCGAAGTTCAAGACCCTTCCAGAAGCTGTGGGTTTTTGATACCAATTTGTTATCATGCGGTTCTTTTCTCTAATCAAAGACACATCCAAAAAACTGATTCGGTTGTCTATTTCTCTTTCAACAGAAAATTTTAGATGAGGGTTATAATTGTTAAAAACCTCCAAAACAGTGTCCAAAAACTCTTCTTTCATGCACACAAAAATATCATCCACATACCGGAGGTAGAAAAGTGGAACACAATTGAATTGATCAGCTAATGTTTTTAAACCTGGCGTTTCTAGATCGTCCATAACCAAATCAGCAAACAAGGGGGAAATAGGTGAACCCATCGGGAATCCGAGTACTTGTTTATACATTTTGTCGTTGAATTTGAAGAAATTGTTTTCTGAGATAATTTTAATACATCTTCTTACCTCGTCAAAAGGTATTTTACATTGATTGTGGATGGTATCGAAACGTCTGTCTAGACTATCATATACCAATCCTACTGGGATTGTGGTGAAAAGAGTGTTAGCATCCAATGAGAAAAGTATGTGACCAGGTGGAATAACCTTATTTTCCAACTTCTTCTTGACTTCAAAACTATTATTAACTCGAGACGCAGGTGGCTTGATGCATTTCTTGAGTTCATTATAAAGGACTGTTGCTACAAAATGAGTAGGGCTGTTCACACAGGAAATGATCGGTCTGAGCGGTGCATCTGGTTTATGGATTTTTGGTAGTCCATAACATCTTGCTAAGGTTGTATTGCTGAGACTCAAATCATTATCGTGAAAAATTCTGTGTAAATATTTCTCATTATTCCGGTGTTTCAAAAGTGCACTAACTTTCTCTTGACTACCTTTTAAAGGGTTCCTCTTTATGGGTTTATAAAATTTTTTATCTGAAAGTAGCGACTCCATTTTCAAAACGTAATCAGACTTATTTAGGCAGACCGTAACATTCCCCTTATCTGCTTTTGTGAAGAAAATGTCGTTGTTATCTTTCAAGAACTTTTTAGTTTCCCTCAACTTTTTGAAGAACTCTCTGTCTGCTGAGCTTTGATGTAACTGATTCCTATTTCTAGTGTGAATGATGTTTATTACTTTCCGACGAATATGATCCTTATCCGCGTTCTCAATATCAGAAAACTTCAAAGTCTGTTCAACATTTTTGACAATGGAAACTACTTCCGACTCACGTAATGGAGCGTTTTTACTATAATTAGAACCTAATGATACTATATCAAGCACATTACTCGGAATCTTGGTCTCACTCAAATTCTTAACCCATTTGCTCTTATCAACTATTACCCCTTAAAAAAGTTTGACAACACACAGGTTGTCTATAAGTTTCAATGAAAGGACTGCCCGGCGTCTTACGTTGGAGAAACAAAAAGAAACTTGGGCACTCGCATCCAAGAACATATAAATTTCAAAGAACCGAATTCGGTAGTCTCTCTTCACAGAAAAAATTTGAAACATGAATTTGATTGGGAAAATACGAAGATCTTGGATAGAGAACCCAACTATTTTAACCGATTACTATCCGAAATGTTATATATTAAGTCTGACTCTAATAATATCAATAGAAAAGAGGATGTAGAAAAATTGAACAGAGTTTATGGTACCTTACTGAAAATGTTGCAATAATGTCAAATCCTACTTTACCGTCACCCATATATATATGCTTAATAGATATTGCTCATTAGGTATGTAATGGATGATATTGTCGATCGTTAGTCAATCATAACACCTGATTGCAATGAGACAGCTGACGAGACATGGACGTTTTTCCATGTCAAAAACAAAACGTATTTGATATTGCGATGTGACTGTGGTTTTGTGAAAATTAGGTGAATTGTGTTTTTAGTAGTATTAAATTTTGTATCGCTGCTTGTGATGTGTGGGAGAAAAAATGTTTTATTGGTTTATAATATTCCAGCCTGATGAGGTCGACAGAAGAAAGTCGACGAAACGTTGCAAGAATAAAATCGTATCACCATCTATAAAAGAGTGTTTTTACTCTTTATCATTTAGTCCTCCAAGATCAAGAATTATCCATCAGTATCATTTGATTTGACCCGCGACTATGAATACCAGTCTGTGAGGGGCATTATATGTTCCGGCTCCTCACTATTTGTATATAAGATAGAGATCTTCTTTTATGTTTATGAGAATGATGAGACAATCTTTTTCGAACATTCGGAAAGGCTGGCACAAAAGAACCATAGACAATTGCATCGATTTTGATTGGTTTATGTAAAAATTGGACATTGGAAAGATGAAAATCCAATCGCTAATTATCTATTCGGTCGTTTATGTTTTAAAACGATAAAATGAATCATCATCTACATTAATATAGGTAAAGATGTCCTTTGAGTTATTCAAAGACCAAGCGACGTACTCGATCTTCCCGATTCAATTTTGAATATCCATAGAGATGTCTTTTAGTTGTTCGAAATCTAAATGGCAAACTCGATATTTTCGATCCAATTTTTATCTTTCCAATGTCTGATCTTCACATAAAGCAATCCAAATCAATACAATTATTCATGGTTCTTTTGGGCTAACCTCTGTGAATATTTTCAGGAGAGTATCTCATCATTCTCATATGAATATAGATAAAGATCTCTTTTTATTTTTCGAAAACTAAGCGACGAACTCGATATTTTTCTATTGAATTTCTATCCTTCCGATGTCCGATCTTTACATAAAAAATCAGAATCAATGCAAACTTTCACGATTCTTTTGGGATAACCTCTGGGAACGCTTCGTGGTCAGTATCTCATAACCCTCACAAATATGAATAAAGATGTCTTTTAGTTGTTCAAAAACTACTCTTGAAAAAAATCCTTACCGTTTTTCAGCACAATCGGATTGTGAATTTTTTCACTGGACATATTGAATATTCAATGCGCGATATTGAATCGATCTTCAGCACAGTTCATTAAATAGTAACAATTTATATTGAATATTACATGATTACGTCTCGAATACCGTGAAAGTTTGTACAATGAAAGTTGTTATGTTGAATAGAGTAAACATTTGGCTGAGATTGTACGAATCTTACACTTCATCACGTGAAAGTGACGCCCTATCGATATTTCTCTGTAAAACGTATCTCGATTTTGCAATATGCCTCCTGGTGGTGGGGTTTGAACCGGGGAAACTTTGGTTAGTAGTCTGGTGACCTGAGCACTGCGTTGCTGAAACAAATATCTGGGCCCCGGCCGGTCTCAAAACACCAGTGTTCCAAACAGCATGGGAATATTTCAGAGAAACATTTGAATGGAATGTTCCAATCTTCCAGAAACCTCGCAGGAACATTTCAAGAAATATTTTTGTAATGTTTCATTGTAATATTTCAATGGAATCTCCCACAAACCTCGCAGAAACATTCCAAGAAATGTTTTTGTAATATTTTATTGCAATGCAATATCCCATAAATACTTGCCGGAAAGCTCCTGAAAATATTTCATGGAATGTTACTCAGAATGTTTGAGATATATTCGTCTGAATGATTTTTTAAAGGTTTCTGAAATATTTCAGTGCGATGGCCCATGGATATGACTTGAAAATATTGGTGGAATACTGCTCAACAGTTCTACAACAATCTCGTATTCAAAGATCTTTGCGGAGTTACTGAAAGCTCTCTGAAAGTTTTTCAAATTTTCCTGACAGCGTCTTCAGGAATTTCGGCCCAATCCAAAATTTCGAAAATATTTCAAACTAATTTTACAATATTTCACCAGCAACCTATCAAGAATCTTGATTCGGAGAAGTTCATTCCGTGACGTGTATGAAAGGTTGCCATGAAATTTCAGAACTGTATTGCAGAGGTATTCGACGAGTAAGCTCCGAATCACCCCACTCAAATTTTTCTGCACATATAGTATTGAAAAATACTTGGTTGTGAGGTTTTAGTTCGATCCGTCGGCTAATCTTTCCTATTTTCAAAGAATAAGGGTCGAAATGTCAATTCTGTGCATTGTTATATTAGCAGTTTGACGAATACCTCCACCGCCAACGTCGGAGTTAGAGTTGCAGTGGGTATCCTCGAATTTTTCTTTTAAAGTACAATATTGAACCAACAATTCTTATTAGGTTCCATGTCCAGAATGTTCAGTTTAGTCTCCAAACCATGTGCCTCAATCTTTCTATAGGATTTTCATTGGGAATGAGATATTTTTTCAAAGTGCTCACCGCGCAACCTTGATTCACTCTAGGTCGCTTTGTCGTGGACGAAATTTCAAGGAAAGATGTCAAAGAATTAGATCGAAGCTCGAGAAAATGCCCAGAATCGAAGTTCTGAATACTGCATGTACATTCGTGACCGAAGATTAGCCATGTAATTAACTCTTTCGCGATTTTGTCTGTTCCGTGCATAACTGATTACCCACTATAAGTCAATTTATCTAGGCGGAAACAATTTTAAATGTGATGGGAATAGATAAAATCTACGCGGGGGAATTTTTACGTCAACTGCATTATTTTTGCGGAAGAATTTAAGGGCAAAATGTCAAATCCATGCATGTCAGTTCCGCGCATTCTGAAGCCGTTCCCTGGGATACTCAATAGCACGGAAAGGAGAAAGAAATGAAATGATCTGCTCGCGAGCACGTGTTTCCGACTCGATTAAATAATATAAAAACGAATTTCTAGGCCATTTGGCCCCATTGCTTCTGGATTTCTTGCTAGACAATAAATTGTCAAAAACCGCGAATGTCAGTCCCGTGTACTACTTTCCCGGTGTCTTATGCATGTGAAAATGACATATACCGTTCTAACTCGTTGCAAAAAAAAACTTCTGCATATGTTTTATCACATAATATCACTCATCGAGCAGGGAGGAATGTGAAAAGTTGGGATAGACATACGGGGCATCAATTTTCAACTTCTGAATTTTTGGGTACAGAACGTGTAAGTTATCGCGACAATACGCATATATGAATCTTCAGCAAGCTTACTTCGAAAATTTTTGGAAGTTCCCTGATAGCTTTTTGGAAAGTTCCTTTGTGACAAAGCTCCTTAAAATATTACTGAAAGATTTTTCAAAGGTTTCTTGCACGTTTTTGGAATGTCCCTGATTTGTTTCTGAAACATTTTTGGAAGGTTTGTGGAAGATGCCTAGGAGTTCTATCGTATAGCTTCTTCGATTCAATATCATTCTCAACTACTCCTGCAATATTTCAGTGGCAATATGTCATCAATCTTGATCCAGAGAAAATGTTGTAAGGTTTCTGAAAGGTTGCTAGAAGATTTGAAAGCAACGTACCAAAAGGATGGCTTTGAAGTATCCCATGAATGTTTAACTGACAAGTTTTCAGCAGCCTCGCGCAGAAAAGTTCAGAAAGATTCCTTAGATTTTCCAGAAATATTACAGTGCCACACATAAAAAAATTATTTATACGTCCATGAGTAGAAACAGCATGTTTCTACGTACAGACGTATAAAACTGCATAAGCGTCTCATTCGGAAACATTTTCCCCTCGGGAAAACCACGCTGGACGTTGCCTTGGCCCACGTCCAGCCCGGTTTCCCGAAGGAATAATTGTTTCCAGAACTTGTCGCGTGATGTACTAATATTTTGAATATTCCTGCAATGGTTCGCAGATACATCTCTTCAGCAATCTTGCTTTCGAAAATTCTTGGAATGTTTCTGGTATTATCCCGAAATGTTTTTGAAATGTTTTCGGAACGTTTTTGAAATATTTCTAAACTGTTTTCGAAACGTTTCTGAAATTTTTCTGGAATGTTCCTAATAGATTCGTAGAAGTTTTCTTGTATAATTTCTCCAGAAATTCAGATATCATTATCAACTATTCCTGCAATATTCGTCTAGCAATATGTCAGCATTCTTGATCCGGAAAAAATTTCGTGAGGTTTCTGGAGGAGGTTGCTAATACATCGCACGTTTCAATCTTTTTCTCTGCAGATCCATACTAAAATTTTCCCAATATTACCATTGACAGTACGAAATTCTCGTGAAAGGAAATTTTAGAAAAGAAAATTATGATTTTTCTGCGTGATTAATTTTGGTAAAACAAAAAGATTTGCGTAATCCTTATCTCGAAATTCTGTTTCATTCCATTTACAATACTTCAATATACAGTCTTCTTCTCCTCAAAATCCTCGAGAGTACAAAATACTGCTTTTATATCAAAAACTTGGATTACAATCCTCATTGTATCTGTCAGATCGTCTGAAACAGATACATTTAACAATCAACTCATTCTCACATCGCAAACATTTGCGTTTGGCCAAATCGACGTTTGAAAACATGTGGCGTGTAACTTTGATATCTTAATAGTGGACAGCGTTGTTGCGGCCCCGTACCGGCGACACTCGTGTTGGAGTGTTTATATAGTATCGATGATTATACTGTGACGTGGTGAGTCTCGAGCCTCTGGCTCGCGCCTCTCCCCGTCACCTGACGATGCACCAGGTGCACCGTCAGCGTTTCTGACGGAGCTTCGCCCGTTTCCCCACCAAGTGCGATGTCGCGTCACGGACCCATCGTCGCGGACGACGGGCCTCGCCGCGGCAGACCGCTC
Organism: Eretmocerus hayati; assembly: GCA_029851415.1. NCBI lineage: Eukaryota > Metazoa > Arthropoda > Insecta > Hymenoptera > Aphelinidae > Eretmocerus > Eretmocerus hayati. The sequence goes on along the minus strand of CM056744.1, from coordinate 71,454,630 downwards.
TGACCAATCTACCCATCCACACACTCTCTCTCACTTCTTAATTATCTCTTATATTAAAGTCACGCATTTACTGAAACTCGTGTTCTATCTGGAGACTTGAACCTCTCACCACGTTACAATACTAAAATGAGTTTTTCAAAAAACTTAATAGTCAAATAATAAATCTGAATAAGAATTCGTTCAATTTGAGTTTCAAATGACTTTTTTCGGCTCAACCGTCGCAATATTTATTATCTTGAGTCTCCACTAATATTTCAATGCATCGTCTCTGAAAGGTTTCTCAAATTCTCTTGAAACATTTAGAACATTCCGTATCGAATCAAGGATGCAATACGAATTTGACTGAATATTCAAAAAAATCGCACTGAAGAATGTGATGGATTTCAATATATTTCTTTCAGTGTAAACGACGAACTCGATATTTCTTGATTGAATTCTAATCCTTCCAAAGTCCAATCTTTACAAAGACCAATCAGAATCAATACGGTTTTTATGGTACTTTTGGCATAACCTGATATAATGTTTGAGAGATGATGTCTCATTATTCTTTAAAATATAGATGAAGGTTTCTATTACTTCCTCGAAAATTAAGCGATGAGCTCCATAGTTGACGATTGAATTTTTATCCTTTCAACGTCCAATCTTTACATAAATCAATCAAAATCAATGCAATTCTCTATCCTCCTCTAGGTTAACCTTCCCGAATGTTCGAAAAAGAGTGTCTCATCATTCTCATAAATATAGAGAAAGATCTCTATCTTATATACAAATAGCAAGTGACCGAAACAGATATTGACCCATTAAAGACCTTCATCTTTTGTCATTCTTTTTCCCAGCAAGATCTGGAAATGAAACGAATGGAACGAGATTAATAAATATTCAAGTTGATGTATTATCGATCTTGAAGGACGGTGGGGAATTGAATCAATTCCCAAAATTCCGTGATGGAAATTTTATTACGACGTTTCGCCCACAAAGTTTCGTGGGCCTCATCAAGCTTAGGTTATCTGTTGTAACATACAAAGATAGGAAAAATTACATCATATATTGTGTCCATATCATAGATGTATGAATGTAGAGTTGCGCAACTTACGTTATTCTTTAGATCGTCATGGTATATATTGAGCGATCTTTTACTGGAGACCAGACATAACGTCTGGCTCCTGTTAATACAGGTGAACAGAGTGAGTCATCGGTCTAGTTTCTCACTCATATTATTATATTAAGAGGCATACAGGGTCATTTTCCCCCACCGAATCCCTATATTAGGCCTGCCAACATGAAAATCAAAATCAGTGTTGCCAACTTGACGACGCGAAAAGTCCCTAGACCAGGTCAAATATCCCTAGATTTTTCCGCGATGTATAGGATACGTGTTCAAGTGTCGTTTACGTATTTTCGACGTATTTTTGACGTATTTTTCAGTTTTGTATATGTATTTATGCTATTCTGTGCGCAGAGTTGTGCGTAAATGGCCATTTAGACGCTTGTGTGCCGTGTGCAAATCGCAAATTCCGTGTGCAAATGCCAAAACTGTGCGCAAATTTTTCCTTGCGCACGCCGCAAATCACTCAACCGTGTGCAAATTGGTCATTTGCGCACTGTGCAAACATGAAGCAGTCTGCAAATTTCATTTGCGCACGGGAAAATCAGATTTTTTGAACTGAAAATGAAACGTAGAATTGTGCAGTCCAGGCTGTGGAGGGTGGGTACAAGATCGATCGATATGTCCAGAAACCACGATGATTGAATGTATCCCGTGCCAAATTTATGAGGCTATAAGTAGCTCGACTCTCAGCAATTGATTTTCGACCCTAGTCACGGGCCGAGATGAAAATTCGAAATAACCGCCTGGAAGAGAGGGAACTCATGAAAGAAGGGCTAGGGATATTTTACACATTTTCATAGACTTACATATATTGGAAGATTACATAAACGAATTTTGAATCTGAAACTTGAAATGAAGAGTTTTTTATTTTTATTTTTCATACTATTTTTTTCAGTCGGGGGGCTTCGCCCCCTGCACCCCCACCGAGGCTGCGACCCCTGGACCCCGCTCCTACGCCCCCCGCAACCCCTCCTCCCTCCCGATCACCGGATATACGATTATACTGACATCGAGTGCAGTTCAACTTCTTACGATTGTCTACTCCCTCGATTCTTTAACTAACTAGCGAGCTATGGTCCTAGAAGAATCACAAACGTGAGCTTGAATAATTGGTTTTCCAAACACAGAGACTGGGTGAAACGATAACCAATCTTCGTGTATATGTAACTAATTGTTCGACAAGTTTTAAGCAATTCATACCTCTGTTCACGGATGTATCAGACAGAGAGTTTTTGTTACCTATTCATAGGTAACAGGTTTTTCACCTAAATGAAGGTCGATGACTTTTAATTGGGAATGATCGAATCTGTCATAATATTGATCATATTTTTTGGCGAGTTATAATTTTGCTCACAGCAATAGCATAAAATATCGTAAGCAACACGGGGCAAACGTTTGTGCACTCGTCCCCGCACTCGTGTGCAAATGAGTCATTTGCGCCCAGTTCCATTATCTTAATCCGTTTGCACACGGTGCAAAAAATGAGACTGTGTGCAAACGGCTCATTTGCACACTCTTGCGGTGACTCGTGCGCAAATTTTCGTTTGATACCTTGTTGCTTAATATACTATTTTGATTTTATTATATGAATTCATACGTTGATATTATATATTCGATTCGCTGCTAATTCTTGCCTCGAAGACGGTCGCTGATCAGTCTCACGGCGCCCTTTTGAACACTGCCCAAGCTTCCGAATCCGTTGGCAAAGGTTAGGAGCAATCGGTTCTTATGTGTTTCGTTTGAATATTTTCGTATTAAGTGCATTCTGGGAGTCTTTTTATGGTGTATTTTAGTGAAACGTGTTAGAAAATTCGAGACACCGCCATTTTCAACATCGAAGGTAGCCAAGTATCTTTTTACGGTTAACAAGGCCGCCTCACTTTCAGATGTGGAGTAACTTTGGTGTTTGAGTTAGCTTTATTTAATGGCTTTTATTTTTATTTTTGTGTTAGAGATAGACCGATCCGCAAAAGAACTGATTGATTCTGAATGGAATTGGTAACCCGTGTAAGAATGAAAAGGACGTGGTTCCGCGGGACCATGTCTCTCAGGGGGACGTGCTCCCGCGGGATCACGTCCATCAGGAAGACGTGACCACGTACCTCTCAGGGACATGATCCCGCGGGACCACGTCCCTCTCGGGGACACGATCCCGCGGGACCACGTTCCTCATCAGGATGGGGTTTTGCGCAATCGGGGACTGAAAAACTTCAAAAAGAAGGAACACAAGAATAAGATCGCAAAGGAATGAATAAGAGTGAGAAGGGCTAATGGAATTGAAAGAATAAATAATAGTTAGACGAGCTGTGGAAATCCATTCACGTAATGGACGGAGGCTAATGAATCGAAGAGAATTTTTCGAGTTACTTCCAGACCTTCATTTGTAGTGCTGTCAGCATGGATGTATGAGGGAATGGTTTTAATGTTACATGAACATTTCCATTCTATCACAAGTTCACATAGTCATGTTATCGAATACATTGTGACGAGGTAAACCGCCACACGCGATAGAGCTAATGAGCAGACAAAAGTTAGGAAAGTATAGAGCGAGAGAGGCGCGAGAGAGAGAGAGAAAAGAGATCATCAGCTGTCCTCATCGGCGCCGGCACCGTTGTCGTCGTCGTTGATGAGCAGCTTGGCGCGAGCCATCACTGCGTGCGGTCGCGACGATCCGACGGGAAAATATCCGCGCGCGCGATGTGCAAGTGTTTGTGTGCCTCGACCCTGGCCCCGGCCGTCGGCCACGCGCGTGAGTGAAGGAGTGCAACATCGCCGAGGAGTAGCCGTGTAGCCGTCCGGTCCGAGCCCAGGATGCGGTATTTGCGATAGCCGTCTGGGATATGTCGGCCCGGATGCGAGGCGCCGGCCCGGGTTATGCGGAGAGCGTGTGTATGGTGAGTCTCTCTCTCGTGCGTTCGAAATCTCTCTCACGCGACTAGAGTAAGAGTAAGTAGCTAGCATTATATCCTAGCTCATGAAGCGAGATATTTGTATCCTTATGTATGATCTCTATTTCCTTTATTAAAATGAATAATCGAAGGTCTTGCGAAAGGTGACCCACAGTCCAATATAAAATCTAGCGTCTGGGTAAAAGTCATTTATCACTTTTATTTATATACGAATAGATTGGACCCATTTTCCTAAAATCCCTCATCCCTTCAGGTTGAGATGAAGCAGATATGGGTAATTATTCAAGGCTCGTTACCCTATCGCATTGGCGCCCAACGTTCAATTAATTATTGTACTCTGAAATTTTAAGTAACGCGTTTCGCGCGTAGAATTTGGAGCAATAGCTCAATTTCATCTGAAAAAGCGTTACAAGAAATGAAAAAGAGTGCAGTAATTAAAAATCCATCCCAAAATCGAGCCTAAAAATTTTAAAATGAGTGAAGTAGTCAATTTTCAATTGAAATCGTTAGAATTTTCTGAATCTATGTAAAAATTTGAGAGACATGAAATCGATAGAAAGCGCGCCAAGGCTAAGCTTAGCCGGCAAAAGTTAGAGTCAAGTACCTCACGCGTAAATATAAGATCGCGCGATACGTATATAGATATACCAAGCTCCGTAAGCGTCAACACAAGTCGATGGCAGGTTTTTTTTTACTCTCTGTATTGGGAGGAGAATTACTTTTGGATTTTAACAGCCGAATAAAGGCGTAGTTAGTCTAACAGACATATAGAAATAAATACAGATATGGATTTAGCATTTAAATTTTGCCTCGACCAGTTTTCACGCTTGCGTCTGACCAATTTTTAATGATATGAGAATATGAGATGAGAATATTTTGCATGATGGAATAATGAATAATTGCGTGATTCTCACACGCGTGATATTGAAGTGATGAATTGTTTAAGAGAGTAGACATTTCTGATTTCTGGCCCGTCTGAATTTTTAAGAAGTGAGAAATATTTTTTTTTGTGACAAAATGGCGGGAGCTCACATGGATAGCCACATAGTGGACGATTTCATCAATAATATTGATGAAGAATCGCTAGATGAGGCTTTGGGTGAACTCTTGCTCTCGCGTGAAGGAACATTTAGGGCGCGAATAGAACGGTTGCGTAGACGCGTTCGCGGCGAATATAACGAGGCAGATTTCGATCAATATTTATTGATGGATCTAGCTGAATTAGAAGTCGCGCGGATGGAGGCTTTGCCGAGATTTTTACGCAAAACCACACAGACAGCTTATGATAGGCGTTCAATCCTCAATAGATATGAGGAGGACGATATTTTTGCGAATAATATAAATGATGAAAATGTGACTAGGCGCAATTACCGAGTGCGAAGAAGCTCATTACGCGATGAATCAGCGGATGTGCAAGAGAATGCACAGCGGCGATCGGCGTTAGTTCAAAACGACGCGCGCCCAGAAATTCAAAAAGCTAACGAACCGCCAACTAAATTTATCACGTTGCGAGATGAAAATGGCAGGTTATATGAAATTCCTATGCAGATCGCGGATAGTTGGAAAAATTCGCCAGACCGCGAAAATGCTGAAAATCAAATCATCCGTGAGAATATTTTGGATCAGACGGTGCGTTTTCAAAATAGTGAGAGATCGAGCGCGCCATTACAATCGAATACCCAACGACAAGCGAAAGAACCAAGCACTGAGCCACACAGTAACACGCACACAACGACAGATTCGAACAGACCCAAAAGGCGTAGTCAAATTTTACGCGAGCAATTACAGCAAGCATTATTAGAAGAGGAATATGAATCGTGCGGTGTTAGAAATAATTCGTATAAGGGTAATGAAACGAGGCAAATCGAGGACGACGAGGGAATTTCTTCTAGCGATAGTGAGAATGAGAATCCTCAGAACCAAGGGGAAAATCTGAGACCCTCTTTGCCAAGACTCAGCGGCCATTCGCGCGTGAGTTGGGCAGCGGACGTAAATCAGGCACCGCAGCCGAATAACACGCAACAAACACAAGCAGCGCGTTCAGATTTTCATGCGCATACACAAAATAGAAACGATAGAAATACAGCTGAGACGAGAGATCTCACGCGTACAGTAAAATCATGGAATCTTAGATTTTCAGGTTCAGCAAACCAGAGTTTAGAAGAATTTTTGATTAAAGTCGATGAATACAGAATGGTGGCAGGCATGTCCGAGAATGATATTTTACGCGCAGTAGCGGTGCTGTTGAGCGGCCCAGCGTTAAATTTGTATCGGTTACGCGGTAGTAGCTGGAATTCTTGGAAAGATGCGGTTACTTGTTTTCGCGCGCATTACCAGGACGAAAAATATTCTGAACGGTTGGCAGACGAAGCACGCGCACGATTACAGAAAAACGATGAGCCAGTTCACGAATACATCACAGCGATGCGCCTAATTTTTAACAGAATGCCGGAACCTCCACCCGAATCGAAACAGGTTGAACGTATTTACTATAATATGAGAAAAGATTTTCACCCTTTGATGCGTCGATATTTGCACGCGGGTATTGAGAAATTTTCCAGACAAGCTACCGAGCTTGGAAAAGCTTTTGGTGCGAGCAAAAATCAGGCACTCGTTCAGGGTAATAAGAAAGAGGACGAAAAATCGAGTTCGCAAAAGCCCAAAAATTCAAATCAAAATTCAAAAGAGACTCAAATTTCCAGTCAAGATAAGGAGAAAAAATCGGAATCTGAAAAAGAGACGATAGATTTAGCAACCGTCGAGGTAACAACTATGGCAGATGTTGCGAAGTTGATGAATATTCAAATTCAGAAATTACGAGAAGAACTCTTACCGAAGCCGAACGGTCAAAACGCGAGTCAGAGCAATAACGCGCAAAATTCAAATCAAAATAACGGGCAAGGTCGAAATAGAAGTTGACGTAGAGATCGAGGCGATCGGGGAGGCAATAATAACAACAATGGCAACGGTGGCAATGGCCAGCAGCAGAGTGCTCAAGCGGGGCCACCACCTCAAAATTTCCAAAATACCTATCCTCAGCAACAAAATTTCCAGACGCGTGAATTTTACGCGAATAACAATCAAAATCAAAGTCAAAATCAATATCAGAATCAGAATAGAGGTTACAATGGCAATTACAATAATAATTACCAAAACAATTATCCAAGAGGAGGTTATAGAGGAAATCGAGGAGGTGGTTATCGCGGGGGTTACCGTGGTAGAGGTTATGGTGGATATTATAATAATGGCTATTATAATAATTACCAGAATCAGGGCCAACCACCACCAATACAACAACAGAATGCGCCGGTTAATGCAGTAAATTTACAAGAAAACGCGTCCGCGACGAAACCATCCGTCGATGCGGGAAACGCGAAGCCAGTGGCGTAAATGAGACCATTGCATTAGCTACGTCCGAACAGGTCTCAAAAGTTTGCGAAGCCAGTCAATCACAATCTCAAGAAACTGCGAATACTTTTCAAGTTGACGCGACTAGGATTTTCAAAGTTCCTGATACGACAAAACCGACAGATTATCCTCGATATTGGATCAACGTAAAAATTGGTCCAATAGAATTGAAGGGATTATTAGATTCGGGAGCCGCACGGTCCGTGATAGGCAGGAAGTATCGAGACATCGCAGGGCAAATTGGTATTACGCTCCAACCCTCTAATTTTTTGTACGCTCAAATGGCGAACGGAGAATCAGAAGAGGTAGCTGGGGAATTGATCACTCCCCTGGAGATAGCTGGGATAAGCAAAAATATGCCGATTCTTAGCGTGCCATCATTACCTGTAGATCTCATTTTGGGACTTGAATTCATCCGTTCCTTTGGGATGCACATATTAGGTGATAGTGACGAATATACATTCGCAGACCTTAAGGACAAGCAAAAATTTGCATTTGAATTATTTTCAATCGAAGCACCGAGTCAAGTGAATTTAGAGTCTGAAATTCCAACATCATCGGAAGGAAAAATTGAGTCAAAATCTGAAGCGTCAAGGAACGCGCAAGAGCCACAATCGAGAGGTGAAGGTTTGAAAAAATTGAGTGATTATGAAGCTTACAGACTGAAAAGAGTTTTAGATAGATGTTTACCTCACCAGAATAAAAATCAGAAATTTTTGAAAGCAACTGATTTAATGGAATACGAGATTCGACTCTTGAAAAGTGCACGTCCAGTAAAGCAAAGATATTTTCCGTTTTCGGATAGAATGGAGAAAACAATGCATGCAGAATTTCAAAAGTTATACGATGCAGATGTAGTTGAAAAATCAAATAGTCCTTGGAATAACCCAGCATTTTTAGTAAAGAGAGCGAACGGAGGGCATAGATTGGTAGTAGATTTACGAGTAGTCAATTCATTAGCTGAAAAAGATGCGTATCCGACACCCTATATGGACACTATATAAAGGAAATTAAAGAACGCGAAATATATAACTACGCTGGACTTACCCATGGCCTACCATCAAATAAAGCTTAAAAAGATTTCGAGAAATATTTGCGCATTCACAATTCCCGGTAGAGGGCACTGGCAATTCAAAAGGCTACCTATGGGCTTAGCTAAGGCTGGAGCCTGCTTTCAAAGATTAATCGATTCAATTATAAGAGACCTAGAGCCTTACGCGTACGGGTATTTAGACGATATTGTCCTGGTGACAGAGACGTTTGAACAGCATTTAGAGCTACTAGAAAAATTATTAAACAGAATCGTGGGGGCAGGTCTAACGATTAACAGAGAAAAGAGTAAATTTTGTTGCCAAGAAGTCAAATTTTTAGGATACATAGTGGACGAGCACGGTTTAAGAGTCGACCCCGCGAAAACAGAAGCAATAAAAAATTATCCGAGGCCTAAAAATGTCAAACAAGTGAAGAAATTTACAGGTATGACATCATGGCACAGTAAATTCATTAGAAATTATGCGACGATTGTAGAGCCAATGAATCGTTTATTGAGAAAAGACGCGAAATTTGAGTGGAAAGAGGACCAGGAAAAAGCATTTTGTGCGCTAAAAGAAGCATTAGTATCTGCACCCGTGCTCAGTATGCCAGTTCCAGACGCTGAATGGTTCTTGCATACTGATGCATCAGACACGGGGATAGGATCTATGCTTACACAGAAGGTTGATGGCAAAGAACGCGTAGTTTGTTACGCGAGTCGATCACTTCCAAAACAAGAAAGAGTCTGGTCAGTAACAGAACGTGAATGTCTGGCTATAAAATGGAGTATTGAAAAATTTAGGCCGTATATTGAAGGGGAAAAAATTTACTGTTGTAACAGACCACAGCGCGCTACAGTGGCTGTTCAACAAGAAAAATTCAGTAGGACGCGTAGGCAGATGGGCCCATGACCTCGCGAGTTATTCGTTCCGCGTGATCCACCGCAAAGGAACGCTTAATGTTGTCCCTGATGCGCTCTCAAGAATGTTTGAAGACGACACGACGAATATCGGTTCAGTTGGAGTTCTTGAGAAAACATCAGATAAGTGGTACAACAAAAGATTTTTTCAAATTTTGAAACATCCAAAAAGATACAGAGATTGGAAAATTATGGATGGTAGAATTGATAAATATAGGCCAGATCACGAATTAAATGAAATAATTGATGATTTAGATGCGTGGAAATTAGTGGTTCCAGAAGAAAACCGCGCGAAAATAATCAATGAAAGCCATGACGAGCCATCAGCTGGTCATATGGGCAAAAAAAACGTATAGAAAGGTCGCGCAGTCGTACTATTGGCCCGGTATTCACCTAGACGTCGCGAATTACGTGAAAAATTGCGAGAATTGCGCGTCATATAAGGTAGATCAACGCGGTCAGATAGGTATGATGGGTACGCGCACAGTCGACAGACCGATGAAAATTATTGCAATGGATTTAATGGGACCATTCCCAAAATCGAGAGAACAATTTGAATATTTACTCATTTTCGAGTGTGTTTTCAGTCGCTATATAGTCTGCGTGCCACTACGTAAAAAGACTGGTCAAGCGGTTCAGAATGCACTTGAGAATGTATTATGTACACATTATGGTACACCGGAAATTTTGATTAGCGATAATGGGTTAGAGTTCAAAAACGAATTGATGAATAAATTCTGCGAGGAAAACGGTATAGAGCATGAATTCACCCCTAGCTTCCATCCCCAAGCGAATCCAGTTGAGAGAGTAAATAGAGATATTAAGACCATGATAGCAATATTTGCTGATAACCACAAAGAGTGGAATAAGCATATTCAACAATTCCAATTTTGTCACAATTCAAATTTTTCGAGTTCGACCGGAAAATCACCAGCGTTCATGATTTATGGACGCGAAATTAAAGCACCAAAATTATGGAGAAGACGCGTGGAGATATTCGGGAAAAGCTTGAAAAAGTTCATGAAAAACGGTAGTCAAACCGAATTAATAGAGGCATTAAAAGATTTAGACGGAGCAGAAATTAGTTCAGAATCAAATTCAGAGAACAAAGTAGAAAACGAATCAGGAAATCAGAATTCAAGCCAAGCGAATGAGCGCTCGAGAGTCGATGAGCCCGAGAAATTTCCTATTCAACACGAAAAGCTCAATTCAGATTTTATTGTTTCTCAAGAATCAGTAAAAAATTGGTCAGATTGTATGAATAAGTTACCTGAGGTACACGACTCTACTATAAATAAGATTGAAAAAGCGAGCGAAAAGCAAAAATCAAATTATAATGTATCAAAGCGTGATGTTAGATTCAAGATAGGTGATAAAGTACTGAAGAAGAATCGACCATTATCATCGGCAGAGAAGAATTTCACAGCGAAGCTGGCAGAAAAATTTTCAGGACCATTCGAAATTAGCAGGCAATTAGGAGAAAATGTCTACGTGTTATCAAAGGATGGAGCTGAGTTACAAGTATCTGTCCACGCCAAAGATTTGAAATATGCAAGCGTTGCATCAAATCAGAAGTCAAAAAGTAATCTGCCCAAGCAAGCGATAAATCAACAGCAGACAGAAGAATCGGGGCCGTCGGACAGCAGCGAGTCTCCCCGCCACGCAGCAGTGGCACGCGCCCGGAAGAATAGCCGGCAGAAGCCGCGAGGAGCTGCAGGTGAGCAGACCACGTGCGAGACCGATCGACAGCCCACGCGCTCGAGAGGCCCAATAACGAGATCTAAATCGAAAGTTACAAGTGACTAGAGTGTATATAAAAACAAAGTGACTAGAGTGTATATAAAAGCTATAGGTGACTAGAAGTGTATATAAAATCCAAGTGCCTAATTCTAAGACTTGATACTAGTGACTAGGAAAAGTTACAGACTAGAACAGTGATTAAAAATGGGACCTATAAAAGAGGCAGTGATTAAGTGGTTAACTAAAGACAGTGAGAAGCAAGATCAAAGTGAAGATGGCGACCCTAGAACGCGCGCGAGTGAGCAGGACAGAGACAATGAAAGTGCGGGGGTGGTAGTGCCTTTGGACACTCAGGACGCCGTTGATAACGACGCGAGAGTGCCGGCAACTGGTATGCCCATCGTACCCGCGTCAAGACCACCCGCGCGCCAGCAGGAGGCCAGCATCACCTCCGAGGACATCGCTGAATTCCACGCGCGAAAACGCGTACGCGAAAAATCGGCTTTGATGCGGAGCTTAAAAGCTATAGCAGAGCCGTGGAGAGAGGAAGATCGTCGCCGGCGCGAAGCAGAAACGCGCGCGGCAACATTAATAACAACAACACCGACGCCAGAATTCCAAGAAGAGCAGCGAGAGGTGCGGAAAGCGCGCGCCGAGGCCCATGCAGCAACTTGTGCAGCAGAGCTCAACGGTGCCGTCAGCAATGCACGTTTGGGGTTGGAGGTGAAATGCAGCCTCGCTCTACAACAACAGCAGCGCGCCCACTTTCTCAAGTTGCGCAATGAAGAATATGAGGCAAGAGTGGAGCAAGAGAGACGACAAGTCTCTAACAGGTATGCGCTAGACTTGCCACGCGCACTCCAAAACGCCGAACAAATGCACACATCCTTGTGTTATCGAGAAGACATGCTGGATGCGCGAGAAAACGCTCTCATGCAGCGTGAGGCAGCAGTCCACGCGCGCGAAAGATATTTACAAAAATCAGCCGATCGATGGGCGGCGGAATGCCGTAGTTTAGAAAGAAGGTTGCGCGAGGAAAAGGCACGCGCAAGATATCAGCAGCGTGCATTACCCCCTCCACCACCAAGAAGTCGTCGATTATCTGCTACTATGCGAATCGACTTTAATTTTTACGCGCCCGACCAGCCACAAAATCAGGTCATTATTGAAGAGCTCGAAGACGAATCAGATATTCAGTCAGCCTCCACTAATGAGCTACAACAACAACCACAAGTTGCAGAAGAGCCGGCTATCGACCGAACGCCGCCCCCGCAGCAAAAAGTTAAAGAAGAGTGGAAGCCGATCAAACGCTACAGAACCGCAGCAGAATGCGAGGCATGCGTATACATTACCCAAGCGCAGCGCGTTCAACGCGCGCTTGAAGTGAATGAGTCATTCCGGATCAGAAGCATTGAGCAAAAAAGTTTCAACAAGGCGTGGGCAGATGCGCATTTCTTGCCTGGAGAACGAGACATCGAGTAAGCAGCACCAACTTTAACAACACCGAGTCTACACCATCAAGATAACGACGTATTGTTACTATTTTCTTATGAATTTTCAGTTATGTTGGAATCGCGTAAAACAACGCGTATTACACTATATTAGTTTGCGAGAGATACAATGAGAGAGAGGCATAGAGATACAATGAGAGAGAGACATAGATATATAATGAGAGGGACTCATATTTAGCTATAAGGATTTGCGAGATCTAAATAAATATGTCCCTAAATATTGATATTTACAGGCTATTTACAGAAATTATTATTTTACAATATTTACAGGTTATCCAGTGAATAGTTACGGAGTTATGAAGATTCACTCTATGTACAAAATAGCAGCACTGAATTATTAGTATTTATATATTTACAGAATTGTTCCTGTGAATTTTGAATACATTTTCAAGATAACGGTATGACGAGGAGTTAGTATTTATAAATGCGTGATAAGAATATTTAGGTTTTTTGTATGCAAAAGAATCAGGTGAAACAGTCATTTTATTTTCGAGGTTATGTTTATTTTCAGTTGATTAATTAAGAAGCTCCAATCGCGAGTAATTTCAATTTTTTCACGGGGCTCAAAATTTAGCGGGGGGCTCTGTGACGAGGTAAACCGCCACACGCGATAGAGCTAATGAGCAGACAAAAATTAGGAAAGTATAGAGCGAGAGAGGCGTGAGAGAGAGAGAGAAAAGAGATCATCAGCTGTCATCATCGGCGCCGTCACCGTTGTCGTCGTCGTTGATGAGCAGCTTGGCGCGAGCCATCACTGCGTGCGGTCGCGACGATCCGACGGGAAAATATCCGCGCGCGCGATGGACAAGTGTGTGGGTGCCTCGACCCTGGCCCCGGCCGTCGGCCACGCGCGTGAGTGAAGGAGTGCAACATCGCCGAGGAGTAGCCGTGTAGCCGTCCGGTCCGAGCCCAGGATGCGGTGTTTGCGATAGCCGTCTGGGATATGTCGGCCCGGATGCGAGGCGCCGGCCCGGGTTATGCGGAGAGCGTGTGTATGGTGAGTCTCTCTCTCGTGCGTTCGAAATCTTTCTCACGCGACTAGAGTAAGAGTAAGTAGCTAGCATTATATCCTAGCTTATGAAGCGAGATATTTGTATCGTTATGTATGATCTCTATCTCTTTTATTTATAATAAATAATCGAAGGTCACGCGAAAGGTGACCCACAGACCAATATAAAATCTAGCGTCTGGGTAAAATTCATTTATCACTTATATTTATATACGAATAGATTGGACCCATTTTCCTAAAATCCCTCATCCCTTCAGGTTGAGATGAAGCAGATATGGGTAATTATCCAAGGCTCGTTACCCTATCGCAACATCTAAGGGTTAGAGGACAAAAACAATCTATCCTCATTAGAATTCATTAGATGTAAGTGCTATAATTCCCTATGGAGGAGCATACATTCTTATGACGGGATTTATTGACGCTGAAGCATTGAGAAATATCCTAATACAGCCAAGCTGATTCTAAAGAGTCTCAAGATGGGCATTTTGATTCGAACAATTATGACTGAAGCTCCCATTTGAGTTGCCATTTCTCTTCTGAGCGAGATAGAGTTCACGTTCACGATCACTTGACCCTCCTCATCACGGGTTGAATGATGAAAATTCCTGTTTTGCATCGTCAAATAGGACTTCTATCAGCTTGCCTCTGACTCGAGATTCGTCTTTGGAAATGTTGACACTTATTTGGGGGGGGGGGGGGGTAGTTTGAGAGGAAACTCAACAAGGTTTTGGTGTGCATCAGTTCAGATAGAAGTGCATGCGAGCAAGACCAATGTTTTTATTCTTAGCAAAAAGTCGGAAAAAGTTGTATCTAAAGTGACTCGCCTAGATTATTCTAGATTATTGTTTGAACTCGTAGGACTAGTATCAAAGAGCATTTTCTCACAGTTTTGGGGAATGGTGTAGTGTATGTTATATATATGAATGATGTTGCGAGAGGCTCGTACAGGCCTCGAGCCGAATGATCGCAATAGGAAAATTCGGAGCACCCCTCCATCCATTGCGCGGTGCGACATCGGGGTCGCACCGATTGTATTTAAGTAACTTCAAGAGTTCAGTTGGGGAGTTCATTTTTAAGATAAGTAGTTGTTAGTATTAACTCGAGAACTTACGGTCCGAGTCAGTCACGCAAGACAGGTAAACGCAGCCACGGATTGGCCCTGTCAGTAGAAGTCGAATCATAGGTCACTTTACATCGAGATACTAGCCGCGGAATAAAGTAACAGTCAATCTTATTCTCGTGTCAAGATCATTCTATACATCCAACCCCTTCACAAACACCCAGCACGATAGCTTCGCGCTTGGGAGACGGAAAACCCAGTACCCGAACACCAATAACGTAACAATGGGAACGAAGAGCGATTATTTAAAATCGAGCTTGTAGAATTGCGTTTTCATGAAATCAATCGACTTCAATCGTGATTCCGACTGTAATTCTTGAAAGAGATGGATGATCGACGTTCACCAGTAATTAACTTGTGGGCCTTTTCAGCACCTTTTATGATGACTATTCATGGAAGAAAACGTCCACGTCGCTTCTGTTTCGAGATGTCAAAATATGATTGTTCTCTCAGTTTTTGAGTTCCACGCGAAAGCGACCTATGAAAAAGGGTCATGTCTCAGATCTTTTTCTTGGCATTTCCATTAGATTCTATGGTACAAAATATGAATTCTTCATTACCTGTCAAGCTCCGAAAAAATTGTTTGGTCCCATGGCGAGAATTTTCGGGGATAGGGTAGAATATATTTCTTACAAATTCAAGCAACTCTTCTGCTCTAAAATACAAGTAACTTGAATGCTTGCAGGAAAGGACACACAACTGACGGCGTTCGAAAGGTCTTGAAAAACCGATTGAAATTGTCATTGGAAGAGTGATATTGCGGTCATAAACGTCCTGTAGGAGCAGTAGCGTCCTGTAGCCATCTAGGAGCAGTAGCGTCCTGTAGCAATCTGTGAAAATTATTGAAAAATGAATGCCTCAAAAGCCTACTATATCATCGCCTGAATATCACATATTTGTTGTACAATTCTGTGTTCTTTCAGAAGATCCGTCCTCAATGCACTTTTTCGCGTTCTTTTTCTTATTTCTCGCGAATCCATTATACAGGCAATTCAAGATCATCGGTTGACTGCTCATGCGCAGGAATTTGGATCGCTGGAACCAATAACATTGGACTTGACCAAGTCAATTTCATCAACTCAGCCCGAAGCTACAGCGTACGAAAGATGAAGCGTCAGCTCGAGTACGTCAATAGGCCAAACAACCCCAAATCGCGCCCAAATTCCCCTAATATTGTCACGGTGGCTCCGACCCACCTGGTAGTTGTCGTAGCCTAGTGGTCTTTCGAACGTTGTAGCACCGAGCCTAATTGAAGAAATTGACCTTGTCAAGTGGTCATTTTGCAGGAGATTCCCTTCGGCTCCCGAATGCAATTGATTCCAGCTTGCCAGAGCCCTGCGCATGAGCAGTAAACAGACGATGTCGAATCGCCACGAAAATAAGTTCGCAAAAAATAGAAGGAACAGGCCTAAAAACGCAAAATACTTCATAGAGACTATTTCCAAAAAGAACACAAACTTTTATATGAATTTTGTGATTTTCAGAGAATGGAAGAAATGAGCGTCGTAGGTTGCTTTCATGATAAACTACTCATATGTGATCTACCATGAGAATTAAACGTTTGAAAATGCTTGTTGAGAAGACCATGACAAGGTAGCTTCCTGTAATGAGCATGGGCTTGTTAGTTCCAAGCCTGATAAGCAATTTAGAGTGGTTTTCAAGACAATTCGAGTAAATTTTTTCATTTCCATTGCGAATAATGTAAAGTCATCATTGACAAGGGGAACACCAACCTTGTGGGTCCTGGATCTTGACGAAACTTTGGGAATCTTCTTGTTTCGGTGAGAAATGAAGGTACCCAGAAGAGTTTCGTCCAATGGGCCTCCTATCCCGAGATACAGCTGTGGAAATTAGCATTGTTCATATAGGCCCATCTTTAAATGACACATATATAGTTATACTGATATACTGACAATGCTAACCCCCATGGCTGTATCTCAGGATAGGAGGCCCATTGGACGAAACCATCTTGGGTACCTTCATTTCTCACCAAAACGAGAAGATTCCCAAAGTCTCATCAAGATCCAGGATCCGCGAGGTTGGTGCTTCCCTCGTTAGTCTATCCTGGTTCTCAAAGACTTGGCAATTGATCAGTTTCCAGAATTTCTGACATGTTTTTGATCAGAAAAATCATTGGAATCTATCAAGACCACACTTGAGTGTGTGAGAAGATTTTTTCGAATTGTTAGATTGAACAGCATCCGAACAATTGTAACGACGCCATTAATTGATTAAGCGGGTAATCCGGCCAGACAGCGTCTCGAGCCTTAACCAATTCACTTAACTTGCCTCGCGCGATTAGTATGATGCGATTAGATCAAGAGTTGCAACAATATGACACTCCTCATATCGAATGCGAGTTAGTTATCGATAGTATATTCACTGAAAAATGAAAGTAGTGCAAAATCAGGATTTCGATAGATGAAAGCTGCGGTTTCAAGCGTCGCGTGCAGATGATCAGTGTTACACCCGATTGTGTGATATCCAGTTCCGCGGGTTAATAAATGAGTGCCGTGATACCAAGTATCCTGAAAAAGTATCAGCGATAAGAATGAAAAATATGGTATCGCGCATTCAACTCTCCAGAGCGTGATTCGAATGGACGCGTACAATTTATGCAGCGATTGATCGATTTGGAGTCAGGTGATGGGCCTGACGACCGTCCTTGCGTCCTCCTAGCGGACGCCCCAGGACATCCGAATGCCGTTCGTTCAAAATACTCTGCGTCGGCGACTTGATGTAGCCGCCGACCGAAGTCCTCGCCTGGAAGAGCCGGGGACGAGCAGAGCGGCACCAAGGAGCAAAGAATAACTAGCCAAGTGGCGCTTACTTTTTATTTTTCAGACGTGATCGGTGTCTCTCTGGGATAGCCCAACAGTCGACTGACTCTCTTGCTAGCGTCAGTCCCTCTTTTATACCCTGGTCGGTTCGCCTGCTGGAGGTGGCAACAAAGACGGCACGATGCCAACCAGCCGATGCGTGCAGATGCGATGTTGTGGGGGGGGGGGGGGTTTACGTGGCTCGACGTTGCTGGTGCACCGGTGTAACCGTTCGTCGAGGCGTGTGGCTCGTTGTTGTTGCTGCGTCGGTGTAGCGGTTCGTTGTGGTGTGGGTGTAGCGCTCTTGCTGGCTTGTAGCTACGTCGGTGTATTTGGTATGAAGCGGTGTTGGTGGCATCCGTGACAACGCTTGGTGATTCGTGAGCTACCCGTGCGCCTGATCGGTTTGAGCTACACAATAACGTTTCACGATAATTAGATCACGGTCTCCTTGATTTCTCGCGGCTCGACTACTCGAATGCAGTATTAACGAAAAGTGTTAACTTACAAGACTGTTGCGCAGCTCCTCACCTTGCACTCAGTGGCGTGGAAAAGTGCAGGTGCTCGCCTCGCACACAGCGGCGTGGAAAAATGTAGCTGCTTGCCTCGCACACAACAGCACAAAGTTCAGCTACTCGTCTTGCCCACAATTGCACAAAAACCGTCACTTATTTACCTGCGTCTCCGGTCACACGCTGGTATTACACCTTGCTTAAATTCGTGACTTTGATCAATGATACTCGCTCGATCAAATAGCATGTGACAGATATTCTGCGCTCTTCGCTGTCTCAATGGCTACTGGGCTGGGCGACGCGTCGATCGCGCAGCATTGTGGGCGCCCCTGTCGGCGAAACATGGAGTCCGCTGGCGCGAAAATCGAAAGGAGCACAAGGTGGACGTCACACAATTATTATTGTGACTGAAATTTGTCAAAACGCTACCCCGACTCACGAAATCACCTCCCTGGACGGACGCGATCGCGCGCGTTTGCGTCCCTATCATTTTTACACGGGTCGAATAAAATTTCACTTTAATACTTTTAGCGAGATGCGGATAGATTGTTTTTGTCCTCTGAACCCTTAGATGTATTCGATAAAATGATGATGTGAACTTGTAATAGAATGAAAATGTTCATGTAACATTGAAACCATTCCCTCATACATCTATGCTGACAGCACTACAAATGAAGTTCTGAAAGTAACTCGAAAAATTCTCTTCGATTCATTAGCCTCCGTCCATTACGTGAATGGATTTCCACAGCTCGTCTAACTATGATTTATTCTTTCAATTCCATTAGCCCTTCTCACTCTTATTCATTCCTTTGCGATCTCATTCTCGTGTTCCTTCTTTTTGAAGTTTTTCAGTCCCCGTTTGCGCAAAACCCCATCCTGATGAGGGACGTGATCCCGCGGGATCGTGTCCCCGAGAGGGACGTGGTCCCGCGGGATCATGTCCCTGAGAGGTACGTGGTCACGTCTTTCTGATGTACGTGATCCCGCGGGAGCACGTCCCCTTAAGGGACATGGTTCCGCGGGACTACGTCCTTTTCATTTTCACACGGGAATACAGTGACGATAAAGTCCAATTATACCAATGAAGTGATGGAGTGTTGGAGATTGAAAGGTCATTGATTGGTTGATATTGAATATTTGATAGATACGAATGGACTTCAAATTTCTGAAATATCTTTGAATGAATTTGAAGACTTTTTGATTTGATTCTCAAGATGATGATATTCGTATCTTTACTCATATCGAGTGTGAGAATACGTGATACCTTTTGGTTATTGAATTTCGTTCTATATGGAGGAGAAATTGAACGTTTTTTCGGAGTTTAAACTTATGAAAATATGAAGTGAAAAGCGGTTTATGTCTATCTCGAATGCTTATATTAGAGGGCGTCATTTCATATAGGGGGGTGGTTAAGAGAACTCTCTTGACCAGTTTACGATTTAAGTAATTTTCATGAGACTTAGGTATAGATACTCTTCATTGAGGAACGGTATCGTATAGAGGATTGGGAATGACTTTTGTGAATAAATCCAATATCACTCAATTGATGCAATCGTGAGGGGAGAATTGAGTTGATGCATTGGGATGGTTTTCGATACGTGATTATTAAGAGCAATTATTGGGAATATATTCATCAGGAAAGTTCTTCATTTTCATATTGAGCATTCACTTCGAAAGATTTGAATTTTTGAGAAGTTTTTGATTCGATAGAATGATTTTAATATTCATCGTCCTCGTTTTTTATTTATGATGTGAGATTGAGTTGAAAGTGGGGAGTGTTTCATGTTTAGAGTAAAAATGTAACAACTCTTCATCGCAGAGGTCGAAGGAGATATGACCAGATGAGACTGACACGTCGATCTGGGCTCCCAGTGTCGGGGCCAGAGCGATGCTCAGATCAGAGGAAATCCATCAACATGTTTCAGGAGAGTGATGTTAGTGTTGTGTTGTTTTTTTTACAATAGCTGGGCAACAGGGAGTCACACTCTGTCGCACTCGGGAATGAGAAACCCAACTCCCATACCCGATCGGAGACTTTGTTGGGGCTTTGATCAGCTCCCTATCCGGGTAGCCCTGAATCCTATAGGGTCCCTGTCCGGATATCGGGGGTTTGGGTGACCGTTTTTGATCAGCTCCCTATCCGGCTTGATCCGGCTACCCGGACTTAGGGCTGCCCAATCCATTTCCCTACCAGTGCCTGATCAAAAATGTCAGTCTTTTTTTCATTTAAAAGAAAAATGAAGATGCGTTTGACTTTGGAAGTTGTGGAAGGCTCGTGCCTTTTGATATTAGAGGTATAAAAACTATTGGGTAGATTGTGTATAAATTGTTACCTTTTGGTTTTTTTTCTTTATCGTAAAATTGGGTAATTAGGTCCAGGTGGGTAATTCGGGCCACTTTTTGTCTTCCCGATGTTTTTCTACTCAGAAATCACCCATTATACTGCTCATTTTGAAGATGAGACCCAGAGCTATAGAATGAGTTCTCGTGTAATTTCTGAATAAAAACTTGTCTCATGGACAAAAAATGGTCCGAATCACCCACCCGGACCAAATCCCCTGGTTTTACGGTATCACATATAAGCGAGTATATAATCCAATAAGGAGAAAAATCGCAACCCTTACGTTCTGACAAATGAAAAATTCGATCATAATGAATTGCACACATGATTACGGCTCACTGAAAAATCCAATTTCTTCAATCGACGCCAGGGGTGGCCAAGGGTTCGATCCGGGTAACCCTAAGTCCGGGTAGCCGGAGTAGAAACGGATAGGAGGCTGATCAAAAACGGTCGCCAAGCCCTGCCGCACCCAGATCAGATTGTAGGGGTACCCCTGCCAGAACCTGATAGGGAGCTGATCTTTGGTCCGGGTGCCCCTAGAAAGT
Organism: Eretmocerus hayati; assembly: GCA_029851415.1. Taxonomy (NCBI): domain Eukaryota; kingdom Metazoa; phylum Arthropoda; class Insecta; order Hymenoptera; family Aphelinidae; genus Eretmocerus; species Eretmocerus hayati. Next base: position 71,433,657 of record CM056744.1, on the reverse strand, counting down.
TTCCGATCGGGTATGGGCCAAGGCATTATGTGACGCTGTTGCAACTTGTAAAAGTGTGGTGTGGTAGTTTTGAGTAAGTATGACGAGGATGAGATGAATTGATGTCATGAGAGAAGCTTCGAATTAGATCCTGTCAATGAAGATTATGTGAATGCTTCTATCATCTGATGAAATTGGGACAATGATTCTATTTTGTCAAGTGATAGTGGATTCATATATATTTTCCTGAATGACTCTGAATTGAATCAAGCTGAGCAGGAATCAGCATTTGGAATCTCTTAACATATTAAAAAAGTTGAATTATGCTCTTTTTGAAAATTTGTATGAATATTTGATGGTATGACGGTATATTATCTCGTCACATTAATTATTAATGCGAGTCCGCAAAGTGCAATGCGGCTCGACAGGATCTGCTTGGCGGCGTCTTCCTCGTGGACACTGGCCTCCTGTCGGCCAGTGCTGCTCGTACTATGCATTAGCGCATGATAAAATTAGGACGAGTTCACGAGGAAACGCTGATGAGTGATAACGCGAGCAGGTAAAGTTAACAAGGTTCGGATTTATTCAATCAATAATTTACAAAGCGCATCCGGGCGCGAACGCAACAGGTGAATATCACGCGAGAGAGAACCATACGCCATTAGAGAGAGTGAGAGAGAGATATAACTCGAGCAAGTACTCACAATGCGATTTCGCTAATATTAGGCCGCTGCCTCGGGGACGTCGCTCGTCCGGGTCTGCCTCGAGCGCTAGGTGACCTGGGAATTCCTCTCCTCGCCGCTGGGTACGGGCCTCGACGCCTGCAGGTCTGGCGGTGGTAGCCGAGGGTAACCGGAGCACACGCGGCGCGGGAGAACGTACGGGCACCAGGACACGAGGTGCGATGCGCGCGATAACCAAGTATAGTCTGCTGCTTGACCGGAAAATCATCAGCTATGTCAATTTGGGTGAGCTACGCTCCGATTGGTCGGCCATCTTGTGGCGCGCGCGCATTCTCTCTCTCTCTCTCTAATTCAAACCTGAGCGCCTGACTCTCTCGTTGCTGCTGCATCACGGAACACCTGTAACAATCTTTTTATACAAATGAGGATTCAATTATAACTTAATACTAATTGCCGAGGAGAGAGTGATGGGACTTTACCCGTCACATACCCTCCCCCCAGACGCCGTTAGCCTAAGCGTACCGGCTCGAGGAAATCTCTCTCTGAGGCAACTATAATCAAAGGTAAAAGTTATTAGAAAATGTATTTATTATATTGAAGGTACAAAAATATAGTTGTCGAACCTGTCGACTAATCTTGTAAATAATAAACTTTGGCTGATTGCCTTGATAAGCGAATGCGCATTTGGCATCTAAGTGACAAGATGTACATATCATCAGTCTTCAAAATAAAAGAGAACGAAAGAAAAATGCACTTGATTAGTGACTTAGTTTTTGTACATTCTGATCTCAACAAGAGGAACTTTTCCATATCAAGTATGGCATTGTAGACAGAAAGTGTAAGTATGTAAATATGTAGATAATTGTATATAATTGTAAATATGTGAATAGTAGAAAAGGGAAATGGAAATCAAGGGAAGAGAAAGAAAGAAAAATGTTGCCATTTGCGTGGGCTCTCCCTTGACAGCGATGACGCAATAATTAGCGGAAGCCCGGGTGGTTGATGCGGTTAGGGCACTCGCGTCCTCGCGCCACTCCTGGCAGGTGACAAACAGGGCACCAACGTCTTCTATCCGGGTCAGCGCGCTGAGTGCGAGTGGGATCCGTTCCCCCCAGGTGCTCTCGCTGGCGTCGAGCTTCTGTTAGTGCTCTCTGGAGCTGTGTCGCTTCTAGCGCGGTTTTTCGCTGGAACTCTTCGACTTTCTGCCGAGCTTCTAATTCTGCCCGGTCAGCGACTGCTCGTCCCTCTCTAAGTCGGCGTTTGTGCATTTCCGCCACCTCGTGGGCCGCTTTTTCATCGGCGACTCGTATGGGTAGATTTCCAGCCATTCGACGTCCAGCGGCCCGTGTTTGTCCAGGAAATCGTCCAGGAGTTCGAATGAATTGTGGAATTCAGACCTTGCTTGTAGGTGAGCAGCTCTTGCTGTGAGGATGGCTTCTCTGGTCTGATTCCACTCCATTCCGATGGATGTTTCGATGGCTGGGATCTCATCTGCATCATCAGATCGAGGTGGTGGAATTGCAACAACGAGCTGTTCGTTGGCCGGCGCTTCCGCAGTGTCTTGAGCGCTTGGCACTCCAGTGGGCCTAACTATGCCTCTCTCCTCCCACTCAACCATCATCTCCTGGGCACGATTGTGTTCCTCCTGCGAAGGCGCATTCCACGGTCTTCTCAGACGCGGTTCTGGCGGGTTTTCCGCTGCGTCTTCGCGGTTGTTCGAGGCCCTCTGCGCAAACTCTGCGCCTATGCGCATCAGCCGGCGTATTTCGTCGCTGGATAGATCCCATACAAAGGGAATAAATCCCTGCGGTGGCGCTTGAATAGACGCGTCCAGTGTTAGGCGGGCCATACCATCGGCACCCTCATCAGCTGCTACTCGCAGGGTTGCGCTGAGGTCTCGACCGTCCATACTGTGCCCTGCGGAGATGAGGTTAGGTGTTATGATGGTGTGAGTGGTGAGAGGTTAATATCTTAAAACATATAAATGATTGATCATAAATGAGAGGGTGAAATGATTTTTCCGGACCGAGTTTTCCGAGGTGAAGTCTCGTCCGATGGTATTTGCAGCGATGGCGCATTCTTCGAACCTTTAGGCCGCCCGCGACGTCTTAAGGTGTTTGAATCGGTGTGCTGATCGGTCTCCGCGCGTTGGTCATTCGTTTCCGGTGTATTTTCCGTTTCTTGATCATTTTTCGCATACGACGGATCATTCGCAGGTTGTTCGCTTTCCGCGTCAGACGTAATTCGCGAAACGGTCGCAGTGTTCGGATCGCGTGCTGACGGTGCTCCGGTATTCACGGTTATACGCGTTTTCCGGGGTCTGCCCCGCGGTTTCGCTCGCAATCGCGTTTGCGCATCATTTACAATTTCATCGTTGGACTCGTCTGGTCGAAGCTCGAGGTCGTTCTGCCGTGCAGTCGTCACGCCCTCGTCTTCTTCAGAGACAGCCTCACTCTCGTCTTCTTCAGAAACAGCATCCGTCCGGTCCGGTTCCTCCTCGTTTGAGAAAAATGGCTTGAGATCGCATACTGGGAATGTTCCGAGTGAGACATTGTCATCGTCAACTACCTCGTATACATTCTCACCCAGTTTTGCTGAGATCTTGCCAGGTCCTTGGTATTTTGGTGCAAGTTTAGCGGAAATGCCTTTGACTGCAGACGACAAAATGCGATTGCGCATCCAAACCTTTTCGCCGACGGCATACTGCACGTCACGGCGGTGAGCATTATAATATTTGCTCTGGCGTTCTTGCGCTTTAGCTGAGTTGCCTGCTGCAATTTCACGCAACTTACTTAGATGTTCCATATGGTTTTCCCATGTTCCAAGCTCTTCCGCCTCTGCGGCTTCTGCAGCTGCCACATCTTCCTGTCTACGAAACGTATGTGGAGGTGTGGGGTTCCTTCCTAGGTTTAGGAACGCTGGAGACATTTTTGTCGATTCTTGGGTGGCTGTGTTTATTGCAAACATCAGCTCAGGTAATTTTTCATCCCACGTGTTGTGGTTTTCAGTCACGAATGCTGTTATCCTAGCGCGAAGCGTACGGTTCTTATTTTCCGTCGGATTAGCTTGCGGATGATAAGCTGGACTAAATGATTGTTTGACGCCATTTTCTGTCAAGAACGTCTCAAGTTCTTTGTTCTTGAACTCCTTGCCATTATCCGCATGGAAAATCTCTGGCGTACCGAAGCGCATAAAAATTCGCTCCTTGAGTTCCTTGATGACAGTTTTTGCGTCAGCGCGTCTCGTTGCTACGATCTCTACCCAACGTGTAAAGAGATCCACGAAAACGATGATATGTTTGTTGCCCTGGACCGTGCGGACGTATGGGCCCATACAATCCGCAGCTACCAATGACCAAGGTTTCTTTGCTTGTCGTTTACCCATGAGTCCCGCTGGAGGTAGTTGCTGCACTTTTACTTGTTGACAGATGGAACAGCCTTTTACAAAGTTCGCGACATCCTTGTATAGGCTGGGCCAAAAGTAATAGCGTGCGATGCGATCTACTGTTTTGGTGCGGCCGAAATGGCCAGCCGTTGCTTCGCAGTGTCCTTCAGATATGACTTGTGCCCTTTGCTCTCTGGCCAGAACGAGTTTCCAGGCGTCGTCGTCTGAGACGAGATCTTCTAGTATGCGATTTGGCCGCCAGATGTATAATCGACCCCCCGTGATCTTCATATGTGGGTAATCCTCAGGATTTTTTGAGACTGCTTGATACGTTTTCAAGTACCACGCATCTTGCGTCTCTGGCACCAATGGTTGCACAGCAGCTAACCCCTCCTCTGTTTCATCTTCATACATGCGAGATAAACAATCGGGTACGACATTAAGCTTGCCCTTGCGGTATTCTATGTCGAACGAGTACGATTGTAGTACGAGAGCCCACCTTGCTAGACGTCCTGTCGGATTCTTCAAGTTGCATAACCACATTAGACAACTATGGTCGGTTATCACTTTGAAATGGTATCCTTCGACATAACAGCGCCATCTGCGGATCGCCCATAGAACTGCAAGGCCCTCACGTTCGCTGACAGAGTAGTTTGCCTCCGCTCGCGTGAGTACACGACGAGCGAAGCAAATAACTCTTTCTTCGTCGTCAATCGTCTGTGTAAGCACTGCACCCAGGCCGGTGTTTGAAGCATCGGTCTGGATACAAAACTGATGTTCAGGTTCAAATGGAGGTTGGGCTAAAACCGGAGCTGTTGCGACTAGCGCTTTGATCCTATCAAAGGACTCTTGTTGCTCGGTGCCCCATACGTACTTCACGTTTTTCTTTGTGAGCCTTGTAAGAGGTTCAGCAATAGTTGCAAAGTCTTTCAAAAATTTTCTGTACCACGAGGCCATGCCTAAAAAGCTTTGCAATTTTTTGATCTTTTTTGGTACTGGAAAATCCATGATTGGTGAAATTCTGGAGGGATCTGGACGGCAACCGTCTTGATTTACTAACAGTCCCAAAAATCTAACCTCCTTTGCGCACCAAACGCTTTTGTCACGATTAATAGTGAGGTTAGCTTCGTTCAGGCGATTGAGGAATTTTTCCAGAACTTCGATGTGTTTTTCAAAGGTTTCGGTCACAATCAGTGAGTCATCTAAATATGTAACTACCCATTCCGATAATTCTGGTGTAATGACCATGTCGGCAAGTTGTTGGCAGGTAGATGGCGCTCCTGAGAGCCCGAAGGGTGTTACTACAAATTCGAATAGCCCAAGATTTTGAACTACGAACGCGATCATTGGAATAGACTCTTCTTCTAGCTCTATTTGCAAAAACGCTTTGCTTAAGTCTATGACTGAGATATATTTTGCATTGCGTAGTTTTCGCATTATCACGTCCATAAAACGTTGAGGGTAAGCGCACAGCTTTGACTTTTTATTCAACTTGCGGTAGTCGACGCACATGCGATATGTCCCGTCTGGTTTTAAAACCATGACCACAGGACTCGACCATTGAGACTTGGATCTCCGGATGATCCCTTGTTCTAACCACTCGTTGACTTGCTTATGCATTATTGCTTCAAGTTTCTTGGATAATGGATAATACTTTTGCTTGATCGGCGTGTTATCTGTGAGCTCGATTTTATGCTTAATCCATTTGGTACGACCAAGTTTACCATCATTGGCCGGAAGCGTCCTATCCAACATTCGCTGCAGCTTGTCTCTCTGAGCTTCTGCAAGATGTGCCAATCCAGCAGAGGATACAGGCGTTTCATTGCATGTTATTGAAGCCAGTTCGACTGGAAGGAGTTCCGTTCGTCCCTCAAGGCGAAGCATATTTTCGCGCGGTAATAATTGCGCATCAAGAGCTCGTATGAGATCTCCACCGATAAGCAGGTCGGCGTCTGCCTCTCTCAGCACGATGGCCCATACTTTTCTGGTTATTCCTCCTATAGTAAAAGGAAGTTCAACTTCACCAAGTATAGGTGTACAATTCCCATCTGCGAGTCTGGCGCCTGGACCATAATAAGGTTCAATTTTTTGGCCTAGAGCTGTCGCTATTTGAAGACCAACTGGGCCAAGAGCTGTTCTTGAAGCACCCGGATCGAACAGTGCGCGAACGCTAAACTTGTCGATTTCCACGTCCACCCACCAACGAGGGAAATGGTCCGGCTTATTTTCAATACTCCCGATGTGGTGCGTTTCTCCACAATTTTCACAATGAATTGAGGAATTTTGATCAGCTGCAGCAGCATCGGGAGAATTAATTAGCCCTGGACAGGTCTCGTGCTCCTGGCTGAGGACAGCAGCGACCTCATCTACTTGTCCCCCTCCGCTTTTCCCGAACACTCAGGACAAGTGGGTCTGATATGACCTGGCCACCCGCAGCCATAACACTGCATATTCTCTTTGGGACCGGGGTCTTTGTTTGCATTATGCTTGCTGACCACTTTGTCAGAGTTGTCTTCGCCCTCCTGGGCAGGCTCCTTCTTCTTCTTCTTGTTTCTCCTCCAGTTTTTCTTCGCCTCTTGATCGGCAGGTTTATCAGATGAAGTACTCGAAGTTGAATTTGGTGCACTAGGCTTAGCAGCTGCCCCAGAGTTTGGATTTGCATTTTTTAACGCGTTTGCAATCGCTTCATTTATGATCGACTCGAGATTTGGTGGCGTTGGCGCAGCAGCAGCCGGAGCCTGTGAAGCAGTGGTTAGTTTAGACGTTGCTTCCACGAGTCTGCTCAAAACTGTAGTCAATTTGCTAGGCGGAGGATCGCTCAACGCCGCGAGGTTCGATTTATTTTGTTTGGTCTCTGCCCTTGCGCTATGACACGCTACTTCTGGAAGCAGAGCCATCTCCGGGGGTGGTGGTGGTTTGTAGTTCTTCTCAGACCATAACAAACTCTCTGCATCTCTTGCGAGCTCTAGAAGAGAGTCGATGTCCGTAACTTCTTGCCTACGCACCAGTTTTCTTATTTCGGGGATCATATTCCTGTATAGAAGATCAAGTTGTTCTTCCTCTCCCCAAGGTCTATCAAATCTGCCCAAAATCGTGAGCAGACTGAAGATATAATCCCTGGCAGGTTCTTGTTTCCCTTGGGTACGCGTCTGCGCTTCCACCATTAGCTTGTGTTGGAAATTGCGATCTACACCGTATGTACGGCGAGCGCTCGCGCAAAAATCGTCCCAGGTTGTCCATTTTTTCCGAGCTTGACGGCACCAAATTAGCGCTGCGCCAGTCATGAGCTCTGTCATACCATTGAGTAAATCTTCATCATCAATGTGTGCCAAAGCACGGCATTCCTCTACTCGTTGGATGAATTCTTCAATACTTATCGATTTTTCTCCGCCTGTGAAATTTATTTTCCAAGCTCGAACAATTTTTCCGACATCCTGCTTATTATAACTTGAATTAGCAGGCCTCTGTGATCTGGATGTCGAGATAGTCTCTGATGACACCCTCCCCCCGGGCGCGGTATTCGCGACCACAGGGTCATTACGAAAAACATTGTTATTTGGGGAGCTCATGCCTCCAAGATCTTGAGCATTCTTGTTTGGAATTTGTGCTGTTGAGCTCATTGGTCCACTGCCAGGTATTCTTCCAAAGGAAGGTGTAAAGCTAGGTGTGTGTGCGTTCAGCGCTGATCTTCCAAAGCTTAGTGGGTTCGGAAAGCATTGCGATACCGCAGTCGTGAAATCGCTCACATTGTAATTATTATCGTTATGGATATGTCTTACGTTGTGGTAATCGCCGAAAGTTACTCTTGAAGTGCCTTGATATGTCGAGGATTGTAGAGAACCCGGCGTGAAGATTTGTGACTGCGTGACTTGGGTTGCTTGGGCTTGAGTCACCTCGTCTAAGGCCCTTTCGACTTGTACCAACAAGTCACGTGGTACTCGGTACTGCTTACCGGCACTATCTTGCACAACTGCCATACCCCTTGAACATGCAGAGTTGTTATATAGAAGAGAATCGCCTTGAGTTGCAGTAACAGTTGTTGTAGTCGTGGTGTCATCACCTATTGTTATTTGGTATTGCCCACGAACTGTTACTTTTGATGGTACGATCCCTCTATCTATTTGTTCTTGGGTCAACAGCGAAATTCCGGATGACGAAAACGAAGGCATGGGATTCCATGTAGATGTTGATAGATCAGCTGTTGTTGTTGTTGTTGTTATAGTTTGAGTGGATGACGTTTGAGGTACGGATATTTGCGGTGGCGCTAGATTTTGCAGGGTGACCGGTGGAACCCTAGACGTGATCCCTGTACCACGACCGGTGCCCGCGGCGCTGCTAGTATGTACCCCCAAATTCCTACTCGAAGCGTCTTCAGTCGTTTGCATTCCAGGGAAGACTTGGTGTGAGCTATTTGCCAACGGCATACCCAATAGAGATGTATCCGTTTCTTCATGTAGCGTGTGCGCACGCGATACGATGATTCGGCGGTGTTCTTCAGTGACTCCAATTTCAGCCAAAATTGTCTCGAGCTTCACTTCTCGACGAATCTTCAGTTCGTTATCTTCGATCTCTTCATCGATCCGCTCAAAATCACCCTCCCTGTACTCGCCGCGTAATCTAGAGGCAAGTCTATCGAGTTTTTCAAAATATGAACCAGATTTCTTTAATTCAAGATCTTCTAAAATAGGTATCAGTTCTGCTTGCCTTTTATTCCCGAGCCAATCTTGAATTTGTGACTCGAGATCTTGTGAAAAATCTGCGTAAGTCGCCATTTTACAAAGTAAATAAATCAATCCCTCGCTAATATTTACTAACGCGGTGCAGCAGTATGCATCTGCTCACTTCGGCCAAAATTTTATTTGAGTGCTGTCACATAGCACAAGAAGTTTCCATTAATTACACAATCTGGATTTGCATACAAGCGCCGCTCTCAGTTTCGCGTTTCGTTCGTCCAAAAATAAAATTTCAATCCAAAGAAATTCAAGAAATAAATCTGTAAAAATTTCTGAGAAATTTCAAAATTCAAGAATTACTTGAAAAATTAAGCGATATTTACTCAAAAGTAACTGAGAGAGCCTAAATCTATTCAATTTTGGCTAAAGTGTGCGTCATTTACTTATACTAACGCAAAAATTACGAGAGGATATTTTATTTGGAGTTGTAACGCGACCTAGCTAGCTTACAAGATAGTCTGTTGCACTAGCAGACGACAAACTTGATCCAGAATTATTCCACATCTAGGAATCGAAGAGCGCAGAGCGCATTGACTGGTCCAAATTTCACCTGAAAACCCTAAACGGAACTCTAGGAATTCAAAAATGCGAGTACAGGATGCGCAAACATCCAACATTCCATCACACCAACACTCTGCACACTAATCATACCTTACAATAATTCATTTCCGCAGATAACTGCAAGAATTTCATGTTTCTGCATTTTGCAGTGATTTAAAAAATTCCAGTTTGAAAAGTGCAATTTTAGAATTAAACGCAAGATTCCAACTCCATTTCGCATCATTTTTGCAAAATTATTACCAAATCGCGGTACTAATGCGAATGCGCTGCAAGATTTGGCGATCTGTAGCGTGAATCGATTTTTTCTCGATTTTACAAAATTTAATCAAATAATTTTTACCATGACTCCAGAAATTTCCACGAATTTTCCGGTTTTTCCGCACTGGAAAGCTGCTATGCATTAGCAGATGCACGTAAAACACGAGAGAAAAATTTTCAGCAAAACCGCAACATTATAAAAGCCACAGAGTCACTGTATCTTGCTCTGCATCCGGAGACTTGGATGCCCTATAGTCGTTGTATATCTATATACACTCATACCGACACACTATAACATTCCGCACACTCGCGTCGACGCAATTTTCAAACTTCAAGATTTTCTGATTTGATATTCTGCTCGCCTGCAGATATAATAGCATACGAGCGTGATACGGGCTGCCTGTAATTAATAAGCAGCACTAGCGTGAAAGGGGCTTGCAGCCATTACAGCTGATTCAAGCGCGATCGATAATTAAATATATGTATATCGCGTCACTTCCACGATGAATTCAAATCGATCATCTAACCGATGAATAATCACGCGATCAGCACACCTGCGTTGTCGCATCACTCGCGTCGCTATACGTAATGTCCCGGTATACGCACACCAATGCAGCTACTATATATGTATATATCACCGCTTTCCCGCTTGAAGCAGCAGAGAAATTTCGATGGCGCGCGATTTTATTAGCCGGCGACGGCGACGATGATGATCCGCGCACTAGGTTGATAACGCTCGCGAACGCGCAATTATTTTATCCAGCTAGTGGATTATTCCGTTGGGCGCCATTTATGACGGTATATTATCTCGTCACATTAATTATTAATGCGAGTCCGCAAAGTGCAATGCGGCTCGCCAGGATCTGCTTGGCGGCGTCTTCCTCGTGGACACTGGCCTCCTGTCGGCCAGTGCTGCTCGTACTATGCATTAGCGCATGATAAAATTAGGACGAGTTCACGAGGAAACGCTGATGAGTGATAACGCGAGCAGGTAAAGTTAACAAGGTTTGGATTTATTCAATCAATAATTTACAAAGCGCATCCGGGCGCGAACGCAACAGGTGAATATCACGCGAGAGAGAGCCATACGCCATTAGAGAGAGTGAGAGAGAGATATAACTCGAGCAAGTACTCACAATGCGATTTCGCTAATATTAGGCCGCTGCCTCGGGGACGTCGCTCGTCCGGGTCTGCCTCGAGCGCTAGGTGACCTGGGAATTCCTCTCCTCGCCGCTGGGTATGGGCCTCGACGCCTGCAGGTCTGGCGGTGGTAGCCGAGGGTAACCGGAGCACACGCGGCGCGGGAGAACGTACGGGCACCAGGACACGAGGTGCGATGCGCGCGATGACCAAGTATAGTCTGCTGCTTGACCGGAAAATCATCAGCTATGTCAATTTGGGTGAGCTACGCTCCGATTGGTCGGCCATCTTGTGGCGCGCGCGCATTCTCTCTCTCTCTCTCTAATTCAAACCTGAGCGCGTGACTCTCTCGTTGCTGCTGCATCACGGAACACCTGTAACAATCTTTTTATACAAATGAGGATTCAATTATAACTTAATACTAATTGCCGAGGAGAGAGTGATGGGACTTTACCCGTCACAATGGATAGAATACTTTTCGACTTGAGATTGAAAGAATGCACAATTGAAGATTATATGCTTACTTTGGAGGGCGTAATTTCATTTGGGGTAGTGGTTGAGAGAGTCCTCTTCACCAGTTCATGATTCAACTGATCTGCATGAGATTCAAAAATCGATAATTTAGATTGAGCAATGGTAACGGATCAGATCAGAGAAAGTCCAGCAGCATGTTTCAGAAGAGTGGTGTCAGTGTTGTGTTGTTGTTTTACAATAGCTGGGCAACAGGAAGTCACACTTTGTCACACTCGGGAATGAGAAACCCAACTCCCATATGAGCCAAGGCATTATGTGCTGTTGCAACTCGTAAAAGTGTGGTGTGGTATTTTTTGAGCATGTGTGACGAGGATGATTTGATATTTTTCTTCTTAGGAGAGGTTGAGATTGGATGTCATGGTACGAGATTAACGGTAACCATTCATTTTTTGATAAGATGAGGAAAATTACTTCATTCTTCCAAGTGATATTGGATTCATACCCAATTCTGTAAATTATCTGGACGTTATTATTATGAAAATTAAACTCGAATGACTCTTCGAAATGTAAAGATCGATTGCAGATCATTGATGTGAATCGTATATGTTTTTGGGAATTCTTATGTTAGAGGGAGTGAGTAGACACAAGAGGGTGCAGTTCGGGATTTTTCCCGAACTACATAATTTTTTATTCAATTTTATGAGATTCATGAATTCATACAATATGATTACCAACAGAATAATATTATACTAAAGAATATAATATGAGTATCACAATTGTAGACTATATATTTATCTTAGCTAACTATGTTGTGACTTGGTGATCCACTGGAGCCTAATACTTTTTTCGATGAATTTTCCTCAGAAGATAAGAGCAAAAATTCATTACTTCACAAGATTTCAACTCCAATTACGTTTTCGATTCGCTCTGAATTTAATTGTTCACTGGCGAAATTCTGATGGAAAACTCATTCAAAATGACGTTTGTAAATGATCCAATATCATTTGACCAATGCATCTGTGAGGGGAGAATCAAATTGATGTATTGTGATGGTCTCTGATACGCGATCATTAAGAAGAATTGTTACAAAAATTCTATCAGGAAATCTTTTTGTTTTCATACCATCTTTGAGTATTTACGTTGGAAGATTTGAATTTTTGAGGAGTCTTTAATTTGATGGGATGATTTCAATATTCATCATCCTCGTTTTCTGTTCATGATGTAAGATTGAGTTGAAACTGGGGAGTGTTTCATGTTCAGAGTAAAAATGTAACTCTTCATCACAGAGGTCGAAGGAGACATGATCAGATAAGATTGATACGTCGATCTGGGCTCCCAGTGTCAGGGCCAGAGCGATGCCCAGATCAGAGGAAAACCAGTAACATGTTCCAGAAGAGTGGTGTCAGTGTTGTGTTATTGTTTTACAATAGCTGGGCAACAGGAAGTCACACTCTGTCGCACTCGGGAATGAGAAAGCCAACTCCCATATGAGCCAAGGCATTATGTGCTGTTGCAACTCGTAAAAGTGTGGTGTGGTATCTTTTGAGCATGTGTGACGAGGATGATTTGATATTTTTCTTCTTAGGAGAGGTTGAGATTGGATTTGATGGTACAAGATTAACGGTAAGCACTCATTTTTTGATAAGATGAGAAGAATTACTTCATTCTTTCAAGTGATATATTGAATTCATACCCAATTCTGTAAATTATCTGTACGTTATTATTATGAAAATTAAACTCGAATGACTCTTCGAAATGTAAAGATCGATTGCAGATCATTGATGTGAATTGTATATGTTTTTGGGAATTCTTATGTTAGAGGGAGTGAGTAGACACAAGAGGGTGCAGTTCGGGACTTTCCCCGAACTACATAATTTTTTATTCAATTTTATGAGATTCATGAATTCATACAATATGATCACCAATCGGATTAATATTATACTAGAGAATATAATGTGAGTATCACAATTGTAGACTCCATATTCATCTTAGCTAACTATGTTGTGACTTGGTGATCCATTGGGGCCTAATGCTTTATTCGATAGATTTTCCCCAAATGGTGAGAGCAAAATCTCATTACTTCACAAGATTTGAACTCCAATCACGTTTTCGATTCGTTCCAAACATAATTGTTTACTGGCGGAATCTTGATGAACAATTTTTTGTGTGAAAGTTGCGGTGAATTTAGAATACGGATTTATCATCCGTGCTTCGTGTTTGAGTGACGGAATCGAGTCAAAAAGGGGGAGTATATTATGTTTGGAGTGGAAATGTAACTCTTCATCATAGAGGTTGAAGGAGACATGATCAGATGAGACTGATACGTCGATCTGGGCTCCCAGTGTCGGGGCCAGAGCGATGCTCAGATCAGATGAAATCCAGCAACATGTTTCAAAACAGTGGTGTCAGTGTTGTGTTGTTAATTCACAATAGCTGGGCAACAGGAAGTCACACTCTGTCGCACTCGGGAATGAGAAATCCAACTCCTATATAAGCCAAGGCATCATGTGCTGTTGCAACTCGTAAAAGTATGGTGTGGTATTTTTTGAGTATGTGTGACGAGGATGATTCGATATTTTTCTCCTGAGGAAAGCTTTGAATCGGATTCTATGCCGAGAGATTAACGCGAGAAAATTTGATTCTTAATGAATAAGAGGAAATGACTTGAACTACTTTAGTGATATTGAATTCATACGCTTATTCGTGAATTATTTGTAGATCGATCGGGAAAACGATCGAATTGATTTTAAAAATTCTGAAATGTATTGGAAATCCCAAATTTTTTTGGGATCTATCTGGGAAACGTCAGAAGATCTCGATTTCCTCAATTTGTGATCAAACAAATGTAAAATTGGAGATTTTTAAAGATGGATTCATCTTTAAAAATTCGATTTCTTGGATGAATAATGAAATTGAACATGTTTTTTGTAGTGAGATATGAAAAGATTTCGTATCATTTGAATATATTGTTTGGAAAATCGTGGTTCAAATTATGAATTACACTTTTCTTGTTTTCGAAATTTTAAGTTGTACTGGAAGATCACACAGCTCAGCACTCACATATGATTTCTTGGAAGATGTTTTCAATCTTACTTCAATGGGTTCTTCTCGTTGATCTTCAAACACGCCATCCTTTCTTCTGCTGTGATACAAGTGATTATGTTGTAGTTCTCCAGTGTTGTCTGATTCGTATTGATGATGTTTTCGATTTTTCCTTTGTACACTCCAAGTTGGTCCTAGTCTGTAGAGCAAATTAGAATACATTATAAAATTTTCAAGATTTAAATAGAGACTTATATAATGAATTGGCAGGTGTATGTATTGCTTTCTATAGTATCATGTAGTATACATATAGAGGGTCGAATGTCATGTGACGTGAGAGAATGATTGTTCGAAAACGATTAAGGTAAAACTACCAATAGTTGGACAGCGAATTTGGAAACTTGGACGTTTGAGTCTAGAACAACGATTTAAAATGATTATTGCTATAAGTTTCGGGTAACAATTCAACGAACTGCCCAAGAAGCATTGATTGCGGTCTATTCTGTTGACTATTAATTGAATTTATTGAAGTAATTGATTAAAAAGCAAGAGGGTCGGTTTTGCCCAGTATTTGGACAATATCATCTACTCGGCGCCTATAGTTGGACAGGCTGCGCCAGTAGTCGGACAACCATTTCCTGACATGTATTTCTATCTTAGGGACACTTTTGGGGTTTCATTTATGAGGCGGATACAGCCAATTGGTATGACTCAGCATTGAGTTCAGTTAATTTCATAATTTCATAAAAATATCACTGGGCATTCACCATTATGATGTCAATCTTAGTAGCATTCAACTCATATGGTGATATATCTTTGAATCACCTACTCTCCAAACATTGTTTTTGCGGAAAAATAATCCATCCAATATAATTCTGACGTTCTAAGCACCGATAAAATCAAGATTTTTGAATTTTAAGGCATCTCAAGTGGTATAGAACTTGTTTGAAAGTGATTATCAACTGAATTGTTTGCACAACATATATAACGTTTGCATGACATCTCATATTCAGTAAAATATGTGCAATGATTGTTGAATCACTGGAAAAGATTCTTGATGTATAGACACTGTTGTGAGCTGATTAATCCATCACTGTATCAGAAAGAATTTGGTAATGCAGCGTACCCCAGGATAATTGTGCTTCCGCTCCTGCTCTGTACCAAAAATAGGTATGGTAATTGAATATATTTTATTATACCCTTATAGAGAGACTCATGATATATAAAAAATTCTCATCTCTCTTTTCTCATACATATCCTATTCTCAAATCTAACATTCTATGGAAAACAAGGGAAGAAAGCTTCATGTAATAGAGCGTATACTCCAGGAGTGCATTCCTTGGCAACGACTCTCTACAAGAGGATTCCCTCCACACGCTGGATCAACTAGGCTCCTTAAATAATTCCATGAGTGGTTGATAGAGATTCATCGTCTATCAGTACAGATATTTAGTTGACCAGCTCTGATATCTATACATGAATATTTTAATTTTCCACAATGGGACACTCGCATGAGAATCTTCCTACAAGCAAAACATTTCCTCGCACTGAACAGAAAATGATTTTCTCTGATGCTGTTCCACTTTTCCCAAGTACTCAGACATCCATGCACTTTTTCAACTTTCCCTTTCACGGTTCTTTGTAAGTACTGAACCCCTCTGTAGAGAGGTTAGGTTATCACTCTGAGCAATTGTGAGTGTCACAGTTTATCATTCACCTCAGATATTTACTCCCACGAATTCTATCCACATTTCTGCGTTTCTGAAATTATTTCCACACACTTTCATCAAATTGGAGTATCTGTAACTTGTCAGGAAAGATGTGTCAAAGTACTGGTAAACAGCTGTCAGGCGGCCACCTATAGTTGGACACTGTGTCCAACTATAGGCAAATCTACTCAAATCGATACCTAATGTTGGACACGTGAATTTATCAAAATAAAAAAGTTCTACGCTATCTGCGCGATGAGAATCGCACAATTAGAGCCTATTTCAAAGGGACATATCGAAAAATATGTTGGGCAGGGCCGACTTTTTCATTGATTGCCACTCTGAATAGGGGTGCCCAAGCGTACTCGAGACCCGAAACGGACGATTTCTACACTTGTAGCACCCTACTTTGGACATTCTGAATAAATCAATTTTTGAGTGATTAATATATGCTGAATTCGTTCAAAAATCATTGTAAGCGATGTAGGAGGTCCTCATCAATATTTAAAGGAAAGTCCCTCTCAGTCACGTCTCATATATTTTTCGTAAATGAGATATCCTCCGAGTGTCCAAGTACTGGCGCAGGAACGCCGAGTGTACAAGGATTGGTGGTTTTACCTTACTGGTTTTCTTATGACAGAGATTATGTTTGACATATATATACTCCTCAAGTGTTACTATCAAATAAATTGAGCTTATGAGGTACGATATGATCATTCAATGTGTTACATGAAGTAGCTTTTTGCGAGGATTGATAGTTTGTGAATATATAAAAAGTAGCTGATGGTTAAAAATGTCATTGGAATTGATTCAAGAATGAGCACAAGATCGCGTTATTCATTGCGTAGATCATGGAAGATTTCATGATAAAAAAGAATAATAATACGCAACTTTGTGTTGTATTGAATAGTTCTATTGTAATGGACATACTAATAGAGATCGTGAGATATTTGAATATTCCTTATCGAACGCGGTGTATGATGTCGATGATAATTAATTTGGATTAGCTCTATAGTGAAGTCGACTTACCATGGATTGTGATTTCCTGCTTTTCAGATCTGATTCTGCGTTACTGGTGGTGGGGGAATGGACTGGTATGCCTTATTCCTTCTCACTTTTTCTTTCATCGTTGGCCGCTAAGTTCTGCTCTTGTCGATTTTCTTCAAGGTATTTAATTAGAGTGGAACATCGTCTTGGGAGTCTGTGAATTTGGAATTGAGTTATGGATGTTAACATATTTTGAGGGCAAGAAATTATAAGAAAGAGATATGAACTTCATTTATATATTATTAGTAATATGTATCGTTTAGTGTCCATAATTGGTTATTTTAAGACTCTTTCCACATTTCTTAGTTGAGCTGATGGAAGAGTGCGATTAATTAAACTACTTACGCTTCTAATTAGTGGCTATACTTGACGTTTATCTTGGTTGTGCGAGTTTAGTCGAGGAGTGAACGATGAAGTGAAATTGGAGCGATGCGAAAACTCACGTGACTATGCAGTTATGGAGAACACATTATGATATGCCACGAAGTGGGAATTTTTTGGGAGTTCTTGGAAAACTTTATGTGGGAAAAGGAATTTTTTATATTCATACCACCCGTGCTTCAAACGCCACCGTTTCCAAGGCAGGAGACGAGGGTGGGGGTACATGGAAACACGCCTGTTATGCAGCGTCTAAAACTGTGAGGTGTCGCGGAAACGAAGAGTTTCCACCTCGTTAGAAATGCACCAGATATCCCGAGATATTTGCAGACGAGGCAGCGGATGACTCTGAAGTTCCAATCGATTATCTTAATCGAAAGACGAAAAATTATTTTTCTTGAATTCGAACCTCTGTTCCAAGATTTCTCGATTGGGATCGCTTTCTTGTGACGACAGAACGTGCCGGAATTTTTCGCACCCCCCCCCCCCCCGGTGAATGCCGACACCCCCGAATCGGGGGTTGAAATACGGGAATTTTTTTGGAACAGGCCAGGAGGCTCTGTTCCAGAATTTAACGATTGGGATCGCTTTCTTGTGACGACAGAAGGTGCCTGAAATTTTTGCAGCCCCCCCCCCCCCCCCGGTGAATAAATCGGGGGTTGAAATTCGGGATTGTTTTCAAAACAGGCAAGGAGGCTCTGTTCCAAAATTTCTCGATTGGGATCGCTTTCTTGTGACGGGAGAAGGTGCCTGAATTTATTGCAGGCCCCCCGGTGAATGTCGACAGCCCCAAATCGGGGGTTGAAATTCGGGATATTTTTTACAACAGGTCACGAGGCTCTGTTCCAAAATTTTTCGATTGGGATGGCTTTCTTGTGACAAGAGAAGATGCCGGAATTTTCTGCAGCCCCCCCGGTGGATGCCGACACCCCCAAATCGGGGTTTGAAATTCGGGATATTTTTCAGAACAGGCCAGGAGGCTCTGTTCCAAAATGTCTCGATTGAGATCGCTTTAATGTGACGAAAGAAGGTGCCTGAATTTTTCGCAGCCCCCCCGGTGAATGCCGACACCCCCAAATCGGGGGTTGAAATTCGGGAATTATTTTAGAACAGGCCAGGAGGCTCTGTTCCAAAATCCCCCGATTGGGATCGCTTCCTTGTCACAACAGAAGGTGCCTGAATTTTTGCAGCCCCCCCGGTGAATGCCGACATCCCCAAATCGGGGGTTGAAATTCGGGAGTTTTTTTCTAACAGGCCAAGAGGCTCTGTTCCAGAATTTAACGATTGGGATCGCTTAATTGTGACAACAGAAGGTGCCTGAATTTTTTGCAGCCTCCCCCCCCCCCGGTGGATGCCGACCCCCCCAAATCGGGGGTTGAAATTCGGGAGTTTTTTTTTAACAGGCCAGGAGGCTCTGTTCCGAAATGTCTCGATTGGGATCGCTTTAATGTGACGAAAGAAGGTGCCTGAATTTTTCGCAGCCCCCCCGGTGAATGCCGACACCCCCAAATCAGGGGTTGAAATTCGGGATTTTTTTCAGAACAAGCAAGGAGGCTCAGTTCCAATATCTCACGATTGGGATCGCTTCCTTGTGACAACAGAAGGTGCCTGAATTTTTTGCAGCCCCCCCCCCCGGTGGATGCCGACACCCCCAAATCGGGGGTTGAAATTCGGGAGTTTTTTTTTGAACAGGCCAGAAGGCTCTGTTCCAAAATCTCTCGATTGGGATCGCTTTAATGTGACGAAAGAAGGTGCCTGAATTTTTCGCAGCCCCCCGGTGGATGCCGACACCCCCAAATCGGGGGTTGAAATTCGGGATTTTTTTCAGAACAAGCAAGGAGGCTCAGTTCCAATATCTCACGATTGGGATCGCTTCCTTGTGACGGAAGGAGGTGCCTGAATTTTTTGCAGCCCCCCCGGTGAATGCCGACACCCCCAAATCGGGGGTTGAAATTCGGGAATTTTTTTAGAACAGGCCAGGAGGCCGCGTTTCAAAATTTCTCGATTGGAATCGCTCTCTTGTGACGAGAGAGGGTGCCTGAATTTTTTGGGGCCCCCCGGTGAATGCCGACATCCCCAAATAGGGGTTTGGAATTCGGGAATTTTTTCAGAACAGGCCAGGGGGCTCTGTTCCAAAATTTCTCGATTGGGATCGATCTCTTGTGACAAAAGAAGTTGCCTGAATTTTTTGCAGCCCCCCTGGTGAATGCCGACACCCCAAAATCGGGGGTTGAAATTCGGGAATCCTTTTAGAACAGGCCAGGAGGCTCTGGTCCAAAATTCCTCGATTGGGATAGCTTTCTTGTGACGAAAGAAGGTGCCTGAATTTCTTGCAGCCCTCATCGTGAATGCCGACACCCCCAAATCGGGGGTTGAAATTCGAGAATTTCTTTAGAACAAGCCAGGAGGCTCTGTTCCAAAATTTCTCGATTGAGATAGCTTTTACGTGACGAAAGAAGGTGCCTGAATTTTCTGCAGCCCCCCCCTTCCCGGTGAATGCCGACACCCCCAAATCGGGGGTTGGAATTTGGGAATTTTCTTAGAACAGTCCAAGAGGTTCTGTTCCAAAATTACCCCATTGGGATTGCTTTCTTGTGACGACAGAAGGTCCCTGAATTCTTTGCAGCCCCCCCGGTGAATGCCGACACCCCCAAATCGGGGGTTGAAATTCGGGAATTTTTTGAGAACAGGCCAGGAGGCTCTGTTCCAAAATTTTTCGATTGGGATTGCTTTCTTGTGACGAGAGAAGGTGCCTGAATTTCTTGCAGCCCTCATCGTGAATGCTGACACCCCCAAATCGGGGGTTGAAGTTCGAGAATTTCTTTAGAACAAGCCGGGAGGCTCTGTTCCAAAATTTCTCGATTGAGATAGCTTTTATGTGACGAAAGAAGGTGCCTGAATTTTTTGCAGCCCCCCCGGTGAATGCCGACACCCCCAAATCGGGGGGTGAAATTCGGGAATTTTTTAAGAACAGCCCAGGAGGCTCTGTTTCAAAATTCCTCGATTGGGATCGCTTTCTAGTGACAAAAGGAGGTGCTCGAATTTTTTGCAGCCCCCCCCCCCCGGTGAATGCCGACACCCCCAAATCGGGGGTTGAAATTCGGGAATCCTTTTAGAACAGGCCAGGAGGCTCTGGTCCAAAATTTCTCGATTGGGATAGCTCTCTTGTGACGAAAGAAGGTGCCTGAATTTTTTTCAGCCTCCCCGGTGAATGCCGACACTCCCAAATCGGGGGTTGAAATCCGGGAATTTTTTTAGAACAGGCCAGGAGGCTCTGTTTCAAAATTTCTCGATTGGGATTGCTTTCTTGTGACAAGAGAAGGTGCCTTAATTTCTTGCAGCCCTCCTCGTGAATGCCGACACCCCCAAATCGGGGGTTGAAATTCGGGAATTTTTTAAGAACAGGCCAGGAGGCTCTGTTTCAAAATTTCTCGATTGGGATAACTTTCTCGTGACAAAAAAAAGTGCCTGAATTTTTTGCAGCCCCTCCCCCCGGTGAATGCCGACACCCCCAAATCGGGGGTTGAAATTTGAGAACCTTGCCGTAGCATCTGTGTCCTTCGATCTTCAAGTTCCACCTGAGTTGTACTTTAGATCGTATTACCCGACGCCATCCGATCTATCTTACGAACCACCAGGTGCTCCTTTCCAAGATCTCACGCTGGTACACCGTGAGAACCGCCCCCCCCCCCTAGGAGCTTCGTTCCGGGATCCTTTTCTACCAAGTGTTATGTTGTTCTAGAGTAACGGTACATGGTCAATTTGGGGACTTGCCTTGCAATCAAAGGAGTCGACGTCTCTCTGGTAGTAATGTCCGTTGTTTATGTAGTAGCGACGCAGTTCGACCATATCAGTGCTTGTAGCCATGTAGAAATGGTGAGATTGACTTCGGTTGCCGAGTATGGATTTCCTCCCCGTGTACGGGAAACTCCTAAACTGTGTCCCTTGTTACAAAAATACGTATCCCAGCAGCCCACCGCCGATGGATTTAGCATAAGTCATGAGCGTCAAATAGGGTAGATTTCCACACAACCCAAGAGGTACTTTCCTCAGGCAATCATAATACGGGCCATGGGTTGATGCATGAACCCACCACAGGGGTAGTCAGCTTCCAGGTATCCCTCCCTGAATTTTGGTCAGCGATGGGAGTAACTGCTCCCGCAACATCGAATATGATTAGTAATGATATATTTACTGTATTCTAGGAAAGCCCAATGCAAGACGTCTGGAAGAAATTATGAGCATCATCTGTGATCGTAGGGTATCATCTTTTTTTCTTTCCCTCCAGAAGCCCTCACATTCATGGCGTACCTTTTCTAAACTGTGTATTCAATTACCAGCGAGAATTCAGTGCGTTTGTTTGCACGTTCGAACATGTGAAATGCGAAATGGGGTTCCCGCCCCGAGAACGGAAACGGATTATTCTCAACGATTCTGCATGTAAGGGCGAGTCCATAGACTATAAAAATATTTTTATAAAGACAAATCGTGATAGAGAGATGACTGCGAACACATCGGTTCTTTGAGAGCTATCCAAAGTTTGTATTCGTATACAGTTTCGTGGTTTGTATTCTCGACGAGACATTTTGAGATGAAGTCCTCTTCGTCCCACTCTGCCCTCTGATCAGCCAGGAAATTGTCAGATTCGAACATTATTCAATTGCGAACTTCTGTTTCATTCACATTATGAATCGATAGAGCTGACGGCTATCAAGAATCCACAAGTTTAATATGGATGGCATTAACTGCTCAGGTCTAGGTACAGTAATCAATCGGGTGGGACTACCCTAATGAAACTCGTAATGGCGTTAAAGATCCTGATCAGTATTTCAATATATCGTTTCGATGAAGACCTGGTAAAGACAAATATGTAATATTGATCAATTTCATCAATGGACTTTTTCCTGCAAAAATTCTCATAACATGAGTAACGAAATGCTCCTTGTCCAGTTTCTCTTACACGTCAAGAAGCAGCATTTGAGTATCATTTCTCAAATGTCTCCCAAAAATATGAATTCATAAAATTCTCGAAACAGGTGTCGAAATCAAGAATTGACAAAACTCACAAGGTGATTAGGAGTCTTTCATTTCGTCACCTGGATCCGATGTCACCTTCTTCTTCCCCCTTTTATTGGGGTGGTGACTAGCGTTGGACCTTGCATGTTTATCTTAGTCTCCATTACATTACATGCAATGCCGTGCGACCCATTAACGTGTTCATAGAACATTAAGGTAGTACTAGCGGTACTCGAATTGCCTATCAGAAAATTACGAAAGTTGGCACGGGGTACATTAGTGCCTCAAACAGACACAGCTGAAATTTCGGAATTTTTAGGAGCCGCGGAGAAAAGTTCTGGGCAATTCCGTGAATGCAGATTAACTTTGCGCCTTATGGGAAATTATTGATACACTAATTTCTAACTATCTGATTTTCACAGGAAAGAGCACACAGATGTAAGAGTACACAAAAAGTGCATAGAAACAAACAGATCAACGATTAGGAGCCTACAAAGAAAGATCTGAGCCAATACATCACTATTCTTGACAGTTTCGGGGTTAGGTTATCGTCTGCTGTGTGCGTTACTATACCTATATAGGCGGGCGGAATCGAGTCAAGCGAAGATCCAATCCGCGCTTGGACTCATCAGTACCGCTAGTACTACGTTAACATATAAATCAGTCCATTGCCCGTAGTTCTATATTCAAAGACCAATTTGACTGAACCGTGACACATTTTGTGTGAAAATTTCCCGATGTATCAAAATCTCTTATAATTGTGTAGACAAATCTATGGTTCCATCTACAAGATGCTCATATTTTCGTCCAAGATTATCGAGATGGGCTGGTCATAGAAACAGAAGTGGTCATGATTCTCGACGGTGCGTTGAGAATTAACATTAATCATGC
Source organism: Eretmocerus hayati (assembly GCA_029851415.1). NCBI lineage: Eukaryota > Metazoa > Arthropoda > Insecta > Hymenoptera > Aphelinidae > Eretmocerus > Eretmocerus hayati. The sequence continues at coordinate 71,410,362 of CM056744.1, read as the reverse complement.
GTCCCAAGCTGAAAGGAGAAATTAGAGGGGCGAGCATTTCTCGGTCTAATCCATTTTTTGGCTACCTCCGATGGCCGAGAAATATCATTCGTATCCATAGGATGAGAGACTGCTCTCCTGCGGGGTCGCCCATGGCTCAATTATGGAATGCCTGTGCGCGTTGGGACTTTGTTTCTCACCCACCTCAATGCTCATCATCTGGAACATGGACAAGTATCAGCGCCTATCGTGTTGAATAATTTTGCCAATCACTGGATATTCAAGTGAGCAGCAGCACAAATCCAAATTACTGATAAAATCATACCTGACCACAGAATCAGAGAATAATCATGAGGAGGGATGATCGCGGGCCCATCGCCAGTAGCCATAACACCGCGAAGGCCCAGTCGCATCCATCCTTCCGTCCGTACAGTTACGGATCACGAGAGGCTTCGAGAACTCATCTTCATTACGGCGGATTCCAAGAGTGATCACTCCATGTAAGGCATGGGGAAGATGTAATGGCTAAATATGTGGGGACAAATGGTCGCAGCTGCGCTCCCTGAAATGTGAATGAAATAGTCTCATTCAGCCGTTGGTTGTGTCCGGATATCGGACCGAGAATAATCTAGATCTGCGATCTGTGCGATCGAGACTCAACGATCTGATCGTTGATCACATTGAGCTCATGAAGAACCTACTGACTTCATCAAACAAGGAGCTACTAAAGTGGAACAGAGGAACGCTTCAATTCTCCAACGGGATCACAATTCATTCCATTGGATACCAGACATACGATGCGCGCTACGCAAGCAACATTTGGTCAAAACTGCGTCACATTTTTGAAAATATACTCGTGATAATTCTGTGGATCTTTGGTGCATGATTCCTCAGTTATTACATATCTCCTTGAATCATCAGATTTCTTGGGATCAATTGGTACTCAGATAACGCAAGATTGGATGATAATTCGGATTAAGTATTGAAAGGTGCGATAGCGCCCTGGTGGGAAGTGTGAAAGAGAACTATGAAGGAAAAACAATGAGGTGAGTCCTGAGATCGCGCGATTGATACGAAGTCATAGAGGTTTGCTCAACAAAATTGCTGTTCAACCAAATCGTTGTAATTTTCTCTACTACAAAATACCCAGCTAGCATTCTGATGGAAAAAAGACGCCCTAGGAACGTCTCCTTGATAATATGGCAAGTTTTGTGGACGTCCGAAATTGCGTCAATTTGTTCGCCAGAAAGGCGTACTACTTCCACTCTTTTGACATTTTTTGAACATGCGAAAAGAACTTCCCAGGGACGTTCCGAAGGACACCCAAGAGACGTCCGAAGGTCATCCTGTGGACATGATTTGGACACCTAGGATACTGTTTATTACCCCCATGGGAAAAAGCAAAGAAATACAAAAAAAAATTTTCCGCGCCGTGAGCGGACTTTTTCCAACTTTTGAAACTTTATCAATCATGAAAATTAATTACAGCGATTTGATTCAAATGATGTGCCGGAAAGAATTATTAATGTGATTACCTGCCGCCGCTGGGATTTGAACCTGTCACCTTCGGATTTCCAGTCTTCGCTATTGTCCACTCGGCCAGAAGCTTTTGTTACATAAGGGGTCTCTAAATGCCTATTCGAGTCTTGAGCGTAGAGAAAAGTATTATCCCAACTAACTTAACCATTTTTAATGAGCAATGTATTGCAGAATCAACGAGAAGTCTTGATTTAAAAAGATGATCATTAAGATTTCATCGTATCTTTTGAAAAAAATAAAAATTTCATGTGATGAACCAAAACTCGTAGAAAATATCTTGGGCGTCAGAATTTGACGATTGCAAGGGCAAAACAACGATAAGATAATTCAAATCTCGGGGAAAAAGTTACAAAATCATCGACTTGTACCATTTTTTGGAATGCCATGATACTGTTGAAAGAATTTTCCGAGAGAATTGCCAATAAGATTAAGATGCTTGGAATTATGCAAAAAAATCAGTATCAATCGAATTATACCGTTGTGACTCCCAGCCATTTATAATTAATATATGCAGATTTCTCATGTCGAACTCGTGATGATCGTTAGTTATTAGGAGAATGTATCAGAAAAAGATCTTCTGTTTGATATATCAAATATTACCGCATAGTTTGAAAATATCGATCTCAATTCTCAAAAGTACTAATAGTGGACAAGATCCGAAATATGTAAGTTCATAAGATATTATCAATTCTGAATTTCGAGGAAAATTATTATAGAGTTTTATTAAAATCGTCAAGGACGGGCAAAAAAATCAAAGGATTGATGGAATAATATGCTATTTCGATGGTTCAATAGAAAGAATTTGGACAATTACAATGATAATAATAATGTTCTGAATACACGTGATAGAGAACGATTTCGAAAGGAGAAAACCTATGGATTCTTTCTTATAAAAAAATATGAATACATCATCGACACTCTTCGTTGAGGCGAAGTATCCGAAGAGTGAATTCATATTTCCTTTGGACGTACGGTCCAAGGTAGATTTCAAACCACCGAAACTACGGTGGAAGCACTCCAAAAAGGTCTCAGTCATTTATATTATATTGAACTAAATTCAATTCATAATCCACCGAAGTGAACTATTTCTATGTTCAACTCGATGGCCGACCAGAATATTTCAATCGTATGGACTTATCGAGGGAGCAAGATTGAGTATAACAATTTAAAGAGCTCGTAAGTATTCATTCTATCGAGTGGAAGAAGTCATTACAACTGCTTTGGGCAGCGTCGAATTAACGATTGGAGCACTCCGATAATACAGAATCAAGACAGAGATCATTTTGCTAAACAACGCAGAAACTTCAAGAGATGTTGTAGAATATCAGGCTAGAAAGAAAATACAGCAGTGCGTAAAGATACGTACCGGTGTGTAAAGACATACCTTACGCACTGCTGGTAACTTTGCGCACAGGTCTTCACGCATTCCGTGCGCAAAAATTCCTTCACGCACGGAAAAAAGTTCCTTACGCACTAACTTTACGCACATGATTTCGAAATAGTATATTTCGCACCGAGTTCATGAGGTTGTAGCTCGCTTTTGAGCGATTGGTTTTCGACCCGAGCCGGAGGCGAGGGTTGAAATGATCGCTCGGAAGCGGGGAACCTCGTGTGCGAGGCGCGAAAGTTATTTTTCGCAATTTTGTAGGCACTCAAACATCGGAAAATTGCGAAAAAGTACTTTGCGCCCTTGTTACTTAATGTACTATATCTTTCAGAATATTCCATCAGATTTTGCCTTGAATGTGATCTATGGGGGCAAAACATGAAATTAAACAATTTTCCCAATAAAACTTGAGAAATCGGGGTTGCCTTCAATCCAAGACAGAATCTGATCAAATATCCTAAAAGATTAGATCATTTTACTTCAAAATCATGTGGCATGATATTTTTTTGATTTATTTTTGCGCTAAAGTAGAGCAAGGCGAGACGAAACAGGCGCCACACGCGGTATCTCCATGAACAGTCCATGTAATACAAAATTACCATTCCAAGCCCGTTACATGGGCAGAAAAGGTCGTAGAGGGAACTCTAGAAAGAGAACTTTGTAAGTTATGCAAAGATCTACAAGATCCCGTAAGAATTTTTGTAATCGGATCACTCCCGCTAAAGTTGTAGGTGAATGATTGAGCGAGAAATTTTTCAGCTTTCCATCGTTGGCTACAGGCACTCAAAAAGGACGCAAGAAAAGTTTTAAACAGATGAATTCATAGGTTTTTTGTGATCTTTGAGATGCCTTTTTCAAATTCCCGTGCGACCAAGTGTTATAAAAAATATAACTCTTTCAGTGACACCCTACTTGATCTATTATTTGTGAGAGGGACTGTATATGTTTGAGTTTTGATACTGAATATAGATCAGATCAGGAGTAAAAAACCTATCTTGTAGGACTAGAAGTCAACTTTTGTCTCTCGTCTATTTTTCGGTCTCTTCCGAGCAAATTTCCGCGGATCTACTGATATACTATATAGACTCTGAATGAATCGCGAGTAAGCTGGAGGCCTCACTTATTGTACTCCTTGCCTGATCACTTCAGAGGTCAAATATTAAATCATGATCATACATTGAGCTGTATCGGGTAAAATATGTTGTGATATGATGTTTGGTGCACGATGATTGAAAAATTGTTATGAATAATTAAGATTCAAATTTTATTGGGGATATAGACTGGAAAAAATCGCTCCCCCGTCGTCTATTTGGCCAGTGATAATTCCACTTAGCTTTTCGGTATCGCCATCCAGTAAATTGGAAGAAACTTAAAACTAGACGGCTCGGCGCGATTGTTTTGCATCTCTGCTATCGCCGAAAGTGATACCTGAGAGCACGAAAACTATGTATCATCGCACGCGTATTCAAATCTAGTTCCTCGAGATGGTAAGGCTCGCCTGATTATGGGGATCTGACATGCTTGCCGGGTTTTTTGCGTACGGGCGTTTTTTTTCCAAGATGGCCGACGAAGAGAGCAGTTTTAACATTCTATGCATAGGGCCTTGATGGTAATATCGAATTTCTAGCTCTCCCGGGTTGACTGATATCTATCAAGCCCAAGAGTAGGAGGATCAGGTCGTTACATAAGTGTTCTGTGCCAGACTGTGGGAGATGAGACTTCAATGGAGCCAAACCCTTATGCTACCAATGCTAAATCTGCTCTGTTACGCAGCTATTTTACCCCTGTATGCAGGCAACCCGACATCGATATCACATCCCTATAGCTAAGTTTTGCTTATACCAAGCATAGCCTGTCATCGTAAACGAAGTCTCACAAGAGCTCATTTGATCAAGGAATTCCAGAAATTTCGAAATCTGTTATCTGTTTACATCGTTACCCTCAAACAAATTCAAGATTTATCCAATAAACTGTTTCACATATGAGTAGCTCAGCGTTAAACGGACCTACGAACCAAAAAAGGGTAGTTTGTCAAATTTTTTCCTAAAATTTTTCATTCAATTGTATAAGAGTAATTCCATGAGGAAACCATATATGGTCAAACTTAGGGTCTCAGATTTCTTTTGGAGTGAACTTTTTCGATTTCATGGGTTAAAATAAGATCATCCGTCACGATTAAAGAAACTCGGAAATTTTCGTTCGGACCCTGGTACACAATTCAGAATCATGTATTCAACTTTTCTTTACAAAATTTGCGTATCTTTTTCACGGTTTAGCCCACGGGGCAGCTGAGCAAACCACCGATCGAAAAGCACTCGGGAGTTCTTGTTCTCATATTATCTCTATTATAAACAATCTTTTACCGAAGGTGTGTATATAATGTTAGCGGGGGGTAGCAAAAAAATTGTAAATTTTATTCGTGCATTTGAAATTTTTTGTAAACCCTCGTGGTTCTTGTCACTCTTCCGCAAAGTATGGCATTTTAGGGTAACGCTAGACGTGTAATGATTAGTCATCTTCTGCTGTACAGTTTCGCGTACGCGAGGCTGGACCTCACGCGTGCGAGAATCTCTGTCCGGCAGGGGCCGGATTACGAACAAGCGAGCGAGCACCTCGAGCGACGCGAGCGCGCGACACGAGCCCAAGCGCGAGAAACGAGCGACCGAACGACGAAGCGCGTGACCCACACGTACCCCCACTCCACCTCCCCGGTGTAAAAGGTATAGGGGCCGGTATAGTGGGAGTACTCGTGGTTCGCGCGCTCCATCGTTCGGTCGCTCGTTTCTCGCGCTTGGGCTCGTGTCGCGCGCTCGCGTCGCTCGAGGTGCTCTTCGCTACGCGAGGAGGCCTGGAAACAAGCTGTTTCTGCGTACAGACGTATAAAACTGCATACGCGTCTCGTGCGGAAACATTTTTCCTTCGGGAAAACCAAGCTGGACGGTGCCATCGCCCACGTCCAGATCGGTTTCCCGAAGGAAAAAATCTTTCCAGCACTCGACGCGTAATGTACTATTTCGAACTGAGGTGCGTGCACTGTTTTCCGGTGACTCTTGTATCGAAATTCTATGCTTTCCGACACGATGTAGGGGCAAAATGCCGCTCCGCCGTACCGGTTAGAAATTGTCGGAGCATCGAATATAGTCGCGGGCGCACTGTTGTTTGAGAAATTGTCGGGTCGTGAATTCAGGCCGATCAATTCGCTGCCGTTACTCACTTGACTCGGATCAAAACGCGGCTCGGTTGCGCAAACAAAAATTTCGTTTGCTTTGTTATGAACACGTTATAGCAGTCATCGCATTACATAGGATAATATTCAACTGAAACCTTCGATTTTCATTGCGATCCGGTGGAGTTGATGAATCGCCGAAAGTAAAGCCCATCACGAACGAGTAATGCTCTGTGCTCAAAATCAAAGGTCGATAAACTCGAGCTAATGAATGAACGCATTGAATTTTCATTACGCTACGCGGCTGCAACCCCTTGTCAGATGCCTCAAAATGGACTGTTTCTCATCATTTTTGGATTATCGTGTGATTTTTTTGGATATGAACACCCTCACTGAATCAGTTAGATCTCAAAAATAGAACCATTTTGAGAGAGGTTTAAAGATGGATTTTAAAGATCTTTCCATGTGATTGAAGATGTCATTCGTCTCATAGCGATCCAACAATCTCACAAAAATTGGCAGGCGTTTGTACCTTTCCTGAAAAATTGCGAAAAAAGTAGTTTTTCTGACTTGTGTATCTTTTGTGATGTCCGCGGGAATACCGCGAACATCCGCGAAAGTGTCTTTGATTGGCTAGAAATGAGATGTATGAAAGATAGTAGATCGCTCAGTTTTTCAAACCAGTCCGTGAACTATTTTATGAGCGTGAGGCAATATCATCGTTGAAGGACAAAATATGATACGGAAGAATATTGAAAATGTGAAATAGTGCGCATGTAAGGTTGAATCGGGGCCCCGAATGAACGTGTGGATGGGTAATGAAACGGTTCTTGCGTAAGAATAGTATTGTTACTAATCCAAATATGTAATGTGTGAGTCGCTCATAGTATAGACGACGCAAGAATGCTTGAATGTCTCAAAATATCAAGGCACTATTAGATTACGAAATTAACCATGTTCTTCACCGATAATGAATAGGCAAATAGATGTGCGTTTGTGATCTCAGATGTTGTACCAAATAGCTCAATGTCAAATTTCCCCTCATAAGTATGGAAGAAAAATCCTCCAATCGACGAATGCCACACCTCAATGGAGTACCCCTAAATATATGGATGTCTGCCTTCGTAACAAAAATAACAAGGTGTCAGTCCATGATTCGTCGATTAAATCCCCACAAATTTGACGATCCAGCTTGAGGACCTTCAAACAAAGCATATTTAAGAAAGGAAGTGAGCTATACTCGCTCTCTTGTTTCCTGACTACCAGTCGCATCGCAATGTCTTACAGTCTTTCTTAGCAGATAATTTGTGCAACAACCCTGTATACGATCTCTGATAAGAAGAAAATAAAAGTGAGTTTCAAATGTTCTCAATATTTCTCAAATATTTTGATTGCTTTTCGAAAACTATATTCGAAAGTTTAGTAGGATGAATTTAAGAATTAGTATTTTTGAACATGAGCCATTATGTTAATGAATCGATGGTCAACTATGAATCCTGGGTTATTGGAGGGAACTCTAGGCCCAAAAACCAATTTTTAAATTGAACGGCTAAAGTTTGGGGAGTAAATATCATCTTTCTGTCAAGACTGTCTTCACCCCCAAAACCCCGTTCTTCACAATGGAGGCCCCGGTGAGGATTATTTTTGACCAGCGAACTCATGAGCTGTTTCATTATCATTCATTACGTTGTCTTAAACAAATTCCTTGTAGAAAAAGAAGAGAATGAAACATTTTCCGAAGAAATGATATTTATTGGATATTATATCTCGAACAAGTTTGAGTCTCTCATAATTTCAAGATTCATCGGCAAACTTATTTAACTGTCTTTTTCCTGGAATCAGATACAATCTTCGATGAAACAGCTTTAGATGATCCGATACCCGTACAGTTTCGCGAATCTCGATGCAAAAATCACAATCGATGATTATTTGTCACGAAATTGTTTGGAGAAATTACTCTTGTCTCTGATATCTAAGAAATTCCGTCGAAAAATCACGTCGAGAATTGTTTGAATTTACGAAAAAATCCGTTCAGTTTTGTATACTCGCAAGCTCTTGTGATGCCCGAGATACGTGAAAAGAATCCGTTCAGTTTCGTATACTCGCAAGCTCTTGTGATGCCCGAGATACGTGAAAAAAATCCGTTCAGTTTCGTATACTCGCAAGCTCTTGTGATGCCCGAGATACGTTGAAAAATCCGTTCAGTTTTGTATACTCGTAAGCTCTCGTGACGCCCGAGATACGTTGGAAAATCCGTTCTTAGTAGTATACCCGCAAGCTCTTGTGACGCCCGGGATACGTTGGAAAAATCCGTTCAGTTTTGTATACTCGTAAGCTCTTGTGACGCCCGAGATACGTTGGTATCCGTTCTTAGTAGTATACCCGCAAGCTCTTGTGACGCCCGGGATACGTTGAAAAAATCCGTTCAGTTTTGTATACTCTCAAGCTCTTGTGACGCCCCGGATATGTGAGAAGATCCGTTAAGTTCAGTATATCTGCAAGCTCTTGTCATGCTCGGGATACGTTAGACAATCCGCCCAGTTCAGTACATCCGCGAACAAAATCTGTTGATTATCAATCAGTACTTGAGATCCGTGAATCCATAAGGAAACTTGCAGAATGTTATTTGAAATTTTTGTGAACGCCCATATTTCAATAATTATTCAAAAAAAAAAAAAAATCTGAAGTCCGTTTTTAGAAACCAAAAATCTGCGAAAATTGCAGTTCAACTTGAGCCCGGAATATTTTTCTGAGTTTGAAATCTACCAAAAGTCTACCTGAAATCTGTACATATGCCCAAAATCCGTTTCGAAAAGATTTTGATAAAATCTGTACATGATCTGGTTTCATACTTGAAATCTTCTTGAAAAATTTGTGAAATTTTGTTTGAATGATTGTTTTTGTGCCAAAATTCACATGGCTTCCACTGTCTGCTTTCAAACTATGGATATTCTTCAATGCAAGTTTATCCAAATCTTACAGTTTTATAACACGAATGCACAGCTTCCCTGATTTCATTCGATTGTTATCAAAATTTCAAACATTCAGTATCAAAACAATTCATTATTTCGATATTTGAGAGTGCATCTCAATTCAATTTGACCGTGAGTTTTCAGAGCATTAATTCACGGAGTAAAATATAGTATCTCAACGATCCAAAATCCACGCCCACAGTTTTTTTTAGAATACGCGTTATCATGCTGATGAACGACTTTTCTATTTTCGTGAAACCCAAAACCTGCATGAGATTAAGAAACTATTTCTTCTTGGAAATTCCAGAAAAGGTACAGAATATATTCAATCAGTGTCAATACTATAGGATGACATTCAAGCCACATTTAGAAAAGTATGACAGTTTTTTCTCTCTCACCTTTCCATTACTCTCCGGGATTGATAGGAATGTTCGTTCAGATAAGCTTCACTCATTTTAACTCATACCTTACCTTGGCTATTCGACGGTCATGGTCATATATAGATGAGGATTAGGCGTGCGAGAGTGTCATACCCTAGTTTATCAACGAACAAATCAAACACCTTCCACAGTTTGTCTCCATAGCATATCAAACTCATCCCACTTTTTCTGTTGGAAGTGACACTTGTAGACATGATTTCTCTAACGTAAAACAGCAGCTCGCGTAGATTACTGTAAGCTTTATCAACGATCGATTCTATAGCGTTGTTATCCAAGGCAGATTTTCATCGTATGAATTCTGATAGCTTCTATCAATACTCAAGGATATTCCAAGAACGTTTCAAAATATTTCGCCAATCGCCGAACTTCATTCAAAGCTCAAGAATCCTTCAAAACCCATTCGTTATCCGCGGCTACTTGATTTGCACCCATCCTTTATATGCTAATTGGGTCTCGTTATTCGCGGGTTCATGTCCGCGACTGATCTAAAATGAATCCATTCCCGTGTAGTTTTACTCGTCACGAGTGATGTGCGACCTTAAAAAAATACCGACCGCACCTCATAGCTCTTGAATTATCGATTGGCAACATTTTTTTATTCGTTTGAGGCTTCGAATCATGAAAGGTTTCATTGTCCAATTCTTTAATATTGATGGTATACAGCTTTATATCAATTGCAATTCTGCAGTAATTCCATATATACTCTTGCACTTTCAATAATTCGATCAACCGCACGATTTGATCATAGATCTCATAGTGTGATCTACAGATTTAGCAATGGCTTGTGATCCAATCATAACTACGAATCTGAGCTTTGAGCATTCTCTTGATATAAGGGTAAAAATCTACGAGAGACCTAACAGAGACTTTTTGAGACGAGCAAAGCAAAGGTTCCAAGATGACAGATATTTTCGAGAAATACATTTACTTTCCTATGATTTTTACGAAGTTCCATTCTCATCCATTGCAGATCATCTTTATAAGGTAAGTGTACCCAACTTGCCTCTGTACCCAACTTGCCCCCATATGCCGATCTCAGGATTGGGCGCTCGTTGACCTTACCGCAATTTTTTTTTTTTTTTTCGTTTGTTATGTTCGAATATGAGTAAATACGTAATTTTCAACGACCCCGGATCATTTCTGCGTTCTCCAGAAAATATAAAGTGAGTTTTCCATTTTTCGTGTTTGCACGGCTAAGAAATCACCAAGGAAATCACGTTCACTAAAACCGGTGCAAATTTATTTTTATTCGACCAATCTCTACGTACCTTAGCGCATTTGATTCCTTGTCTCAAGACCTTCAAAATCCGCTCTTCAGGGTTTCAGAACTCTGATTTGGAGCGATTTTATGTACAAAACAGGAAGATGGTTTGAGAATCAAGAAGGCCGACATCGGAGTGTACTCAACATGCCCCCATATGGTTATCTCAGAAAGGCGTGCAGTATGACTTTTTTTTACCACACAGAACGTGTTTATCACGTCAAAATAGGTCGGAAACGATGTCTTGGGCCAGCTCAAAGCTACAAATGTCGCTGCACGGTGATCAAAACAGATCAAAGCAATTTTATTCACTTCATCGCCGATTTACATTGTTTTAAATGATGGGGGCAAGTTGGGTACACACTTTTGTAAAATCTCAAAAATCACCTTTTGGGAGAATTCAAACAGTTCGGCTCCACTTCATCCAAATTGTACGTATCTTAGCTCATTTTGAAGGTCTTGAGACAAGCTTCAAAATGAGTTGAAGTTCGTTGGAAAATATTGGGATTAGCCAGAATTATTAAGAAAATTGCTTAATGGGGGCAAGTTGGGTACACTGACCTTATATATTATATAGAATATCGCCAGTCAATTTGTGAGGATTGTGTGAAATAAGTCAAAAGTATGCATTGAATTGCAATTTTTCTCGTGATTTGCACAGGCGACCGAACGTAACCGCCGCGGATAACGAGGAACTCCTGTACAGGCATGTATATATATGGGTGATTCTGGCATAACTTGGGTATTTCGAGGCCGAAAATAGCGGACGGCGGGATTTCACCCGAAATTTGACTAGTTGAAATATAGTTGCAATTTGACCGCTCATAGGCGTTTTACAATCAATCTGACATCTAATAACAACTCCCAGACGGGCATAACCGTTAGTCAATCCACGAAAAAAAATATGAGCCATTTTCGAGGTATTTTTGCCACGATAAGGGCATTTGGCATGAAAACTGATCTCAAAGGCGTAAATCGAAACGAACCATTTTTTTTCGAACACACAGCACTTTTTCACGGTGAGAGTTGATAGTGCAAAAAAATTTCTGGACCCCAATGTTGCGTAGTGTTCGAGAGCCAGTGACCACGGTAAGGACATCTCATATTTTGCAACGGAAAAGTTGTTCATAAATCATCGCGTGGGAAGCTATTCACGTGATTTATCATTCTGCTGTTGGTAGAGTTTTGTTTTTTGGTGTATTGAGAATCGGTTACCCCCGTCATAGAGCCGTTTGAAGCGATTCGCTGACCCGGAGTCGAATTATCGAGAAGCATTCGAAAAATTCCAGGACAGAATGTCGGCTGTGTTCTAACTATTTTGAAGCGGGACTCGATACTCGATTCGTTCATAATATTACCTTTTCATAACCCAATTTTCATGTTGTGTGGTGCAGAATCGAAATTGAATGAATATCTCGGTAAACTATGCGATGTAAATGTGCAACTCCAGTGTAAGCTATGCCACGGTAAGGACATTTCGACGACTTTTGGTGAGTTCAGATGTACATAAGACTCGTATCCGCTCCTAAAACTATTGGGACATCTTTTTTCCAATAGAATACACCAGGTACCATCGTTAGACTCATCATACTTGGTCGTTCGATATGAACGCAAGGTCAGGACATCAAGTGCATGAGTTGTGACAGAACCGCCCATATTTGTTTACAATCCTCATGATTATTCAGTCCATTCATTTTTCGAGTTAGCTCTTCTGAATATCCCGGTTTCGTTACACAAATGTGCGGTTCCTTAGGTTTCATTCCATAGGCCCGAAATGAAAATTTTTCCGCGCTCACTATGGCACACTCCAAAGAGGTATTACAATATTGTTCACAGTCATCGCGGTCGGGTCAACCTGGAATTTTTCTCGAGGAGGGAACAGGGAGGAAAATTTCCCGGGCTGATCCCGATCGGGATGGGAACCCAGTGTCCCGAGTTACACGACAAACAACACACACCAAAGAAAAGAATTTCGATTACTCGGAAAAATCCCCTGAATACTCTAGTGCGTTATGCGGACGAAAAGCCCGTTGATGGCCGTAATGGAAGGGGGCTCTAAGCTCACCCACCACGTTGCCAACATCCTCCCACACTCGGAATCTATGAAGTTACATTATCAATAATATGTTACTTTTGTTCTCTATTCATCAGTACACGAATAATTCATTCAGACACGACTAAATCGTGATAGAATCATCGCAACCCCCTACTTTTCTTTAGCGACACGTTATATGGGTCTTATCGAGAGCTGGATGTCATTCGAGATCTAGACAAAATTAGCTTCAAGTGTTCATTCCCATTACTAAGTAATTCCATTCATAACCTGCTATCAAATCTGCGCTCAATTTTTTTTTTTTTTTTTTTTTTTTTTTTAATATAGAAATGGTCAAACGTTTCCATGTTTAAAAAGAAAAAAAAAATTTTCACATTCGTTTCCTCAAAGTATCCGACAACGACTCAAACCGAGTGTGTAGTCCAAAATCAATTGTAGTATTCGCGGATGTGTTTGTTCCACGTTAATTTTGAAACATTTATATGAGTAGCTCTCCGGGAGCTTTGAAATAATTTGTGTTGTTTTTTGCTTGAACCTTCCTGAGTAGGAACAGATGTATCCGTGTACTGACTAGTCCCTACTTTATAATATGTTCAGAAAATTCAAAAAGAGGAAGTATAAAGATGAAACCCCAATTCAGATCATTTTGACTCCTATAATCACCGGCATTTCCCCGGAACTACTATTATTCATTCTAAAAACCCAAGCTGTGATTATACGTTGCCCATTGTTTAATCTTGGTTTCTCACATTCAATACGAAATCTTGCTTTCGAGGACTCCGTAAAGCTTGGTTGAAATCATTGCATTCAGATTAGAGAGGGTGAGCTCATGCGGCACGTTAGAGAGCAAGATTCCCCTTCTCAATTCAAAGAGCATGAAAATCGTATTGTTGAACCCGTGTTCCACACCGAACTGAACATCTACGACTACCATTCACATTTGAAGGTTATGACTGTAGGTAAATGAAAATTTGACGCTAAATGTTTTCATATGGAATCCATCAATCAGACTATCTCCTAGGTGGTGCTTTCATAGCATAATAAAGGTGAAAGCGCCAGTAGTGAAACAATCGGTTTTTCGCGCCTGTAGTGTAAGATTATTTTAAGGCTGAGTTTTGACCACAAAGGGGCATCGCTACCATGAGGGGACAAGTGTCATGCCTTGATGATAAGCAAAGCTACAAATTGGTAGCAGTTTTCAGCAAAGAGTAAATCATACTTCATTCGATTAGTTTTGTCACCATTCTACGGACAACTGTTTCACATGATAGACAATGTCAAATCTACCGTCTAGACTTTTCATAAAAATATTTCTTTTGTCAAGAAACAGAGTAAACTCGATGGCTAGGGAACCGTTCCGTAACGCCTACAGAGGTTGATATAGTAGATACGTACAGTAACATCGTTTCGCTTTCCCGGAAAAAAAGTTTTCCATCCGAAAATGTTGTGCGATTCTTGTTTCTCTCCTCTTTTACTGGTTCAACTTGAAAAAAAAAACCACCCCACCCTTTTTCTATTTGAATCGATACTCCCTTCCTCAATTCTCATCACGTGAAACATTTCTTATGGATTACTGCAAGCTTCAAACGGAAAAAAAAAATTTAGCATGTTACATCATTATCCTACCCAGATTCCCGCCGTGGTGAATTATGATCGTGAGAGTTGTGAACTCCAACCAATACTCAAAGATTTTCCACGTGAAAGTGTTTTGAAATTATTCACCAATAATTGCTTTACATCATTCAAAGCACGGTTATCGATTCCACCATCCATCTTTGGGATGACCAAGTCTAACGTTTCTCTTTGGAATGAATAAACCAATCGCGATACAATCTGGATTCCCCTATCTCATTATAAAGATACTATCAGAAAGCACTCTGCCAACGAGTTAGACCAGAATTATCCTTTTATATTCCTTCTACGGGCAATATCATGAAAAATTTGAGAAAACTAATATGGTCAAGATTCAGATGTTTGGGAAACCGATTGCAAAGTACATCAAGGATGGAGTGACGAATTGTTGGAGTCGAACGATCATAGTCAAAGGATACTGAGTCTTTTCATTCCACAACGAGCGGGAGGAAAAATGAGGTTTTCAGCGTTTCCAACCAGTTTTGCCGATCTAATTCTCATACAAATCGCCAATCCACCCAACCTTGTCGAACTTTTAGATATTAAATAAACCCGCGTAGGCTATCATGATATTCATCCCCTCCAATTGGTTGGGGGAACTGATTACTCATATACTTGAGTTATCTAATACTTATTGCCATTGAGTTATTCTTTCAGGTACCCCGTCGGAAGTTTGGAAGATTCGGTGTTTGAAACTAGCCATGACTTTGGTTTGTGTTCATTCCGTAACACTCACCTGAGCATTTTGACATTTACTGTCGAGTCAACTAACTCTATACATTTCCTGAACTATTAATAGCTCTGGATAGAAACATCAAAATGAACTTCGCAGCCAGTCAATCTAAATTTGAAACTGTGAGCTTTCGATTCACCACTGATTGAGGTGCAGTTCGTCAAATCGTACCAAAACTACTCAATCTGACAAATACTGCTCGTGTAAATTCTGTCTGACGTTCGAGAAGGTTACAAAACACAGTATTTCTCGAAGTCCAAGCTGTTTTTGAGTTAAAAGTCATGGCTGGTTCTCCAAGGCGCAACTACCCACGACCTCAATTTGCTGTTGTTTGCTTTAATCTCACATTTCTTTCAGTTTCCGAGTTGAGTATCAACTTCATACTTATCGTGGAATTAGTTGGCAATGTTTGATTATATTTTTGCTTCACAATAGTCGGGATGTAGATTCACTTGGAGCTATCAATCGCGGAGTAATCACGTTTCATAATTCCTAGTTCAGACTCTCAATTATACCCTGGAAACTTTTCAAATATATTTTTAGAGTGATGTTGACCCAAACCAACTCATGAATGAAAGGCAGAGCGGTTGAGAGAACATTCTTTCACAAACGCGCCAACTTAAAATCCGTGATCTTGAGAAAAAAAGAACCCCACTCTTAATCACCGACAAACCTAGGACTCAAAAATCCTTGTAATTTCAATTTATGGATTTGAATAAGTTTCGACTTTGATCCCAGTTCTATAGAACAGAAACTTCACGATATTCGAGAACTTTTTGTGAACAGAGCCCAAAAATTTGAAAGGATCGTCAATTGATTATGACATTTATTCAGTCTATTGGGTGAACTCTGCGAAGAAAGCCAAATATTCTGGCGCATGATTGCAAAAAGATAGTTTGTATCCTCATCTCATGACCACAACGCACTGAGTCTCAAAAATTAGTGAAGTCTCCTCCTTTGTTACGTGCAACAATTCACTCATCATAGAAGCATAATACAATGCAGAACATTCTGAGACCCGGTTCGGTGAGGTCCATTCATAAATGATGCGTAGAGATCATAAGGACTAAAAATTGCTGTCTGCTCCGCTGCTAGATAGATTATATTAGATCGATCTTACAGGTTATATTATTAATTAGTATTATTTACTATTTTGAGCTAGAATGCTCAACCTTATGATCATAAAGGTTATTTTTGGATTTAGTCCTACAGCGAGAACGATTTGTATGTAACTTGAGATTCAACCACAACTCTTAAATCATGTACCATAGAACGAAAGAATAGTAATAAGAATCAATATTCATGTAAAAAGCAATAAGGGCATTGAACCAAGCATTCTCTATTTCCATTGATGCGCAACCTAATTTCGGATTCGCCTTGAGCAGTAATGGATCCCTATAATCTCAGGGGAATAGAGTGTGGTTTCGGGACTTTTGAAGCTTGTCTTCACCTCAGCGGAAGCTCGGAATTTTCCATCATCCCGACGCTAACTTTTACCCAATCCCTTACTCCTCCTACAATTTGGCCATTAAACAATGACGTGCATGAGTTTTTTGATTGGACTTGAGAAACCAAAGGAATTTGAAGGAAAATTGAGTTTGTAAGAAGAGTTGATGATATTGTCCTGCAGCCTTGACTCGTTTCGAACTTCGCTTAGACTGTCAATGACAGTCCAGAAGTGTCGATTGAGAGACACAATGGCTGTCATAGAACTGATACAGAACCGCTGCATGGCACTATGGATCAAAATCCTAAAACGCCACGGCGGGGATCGGGATCCCTTAGCAGCTCTTAGTTGGCTATCCAGAGAACCCACCTGGACGCTCACCTTTGCCTGATCAAAAAGGTTGGGAAAAGAATAGACGTTGGGCATGAAACAAAATATGAGATCATGTACTCCTCTTGAAACTGTAAATTTCCCTATTGGAACGAGCCTTAGTTTCCTACCATTCATTTTCCGATTCTGAGTCCTCACCAGCGGTGAAGAGGGGCCTTGGAGTTCTTTCTACGAAAATCGTTTCATTCAATGATGCTATATACGCTATGCATACAATCTCGTAGTTATGCAGGTATGATCTATAAGGAGTTGCGATCAATGGAAGGAGCATCGAATTACGTTTTCTTCTAGTCGACTTTGTCAACTAGACGAAAGCGTTTAAGTGGTGGGGTGTGATGTCCGCGGGAATACCGCGAACATCCGCGAAAGTGTCTTTGATTGGCTAGAAATGAGATGTATGAAAGATAGTAGATCGCTCAGTTTTTCAAACCAGTCCGTGAACTATTTTATGAGCGTGAGGCAATATCATCGTTGAAGGACAAAATATGATACGGAAGAATATTGAAAATGTGAAATAGTGCGCATGTAAGGTTGAATCGGGGCCCCGAATAAACGTGTGGATGGGTAATGAAACGGTTCTTGCGTGAGAATAGTATTGTTACTAATCCAAATATGTAATGTGTGAGTCGCTCATAGTATAGACGACGCAAGAATGCTTGAATGTCTCAAAATATCAAGGCACTATTAGATTACGAAATTAACCATGTTCTTCACCGATAATGAATAGGCAAATAGATGTGCGTTTGTGATCTCAGATGTTGTACCAAATAGCTCAATGTCAAATTTCCCCTCATAAGTATGGAAGAAAAATCCTCCAATCGACGAATGCCACACCTCAATGGAGTACCCCTAAATATATGGATGTCTGCCTTCGTAACAAAAATAACAAGGTGTCAGTCCATGATTCGTCGATTAAATCCCCACAAATTTGACGATCCAGCTTGAGGACCTTCAAACAAAGCATATTTAAGAAAGGAAGTGAGCTATACTCGCTCTCTTGTTTCCTGACTACCAGTTGCATCGCAATGTCTTACAGTCTTTCTCAGCAGATAATTTGTGCAACAACCCTGTATACGATCTCTGATAAGAAGAGAATAAAAGTGAGTTTCAAATGTTCTCAATATTTCTCAAATATTTTGATTGCTTTTCGAAAACTATATTCGAAAGTTTAGTAGGATGAATTTAAGAATTAGTATTTTTGAATATGCGCCATTATGTTAATGAATCGATGGTCAACTATGAATCCTGGGTTATTGGAGGAAACTCTAGGCCCAAAAACCAATTTTTAAATTGAACGGCTAAAGTTTGGGGAGTAAATATCATCTTTCTGTCAAGACTGTCTTCACCCCCAAAACCCCGTTCTTCACACTTTGATATAACACGCGAGACGGGAAATGAAAAAATAGATTCAAAAGTTCTTAATATGAGCTACAAAACGCGATCACGCAGAGCTCTCTACCACCAATGGGTTCTCAAATATCCAGCTCTGAAGATCATCAGTTCGATTTCCAGGTGTATTGAGACTTTTGACCGGTAGTGAATATGAGCAATGTTGATGTCAGTGGCTGTATCTTTGGACAGGAGACCCATTTGACGGAATTACTTTGGATTTTTCATCTTCTCGATAGTACAAAACTGAAAAGAAAATCCTGGGGGAGATTGCCGACCCGAACCTCGGCGTCCCCCCTTGCGAGATTTCAAAGGAATTCTATTCTGCATTATGTTCTCAGGGATCTTTTCTCATCAATAACTAATTAACTCGGACTAAGACACGCCAAACTCGAATAAGGCGTACAATTCTCTCTGTGGAACAATCACAATGGCGGGGAATACCTAACTTCATTATAGTAATTCGGTGAAATATGTCTCTGGAAATCATTGTGATCCATCAATTTGAGCCATTCTCATTAACGGTCGTCTGGCTGTGGGTTTAATACTTACGCCACTGGGTGTGAGTGAACCCCATTCGGGTGAATCCTCTAGGTGATGATAGTAGTCTCCCTGATATAAGCTTGCTGCAACTCATATGAACACCCTTCAACAGACATTTCATGAGAGATTCTCTTCGGTTGTTGGGTGGAAATTAGGACGAATTTATCGTTTGAAGTCCCCGATTGCATATGAATTTTCCCTTAGGGCCTCGACAGAAAGTGCGCATTTTCTCTTTTTCGCTCTTTCCCCTCCCGTATATGAGCATAGGCACCGTAGTTCCATTGCACGCCACGGGCGGACAATCCACGGGGCAAAAAAGCAAATGCACACTTTCTAACGAGGCACTTACGACTTCTCCTATACAGTTTCAGAACGTCTCTGACACTTTGAACTGAAGCCGCGTGCTCTGCGGTCCCCAAAGAACCTACTTGATAGGCCCAACTTGTTGAATGAAGTCTTTTCTGCCGGATTGCAGTTCCGAAATTGGCTTTTGCCGGTCGCAATTTTGAAAATATTTTTCAGTCATGATATTGTGAAAGAAATATGTTTGTTAAGAATTACACCACCCGTCAATTTTAATGGATCATGAATAGCCTCAGTAAATTGACGATTTTTCTGGTTTACTTCATTGAAGAGGAGTTTTGATGAGAGGGGAGAAATTGAATATCAGAAAAATGTCTATTGAGTCTTGTCCATGAAATTTTCCTTACGTGCCTCTTATGGGTCCATGAGAGATGATGAAAAATCAACTTTTTTTCTTCATTCAAACACCTGTAGTTCTGACAGTCATTGCCCGATGTAAAACTCTTAACAGGATCTTGTAGTTTTTTTCAAAGCCCTCATGTTCTTTTTCTTAAACTTCTGTATACGACCTTTCCTACCCGACTAACGAGCTTGAGAAGTCACGTAACTGTTTAATTCGGTCTTACTCTGTTCTACTGCAAAAATGCATAGAAAGATACTACGGCACATATTTCCGACATAATATGGTCCTAACTTCTGGAAAATGCTACCAGATTTCGGCCCGCATGTGACTTGGGGATGTTATCTTCCATTCAGTCCTTTGTTTCGAGCAAAAGGTGGGAAATAGCCACTAGAGCACTTTCAAGTCAGACTCTGATAGCATTTTCTTACAGATGTGATCATCTTACATCAGGATCATGTGCCATAGTACATTTGACGCATTTTTGCGATAGAACAAAGCATGCGCAAATATAACAGTGCCATGACTCGGTTACTTTAAAAGCAGCCCACGTGATGAGAAGTTTCCTTCCCAACCTCGTTACACGGGCAGGAAGAGTTGTACAGCCAAATTTTAACAAGAGAAACATGATGATCTTAAAAAGAGCTACAAGATCCTTTTGGAGATTCCACAATCAGATGATGCCCGTCAAAGCTACAGGTGTTTGACTAAAGAGAAAAATATTGATTTTCCATGGTCTTCTATGATCCCATAGAAAGGCAAGTAAAAAGATCTCAAGGACATGAACCGTTAGAATTTTTTCTGATCTTTGATTCCCTTAGGCCAATATTCCTCTACAGTTAAGTGAACCAGAGTAATAGTTAATCTACTGAGGCTATCCGTGATCCATCAATTATGATAGGGAGTGTATATTGGCTGTCGTTGAGATTTGATGATGGTTGTCCGAAATTAGTGCGGGAATCTATTGAATGCGAGGAAGATTCTGGTTTAGTCATTATGTATTGATTTTGTTCTGCGTCATGTACTGAATAAGAAGTGCGGTCACCTGGAAACGAACCAGCGACCTCTTGACCAAGAAAATGACAAGCTGTTGACTGAGCTAGTCCGTCTGCACCAAGCGGCCATTAAAGATCTAAAAAATCATCTGTTTATACCGTTCTGACCCGAAGGAATTCTCTATATGTTTGCCGCTGAATTCGGTATAACTCCAGAGTTCTTCAACGTTTTTGAACCTCGAAGGTTGAAATCGCGGTTGCTCGAATTTACCTCATTGGAGGGGGTAGAAATCTGTTATACTGGCAATTTACCCCAATTTAAACTGATGAGAGTGAATTTTTTCACAAGTTGGTGGACTTGTGAGTCTATTTTTAGTTGCGAAATGAGACGTGGAAATGATTAACAACTGAGATGCGCCTCACGAGAGACGACGAAGGAGAACATTGATTCCATATTGGAGGAAGAATGTTCACTAAGCACCATGATTCGAATTATCTTTATCGCATGAATTTTTATGCTAATCACCCAAGAATGTCGAGAATGGAGTTACACCGTTCTGATTCGGAGTAGCCCAGAACTTCTTCAAGATCATTGTCCAAGCGATTGCGCTGAAAGAAAAGACTTGGAGGAGATTAACAGGAGTCTCGGGGATTTCTGCTCACTTGCTAATTCGAACCCGTCAATCCTTTAGCTTGGGACTCGGGAATCTTTTTACTGTCGTCAGAGATTTCCAATGTTGCCTTGAGCGCACGCTAACCTCGATGTTGCAGAACAAGATGATGGGTCCAGTGGAATTTCAGAACACACGAGGATGTAAGAATTTATCGAGGAACCTCCGGGGGAATATGTGGATGAGTAAAGTGGGGAGCGATCCCAATCGAGGAATTTTGGAACAGAGCCTCCTAGCCTGTTTTAAGGAAATTCCCGAATTTCAACCCCCAATTTGAGGGTGTCGGGATTTCCCGGGGGGGGGGGGGGGGCTGCAAAAAATTCAGGCACCTTCCCTCGTCACAAGAGAGCGATCCCGAACGAGAAATTATGGAACAGAGTCTCATGGCCTGTTCTTAAGGAATTCCCGTATTTCGACCCCGGATTTGGGGGTGTCGGCATTCACCGGGAGGGCTGCGAAGAATTCAGGCACCTTCTTTTGTCACAAGAGAAAGATCCCAATCGAGAAATTTCGGAACAGAGCCTCCTGGCCTGTTCAAAGAAAATTCCCGAATTTCGACCCCCACTCGGGGATGTCGGCATTCACCGGGGGGGGGGGGCTGCAAAAAATTCTGGCACCCTCTTTCGTCACAAGGAAGCGATCCCAATCGACAAAACTTGGAACAGAGCCTCCTGGCCTGTTCTAAAAAAATTCCCGAATTTCAACCCCCGATTTGGGGGTGTCGGCATTCACCGGGGTGGGGGGGGGTCTGCAAAAAATTCAGGCACCTTCCTCTGTCACAAGAATGCGATCCCGAACGAGGAATTCCGGAACAGAGCCTCCTGGCCTGTTCTGAAAAAATTCCCGAATTTCAACCCCCGATTTGAGGGTGTCTGCATTCACCGGGGGGGCTGCATGAAATTCAGGCACCTTCTCTTGTCACAAGGAAGCGATACCAATCGAGAAATTTCGGAACAGAGCCTCCTGGCCTGTTCTGAATAAATTCCCGAATTTCAACCCCCGATTTGGCGGTGTCGGCATTCGCCGAGGGGGCTGCATAAAATTAGGGCACGTTCTCTCGTCACAAGAAAGCGATCCCGAACGAGAAATTTCGGAACAGAGCCTCCTGGACTGTTCTTGAGGAATTCCCGAATTTCAACCCCCGATTTGGGGGTGTCGGCATTCACCGGGGGGGCTGCAGAAAAATCAGGCACCTTCGCTCGTCACAAGAAAGCGATCCCAATCGAGAAATTTTGGGACAGAGCCTCCTGGCCTGTTCTAAAAAAATTCCCGGATTTCAACCCCCGATTTGGGGGTGTCGGCATTCACCGGGGGGGCTGCAAAAATTCAGGCACCTTCTTTTGTCACAAGAGAGCGATCCCAATCGAGAAATTTTGGAACAGAGCCCCCTGGCCTGTTCTAAGAAAATTCCCGAATTTCAACCCCCGATTCGGGGATGTCGGCATTCACCGGGGGGGGGGGGGACTGCAAAAAATTCTGGCACCCTTCTTCGTCACAAGAAAGCGATCCCAATCGACAAAATTTGGAACAGAGCCTCCTGGGCTGTTCTAAAAAAAACCGGAATTTCAACCCTCGATCGGGGGGTGTCGGCATTCACCGGGGAGGGGGGGCTGCAAAAAATTCAGGCACCTTCTTTTGTCACAAGAAAGCGATCCCAATTGAAAAATTTCGGAACAGAGCCTCCTGGCCAGTTCTAAAAGAATTCCCGGAATTCAACACCCTCATGGGGGTGTCGGCATTCATCGGGGTGCTGCAAAGAATTCAGGCACCTTTTCTCGTCACAAGGAAGCGATCCCGATCGAGGGATTCTTGAAGAGAGCCTCCTGTCCAGATCGAAAAAAATTCTCGAATCTCAACCCCGGATTTGGGGGTGTCGGCATTTACCGGGGGTGGGGGGCTGCAAAAAATTCAGGCACCTTCTTTTGTCACAAGAGAGCGATCCCAATCGAGAAATTTTGGAACAGGGCCTCCTGGCCTGTTCAAAGAACATTCCCGAATTCCGACCCCCGATTCGGGGATGTCGGCATTCACCGGGGGGGGGGGGCTGCAAAAAATTCTGGCACCCTTTTTCGTCACAAGGGAGCGATCCCAATCGAGAAAATTTGGAACAGAGCCTCCTGGCCTGTTCTAAAAAAATTCCCGAATTTCAACCCCCGATTTGGGGGTGTCGGCATTCACCGGGGGTGGGGGGTCTGCAAAAAATTCAGGCGACTTCCTCTGTCACAAGAATGCGATCCCGAACGAGGAATTCCGGAACAGAGCCCCCTGGCCTGTTCTGAAAAAATTCCCGAATTTCAACCCCCGATTTGAGGGTGTCTGCATTCACCGGGGGGGCTGCATAAAATTCAGGCACCTTCTCTCGTCACAAGAAAGCGATACCAATCGAGAAATTTCGGAACAGAGCCTCCTGGCCTGTTCTGAATGAATTCCCGAATTTCAACCCCCGATTCGGGGATGTCGGCATTCACCGGGGGGGGGGGGGGGTCTGCAAAAAATTCAGGCACCTTCCCCTGTCACAAGAAAGCGATACCGATCGAGAAATTTCGGAACAGAGCCTCCTGGCCTGTTCTGAAAAAATTCCCGGATCTCAACCCCCGATTTGGGGGTGTCGGCATTCACCGGGGGGGCTGCAAAAATTCAGGCACCTTCTTTTGTCACAAGAGAGCGATCTTAATCGAGAAATTCTGGAACAGAGCCCCCTGGCCTGTTCTAAGAAAATTCCCGAATTTCAACCCCCGATTCGGGGATGTCGGCATTCACCGGGGAGGGGGGGAACTGCAAAAAATTCTGGCACCCTTCTTCGTCACGAGAAAGCGATCCCAATCGACAAAATTTGGAACAGAGCCTCCTGGCCTGTTCTAAAAAAAACCGGAATTCCAACCCTCGATCGGGGGGTGTCGGCATTCACCGGGGAGGGGGGGCTGCAAAAAATTCAGGCACCTTCTTTTGTCACAAGAAAGCGATCCGAATTGAAAAATTTCGGAACAGAGCCTCTTGGCCTGTTCTAAAAAAATTCCCGGAATTCAACACCCTCATGGGGGTGTCGGCATTCATCGGGGTGCTGCAAAGAATTCAGGCACCTTTTCTCGTCACAAGGAAGCGATCATAATCGAGGAATTCTTGAAGAGAGCCTCCTGTCCAGATCGAAAAAAATTCTCGAATCTCAACCCCGGATTTGGGGGTGTCGGCATTTACCGGGGGTGGGGGGCTGCAAAAAATTCAGGCACCGTCTTTTGTCACAAGAGATTGATCCCAATCGAGAAATTTTGGAACAGGGCCTCCTGGCCTGTTCAAAGAAAATTCCCGAATTCCGACCCCCGATTCGGGGATTTCGGCATTCACCGGGGGGGGGGGGGCGGGCTGCAAAAAATTCTGGCACCCTTTTTCGTCACAAGGGAGCGATCCCAATCGGCAAAATTCGGAACAGAGCCTCCTGGCCTGTTCTAAAAAAATTCCCGAATTTCAACCCCCGATTTGGGGGTGTCGGCATTCACCGGGGGTGGGGGGTCTGCAAAAAATTCAGGCACCTTCCTCTGTCACAAGAATGCGATCCCGAACGAGGAATTCCGGAACAGAGCCCCCTGGCCTGTTCTGAAAAAATTCCCGAATTTCAACCCCCGATTTGAGGGTGTCTGCATTCACCGGGGGGGCTGCATAAAATTCAGGCACCTTCTCTCGTCACAAGAAAGCGATACCAATCGAGAAATTTCGGAACAGAGCCTCCTGGCCTGTTCTGAATGAATTCCCGAATTTCAACCCCCGATTCGGGGATGTCGGCATTCACCGGGGGGGGGGGGGTCTGCAAAAAATTCAGGCACCTTCCCCTGTCACAAGAAAGCGATACCGATCGAGAAATTTCGGAACAGAGCCTCCTGGCCTGTTCTGAAAAAATTCCCGGATCTCAACCCCCGATTTGGGGGTGTCGGCATTCACCGGGGGGGCTGCAAAAATTCAGGCACCTTCTTTTGTCACAAGAGAGCGATCCCAATCGAGAAATTCTGGAACAGAGCCCCCTGGCCTGTTCTAAGAAAATTCCCGAATTTCAACCCCCGATTCGGGGATGTCGGCATTCACCGGGGAGGGGGGGAACTGCAAAAAATTCTGGCACCCTTCTTCGTCACGAGAAAGCGATCCCAATCGACAAAATTTGGAACAGAGCCTCCTGGCCTGTTCTAAAAAAAACCGGAATTCCAACCCTCGATCGGGGGGTGTCGGCATTCACCGGGGAGGGGGGGCTGCAAAAAATTCAGGCACCTTCTTTTGTCACAAGAAAGCGATCCGAATTGAAAAATTTCGGAACAGAGCCTCCTGGCCTGTTCTAAAAAAATTCCCGGAATTCAACACCCTCATGGGGGTGTCGGCATTCATCGGGGTGCTGCAAAGAATTCAGGCACCTTTTCTCGTCACAAGGAAGCGATCATAATCGAGGAATTCTTGAAGAGAGCCTCCTGTCCAGATCGAAAAAAATTCTCGAATCTCAACCCCGGATTTGGGGGTGTCGGCATTTACCGGGGGTGGGGGGCTGCAAAAAATTCAGGCACCGTCTTTTGTCACAAGAGATTGATCCCAATCGAGAAATTTTGGAACAGGGCCTCCTGGCCTGTTCAAAGAAAATTCCCGAATTCCGACCCCCGATTCGGGGATTTCGGCATTCACCGGGGGGGGGGGGGGGGGGCGGGCTGCAAAAAATTCTGGCACCCTTTTTCGTCACAAGGGAGCGATCCCAATCGGCAAAATTCGGAACAGAGCCTCCTGGCCTGTTCTAAAAAAATTCCCGAATTTCAACCCCCAATTTGGGGGTGTCGGCATTCACCGGGGGGACTGCAAAAAATACTGGTACCCTCTTTCGTCACAAGAAAGCGATCCCAATCGAAAAAACTTGGAACAGAGCCTCCTGGCCTGTTCTAAAAAAATTCCCGGATTTCAACCCCAGATTTGGGGGTGTCGGCATTCACCGGGGAGCTGGAAAAATTCAGGCACCTTCTTTTGTCACAAGAGAGCGATCCCAATCGAGGAATTTTGGAACAGAGCCCCCTGGCCTGTTCTAAGGGAATTTCCGAATTTCAACCCCCGACTCGGGGATGTCGGCATTCACCGGGGGGGGGGGGGGACTGCAAAAAATTTTGGCACCCTTTTTCGTCACAAGAAAGCAATCCCAATCGGCAAAATTCGGAAAAGAGCCTCCTGGCCTGTTCTAAAAAAATTCCCGAATTTCAACCCCCAATTTGGGGGTGTCGGCATTCACCGGGGGGACTGCAAAAAATTCTGGTACCCTCTTTCGTCACAAGAAAGCGATCCCAATCGAAAAAACTTGGAACACAGCCTCCTGGCCTGTTCTGAAAAAATTCCCGAATTTCAACCCCCGATTTGAGGGTATCTGCATTCACCGGGGGGGCTGCATAAAATTCAGGCACCTTCTCTCGTCACAAGGAAGCGATACCAATCGAGAAATTTCGGAACAGAGACTCCTGGCCTGTTCTGAAAAAATTCCCGAATTTCAACCCCCGATTTGGGGGTGTCGGCATTCGCCGAGGGGGCTGCATAAAATTAGGGCACCTTCTCTCGTCACAGGGAAGCGATACCAATCGAGAAATTTCGGAACAGAGCTTCCTGGCCTGTTCTGAAAAAATTCCCGAATTTCAACCCCCGATTTGGGGGTGTCGGCATTCGCCGAGGGGGCTGCATAAAATTAGGGCACCTCCTCTTGTCACAAGAAAGCGATCCCGAACGAGAAATTTTGGAACAGAGACTCCTGGCCTGTTCTTGAGGAATTCCCGAATTTCGACCCCCGATTTGGGGGTGTCGGCATTCACCGGGTTGCTGCAGAAAAATCAGGCACCTTCGCTCGTCACAAGAAAGCGATCCCAATCGAGAAATTTTGGAACAGAGCCCCCTGGCCTGTTCTAAGAAAATTCCCGAATTCCAACCCCCGATTCGGGGATGTCGGCATTCACCGGGGGGGGGGGGGGGACTGCAAAAAATTCTGGCACCCTTCTTCGTCACAAGAAAGCGATCCCAATCGACAAAATTTGGAACAGAGCCTCCTGGCCAGTTCTAAAAAAAACCGGAATTTCAACCCTCGATCGGGGGGTGTCGGCATTCACCGGGGGGGGGGGGTCTGCAAAAAATTCAGGCACCTTCCTCTGTCACAAGAATGCGATCCCGAACGAGGAATTCCGGAACAGAGCCTCCTGGCCTGTTCTGAAAAAATTCCCGAATTTCAACCCCCGATTTGAGGGTGTCTGCATTCACCGGGGGGGCTGCATAAAATTCAGGCACCTTCTCTCGTCACAAGGAAGCGATACCAATCGAGAAATTTCGGAACAGAGCCCCCTGGCCGGTTCTGAATAAATTCCCGAATTTCAACCCCCGATTTGGGGGTGTCGGCATTCGCCGAGGGAGCTGCATAAAATTAGGGCACCTTCTCTCGTCACAAGAAAGCGATCCCGAACGAGAAATTTTGGGACAGAGCCTCCTGGCCTGTTCTTGAGGAATTCCCGAATTTCAACCCCCGATTTGGGGGTGTCGGCATTCACCGGGGGGGGGGGGGCTGCAGAAGAATCAGGCTCCTTCGCTCGTCACAAGAAAGCGATTCCAATCGAGAAATTTTGGGACAGAGCCTCCTGGCCTGTTCTAAAAGAATTCCCGGATTTCAACCCCCGATTTGGGGTAGTCGGCATTCACCGGGGGGGCTGCAAAAATTCAGGCACCTTCTTTTGTCACAAGAGAGCGATCCCAATCGAGAAATTTTGGAACAGAGCCCCCTGGCCTGTTCTAAGAAAATTCCCGAATTTCAACCCCCGATTCGGGGATGTCGGCATTCACCGGGGGGGGGGGGACTGCAAAAAATTCTGGCACCCTTCTTCGTCACAAGAAAGCGATCCCAATCGACAAAATTTGGAACAGAGCCTCCTGGGCTGTTCTAAAAAAAACCGGAATTTCAACCCTCGATCGGGGGGTGTCGGCATTCACCGGGGAGGGGGGGCTGCAAAAAATTCAGGCACCTTCTTTTGTCACAAGAAAGCGATCCCAATTGAAAAATTTCGGAACAGAGCCTCCTGGCCTGTTCTAAAAGAATTCCCGGAATTCAACACCCTCATGGGGGTGTTGGCATTCATCGGGGTGCTGCAAAGAATTCAGGCACCTTTTCTCGTCACAAGGAAGCGATCCCGATCGAGGGATTCTTGAAGAGAGCCTCCTGTCCAGATCGAAAAAAATTCTCGAATCTCAACCCCGGATTTGGGGGTGTCGGCATTTACCGGGGGTGGGGGGCTGCAAAAAATTCAGGCACCTTCTTTTGTCACAAGAGAGCGATCCCAATCGAGAAATTTTGGAACAGGGCCTCCTGGCCTGTTCAAAGAACATTCCCGAATTCCGACCCCCGATTCGGGGATGTCGGCATTCACCGGGGGGGGGGGGGCTGCAAAAAATTCTGGCACCCTTTTTCGTCACAAGGGAGCGATCCCAATCGAGAAAATTTGGAACAGAGCCTCCTGGCCTGTTCTAAAAAAATTCCCGAATTTCAACCCCCGATTTGGGGGTGTCGGCATTCACCGGGGGTGGGGGGTCTGCAAAAAATTCAGGCACCTTCCTCTGTCACAAGAATGCGATCCCGAACGAGGAATTCCGGAACAGAGCCCCCTGGCCTGTTCTGAAAAAATTCCCGAATTTCAACCCCCGATTTGAGGGTGTCTGCATTCACCGGGGGGGCTGCATAAAATTCAGGCACCTTCTCTCGTCACAAGAAAGCGATACCAATCGAGAAATTTCGGAACAGAGCCTCCTGGCCTGTTCTGAATGAATTCCCGAATTTCAACCCCCGATTCGGGGATGTCGGCATTCACCGGGGGGGGGGGGGTCTGCAAAAAATTCAGGCACCTTCCCCTGTCACAAGAAAGCGATACCGATCGAGAAATTTCGGAACAGAGCCTCCTGGCCTGTTCTAAAAAAATTCCTCGATTTCAACCCCCGATTTGCGGGTGTCGGCATTCACCGGGGGGACTGCAAGAAATCCAGGCACCTTCTCTCGTCACAAGAAAGCGATCCCAATCGAGAAAATTTGGAACAGAGCCTCCTGGCCTGTTCTAAAAAAATTCCCGAATTTCAACCCCCAATTTGGGGGTGTCGGCATCCACCGGGAGGGCTGCAAAGAATTCAGGCACATTCTTTTGTCACAAGAGAAAGATCCCAATCGAGAAATTTTGGAACAGAGCCTCCTGGCCTGTTCAAAGAAAATTCCCGAATTCCGACCCCCGATTCGGGGATGTCGGCGTTCACCGGGGGGGGGGGGGGGCTGCAAACAATTCTGGTACCCTCTTTCGTCACAAAAAAGCGATCCCAATCGACAAAACTTGGAACAGAGCCTCCTGGCCTGTTCTGAAAAAATTCCCGAATTTCAACCCCCGATTTGAGGGTATCTGGATTCACCGGGGGGGCTGCATAAAATTCAGGCACCTTCTCTCGTCACAAGGAAGCGATACGAATCGAGAAATTTCGGAACAGAGCCTCCTGGCCTGTTCTGAAAAAATTCCCGGATCTCAACCCCCGATTTGGGGGTGTCGGCATTCACCGGGGAGCTGGAAAAATTCAGGCACCTTCTTTTGTCACAAGAGAGCGATCCCAATCGAGAAATTTTGGAACAGGGCCTCCTGGCCTGTTCAAAGAAAATTCCCGAATTCCGACCCCCGATTCGGGGATTTCGGCATTCACCGGGGGGGGGGCGGGCTGCAAAAAATTCTGGCACCCTTTTTCGTCACAAGGGAGCGATCCCAATCGGCAAAATTCGGAACAGAGCCTCCTGGCCTGTTCTAAAAAAATTCCCGAATTTCAACCCCCAATTTGGGGGTGTCGGCAATCACCGGGGGGACTGCAAAAAATACTGGTACCCTCTTTCGTCACAAGAAAGCGATCCCAATCGAAAAAACTTGGAACAGAGCCTCCAGGCCTGTTCTAAAAAAATTCCCGGATTTCAACCCCAGATTTGGGGTTGTCGGCATTCACCGGGGAGCTGGAAAAATTCAGGCACCTTCTTTTGTCACAAGAGAGCGATCCCAATCGAGGAATTTTGGAACAGAGCCCCCTGGCCTGTTCTAAGGGAATTCCCGAATTTCAACCCCCGACTCGGGGATGTCGGCATTCACCGGGGGGGGGGGGGACTGCAAAAAATTTTGGCACCCTTTTTCGTCACAAGAAAGCAATCCCAATCGGCAAAATTCGGAAAAGAGCCTCCTGGCCTGTTCTAAAAAAATTCCCGAATTTCAACCCCCAATTTGGGGGTGTCGGCATTCACCGGGGGGACTGCAAAAAATTCTGGTACCCTCTTTCGTCACAAGAAAGCGATCCCAATCGAAAAAACTTGGAACAGAGCCTCCTGGCCTGTTCTGAAAAAATTCCCGAATTTCAACCCCCGATTTGAGGGTATCTGCATTCACCGGGGGGGCTGCATAAAATTCAGGCACCTTCTCTCGTCACAAGGAAGCGATACCAATCGAGAAATTTCGGAACAGAGACTCCTGGCCTGTTCTGAAAAAATTCCCGAATTTCAACCCCCGATTTGGGGGTGTCGGCATTCGCCGAGGGGGCTGCATAAAATTAGGGCACCTTCTCTCGTCACAGGGAAGCGATACCAATCGAGAAATTTCGGAACAGAGCTTCCTGGCCTGTTCTGAAAAAATTCCCGAATTTCAACCCCCGATTTGGGGGTGTCGGCATTCGCCGAGGGGGCTGCATAAAATTAGGGCACCTCCTCTTGTCACAAGAAAGCGATCCCGAACGAGAAATTTTGGAACAGAGACTCCTGGCCTGTTCTTGAGGAATTCCCGAATTTCGACCCCCGATTTGGGGGTGTCAGCATTCACCGGGTTGCTGCAGAAGAATCAGGCACCTTCGCTCGTCACAAGAAAGCGATCCCAATCGAAAAATTTTGGAACAGAGCCCCCTGGCCTGTTCTGAAAAAATTCCCGAATTTCAACCCCCGATTTGAGGGTGTCTGCATTCACCGGGGGGGCTGCATAAAATTCAGGCACCTTCTCTCGTCCTAAGAAAGCGATACCAATCGAGAAATTTCGGAACAGAGCCTCCTGGCCTGTTCTGAATGAATTCCCGAATTTCAACCCCCGATTCGGGGATGTCGGCATTCACCGGGGGGGGGGGGGTCTGCAAAAAATTCAGGCACCTTCCCCTGTCACAAGAAAGCGATACCGATCGAGAAATTTCGGAACAGAGCCTCCTGGCCTGTTCTAAAAAAATTCCTCGATTTCAACCCCCGATTTGCGGGTGTCGGCATTCACCGGGGGGACTGCAAGAAATCCAGGCACCTTCTCTCGTCACAAGAAAGCGATCCCAATCGAGAAAATTTGGAACAGAGCCTCCTGGCCTGTTCTAAAAAAATTCCCGAATTTCAACCCCCAATTTGGGGGTGTCGGCATCCACCGGGAGGGCTGCAAAGAATTCAGGCACATTCTTTTGTCACAAGAGAAAGATCCCAATCGAGAAATTTTGGAACAGAGCCTCCTGGCCTGTTCAAAGAAAATTCCCGAATTCCGACCCCCGATTCGGGGATGTCGGCGTTCACCGGGGGGGGGGGGCTGCAAAAAATTCTGGTACCCTCTTTCGTCACAAAAAAGCGATCCCAATCGACAAAACTTGGAACAGAGCCTCCTGGCCTGTTCTGAAAAAATTCCCGAATTTCAACCCCCGATTTGAGGGTATCTGCATTCACCGGGGGGGCTGCATAAAATTCAGGCACCTTCTCTCGTCACAAGGAAGCGATACGAATCGAGAAATTTCGGAACAGAGCCTCCTGGCCTGTTCTGAAAAAATTCCCGGATCTCAACCCCCGATTTGGGGGTGTCGGCATTCACCGGGGGGGCTGCAAAAATTCAGGCACCTTCTTTTGTCACAAGAGAGCGATCCCAATCGAGAAATTCTGGAACAGAGCCCCCTGGCCTGTTCTAAGAAAATTCCCGAATTTCAACCCCCGATTCGGGGATGTCGGCATTCACCGGGGAGGGGGGGAACTGCAAAAAATTCTGGCACCCTTCTTCGTCACGAGGAAGCGATCCCAATCGACAAAATTTGGAACAGAGCCTCCTGGCCTGTTCTAAAAAAAACCGGAATTCCAACCCTCGATCGGGGGGTGTCGGCATTCACCGGGGAGGGGGGGCTGCAAAAAATTCAGGCACCTTCTTTTGTCACAAGAAAGCGATCCGAATTGAAAAATTTCGGAACAGAGCCTCCTGGCCTGTTCTAAAAAAATTCCCGGAATTCAACACCCTCATGGGGGTGTCGGCATTCATCGGGGTGCTGCAAAGAATTCAGGCACCTTTTCTCGTCACAAGGAAGCGATCATAATCGAGGAATTCTTGAAGAGAGCCTCCTGTCCAGATCGAAAAAAATTCTCGAATCTCAACCCCGGATTTGGGGGTGTCGGCATTTACCGGGGGTGGGGGGCTGCAAAAAATTCAGGCACCTTCTTTTGTCACAAGAGAGCGATCCCAATCGAGAAATTTTGGAACAGGGCCTCCTGGCCTGTTCAAAGAACATTCCCGAATTCCGACCCCCGATTCGGGGATGTCGGCATTCACCGGGGGGGGGGGGCTGCAAAAAATTCTGGCACCCTTTTTCGTCACAAGGGAGCGATCCCAATCGAGAAAATTTGGAACAGAGCCTCCTGGCCTGTTCTAAAAAAATTCCCGAATTTCAACCCCCGATTTGGGGGTGTCGGCATTCACCGGGGGTGGGGGGTCTGCAAAAAATTCAGGCACCTTCCTCTGTCACAAGAATGCGATCCCGAACGAGGAATTCCGGAACAGAGCCCCCTGGCCTGTTCTGAAAAAATTCCCGAATTTCAACCCCCGATTTGAGGGTGTCTGCATTCACCGGGGGGGCTGCATAAAATTCAGGCACCTTCTCTCGTCACAAGAAAGCGATATCAATCGAGAAATTTCGGAACAGAGCCTCCTGGCCTGTTCTGAATGAATTCCCGAATTTCAACCCCCGATTCGGGGATGTCGGCATTCACCGGGGGGGGGGGGGGGTCTGCAAAAAATTCAGGCACCTTCCCCTGTCACAAGAAAGCGATACCGATCGAGAAATTTCGGAACAGAGCCTCCTGGCCTGTTCTAAAAAAATTCCTCGATTTCAACCCCCGATTTGCGGGTGTCGGCATTCACCGGGGGGACTGCAAGAAATCCAGGCACCTTCTCTCGTCACAAGAAAGCGATCCCAATCGAGAAAATTTGGAACAGAGCCTCCTGGCCTGTTCTAAAAAAATTCCCGAATTTCAACCCCCAATTTGGGGGTGTCGGCATCCACCGGGAGGGCTGCAAAGAATTCAGGCACATTCTTTTGTCACAAGAGAAAGATCCCAATCGAGAAATTTTGGAACAGAGCCTCCTGGCCTGTTCAAAGAAAATTCCCGAATTCCGACCCCCGATTCGGGGATGTCGGCGTTCACCGGGGGGGGGGGGGCTGCAAACAATTCTGGTACCCTCTTTCGTCACAAAAAAGCGATCCCAATCGACAAAACTTGGAACAGAGCCTCCTGGCCTGTTCTGAAAAAATTCCCGAATTTCAACCCCCGATTTGAGGGTATCTGGATTCACCGGGGGGGCTGCATAAAATTCAGGCACCTTCTCTCGTCACAAGGAAGCGATACGAATCGAGAAATTTCGGAACAGAGCCTCCTGGCCTGTTCTGAAAAAATTCCCGGATCTCAACCCCCGATTTGGGGGTGTCGGCATTCACCGGGGAGCTGGAAAAATTCAGGCACCTTCTTTTGTCACAAGAGAGCGATCCCAATCGAGAAATTTTGGAACAGGGCCTCCTGGCCTGTTCAAAGAAAATTCCCGAATTCCGACCCCCGATTCGGGGATTTCGGCATTCACCGGGGGGGGGGGGGGCGGGCTGCAAAAAATTCTGGCACCCTTTTTCGTCACAAGGGAGCGATCCCAATCGGCCAAATTCGGAACAGAGCCTCCTGGCCTGTTCTAAAAAAATTCCCGAATTTCAACCCCCAATTTGGGGGTGTCGGCAATCACCGGGGGGACTGCAAAAAATACTGGTACCCTCTTTCGTCACAAGAAAGCGATCCCAATCGAAAAAACTTGGAACAGAGCCTCCAGGCCTGTTCTAAAAAAATTCCCGGATTTCAACCCCAGATTTGGGGGTGTCGGCATTCACCGGGGAGCTGGAAAAATTCAGGCACCTTCTTTTGTCACAAGAGAGCGATCCCAATCGAGGAATTTTGGAACAGAGCCCCCTGGCCTGTTCTAAGGGAATTCCCGAATTTCAACCCCCGACTCGGGGATGTCGGCATTCACCGGGGGGGGGGGACTGCAAAAAATTTTGGCACCCTTTTTCGTCACAAGAAAGCAATCCCAATCGGCAAAATTCGGAAAAGAGCCTCCTGGCCTGTTCTAAAAAAATTCCCGAATTTCAACCCCCAATTTGGGGGTGTCGGCATTCACCGGGGGGACTGCAAAAAATTCTGGTACCCTCTTTCGTCACAAGAAAGCGATCCCAATCGAAAAAACTTGGAACAGAGCCTCCTGGCCTGTTCTGAAAAAATTCCCGAATTTCAACCCCCGATTTGAGGGTATCTGCATTCACCGGGGGGGCTGCATAAAATTCAGGCACCTTCTCTCGTCACAAGGAAGCGATACCAATCGAGAAATTTCGGAACAGAGACTCCTGGCCTGTTCTGAAAAATTCCAGAATTTCAACCCCCGATTTGGGGGTGTCGGCATTCGCCGAGGGGGCTGCATAAAATTAGGGCACCTTCTCTCGTCACAGGGAAGCGATACCAATCGAGAAATTTCGGAACAGAGCTTCCTGGCCTGTTCTGAAAAAATTCCCGAATTTCAACCCCCGATTTGGGGGTGTCGGCATTCGCCGAGGGGGCTGCATAAAATTAGGGCACCTCCTCTTGTCACAAGAAAGCGATCCCGAACGAGAAATTTTGGAACAGAGACTCCTGGCCTGTTCTTGAGGAATTCCCGAATTTCGACCCCCGATTTGGGGGTGTCAGCATTCACCGGGTTGCTGCAGAAGAATCAGGCACCTTCGCTCGTCACAAGAAAGCGATCCCAATCGAGAAATTTTGGAACAGAGCCCCCTGGCCTGTTCTGAAAAAATTCCCGAATTTCAACCCCCGATTTGAGGGTGTCTGCATTCACCGGGGGGGCTGCATAAAATTCAGGCACCTTCTCTCGTCCTAAGAAAGCGATACCAATCGAGAAATTTCGGAACAGAGCCTCCTGGCCTGTTCTGAATGAATTCCCGAATTTCAACCCCCGATTCGGGGATGTCGGCATTCACCGGGGGGGGGGGGGGGGG
Organism: Eretmocerus hayati; assembly: GCA_029851415.1. Classification (NCBI taxonomy): domain Eukaryota; kingdom Metazoa; phylum Arthropoda; class Insecta; order Hymenoptera; family Aphelinidae; genus Eretmocerus; species Eretmocerus hayati. The sequence continues at coordinate 71,374,725 of CM056744.1, read as the reverse complement.
TCTGCAAAAAATTCAGGCACCTTCCCCTGTCACAAGAAAGCGATACCGATCGAGAAATTTCGGAACAGAGCCTCCTGGCCTGTTCTAAAAAAATTCCTCGATTTCAACCCCCGATTTGCGGGTGTCGGCATTCACCGGGGGGACTGCAAGAAATCCAGGCACCTTCTCTCGTCACAAGAAAGCGATCCCAATCGAGAAAATTTGGAACAGAGCCTCCTGGCCTGTTCTAAAAAAATTCCCGAATTTCAACCCCCAATTTGGGGGTGTCGGCATCCACCGGGAGGGCTGCAAAGAATTCAGGCACATTCTTTTGTCACAAGAGAAAGATCCCAATCGAGAAATTTTGGAACAGAGCCTCCTGGCCTGTTCAAAGAAAATTCCCGAATTCCGACCCCCGATTCGGGGATGTCGGCGTTCACCGGGGGGGGGGGGCTGCAAAAAATTCTGGTACCCTCTTTCGTCACAAAAAAGCGATCCCAATCGACAAAACTTGGAACAGAGCCTCCTGGCCTGTTCTGAAAAAATTCCCGAATTTCAACCCCCGATTTGAGGGTATCTGCATTCACCGGGGGGGCTGCATAAAATTCAGGCACCTTCTCTCGTCACAAGGAAGCGATACGAATCGAGAAATTTCGGAACAGAGCCTCCTGGCCTGTTCTGAAAAAATTCCCGGATCTCAACCCCCGATTTGGGGGTGTCGGCATTCACCGGGGGGGCTGCAAAAATTCAGGCACCTTCTTTTGTCACAAGAGAGCGATCCCAATCGAGAAATTCTGGAACAGAGCCCCCTGGCCTGTTCTAAGAAAATTCCCGAATTTCAACCCCCGATTCGGGGATGTCGGCATTCACCGGGGAGGGGGGGAACTGCAAAAAATTCTGGCACCCTTCTTCGTCACGAGAAAGCGATCCCAATCGACAAAATTTGGAACAGAGCCTCCTGGCCTGTTCTAAAAAAAACCGGAATTCCAACCCTCGATCGGGGGGTGTCGGCATTCACCGGGGAGGGGGGGCTGCAAAAAATTCAGGCACCTTCTTTTGTCACAAGAAAGCGATCCGAATTGAAAAATTTCGGAACAGAGCCTCCTGGCCTGTTCTAAAAAAATTCCCGGAATTCAACACCCTCATGGGGGTGTCGGCATTCATCGGGGTGCTGCAAAGAATTCAGGCACCTTTTCTCGTCACAAGGAAGCGATCATAATCGAGGAATTCTTGGAGAGAGCCTCCTGTCCAGATCGAAAAAAATTCTCGAATCTCAACCCCGGATTTGGGGGTGTCGGCATTTACCGGGGGTGGGGGGCTGCAAAAAATTCAGGCACCGTCTTTTGTCACAAGAGATTGATCCCAATCGAGAAATTTTGGAACAGGGCCTCCTGGCCTGTTCAAAGAAAATTCCCGAATTCCGACCCCCGATTCGGGGATTTCGGCATTCACCGGGGGGGGGGGGGGCGGGCTGCACAAAATTCTGGCACCCTTTTTCGTCACAAGGGAGCGATCCCAATCGGCAAAATTCGGAACAGAGCCTCCTGGCCTGTTCTAAAAAAATTCCCGAATTTCAACCCCCAATTTGGGGGTGTCGGCATTCACCGGGGGGACTGCAAAAAATACTGGTACCCTCTTTCGTCACAAGAAAGCGATCCCAATCGAAAAAACTTGGAACAGAGCCTCCTGGCCTGTTCTGAAAAAATTCCCGGATCTCAACCCCCGATTTGGGGGTGTCGGCATTCACCGGGGGGGCTGCAAAAATTCAGGCACCTTCTTTTGTCACAAGAGAGCGATCCCAATCGAGAAATTCTGGAACAGAGCCCCCTGGCCTGTTCTAAGAAAATTCCCGAATTTTCAACCCCCGATTCGGGGATGTCGGCATTCACCGGGGAGGGGGGGAACTGCAAAAAATTCTGGCACCCTTCTTCGTCACGAGAAAGCGATCCCAATCGACAAAATTTGGAACAGAGCCTCCTGGCCTGTTCTAAAAAAAACCGGAATTCCAACCCTCGATCGGGGGGTGTCGGCATTCACCGGGGAGGGGGGGCTGCAAAAAATTCAGGCACCTTCTTTTGTCACAAGAAAGCGATCCGAATTGGAAAATTTCGGAACAGAGCTCCCTGGCCTGTTCTAAAAAAATTCCCGGAATTCAACACCCTCATGGGGGTGTCGGCATTCATCGGGGTGCTGCAAAGAATTCAGGCACCTTTTCTCGTCACAAGGAAGCGATCATAATCGAGGAATTCTTGAAGAGAGCCTCCTGTCCAGATCGAAAAAAATTCTCGAATCTCAACCCCGGATTTGGGGGTGTCGGCATTTACCGGGGGTGGGGGGCTGCAAAAAATTCAGGCACCGTCTTTTGTCACAAGAGATTGATCCCAATCGAGAAATTTTGGAACAGGGCCTCCTGGCCTGTTCAAAGAAAATTCCCGAATTCCGACCCCCGATTCGGGGATTTCGGCATTCACCGGGGGGGGGGGGGGGCGGGCTGCACAAAATTCTGGCACCCTTTTTCGTCACAAGGGAGCGATCCCAATCGGCAAAATTCGGAACAGAGCCTCCTGGCCTGTTCTAAAAAAATTCCCGAATTTCAACCCCCAATTTGGGGGTGTCGGCATTCACCGGGGGGACTGCAAAAAATACTGGTACCCTCTTTCGTCACAAGAAAGCGATCCCAATCGAAAAAACTTGGAACAGAGCCTCCTGGCCTGTTCTAAAAAATTCCCGGATTTCAACCCCAGATTTGGGGGTGTCGGCATTCACCGGGGAGCTGGAAAAATTCAGGCACCTTCTTTTGTCACAAGAGAGCGATCCCAATCGAGGAATTTTGGAACAGAGCCCCCTGGCCTGTTCTAAGGGAATTTCCGAATTTCAACCCCCGACTCGGGGATGTCGGCATTCACCGGGGGGGGGGGGACTGCAAAAAATTTTGGCACCCTTTTTCGTCACAAGAAAGCAATCCCAATCGGCAAAATTCGGAAAAGAGCCTCCTGGCCTGTTCTAAAAAAATTCCCGAATTTCAACCCCCAATTTGGGGGTGTCGGCATTCACCGGGGGGACTGCAAAAAATTCTGGTACCCTCTTTCGTCACAAAAAAGCGATCCCAATCGAAAAAACTTGGAACAGAGCCTCCTGGCCTGTTCTGAAAAAATTCCCGAATTTCAACCCCCGATTTGAGGGTATCTGCATTCACCGGGGGGGCTGCATAAAATTCAGGCACCTTCTCTCGTCACAAGGAAGCGATACCAATCGAGAAATTTCGGAACAGAGACTCCTGGCCTGTTCTGAAAAAATTCCCGAATTTCAACCCCCGATTTGGGGGTGTCGGCATTCGCCGAGGGGGCTGCATAAAATTAGGGCACCTTCTCTCGTCACAGGGAAGCGATACCAATCGAGAAATTTCGGGACAGAGCTTCCTGGCCTGTTCTGAAAAAATTCCCGAATTTCAACCCCCGATTTGGGGGTGTCGGCATTCGCCGAGGGGGCTGCATAAAATTAGGGCACCTCCTCTTGTCACAAGAAAGCGATCCCGAACGAGAAATTTTGGAACAGAGACTCCTGGTCTGTTCTTGAGAAATTCCCGAATTTCGACCCCCGATTTGGGGGTGTCGGCATTCACCGGGTTGCTGCAGAAAAATCAGGCACCTTCGCTCGTCACAAGAAAGCGATCCCAATCGAGAAATTTTGGAACAGAGCCCCCTGGCCTGTTCTAAGAAAATTCCCGAATTCCAACCCCCGATTCGGGGATGTCGGCATTCACCGGGGGGGGGGGGGACTGCAAAAAATTCTGGCACCCTTCTTCGTCACAAGAAAGCGATCCCAATCGACAAAATTTGGAACAGAGCCTCCTGGCCAGTTCTAAAAAAAACCGGAATTTCAACCCTCGATCGGGGGGTGTCGGCATTCGACGGGGGGGGGGGGTCTGCAAAAAATTCAGGCACCTTCCTCTGTCACAAGAATGCGATCCCGAACGAGGAATTCCGGAACAGAGGCCTCCTGGCCTGTTCTGAAAAAATTCCCGAATTTCAACCCCCGATTTGAGGGTGTCTGCATTCACCGGGGGGGCTGCATAAAATTCAGGCACCTTCTCTCGTCACAAGGAAGCGATACCAATCGAGAAATTTCGGAACAGAGCCCCCTGGCCTGTTCTGAATAAATTCCCGAATTTCAACCCCCGATTTGGGGGTGTCGGCGTTCGCCGAGGGAGCTGCATAAAATTAGGGCACCTTCTCTCGTCACAAGAAAGCGATCCCGAACGAGAAATTTTGGAACAGAGCCTCCTGGCCTGTTCTTGAGGAATTCCCGAATTTCAACCCCTGATTTGGGGGTGTCGGCATTCGACGGGGGGGGGGGCTGCAGAAGAATCAGGCTCCTTCGCTCGTCACAAGAAAGCGATTCCAATCGAGAAATTTTGGGACAGAGCCTCCTGGCCTGTTCTAAAAAAATTCCCGGATTTCAACCCCCGATTTGGGGTTGTCGGCATTCACCGGGGGGGCTGCAAAAATTCAGGCACCTTCTTTTGTCACAAGAGAGCGATCCCAATCGAGAAATTTTGGAACAGAGCCCCCTGGCCTGTTCTAAAAAAATTCCCGAATTTCAACCCCCGATTCGGGGATGTCGGCATTCACCGGGGGGGGGGGGGACTGCAAAAAATTCTGGCACCCTTCTTCGTCACAAGAAAGCGATCCAATCGACAAAATTTGGAACAGAGCCTCCTGGGCTGTTCTAAAAAAAACCGGAATTTCAACCCTCGATCGGGGGGTGTCGGCATTCACCGGGGAGGGGGGGGTGCAAAAAATTCAGGCACCTTCTTTTGTCACAAGAAAGCGATCCCAATTGAAAAATTTCGGAACAGAGCCTCCTGGCCTGTTCTAAAAGAATTCCCGGAATTCAACACCCTCATGGGGGTGTCGGCATTCATCGGGGTGCTGCAAAGAATTCAGGCACCTTTTCTCGTCACAAGGAAGCGATCCGATCGAGGGATTCTTGAAGAGAGCCTCCTGTCCAGATCGAAAAAAATTCTCGAATCTCAACCCCGGATTTGGGCGTGTCGGCATTTACCGGGGGTGGGGGGCTGCAAAAAATTCAGGCACCTTCTTTTGTCACAAGAGAGCGATCCCAATAGAGAAATTTTGGAACAGGGCCTCCTGGCCTGTTCAAAGAACATTCCCGAAACCCGACCCCCGATTCGGGGATGTCGGCGCTCACCGGGGGGGGGGGGGGGGCTGCAAAAAATTCTGGCACCCTTTTTCGTCACAAGGGAGCGATCCCAATCGAGAAAATTTGGAACAGAGCCTCCTGGCCTGTTCTAAAAAAATTCCCGAATTTCAACCCCCGATTTGGGGGTGTCGGCATTCACCGGGGGTCGGGGGTCTGCAAAAAATTCAGGCACCTTCCTCTGTCACAAGAATGCGATCCCGAACGAGGAATTCCGGAACAGAGCCCCCTGGCCTGTTCTGAAAAAATTCCCGAATTTCAACCCCCGATTTGAGGGTGTCTGCATTCACCGGGGGGGCTGCATAAAATTCAGGCACCTTCTCTCGTCACAAGAAAGCGATACCAATCGAGAAATTTCGGAACAGAGCCTCCTGGCCTGTTCTGAATGAATTCCCGAATTTCAACCCCCGATTCGGGGATGTCGGCATTCACCGGGGGGGGGGGGGGTCTGCAAAAGATTCAGGCACCTTCCCCTGTCACAAGAAAGCGATACCGATCGAGAAATTTCGGAACAGAGCCTCCTGGCCTGTTCTAAAAAAATTCCCGAATTTCAACCCCCAATTTGGGGGTGTCGGCATCCACCGGGAGGGCTGCAAAGAATTCAGGCACATTCTTTTGTCACAAGAGAAAGATCCCAATCGAGAAATTTTGGAACAGAGCCTCCTGGCCTGTTCAAAAAAAATTCCCAAATTCCGACCCCCGATTCGGGGATGTCGGCGTTCACCGGGGGGGGGGGGGCTGCAAACAATTCTGGTACCCTCTTTCGTCACAAAAAAGCGATCCCAATCGACAAAACTTGGAACAGAGCCTCCTGGCCTGTTCTGAAAAAATTCCCGAATTTCAACCCCCGATTTGAGGGTGTCGGCATTCACCGGGGGGACTGCAAAAAATACTGGTACCCTCTTTCGTCACAAGAAAGCGATCCCAATCGAAAAAACTTGGAACAGAGCCTCCTGGCCTGTTCTAAAAAAATTCCCGGATTTCAACCCCAGATTTGGGGGTGTCGGCATTCACCGGGGAGCTGGAAAAATTCAGGCACCTTCTTTTGTCACAAGAGAGCGATCCCAATCGAGGAATTTTGGAACAGAGCCCCCTGGCCTGTTCTAAGGGAATTTCCGAATTTCAACCCCCGACTCGGGGATGTCGGCATTCACCGGGGGGGGGGGGACTGCAAAAAATTTTGGCACCCTTTTTCGTCACAAGAAAGCAATCCCAATCGGCAAAATTCGGAAAAGAGCCTCCTGGCCTGTTCTAAAAAAATTCCCGAATTTCAACCCCCAATTTGGGGGTGTCGGCATTCACCGGGGGGACTGCAAAAAATTCTGGTACCCTCTTTCGTCACAAAAAAGCGATCCCAATCGAAAAAACTTGGAACAGAGCCTCCTGGCCTGTTCTGAAAAAATTCCCGAATTTCAACCCCCGATTTGAGGGTATCTGCATTCACCGGGGGGGCTGCATAAAATTCAGGCACCTTCTCTCGTCACAAGGAAGCGATACCAATCGAGAAATTTCGGAACAGAGACTCCTGGCCTGTTCTGAAAAAATTCCCGAATTTCAACCCCCGATTTGGGGGTGTCGGCATTCGCCGAGGGGGCTGCATAAAATTAGGGCACCTTCTCTCGTCACAGGGAAGCGATACCAATCGAGAAATTTCGGGACAGAGCTTCCTGGCCTGTTCTGAAAAAATTCCCGAATTTCAACCCCCGATTTGGGGGTGTCGGCATTCGCCGAGGGGGCTGCATAAAATTAGGGCACCTCCTCTTGTCACAAGAAAGCGATCCCGAACGAGAAATTTTGGAACAGAGACTCCTGGTCTGTTCTTGAGAAATTCCCGAATTTCGACCCCCGATTTGGGGGTGTCGGCATTCACCGGGTTGCTGCAGAAAAATCAGGCACCTTCGCTCGTCACAAGAAAGCGATCCCAATCGAGAAATTTTGGAACAGAGCCCCCTGGCCTGTTCTAAGAAAATTCCCGAATTCCAACCCCCGATTCGGGGATGTCGGCATTCACCGGGGGGGGGGGGGACTGCAAAAAAATTCTGGCACCCTTCTTCGTCACAAGAAAGCGATCCCAATCGACAAAATTTGGAACAGAGCCTCCTGGCCAGTTCTAAAAAAAACCGGAATTTCAACCCTCGATCGGGGGGTGTCGGCATTCGACGGGGGGGGGGGTCTGCAAAAAATTCAGGCACCTTCCTCTGTCACAAGAATGCGATCCCGAACGAGGAATTCCGGAACAGAGCCTCCTGGCCTGTTCTGAAAAAATTCCCGAATTTCAACCCCCGATTTGAGGGTGTCTGCATTCACCGGGGGGGCTGCATAAAATTCAGGCACCTTCTCTCGTCACAAGGAAGCGATACCAATCGAGAAATTTCGGAACAGAGCCCCCTGGCCTGTTCTGAATAAATTCCCGAATTTCAACCCCCGATTTGGGGGTGTCGGCGTTCGCCGAGGGAGCTGCATAAAATTAGGGCACCTTCTCTCGTCACAAGAAAGCGATCCCGAACGAGAAATTTTGGAACAGAGCCTCCTGGCCTGTTCTTGAGGAATTCCCGAATTTCAACCCCTGATTTGGGGGTGTCGGCATTCGACGGGGGGGGGGGCTGCAGAAGAATCAGGCTCCTTCGCTCGTCACAAGAAAGCGATTCCAATCGAGAAATTTTGGGACAGAGCCTCCTGGCCTGTTCTAAAAAAATTCCCGGATTTCAACCCCCGATTTGGGGTTGTCGGCATTCACCGGGGGGGCTGCAAAAATTCAGGCACCTTCTTTTGTCACAAGAGAGCGATCCCAATCGAGAAATTTTGGAACAGAGCCCCCTGGCCTGTTCTAAAAAAATTCCCGAATTTCAACCCCCGATTCGGGGATGTCGGCATTCACCGGGGGGGGGGGGGGACTGCAAAAAATTCTGGCACCCTTCTTCGTCACAAGAAAGCGATCCCAATCGACAAAATTTGGAACAGAGCCTCCTGGGCTGTTCTAAAAAAAACCGGAATTTCAACCCTCGATCGGGGGGTGTCGGCATTCACCGGGGAGGGGGGGGTGCAAAAAATTCAGGCACCTTCTTTTGTCACAAGAAAGCGATCCCAATTGAAAAATTTCGGAACAGAGCCTCCTGGCCTGTTCTAAAAGAATTCCCGGAATTCAACACCCTCATGGGGGTGTCGGCATTCATCGGGGTGCTGCAAAGAATTCAGGCACCTTTTCTCGTCACAAGGAAGCGATCCCGATCGAGGGATTCTTGAAGAGAGCCTCCTGTCCAGATCGAAAAAAATTCTCGAATCTCAACCCCGGATTTGGGCGTGTCGGCATTTACCGGGGGTGGGGGGCTGCAAAAAATTCAGGCACCTTCTTTTGTCACAAGAGAGCGATCCCAATAGAGAAATTTTGGAACAGGGCCTCCTGGCCTGTTCAAAGAACATTCCCGAAACCCGACCCCCGATTCGGGGATGTCGGCGCTCACCGGGGGGGGGGGGGGGGCTGCAAAAAATTCTGGCACCCTTTTTCGTCACAAGGGAGCGATCCCAATCGAGAAAATTTGGAACAGAGCCTCCTGGCCTGTTCTAAAAAAATTCCCGAATTTCAACCCCCGATTTGGGGGTGTCGGCATTCACCGGGGGTCGGGGGTCTGCAAAAAATTCAGGCACCTTCCTCTGTCACAAGAATGCGATCCCGAACGAGGAATTCCGGAACAGAGCCCCCTGGCCTGTTCTGAAAAAATTCCCGAATTTCAACCCCCGATTTGAGGGTGTCTGCATTCACCGGGGGGGCTGCATAAAATTCAGGCACCTTCTCTCGTCACAAGAAAGCGATACCAATCGAGAAATTTCGGAACAGAGCCTCCTGGCCTGTTCTGAATGAATTCCCGAATTTCAACCCCCGATTCGGGGATGTCGGCATTCACCGGGGGGGGGGGGGTCTGCAAAAGATTCAGGCACCTTCCCCTGTCACAAGAAAGCGATACCGATCGAGAAATTTCGGAACAGAGCCTCCTGGCCTGTTCTAAAAAAATTCCTCGATTTCAACCCCCGATTTGCGGGTGTCGGCATTCACCGGGGGGACTGCAAGAAATCCAGGCACCTTCTCTCGTCACAAGAAAGCGATCCCAATCGAGAAAATCTGGAACAGAGCCTCCTGGCCTGTTCTAAAAAAATTCCCGAATTTCAACCCCCAATTTGGGGGTGTCGGCATCCACCGGGAGGGCTGCAAAGAATTCAGGCACATTCTTTTGTCACAAGAGAAAGATCCCAATCGAGAAATTTTGGAACAGAGCCTCCTGGCCTGTTCAAAAAAAATTCCCAAATTCCGACCCCCGATTCGGGGATGTCGGCGTTCACCGGGGGGGGGGGGCTGCAAACAATTCTGGTACCCTCTTTCGTCACAAAAAAGCGATCCCAATCGACAAAACTTGGAACAGAGCCTCCTGGCCTGTTCTGAAAAAATTCCCGAATTTCAACCCCCGATTTGAGGGTATCTGCATTCACCGGGGGGGCTGCATAAAATTCAGGCACCTTCTCTCGTCACAAGGAAGCGATACGAATCGAGAAATTTCGGAACAGAGCCTCCTGGCCTGTTCTGAAAAAATTCCCGGATCTCAACCCCCGATTTGGGGGTGTCGGCATTCACCGGGGGGGCTGCAAAAATTCAGGCACCTTCTTTTGTCACAAGAGAGCGATCCCAATCGAGGAATTCTGGAACAGAGCCCCCTGGCCTGTTCTAAGAAAATTCCCGAATTTCAACCCCCGATTCGGGGATGTCGGCATTCACCGGGGAGGGGGGGAACTGCAAAAAATTCTGGCACCCTTCTTCGTCACGAGAAAGCGATCCCAATCGACAAAATTTGGAACAGAGCCTCCTGGCCTGTTCTAAAAAAAACCGGAATTCCAACCCTCGATCGGGGGGTGTCGGCATTCACCGGGGAGGGGGGGCTGCAAAAAATTCAGGCACCTTCTTTTGTCACAAGAAAGCGATCCGAATTGAAAAATTTCGGAACAGAGCCTCCTGGCCTGTTCTAAAAAAATTCCCGGAATTCAACACCCTCATGGGGGTGTCGGCATTCATCGGGGTGCTGCAAAGAATTCAGGCACCTTTTCTCGTCACAAGGAAGCGATCATAATCGAGGAATTCTTGAAGAGAGCCTCCTGTCCAGATCGAAAAAAATTCTCGAATCTCAACCCCGGATTTGGGGGTGTCGGCATTTACCGGGGGTGGGGGGCTGCAAAAAATTCAGGCACCGTCTTTTGTCACAAGAGATTGATCCCAATCGAGAAATTTTGGAACAGGGCCTCCTGGCCTGTTCAAAGAAAATTCCCGAATTCCGACCCCCGATTCGGGGATTTCGGCATTCACCGGGGGGGGGGGGGGCGGGCTGCACAAAATTCTGGCACCCTTTTTCGTCACAAGGGAGCGATCCCAATCGGCAAAATTCGGAACAGAGCCTCCTGGCCTGTTCTAAAAAAATTCCCGAATTTCAACCCCCAATTTGGGGGTGTCGGCATTCACCGGGGGGACTGCAAAAAATACTGGTACCCTCTTTCGTCACAAGAAAGCGATCCCAATCGAAAAAACTTGGAACAGAGCCTCCTGGCCTGTTCTAAAAAAATTCCCGGATTTCAACCCCAGATTTGGGGGTGTCGGCATTCACCGGGGAGCTGGAAAAATTCAGGCACCTTCTTTTGTCACAAGAGAGCGATCCCAATCGAGGAATTTTGGAACAGAGCCCCCTGGCCTGTTCTAAGGGAATTTCCGAATTTCAACCCCCGACTCGGGGATGTCGGCATTCACCGGGGGGGGGGGGACTGCAAAAAATTTTGGCACCCTTTTTCGTCACAAGAAAGCAATCCCAATCGGCAAAATTCGGAAAAGAGCCTCCTGGCCTGTTCTAAAAAAATTCCCGAATTTCAACCCCCAATTTGGGGGTGTCGGCATTCACCGGGGGGACTGCAAAAAATTCTGGTACCCTCTTTCGTCACAAAAAAGCGATCCCAATCGAAAAAACTTGGAACAGAGCCTCCTGGCCTGTTCTGAAAAAATTCCCGAATTTCAACCCCCGATTTGAGGGTATCTGCATTCACCGGGGGGGCTGCATAAAATTCAGGCACCTTCTCTCGTCACAAGGAAGCGATACCAATCGAGAAATTTCGGAACAGAGACTCCTGGCCTGTTCTGAAAAAATTCCCGAATTTCAACCCCCGATTTGGGGGTGTCGGCATTCGCCGAGGGGGCTGCATAAAGATAGGGCACCTTCTCTCGTCACAGGGAAGCGATACCAATCGAGAAATTTCGGAACAGAGCTTCCTGGCCTGTTCTGAAAAAATTCCCGAATTTCAACCCCCGATTTGGGGGTGTCGGCATTCGCCGAGGGGGCTGCATAAAATTAGGGCACCTCCTCTTGTCACAAGAAAGCGATCCCGAACGAGAAATTTTGGAACAGAGACTCCTGGTCTGTTCTTGAGAAATTCCCGAATTTCGACCCCCGATTTGGGGGTGTCGGCATTCACCGGGTTGCTGCAGAAAAATCAGGCACCTTCGCTCGTCACAAGAAAGCGATCCCAATCGAGAAATTTTGGAACAGAGCCCCCTGGCCTGTTCTAAGAAAATTCCCGAATTCCAACCCCCGATTCGGGGATGTCGGCATTCACCGGGGGGGGGGGGGGACTGCAAAAAATTCTGGCACCCTTCTTCGTCACAAGAAAGCGATCCCAATCGACAAAATTTGGAACAGAGCCTCCTGGCCAGTTCTAAAAAAAACCGGAATTTCAACCCTCGATCGGGGGGTGTCGGCATTCACCGGGTTGCTGCAGAAGAATCAGGCACCTTCGCTCGTCACAAGAAAGCGATCCCAATCGAGAAATTTTGGAACAGAGCCCCCTAGCCTGTTCTGAAAAAATTCCCGAATTTCAACCCCCGATTTGAGGGTGTCTGCATTCACCGGGGGGGCTCCATAAAATTCAGGCACCTTCTCTCGTCCTAAGAAAGCGATACCAATCGAGAAATTTCGGAACAGAGCCTCCTGGCCTGTTCTGAATGAATTCCCGAATTTCAACCCCCGATTCGGGGATGTCGGCATTCACCGGGGGGGGGGGGGGTCTGCAAAAAATTCAGGCACCTTCCCCTGTCACAAGAAAGCGATACCGATCGAGAAATTTCGGAACAGAGCCTCCTGGCCTGTTCTAAAAAAATTCCTCGATTTCAACCCCCGATTTGCGGTTGTCGGCATTCACCGGGGGGACTGCAAGAAATCCAGGCACCTTCTCTCGTCACAAGAAAGCGATCCCAATCGAGAATATTTGGAACAGAGCCTCCTGGCCTGTTCTAAAAAAATTCCCGAATTTCAACCCCCAATTTGGGGGTGTCGGCATCCACCGGGAGGGCTGCAAAGAATTCAGGCACATTCTTTTGTCACAAGAGAAAGATCCCAATCGAGAAATTTTGGAACAGAGCCTCCTGGCCTGTTCAAAGAAAATTCCCGAATTCCGACCCCCGATTCGGGGATGTCGGCGTTCACCGGGGGGGGGGGCTGCAAAAAATTCTGGTACCCTCTTTCGTCACAAAAAAGCGATCCCAATCGACAAAACTTGGAACAGAGCCTCCTGGCCTGTTCTGAAAAAATTCCCGAATTTCAACCCCCGATTTGAGGGTATCTGCATTCACCGGGGGGGCTGCATAAAATTCAGGCACCTTCTCTCGTCACAAGGAAGCGATACGAATCGAGAAATTTCGGAACAGAGCCTCCTGGCCTGTTCTGAAAAAATTCCCGGATCTCAACCCCCGATTTGGGGGTGTCGGCATTCACCGGGGGGGCTGCAAAAATTCAGGCACCTTCTTTTGTCACAAGAGAGCGATCCCAATCGAGAAATTCTGGAACAGAGCCCCCTGGCCTGTTCTAAGAAAATTCCCGAATTTCAACCCCCGATTCGGGGATGTCGGCATTCACCGGGGAGGGGGGGAACTGCAAAAAATTCTGGCACCCTTCTTCGTCACGAGAAAGCGATCCCAATCGACAAAATTTGGAACAGAGCCTCCTGGCCTGTTCTAAAAAAAACCGGAATTCCAACCCTCCATCGGGGGGTGTCGGCATTCACCCGGGAGGGGGGGCTGCAAAAAATTCAGGCACCTTCTTTTGTCACAAGAAAGCGATCCGAATTGAAAAATTTCGGAACAGAGCCTCCTGGCCTGTTCTAAAAAAATTCCCGGAATTCAACACCCTCATGGGGGTGTCGGCATTTATCGGGGTGCTGCAAAGAATTCAGGCACCTTTTCTCGTCACAAGGAAGCGATCATAATCGAGGAATTCTTGAAGAGAGCCTCCTGTCCAGATCGAAAAAAATTCTCGAATCTCAACCCCGGATTTGGGGGTGTCGGCATTTACCGGGGGTGGGGGGCTGCAAAAAATTCAGGCACCGTCTTTTGTCACAAGAGATTGATCCCAATCGAGAAATTTTGGAACAGGGCCTCCTGGCCTGTTCAAAGAAAATTCCCGAATTCCGACCCCCGATTCGGGGATTTCGGCATTCACCGGGGGGGGGGGCGGGCTGCACAAAATTCTGGCACCCTTTTTCGTCACAAGGGAGCGATCCCAATCGGCAAAATTCGGAACAGAGCCTCCTGGCCTGTTCTAGAAAAATTCCCGAATTTCAACCCCCAATTTGGGGGTGTCGGCATTCACCGGGGGGACTGCAAAAAATACTGGTACCCTCTTTCGTCACAAGAAAGCGATCCCAATCGAAAAAACTTGGAACAGAGCCTCCTGGCCTGTTCTAAAAAAATTCCCGGATTTCAACCCCAGATTTGGGGGTGTCGGCATTCACCGGGGAGCTGGAAAAATTCAGGCACCTTCTTTTGTCACAAGAGAGCGATCCCAATCGAGGAATTTTGGAACAGAGCCCCCTGGCCTGTTCTAAGGGAATTTCCGAATTTCAACCCCCGACTCGGGGATGTCGGCATTCACCGGGGGGGGGGGGGGACTGCAAAAAATTTTGGCACCCTTTTTCGTCACAAGAAAGCAATCCCAATCGGCAAAATTCGGAAAAGAGCCTCCTGGCCTGTTCTAAAAAAATTCCCGAATTTCAACCCCCAATTTGGGGGTGTCGGCATTCACCGGGGGGACTGCAAAAAATTCTGGTACCCTCTTTCGTCACAAAAAAGCGATCCCAATCGAAAAAACTTGGAACAGAGCCTCCTGGCCTGTTCTGAAAAAATTCCCGAATTTCAACCCCGATTTGAGGGTATCTGCATTCACCGGGGGGGCTGCATAAAATTCAGGCACCTTCTCTCGTCACAAGGAAGCGATACCAATCGAGAAATTTCGGAACAGAGACTCCTGGCCTGTTCTGAAAAAATTCCCGAATTTCAACCCCCGATTTGGGGGTGTCGGCTTCGCCGAGGGGGCTGCATAAAATTAGGGCACCTTCTCTCGTCACAGGGAAGCGATACCAATCGAGAAATTTCGGAACAGAGCTTCCTGGCCTGTTCTGAAAAAATTCCCGAATTTCAACCCCCGATTTGGGGGTGTCGGCATTCGCCGAGGGGGCTGCATAAAATTAGGGCACCTCCTCTTGTCACAAGAAAGCGATCCCGAACGAGAAATTTTGGAACAGAGACTCCTGGTCTGTTCTTGAGAAATTCCCGAATTTCGACCCCCGATTTGGGGGTGTCGGCATTCACCGGGTTGCTGCAGAAAAATCAGGCACCTTCGCTCGTCACAAGAAAGCGATCCCAATCGAGAAATTTTGGAACAGAGCCCCCTGGCCTGTTCTAAGAAAATTCCCGAATTCCAACCCCCGATTCGGGGATGTCGGCATTCACCGGGGGGGGGGGACTGCAAAAAATTCTGGCACCCTCTTTCGTCACAAGGAAGCGATCCCAATCGACAAAACTTGGAACAGAGCCTCCTGGCCTGTTCTAAGAAAATTCCCGAATTTCAACCCCCGATTTGGGGGTGTCGGCATTCACCGGGGTGGGGGGGGGGGGGTCTGCAAAAAATTCAGGCACCTTCCTCTGTCACGAGAATGCGATCCCGAACGAGGAATTCCGGAACAGAGCCTCCTGGCCTGTTCTGAAAAAATTCCCGAATTGCAACCCCCGATTTGAGGGTGTCTGCATTCACCGGGGGGGCTGCATAAAATTCAGGCACCTTCTCTCGTCACAAGGAAGCGATACCAATCGAGAAATTTCGGAACAGAGCCTCCTGGCCTGTTCTGAATAAATTCCCTAATTTCAACCCCCGATTTGGGGGTGTCGGCATTCGCCGAGGGAGCTGCATAAAATTAGGGCACCTTCTCTCGTCACAAGAAAGCGATCCCGAACGAGAAATTTTGGAACAGAGCCTCCTGGCCTGTTCTTGAGGAATTCCCGAATTTCAACCCCCGATTTGGGGGTGTCGGCATTCACCGGGGGGGGGGCTGCAGAAGAATCAGGCACCTTCGCTCGTCACAAGAAAGCGATTCCAATCGAGAAATTTTGGGACAGAGCCTCCTGGCCTGTTCTAAAAAAATTCCCGGATTTCAACCCCCGATTTGGGGGTGTCGGCATTCACCGGGGGGGCTGCAAAAATTCAGGCACCTTCTTTTGTCACAAGAGAGCGATCCCAATCGAGAAATTTTGGAACAGAGCCCCCTGGCCTGTTCTAAGAAAATTCCCGAATTTCAACCCCCGATTCGGGGATGTCGGCATTCACCGGGGGGGGGGGGGGACTGCAAAAAATTCTGGCACCCTTCTTCGTCACAAGGAAGCGATCCCAATCGACAAAATTTGGAACAGAGCCTCCTGGCCTGTTCTAGAAAAAACCGGAATTCAACCCTCGATCGGGGGGTGTCGGCATTCACCGGGGTGCTGCAAAGAATTCAGGCACCTTTTCTTGTCACAAGGAAGCGATCCCAATCGAGGAATTCTTGAAGAGAGCCTCCTGTCCAGATCGAAAAAAATTCTCGAATCTCAACCCCGGATTTGGGGGTGTCGGCATTTACCGGGGGTGGGGGGCTGCAAAAAATTCAGGCACCGTCTTTTGTCACAAGAGAGCGATCCCAATCGAGAAATTTTGGAACAGGGCCTCCTGGCCTGTTCAAAGAAAATTCCCGAATTCCGACCCCCGATTCGGGGATGTAGGCATTCACCGGGGGGGGGGGGGGCTTCAAAAAATTCTGGCACCCTTTTTCTTCACAAGGGAGCGATCCCAATCGGCAAAATTCGGAACAGAGCCTCCTGGCCTGTTCTAACAAAATTCGCGGATTTCAACCCCCGATTTGGGGGTGTCGGCATCCACCGGAGGGGGGGGGGGGACTGCAAAAAATTCTGGCACCCTTTTTCGTCACAAGAAGGCGATCCCAATCGGCGAGATTCGGAACAGAGCCTCCTGGCCTGTTCTGAAAAAATTCCTCGATTTCAACCCCCGATTTGCGGGTGTCGGCATCCACCGGGGGGACTGCAAGAAATCCAGGCACCTTCTCTCGTCACAAGGAAGCGATCCCAATCGAGAAAATTTGGAACAGAGCCCCCTGGCCTGTTCTAAGGGAATCCCCGAATTTCAACCCCCGATTCGGGGATGTCGGCATCCACCGGAGGGGGGGGGGACTGCAAAAAATTCTGGCATCCTTTTTCGTCACAAGAAAGCGATCCCAATCGGCGAGATTCGGAACAGAGCCTCCTGGCCTGTTCTAAAAAAATTCCTCGATTTCAACCCCCGATTTGCGGGTGTCGGCATTCACCGGGGGGACTGCAAGAAATCCAGGCACCTTCTCTCGTCACAAGGAAGCGATCCCAATCGAGAAAATTTGGAACAGAGCCTCCTGGCCTGTTCTAAAAAAATTCCCGAATTTCAACCCCCAATTTGGGGGTGTCGGCATATACCGGGGGGACTGCAAGAGATCCAGGCACCCTCTTTCGTCACAAGGAAGCGATCCCAATCGACAAAACTTGGAACGGAGCCTCCTGGCCTGTTCTAAAAAAATTCCCGAATTTCAAACCCCGATTTGGGGGTGTCGGCATTCACCGGGGGGGGGGGGGGTCTGCAAAAAATTCAGGTACCTTCCTCTGTCACAAGAATGCGATCCCGAACGAGGAATTCCGGAACAGAGCCTCCTGGCCTGTTCTGAAAAAATTCCCGAAGTTCAACCCCCGATTTGAGGGTGTCTGCATTCACCGGGGGGGCTGCATAAAATTCAGGCACCTTCTCTCGTCACAAGGAAGCGATACCAATCGAGAAATTTCGGAACAGAGCCTCCTGGCCTGTTCTGAATAAATTCCCGAATTTCAACCCCCGATTCGGGGATGTCGGCATTCACCGGGGGGGGGGGGGTCTGCAAAAAATTCAGGCACCTTCCTCTGTCACAAGAAAGCGATACCAATCGAGAAATTTCGGAACAGAGCCTCCTGGCCTGTTCTAAAAAAATTCCTCGATTTCAACCCCCGATTTGCGGGTGTCGGCATTCACCGGGGGGACTGCAAGAAATCCAGGCACCTTCTCTCGTCACAAGAAAGCGATCCCAATCAAAAAAATTTGGAACAGAGCCTCCCGGCCTGTTCTAAAAAAATTCCCGAATTTCAACCCCCAATTTGGGGGTGTCGGCATCCACCGGGAGGGCTGCAAAGAATTCAGGCACATTCTTTTGTCACAAGAGGAAGATCCCAATCGAGAAATTTTGGAACAGAGCCTCCTGGCCTGTTCAAAGAAAATTCCCGAATTCCGACCCCCGATTCGGGGATGTCGGCGTTCACCGGGGGGGGGGGGGCTGCAAAAAATTCTGGTACCCTCTTTCGTCACAAGAAAGCGATCCCAATCGACAAAACTTGGAACAGAGCCTCCTGGCCTGTTTTGAAAAAATTCCCGAATTTCAACCCCCGATTTGAGGGTATCTGCATTCACCGGGGGGGCTGCATAAAATTCAGGCACATTCTTTTGTCACAAGAGAGCGATCCCAATCGAGAAATTCTGGAACAGAGCCCCCTGGCCTGTTCTAAGAAAATTCCCGAATTTCAACCCCCGATTCCGGGATGTCGGCATTCACCGGGGAGGGGGGGGACTGCAAAAAATTCTGGCACCCTTCTTCGTCACGAGAAAGCGATCCCAATCGACAAAATTTGGAACAGAGCCTCCTGGCCTGTTCTAAAGAAAACCGGAATTCCAACCCTCGATCGGGGGGTGTCGGCATTCACCGGGGAGGGAGGGCTGCAAAAAATTCAGGCACCTTCTTTTGTCACAAGAAAGCGATCCGAATTGAAAAATTTCGGAACAGTGCCTCCTGGCCTGTTCTAAAAAAATTCCCGGAATTCAACACCCTCATGGGGGTGTCGGCATTCATCGGGGTGCTGCAAAGAATTCAGGCACCTTTTCTCGTCACAAGGAAGC